>CM034306.1:51536899-52947564 GCA_019925795.1 Dendrobium chrysotoxum | reverse complement strand
ATAAAGTAAATTGCAAGTAAACTAAATTACATAAAAGTAAGAAAATAGAAACCAAGGTTTATAATTGATTTAGTCAAATTGACCTATGTTCATACCCTAAAAGTCCTCTTCTTTGAGTATTGTCCTAATCAGTGACTCTTCTTTAACACATGTTAGGCGAAGAAGCCTTCTCTCTTACCGCAGACTGAGAATAACGTTTACAAAACTCCAAAAAAAATCTCCCTCCTCTCTCCTCCTCAGTCCGACGAAGATACATCCCTACTTCACCTCCTTGGCCAGGCGAAAATGTCAATCCCTCCTTTAGCTCTCACTCCGTTGGAGATGCCGCTCCCTCTCTCGCCTCCTCAGCCCGGCGTTAGATGTCATCCCCTTTCACCTCCACGGCCAGCGAGTATGCCGACCCTAGCCTCCTCGGCTAGCAAACCTTTGGCCCCAAAGATTCCACTTCCTAGAGATTACCCCCAAGAACTCCACACAAACAAAACTGGAGGACGCAAGGTGCAGGCTAGTAGAGAAACCGTGTGACCCTTATCACATCCCTTAACTCCTCAAGGCACTCTCCCACTCTCAACCTCCTCCACTCTCTCTCCTCTGAGTGGACTCTTACAAGCTCTCCCACAAAAAGAAAATGTCACTTGACTACCCCAATACCAATTCCTCAACACAGAACGAGTTTTATAGTGGGATCTAAAAATCTTAAAATTTAAATTTAACAGCCTTTTGTTCGTATAATACGATTAATTGTTCATACAATACGATTCATTGTTCGTATTGTGCAATCAAACATCAGATCATCCACGATGAACTAAGGTTCGTCGATGAGATATCCAGATGAATCATAAAGTCTAAAATATATTATCATATTATACGATCTTAATTATTAATTTGATCTAATTCCATTCATTAATCCTCAGAATTAAATTAGATCATTTTAATGAATATTCATAGAGTATGAAATAGATCGTACAGTATGAGCAGTTTAAACTTTAAAATTTAAATTTGCCTATTTAAAGTAACCAGGATTTAATGATGGGGTTTCTTACTGTATGATTAGTTATACCTCATAATTAATTAATCTTATTTCATTAAAATTTTCATTTATTTTTGTTTGAACAGATTGTACAATACGATTAATAGAAAAATTAAAATATTTTAATTTCACTCCTCATTTGTATGTATGCACAATTGCTAAGCCAACACACCTATTACAAAAATTGACTAAGAAAAAGAAAAATTATAGACTCTTTTAGATAGAAATTGACTTTTACACTAACTAACGCATCACAGTCTTCAGTCTTGATTATTCACTCTTGCTTGATATATGCTATACCTGAATGGGTTAATGACACACAAGAAAAAATATGCAATAGACAGAGGTGGAATAAGTAAAAGTTTATCTAATAATATTTCTAATCATCAAAATATAAAGTCGGGCTCCTTGATTTTTCTCCTTTTTTTATGAAGGCAAACATTAAATGTTAGAATTTTAAATTTGTAAGTTAATTTTAATTTCATGCTAAGTTCTTCCCCTCACTAAGTGCTTCCATTAAAAATGGGATAAAAAAAATTTTTTATTTTTTATTAATTTATATATTTTTTTCTTTTTTTATTTTAAATAATTTTTTTAAACATAATTTTTTAATTATTTTCTTAACAATATAAATAACACATAACATGAAAATAAAAAATTGCACTAATCAAAAGACTAATACAACGAACAATACATACTCCCCTTTTTGACATCACCAAAAAAGGAACACTACAATAATGGATAGCAAAAGACTAAAAATTAGAATACAAATTATAACTAAGTACAACCATACACACTACTCATCGAGCAGGCCCTGTTCTGGTGGTGGTGGTGACTAGAAGTAATGGTGAATGTGACAAATTGAGTCTCAAATAAAGCATAATTTGCCTCATGCTATTGTTGTATCTGCTCCTAGTGGGAAGTGGACTCCTATCAATGCTATGCAAACTGCTCAATATAGGTATCAACTTTGAGTTTAGGCATGCAAAGTGTTTAGTCCAAGCATCATATGGGTAATATATGGAAGAGGATGTGGCTTTGCTAGTGCTCCCCCTATTGCTTTTTCTTCCTCGGTGTCTGATGCAGTCACTTTCCGGTGCTTTTCTACACCTCTCACCACAAATAATGTGAAAAGAAAAAAATTTCATACTATTACATAAATTGACTCAGGTGCCATGACGTTCAAAATGGTGGCGCCATGGCATTAATTAATGAACTAACACCTCAGTACTCTAGCTTTGACTTCATAGTGTTGTTGGCCTAAATTGGTGCGACACTTTAACAGTATGTTGCTCTAACTTCTATGATGTGTCGCTGTAGGAGATTTGGTGTCACGACACTTGTGTAGGCAATTTGGCGATGTAGCGCTTCAGGTATCGATGTTAGGGCATTTAAATTATTTATAAAAAAATGATAAATATAGAGCGCAACAAAGTTGTATCTATGGTATTGAGGCACTAAAAGTGATGTGGCGCTTGATGAAGTGACGTTGGCGAGCTAAATTAAAGTGTAAAATGACAGAATGTTAAGCGCATCAATACTCTATTATGGTACTAAGGCATTGAAAGCACTGCGGCATGAGGTTTCTCGGTGCTGCAATGCTTATGTAGACTTTTCATTTTTAAGCTTTTTCTTGAGATTTTCCTTCACAATATTAACTGAAACACACAATTTTTATTAGATTTTAATGCAATAAATATTATAATAATTTATACTTAACATTATAGATGTTGAGGCAGCATCAAGTGTATTGAAGTTCTCAAAGTGTAAGTTTTGATTGAAGTCAGTCGTATTCTAGGACATGTAGTTAATGGTAAATGGATATATTGCAATTAATAGCCATATGTTGACAATGCCAAAAAAAACTTTTAGAGTTAATATAATTTTAAATCGCAAACCGTCTTCGTCATATCGTTGTTATTATAGTATTTTACTTACACGAATTTTTTCATAATTTTTAGACGCTCGTGAAAATCCTTAAGAAATTGACACATATCGGTACAAGTGATGATTTTGAACCGCCAGGTGTCCGTTTTGCAAATCGATTTCACCAATATTTTTTAAATAAAATATATTATTTTATGAATATTTTTTATTGATTAAATTAAATTATTATATTATATTAAAATATCTTAATGCATTACTTAGAATTCCTTTTCCCATTTCATCTTCAGCAATAGAGAAGTTTTTAGGAAAAAATGAGAGGAATGTGAGGAGAGAGAAAAGAAAATCTTGAATTTGGAGGTTGCGAAGTAATTTTCATCCATCGGGCCAGTTAGGAAATTTACTCATCTTCACTATATGGAATATTTATCTTATTTCTGATTTCAAAGATTATGTTTTTGATCTTTTTTCGATCAAATTTCTATTTCATTACCAAAAAATGAGAATAATTTTGTATTGGTAAAAGTTTTAACATATAACTTTGTATATGTCATAAAGATTGAGATTATAAATATTTTGAGTATTTATTTGTGATTTTTTTACCATGTGATTATAAAAATATAGTGATTTTTGCCTACTAAAAAATTTATTTTAACATCTAAAAATAATAATTTAGCTTAACTCAAGCTTTAGAATATTATTTTATGCAATATTTGATAATTTAGTTAAATTCTAAAAATATGAATTTTTGCTCAATATGATTTTTGTTTTCTACTGTTAGGATATTTTATTATTTTCTGAATTAAGCTTAATTATGCTTTATTTGCTGTAATGTGTTGAAAATGATGTTGAAATACGATTGAGTTTACTATTATAGTACTGTGATAATAATATTGTGTGTGAAAAAAAATAAGTTAATACTAGTTGACCTGTTGGTTAGAAATTGATTGACTTGTAAAAGATGGTGGGCCGATGGGCTTTTTTCTTTAAATATTATGATTTGGTGTTATTCTCTACTGATTCACGTGATATACTGATTGAGAGTTATAAGAAGATAATTACTATGCTTACAGGCAAATAGTGATGACTATGTTTACTGAGCTAATAGTTTACTGATATTGATACAATACTGAAAAACACCGTGATAACTATGTCTTCTTACTAGTTTAGTGTGACTATTAAAATACATATTTTTTTAGGCATTATTCTTATTATTGTATGAATTTATTATTACTACATGAAGTTGTTGTTATAGTATTATTTTACTCCTGTCGTTGAACTATTACTAACATAAATACTAATATTATTTGATACTACTGATTCACTATACAATAAGCATATGACATACTAAATATGCAATATATTAATTTGATACTAATATGGAATAGTTGAATAGTATGTGTACATTCTTATATGATTTTACTACATTGATTTGATTTCAACAACCTTTACTACTATTTTGATTCAATGCTTTATCTGATTGCTTTATTGATTGGTATTACAGATACGACAATTGCTTTATAAATTTGACGCTCGTACTTGTTTATTTTTTTTAGTGGCTTCCATATTGTAGCGTTTTACTATCTATAGATTCTACTATTATTACATACAAATTTTATTATTTCTGCATTGATTAAATGATCATTTGAATGTTACTATTATGATTTAATCCCTAACATGCATATTGCTCATTTATCGTGCTTTAAATTCAGTTATATATTTTGGTGACCTGTTGGGCTTTTAGCTCATTATATGTGGTTAAATAATTTAAGGTCATGGCAGAGGATCAGGAGTGTGAGGTTGGTCAGGATTCCATCAGGTTTAGATTCTTTTTATTTTAATTATTCTTTTATACTTAGGATATGATAGATATATTATGATTTTGTAGATTATAAGTATTGTATATGATTTTTGAGAATGAATATGGATGTGTATATTAATATTTTGAATTATATAATCTTTTTTGTTATTTATTACTGATAGATGATATTAAATAGCTCTGGTTGTTGTTTATTAAAAGATAAATAAATAGTTATTCCAAATTAAATTCTGGAGCATCACATATATGTGAATCCCTAAAAGCTACAAGCGATGGTGGGTTGGCAAAAGCCAACTTCCATATTAAAGGTTCATAATTTTTTGGGGTTGGTTGGGTATTATAGGAATTTTGTGAAAGGTTTTTCACATATTACAATTCC
The DNA here is from genome assembly GCA_019925795.1 of Dendrobium chrysotoxum. NCBI lineage: Eukaryota > Viridiplantae > Streptophyta > Magnoliopsida > Asparagales > Orchidaceae > Dendrobium > Dendrobium chrysotoxum. Next base: position 52,942,452 of record CM034306.1, on the reverse strand, counting down.
TTTGACAAGATTGACTTAGAAGGTTATGCAGTTTAATTGAACACTTGAATGTGAGGCTATTTTCAAAAGCTGAAATATTATCTAGTAATAGCCCAAATTTTGACCATTCCGTCTAGTGTGGACAAGTTCTAGGTGTTTAGTAATGTTTCTCTAAGAAGATTGGAGTGATTGTTGCGGCAGTATGATGGAGTTATTAGCTATGCTTCTTAACAATCGAAACCACATAGAATTACCTGGTTCATGATTTAGAGTTGGCGGCGATTATTTTTTCTTTGAAGATTTGTAGGCATTATTTTTATGGAGTGAGATTTGAGATTTATATTGATCTTCAGAGCTTGAAGTACATCTTCACTCAGAGGGAGCTGAATTTGAGATAGAGAATATAGTTAGAGTTGATCCAAGATTATCACCTTAGCATTATTTATCAGCCTAGTAAGGCTAGTATGATAGTTGATTGATTGAGTAGGAAGTCTGCAGTCAGTATGATTGTATTTGAGGAGACTTTGATTAGAGAGATGAATATTTAAAAAATTTTAATTATGATTTGAGGCGGCTAGTGAGCCAAGCTTACACGAGCTCGAGCTCTTGGCTCAATAAGCTCGGTTCACAAGCTTGTTAACGAGTCGAGCTTGAGATGGCTCGTGAGCCGGCTCAGCTCACTTACACCCCTATTCTCCGCTGTACAAGTTGTCTATCAAAAATACTTCCTAGTTCAATTTGAGGTGGGGTTATGACCGCCACAGCTCTGCTACCCAACTTCTGAAACTCCTGCTTCTTCACTAACATGGCTGTCAGCTCGTTGTTACGCCTGTAACTGAATTTTGATTTATCCTGTAGCTGAGTCTTGTACATTTCCATCAGCATATCTATAAATCTCTCTTCTGTAAAGCATGCATGGGTTCCTTTTCTTCTCGTCTGTCTGGACTCCCTCATTTAGCGTAATACAGCTTTCATCTTAACATTATTAGGCATCAATAGCATGATAATTAAGATGCTAGCAGTTTTAAAAACTGCCAAATTAGCTGCCAAGAATTTTTCGGAGCTAAAACTTTGACAATGTAGCATTTTCTACAAGTTTTAAATCAGTAGAATTCTTTACAAAAATGAAAGGAGAAATTACTGTTTTAACCCCATATTTTAAAAAATTTTACAAATCTGGATAGGCCCATTAAATGGAGACCAAACTAAACTTCTAGAATATTACTTTGGAAGCAAATTAAAAATCTATGTGGGTAGCAGGGGCAGGCGGGCCGCGCGCGAGGCAGCAGGGGCAAGCAGGGCAGGCAACACGGGGCAGGCAAGGAAAGCAACGCAGGGCTGCGGGCAGCTGGGGCAGACGGGTTTTCCGGGTCATTCCGGGTCTTTCCCAGGTTTTCGGGTCAACCCGAACCCGACCCAATTTTGCAAAAAGGTCGGTTTTTCAGACCCGAACCCAACCCGCTTCGGGTTCGGGTCAACCCAAACCCAAAATTGGGTTCATGTCGGATTTTCGGGTCGGGTCCAATATTGACACCCCTAATCCAATCCTGGCACGAAGAAAAGAATATCAAAAACCATTATGAGAGAGACAAAATGTTAATGTAGAAATATTTTTGGATCATTTGCGTTAGATTAGTTTACCCTTTTAAAAATTTTAAAAAATATGAGAGAGAGAGAGAGAAGGCGATAAACAATTATTTTTAAATGTGAGATAGAACAGTTTATTTTTAAATGTGAGATAGAACAATTATTTTTTCTAAATATGAACTATTCATATTTATTACTAATTAATGTGTGATACAATTAACGCTTGAATAAATACAGCCTGTGGATTTATAATAATTATTATTTTGAAAAAAAATTATTAATTTATGGATTTTTTTAAAGGAGATGAATATTTTGTTAACATAGCTTCTCACTTTTTCTATCTAAGAGTGTTTAGATGTCACTGTTCTAAATATAAAAATCAAGACACCATATGATGTTAGGGTTGATTTTTATCAGTGTGATTTCAAAACATAGAAAGAAGAAAGAGTAGAGCTCAAATCGAGAGACCTGTGGTCACATGGGAGAGCCATCTTGCAGCTGCCGAGGAAAACTAGTGGAAATGGTGGGAATTACATGACAGTCCTCCCCTTCACGTGAGCTTAGTCGCAACCCGACTAGCCGGCTGTCACAACCGTCTGCCGCCAACTAGAGGAGAAGCTTCGCCATCTACTGTTTATACCTCCCTATAACAGCGGTTTTAAAACCGCTGCTATTATTCATTGTTGAAACATCAGATTTTTTATTACGATTGCTTAAAAAACATTGTGGAATGATTATATTTTATAGCATTTATGATACATTTATTTTAATCCACAAACCGCATTAGCATTTGTTGTTGGGAAAATTTCCATAACTCAATTTACTCTCTTAAGGGGGTCTTGCCGAAGTTATGATTTAGTTGAGTTTTAAATGTACGGGTGCTTCAATGTGGGTATTCTTGGATCCAGATTACCATGAGTTAAAAGTTAAAAGAACCAAGTAGGTTTTAAGTGAGTATGGAAGGTGAGAATCACTACAGAAAAATACGTTTTACCATTAGAATTTCTGACAAAAATTTTCAGCGGAATTCCCGACGGATTTCCATTGAAAAATTTCAATCGAAATTTTTGACGAAATTTACGACGAAATTTCCGAATGATTTTCAACGAATTTCCATAGAAAATTTTTCAAATGAATTTCCGACGGACTTTCTTATGAATTTTTGAAGATTTGCGGCCAATTTTTAAAAAAAAATTAAAAATTAAATAAATAATTAGTTTTAATAATTATTATTAAGTTAAATTAACTAATTAATTAATTTAATAAAAATATCCTTAAATTTATTAAATATAATATTTTATGAAAATACCTATTAAGTAGATTTAATATATGTTTTAATTAATTATTTAATTTAATATTTTATTTAAATTAATTATTAATTTTAATATTCTAGGAAATCTATTTTAAATAAACTAGTGTAAATTTTATGAAAATTTTTTGTTTCAAGTGGAGTGGTCTGTGCGTTGGGTATGCTCCCCGGAGAGCAGAGTTTGAATCCTTGAGCAAGCACGGGCAAGCGGTTTCGACGTGCAGGGTTGCGGGTTCCATGTGCGGCGGTGGGTCGCCGGCAAGCAAAGCTGCTGGTTCCACGTCCAGTGCCGGGTCGTGGGTTGGCAGGGCCTCGCAGCTGGTTTCTCGTGCAGTATGCGCGCCTGCGGGCTGGCAGGGCGAGTGGGTTCCGCAGGTGGGCACGATTGGCGGACCGGTGGTGAGTGGGGTCCATGGGCAGCTGATTAGCAGCTGAATTTTTTGTTGGAAATTTTTTTATTTTCCTGTGAACATTTTCCATTAGAAATCCTTCTGGATAATCTTTCGAAGAAAAAAAAATCATCAAATTTAGTTTCCTACGGGCATTTTATAGGCATAGTTTTTCTGTCGGCAATCTGCCGGAAACTCACAAATCCCCGAAAAATTAGTCAAATTTGGCGGAAAATTCTGCTGGTAATGGATGATTTTTCTGTAGTGAATGTTGTAAGTCATATGAGAAAATAATAGATCTCAAGCCTCATGGTACTAAAAGGGTTTAAAAAGATCCAAAATATTCCAAGTATGCCTCTACACCCTTTATTTATAGGGTTTGGAGGGTTATATGAAGATTACACTAAATAAATAGAAACTATTATAAACTATTAGGGTTGCAAATGAACCGAGTATTCGACGTGCTACTTGTGGCTCAACACTATAAGAGCTCGTTCATGTTTGTTTGATAAGGTAAATGAACTAGCTTGAACATTTTTTATCAATAATTGATAGCTAAATAAATGAGCTTGAACAGCAGGGTGTTCAGCTCGTTTATGTTCACGAACAGTATCGTTTAAAGCTCGTGAACAAACTCGTTAATAAGCTCGATTAGAACTATATTAGAGTTTTAAAAATTAAATATTATTTAATAATTTAATAATTCATTTTTGCTAATCCCTTCTAAAATTATTTAATAATTTATTTTTATTTCTTGCTTCCACCTAAAATCATTAACAGCCTGCTCTCCAAACAAATATAAGATAAATCATAGATCATTTGTTTGTGAACAAGCTCATTTGATAGCTCAAAAATACTAATTAGATATGCTCATGAATCGGCTCATTTGATCGCTCAAGAATACTCATTAGATTGTTCGTGAATGAGCTTGTTTGGTAGTTTAAAAAATTTAGCTGGATATGTTCATGAACATGATCGATGTAGTTGTTTGTTAGAATGCTCGATAAGGCTTATTTGTTAAGTTAATGTACATTTAGAAATAGAGCTCATTTATAGCTTGATAAGACTCTTTTGTTTAAAGCTTTGATAAGTACAAAATGAACCGAACATGATTCAAATATGAACACTCATTAATTTAAACAAATCAAGCATGAATACAAATAAAAAAGCTCAAATCAAACTCGAACCAAACTTGAACAAGCTGATAATAAATGAACTTAAATATGAACACGCACATACTCGGCTCGGCTCGGTTCATTTGTAGCCTTATAAACTATAGTAGCTGATGTGACACATTACAAGTTGTCATAGGCATATGGCTTAGCCATTTACTTCCTAAGTGGATCACTGTCGATAATATGACTCTCGGTCATAGGGGTAGTCCTTTGAGCGAGCCTTTATAGGGGGAGTGTGGAGGCAAGTTTTTTGGGTCTCGGTGTGCGAGACGACTCTATGAAGGCGAAATGTTAGAATGTGATGGCGAATCTTTTTTAGGTGAGATTCTAGTCTCCAAAAGCAAACGGTCGAGTTCTCCGATAATAGTGGCAATGACTAGAGATATGTCCCCTTAAAAAATATCAGTTATATATATAATTATAGTAATATAAGTATATAATAGCCCTAATTCTTTGTTTGGTTCCTTGGTCGCTACTTTGTTTTCCCGTTTGCTACTTCATTTTCTCCTCCGCCTTTGAAGCATGCTTCGTTTTCCCTTCACTCCTCTCTCGTGACTTGCGACCTCGAGGTGGTTTCTCTTCCGCATGCACAGGCCCAAATGGAGACCCCCCTAAAAAAAAAAATAAAAGGCTTGCTTTCCCTCAACCCGAACGGCCTGCTTTGTTTTCCACTTTGCTCCTCTCTCGAGACTCGCAACTCACGACCATGAGCACGACTTTCGTTTTCCCTTTCACTCCTCTCGCCTCCAAATGAAGATCCCCCGTGGCAGATATTTATGTCTTCTATGCTCTAACGGCCATGTTATTTGCATTCTTAATTTTGATTTTACAGCTCCTCTTGGCTCCAATAATGAGATTTGTGTAGTACCTACATGGATAATTTGGACATGTACGAATATACAGATGTAGATCCGATTGAGTTGAATAACATAAATATCACTTTTGTGCTGTCTCTTTTCACTTGTATCCTTGAATTTTATTTTATTATTGTGACCTGTGAGTTCTGTGTCATATGTAGCTTCTCACTTGCATCCACGAATTCGGCGTGACCACTAAAGTGGAGTTGGAATTTGACCCTTTTGGGTTGGCACAAGATCGTTTTTTAGTGTTAGAAATTTATATAATTTAATATTCTAATAACAATTCGATGGTTAAAAGAGTAAAATTTCCGTTTGACATTGAAGAACTCTCAAGTTAATAAAATAAAATACATTGATTATTTCATCACGCGCGCGCTTAGATCAATAATACAACTCTACATGCAATAGCAACACTGATGACAATGTAAACGATAATGGCAACTCATCAAAATTAAACTACTTTATCCAGAGAGAGCTTACCGACCCAGAATCAACACTTGGCGCACACAGCTTAGGCTGCTTGCTACAGCTCTGCTATTTTATATTTTATTGAATTATTGCCTTAATTAATATCGTATGGACATTTGGAATAAAGATTCCTGGAGATGCCTGGTGAACAAAACGAACAAAACGATGGCGTAAAAGTGAGCCCTGGCTCTAATGCGTTCTTTAAATGACTGCATGAAAGAAGTTTATTTTGAAGGGTAAGCACGGGATGTATTAATTGATGCGCCTATGCATGTATGAGAGGAGGAGATATTTTGTCCCGAGCGTACGTAGACCGAGCACCTCTCTTTCCACTTGATGAGATGGTATATATATATATATATAAACTCGATCTTCATATGCCCATACCTCCCCTCCTGTGTTAGAGAAGAATAAGCAGCAATAGCAACGACAAGGACGAAGAGATTAATGAGTTGAGCGAGGAATAGAAATAATTGTGAAGGCAAGCTAGAGAGCGAGGTAATTAAGCAGCTAGCTAGTGAATTAATTGAGAATGGGTAGAGAGATGAATAGCGTGGAGTATAGTTGGAGCGGGAGCCAGAGCATGAGCGTAAGCCAGAAGGCTTCTCATATGATGGGAATGCCTTCGGCAAGTTTCGATGGGGTGTTCTCGCGTTCGAGGGCGAGTGAGACGAGAGCTATGGAGGAAGAGGCTCTGCGATGGGCGGCCTTGGAGAAGCTGTCCACATATGATCGGCTACGAACTGGCTTCATCCGGCGGGCGCTCGATAGCTACGAAGCAAGTCAAGATGTGAGGAGAACATATTACAAGTACCAGGCGGTGGACGTTGCGAATTTGGGTTTGGCCGAGCGTCAGGAGTTCATCGCCAGGATCTTTAAGGAGGCGGAGGAGGATATTGACACCTTCCCTAAGAAGCTACGAGATCGGATTGATAAGTAATATATATTATTAATCAATTTCATTTTTTTTTTTTGAAAGAATTTATTAAACTTATTAATCATAGATTATATTTTTCAATGATTTATTGGGGAGTATATCTAAATATGTATGATTTAGTAAAAAAAAAAAACATAGAAACATATTATATGAGACTTCATTATGATTAAGAATATAAACAATATTTTACTTAATTTCTTTACACTAATATTACTTGCAATGAAACGGCCCTTAAATGTCATTTGTATGATTGAGAGTATCTTTTATGGAAAGGCTCAATTCTTTGCTATTTGTTATGTTGAACCGTACCCCCACAAAAAAAACACCTCAAATAAGACGTGCATTTTTTAAATATGATAATGTTTGGGAGGATGATTTTTTACTATTTTTTAAAGTAAATTTTTAATATAAAAATTAAAATTTTTTGTTAAAAAATTATTTTAAAAAGTAGAAAGAAAGTCATCCCAAATGAAACTTAATTTAGATTGTCATAAATATTTGTATTTTTAGGCAAAGCATCTTCTCTGTCTATTTTAGAAGAGAGGAATATTTCGCAGCTACCAGGTTTCTCAATACTTTAGAAAAAAAAAATGACATTATTTTATTATTTCTCAAAAGTATTGGCCTGATAGTAGACAGTAGATAGTTTTATATTGAAAAAGCAGTTTCATTTTTATCTTTTTTCTTACTGAAGATTAATAAAAGAAAAGATATGGAAGGCCTTTGAGCTCTTCTAATTGCTTGCCATTTGTGAAGAACAATAAATTAAAGACCCAGCCTTTGTCCACAATAAAACACCACTGAAAACCAATTAATTAAGCTCTAATGTCCACTATTTCAAAATCTTGAATTGATTAATTTTTTCTCGTTATATTTGTTTGCATATGCCGGCCTGCAAACAAAATTAACTTATTCAAATTGCATTTTCTTTAAATAAGAAGAATCCAGCATTTAGGAAAGGTCCAATCTATGAGCAGGCGTTGCATTATATAAGTGGAGTCAAATTTCTTTTTCTCTCAACGCTGCAACAGCAGGTTGTGCTTAAACTGTATATAAATCCTAAACTTGAATAATTTAATTACGATATTTTTATTATCTTTTAATGACATGAAGTCATGTAATATTGATCAACAAATAATATTAAAGTCATAAAAAATTATCAATTACTAAATTTATGAGAATTTACATGTAATCAACATAACAATTTTCATTTTAGATTAAAAAATTATTCCATTAATTACATAAGTTAATTCTAAAGACATGATATAAATAAATAAAAATTTCAAGTATAAAATTAATGATAAAATAATAGAATAATAAGGTCTAAATTAACATCTTTTATGATATTTCATGAACCATCCTTATCATTTTTTTTTTCATAAGCACAAATTATATATGTACTTTAATGAATTAATGTGCTAATTATTATTTTTGATATATTTGCATTTTATGCGCAGGGTTGGTATCGATCTTCCAACAGTAGAGATACGATTCGAAAATCTATCGGTGGAGGCTAAATGTCACGTGGGGACGAGGGCATTGCCGACGCTTCTTAATGTCACCATAAATATTGCCGAGTCAATCTTGAGTTTGTTTGGTATAAAATTTACCCAAATGACTACTCTCAACATCCTTAAGGACATCTCGGGGATTATAAGATCATCAAAGTAATCATATATATATATGTCTTATATTTAAAGCAACAGAAATAAGAGAGAGGGAGAGAGAGACAATCTAAGTGTATGAGGAATCATTTATTTATTTTCTTGCAGAATGACATTACTCCTAGGGCCCCCATCTTCAGGAAAGACTACATTATTGCGAGCATTAGCAGGAAAGCCTGATTCATCTCTAGAGGTTTGTGTTTAATTAGTTGATTAATGAGATAATTACATGTATATATTGTTAACAATGTGCTACTGATCATTGAATTAAGTAGTCATTTGGTTCATTGCTATTTAGATTAAAGCTTCGTTTGGGACGGCTTTCTTATTGCTTCTTAAAGCAGCTTTTCAGTACAAAAAATAAAAAATTTATACTAAAAAGCCGCTTTAAGAAGCAGTAAGAAAGCCGACCCAAACGAAGCCTAAAACTATTTTATTACTCCCAATTAATACTATTGCAAAAACTAATAATAATAATAAGAAGAATAATAACGCAGATGGGAGGTGAGGTAACATACAATGGATATAAGCTCAGTGAGTTTGTCCCTCAAAAGACAGCGGCATACATTAGCCAGAATGACGTCCATGCTGGTGAAATGACTGTGTATGAGACACTTGACTTCTCTTCCAAGTGCCAAGGCGTGGGAGATAGAAATGGTATGATATTTAAACCAGGAAGTTACAGCTAGCTACATTTTTCTGTATGAATAACATGGCAATTGCTGAAACACCATACATATTTGTATTTCGTTGATCTTCAGAACTTCTCAGTGAGTTGACTAGAAGGGAGAAGGCTGAGGGCATATTGCCTGACCCTGAGGTGGATCTCTTCATGAAGGTATGTAAATTTCAATAAGCCATATTTAGGTCTATAAAACCATAGATTTCTTTTGCTTCCCAGAGAAAGTCAGATTTCTATAATAATGGTTTATGTTTTAGGCCACTTCTATAGGAGGTGGGAAGAACAATCTACAAACAGATTACACATTGAGGGTACGTAAGCTAGCTAGTCATTTGCTTCACAGGCATTAATACTTGCAACAAGAATTAAAGTACATCAATATTCCTTTTTGTGCCAATTGGTGGGATGCAGATTCTAGGACTGGATATTTGTTCTGATATTGTTGTTGGTGATGAGATGAGGAGAGGAATATCTGGAGGACAAAAGAAGCGCCTTACCACAGGTCCTTAAAACTGCTCATCATCATAATTTTTATATCAAAAATCAACCAACAAAAATGATTTAAATATTTCATTTTACCTTTCTATTTAGAAAAGGTTGCTGAATTAAAAAAAAAAACACACACACACACACAAAGAAAGAGGTGTGTGCAGACATACAATAAATAAACTCTCAAGCATATAGCCTGATAAGGCAAGGCAAACTTATTTACTTTGAAAGTACAAAAGAAAATACCTTTTTAAAATGTTTTTAAGAATGACTTTCATGCTTTTTGAAAATAATTTGAGTATGAATGGACAAATTAATATTTTGCAGGTGAGATGATTATAGGGCCAACAAAGACATTATTCATGGATGAGATATCAACAGGGTTGGATAGCTCAACAACGTATCAAGTTGTGAAGTGCCTCCAACAAATTGTGCACCTAGGAGAAGCCACTATACTTATGTCTCTCCTCCAGCCAGCGCCTGAGACATTTGACCTTTTTGATGACATCATCCTACTTGCTGAGGGTCAAATAGTCTACCATGGTCCACGAGTACACGCCCTTGAGTTCTTTGAGAGTTGTGGGTTTAAATGCCCTGAGAGGAAGGGTGCTGCTGACTTTTTGCAGGAGGTAAGATTTTTGGTAATACGATTGTACGATGATTTTTGGTTATTTCACTTTTCATGTACATAGGTACCTGCAACTACTGGCATTTGGCCTGATTGATGTTTTTATGAAATCTTGTTGCTGACATATATTATAGAGAGCCCCCAATTTTTATACATAGGAGATCCTAAAATAAAGTTGTAACTGATTGTTTGGGTTTTCTTGTTAGGTTACATCAAGGAAAGATCAGGAACAATATTGGGCAGAAATGAATAAACCTTATCGATACGTTTCTGCGGGTGAATTTGTTAGACAGTTCAAACGCTTTCATGTTGGCAGAAGTTTGCAAAATAAGCTCTCGTTTCCTTTTGACAAGAAGAAGAGTCATGGAGCAGCATTGGTGTTCACTAAGCACTCTGTGCCAGTTAAGGAGCTCCTTAATGCATCCATTTCAAAGGAATGGCTTTTGATCAAAAGGAACTCCTTTGTTTATATCTTCAAAACAGTCCAGGTTTGCTCGAATAAACCAAATCCTGCAGTTGTGCTCTGCATAACCTCATATTTTCTTAATCAGCATGTTATGATTTTTTTTTTCTCTTTTTGAAGCTCACCGTATTGGCATTGATGGCCTCAACCGTTTTCTTGAGGACAAACATGCATACAAGAAATGAAGCTGATGGGTCAGTCTACATTGGAGCAATCATCTACAGTGTCATTGTAAACATGTTCAATGGGTTTGCTGAACTAGCTCTTGCTCTCATGAGGCTTCCAGTATTTTACAAGCAAAGAGAACTCCTCTTCTATCCAACGTGGATTTTCAGCATTCCAAACTGCATTATTCGGATTCCTATATCTATTGTGGAATCTGCTGTTTGGGTGATTGTAACATACTTCACTACAGGATTTGCCCCAGAAGCTAATAGGCAAGTCTCCTACCTGCTCCTTGGCTATTCGTCAAAGCTTAATTCTCAAAAAGTTTCATGCTTAAATCTAGTGTTTGTCAAACCTCCTTAAATTTATATATTTGAGCTTAGAGTTTACTAATGTGATTAGGGTTATATAGTTAGATTTATAGCTAAGAAAATGTGTCACAAGATTGGGGCGATGCATTGTGCTCCACTGATTTACTATTTTCTCTCTCAAAATTTTCTGTATAGAAATTACATGTTATTTATTTCTCTTGGTGCTGGTTTTCTAGCTTACAAGATAGAAATTTTCTATTGGGTAATCTCACTGCGATCACTAGAAAAAATTTTCTAACTCCAATTTTTCCCGAGCAGATTCTTCAAGCAATGGCTTATATTCTTCCTCATTCAACAGATGGCAGCAGGCCTTTTCCGGGTTGTAGCAGGAGTAGCTAGAGATTTGACTTCTGCGAACACTTTGGCATGTCTCGTTACGCTATACATGTTTTGTGTTAGTGGCTTCATTCTCCCCAAAGGTTCTAATCATTGTAACCTGCAGTACATGCTGTAAATTCAATGGAATTAATAATGTTCTATGGATAATATGATATTCCATAAGAACCTTAAAAGACAATTATAGGATTCTAAACAAAGAGGTTATGATGTTTTTCACAGAGATGATACCAAAATGGTGGAAATGGGGTTACCAAATTTCACCCACAACATATGCATTTACTGCTCTAACAATTAATGAGATGTTTTCGCCTAGATGGATGGACAAATTTGTAAGTATTAATTAAAGTTGTGCTCTTTGACTTGGACATTATAATTATGCACTTACTTCCTGCTGAGTTGTTAATGACAAACTCTGCAAATAAAATATCTTATGCTTATTGACATGTTTTTGTTCAATCAATTTGATAAACTAAACCTTCCTGCTAATATTGAGTAAAACTGGCAGGCATCTGATGGCAGAAAATTGGGCGTGGCAATCCTAGAGAACAACAATGTCTCCACTGATGAGAGCTGGTATTGGAAGTCAGCCTTCATTCTTTTTCTATATGCTGTCTTCTTCAATGCTATGTTCACCCTGTCCCTCATGTATTTAAATCGTAAGTCATTCCAATTTTATTGATCCACGAGCTTCATACAAGAATGATTGGCATTACCAATGACATTCAATCTTAAGTTTCTTTTTTGGGTTAATTAATGATAGCTCGGGGCAAGCCAAATCCGGTCATATCAGAAGAGAAGGCATTGGAAATCAAGGAAACTGGAGAAGTTGAGGCACTAGACTATCCACGAATTAGAAGGGTTCTATCATCCAAAAAATCTTTTTCTCGGTCTATATCAGAAGATAAGAGAAATAAGGGTATGTTGTATATAATATACAAATGATGTTTTCAAACAGATAGAATTTCAAGAAAGACTATTCATCATCTTCTGAGATCATCGTGGTATTTATTGTTCATGCAGAGATGATGGTCCAAGGTTCAAATTTTCGTAACAGTGATGCTTCACCTGATTGGCGTGATTATGAAGCATACAAGAATCAAGCCAAAAAAGCCGTCTCTACAAGAGGAATGGTTCTCCCTTTTACGCCCCTTGTCATGTCTTTCAATGAAGTGAACTACTATGTTGACACGCCTCCTGTGAGCTTCTCTTTCTTCTTAATTATTTGCATGTGGATTTTAAATCAAAGGCAGTGAAAAATTCAATTGTAACTACATAATAAATAAAAAAGAATAAGACTCTGGTTTGATAGGAAATGAAAGAGCAAGGAATTACTGAAGATAGGCTCCAATTGCTGAGAGGGGTTACTGGCGCTTTTCGCCCTGGAATTCTTACCGCCCTTATGGGAGTGAGTGGAGCTGGAAAGACAACTCTCATGGATGTCTTGGCAGGCAGAAAAACTGGCGGCTACATTGAAGGAGATATTCGAATTTCAGGTTACGCTAAGAACCAAGCAACATTTGCTAGAATTTCAGGATACTGCGAGCAGTTTGATATTCACTCTCCTCAGCTTACTATCCGAGAATCATTGATCTTCTCAGCATTATTGCGCCTTAGCAACGAAGTAAGCAAAGAAGAAAAATTGGTGAGTATAGCCTCTACCCCTCTTTCATCAAGCCTAGTTTCTATTGTTTGTGGCTGGTTTGGCGAAAACCTTGACAACTACTTTTTTCATGTAAGCTGAAAGCGAAACTATGAAAGTGAAATTGATACTAATTGCTTAGAGATGGAATATGATTAAAAGTATAAGTGCAGTGCTTGAGTTGCAGCAAATATTAACTTGTGATTTATCTGTCTTCAGAGATTCGTTGAGGAAGTGATCGATCTGGTTGAGCTGGATAACCTCAAGGACGCATTAGTGGGGCTTCCAGGAATTTCTGGTCTATCCACAGAGCAAAGGAAGAGATTGACTATAGCTGTCGAGCTTGTCGCTAATCCTTCAATCGTCTTCATGGATGAACCAACATCAGGTCTTGATGCACGGGCGGCTGCTATTGTGATGAGGACAGTAAGAAACACTGTTGACACGGGAAGAACTGTTGTTTGTACCATCCATCAGCCGAGCATTGATATATTTGAGTCATTTGATGAGGTAATATGGCTTAATATATATACCTATAAATTGCTATTCAAGTCTCAGTCTCTGAACAGAGTTTCTTCAAACAGCTGCTTCTATTGAAAAGAGGGGGGCAAGTCATTTATTATGGACCGTTGGGCGAGAATTCTCAGAAATTGATTAGTTATTTTGAGGTTTGTGCTCCTAGAGTTAGCTTCATTTTGATAATTGAGCTCGTATTTAATATTGTTCATCACTTTATTAGTGTTTGCGTATTCAACATGTGATGTTTGAAATGCCTCGTGCCTAAGGTGTGAATTTCAGTCAACAATGAAAGACCATGTGTTGTGATTGTATATATGCGGCGTCATTTCTCAACAATAAATAAACCATGTGAACAGTTTTGAAATGACAAAAAGAAAATAAATGTTATGGGCGCAGATAACTGAAGAGGTAGTCCAAAAAAAGTACGGTAAATGGAAATTTCAGACTGAAATAACTTGATTGGAAACATTTACTCCTCCAGCAAATTTGTTGTGCCGACTTTATATGCTTCTATTGTTTTTTTATTTAGTGATTACAGATGATTCTTTGATCTAATAGTTATTCTAAAATCATTAACAGGAAATTCCAGGAGTTCAAAAGATAAAGAATGAACGCAACCCTGCAGATTGGATGCTGGAAGCAAGTTCTATTTCCTCCGAGGCAAGATTGCAAATTGATTTTGCAGAGATATACAAGTCCTCAAGTTTACATATGTACGTCAAGGGACAACAAAATCCTTTAGTACTTTAGTATTTATGATTTATGCCATAGTTGCTCCATTTGACATTCTATCTGCATGCCTTACTAGGCGCAACTCAGCATTGGTTAGAGAGCTGAGCAAACCAGTTCCTGGTTCAAGTGATCTTTACTTCTCAACTCCATTCCCCCAATCCAATTTTGGGCAGTTCAAAATATGCCTTTGGAAGAACTGGTCAATATATTGGAGAAACCCGGAGTACAACCTGACCAGAGTATTTGTTACTATCGTCACTGCTCTGCTTGTTGGCAGCATTTTCTGGAAGATTGGCAAACAGAGGTATCCAAGGATAACTAAAATTCTACCGTCCACTAGTGATGCCTTTAATTTACATGCTTAATGAGTGGGCTAACAATTTCTCCCTGGACCCAGGGAAAAATCCACTGATATTACGATTGTCATTGGAGCAATGTACCTTGCAGTAATATTTGTTGGCTTTGGCAACTGCTCCACCGTGCAGCCAACCATCACAACAGAGAGGTCAGTTTTCTATCGTGAGAAGGCTGCAGGCATGTACTCGGATCTACCTTATGCTCTTTCACAGGTATCTCTACTTCACCGCTATAATTTCATCTGCGTCAATCAGATATAAAGAGACGAGGATTCCACATTTTCCTATTAATATAATTTACTTTATATTGATTAAAAATTTTGCTTTCTATGTCGGATGCAGGTGTTTGTTGAGGTACCATATGTGTTTTTCCAGGCATCATATTATTCACTTATGGTGTACTCCATGATGAGCTTCGAGTGGACTGTTACAAAGTTCTTGTGGTTCTTCATTATCTCCTTTCTCACTTTCCTCTACTTCACATACTACGGAATGATGACAGTGGCAGTGACTCCAAACATTCAAGTAGCTGGCATCTTGTCCTCATGCTTCTTTTTCTTCTTTAATCTATTCTCAGGGCTCTTCATCCCTAGACCAGTAAGTAAAACACCTAAGAGGCTAAATAACTGAAGCGGTTTTGAGATTTATTTTCTGGTGCTTTCACTGTATGCTAGAGAGACTAATATGATGCATGGAATTTCATCATCTAACAAAAGGCATTTGGATTTGCAGCTAATTCCAAAATGGTGGGTCTGGTACTACTGGTGCTGTCCTGTGGCTTGGACATTATACGGGCTTATTGTGACACAATACAGCGACATGTATGAATTGGTTAAGGTACCAGGTCAGGCGGACCAGAGCATTAGAGACATTGTAATGAATCATTATGGCTACAGAGATGACTACGTAGGCATCATGATTGCCGTACTAATCGGCTTCACAGTCTTGTTCGCATTCACATACACTTACAGCATCCGAACCTTGAATTTCCAGCAGAGGTAGAGAGGACGATTAATGGCAATCCTGAACAGTAATTACAATCATTCCTAGAAACTTTATTCCGTTTTATCTCTCTTCTGATTACTGAGGTGAGCTTTAGGCCGTTGGTCAACATCCACGTTCAGGGTTTTGAGCTCGTTACAAAGAGTTTTGCTACTTTGACAAAGTGATAAATTGGAACCATTACTGCATGTTAATAGAAGCCGCCATCAAGTTGATGGGTTGTTGTTTTCATGTTAATAGTCATTAGAACCATACTAAAGAAAGATATCAATGTAGTAATGAGGACAGCCACTTCTTTTGGGCAGTATAACTAGTGCGGTGTAGCATTTTTCCATCACAGAGACACTTGTGTAATAGGTGAAAGTGAAATTGTTGATGCAGATGAGCAGTATTGCCAGGGAAATGGTTCTTGATGACTCCCAATGGGCTTTTTAACAATTTTGTTTTATACTAATGAAAAGTGTACCTACCTACTCCATAGAAGACATTGTTTATTGTTGAAGTTTTGCAAAATTAAGTACACATTCAACTTAACAATACAAAGAAGGGATTTCTAGTAATGTTGACGGGTTTTAGAAGAAAATCGCTCTGAATGGCATTCAGTGGAAAGCCCTTTTGCAATAGTTCTACAACTGCTGGGAAAATGAAAGAGAGGAGCTCATTGAATTGCAACAGCAACTGCTGGGGAAATAAAAGAGAGGAGCTCATTGAATTGAGACAGTTAAAATTGTTGCAAAGACATGACAGTGATTAAAATAATGACTAACTAGCAATGAATATGTGGGCTCCGAAAATTCGGCCCCGGCCTCCGCCCGCTTTTTGCTTTCTTTTCGGGGGGAGTTTTAACGAGCTAAGTTCCGGGGTAAATTTTGGAAGGCAGATGGGTTTGTAGATAAGACACTACCCAGATATTTCGCCCTTATTTTGCGAGGACTTTATGATCTGAGTTCTGGTTTCCTATAGGCACAAGCCCCTATAGTTAATTACCCCTCCCGATCATGAGAGAGAACTTTCGATTAAGGCTAGTCGTCAATCAGATACGTAGAGGTACATATCTGGCATATAGTAGCAGCATAGACATGGGTTGTAGAAATCAGGGAGTTTGGAGATTTGACATTTAAAATTGAAAATTTCACCATCTCATACTTAAAGCGGATGGTGGGGGAATGGATGATGGACCCGATCAAGATCCCATGGTTCCGTCGTCCCGAGCCATCGTGGTCCCTGGTCTACTTAGTCAGAGGAGGTAGTCGACCCAACCTGACAGAAGGATCCTTGTCGTCAGCCATGGGTTGCTTCGTCCAAGGGTACCTTGTAGACCTGGGGGGAGTGTTTGTCTAAGGGGACAAATTTGAATCCACATTAGCTAACAGAGGGCTTTGTGCCCTATCGATCATATCCTATTGATTCATATCTCAAGGATTTGATGTCATTGGAGAGCATACGGGCTCTGGCCATAACCATAATATAATAGTGCCATTTGGCGGCGACCACCTGGTTCAGAGGGCCCCGAGTCATAACCGTTTATCCTGCAGTGCCATTTGGCGGCGAAACTGCCGGTTAGAGGACTCGTACCACGTCCTTGCTGGCAGGAGATTGTTTGAGGATGGATCCTAGTGATATTTTCGACCAGGCATCAGCTGTATGTGAGCTGAAGTAAATTTTGATTTATCCACCTCGGCAAACTGTTGTGGAGGGTGGATGTGTTTTGCTTTAAGTGTTTTGATAGTTGGATTTCAATTTTTAAATATTTTTAGAGTTTGGGATTTTGGGAATTTTTGTGGAGTTTTGGAGTTTTGAGTATTTGGATTGTATTTAAAATGATCTGTGTGGACCCCTCCGATTAAGATTTGCATTCAACACGGCCATCATCAGGGTGCATGAGCTCATTTATATTTTATTGATTGGACCATGTCGACTCTATATACTGGTCGATAGAGGATCAGGTCTCATAGGCTTTGGATCTTTGTTAATGAATTCTCTTGATTATAGGCTTTGAAGGCCTAATATAAACTATAAAATAAATATCCCGATCGATCTCGCGACCGCATATTTATTTAATGGTTCGAGCCGTGTCGACTCCTATCTGCCCGTATAGGAGGATCGGGCTCGAACTAGAATTCACTTATTAACCCGCGCAGCTTCCCTAGACGTCACGTGTGTATCAATAACACGCTCGCCGGGGCCCATACGGGTGTATGATACATCCCCTTATGTGTACCTAAGTGTATACAAGTTAAGGTGCATGTGCGGGGATACATTTGAAATATTTGTGAATGTCTTCTGTCCGCTTGCATGAATGTTGCGGATCCGGTGGCGTGGCGTCATTCGGGTTTCATTTGGGGATTTATAGGCCTTCTGTCTGCTTGCATGGATGTTGCAGATTCGGTGGCGTGGCGTCATGCGGGTTTCATTTGGGGATTTGTACGCCTTCTGTCTGCTTGCATGGATGTTGCAGATTCGGTGGCGTATTGTAGCAGCTCCTAGACTGAGTTATTCGCTGTTTTGTACAGGTAGACTGTCGTGCACTACTTGCTTGATTTGAGCAGATAGATTGTAGTGCACTAACGAATCTCCTGCTTTTGTAGGAGCTCGTAGGAACTTGCATTCTTTATGCATTTCACTATGGTTTTGGTCCCCATAATACATTCATTACTACTGCAGGTAGATGTATTCATTCATAGGCTGAAATCAACTTCAGGATACTGCATTTACTGAAGTCGTTTTGTGTCTACCCATAGATGACATACAGTACGTACATCTGTATTCATAGGGGACTTGTATGCATTACAGATCTTCCTTTGCTTGTAAACAACTTGTTATTTACACAACAAATCTACTATAATGACCCGTAAGTGTTTTGTCGTACATCTTTTAACTTCGTCTGCGATAGATCAATGTATTTGCATATGGCTGAATAATGTTAACTGCATGAAAGCTGCATTTTCCTTGAATCAGTCAAAGACTTCATGTCTTTCAGTTCGTTGCATGTTGAATTTCCCTGCCTGCAGGAGGCAGATGCCTTCACTTACTACTGCCTCACTATGAGTTGTATGAGTATCTTTACATTTGTCACGAGCTTCTCGTTGATGCATTGAATTGTCAATGATGACGTAAGCATTACTGATGTTCATTCACCTCATGATTCTATTGCTTGTGTATGGGTCATGTTAAGTATTGAATATTTCAGCCTCCTTGGGAACATATTGTAGTTTACATGATGAACTTGCACCTTTGATGTTCTCTTGCAATTGATTGCATATGCCCTTTTGATTTTTAACACTTGAAACTTATCTTAATTGCTTACATATGGATATTGATTGTTATTGAAATTATCACATGTTCTCGTGGCCGTTGCAATCCTTTCAAGTCGGACAATTGCATGGAATTTCACTTTCACTTGTGAGTGAATCATGCTTGCAGGGGTTTGGCATATCGACCTACAAGTTCATGTAGGCTAAAGATCCTTTGTTGTAACATTAAATAGATTGTTGCAAACAAGTTATACTCATTACACTCCCTTAAATATATTCTGTTAGCAAATCATCCTCCTGTTTGCATGTCAATAGTCACATCAACTGATGGCTCCCTTTTCTGATGTCTTTGAGTTTCTTTACATAGACTTATGTGGGTTAAAAGATCTCCATCACTTCCCACAGTCGAATTGCATACTCATACTGCTTGTTGATTGTGAGTGAAATATAGGAATTATCTTTATCCACCACAAGTCCTTGCTTAACCATTGACTTAGATTTTATCATTTTGAGTATTAATGGGTTTCACTTTAAACGTTAGGTTCTAGTTCAAGTCTTTGTTCTATTGATGTCAAATTCAGTTAGAGCCCAAGTCAAAACTCCTTGCACCAAGTCCATTTGAGTTCAAATCCTTTGTCATTCAAGTAAAGTTCAAGTACGAGTTCAGTTCGAGTTTGATTCAAGTCCCTTGTAGTCTTAATTAGGTCTTTGCATGAGTTCAATTGTATGTTCAAGTCTCATTCAAAGTCTTTTGTATTTTGTTTAAATTAAGTTCTTTGAGTTCATGTCCACTGTGGTCCCAAAATAAGGTCCAAATGGTCTTCTGTTCACCCGAAATTTCGGTAGTCTCCCGGCGTCTCACCCGTTTAGGGGAAATTACGGAAAACTGGGCCTTTCCCACCACGCTAAGAAAAGCGTGTATGGTAGGTGCCCTCTTTCGAGGACACCGTGGCCGTGTAAAGTCTTCAATCCCCCACCACGCTACGAAAAGTGTGTATGGGTTTTCGACAGCACCTGTTTGAAAAACGCATTTGTTTCCCCGCGAGCGGGTACTTATGAATATCCACTTCTCGCCATAGGCGCCGCACCGGCTTTCCATCCCACCACGCTACGAAAAGCGTGTATAGGCGGTTTGCCGGTGTGCCGCGAATGCCGAAAAAGAGATATTAGGTGATCACCCACTTCGTCATGTGCGCCGCACCGGGTTCCCTTCCCACCACGCTACGAAAAGCGTGTATAGGCGGTTTGCCGGTGCGTCGCGAACGACGGAATGAGCTCTCGAAGTGATTACCCGATTCGTCGAGAGCACCGCGACGAACTTCCTCCCACCACGCTACGAAAAGCGTGTATACGTGGTTGTTTTGTCGCACTGCAAATTTCGAAATCGAGCTCTCAAAGTTTTATGGATCGAGGGGTTATACCTTTGCGTTCCGCTGGCGACAGGGTTGGCACACGGATCGAGGCAAGGGAAGAGATTTCTTTGCATTTCTCTTTTTTCATCTTTTTTATTATTATTAATTATAATTAATCATAATTAATTATAATTAATAATAATTAATTATAAATAATTAACTAATTATAATGAATAATTAATTAAGTATAATTAATTAATTATAATCACTTATAATTAATTAAGTAATTATTATTAATTAATTATAATTAATTAATTAATTATCATCATTAATTAATGATTAATTATAATTAATTAAAATTATAATTAATCAAATAATTATAATTTATAATTAATTACTAATTATTAATTAATGATAACTAATTTATTAAATACAATTAATCATAAATATTTATAATTAATAAATTAATTATAATCAATTAATAATTATAATTAACAAATTAATTATAATTAATTAATAATTATATTTAATAATATAAAATAAAAATTAATTAAATTAAAAAAAAATCCTCCCCTCCTCTCTCTCATTCGGCGAGTTTACGGGATTTGGCCGAAGCAGCTCGCGAAATGGAGAAAATTACCTTCACAGCAAGCGAGCTTCCGACGTTGCTTCCGATCAATATGTCGTAACTTCCAGTCCGATAGCAAGGGAAAGTCGTCGAGCGAGCGAAGTCGAGCAGCACGCAGGAGCCGAAGAAGCGCACGATGGGGGGAAAGTTACTCTCACAGCGGTGAGCTCCCGTCGCTCCTACCGATCGAAATGTCGTAACTTCCGAATCGACAGGAAGGAAACGTCGTCGAGGGAGACAGAGCCCGGCGGGAGCTAGGTCGGAGCTGGCAGAGGGGTTCGAGCTCGGGAGGAGGAGGCGTCGGTCTCTCCCTCTCTTTCTTTGTTTCTTCGGACCGAAGGAGTCGGGAGGAAGAAGAGGGATCGCGAGAGCTGCGGGGAGTTCGGAGATCTTGCGATAGAAAGAGATCGAATGGAATTTGTGAAGGCTTTGGGGTCGGTATTTAACGACGACTTCGGGGCCCGCTCGAGGTGAGTTACGCACGCGGGAGCAGCGACATGAGCGGCGCCGTTTGCAGGTCTGCGGCGGGATGGGCTTCAGCAGACTGTAGCAGGTAATGATTTCATGATTTTTTTTTATTTCTTTTGGCTATTAGGCAGAGGTCAACAAAATAAAATCGTTGCAAATAGCAATGATAAAAAGAAGAAAAATATCACCTAATCCTCCTTTGATCCTATGACTTGAAGAGTTTCAAAATAGTGATCGTGTTACAAAACTATGATCTAGAGATAGCATTAAATTCAATTTCAAAATTAAATTGTAGAGAAACATGGTAAATTTTCTCCAATAAGCTTTTCTAACAATAACTTATTTGAAATTAAAAATGAAACTAAAAACTAAGTTGCTCATATCAATGTGTCCATTCAGAAAGGTCATGTTCTTAGTGACCACTCTTATATTGTTGTTTGGCATTAACATCATTGAGATGAAGTAATACCAAGCCAAGGAGATTTGGGTGAGTGTAGAAGCAGAGAAATTTACTATTTTATCCTCCCTAATTTTCCATTGTACATTGGAGTTGGTGACAGTGAGGGATTTCAAAATGTCATCATAATTTACTGGGGTAGTAATAAAGGTTGCATAGTTATCAAATTCGTAATTTTAGGTTGCATAGATCTCACTGATAGTAATAATATCAAATGAGACACATTTCACCCTAATAAAGACTTAGTTGTCCTAAGCTTCATTTGCATCAGTAAAGAATTCCCTGACTATAGAGAGTATGCAGGCAATGGGTTCTGCACAAAAGTTCTCCCAACTCCTAGTTACTATCATATGTTCTACCTAGCCCCCTAGCTCCTAAAAACCCTCTGAGAGATTAGTTGCTTATAAACAATAAAGTGGTTATACCTTTCTTCCGCCACTGGCTAACAAATCAATTCTTGTCATAAGAGGAAGAAGATGAGGATAACCTTTTCTTGCCTACTGTAATATTTTGGGTCATTGTCTCCAACAAGAAATTCTTCTAGTCCTGTGCTTGAAAGTTTTTGAATCATGCGGGAAATGAATTTTGCAGACCTCTATTTGTATAAAGGTAACAGCACTGCGGCATTGGCCTTATGAGCATTGTGGTGCTGGTTAGTCAAAGGGTCAGTTGGTCAAGTGAAAGGATTGACACTGCAACCCTATGGTCAGGTGGCGCTGTGATGCTCTACATGGGAACTCAAATGTCAGCTTTTTGAGTGGTCCTCCACCGCAACTTTCAATACGTAGGAGCACTGCGACACTGAGGGAGACCATCGCGACGCTCAACTACTCCAATTATGATGCTTTGACCAACAACATGTGTGGCTGCATCGTAGCTCTCAACTACTCCAATTATGATGCTTTGATTGAGCATTGTGGCACGTGTGGCTGGGCCGCAATGCTCTTTTAAATCTGATAAAAACTTGAGAGCTTAATGTTGCGAAACTAGGGTGCTGAGCTCTACTGTGCTGGTTGGCGATTTGACGTAGTGGTGCTAGGTTCTTAAGACACTGCGGTGCTCAGGGACTCAACGTTGTGGTGCTCCAAGTATGATTTTCATATATGACACTAACTACCATCACATTAACATTATTCACTAAGCACACATTAAGTGGAAAACTAGGCAAAGTCTAATCACACCACATTAACATCATTCACTTGACATACATAAAAAAGAACCTTTACACATCACAATACCCATTTGGGTTGCCTCCCAATGAGTGTTAAATTTATAATCTTGAGCCAGACTCTACTGTATTCTAATCAGAACAAGCCAACTCAACCGTCACTCTACTGCGTTCCATATCCCCTCCTAAATAAGACTCAAGTCTAACTCCATTCACTTTGTCACTTATTGCAAATAATTTTTCATCATGGAAAAACTTATTAATATCAGACTTATTATGCATAGGTTTTTCCAATTCTAGCCTAGATAAATAATTAGTAACCTAATTTTCTTTTTTTTTTTTCCTTATCTAAAATCTGTACATCAAACTCTTGTAACAACAAAATCCATATAATTAACCTAGGTTTTGCATCTTTCTTTGTTACTAGGTATTTGATCACAAAATAATCAGTGTATACTATAACTTTTATGACAATCAAATAAAATCTAAACTTATCAAAGATAAAGACTATGACTAGTAGTTCTTTTTCAGTTGTGGTGTCGTTGATTTGAGTTTCATTCAAGGTTCTACTAATATAGTAAATAGAATGAAATTTCTTATCGACTCTCTACCGTAGAACTACTCCTATAGCATAGTCACTTGCATCACCTTAGTTCAAAATTAAGTGACCAATCAGGAATAATAATAATGTATGCTAAAATCAAATGTTTCTTCAAAGTTTCAAAGGATTCTAGGCACTCATGATTAAAGTTAAAAGGGATGTCCTTCTCTAGTAAATGGCACAATGGTTTGGTGATTTTAGAAAAATCTCTAATGAATCTCTTGTAGAAACTAACAAGTCCTAGAAAACTCCTTACTCCTTTGATAGAGGTAGGAGGTGACAAATTTTTTATGACTTGGATTTTTTGCCTTGTCCATATGCAAACTCTTTTGAGATATTTTTCATCCTAAGACAATGCTCTCTAAGACCATGAATTAATGCTCTCCCAATTCGACACTAAATTTGATTCTTCACATCTTTTGAAAACCATAGCTAAGTGTTCAAGATAAGAATCAAATGAAGTACAAAATAAGGGTGTTAATATTGGACACGACCCAAAATCTGACCCGGACCCGACCCGAAAAATTCTGGGTTCGGGTCAACCCGTTTGACATATGGGTTGGGTTCGGATTCAGGAAGTCAACCCGTTTCAAAAACCGGGTCGGGTTTGGGTTGACCCGGAAATCTAAAAATGACCCGGTTGACCCATTTAGAAACCACGCCTAGGGTTTGTTCCGACTTCCTCAGTTCGGCCTGTTCGCGAGCTTCCGTTGTCTACCAGGACGAGGCGCCACAGCGCACCTGACTCAAAATCCACACGGCACGGCCACGTCCGTCCTCGACCTTTTGCTCACCCAATTCGTCCGGCCATTCGGTTCCATTGCATCCGCCGTCTGCCAGGCCGAGGCATAGTTGTTCGCGAGCGCGTCAACGCCTGCCTGTCTGCCCGTTGCTTGTCTAGCTAGCGCGTCTCAACTGCCGGTTTGCCCGTACACCCTAAACTCTGCCCTCACAGCTCCTTCGACGTCTGTAGTTCGCATAGGCACACAGCTCATCCCCAGGTTCGCGGGTCGAGTCGGGTCAACCGGTAACCCGCACGGGTCAGGTTAAGGTCAACCCATTTAGACCCGAGTCAATCCGGGTTCGACCCGAACCCGACCCGTAGACCCGTTTTGACACCCCTAGTACCAAATACAAAAAAGTCATCCATGAAAATCTCATGCCTTGCTCAATCAAATCTGAAAAGATATACATTATATACCTCTAAAAAGTTATAGGGGCATTGCACAGTCCAAAAGGCATGCTACGAAAGGCAATTATACCATATGAGCTAATAAATGTGTTTGTCCTAATCCTTAGATGTTATAAGAATCTGATGATACCCTGAGTAGCCATCTAACAAATAGTAAAATTGGTATCTTGGCAATCTATCAAGCATTTGGTTCATGAATAACAAAAGAAAATGACCCTTCCTAGTGCCTTTATTTAATTTCCTATTGTCAATACATATCATCCACCTAGTGACCGTTCTAGTGAAAATTAATTCATTCTTTTCGTTGGTCACTACTGTTAAACCCCATTCTTAGGCACACAGTGAATGAGACTAATCCAAGCACTATCAGAGATAGGATAGATAATAACTATATCAAGCTATTTAAGTATTTCTTTCTTAATGACATCCTTCATAGCATAGTTCAATCTTCTTTCTGGGCCAGTCTTTAGTTGAGATTCTTCTTCCATCAAAATCTTATACATACATAATGATGGACTAATCATCTCAATATCAACTATCATCCAACCAAATACTTCCTTATAAGTTTTAAGAATCCTAATCAACTTACTTTCTTGATCCTCTTCTAAATTAATAGAAATAATAACAAGGTTGATCCATCACCCAAAAATGCATACTTCAATGGGCAAATGAGGCTTTTAACTCTAAGGCTGGTGCTTCTAAGATAGATGATCTCAATGAATTCCTTCAAGATGATGTGTCTGCTGTCTCATATCTCTCCCAAAAAAACTTTAGAAAATCACAGTGTCTCTCTTAATCTCTCCTATGTTATCCTCAAGCAATGAATGCTTCAATGAATAATCAGTTAACATCTTATCTATAAAATCATCCACACAAGCATCCACCAAATCCACTCTATAAAATTGATCCTCACTATAGTCTTAGGGAACTACAAAGACTTCAAAACATTAATGGTCACCTCTTCATCCTACACTCTTATTGTTAACTCCCCTTTCTACAAATCTATAATTGTCCTTCCAATGGCTAGAAAAGGTCTACCCAAAATAATTGGCATCTCTCTATATTATTCCATATCTAATACAATGAAATTAATGAGAAAGATGAACTTATCAACTTTCACCAACATATCCTCTATCACCCCTTAGGATATGTAAATAACTTATTTGCTAACTAAAGGATTACAATAGCGGGTCGAACCTCTCCTAAATCAAGTCTCTTAAAGATGGAATGGGGCATAAGATTAATGCTTGCTCCCAAATCACATAGTGCTCTTCCACAATTTGTCCCCTATGGCATAAGGAATAGTAAAACCGCCTGTGTCCTTCAGCTTTTGAGGGAACTACTATAAAATTGAACTACACTTCTAAGAGAGATCAACTGTCTCAAAGTCTCCTTTCTCTTATTGTTAAGGATGTCCTTCAAATTTAGCATAGCTACGTGTTTTTTTCTAAGGCTTCTGTAATGGAATATTGATGGTCAATTTTTCTAAAAATCTAGAAAATTGTCTATCTAGGTTTTGCTTCAAAAATTCTCTAGGGAAATAGTGGTGATGATTTTTGTACAACCTTTCTAATGATCTTTTCTTCTTTCTCATCTAGTTTAGGTTATTCTATAGGTTGGGTGGACTTTACTAGTGCTTCTTCAGACTTATCTTTCTCCCTAACTATCTCCTCTAACTCCTTACCACTCCTTAACTAAATGGCTTTGCATTGCTCTTTACCCTTATCATTGGGATTAATCTCAGTATTACTTGGAAGGGTTCCTTGGGGTATATTATTTAGTGAATTAGCCAACTAACCTAATTAGATTCTATGTTTCTAATGCTAGCATCTCAGCTCTGACGTTGGGTCCCCATCTGCAAGTCTTCTAAGGAAGGCTTCTTATCCTTATATTGATTACTAGCATTGAATCTTGAATAATAAGCAAAATTTATTAATAAAAGGTAGAATAACCTTTAGTCTAACAAATACAACCCTGGTTGGAAGAATCACCCTAATTCTAAGGCTTACAAAATTTTGTTGAGGCTATTTCAATTCCCTACATTATTGGCTTGGCTATTATTCTAATTATTACCCCCAATTTGATTATTATTTCAATGAAAATGTTGACCTCTACAGCAAATAAAAAAAAAAGAGAGAGCCAAATAAAACATGCATACCAACTCAAATCCTACGCAAATCTCGTTCGAATCTGCTGCCTGCTACAGTACTTATCTCCTGCAAACGGCGCCGAATTCAGACACCCATCCTCGCGTGCAAAAATCTACCTCAATTGCACTCTGCCTTCGTTGATAAAACGAGAGCTAAACAACTCTCTACGTTTCTCTGCTTGGCTTCCACACGTCTGATTCTTCACCTATGCCCGACGAACACCCCGCCGAACATCTCCTTCCTCTGCTCAACTGACCTGCCTGATTCTTCTTCTTCTTCACAACCAAACAACCCGACACCCACTTTCGACCCACAAGCCTCGTCGATCCTTCCGACTTCACTACTCTAGCCGAAACCACTGACCATAGCCAACCGTTCAACTTCTCGTGCTTGTGCCTTCGATCCCTATCCGTCAAGCCGTCGAACTCCTCCGACACCAGGCCGACCCTAACCCGATCGCCTGCTCCCTACCGAACTCCAGATTCTGAATCAAGCCCTAATCCGACTCCTTCCTCTCTTCAACCTAGCCTTCCCTCCACTCAACCTCGTCAGCTTGCGACTGAGCTCCCTCAAGACACCGAACTCTCAGCCCGTCGAAATCCCTATACCACAGCCGATCCGCATCCAAGACCTGATTTCCTCCCTCACTCATTCGACCTAACTGACCCTCTCACGACTATACCTCCATCAATCAAAGCCACTTCCAGCCCATTCGCAAACCCAAGCAAATCCTTACCCGATCTCTGACTTAGTCAAGGTAAAAATCCTTTAGTCATTATTAGTTAGTTAATAAATTATTATTATTATTATTATAAATAGACACGGGTATATATATAAGAAAAGATTTAAAAAAAAAAGAAAGAAAAATAAGAAAAAAAGAAGAGAAAGACATTTGCGTGCGCATTTTCGTCGATGTCGTCGTCATTACCACCACATCACTTCGCCTGCAGAGGCATAATGCCCTAAACTCAAAATCCCGCTTTCGATTGAAGCGCATCGAAAAAATCACACATACACGCTTTTCTCTAGTGTGGTGGGAGGGAACCCGGTGCAAAGCTTACAGCGAGGCGGGTAGGCCATGTATACGCTTTTATCTAGCATGGCGGGGACAACTTTAAGTACCCGTGCGAGCCTTAGTACCGGCGGGGAAAGAACTATGCATTTTCAAACAGGTATCCTTGAAGACTCATACACGCTTTTCTCTGGTTTGATGGAATTGAAGACCACTGCCCTGGTGTCACTCGACACGTACCTACACGCTTTTCTCTAGCGTGGCGAGAAGGCCTAGCTCCCTTAATTTTTCCTAAACGGGGGAGACGCCGGGAGGTTACTAGATTTTTCAGTGAACAGGAGACTTGAACAAAAAATAGTAGGGGACAAAACTTGCACAATAGGGAACCAAACTTAAATAAATACATAAAACAAATCTATAATTCACAAAATGGACAACTAATCAAACACTAAATGAGCTTTGTGATGAACATTCAAATGAACATCAACGTGCGAACAAGAACCTATAATAAACATCAGTGAACAGGAAATACTTGTGATGAATATCAATGAACAAATGATAAACCTGTGTTGAACACAAGTGCAAGCAAATCCATCAAACAATAAAGGAGCTCCAAGGTGCACAATGAACTATTCATAAGTGGTGGTAGGAAACACATAATGGCATGCTTGTGAGCAAAACATGAAGATATAAAATGACTATAGCAACTTCCCTATAGTCGACGCCTATGTACAAAGAAACACATCAAACCTCTGCAAGTAATGAAGGTCAATTTACAATGAACATGGTGAATTGGTGCATCCGAGGAAGTTCGAAGCACATGAAGTTTACACAGTCAAAACTACTCAGCTCCGAACGCTACTTACAGGGGACAAAGATTAAATAACTTACGTGTGTTGAGCATAGTGGCATTCATACAATTGGCACTAATCAACATGCAAGCAAACACATCAATTCCTATGGACGATAAAGGTTAACATGGAATGAATATAGTGATTCTCCAATCAACACGCATAGAGAAATCAACAGTGGATGCAGCTCAACCGGCACTCAACGTCGATCAACATGCAAGTGAATATACCAGTCTCCTACGAACATAAAATCAGTGTGCAATGAACATACCAATTTGTTTGCAAACAACGAGGCCTCTTGCAAATATATATAGTTTTGTATACGATAAATGCTGATGCTTGTCGGCAATGACAGAAGATCTGTCATATGCACAGTAGTATTCTACGAGTGGTAGCTAGGAACAGACAATGAATGCTACAGCATCCTCACAGTCAATGAGTATCCAACGAAAGGCCAATACGCTGATCTCTTGCAAGCAAAATATTGTCGATCTGCGACAAGTGCAAGCTCCTATGAGCAACTATAGGAGACCCAGCATGAGTTTAACATATCATCTACAAGTAAATACAAAAAAAATGGTGGTAAATGCGAGTGCCTACGAGCAGCACTAGAAGATCCGCATTTAGCTCAACTTGTCCACACATAATAGTAGAAAGCTTGCGATGCATACAAGCCTATCTATAAGCAATAATGATGAATGTATCTCCAAAATGGTGGATCTTCTACATGCATGAAACAGAAGATCGTGGCGAATGCAAATGCTTACTGGAAATGATGAGAGATTTGTCGTACATGCATGAATGATAATTAGTAACAGATAATAGATGCTACAACACCCTTGCAATCAACCACCATTCAATATCAAGCAAATACATCGATCCCTTGCAAGCAGAGGCGATCAATATGCAGCAAATGCAGACACCTACGAGTCATTGTAGAAGACTCGTCATGCATATAACTGCCCACCTGCGGGTGACGAAAAACAATGTACAATGAATGCTTATGATGATTCAATGTCAAGAAGATACAGTAATTTCCTGTAAGTAGAGGCGGTCAATATGCAATAAATGCAAGCACTTACGACCCACTTACAAGAAATGTTAGAAGAAATATGTCAAACATAGTACATTGAAACACAACACCTAATGACTCATGAATACCTAATGTTAAATCATGAACAATGATAAATAAAGCTCGCAATGCATAATAGCTCACTCATAAGAAGCAACGGGTGGCCCATAGTACAATATTAAGATTCACCTGTAAGTAAAAGTAGGGAATTAGTAGTAAAAACTGCAGGTCACTAATAAATCAACTCGCTTGCCAGCGACTAGTGGAAGGCTCCTAATGCACATTACAACTCATTCGTAGGCCAAAACACAATCCCGTGGGCTAAATATTAAAGAAGATGGCAATGAAGTGTAAAAGTTGAAGAGAGCTAAACTGCACTGACAATGCACAATAAGTGAAGTACAACGCCATGCCACTGGATCTACAAAATTCATACAAGAAGACAGAATACATCTATAGACTTCTAAATAAAATGATGTGCACACTCAAATGACAGGCATTTACACGGTTGATTAGTGCCAGGAATTTCAAAAAACCCCCATGCATGGGAATACGCACTGATGCATTCATATCACGCGCATATATATTACAAAATGTTAAATACATCATGAAAGCATATCATCCAGCATACAAAATATATCGCACAGTAGCAATACGTCACGCTAATGTTCAAACACATCATGCATGAATATGCTTAAAGTTCAAATGCACTATCCAAATGTATAACACAAATAGGTTATAACTACATGTAGTTAGGAATGAGTTGGGATGTTGCAGGCATCCTTACCTAACATATAAATATACTAGATGTATACTTATTAATGCATGCAAAATATACATTGTAATATGCAATATGCATCATATAAATACATCATGCAAGATGCAAATACATATGCCAACATGCGTGCATATATGCAACCATCGCATAAACACATTAAACAAAAATACATGCAAAAACATATACACGTATGAGCCCCGACGAGCGTGATGTTATGCAGGTCAAAAAATAAACTCAAGTTCATGCCAAATCCTTCTATATGGATAAATAGAGTTGACACGGCTCAAATCATTAAACATATATACGATCACGATGCATATTGGGATATTTATTTTATATATTCATATTAGGCCTTCAAGATCTAAAATAAGAAATATTTTCTAATAAAAACATAATGACGATAACAAACCTGATCCTCTATCATCAAATTGATAGAGTCAACAAGGTTCAACCAATAAAATAAAAAGGTACCTATAAATACCCAAATGATGGCTATGTTGATAAAAAATCTCAACCAGAAGGGACCCCTAAATTCTTGAAAATGCCACCTAAATTCCCATGAAAATCCAAAATTCTAAAACAAATCACCAAAAATCAAGATATTTAAAATGAAATAAACACCAAAATGCTTAAAGAAAAACTTATCCACCCTCCACAATAATTTGCCAAGGTGAATAAATTTGAAAATTAATTCAGCTCACAAAGAGTCAATGTCTGGTCGAGAATATTACTATGATTCTTTCTCAAATCATCTCCTACCAGTAAGGACGTGACACATGTCCTCTAACCAGTGGTTTCGCCGCCAAATGGCATCCCACTGATAGTTTCACCGCTAAATGGCACCACAGGTAAACGTTTATGACCAAGACCCTTTGAACTGGGTGATTTTATGGCCAAATGGCACCATTATATTACAGTCATCGTTAGAGCCCGTATGTTCTCCAATGTCACTAAATCATTGAGAAATAAATTAATAGGATATGACCGATAGGGCACAAAGCTCTCTGTTAACTAAGGTGGAATCAAATTTGTCCCCTTAGATAAATATTCACCCCATGTCTATAAGGTACCCTTGGATGAAACAACCCATAACTGCCGACAAGGATCCTCGATCAGGTTGGGTTGACTGCCTCCTCTTACTAAGTAGACCATGGACAATGATGGCCCGGGACGACGGAATCATGAGATCTTAATTGGGTCTATCATCACTTCTCCCAACCATCCTCTTTAAGTGCAAGGTGGTGAATATTTAATATTAAATATTAAATTTCAAATACCTAAACATATTGTTACTATACACCAGATACTCTGTATCTGTTTGACGACTAGCCTTAATCGAAAGTTCTCTCTTGTTACCATGAGGGGTAATTAACTATAGGGGCTTGCGGCTATAGGAAACCTGAACTCAGATCATAAAGTCCTCGCAAAATGATAGCAAAATTTTTGATAATATTTTATTCAAAAGCCAATATGCCTTCTGAAAATTTGCCTCGGAACTTAATTGTTAAAACTCTCCTCGACAACCCGATAAGAAGAAAAAGAAAGGGGTCTGCAGAGAGGCTAGGGCTCGAATTTTTGGAGCCCACAGAAAATTAGGATGATTCTTTTAACTAGGGTTATATGTGTTAGAGTAAAGGTTATTTTGCCTGTTATTAATGATATTTAACTATTATACTACTGATAAATTAAGGTTATTATGTGATCCATAGAGACTCTCATCTATTAGCATAGGAGTTCCCTAATTTGTACTAACTTCATGATGATCTAACTTCCTAAAAATGGCAGCTACCTGAGCAATCAGGATAGATAAAGCATCAAACACATAGACATTGGTTACATTTTTAGGATTCACTCCATCTAAAGACTTTTTAGAAGTTATTAGTGATCATCTTTTCAATTAAAGCATAAGCTTCATCAAAGGGCTTAACATTAATGAACCTTCAGTAGAAGATCTATGATGAATCTAAGGGATCCTACTAAGCTATTATAAAATATCTGAATAATCAACCAATCTGATAATATATAATGTGGGCATTTCCTAAGTAACTCTTTAAACTTTTCTCATGCTTCATAAATAGATTTCTCATCTAATTGAATAAATGATGTAATGTCATTACTAAACTTGGTTATTTCAGGAGGGAAATATTTTGCTAAGATTTATAGACCAAATCATTCGAGGAAGTAATATAATCTAGAGGTAAGGAATTCAACCACATCTTTGTTTTGTCACTTAAAAAAATGGAAACATCTATGTCTAACAATATCATCAAAGATTTCATTATAGTTAAATATTGCATAAATTTCTAAAAATTAGTAATATATAAATTTTGATCCTCTATAATAATACCCATAAACTGTAAGTTTTGTATGATCTAAATAATTACAGGTTTAAGTTCATAGTTATTAGCTTAAATATTGGGTTTACTAATGCTTTGGTGAAAGACATCTACTAATGCGTTAGCATAATCTCTTAAAGGTCTACGTTGGTCCTCTTCATAAACTATGTTTGTCATTATTTTTTTTTTTATATTTTTTAGTTTTTCTAATTTTTCTAATGATTTTTTTTGAGGTTGTGAAAATCAAACCAGACCAAGATCTAGAAGAAGGATAGATTGACAATTTGATGATGTAATAAATATTAATTTTACTAAAAAAAACATAATAATGATGCAATCATTCCAAATATGTGATAGAAAATTAAACAGAATCTAAAATTATAAAGCATAAAACTTACATAAATAATTAAAAGAATTTTTTTTAAAATTATGAAGTTTTGAGCAACTGACCTCTTCTTTATAATATTAAATATAATTTTCCTATCAAATTTTCTAAGCTCTTCCTCCAATGGGTAAAATTCTAAAAATGAGATGAAGAAATGCAAATTAATATCAACTAAATAACATGAAATACAAAATATAATAAGTTGAAGTAAAATAAGAAAAATATAATAATAGATTGAAAATGAGAATAATAAAAATTATAAAGATGCTTGTACACTATAAATTCCTTGAAGATAATGGAAACTCACATTCATTAAATAGAGATAAAATAAATAGTAGTTCTCAATTAACTGTTCAAATTAGTTCAATCATTAAAAAAAAATTAAAAATTTCTAAGTGAATTTAGAAATCATTTCCTAGATTTGTATCGTTAAAAGTTGAGCCCCCAAATCCTCCATCATCAAAATCTTCCACACCAAATGCATTGATTTCATCACTTCCAAGAATTTCATGTCCATCTCGTACATTATCGAAGATATCATCATTTGTAAAATAGAACTATAAAATATTATATATTTTTTAAATATTTCATCCAAATGATATAACTAAATTCAGTTGACAACTTATTTTGAGCTTCTCTAGTACAACTAATATTTAGTTCTTCAGCAGTAGGAGTAGTATCCTCTTTACAAATTTTCATCTCAACATCCTTTAAAATAAGTTCTCAAACTAGTTCATCATCAAGCACCCAAAAATTAATCATTTCAATACTTGTGTAATCTAAAGGATCAAAGTTTCTTTTTTAAGTATGAACCTATAAAGTTAATATGAATCATGATAAGTACACTATGCATACTTCTTTAAAAAAAATATTTAAATATAATTACTAATCATACTTATGCCTCAAATTGAGGTTATACCAAACAAATATAAGATCATTGGCTTTTGATACTCTAAATGATTTGGTCTATTCATACGAATTGTTTTCAAATACACTTTAATTTCTTCCACATTCAGAAGATGAAGATATTTGCCTAAGATCCTAATAGCCAATCTCTATAAATTTTGTGCACTTGAGCCAAATATCTTCCATTATTCATCTACAAACAATCAAACATTACTTAATTCATACATGATTGATATACACAAAGTATCAAATACATGTGAAGTTCTTGCTAAACTAACCAGGTTGCATTCTTTTATCATTATCAATACAATTAGTTTGCCAAAACTTTCTAAGTTATCACAAAAAATCCTAACCTCATTCATTAGTAATGAGAGTTTAAGATATATAACTTTATTTCCAACCAACTCAATCAAATATTACATCACTTAAGGTTTGTGTTAGAAATTTTCTTTCTCATATTAAAAATGGGGATTAAGAAAATAGGCTACTCAGTATTACATTGTCGTAGCTGACTATCTCATATTCTCTTTATAATGCTGATGTATGATTTATATATTCTTTTAATATTTCTGAAATGGTCTTAATAGCTTTCTTTGCTCTATAAATGTCGTCATAAAGGCACCCCAAAAAAAGCTTCTCATCAGAATTAACAATTCTTAACAACCTAACTAAAGGCCCAAATAATTTAGAAGTTAGCAGACAGTCATTCCAAAGCTTTATATCTAAAATCATGGAGGTTGCTTCCTTTCCTTTCATTATTTTGAATAACTTTGAGTTAGAGTACACTTTATTAGTTATAAAAGCTTACAAGTCATGCTTGTATTCATATATGCTTTTCAAAATGATAAATGTTATGGCAAATCTAGTTGCTCTAGGCCTGACAATTTCCTTCCAACCTAATTTTTTTCTCAACTAAGCTAAAATAAAAATATGATTGTAAATGGATATTGTAACTTTTGAGCTATTTTAATAAGTTCCTAAATATATGGCAAGTTCCCAATATCTTTAAGTATGAGGTCTAAGTAATGAGCAGCACATGATGACCAATATATATATTACTAAATCTTTTATGTACTAATTCGCGTGCCTTTTTATAATTACTACATTATCAGTTACTAGTTGCACAATATTATCTAGTCCAACCCATTCCACAACCTTACAAAGCAAAGAACACAAAATGGTGGCATCTTTATTTATATCAGAAGCATCAATAAATTTCAAAAAAGTGATACATTGTGGACAGTAAATAAGAAAATTTATCAATGTCGCATTTTTATTATCTGTTAAACCATCAGCCATCAATGTGCAGCCTAGTTCATTCCATGTTCTTTTGTATAAATCAATCAATAACTTGCATTTCTCTTTACAATCCCTCAAAATATTAAATATCAATTTATAATATGACAATAGTTTATACCGAGGTCCCATAGCAGCTATAGCATCGAAAGCCTTCTGTGCAAAGGTAGAATTTAGGCATTAAATAGAATGTAGCTATTATAACATCACATTGCCAATACCAAATCAGCACAACGTGTAACATCTTTAGATGCCATGACACTTTTCAAAGAAGGCTAAGATCCTGGTTTGGTTCTTAGTGCAAAAAAGTTTTCTACCTCATCTATCTTCTTCTTTCCTCTATCAATTTCTTTATGGTGTGCATCTGAAGATTGTTACTTAAGAAGTAACGAGGTTCACCTTTCTTCATTTGTGGGATCATCGACAAAGACAGATAGATTCTGCTCCTCTTGTGTTTGTTATTTTTTTTATATCTCTTTCAAGTTCTCTTACATCTGATAACGAATGTCATGTTAGGTGTTATTTCATCCTATTAATGCCTTCACCCTTTATAATTTATCCCATTATGCAGATATTTAAATTATTTTTTTCCATCAAGTTCTTTATACTCATTGTAGTGGTTCTAAGCAATGACTACTTTTTCAGGCATAGTATAAGCTGAAATTGTTGGCTAATTTGTTGGTGGATTCATTCTAAAGCAATGAAATAAGTGACATAGCATCTAAGTTAGTGTGAAAAGAAACATTGGTTGATGAAGAAATATCCAATTTTTGCTATTATGAGACATGTAAAACCACTCTTAATGGATTCTCTTTTTCTTTCTTAACTCACTTTAAAAAATTAATAACCTAAGAAATTACATCATTTCTATAGCCAAGGCTTCATTTGAGATAACTTTCTTACTACTTTCTAAAGCAATTTTTTAGTATAAAAAATTTATGAACTAAAAATTTTCGTACTAAAAAGTTGCTTTAGAAAATAGTAAGAAAGCTATCCCAAATGAAACCTAAGACTACTACACAATGTTGTGAATCTTTAGAGAAATGTTGTTATCAATTTAAATAATATTCTCCACTAGTCCACCCAACATCATATTTCTTCTTATTATAGTTATTGTTCAAGTACAGGTAGATTGTGGAATGACATGAGATTTTCCAATCAAAACTATAGTGCAATAAATACTAGGAGTTTGATTAGTAATAATAGGAAAGAGATTAGCAAATGAACTAGCTTGGCAAGAGTTTCATAAGATTTAAAATTGAATGAAGTGAAAGATTGCCTTGTAAAGGCAAATCAATTAAGTTAAAAAGTCAGTTTACCTAAAAAAATGAGAAGGCAAAGAATTTCGTAGAGAGAGTTGATTTTCATATAAAGAGATGCCATAAATAGTGCATGTTACTCAATAAAGAGCAAATCCCAAAACTAATGAATACTATATTAATTAAAGTAAATAAGAACTCACATCTCATTTATAAGATATAACTTAGAAATTAATAGAGAAATCAAATAAAAATTTCCAAAGACAATTCTTACACTAAGTAATGTTACATAATAATAGATTATATAAACTAATAATAGGCACAAAGAAAAATACTTTTGTGAAATTCTTCATCGTGGTAGCACCCTAGGCCAACAAGGACTTACTAATCTAATAAGCTTTAGAAATTTAAAGCTGGATGGTGAAGACTTTTCAGTTTCCACTAACATCTTGAGCCCACTATGGCTTCTAGATTCACATAAGTCAAGCTTTCTAACCAACTTATAAAATTTATATTTATTCTTACCTAATTATTTATTGAGATTTAACTAAACCATCCTAAGTCCTAACTGTTATTGCAATAACCAAATGGAAATTCTTAAAAAGATTCACAAAACAAAAATATTAAGTAGGAATCATCCTAAGAATCAACAAGCAAGAACCCTATTTTTTATATATAAAAAAAGGTAAAAAATTAGGGTTTCACTAAACTTTTGCAAACAACCATACAAAAAATGGATTGCAGAATAAAATATAATGAACATTTCACAAATATTTTGAAACTCAAAAAGCTTAAGTTAATAAATCAAGAAATTTAAATATCTTCATAATAAAATCTTATATCCATGTGAGGAGACCAACGTTGTAGAAGAGAAAAGAGGAGTGTGATGCCAGAGACAACGAGTACCTAATGCAGTGAGAAGCCTTCATCGAAGATGACGAGCTTGTGGTCGAGTGTCGAGTTCGGGAACATGAAGAGGAATAGGACAGAGACAGCTCATGAGAAAGGGAGGGAAGTCAAAATAGCAAAATAGGTATCAAAGTTCAATTTAGAGTTTTGGATCATGGGATTTAAAATGAACAGCTAAAACATCATTGCTTTTTAAACCGCCTGATTTTTTAAAATTAGCACCGATTTTTTCGTTCAACAGTCGAACCACAGGTTCAAGCCAATTATTCCTAGCTCAGTGCAAAACTTGTTTTGCAAGAAAACAAAATTGACCCACTGATCGGGTAATAATTCAACCGGTTGAACGGGTCGGTCTAGTCCAATTTTTAAAGCCTTAGTTTTTTCAATCGCTAGGTCAAACAACACTTCTCTTAATTGGTTTCTATTATGCATGCAACAACAAACACTGTATAAAAAAGAAAATCACAACACTATGTAAAAAGTGAACAATGTGACAATATAGAAGTAAATAGCACAAATAACACATTTAACAAGAATAACTTCTATATACACTTCAATTTATAGTGCAACAAAACAAACAACCTTACAAATAGAAATAGGTTGAACATGAACAAAAATAAGAATAAATCAATAACTCTCGGAGTAATATGAAGTGAATAAAGGATGCCATTCCACTATCCCTAGAAACGATGCTAAAACCTTGATTCCAACCCCAACACTCTATCAATTTTGGGTTTTTACTGAAAACTATGTAAGTGCATGCGTCATGTTAAGTAATATAAAGGTGAATTGAGTATCATTTTAATGAGGATAAGTATGATCTCAATATCAATCTATTATTATTTCTAAGAATGGCTAAATTTATCTTATTGCAAAAATCAAGAAGTGGTGCTAATGTAAGTGAATAGCTAAGACTATTAGAAGGAAATTCTATGTTTAAGGTAACATCAACTTATGGTAGTTAAGAGTTCATATACAAAGATTAATCTTCTAATTTGTTGTTGTGAATCAGAGCATATATAACTAATCATCTCTATCAAGCTTGTTAGAGTTTTTAGCAAAGATACACTTAACTACAATGATTATATCTCTTTAAAGACTCCAATATTCTATCCAGCATATATCTATACATGGAAGAATCACCGTTCAAATTACCCTAATTATTCTACTACTCCTCTGTTGAGGATATATATCTCACTAAATTTTAACATTATGCAAGGCCTATACATAACTTAAATTAAGCATAAAGGAACTAAAAATAGCATTTTAGTATTCACAGGA
This sequence comes from Dendrobium chrysotoxum, assembly GCA_019925795.1. Classification (NCBI taxonomy): domain Eukaryota; kingdom Viridiplantae; phylum Streptophyta; class Magnoliopsida; order Asparagales; family Orchidaceae; genus Dendrobium; species Dendrobium chrysotoxum. Next base: position 52,903,344 of record CM034306.1, on the reverse strand, counting down.
CATGAGATCTAATCTATGCAGACAAGATTCTCAATACATCATAAGTTCAAAAAGAGGTTTATCCTGACATTATAGTTGTAATAGACAAAATAGTATTCATTTCAAATAAAATAATATATAATACAAAAGAATAAAAAAATGATCGATAGAATCGGTTCATCTTGCAAGAACATATATGGACTCTCCATGTCACTAATTCCTCGCCCTTTTTGCTTACACTCTTCCTTCCACTAGATCTTGCTTTAGACTAAGTACAAGTGTAAATATCGCCAGCCCCCCACAAAAATTTCACCCACACTATTTATATTAAAGGCCTATTAATGACAGTAATGCCACAGCACTACTAGTTGTAGAGTTGCGATGCTCAAATTTTAAACTAAAGCTACGACGATGTTGAAATTCTCTGTTGCGATACTCTAACTAAATCGACGTGTTGTTCCCTGAGAGTAATTAAATCAACTTCTATGCTGCGTTACTTAGGCAATTTGGCACTATGACGCCCTTATAAGCATTGTGATGTTATGGGTGAGCTTGTGCTGCATCGCTGGTAAGTTGCATACTATAGTGCCTCACTCTTTGTCCTGAGTTAGATTTTGGCATTGAATCATGCGATGCTACAGTGTCCAGTTGGTGCAACCTAGGAATCTTAAGCCAAGTAAAAGAACACTAGGTATGCAAAAGAAAACAAAAACACCAAACTAGAATTGCAATAAAAAAAGCCTTCCTTTCAATATGACAAATACAAACACTAAATAGAACACAATAAAGCTTTCAACTTCTAATAGAAATGCCTTACAAATTATATTAGAACAAGATACGACACAACTTAAGACTTACAATAATTTAAGAGAAGAAAGATACAGGAAGGACGGGAATCGTGGAGAGAGAAGAAGAGGTAGAAAACTGAGATGAAGTAGTAGAGGGAAATGGGAAAGGATGCTAGCTCGCAAGCTAGAAAAACCAACAGGTTTGTAAACCAAAAATCTTTTCATTCTCTTCCTAAAATTACAGCAAAACAACCCCATTTATAGGGAAAAAAATAGCCAACCACTCACATTAATGAGCCACCCCAAACATCCAATAGGAGCAAACACAAAACTTAGGAAATAACATAGGGAAGGGGAACGACCAGCACAAGAAACCAGCAAAAAGCAGTCCGAAATAGCATAGGGAAGGGAAATAACTAGCATAGGAAACCAGAAAAAAAATAAATTCTAAGTATTTGGGAAACCAAAATCTGCATAAAAACTCAGCAGGAAATCCAACTGCCACCAAAAATCCAAACAACTAACTTTTCCTACATCAATTCTCCCCAGGTGAACTTCCATTATGTTCTGAATGCACCTTTTCTGATTCTTATATCAAAATGTCGCACTTCCTTTGGATCTTCTCTTTTTCTTGAATAAACTCGGATTGAAGTAGACGCCTCTTATTTTCATATTTCTTTGTACAGAAATATATTCATCTTTGAATTTTGTAAAGTTTATTCTACAGAGGATTAGTAGAACATGCTTGTGTTAGAACCCAATTTGTGGCTAAAAATTTCTCCTATGGAATCCAAGGCATAAAAAGTTGACTTTCAAAATCTGTAGGATCAAATTCATCTTGAGACTCATTTACATCTTGATTTGGAACTTTGGCCTGAAGATTGATTGGACTATCCATTTTTTTGTTTTTTGTGATTTTAATTTTTTGATTTTTTTAAATTTTTTTTCTAAAGAGAAAAGGAAGACTCTCAATAACCTAAAGCTCTGATACCAACTTGGTGCAACCTAGGAATCCTAAGCTAAGTAAGAGAACACTAGGTATGCAAAAGAAAAAATAAACACCAAACTCAAACTAGACACAACAACAACAACATCAAGCCTTTGTCCCACTATGTGGGGTCAGCTACATGAATCCTTTTTCTCCATTATGTCCTGTTAAAGGTCAAACTCTTATTTAAATCTAATAAAGAAATATCATTTCTAATATTTTCTAACCATGTTTTTTTAGGTCTACCTCTACGTTTCTTAACATATGCCAAATTAATACCTTTACTTTTCTAACTGGGCCATCAGAAGGCCGTCATTTTATGTGACCAAACCATCTAAGATGACTCTCTCTAATCTTATCTTCCACTGGAGCTACTCCAACCTTTTCATGTATATGCTCATTTTGTATCCTATCTTTAAGGGTAAAGCCGCTCATCCACCTAAGCATCCTCATCTATGCAACACTTAACTTAGTATTATGCTTCTCTTTTAATGGCCAACATTCGGCACCATAAAGCATTGCAGGTCTCACCACTATCTTATAGAATTTTCCCTTAAGTTTGAGGGAAACTTTTCTATCACACAATAAGCCCGATGTATTCCTCCACTTCAACCCATCCAATATGAATTATGCTGATAATATCCCCATCTATTTCACCATCACTCTGAACAATAGATCCAAGATATCTAAAATGTGTACTTTTAATAATAACTTGATTGCCCAAAGTCACAATCCCCTCACTAGGTCTATTACTACTAAAATTATACTCCATATATTCAATTTTAGATCTACTTAAGAGAAAACCTTTAGACTCTATGGTTGACCTCCATAATTCAAGTTTATCTTCAACTCCCTCTCTAGTCTTATCAATAAGAAGAATATCATCAACAAAAAGCATACACTAAGGTATATCCTCTTGCAAATGTCTAGTGAGAACATCCATGACTAAAGCAAAAAGATATGGGCTTAAGGCTGATCCTTTATGTAATCTAACTAAAATAGGAAAATACTTGGTCAAAACCACCTTATGTTTGAACACAAGTAATAGCTCTTGCATATATATTTTTAATGATTTGAATATAAGCATTATTAACTCCTTTATTTTCAAGAACTCTCCATAGCAATTCTCTTGAAACTTTATCATATGCTTTCTCTAAATCAATAAATATCATATGTAGATCCTCCTTATTCTCTCTATATTTCTCCATTAAACCTCTCAATAAATGTGTGGCTTCCATAGTAGACCTACCCAGCATGAATCCAAATTGATTTTGAGAAATATTAGTATCACACAGCAACTTATGCTCCATAACTCTCTCCCATAGTTTTAAAGTATGACACATTAACTTAATTCCTCTATAATTTGCACAATCTTGTGCATCACCTTTATTCTTAAAAATAGGAATTAGCACACTCATTCTCCACTCATCTGGCATCTTTTTAGTCTTCAAAAAAGTATTAAAAAATTTAGTAAGCCAAGAAATTCCTTTATCTCCTAAGTATTTCCACGCATCTATTGGAATATCATCAGGTCCAACAGCTTTTTCACACTTCATTTTCTTTAAAGCCTCTCTAACTTCGATTTTACTAATACACCGATAAAAACATAAATCTTTATTTTCATTTAGGGTGCTAAGGTCACTAAAGTCAATCGTATTTTCACATTGTTCATTAAAACGTTTAGTAAAATATCTCATCTACCTAATTTGTTGAATATCATTTTGGAAATAATTTAGTGGCTAATTAGTGCATTAATTAGGAGATCTGATTATTACATTAAATGAAAGATTTGATTGATGCATTAATTAGGGGATCTGATTATTACATAAATTTCTAATTGGTATGATTATATTTTGTCATATCATAGCATTAATTAAAGTTTTCTTTGTAGCATTATTTCAAATCGATAAATAGTGGTGCAAGGGCTACTAGAGGGATGAGAGGGAAAGTAAATCGTAACTCTATTTTCTCCACATTATACTAAAATCATCATCCCCTTCCCGTGGACGTAAGCATCTTCACCGAATCACGTAACTCATCATGTTCTTTGTGTTGATTGTGCAATGATTTTAGGTTTATTTTTGTTGTGTTTGCACAATAATTGGTATAAGAGCCAGATTATTGTTGGATTTCAGGCGGCGGCTTGGAGAGTTTGACGAAGGTTGTGTTTGTTCATTTGGAACGAAGGTTCTATTCGCCTGCTTGGAATCGAAGGTATTGTTTACGTGATTTTGTGGTTGGGCTGTTGATTTTCTTTTTTGAATCATTGTTGAAAGCAGAAAGAGAGCCGGATTGGTGTACTTCTTGCTACGTGAGACGGCTGTAATTTGGTTGAGACTATGAGATACGGTGGAGCCATGGACACATCCACATCAATGGTGGAGAAGGCATCGATCCATCAGGTGGTTTTACACATCTCGTCAAAATTGATGTGACAATTTGATGGAAAAGAAAACTTTGGCATGTGACGATGTGAGGTAATAGATGCGCTATGCTCTCTAAATCTAGAGGAAGTTCTGAATGGCGAGGAACATCTTGAAGAGATTTCTGAGAGAGCATTGATGAAGATGAACCGGAGTACTTGTCGCTTGATCAGAAATTAACTATCTTAGGAGATCAATTATGGGGTGATGATGGAGACTTATGTTATGAAGTTGTGAAAGATTTTGGATAATAAATACCTGACGAAGAGCTTAAAGAATCATTTTCATATGAAACATCAACTCTACATGTTTCAGATGAGACATGGGGTTATATTTGATGAGCATCTGAATGACTTCACAAAGTTATTGGCAGATCTTTTGAATCTAGATGAGGATGCTGGAGATGAAGACAAGGCTCTTCTTTCGTTGAACTCACTCCCGGATGAGTACACAAACTTCACGATGACACTCATTCATGGGAAGGAGGCCTTGAACTATGGTGAGCTGACAACAGCATTACTGAATCACGAGTTCCGCCGTCAAGATAAGGAATCTATAAAGATAGATTCGGCCGAGGCTCTCACACTCCAACGTGGAAGATATGAAAATCAGAAGAATAAAAAGGGCAGTAGCAACAAGCAGGGCAAGTCTTGTGGGAGCAATTTTGGGAAGAATCAGTGTACTTTTTGTTTAGAGACTGATCATTAGAAGAAAGACTGCCTGAAGCTGAAGGAGAAGGGAAGGAAAATTCCACGGAGGCAAAGGCAAACCTTAGCGTTGAAAAGCATGACGAAAACTCAAATTTATCACTATCTGCAGATTCTCACAGTTTGTATGCAGATGATTCATACTGAATTTTGGATATTGGTACTACCTATCACATTTGCCCCACTAGAGAGTGATTTTATACCTACAAGGAGCTTGATAGTGGTATAGTGACCATGGGAAATGATCAAGCTTGTCGTATTATCGGTGTAGGGAACATCTTCATCAAAATGCATGATGGTGCTGTGAGAGAGCTGATTGATGTTAGACATATTCTAGATATCAAGAAGATTTTGTTGTATGTTGGGACTTTAAAGACAAAGGGATACAAGGTAGCAATTGAGACAAGAGTTTTGAAGATATATCATAGAGTGCTTATTTTTCTGAAGGAAGTTCGTTACCACAACCTTTACTATTTTCAAGAAAAAATAGTGATTGGAATGGCTGTTGTTGCTGATGATTCTTCTGATGTTACTTTTTTGTGGCATATATGACTAGCTCATGCTGGGAGATTTCTCTTATGGCTTTGATGAAATAAAGATTGATCAAAGGAGCAAGCAGCTACAAGCTCAATCTCTATGAATATTATGTTTCTAGCAAGAAGATACATGTATCCTTTGATAGTGTAATCCACAATACAAAGAGTATCCTGGAGTATGTTTACATAGATGTTTGGGGCCTGATGAAAACAACATCATTCTACGAGCGATGACACTTTGTCTCTTTTATTGATGATTACACCTGATATGTTTGAGTGTATACCATGAGACTCAAAAAATGACGTACTGAAGATTTTTAAAGCTTGGAAGAAGTGGATTGAGACTTAAACTAGCAAAAGGATAGGGTGTATCAGATTAGACAATGAGGAAGAATACACTTCGGATGCATTCTTGCAAGAGTGCCAAAAATATGGGATTGAGCACCACTTCATTGTTAAAGAGACACCATAGTAGAACAAGGTGGCAAAGAGGATGAACCAAACTTTAGTCGAGAAAGTTTGGTTTATGTTATCCAATGCTGGGTTGGAAAAAGTCTATTGGGCTGAGGTTATAGACTATGTTGGTGAACTGTCTGCCTTTTATAGCTATTGGGAAGAAGAAATATGGTCGGGGTATCTTGCTAGAGATTATGAACACTTGAGAGTGTTTTGGTGTCTAGCTTACTATCATACTCAGAATGATAAACTGGATCTATGTGCAAAGAAGGCAATCTTGGTTAGCTTTAAGTGTGGAGTCAAGGTATTAAAACTCTATGATTCAGTAGAGAAGAAGATTGTCATTAGCGGGAATGTTACATTTGACGAGATGAGCATGCTAAAACCTCAGGACTCTAAGCAGGTGAAGAGTTCTATTAGGACCACATATGTGCTATAGAATTTAGAGTTTGGTGCAACTCCATTTGTTCTATAGAGATAGGTGACTTCTACACAGGTATCTTATTCAGCTCGAGATTAGGAGATAGAAGATAATGTTGAGGATGAGATTCCAGCTAAAAAATTTATTACGAGGAACAGGTATATTTGCTAGAATGTCCCAAAACTAGCTTGGTTGAGGGACCATGTTGCATTTGCACTTTCAGCCGTGGAAGTTGAAGTTCCTAATCACTATAAAGAAGCCGTGGATAGTCCTTATGATGATATGTGGAAGAGGGCTATAGATAAAGAGATTGAGTCTCTTTAGGAGAATGCTTGGAGGTTGGTGAAGCTTCCTCCAGGAAGGAAAGTCATTTGGTGAATGAGTGTGTGCAAAGAAAGAATGATCTCATGGAGTTAATGTGCAGTACAAGGCTAGGTTGGTGGAAAAAGGATTTGCGCAACGAGAAGGGATTGATTATGATGAGGTGTTCCCAATGGTAAAGCATCCCTCGATCCGTGTTCTCTTAGCACTTGTAGCACATTATGGTCTGATTTTGGAGTAGCTCGATGTGAAAACTGCATTCTTATATGGATAATTGTAAGAAGAGATCCACATATTACAACCACCTGGATTTGAATCTCAAAAGACTTGGTTTACATATTAGACAAGTTTTTTAATTAGTATAGTAAGTAGGTTCACCTACTGTAGGCGTTTAGTGAACATTTAGGCTCGTGGTTGATTGTCCACTTGTTTTGAAGAAATATGCTCGGCTTGATCCCTAGGGAAGGGGGGTACGTAGGCAACCATGTGGGTACAGTCATTCTAATATTGGAGCCTGGTTTGTCTTGTTTCACTTTCTAAAGTGAAAGATAAAGTTAAGATTGTTGATTTTGAAAATCTTTCCAAATAGTGAAGAGTATTGATATGGAAACAATTTTGTGGTTAATTAGTACATTAATTAGGAGATCTGATTATTGCATACATTTGGAGATTTAATTAGCATGATTGGGAGATCTGATTAGCATTATTAGATTTTACCATATTATAACATTAATTAAAGTTTCCTTTGTAACTTTGTTTCAAATCTATAAATAGTGGTGTAAGGGTTGTTGTAGGGATGAGAGGGAGAGAGCCAATTGCTACCCTATTTTCTCCACATTATAGTGAAATTATCATCTTCTCCTCGTGGATATAGGCATCTTCGTTGAACCACGTAAATCGATGTGTTCTTTGTGTTGATTGTGCTTTAATTCTGGGTTTATTTCTGCAATATTTGCACAATATTTTAATGAACAATAATATAATAATAAAGAAATCTATAAAAAAAAGACTTTTTCAATGTAAAATAATTTTTTTTGCAACATAAAGCTATATCATTCATGTCAAATAAACATAATATATTTAGCATATTTTGAACAAATGTTTTAATTTAAATATTTGATAATTAAATATAGGCATATCAACAAAATAAATGATTAAGATGAGAAGATGAAATTAAATTAAAATCACAACATATAACAATAACACTAGAGATAATATAGATCACATTAATTAAACGATTGAATTAAATTATACTTGCAATAAACAGAGGCATCTAATATTATTATGATAAGAGAGAAAATCATAACATAGATAAATTTCAAAAAAAAAAAAAAATAAATTACCGGTATTCATAAATCTTTAAACAATTTTTATTGAATACAGAATTGCGGAACATACGATTTCAATGATTTTGTCGTTGGAGAACGTTGCACGGCACTATGCTTTCTATATTTTTTTCTGTTTTGAAATTGAGGAAAAATAAATTTTGGGGGAGTGTTGCAGCACCGTGGTGCCTTGCTCTTTGTCTTTCTGAAATTTTAAAGGGAATGTTGCAGAGCTGGATGTCTAAGTGTTGCGATGTTGTCAAATGAATTTTTATATAAATATCAAAAATCCACTAAATAAATTTTAGGCAAATCTCATTTCTCCCCTTGAGCAGCTAGTCCAAGAGAGGGAGAGAAATGAGATTTTCAAAGAGAGAAGGTTTGTTTTGGGCAACATCGGGTCGATTTCGTGCATCAAGTTAGTTCGGGAAATTTTTCGAATTGAAGTTACATTTATCTTATCTCACTTTTTAAAAATTCAAAGTTTTGGAAATTTTTTATTTAAATTTTAAAATTTCAACACAAAAGTGGGTAGATTCTAACATCTGGTAAATATTCACTACATAACTTTTGATATATTACAGATTACAGTATTCTATAAATTTTGATATATTATTTATAAATTTTCACCAAGAAATTCTAATTTTATATTAATTTAAGCATTCTGATAAATATTATGACACTTATAAATAGCATTATAGTACAATAAAAGCCTCAAAACGTAGCTGTGAATAATATATGATATTTTGATTATGATCTAAAGATGTGAAAATTTGTGTGTGAGTACCTTGAATTTCTATCAATTTTGGTGTCAATAGGGCATTTTGCAGAATTCTGTGATTATTCTGATACTATTTACTATACCTAAAAATGCAATTAATTTATGTTTATATGTCGAAAATGTGAGAAATGGAAGAATTCTGATATATGGTGTTGAGAGTTATAAAGGCCTGAAATTTTGAATATGATATCTGAATAGAAAATATAAGGGCCTAAAATTCTGAATATATATAATGCTAAGCATTAGTTGTCATAAGAACCTATTATCTAACACGATAACATATGGAGTCATAAGGACCTGAATTTTTATTTCTCATATCTATTAGAAGGTATAAGGGCCTAAGGAGAATGAATGTAATATATTCTGAATAGCTCGTCTGGAATGTTTAATTCCTATTATTTGTGATCCAATGTGTTGTATTTACCATTTTTAGTTATGTTATTTATTTTGTGTTCTAAATTGTTAGGTCTATTCTAAGAAATTGAAGATTACAGAGTTACTACACTAGCCAGATATGCTCCTCAACTTGTTAGTACATCCAAGGAAAAGCATTATAGATTTTTTAGAGGACTCTAGGCTACTCTAAGACAACCTCTGGTTCCATTCCATATTTCTGATTTTTTTGAGCTCATGGAGAGAGCCCATCTAATACAGAATAATATGATAGCTACTCAGTAACAGTGGACTGCTTGTAGAAAGAGATTTGGATGAAACTTCTGGGAATGGTTTCAGTGAAAAGAGGAGTGAATTTGGACTTGGAGTATTCGCTCAAGAAAATTTGTTGAAATTTGGACAGGCCAAATTTCGAGAGTTTTGAATTTTAATGCTGTGGATGTGCTTCTATTAATCAAGTAGTAGACGATTTCAATGATTTTCCCCAAAACATTCTTGATAATCTAACACTTAACAATATGCATTAATCTCTCTCAAGCAGTGTTCAGTTCATCCTTTCAGCGGGCCCATCTTGTTGTGGTGTGATCACAACAGTTAGATGCTTGGCTATTCCTTGAGTAGTACAATATTTACCAAACAAATGGGAGCAATACTTAAGCCCATTGTCCATTCGTAATTTTTTAATTTACCTACCAACTTGATTTTCAATGAATTCCATTTAAAAGTATCAATTGCTTGATCTTTGCTTTTAAGGCAATAGACCAAACCCTTTTTAAGTAGTCATCAATAAAGAGAATGAAGTATTTTGCTCCTCCTTTTGTTTCAACTCTTGATGGCCCCCAAAGATGACTGGAAACATAATTTAGGATCTACTATTATGGTCAATAGTGTTAAATTTGATTCTACAGCATATAATACAACATTCACAGAATTCAAGTTCACTGATTTTATCTCCACACAACAGGTTTTGCTTGCTCAATTCAGCTAACCCTCTTTTACTGATATGCCAAAGTCACAAATGCCACACTTGGTTTTATCTTCAGCATGTTTCATCACATTGCATTGAAACCAAGCACTGTGCGACCATCAAGAACGTGTCATAATCACTATTACTCCTTTGGCTATCTTTCAAACCTTTGTTGATTTAACACCACAACCTCCTACATCCAGCATTTCCACATATATCAAATTTTGTTTAAGAATAGTAACATACCTTACACCTTCTAGAGTTCAATGTCGTGTGCTAATATAGTTGGAAGCTTAATGTAACGCCCCACAATACTCCTTAACATTATCGTAGAGTGTCACATGCATAAATATAACATTTTCCATCATCAATCATATGATACTTTTTATTATTTATAAATTGATATAAAAGTTATAATAACATTTTATTTATTGTATAAACGGAAACATCTAAAAACTCTAAATTACTTCAAATATGTACTTATAGAGCCACCAATAAAAATATCAATTAGCATCCAACGAACTATCTACATACCTTAGTAATAGACTTACAAACAAATTTAAACATTAGCATATAAAATTTAAATACTTGCAACTTAGTCTGCTTCGACCTTTTCCTTTCCTTTTCCTGTAACAATAATCAATATGAAATAACTGATGAGCTATAAGGCTCAATAAGCTATGCAAATTTAAATAGCTGTTATATTGTATGATAAAAAAATAATCACCACATTGAGATCATAAGTTAAATAAACTTAAGAAAATATCATACTATGATATTTGGCATTAACCATTTTACTTCCACTGAAGTATATATTGAATATCAGTTTTAGTCTTTAAAAAATTTGGCCACACTTTCATAAAGATATTCATTGAAGGCTAGGTAAACTTAACATTATCGCCATTGAATTATATTTAGGTCCCTTTTGTCTCTTTAGGGGTCCTTTTTGCCCCACCTGTTATACTGGTATCATATTTTTTGGGGTCCATTTTGCTCCACTTATAATGTAATGTCATACATGGGGACTATTTTGCCCCACCTATAATTATAAGTTTACATTATTTTATAGCCAAATTTTTACTTTAAATTGATATTCATTACACTTCATATATTCATAATTCATACTTGACTTGCCATATACAAAATTTCATTAAAATATGTATCTTACACTAATTGCGTACCATGATACATTGTGAATATGAACTTTAATAAGCTCCTTTCAATTGAATATCAACTAGAAAAACATTCAAATAATCATCATAAATGTTATTTTAAATATCAATGATACATGTATGTAAGTGGTCAATCATATATGAAAACTTGGAAGTATATTAATTATCATTATTGGAATCTTCATAAGCATTTATTTTCTTGACCAATTCAAATAACATTATAAATATATTTAGAATTAATAATTCTTACATTTGTAAACTAAATTTATACAACTTACCTTCTTGACGAGTTATATCTTTCAATCTTTCACTTAGTACTCTTCTTCGATTATAAGTCACCTACAATGCATCTTTTTAATCTTATAAATACCACAATCTATTATTTAATAAAAATATATAGCATCAACTTATACTTAATATAAAATTTACCTCAAACCCTCCTTTCTGCATATATTCAAGTAATTCCTACATCCAATATAACAATTGATATAGTTGCTTCAGAAGTCATTATTGTCTTTTTAAAAATTTAAAACACAACTATAAACATACCAAAATGCTTACCTTCTTTATTTTCCTTCAATTCACTATTAATCTCTCTTTACTGAAATAATTCTTCCTCCAACCTAATCTCTTAATCTTCCTTCACTGTTTCCACAATTAATTTGCACACTTACATCAAATTATAATTCATCACATAGTCTAAATTAATCATATCCAAATTTTGATGAAAGTTTTCAAATAATTTTCATTCAAACTATACTGTAAATACCTGCACAGTTGAATTCCCTTGAGTGTACAGTGCCGAATTTCTCCTGTGTCAAATTCCCCCTACCCGCATACACTACATTGTGATGTGGATGGAGAAATTCCACTGTGGCGAACTGTCTATAGGAATTTCTGCTATCAAACTAGCAATTCTTCCTCCTATTGCTACAGTGTTTGAAAATACTGTGCCGATTCTTCCTACAGTGATTCCTGCATTATGCCACCTCTACAGGCTTGCGTGACAGAGCAGGTATGATGCTGGAGCTAGGCCGCTTATTCATGATAACTTCATGCTAGTTTTATTTCATTTGGTAGCTTATATGGCTACATAGGATTAGTGCTCTCTAGTTTTTGAGTGTAGCCTATTATGGGCTACATTTGTCTATAAATAGGTAGCCTTTACTTGTAATAGATATAGATTGAAGATGAATAAGAATTGAGTTTTGAACTCGTTGTGTGGGTTCTGTATCCTGATGGATTTCAGGTGGTGATTCCCCCCTCCCAAGGAGTTCTTGGGTCTTGTGTGAGCTGCGAGTTCCTGCAGCTCGCATTTTCTTATCCGTCGTTGTGTCGCCTCTACAGTCGGCGTCATTTGGTATCAAAGCCAACATGTTCTTCTTGCTTTGTATCCTGAGAATTCCTCAGGTGGTGAAGAGAAGAACCTCACGGAGAAGCTCTGAAGGGCGATCTAGCAGTTGCCAAGCATCAAAGTAAGTGGAGTGGCGTCATTTGGTCTCCTGGAGTTCTCAAGTGGCGGTTAACTGCAAATCTTCTCCATTATTCTTCTTCTTCTTTCGTTTCTTTCTTCTTCTTGCGGGTTGTGGGATGTGTCTGAAGATACTGGAGAACACGGACGAGAACAAGGATTGAAGTTCTGACCATCTACGTATACTACCTGATCGCGCATCTAGCGATCCGCTTGCGGTTCAAGGCCACGAACCGCGCCCAGCTTGTTTCCGCACAAGTCCTCCCATTCATTCCGCTCGCAGTCATTTCTTAAGCCGGCCAAGTAAGTGATCCTGTGTTCTTGAAAAGCCAAGAAGGTTGTTGTCTTCTTCAAGCAGCCTACCTATAGGCTGCTTAATAACAGCTCATCAAAACAATTCAAGAAAGGACAATACAAAGCAGTGTACGGCTGAGAAGAAAGACATCACTCCACCTATCACTAGTCTACACGTGTAGCCCTATTCTCTTATAAATATAGGCTCCTGTAACTCTACCTGGACAAGTTGCTTTCTCACTTTCAATAATGAAAATACTTCTGTACTTCTCTGTCATTCTTTATGGTATCAGAGCCTAATAGGCTTGCTGCCATCTTCTTCCACCTACAATTTTTCTTTTCTCCTTGATTCAAGAACCTGTTTGCACAGACAACTCTGCAACAATGGTTCTCCCGTCCGTCTCCCAAACCGAAGCTTCCTCTGCCGATGTCGCTCCTCTAGACGGCGCTTCTACTCAAGAAACTCCAGAAGATATCGTTATTCCCTCCTCCCTCAAGTTTCTTATCTCCAACATTAAAGCCATTGTTCCTATACAACTGTCCAATGAAAATTACTCGACATGGCGATCTCAAATTCTGAAGTTGTTTAGAGCGAACAACTACGGTGGGTTTCTTGATAAAACCACCCTTGTACCATCCCGACTCATCGTTGATTCCACAGGCATCTCAATGCCGAACATGGCATATAGTCGCTGGATTCTTGCTGATCAGAATCTCGCCGCGGCAATCTGCTCGACTATCTCCACCAGTATTTTACCATATGTCCTGCATCTTGACAATTGTGCGGACATTTGGAACACCTTAGAACGCCGACTTCAAGCGACGAACCGTTCAAGGGTCATCCATCTCAAGAATGAGCTACATCATATCTCGATGGGTCAGCAAACGATGATACAATACCTTACCAACATCAAGACTCTGGTAGACAATATCGCTGCAGCAGGGAGTCCCATTGACAAAGAAGATATCTTGCTCTACACTCTAAATGGCCTGCCGCCTCAATATCAGGCGTTTAAGACCTCTATCAGAACTACCCTCACTCCTGTTGCCCTTGAAGACCTTTACTCTCTCCTCTTGAGTGAAGAAATTAACCTGTCGACCGATCTTGCCAAAGACAACTCCACCTCGAATATACATTCTGCCCTCTACTCGAACCGATCTCGTGGACGTGGCTGAGGACGGTCGTCATCCAGGGGACGCAACAACTCCGACAATCAACAGAACTCCTCCTCTGCCTCAAACCCGTCCAATAGTTCAATTACCTGCCAAATCTGCGGGAAACAGAGGCACACGGCAAATAACTGCTGGCATCGCTTTAATGCCAATTACACATCAAACTCAACTGCCCTCCTTGCATCCAACAATCCGATCACCAACGAGTGGATTCTTGACTCGGGAGCATCCTCCCATCTCACCAACAATCTCGACAACGTCCAACAACCCACTGACTACCACGGCCCGGACAGTGTCTCCATCGGTGATGGCCGATCCATCTCAATCGCACATTCAGGACAAGGGCTGCTTCCTACCCCCACTCGTAACCTCTCCCTTTCTAATCTTCTTCACATTCCTCATTTAACACATAATCTTTTATCTGTTTCCGCTCTAACCAAGGATAATAACCTTTCTATCATTTTTGACGCATCTGGTTTCTCTATCAAGGACAAGCGGACCAACAGTACTCTTCTCTCCGGCCCCTGTAGTGAGGGACTCTACCGTCTGTCCAAGCCCCACAGCAAACCACGAGCTCTCTCGGCTTCCACTACCTCCTCCACTCGGTGGCACAAACGGCTTGGACACCCGCATCAGCAAGTTCAATCAAGCATCTCTAGGCACAACCGTGATCTAGCTATACCTACTTCTCACACCCCATGCTCTATGTGTAAGGCCAATAAAGGCCATAAACTTCCTTTTCCCACATCTCTCTCTCACAACTATAAACCTCTAGATTTCATTCATATGGATGTATGGGGACCTTCCCCAATTGCCTCGAATCAAGGTTTTAAATACTACATTGTATTCATAGATGATTCTACTAGATTCACTTGGGTGTTTCCGCTCATGTTTAAATCTGATGTGTTTTCCGTATTTACATCATTTCACACTGCAATCGAAAAACAATTTGCTTGCACCATTAAGCACATTCGCAGTGATGGGGGCACTGAATTTCTTAATCATAAATTCAGACACTACCTTCAAACTCACGGAATTAATCATCAAATTAGTTGTCCCTATACACCTGAACAAAACGATCTTGCAGAAAGGAAACACCGCCATATACTTGAAACTACTCGTACGTTACTCCACACTGCTAATCTCCCTCTACACCTATGGCTTGACACTCTTATTACCGCAGTTTATCTTATTAACCTCATGCCTTCCTCCAACACATCCCATAAATCACCTTATCAACTTCTCCACAATAGAACATCATCTTCCTCTCATCTACGTGTGTTCGGATGCGCCTGTTATCCACTTCTACCAACCCATGATCGGCATAAGCTTTCCCTTAAATCTCCTCAATCGGTCTTTCTTGGATATGCTTCAGCATACAAAGGCTATAAATGCCTTAATCCCACCATAGGTCGCATATACATCTCTAGGCACGTTACCTTTGACGAAGACTTGTTTCCGTTCGCAATCAAGGCCACCATGCCTTCCCAGTCTCAAACCACCTCACAATCAAATCCTAACCTGCTTATCCCCACATCTGCCATTCAGTACAATACTCTACCCAAATCTCCTGTTCGTCGTGACCATTCATTCCCTAACTCCGCCTATATGCCCACGTCTGATTCTCATCGTATGGTTTCACCTATCCAACAAAATGTCTCACACTCACACACAGACAATTCTTCCTCCAGCAATACTTGTCCTGAACCTCCTCCTCCGTCCCACTCAATGATCACTCGTTCCAAAACAGGATCTCTTAAACCTAAACAGATTTTCAATCTTCACACCACCCGCAACACCTCCGACCCCACCTCCTACACTGAGGCCGTTAAGCACAGTCACTAGCGCACAGCAATGGCAAAAGAATTTCTTGCTTTACAGCAACAAGGCACTTGGTGCCTTGTTCCGCCACCCACCAACGCCAGCATCCTAGGCTGCCGATGGACTTATAAGACCAAAACTCACTCTGACGGTTCTCTCGCCCAACACAAGGCTCGCCTCGTTGCTCAAGGACATCGCCAAGAGTATGGCCTCAATTACAAAGAAACCTTTAGTCCTGTCGCAAAATTCCCTACAATCCGTATCTTCCTCACCATTGCTTTCACCTATTCCTGGCCCGTTCATCAACTCGATGTTGCAAACGCCTTTCTACACGGCTCTCTAAATGAAACAGTTTACATGAAACAACCTCGCGGTTTTGAGGACACTCAATTCCCGACCCACGTCTGTCTTCTTAAGAAATCGCTTTACGGGCTAAAACAAGCTCCTCGACAATGGTTTCATACCTTCTCCAAATATCTTTTCTCTATTGGATTTCACTCCAGCTCTTCGGATCCCTCTCTATTCATCTTTCATCAAAACACCATTCGTACATATCTTCTTATTTACGTTGACGATATTCTCATCACTAGCTCAGATCCCACCTTCTCTCTTCAACTCATCTCATCTCTTAAAACCCAGTTTGCTATCAAACACCTTGGATCTCCCCACACGTTCCTAGGAATCCAAATCACACATCACAAGCATCACCTCCTCCTCTCTCAAACCAGCTACATAAACAATCTCCTGCAACAAACGGGTCTTCTCAATTGTAACCATATAGCCAATCCATCGTCCACCAAACCTCCTGTCTCACCAACCACTGATTTTCTATCTTCTAATCCCACCACTTATCGTCAAATAACTGGATCTCTTCAATATGCTACCATAACTAGACTCGATATCGCCTTCGCTGTTAACACACTTTGCCAACACATGCACACTCCACTTTCACAACACTTTCTTCTTCTCAAACGTCTTCTTCGGTATCTCAAAGGCACAAAAGAATTCATTATTCCTATCTTTAAATCTGATTTTAAACTAACCACATTTGTTGATGCAGATTGGGCATCAGACCCGATTACTCGCAGGTCTACCTCAGGCTTTTGCACCTACCTTGGCGACACAATCAGCTCATGCACCGTCAAGAAACAACAAACAGTGGCACGTTCCTCCACCGAGGCTGAATACTGATCCTTGGCGTCTGCAGCAGCCGATGTCATTTGGCTACGACGACTTCTTTCTGATTTCAACATTTCATCAACGGAACCAACAACTATCCATTGTGACAACACTTCAGCTATTGCTCTAGCTCATAATCCGGTCTTTCACGCTAGAACAAAACACATCGAAGTTGACTGCCATTTCATCCGAGTTCACATTCAACAGGGCGACATATCAGTCCTTCCCATCAGCACAGTCGACCAAATTGCAGATATTCTTACAAAACCGTTATCTACACCACGGTTTCATTTGCTCCGCTCCAAACTAACAGTTCAGGAACCTTCATTAGTTTGCGGGGGAGTAATAACAGCTCATCAAAATAATTCAAGAAAGGACAATACAAAGCAGTGTACGGCTGAGAAGAAAGACATCACTCTACCTATCACTAGTCTACACGTGTAGCCCTATTCTCTTATAAATATAGGCTCCTGTAACTCTACCTGGATAAGTTGCTTTCTCACTTTCAATAATGAAAATACTTCTGTACTTCTCTGTCATTCTTTACTGCTATACCTTCTCCAAATGATCTGAACAGCAAGGTCTTCCTTCCTGAAGGCTGCTGTCCACTTTCTTGTTCTCCAAACAACTGCTGCGGCCACAATTTCAGCCACGGTCCCCTTCTTTCGGTGCATGAATTCTGCAACAAAGATCCGTCTGAATCTTCATTTAGCATTCAAGAATTTCTATCATTACTAGTTCTTGTGGTGAGACTTCCAGAAGAGGTTCTTGAAGTATCAAATTCCAGCCATCCAAATTTGGCGATCCAACCCTTCCCACTGATTCCATTTGTTTTTCCGATGGGGATTTGATCCGTCGATGATTCTTTCCAATTGAAAAAAAAAGAAACAGTATCCCTGCCTCGTGTTGGGTGAAGTTGTAGCCACCGACGAGAGCAACAAGGCCATCCAGATATTGTGGGAGTTGTTTTCGTCTGGAAGAAGTCCTCTTGCTCAAATGACGCTGGTGGCGGAGGCGACACGGCGACGGACAAGAAAATGCGAGCTGCAGGAACTCGCAGCTCACACAAGACCCAAGAACTCCTTCTTGGGAGGGGGGAATCACCACCTGAAATCCATCAGGATACAGAACCCACACAGCAAGTTCAAAACTCAATTCTTATTCATCTTCAATCTATATCTATTACAAGTAAAGGCTACCTATTTATAGACAAATGTAGACCATAATAGGCTACACCCAAAAACAAGAGAGAACTAATCCTATGTAGCCATATAAGCTACCAAATGAAATAAAACTAGCATGAAGTTATCATGAATAAGCGGCTCAGCTCCGGCATCATACTATCGGGGTAGGAGGAACTTCAGGCACATAGGAAGATGTCCAGTTGGCCGCCATAAGGAGGTGGGTTTGGTTGGCTAAACTGGTCTTGATATTCCCATGTCTCTGCACTCAGAACATCTTCAGGATCTTTGACAGAGAATTCATAAGATGAGCTACCATGGCTAAATTTCCAGTTAAGAATAGCATGCAAGGGCACGGGTGAAGTCGCTATTTTGATTACCTGGTCACTAGCCCTGTCATTATCAATCTTCTGAGCTGCCTTTACTAGAATGTTGTTGATCTCCTCAGTTTGTAAGCATATCCCCAACATGCTATCTGTAGAACTGCTGCCTGCTGGAGCCGCGTCTGAATATGAAATGCTGATCTTAGAGCAGTCCACTGGAAGATCACGAAATGACAAGTCTAGGAACTCCATGTTTGACTTTGGGAGTGACTGAACAACAAATAGTGATTTTGGTTGTAAGTTTAAGAGCATCAGTGGTTCTTTCTTTAGTTGAGGAAACTTAACAAATTCATTTGATGTCCTCCATGGTGTGGAGTTGACAGGTTCAAAGGATAGAAAAGAACCATCATTGATGTTATGCTGGCCTTCCCTCTTACTATCGTCATTAACATCATATGCAAGTTGCTCAAGATCAAGAACTCCATCGAACATGTCGTCATCATACATGTCGTAC
Source organism: Dendrobium chrysotoxum (assembly GCA_019925795.1). NCBI lineage: Eukaryota > Viridiplantae > Streptophyta > Magnoliopsida > Asparagales > Orchidaceae > Dendrobium > Dendrobium chrysotoxum. The sequence continues at coordinate 52,884,131 of CM034306.1, read as the reverse complement.
ACGGGCTCATCGTAGAGAGGCACAGATGATGATTTCGGCAACGGATCTTCCAATTCTTCAAAGCTGAACTCGATCGAGGGTGGGGTGGAAGAGATCTGATCATCTAAAATGCCCTTGTCGTCGTCGTCGGTTCGTAAGGATTTAGTTGGAGCGAAGGATCTTGAAGCCCTTATGGGAGCATATTTGTCCCATGGTCGGAAGCTATCAACGTCTTGGGGAGTGCTCCAATCTGTCCTTTGTTCAAGCATTGACAATTGTCGTTTGAGTCGACTAATTTCTTGTTGAAGAACTTCGATTTCTGCTTCTTGAATTGCTTGTTGATGACTCCGGCTAGACGACATCTTGCCAGACTATTCTGGCTAGAACAGAATGTTTTCTTTGAGGCCTCTTGATGCCATTAGACTCAGGCAAGAGGACTTCTTCCAGACGAAAACAACTCCCACAATATCTGGATGGCCTTGTTGCTCTCGTCGGTGGCTACAACTTCACCCAACACGAGGCAGGGATACTGTTTCTTTTTTTTTCAATTGGAAAGAATCATCGACGGATCAAATCCCCATCGGAAAAACAAATGGAATCAGTGGGAAGGGTTGGATCGCCAAATTTGGATGGCTGGAATTTGATACTTCAAGAACCTCTTCTGGAAGTCTCACCACAAGAACTAGTAATGATATAAATTCTTGAATGCTAAATGAAGATTCAGACGGATCTTTGTTGCAGAATTCATGCACCGAAAGAAGGGGACCGTGGCTGAAATTGTGGCCGCAGCAGTTGTTTGGAGAACAAGAAAGTGGACAGCAGCCTTCAGGAAGGAAGACCTTGCTGTTCAGATAATTTGGTATCAAAGGCATAAACTTTCTAAAATAACTGCTCCCTTACATCATTTCTATCCTTATAAGCCACGGTTCAGATAATAGGAAATAGGGAATATTCTAAGGCTTAATACTTCTATGCCATCTGATCTTGATCAACCAATGCAAACTCAATTTAGTGGCTGACTAAGAAAAATGGAATATTAATTAATATTACTTTACTTGATCAACCATTATTTAATATATTAGGATTGCTTTAGGACTAACATTTTATTAACAGTACTTAATAGTAATTAGTACTATAGTTATTCTAATTAAACAATACTTATAACTTAGTCTCATTACTGTTAATCTTAAATACTTTTCATAGTAATTAAATTAACAGTGATTTAAAATTAAACTTTAGAGAAAAGAATAAAAGCTCAAAACTATTATAAGAATTTCCACACATTTTTCATAGACATTAATATTTCAAGTGTAATTTATTGAAGAAAAATTTTAACATTTTTACCTGAATATTTTGAGTCTTACACTTAATGTATAGCATGTTGTACACAAGGATAGATTTGGGTACATTCAATCAGTATGGTTATTAGATATATGGCAAATCCAAAAAATCTCATTGAGAAGCATTAAAATTGATTATCATATACTTAAAAGGCTCACTGATCTAGATTTGCTGAATGAAGGTGGAGTTGAAATTGATTAAATGATAGGATACTTAGATTCAGATTTTGCAAGCTGGCTTGAAATAAGGAGTCCATTTCATGGTATATTTTCATTATTTTTGGTGGAATTGTTAGTTGAAAATTTTCATTACAGCACGTACTTGCTTTATCGTCAACTGAAGCTAAATTCACAGTAGCAACATAGGCAATTAAAGAAGGATTATGGCTTCACAATTTGCACAAAGAATTGGGTTTTGAGCAAGACAAAATCACTATACTTTGTGACAACCAAAGTGCAATTTATCTCATAAAAAATCATGTTTTTCATGAGCGTTCAAAGCACATTGACATAAAATTATATTTTATAAGAGATGTGATTAATGAAGGAGTAATTCAAGCAGAGAAGATTTCTATATAAGATAATCAAGCATATGGTGTACATCCGTGACTGTTTGTGCAAGTGCCTTCTCACAAATATTTTACAGGTTATATTCAGGTCATATAGAAGGAGAACGCTCTTCGATCCGGACAGTCCATTTGAGGGACTCACTTAGGAGCTGGGAAGAAGCTTATCACTGGAGCATGGTATACCTCCTTTGGTCACTTTCTCCAAGTAGTCACCCTCCCTGATGGGGGAAAAAGTTCCTCTCTCAGTCAGACAAGTCTTTATTCATCTCAACCAAAGTCAAGTCTTATATGCGAGATCTACCAAAAACCAAGCTAAAGGCATAACATCTCACCCACGGGACATCTCTCATGATCAAACAATCACCAAGCTCAGAAATCAACGTTAAATTATCACTCACCCCCTCTCGCACCAACAGGGCAACATCAGACCGAATTCCTACCCAACGTCGACTCGATCTCTAGATGCCCATAGGTACATCTCACAGGCATCATCTCTCACAAGATTGCCACACCACTAGGCACATCTATCCGAGCTATATCATCTCGCCACGCCATACATATTCTATTATAATTCTCCAAGCCCTATAAATTGGGAGAGGGGGATACAAGAAGAACACGACCTACAGACACAACAAAAGAGATACACCAAAAAGAAACACCAAAGAGAGAGAGAGAGAGGAGAGAGAGAGAGAGAGAAAGAGTTGCATAGAAAAATATTGTTTTCCCTTATTTAATTTGAACTCTGCGAGATATAGCTCTCTCCCTCTCATTCTTGCAATTTTAGCTGAGATAATAAAGATTCTGTCCAAATCTATTATGACGCCCTCTCTTTCCCTCCATCTCTTTGTCTTCACATCCTCGCATACAAGTTCTTAGCTCACAAGAAGATTCATAAAGTATGGTCAAGCATCATCCATCGAACAAATTTGGATTCATCATATGGTATGACTAAATGTTTGCAAACTTAAAAATTCAAATCCTGATTGAAGGAAGTTAACTGGTGAAGTTTTGATCACCTTTCTTAATAGTTTCTATAGTTTTTTCTAAAATTTAGACCAAGGTGAAGATTGTTATTTGAATTGTCCAGATTTTTGTCTTAGTTTTCTTTGTTTGTGTAGATGTTATTTGCTTTCAAAATTTCTTTTTTGTAGTATAAGTAGAAGGGTAATGTTATTGTGTAGAGGGGGCAGAAAAATAAAAATTGGATGGTATAAGCTGAAAGGTATATATAGAAAAGACGGAGAGCTGTAATAAGTTTTGAGTCTTGATGAATAAACTACTTTATCCTCTCGGTGCAAGAAAAAAAAGGAAGTATTCAGTTGAATTTTTCTGTCTGTTGAATACGCTTGAGTGTTCTGAATTTTCCAGACTTGCTAGAATCGCAAGAGTAGATCGATGTTTTTCTTGCTATTCTTAATTTCTGCAGTGAAGTGATCATAATTGTTCACAACAGTTCTCTGTTATATTTTTAATCTATATAGATCGTTATACGAATGTTAACTTCTATTGGTTTGCTAAATTGAATGTTGTATTGTGCAAATGTTTTTTTATACAGGTTTGTGTAAAATTGTAATTGTAGTTTAGGTTATTTGGATAAGATATTTTATCAACGTTTTGAAAATCGAATCGGAACGGCCGGTTTAAGTGTGAACCGTCCAAGTTACCGATCTAGTCAAACCTAAAAACCGTGTTTGTATCAAACGGAATTGAATCGGTTCGAACTGCCGATTTGATAGGACAACCGTCAAACTGGTCCCAATTTAATAGAATCGGCTTGTTATAAATTTATATATTAAATTAAATATTATACTTATTACAAATTTTAATATTGTAAATTTTATGATCCTATTTGTTTAGTTCGGATCTTATACCAACCTTCCATCTTCCGGTCAAACTCATAGCTCCACTTTGAAGAGCCGTTGGGTGGAATGGAAATGCACGCGCAGTGCCATATCCTACATCTCAACTAATCCTCTTCGGTTCATCTGTGTTAAGTATATATAAACGACGTCGAAAACGAGAGCCATCAATTATGCGCGCCATGGAGCAAAAGATTAAAGCTCCCCATGTCGTCCTCCTCGCAAGCCCCGGCATGGGCCACCTAATCCCCATCGCCGAGCTCGCCAAACGCCTCGTCATCCACCACAACTTCACCGCAACAGTTGTCACCTTTTCCGGCTTCTCTTCCCAAACCCCGCATCACCTTTCCCTCCTCTCCTCTCTTCCCGCCGGCATCACCTCCCTCTCCCTCCCTCACATCTCAATCGACGATCTCCCATCTGACGCCCGTGCTATGACCCCCATCTCCACCACGATTGCTCGCTCCCGCCCTCTCCTCCACGACATCCTTCTCAACCTCAAGTCCTCCGGCACCCTCGCCGCCTTCGTCGTTGACAACCTCGGCCTCGCCGCGCTCCCCGTTGCTAAGGAAATCGGCGTTCTTGGCTATCTCCTCTTCACTTCCTGCTTCACCATGCTCTCCGTAGAGCTCCACCTCCCTGAACTCTTGGGCACGGTCACCTGCGACCTTCGTGACCATCCCGACCCGCTTAGGCTCCCGGGCTGCAGCGAGATAAGAGGCCGAGATCTCCCCGAACCGATACGCAACAGATCTCACCCAGGCCACCGGCTCGCGATATACCAGTCCAGTGTCTACATGGAAGCCGCCGGCATTTTAGTGAACAGCTTCGAGGCATTGGAGCCGGGACCCGCGGAGGCCTTGAAATCCGGAAACCCGCCCGTTTATCCAATCGGGCCGCTGGTTAGGACCCGGCCGTTGGAATCCGCCGATTGCTTGCGATGGTTGGACCGGCAGCCAGAAGCTTCAGTTGTGTTTGTGTCGTTTGGAAGCGTGGGAGCGGTGTCGCGCGCGCAGGCGGAGGAGATAGCGCTGGGGCTGGAGATGAGCAAGAACCGGTTTTTATGGGTGGTGAGGGTCGCCGGGCAAGGGGAAATTCCGGCGGCGCGAGTTTTGCCTGAGGGGTTCGTCGAGAGGACGAAAGAGGTTGGGATGGTGGTGGAGGGATGGGCGCCGCAGATGTCGGTGCTGGGACACGTGGCCACCGGCGGGTTTATCTCTCACTGCGGGTGGAATTCGGTGCTGGAGAGTTTGGTAAACGGGGTGGCGATGGCGGCTTGGCCGTTGCAGCACGAACAGCCGATGAATGCGAGGATGATTGTGGAGGAAGTGAGGATTGCGGTGAGGGTGAGGATGGGTGGAGAGGGTTTGGTGAGGAGAGAGGAGGTGTGTAGGGCGGTGAGAGAGTTGATGGAAGGGGAGGAAACTGGGAAAGTAGCGCGGGCGAGGGCGAGGGAGATGAGGGAGGCGGCGGCTAAGGCGGTTGGAGAGGAGGGATCGTCGTGCAGGGCGTTTGCAGAGGTGGTCGGACTGTGGAGATCATGTCTAAGTAAAAAAGCATGATATCTAATGATCAATAAAAAATTTGAGCTTATGCGTGAAAGGGTATGATAGGGCAAGCAAGCTAAATTGGCACAAGAAGCATGAAAAGCGTAGAATAACAACATTGACTTGTGCTTGCTTATGTAGCATTCTGTTCGTTGTCTAAAACGTGCTTAAACTGTCTTCCATTTTACTAGTTGCTAGGTCTCTCTCTGTCACATTGCAGCCTAAGAAAAATCAATAACGATTGGTTTGTTTTCTCTTGTACTGTTTGTCTCGGCTTTCTCCCTCCAGAAGACACTGCTATTGCATGTTCTAAGTCAACTGTTCTCACGGTGTTTGCTTTCAATCAGCGGTTAAATATTTTGAACAAGCATCAAAATTACGAAGTTTTTCTTTGTTAGGCATTATAATTTGAGTGAAGCTTCAAGCCCTAAATAAATTCTCATGAAAAATAAGATTGAACTTCATTTTACTTAAATGAACCTCTACTATCCTTTTGTTGCATTACCTAGAGTTCAAGAATGCCAATGATCACATCTTATATGTGATACAACCTTTTATCTTCCATTGTTAAAGTTTGATGTAATATTCTTCCTCTAAGATTACATATAATTTTGACAAATCATAGACTGATGATATGAATGTTAAGCATTAGAGTCATGATAATACCTATATTCTTTAACATAAAAATAAAATCCTTAACATAAACTCACTCAGACTGATATAGAAAAATAGACCTCAATACACATCCCATAAATCTAAACAAAAATATATCATTAGCCATGTGGGCTCCAAAAATTCGGCCCCAGCCTCCGCTCGCTTTGCTTTCTTTGGGGAAGTTTTAACGGATTAAGTTCCGAGGTAAAATTTGGAAGGCAAATGAGTATTGTAGATAAGACACTATCCAGGGATTTCGCCTCATTTTGTGAGGACTTTATGATCTGAGTTTTGGTTTCCTATAGGCGCAAGCCCCTATAATTAATTACCCCTCCCGATCACGAGAGAGAACTTTCGATTAAGGCTAGTCGTCAATCTGATACGTAGAGACACGTATATGTTGTATCTGGCATATAGTAGCAACATGGATTTAAGCTTGGAAATTGAGGGATTGATATTTAAAATTAGAAATTTCACCATCTTACACTTAAGGCAGATGGTGGAGGAATGGATGATGGACCCAATCAAGATCCCATGGTTCCGTCGTCCCGGCCATCGTGGTCCCTGGTCTACTTAGTCAGAGGAGGTAGTCGACCCAACCTGACGGAAGGATCCTTATCGGCAGGCATGGGTTGCTTCGTCCAAGGGTACCTTGTAGACCTAGGATGGATATTTGCCTGAGGGGACAAATTTGAATCCACTTTAGCTAACAGAGGGCTTTGTGCCCTATCGATCATATCCTATTGATTCATATCTCAACGATTTGATGTCAATAAGGAGCGTATTGGCTCTGGCCATAACCGATATCACGTGGTGCCATTTGGCGGCAAAACCACTCGGTTCAGAGGGCCCCGGGTCATAACGCTTTTATCCTGCAGTGCCATTTGGCGGCGAAACTGCCGGTTAGAGGACACGTACCACGCCCTTACTGGCAAGAGATTGTTTGAGAATGGAGCCTAGTGATATTTTTGATCAGGCATTGGCTCTATGTGAGCTGAAGTAGTTTTCATATTTGTCAACCTTGACAAACTGTTACGGAGGGTGGATGATTTTTGCTTTAAGTGTTTGATGATTGGATTTCAATTTTAAATATTTGGGATTTTTGGATGATTTTTGGAATTTTGGATTTTGTGGGAATTTGGGATTTGGATTTTGAATGGGTATTTGAGGTGGCATTTTGAATTTTTGGAATAGACCCCTCTGGTTGAGATATGCATTCAACACAGCCATCATCGGGGTGTGGGTTTATTCATGTATTTTATGTTTTGAACATTGTCGACTCTGTCTAGCAATTGACAGAGGATCGGGTTTCATAGGCTTTGTGCCTCTATAAGTGAATTCTCTTGATTATAGGCCTTGAAGGCCTAATATGAACGTATAAAACAAATATCTCAGTCGACCCCGCGGCTGTATATTCGTTTAATAGTTCAAGCTGTGTCGACTCCTATCTTCCTGAATAGAAGGATTGGGCTCAAACTTGGATTCACTTATTGACCCGCGCAGCATCCCTAGATATCACGTGTGTACCAATAACATGCTCGTCGGGGCCCATGCGGGTGTTTGGGGGTATTTTACAATTATTTGTTGAACTCGTCGACTCCTATCTTCTTGCATAGAAGGATCAGGTTTCAAATTTATTGACCCGCGCAGCATCCCTAGACGTCACATGTGTTCTCACAATACGCTCGCTGAGGCCCATGCGGGTGTATAATTATATATGCCCCTTTAGTGTACCTATGTGTATACAAATTACGGTGCATGTGTAGAGATATCTTAGGACATTTGACAGGACTTCTACGATAGTTTGTAGAAGTTCATCTTTGTTGTAGTCTTTTCAGCATTTGCTTGTGGATATTATATTGGTTGCACGACCACTGTTCACCAAGAAGCTTGCAAGCCTCAATAATTATATCCAACTCAATGTTCAGAATATGGTTGAATTGAGACCCACCCCATTTCTGAGAATGATTTAATCTAATTTTCTTTTCCCAGAACTCGTATAGAAATCTGTGGCCACTACCTTGAACTAACAACTATAGCGATGGAAAATACATCAAGTTGTCCAGGAGATGCTTGTAAGTTATGCACTTTAAAATAGCTATTGTGGCCCTTGGGCACTACAGGAAACTTACAAATTTCCGGCGGACATTTCTGAAGGTTCCGGCGGATTTCCGGCGAAAATTAATCCGATGGTAAATCGTGCATCGTAAAATGTTTCCGGCGGACTAAATTCGCCGGAACTTTATTTCCGGCGGAATTTTTCCGCCGGAAAATTTCTCCGGCGGAACATATCCGCCGGAATACAGAATTAAAAAAAAAAATTTGGTCCCGCGCGCAACCCGCTCCCGCTCCCACGCGGAGCTTTCATTTGAGTTTTAAAGACAAGGCAGAGGCTGAATTAAGACTCTCCGAAGGATTTATGAGAAGCGACTGCTTCGACACTAGATTCAGCAGATTTTGCGGGCTCAACAGTCTGAGGTGTTCAGCAGGATATCCAGGATTTGAGCATAACCTCGACGTGTACGAGGTAAGTGATATTTGAGTGGATTTTTTTGTGATTTTGATCGAGATATGAGTAGTGTTTTAGATTTTTATCCAGTGGTCAACAAGGCATAAAATAATTGCTCCCTCCACTAATCTAATTAACTTTAAATTAATAAATGAATCATCATAAGGAGACTCTGCTAATTAAGAGGACACAACATTATTTGTTAAGGGTCACAAGTGTTTTAATTTAGGATCATTTACCTAGTGAATCATATATATAAAAATTATCAACATTTTTATAATTTTTTTTAATATCTCCCTTAATATTTTTGGCTTGAACACACCATTAAACATCGATTATGGATCTCACAATATTTATATCAATAAATAAAATTTTACCATTAAGTGATCAAAGTTAAATATCATGATAAGCATCTATTTTCTAAAATTTATGAGAAAAATCTGGCTTCGTGATGATGAAAAAAGAAGGTTTATATTGTTCTAAATCTGATATGTCTCGTCCCAACTAATTTAAATCAATGTCTTAACCCTCTCTCAACTTAGGATCCCCACTAAATTGTGCTTGCAACCACAAGTCCAACTCCTTCCTCTTCGAGTTAATTAATGGAGATGCCTTTACAACTTAATAAGCTATCCTTTCAAGTAAGTGCAAACCAATAACCTAATATTTGTGGGCGAAGCTATCTACTCTCTTAACATAAGAGAAAATTCTTAAACCAATGTTCTTTTGAACATTGGTGACTAAAGGATATCACTTGCAATTAAAATGTAAAAACTTTCAAAATAGAGGATTTTGGGTATTGCCTACCATTAAAATGACAAAAATATATAAGAGATGATCTTAAACACAAGATTTTTATTAGCTTTGGATGAACACTTGATCTTTAAATAATTATTTTTCTCAAGAACTCTATCCAAAATAAATTACAATGATAAATCTTCAAGCAGGAACCTATTCTCCTTTCAAAGCCAAAAAAGAAAGGGTGTTTATAAACCCTACAAAAACCTATAATATCTCTGAATAGCCACAAAAAATGCTAGGAAAATATTCTAACTCAAAAGCTTGAAAACGACTCATCGGACAATTGTACGCACAATCCTCAACCATATGGGTGTTCAGTTTAAATTTTAATATTATGTATAATTGCAAAAGTTTTTTTTTTTTAACTTAATGATGCATCAAATCTCCTATATATATTTGCTATATAATGGCTAATCAATGACTAGTTCCCAACACCTATACCACATTAGATCGTATATATGATCATGGATTGCATGTATGATCAAAAGTTATATATTTGATCCTCTAATACATTAAAATATTATAGACTTTAATGTCATTGACCATTGCAAATTATTTATTGATTTATATATAATTATAATTACTCAAAATAAATATTTTCGTTTAACTATGTGTTCATCACCCTTGCATCAATTTGGTAAATTAAATTCAAACAAATATAATAAATCTAATTTGACAAGTTTACCATAAGAGTTTGAGATCTTTAGTTAGATTCTTCTTAGCTTATATCTTCAAGTGGGCAATCCTCCAAACAAGCCTAGTGAGACTACTCATCATCTTCAAGGTTGCTATAATACGAACACCTTGAAATAAAATGCATAGCAAATGATTAGATGACATCGCAAAAAAAAATTTTTTTTTTTGGGAAAGTACAAAAAAATTTTCAGTATAAAACTAACCATGAAACACAAATGAGTCAGAGGGTTTATAAAGTAAAAAAAAATTTCCCTCTATTAAATGATGATAAACCTATATTGGTGTGAACGGATAAAATAATAAACAAATTAAATTTATTCTCTCACTTGAAGCATAAATATATTTTTTTTAAATTTTCATACAAGGTCAAATATCTAGCTAAAATTCTACGTGATGTCCAATATTATAATTTTTTCTATTTAATATCATCACTTATAAAAATGGATATAGTACAATTTTCTTATAAGAAAATTAGATCGTTTATATTGTAAAGATTGTAAACTTATTCCGAGCAAAAATTTATGTACCCAACATCGATTATTAGTTTTAGACTTTAAGATAAAATGGCAGAAATAAAAAAATAAAGTAAAACGATATTCAAGGATTAGATGAGAGCATTTAAAAAATATTAACAAAAATATTTTTGAGAGTAATATTTTAAATCTTAAGATTTTATCTGTGCATGAGGATGCTAATGTTATGTGGGAAAAAGTTGCTAATAATATTAAGAATATTACAAAAGATGTGCTTGGAGTATCAAAGGGAAAAGCTCCTAATAGTAAAAATAGTTGGTGGTGGAATCCAAATGTGCAAGAAAAGATAAAAAATATGAAGATTTTTTATAAAATTGGTTTAAATATAAAAATTCTGATAATTGAAAAATATATAAAGAGACACGTAAGGAATCTAAGAAAGCAATATGCGATGCAAAGATCTTGACTTTTAATGATTTATATAATAGATTAGATACTAAGGAGTTGAGTTGTATTGATTTTTAAAGTGAAGTATTAGTTAATCAAGTGAAAGGATGCAGCTCATCCTAGACTGTTGGTTGAGAGGTTTGAGCTACCAACTAAGACGTCATGGATTTAAGTCTTACGTATGTGATCTGCTTGTGAGTTTGCCTTGATTGACCTAAATGACCCCAAAATAATTCTAGTGAAAGAGAAAAATCAAAATAGGAAATTGCTAAAACGTTTAACTTGTTTAATTCATAATCATCAATATTAGATAATGAATCATTTAAAACTTTAAATCACAAGTTATGACTAATTCCTCTCAAAATATTAAAATTAAGCTTACCAATATATGGATGTAAATCAATTAATTAAACATACAACTAAGTGTACAAGTGCAGGAGATGATCAGCAAATAGTGAATTGCATGTGCAATGAGAGTTTTTTTTAATACAATAATTCAAACCCTCACACGAAAATTATTAACCTAAGCAAGTAAGATAATAATTAAATTGAAAGAAGAAGAAGATCGTGCATGAGACTTCAGGTCCGTTGCAAAGGTTATTAACATTTTACAGAGCCTACAACAGCACCACTCACCGCATGACCCTGGTTTGTTTAGCAACGAAGCAAGTGCAAAGATTAGAGAACTTACCAGTTTTTGACATCAACCACGGGGTAGCTCACACATGTTCTAGTTCGCATCAGCAGATGATTGAATCAAGCTCCTGGCTATATGAACAAGAACAGAGTCTTTGCGATCAGCAGGAAATTTGGGCACAACATTATGACTTTCAGAGATGTCTTAAACTAAAAATTGAAAGCTCATACACAGAGAATCTAGACCCAACAACTTCATTCTCCTTCCTTTCCACACCACACCACTTGATGGAAATAAATTAGAGAATGAATTCTTCTGCACTTCTAAAAATATAGGCTTTGGTTATGTGAGAAGCCTCTCTTCTTCATTCATGTCACCAACAACCTCAGGATGGAACTACAACCCATGGCCTCAATGTAAAATGAACAGCGAAGGAAATTCTGAACTAGCTGAAATAATCTCCACGGCAACTTCAGCAACAGACTCAACAATTAAGGAAGTAGAGTTCATGTTTGAATATAGGGAAATGGTTCCTGATATTCATTTGCAACCTCATCTTCTTTGCATGAGTCTGCAGCATAATTGCTCAGTACAATCTCACCCTTTAACCTGCTAGATTTTTAAAATCTAGACAGTGACAGAACTCAGAGAATTGCGAAGGACCAATAGGTTTGAGCAGCCAAATTGACGAGCCAAACTAATAGTGATGCAACACCAAGACAAAAAGTCAAAAATAAGATCACAAACTAAAGCCCTACATCAAGATTTGGACTATTCATCATGCACATATCTCCAGCAAACTCATGAAGATCTAATAATACTCTTAAAATCATGGGAGAATAACTTAATGATTTATCCACCTCATGGCCAACAAGTTTGGAAAATAAATCAAGGGTTTCATCTGTTAGCACTAGGTCCATCATGAATATTTTAGTCTCAATTAAAAATGTAATTCTTGTAGTTTGTTCAACAAGGGGGATTATGCTTGTTTAGGATAAAATTAGGAGATTGAGATCCCTTACTAATTAAAATGATATCCAAAGAAATGATCAATTAGTACATATGGCTACTATAGTGTAAGGGTTTAGCTCAACATTGAAGTGTAGAAGATTATATTGGTTCCTGTAGGGGAGAGATAATCTCATAAGAAAGATCAAGAAACCCAAAAATCAAGTAATATAGACAACTTTGTTGGCCTCCATATCAACACCGATGTCGAATCAACGAGCACGACAAAAGACAACAACCAAAAAACTCAACATCGCATGAAAGTTGTCTAAATCACGTTGACCAAAAATTGAAATCGCTCAAATGACATCCGTTCACAAAATAAGCAGCGGAGGCACGTTTGGTCAACTAAAATAGCTAAAATCGAAATCCATATTAGCTGAAATTTTTTATCGAATGTTTATACGCGTGAATGGAGGTTGAATATATGTGAATTTTAAAATTTATATTTTTAATCAATTAATAATAATAATAATAACAATAATAATAATAATATTATTATTATTATTATTATTATTATTGTTATTATTATTATTACAATAATAATAAAGCCTAAATCTAAAATAAACCTAAACTACCCATTAACCTAACCTACTCCACTCATCCTAACTACCCAATACGCCACTGACTCACTACTCCCAGTCCCTCACACAAAAAGACCAAATAGCCAATGTTCTCAGGATCTTATATTCTCATAAGCAATTGAATACACAAGCCCTCGACCTCTCGTTTTCTCATGCGACCCTGAACCTAGCCTTCCTCTCTCAACCTCCCACTACAGGAAAGTTACCTTTTTCTGCCGCAAATATTTCCAACGGATGTGTGGCAAAATTTCAGCCAAAAATAAAAAAAAAAAACACCACAAATTCTGCCTGGCCGGGCAGGCTGCTCTTTGCCCACTCCTAACCGCACTGCCAGCTACTCGAGCCTAACCGCACTGTCCGCTGCCCGAGTCATCTCCTGCCTGACCAATTACCCACGCCTGACAGGACTACCCGCCCCATCTCCCACCTAATCGGCTGCCCACGCCTGACCAGACTGTCCGCTGCCCTCTCCCGCCTGACTGAACTGCCCGCGCCTAATCGAACTGCCAGCACCATCTCCCACCTAACCGACCTGCCCGAGATTTGAACCTGCTCTACTCGTAAACAATCTCCCTTCTCCATTCGGCCGCAGAGACAAAACTCATTAAAAGAAAATTTTAATTTATATTATAACTCAGCTTGCGATGGATTTGCTATGGCAATTGCCGCCAAAAATTAGTGGCGAAAATTCTGTCGCAAATCAGCCACAACTTTGCTGCAAAAAGAATCATAAAAAATTTTCATCGCAAATCCGTAGCCTTTTTGACAAAAAAAAATCCGCAGTAAAGTCCGCCACAAATCCGCCGCAAATTGCTGACTTTCCTGTAGTGTCCCCAGTAGTAAGCACCCAGCCGACACCCCTCCCTCTCTCATTCGCTTTGTGTCGAGACCCGAACCCAACTCTACAGGTTGACTATGCAAACTGTCGCCCGACCCAACCTCTTACCAGCCTATTTGCACGTCCTGACACCTCAGACAGCACACATTCGTTGTCAAGCAAATAGTGCCACCACCCCCAAGCCACCCTAGCTATCATCTCTACTGCAAAACAACCCTTACAACCTCATTCACTTACAGCTCCTCACACAACCACCATCAGCCCCTCTTAATCAGTCACCTGAACCGACTTCTCTGCCTCCTTTGGCTCAATAGCACCCAACCAACTTCGCCTCCACTATCTTAGTCGATAGCGACCTTAAACCTATCGATCGAGTTCACCATAAATTGAGATTTAACATTCTATAGAATTTAGAGTTATTATGTTTGTTGTTGACCGAGTTTAGGCTAAATCATGCTACCAAATAACCTCTCCAATCTTCCCCCTCACCTCTCTCTTGGTGCTTGTAATAACTCATATTTTGACCTAGGAAAATATTTTTTTGGAGTCATTATAACTCCAAATCGTAAACCGTCTTCGCCATAGTGTTGTTATTGTAGTATTTTACTTACACAAATTTTTTCATAATTTTTGGGCTCCGGTGAAAATCCTTAAGAAATTGACATCTATCGGTAAAAGTGAGGAATTTAGGACCGTCAAGTGTTCATTCTATAAACCGATTTCACCGATATTTTTTAAATAAAATAATTTATTTTATGAATATTTTTCTGTAATTTTTGAAGTTCTAAAATGATTTATTTGAATTTTATACTAAGAATTAATTAAATTAAATATTATACTAATATTATATATTATTTTATTATAAAATATCTTAAAGCACTTTTGTTTTTCATTAAAAACCATTTAATTCCTGAGCATTCGGCTAACAAAGATGTTTTAGAGGATTTTGAGAGAAAAAGAGAAGAAAGAAAAAGGAAAAGCTCGGATTTGGAGGCCGCGATGCGATGTTTTGTCCATCGAGCCTGTTAAAAATATTGCCCGTCTCACTATAAGGAACATTTATTCTATTTCTGATTTCAAAGATTTTGTGTTTTTGATATTTTTCTGATCAAATTTATTTTTTTGTTATCGAAAAATGTGAATAATTTTGTATTGGTAAAACTTTTATCGCATAACTTTTTATATGTTATAGAGATTGAGATTATAAATATTTTGAGTATTTATTTGAGATTTTTCACTGGGTAATTTTGAAGATACAACGATTTTTACCTACTCAGAAATTTATTTTAACTTCTAAAAAAAGTGTATTAGTTCAACTAAAGCTTCCAGATGTTATTTTATGTAATATATGGTAATTTGATTAAATTCTGAAAATATGAATTTTTTCTCAGTATGATTTTTGTTGTTTACCGTTAGGACATTTTTGCATTTTTTGAATTAAGCTTAATTATGCTTTATTTACTGCAATGCATTAGAAATAAATATGAATATGTGATTGAGATTACTGTTATAGTACTATGATAAAAATGTATGTATAAAAGACAAGTAAAGATTGGTTGACCCGTTGGTTAGAGACTGATTGACCTATACAGGATGATGGACCGACAGAATTTTCTTTAAATACTGTGATTTGGTGTTATCCTCTACTGATTCACGTGATACACTGTTTGTGAGTTATAAGGAGATGATTACTGTGCTGACGGGCAAAGAGTATCGACTCTATTTACTGAGTCAATGGTTTACTGATATTGATACAATACTGAAACATAGTGATAGGACTTGTTACTTGTTTAGTGTGACTACTAAAATGCATGTTCTTGAAGCATTATTCTTATTATTATACGAATTTATTATTGCTACAATGATTTACTATTATTGCATTTTTTTACTGATCCTGCCACTGGATTGTTATTGTTACCGATTTAGATACTGATACCACTGATTCATTGTACAATAATCATATGATAAACTGAACATGTAAAATACTAATTTGATATTGATATAGAATAATTGGATAGCATGTGTATATTCTTATATGATTTTACTATAATGATTTGATTTGAACAGTCTTTATCGATGTTTTGATTTCATGCTTTATATGATTTCTATATTGATTGGTATTACGGATACGATGATTGTTTTATAGATTGGATACTCGTACTGGTTTCTTTTTTTACTAGCGTCAGTATCATAGTATTTTACTATTAATAGATTCTACTACTATTACATGTGTAGTTTACTATTTCTGCACTGATTCAATGATCATATGAATTAACTGCTATGATTTGATTCTTGACGTACATATTGTTCATTTGCCGTGCTTTGAATTCAGTTATAGGTTTTGGTGACCTGTTGGGCTTTTTAAGCTCATTATATGTGGTTAAATGATTTCAGGTTAGGGTAGGGGAGCAGGAGTATGAGGCTGGTTAGGATTCTTCAGGTTCTATTTTTTTTGTTTTAGTTATTATTTTATAGGTGATGATTATATAGATCCTGAGTGGTGTATATGACTTTTGAGAAAATAAATTATAGAATCTATTTTTGCTATTTATTATTGATAAATGATATTAGGCAGCTCTAATTGTTATTTATTAAAAGATAAAAGAATAATTCTTTCAAATTAGATTCCGGTGCATCACAGTGCTTCCCCTCTCTAAAATTAAGAGTTGCACCACTGTATCAATTCTCTCAAGAACAATATAAATACAATCCCTCAACCCCATTCTTTCTCTAGAACTATTCCCCTCTCCACCAAAATATAGTATGCCATTTAACACTTAAATTCAACCCCCCTAGTTGATCCTAGGTGAACTAGTGACTTCTTCTTAAATTACTCAAGCATATTTTTGGGTAGTCTACGGTGCCTTTCCATTTCAGTTTAGTCGATCCAAGACTACCTACCATGCATTCCCTTTGACTTTTGACTCCAAGATTTTCCTAGTTAAACCTAGGCAACCTAGTGATCCACCTTATCCTAAGTTTATATTATAATGACTAGTGGTCTACCATGGATGGATTTAGTTGATATTAAATTGTGTGGTGGTCTTCACCTTTATATATTTTAACATCACCATTAAAATCTTTAACTGTTAACTTTCTTTAAATTTCTTAAAACATGTGAACATATTTTGGTTCTTTTATTAGATTGCCTTTTGCGCTTAATGTTCAATCCGCCTAAGGGTGGAATGTACACAATTTGGGCTTCAGGAGCCTAATACGACATGATTCATCTTATGATGGATTATGTTTATCCTTTAGGTGCTCTTTATAGCCCCTTAAATATGAAACCCTTAATATTATTAAAACACATAATTCAATCCTTAAGCTATTAATGCCCTAATTTGAACTATGATTGGTTATAAATTAAACAATTTTTTGAACCTTAAATGAAACGACAAACTTTGATTAGATATCTAGCCACACTAAATGTTATGATATGCACTACTTTAGGTATCCTAGAGGAAACGTGTAGTTAAAATTTTATTTTATTATCGCTTTGTTGTATGATGTAATGATAGTTCGACATATTGTTTGGTTGTGATTGTGCACACAATACAACAACAACAACAATAACAAGCCTTTGTCCCACTACGTGGGGTCGGCAACATGAATCCTTTTTCTCCATTGTGTCCGGTTCAAGGAGATATTTTTCTGTGGGTTGGTCCTTAAAATACTTAAAATGTTAAAATGCAGCTTGGCATAGTGTTTTGCTAAGCCGATCAAAATCCAAGAAAATTTGTGTAATATTCATGGATGCTACTATATACTTTGTATTTCGTTTTTTTTTTTTTATGTAAAACCTAGACATAGGAAAGTCATGTAAAGTCATGTATACATGTGAGATTGAATATCGGAGAGTATTTGATGCTAAAAGGTTAAAATGTAACATTTTCCCTAACGTGAGCAGGAATTTAATCTATTGATTCACAAGGCCTGTATATGTGTTTATCGACTAAAGGCATTTGCCGATCTCTGTCGATCACATCCTTAATTGATAGGGCAGCAAATCAAATATTGATTGCACATCAATGGATGAAATGAAGTAGGAAATTTAGGGTATCGGCTACCTTTTTTACTGAGATTCTTCGAGCGTCACACCTTTGTCCTCTCTCTCTCTCTCTCTCTCTCTCTCTCTCTCTCTCTCTCGTTTCCGCCCTTCACCAATTTTCTCTTTCTCAGAAGAGCAGCTGCTGTATTGGCTCCCTTCGTCTTCAAAGGCCTCCAAAATGCGTCCTTTGAGGAGCTGCATGGGCTGTTTGATTTTAACTAAATGGTTGTAAAGTATTTCAAGATGAGGTTTTAAGAATATTGCTATTTAGTTTCGTGTGAAATAAAAATATTGTAAAAATTTTAGTGTATTTGAAATGCATTCTTTAGCATAAATTTGGTATATTTTAAATTCATAATATTTGATTATTTTTAAATACACTTTAAATTCATAGTCATTACAGTCACATGCTATCATCTCCATGCCGGGCCAATTTTCGAAAGGAACTTGGCGTAGATTTAATTTAGGAGAAGCAACGTGAATGGGCAAAAATTTAGAAAGCAGCAAATACACCATAACATTTGGCGTAGTGAAGAATACGCCGAATAGATTGGCGTATTCTTCACAAATTTTTTTTTGTGAAGAATACGCCAATCTATGTGGCGTATTCATCTAAAAAAAATTTTTTTTGCATCATTTTCGTTTCCTTCAGAGGCTCGGAAAACAAGACATTTTTGCATCATTTTTTGAATTTTAAGATTCTTTCAATATAACTATTCATTCATGAATTTTTTGTCATCATATAAGGGAGCCTAATAATAGAGGTCTTATAGTTCTTTGTTCACAGAAATTAATTTGACTTTATTTGAAATTGGTAAAAAGTTTTTTATAAGAAAAAATTAAAGGCTTTAAAATGAAATTATATTAAGATGATATTTTATTTTTATAAATAAATGATTTTAAACACAAAAATTTTAAAAAGAATTAGTCAATTTTAATGTATTTATGATATTGAAATATCTTTTATAATATTTTTTGAAAGAATCTTTATATCATATTAAATATATATATATAAATATAATTTCACATTTAATTTAATTTCAGTATATAATAAAATTTTAACATAAAATTTGTATGACAAATTTCTTTATTATTATATAAAGAATAATTATATATATATATTTCACATGTAATTTAAATTTAGATTTAATTTATAATATTTATTAAAATTAATAATTTAATTTGATGTATTTATTTTTTAAAGAAATAATTGTATTTGAATATTTTGACAAAAAAAATAAATATCGTTGAAAAATTATTTCAAACAATTTTATTTGAAAAAAAATAACAAACTATTTTAAAATATATTTTTTCTGAAATTAAAATTTTTTATGAGTAGTAAACATATTTATAAAGTAATATTGGCTAATTAAAAAAGTTGGTCAGGAATGAAAAATTGCTTTCATAAGAATGGATAAATTCATGAAAAATATAGCTGAATTTAAAAGAACAACATGAAATACATTATGATACATATGCAATAAATATTGTCATTACATATTGGGCATTACTATGCGCATTCGTTCTTGGAGTTGGGTCAAAGTTGGACAGCATATGAATGTTTCTGAAAACTTAAGTTGGATGTATTGCCAATCCTTTATATTTAGAAACTCCTTCTTCTTTTGACCACTGTCTATATTCAGCTTACGGTATGATTCAGAGAAGAATGCATCTGACAGATTATGCCATTTAGTATAAAGAACATAGTGATCTACATCAGTTGTAGGATTTTCAACAATAACCTGAACAGAACCATCTTGTTTGCGTCCGATTTCACGAATTCTGCTCATAAGAATGCTTATAGGAGCGAGATGGCCACATTGATCCCTAAATCTTTGCTGAACAAATTTCCAACCCATCTCACTTAACTTTGTTCCATCATATACATGGGATAAGCACTTTTGATGACTTCGTCGTATGTATCTCATAAACTACCATCTTCAAACCATGACCATTCATGTATACAACATCGAAAGATCTCATTCAATCTTTCTTTCTCCTCTAGGATATCATCAGCGGGGTACGATTGAAATTCCGTTAATCTAATAGTACCATCCAAGATCAGCTTCTTCCTAGGTATTATATGAAGTAAATCTCTAGCTGCAGATAGCCTTGTTGAGGAAGACCTTGATGATGATGATATTATGAGCTGAATGTGAACTTGAATCAGTATTGAGTGTTATAAACATAATGAAAAAATAAGATAAATCTAGATTTTATTGAGTAATTACAAAAGACTTTTGAATAATAAAAATTTAATGTAAATAAAAAAATATGCTCACAAAATAGCCATTGAAAATTACTGTTAAATTTATGAAAATTACAAACTGACATAGTAAGATGGAGAGTAATCCTACATAGCAATACATAGCTTCCTCTAAATAGATGTAAAAGAAATAGGCAACAAGTGCCTGCACAATACATGTTACATATGTTTTAATAGATATCGCACACGAGATTGGAGTTGTGTTTGTGTAGGACAACATTTGAACTCGCACTCAAATTCTTGTTGAACCTGCTACCAATCTTCCCCATTTAGAAAATATTTTTTCTTTTCATGTTCAGAACATCGTATAAGGTTTTTATAATAATCTAAAAGCCAATGATCATGTTGATGGGACCAGTAAAAATATAGAATACAATAATCTATGTCAAGCATGGATCAACCAAACCTCGGTTCAACTATACCATCTTTGTCACGACCAAGTTCACGAATTCGTGTCTTTAGAAAATCTAATGATACAATGTGGCCGTCATGACTTCTAAATCTTTCTTGTAGACATGTCCAACCCACATCTCGAAGTTCCGGGCCAGCTTTATATTGCATTATATTTTTTACTTCATCATGCTTGTGCCATAGCAAGTAATCCTCATCTTCCCCCTAACTATGCATAACACACCTGAATACTTCATTTGATATTACCTTAGCCTCAAGACTTTCATCGGTTGCAAAAGGCAAACTTTCATGTAATCGGGTACTTCCCTCTGCA
This sequence comes from Dendrobium chrysotoxum, assembly GCA_019925795.1. NCBI lineage: Eukaryota > Viridiplantae > Streptophyta > Magnoliopsida > Asparagales > Orchidaceae > Dendrobium > Dendrobium chrysotoxum. The sequence goes on along the minus strand of CM034306.1, from coordinate 52,863,152 downwards.
ATCATTTATTTTGTGGGAACCCTTCTGAACTTATCCATAACGGACGTGTACATTATTGAGTATTGTAGCTGAAGTAGTAGATTCTCTGATTGAGTGGCTCTTCCTTATATACCAGCTTTTTTTGTAGTTTTCAAAAGTAAAAGTTTGAATTACTTGTAATGTTAGTAAAAAAAATTCTATAACTGATAAATAAAAAATATTTAATTTAATTACTTTAAATGATAGAATATAAAAAACTTAAATTCTTAGTTAAGTTGATTAAAATTTTTAAGAACATTAACGTAACACGAAAATATTAAGAAAACATAAATTAACAATATGAAACACAATATTTATCGCGTACATAATGACATAAACATCACCATAAAAAATACATCTAACGATGCTGGGGTAATGCCCCACTCCCTGGAGTATATCTATTAGGGGCCTTTCGTCACCTCCTTTGAAGTTGTAGCTCCTCTGACACGTCCTCCTCTTGCTGATCAACTTGGGCAGGCTGCTGTGATACTTTTAGTCCTTGTTGTGATGGATACGTCCCCATTAACATTATGTCATGCTGTGTGGGGGATGATGGCAAGCCAACTGATGACATCCACTCAGGAATCGCCATTGGAAATAATGAATATGTTGTGGGTTATTGAGATTGTGTACCGTAATGTACATCTCATGGTTCACCTGACTGTCCACCATATGGGATCCAATGTCTAGAGGAAGGACCGGCACCAGTAAGGTCATAACTAATGGACGAAGTGTACATAGAATGCCTAGGCGGATCACTCTGAATAGGCTGTCGGTGACTGCTACCTATCGAACGGGATGGAGCACCAGAGGTTGATCGTCTAGCACCGTGAGCTCTTTGTGAATCTGTTCCACATTCCCTCGTTTGTGTTGCCTCTTCTGTAGATGTGTCAAAGGTGGTGTAGTCAATAAAAACTGATCACTGTACTCTGGCAGAAAGTTCAGCGACTTGGTCAACAGCTAACTGCAAAGAACTAGCATTCTGTCCTTCCCCCCAGCAAGTGGCTCAAGTATCGCAGAAGACCATATGTAGTAGTCGGCCTATAGTGGAATGAGGGAGTCATTAGCAATATCATAATACATTAAAAACTATTATAATTCAACATACGTACCACTAATCTTTCTCCTGGTGATCTTGGGAAGAAAGTCTCTGGAGGCTCAGTTTGTGGCTGTAGAAGGTAGATCGAAGCCCAAGATCTATACCACCTAAGGTAAGAACCTAACAGTCAATTATCATTTCCTTCTTGTGGAGTAATTGGAACCACATATGCCCTCCTATCCTCCCATATCTACAGGTAGTCACGATATTATACGGTCCAGTCCATATCTGCTCTACCACGACCATCTATGCACCGAAAACTTTGATCCATTGGGTCAATATCGATGGACTGTACTCCTGCAAACTATCTCATGACACGGTCCGGGAGGTGCCTCTCTGCACGTTTCCAACTAATAAGTGGTACCCTTACCCTCCAAATCTCCCAACCATCCTTACATTGTATGGGCAGAGAATCCAGAAGTTGTTGTGTATATGGAGTCATTGAAACCTAAAATTTTAAGCAATAGAATGATCAACAATATCTTAAATTTATAGTAGATTTTTAAAATAAATCTTATTTTTTAAACCTGACTCATCCGCAGACCTTCAAATTCATCCCGATAGGTCAATGTGTTTCCAGATGGAAGCTTACGTATCCTATCTTCAGCCCACCTGCTCAATTTTTAAGTGAGTTGTTATTAACATATATTTCGAATTTAAATAAATATAACATGCTCACCTGCAACCCAATGGTCGCCCAGCCAAGTCAAAATTTTGAGGGACTCGTAGTGTAGGCCTTCCAATGTAAAACCTTTCCCAATACCATACCTGCAATAGTGCTACACATCCAGCGATATATGTCCTCGTTGGTCTAGTCACATATTACAACTCTCTGTAAAGATGTGCGAGAACCACACCACCTATGGACATCCTGCTAAATGTATCCACATCTATAAGCAAAGGTAACCACTGTAGCGAGACATGACTCCTTGATGTATCTGGTATGAGGAAGCAACCAATCATGAATAGGATGTATGCCCGAACATGTTGAAGGAAAATCTCAGGGGCCAAGTCATCGAATGAGTCTCTGTAGAATGTCCATCTGAGCCAGCGAAGTGGGAGCACGGACTCTACCTGTGCTGAACCCATCCTAAACGTCGCAATGTCATCCTCATCACCAGGAGCGTGGTATATGGTGTCCCTGGTAGGATGTGAACCAAGAAGCGCATCACAGTAATTTAGCCAGGTTGTCCATATGCGTCCTGCACCAACAACATTGGGCCCCACAATTGCGGGTCCATCAACTCTAAGGCCCAACAACACCTGGACATCCTGCAATGTTATGGTCATCTCGCCAATAGTAAAATGAAAAGTGTTTGTCAATGGGCACCATCTCTCAACCAATGATGTGATTAAGTTATGATCTAGGCGAATGAACTGTAAATGCCTTAGGTTCTGCAAGCCGAGGTTGGTCAAGACGTATAACATATGGGGACATTCAACTGGCCATTCCCTAGCCATGCGAAGATGAGTAGCAGCAACCAAAGGGGATGCCTACCAAATAAAATTTTGTCAGCATTAGAAGAGTAACATAATATAATAATTATTTATACCTGATGTACATCGTGAGCCCTTTGTGATGCCCCAAGCGATGCAATGCTATTCTACACAACTGTTCTTTCTGTAGCATTGTGATGAGTGTTACGTCTGCCAGAACGAGGTCGTCTAGATCTGTCGACCATATCTGTACCAATTATATAGGTTAATTTAAAATATTTATATTTCAGAACCATGAATATGCATGTATTATTCAATTTGAATTTTTTTTTGTGTATTACCTCGATGATGCAGGATTATTTTGACATGTAGGTCTATTGTGACATTTTCTTTTACAATATCCACAAGTTTTGTTTGATGTTGATGGCATCTCATCCATAATATTATGGAATCTGGTTGATCTCGGTCTACCGACACGCCATCTAAATGCCGGTGCAATCAAAGGAATTATTCCTTGTTGTTCGTTAAAGTTTGGCCAAACATCTTTGGGGGGCAGAACATGGAATAATCCAGAGTAGGTTTCCTTATATGAGTTAACTGTGAAGAATTTTGATACAAATGCATTATGATTCCATCGCCTATATCCTGCAACTGCTATCACATGAACGCATGGCACATGATATAACTGTGGTTTCATGCATGTGCCAGTGCAAGTATCTGATGTAAGGACCTCAACTTTATATGGTCGACATGATGTATCCACAACTTCAAATTCTCTTATGTTTATTGTCACAGGTTGAGGGCATCTACGAGCTTCACGCTCTACTCGTTGTAACATAGTCATTGTACGGGGAACAAATTCTGACTCGTTCACCTCTAACCACTTCTCAGCGTCTGTGGATCGCTTCAAGAATAATGAAACGATGTTATAGTATATGGCCATGATCAGACCATGTATTGGAAGGCCACGAGCATGCTTTAAAACTCCGTTAAAATATTCTGAGGCATTGGTTGTCATAATGCTATATAAACATCCATTGTCGTACAATAACGACCACTTACTCACATCATGTTGTATCAACCAATCGTATGCTTCTTGCTTAGCATTTCTTATGTGGTTCATCATACGATTAAAGTATGAGACGTCCTCAGTAATTCCAGCTAAGTACATATTATTGATTAGGCTCTCACTATCGGGAATGGCTAGACGACGTATAAATTTTTTAAAGTTCTCCCGTAAGTGGCGAAGACAATGTCTATGAACTGCATTAGGGAAAATTTCCCGGCAACCTCTTACTAGACCTGGATGCTTATCAGAAATTATGCACAAAGTAGAACGCTCATTAAGTGTTCCGAGTAATTCATGTAGGTTTTGAAGGAACTAAACCCATGAATCGTTACTCTCTAATTCAACAACTGCGAAAGCCAGAGGAAAAAGTCCACCATTGCCATCAATTCCTACAGGAGCAAGAAGGGTCCCACGATACTTTCCAAGAAGGAAAGTTCCATCAAGGCTAAGGACTGGCCGACACTGTTGCCATCCATAAATGGATGGACTGAAAGCCCAGAATATAGACTTGAAGCGTGAACCTCCAACCAGTTGAACATTGTAGATACTTCCTGGTTGAGAAAGACATATTCCTTCCATGAAACGTAGTAGAGAGCGGTAAGATTCCTCGTAGCTACCAAATATAGCTTCGATTGCTTTTCTATGAGCGTCCCACGCCTTCATGTAGGTAATCTTCATTTAAAACTTTGACTCCATTCTAGCAATTATCTCCTTCGGTTTCATATCTAGTTGTTGTCGTATGATTGGCATGATGTGCCTACATATGAACTTAGACGTGCAATTTTGATGACCAGCAGCTAATATAGGTTGGGAGAAGGTATGTGGAGGACCGAATGTTACTACTTTCCATAAACCACCTAATCTTTTACTTCGTGCTGCATGGAATCTCCACAAGCATGACCTATGCAGATTGTTATGTTGGCTACATATAATAGTGAGACGACTCTTGTTGGAAGTTGAATTAATGTACTGAATATTATGTGTTATTGACCATCCATTAATTGCAGCCTGTAGGTCTTCCTTACTATGAAATATTTGACCTTCAAACAGTTCAGATGGAATATTTGATTCTGCTGAGCTAACTATGTTAACAGATGGAACATCAAATTGTTCATCACCATCCCATTGTTGGGTTGTTTGAATGGTTTCTATGAATTCATTATTTGCAACCATTATTTCAATTCCATCTAAGTTTTATCTTGCATGGCTTTGAATGAATTCATCGCCATTACTTTCCTCATTGTTATAATTTCTCATATATTCATCTGTATCATAGTTAGGTTGACTACCATCAGGTAATGAATCAGTACTACCACTATCCATAGTTCTGTATGAATCAGCGTCATCGTTATCCATATTAAACCCCTCTGACATAATATTTTGATTTTGGAAAGTCTGGTGCAAATTCGGCTGTTCACTCACGCTAGGACGTGAATTCAACGGTTGTTGCACATATGTCGGTCACTCAGACAAACTAAGGCAGCCATGAAACTCATATTGCGCATCACTCGAGCTTGCTCTTCTAGCTTCACGTATGTTAACAGGGGTTATGGTGGGCCTATGTTATATAAAAAATTATTTAGGTGTGTGAATTTATTACAATGAAGCAACACAATATAGGGTTGTTAATACTCACACTTGCACTTGGGTAGATGGACCGGCAACATCGGTACAATTTAATTCTTCAACTTCCACGTACACTACGACAGTATGACTTCTAGCTTCTAGGAACATGAACTCACATATCTCATCATCCGTGACATGTGTCGCGCAGTACCCACCATTATCACGGAAGCGACATGTTAGGTTAACATTGTTTGTTGTTGAATTTATCCTAAGTGCACGCATAATGCGTTGTTTCAACATTGCAAGCGATATGTTCTCTTCAACGAGGAGTGGCCGATTGCTTCCACCAATATATGTGGGTGTGAACTCGTCCGCAATACGCAACACTCCCCCATAATATAACAGTAATCGTGACATGCTATCATAAATATATGAAACTAATTATTACAACAATAGATTACATTTATTATATTCATCATATTGATTCTAAATTTACCATAGTTTAGACACGACTTAAACCTTAGTAATAGGATTTCATTTAACTTTTTTGAATAGAGTAGATTATAATCAATATTTTTCAGTTATTCAAATTATCTCTAATTGTTTGATCAAATTACTATTAAAGTATATAATTAATTGAATTTATAGTTTTTGAAAGTTAACATAAATTAACATTAATAGTTTGTATTTATATCCCATTGTCGGGTTGTTTGAACGGTTTAATCTAATTAGTTTTAAAGTATATAATTAATTGGATTTATAATTAAAATAAAGTTAATATAAGGTAACATGAATAGTTTGTATTTATATCCTAAATAATGACAAATTTTAAAATTAGATTTATCATAATTGAATGGATTTAAGTGGATTGATTAGTTTGTATTTAAGTCCTAAATAATCACTAATTTTATTTCTACTTATTTTAGTTGTCCTTTAATCTAAAATTAAAATTAACATTAATCATAATATATCATTCATTAATAAATAGTTTTATAATACAAATATTACTTAACTATACTTTTTAATAATATTAATGCATTATAATACAATATATTAAAATTTAATATTAAGAAAAGTACATTCAGTAAATATATTTTAAAATTATAATTATTATTTTAATATCTTTTAATATCTCTAGAATTTTTTTTACTTTCAAATATGACATAAATTCAATTATATTTAAATAATTTATCAAATATGAACAATAATAAACAAAAGATTTAAAGAAAATTGTTTGTTCAATTATATTTAATATTTTTGTAAATTAATTCACAAAAGATTTAACAATTTTCTATTGATATAAATATTTCTTCATTACACTTTCATTAATATTAATACATTTTAATATAGTAAATTAAATTTAACGTATAACAGAAATTAAATAATAAGCATTTTGTCTTTTGACATTTTAATTAGATAATTATCATAATGTACATAACTGATTAAAAGTTAAATATCAATTACAACTTATTCATGATTGAGTTATATATAATTATTTATTTTTGGATAACATTATATATTATTTCTAAACTAATATAACATAATTAAAAATACCCTGTCACATAGTTTATACACGACTAAAACCTCAGTAATAGGATTTCATTTTACTTTTTGAATCGAGTTGCTTATAATCAATATTTATAAGTTATTGAAATTATTCATAAAACATATTTTTTATCTAATAGTTTAGTCTTATTATTTATAAAGTATATAATTAATAAAATTTTATAATATATAAACATTATTCAATTTTAAAAGTAGAGCTTTACCATAATTTATTAGATTCAATGTGTACTGATTATTTAATATTTTAACTTGATTATTACATAATAATCAAAATTCATAAACAAAATAAAAAGTTATTTATCAATTACAAATTATTTTTGATATAATTATTTTACAGCAAATATATCATAATTAAAAAAATAGAAAACTTAAAATTTGGTGGAAAATTACTTTACCTTTTTCTTAATCTATTATTAATTTTCTAGAATTATTTCTATTTTATTTGATGTTATTTAGAATTTATAAAACTATAGGTTATATTTTAACCTTCATAAATTTAAAAATTTATTTTCATTATATTTTCAAATCTTTTTGCATGCATTTAGATAAGAGTTCTAAAATTTTAAACTTAGGTTTATTATAATTGAAGGGATTTAATGTAGACTGATTAGTTTGTATTTCTTTCCAAAATAATCACTAATTTTATTTCTATTTATTTTAGTTGTCCTTTAATCTAAAATGAAAGTTAACATTAATCATAATATATCATTCATTAATAAAAATTTTTATACTACAAAATTTACTTAACTGTACTTCTCAATATTATTAATGCATTATAAGACAATATATTTAATATTAAGAAAAGTGCATTTTGTAAATATATATATATATATATATATATATATATATATATATATATATATATATATATATATATATATATATATATATATATATATATATATATACATATATAATTAATTATTAAAAAAATTTCATAATTTAATAAACATAAATTAATAAAAAATTGTCAAGTTATTAATCAAATAAAATTTAGTACTATTTAATATTATATTCTTATTTATTTATCATTATAATCTTAAATATATTATATCATATTAAGCTTACTGTATTCATTCATTTTTTCAAAATATCAAATATTCTTTGTAAAATATGACAGAACTATTTTTTCAAATTAAAGTAATTAATAATTATTATTTTAATTTCTCTACAGTAATTTAAAATTACAAATAAGACATAACTTCAATTAAATTTTATCAATTTATCAATTTCAAACATTAATACATAAAAGATTTAAAGAAAATTGTTTGTTCAATAATATTTAATATTTTCGTAAATTAATATTACCATAACTTATCAATTTCTATTTCAACTTATAGGATAATTTGAGATATAATGTTAGAGATCTAATGATAGAGAAAAAATTTTAGATTAATATTGTATATAAGGAATTTATGTTAGTTTAATTTTAAAATAAATTTAGATACATTTAAACACTCATAGGATATCTTCATATAATTATTTATTGCTTTCTTGTGCTTTTTCATAGCTTTTAAAAAATTAATGTAATCAAAATATGCGTTTTCCTACCAAAATAGTTGAGTTGCTTTACTCACAGTACTATTCAACCAATTTTATAATATATTGTACTCCTCTCAAACATGCCATAAATTATTTTACTTAAGTCATAAATCAAATCATCAAAACTATCAAATGCATAAGCTATCAATTCCATAATATTTCATATATTTTTGGGCCATATGCTAAGAAAATTAATATTTCATATTTTACAAAAAAAGGTTAAAATTATTCAACATTGCAATCAATATTACCTATAAAAAATGAGACCTTTTGCTCTTAAAAAATTTAGATCTACTAATTTTTCTTGCATTTCTGATTTGCTATATGATAATAAAAGAACAGTTGATATTACTAAAAAATTATTTTTATATAAATCTACATTGCAATCAACTCTTCTTCCACAATTTCTAACAAGCAAAAAAAAATTACAACATAATTGCTTCAAAGAATTCAGGATATAATTGTTCTTTTTTAATACGCACTACAAATAAAAAAAAAATATATTCATATGTAAATAACTTATCTAACAATGATAATATTTTTAGAACTAACATTATATGCTTGTAAATAAATAATAACTTTGCAATCAGGTGTCACTAAATGATGAGATTTAGCCTTGGTAACCTCAAAAAAATACCATTTAAAATTTACTTATCACATAAACATACTTTGTAAGAACCAGCATAATTTATCTTCTAAGTACAACAAAAATCAAAACAACAGATGTGAATATAAAAGAAAATATAAAAAAAAAAACTGTCAAAACTTCTATCACATAGTTTCACTAATCATATAAACTAACAAAATTAACAGCTTTCAAAACAAAACATAAAAAAAATTAACAACTGCCTAACCTTCTGTATCCTGAGAGCTCTTCAGAATGTGAGATTTCTATGATACATTGGGGGCTATTTATAAGCGTAAAATCTGCCTCTGCTTGCATTTCTTTTCTTTTCACACACCAACCGGAATTTCTGGATCTGGTCCCCGCACCAGACGCGTATTTCGCGGATCTGGTCCCCGCTTCGGACAAAAATCAGAAAACAATGAAGAATGCGCCGATCAATCTGGCGCATTCTTAAGAATGCGCCAACATTTCTGGCGCATTCTTGAGAATACGCCGACGACTCTGGCGCATTCTTTGGAATGCGCGTATAGTTCTGGCGCATTCCGTTATTACGCCATTTGGTTTAGCGTTTAGACGGAATGCGCCTAACCCTTTGGCTGGTTTGCTGTTTTTTAAAATTTTAACTGATTATGCTTCTAATGCTAAATTCCGGATATTTGCTACTGCTTCTTAAAATTTTGCCTCTCCATGCCAGTCGTCATCACCAACCACCTCTGATCATCATCACCACTTGCTTTCAATAATTGCCCGTCATCACCATGGCATTCGATCGTCATCGTTGGCACCACCATCATCAATCGAAATAGCTACTGCCTCCAGCCACCGTTGCCACGACCACCATTGCTAGGGGTGTAAGTGAGTCAAGCCCGCTCGTGAGCCGGCTCGAACTCAACTTGATAATGAGCTAGTGAGCCGAGCTTATTGAGCCGCAAGCTCAAGCTTGATAAAGCTCGACTCGTAAGCTGGCTCGATTAAATTTTATAAGTTTTTTTTTAAAAAAAATTACTAGTTTTATTAAATTTAAATCTTAAAAAATAGATAACTAAAGCTATAGTTAGTTTTTCAAAAAGGAAAAGTTAAAGTTGCACCTATATGGTACAATAATTTCTATGTATATATATATATATATACACTAAATATTGATATGTTCACAAGAAAAAGAGAAATGTTGTCAATGTTTAAATCTATTATCCATAAGAAAAAAAATGCAAGATACACATTTTTATCAACGGTAAAAACAATGAACGCATCTTCTTCTCCGGGAAAAAATGGAACGCATTCTTCTTCTTCGGCTATCATCACGTCGACCATCCATCAATTTTTTTTGGCGAGCTCATGAGCCAGCTTGCGAGCTTACTTTTATTGTACAAGCCAAGATCGAGTACACTCATTGAGCTTGAGCTCATGTTAGAGCTCCCGATTTAACAAACGAGCCGAGCTCGAGTTAGGCATGACTCGAGCTCGATTCGACTCGTTTACACCCCTAACCGTTGCCAATATTGTTCACCTACCACCATTATCATTTGACTTTATATTTCATTTATTTACTTTAAGACAAACAAAAAATAATAAAAATAAAATCTCTATTTTATCATTTATCTTCTATCACCGAATTAAGAACAATATGAAATTATTTTTGTTGCGTTCTAGAATATTCATGGCAGTAGAGAGAGATATAGTTTAGCGTCCTAACTTTATACGAAGATCCAGTACACATACATATACAAGATAGGGGTGTAGCATTCATAAGAGACATTAGAGTTTTTATATGGAAACCCCTGAAAAGGGGAAAAAATCACCGGGTCTTGCCTAGTTTAAATGAATCCACTAATGTTTATAGTTGATTAAAAATGAGACCCTACCTTAGGAAGAAGGCCTTGGCTCAATATAGCGGATATACATTATATAGAGTGCATTACAATGTCGGAGTTGGAAGAATCAATGTTGATATGTTCGTTTGGTCGAGAAGACCATAGTTGGCCATCAATGTAAATCGAAAGGACCATAGTTGGCGGATGACAGAGGTTGGAATGACCGTAGTCAGGTGACGATGGTCAAAAAAATTGTATTCGACGGGCAACAAAGGTCCAAAAGATTGCAGTCGGGCTACGGTGGTTGGAACGACCATAGTTGGCAAGTGATGGAGTTTGGAAAGATCATAGTCATGTGACGGTGATCGGAAGGACCATGGTTGGCGGGCGATGGAGGTCGAAAAGACCATAGTTTAATGACGATGGTTGGATGGATTGTAATCGACGGGTGATAGAGGTCAGAAAGACTATTGTCGTGTAACAGTGGTCGAAAGAACCATAGTTGGAGGGCAACAGATGTCGAAAAGCTCATTTTTAGAGGACCATGGTTGGAAGGATCGTAGTGGCAGGAGATGGTGTTCAGAAGGATCATAGTCAGTGATAGGGGTTGAAAAGACCATAATTGGCAGGTAACATTGGCTTTCAGGGTGAAGTACGGTAACAGTCGGTGGATAGGTGATGGCGGCGATGGAGTAACATAAAAAATTATGAAATTAATTTAGGACTCTATCAATCCCTAAATAATGCTTAGATTTTTTTATATATAAAAATTATAAAAATCCCACTTAATATATACAAGTATACATGCCAAATCAAGTAATACAGTAATAGAGTAGAGTATTGATCCTACAAGAAAGAATATTTACTTGCAAATACCAGTACTATTTACTTCAACTATAATAATTATCTTACTAAAAAAAAAAATTTTGATGGAGATTCAATCACTTAATTTAAAATAAAAAATAATTAAATGAAATACTATTTAGATGAATTGTTTTGGATTGATGGAATGTAAATATAATATATTTCCTAATGATTCTATTTTATATTGATGTTATTCAGAGCATATGCATCAACGACCGCTCAATCAAGCATGAAGAGACAAAGGATAGATTAAACTCTTCCAATCTCAATATCACTCTAAACTTATATAATATGTCACCCTATAAAAATCTTATAAGAGTAAGTAAAGCCTGTACTATTAAACCCTCTCATAACAATTTATCTCTGTTGGAGATTCAATTACCTAATTTAAGATCAAAATAATTAAATGAAATACTATTAGGATAAATTATTTTGGATTTATGGAATGTAAATACAATATGTTTCCTAATGATTCTTTTTTATATTGATGTTATTTATAGTATATGCATCACTGACCATTCAGTCAAGCATGAAGAGATAAAGGATAGATTAAACTCTTCTAACCTCAATACCATTCTAAACTCTCATAGTCTGTCACCCTATGAAAATTTTAGAAGAGTAAGTAAAGTGTGTACTATTAAAATCCCCTTATGATAATTTATCTCTATAAATTTGATACATGATAAGTACTATGCCTACGCTTGCATCATACCAAATCAACATACTTGGTTATGTATGCTTTCTTATTCCTATGCTCCACATTACACCTGATATTAATTATACATATGGCCACTATGTGTATTAAATGAAGACTTAATATATTGAAAAAATCATAAAATTATTGATGAAGAGAACTCATTAATGTTCCATATTTTATTTACATCATTAATCCAAAATTAGAGAATTTAGCCAAACCTAAAAAATAAGTGAAGCATATTCATTTTCATTAATTACACAAAAGAAAGAAAGTACAAAAAAAAGATATCATTGGATGGTTCAATTATATCCTCTACACTCCTTGAACTTATAGAATTACTTTCACAAACACAAGCCAAACACTCTAATGAAGAATATCTAGTACTTCTTTAAATTCCCTTAGTTGTCACCTCTAAGAAAAAATTAGAGAAGCACTATAAAGACTAAAATTAAAGAAGTAATTGAACTCCTCTACTAATATTACAGATAGAATATTTATAAAAAAATAAATAAAATAAATTTTGGTACTATGGCGCTCAAGACACTTGCGTCGCGACACCTATAAAATGAATCAACACGGTTGCACTGAAGGTTTCCTAACTGCGATGCTTGCTGACATGGACCCTCTGTTTAATGAATTGACACATCACTTCCCTGGTAGATCATGACCTAAACAGTTATAATTGTAGCGTCGTGGTGCTGCTAATGATTGAGTGTTGTGATGTCCACGTGGCACTCCCATAACTTAGCGGCACTGGAATTTGGTATCGCGATGCTGTGCAGACAGAGACTGGGCTTTACAGTACAGACTCCTCCGATGATGCACGCTGTCAAATAGAGACTGGGTGCCACCATATCTATATTCGGGAGCTCTGATGGTGTCAATGATGGCACTGCATAATATTGTGTCCAACATTGCGGTACTGTACCATATGAAAATTTTGTCCATTTCCTATAATTTTTGGCATAAACACAACTAAAATAATATTTTTACTAACAAATTAACACAAAAACATATAATATTATTTACACTTATCATCAGGTGAGAGTCCGAGGATAGTCGATGGTCATGTAGAAGTCTGGCGATGATTGGTGGCCGGGTAGAAGTCCAACGACTATTGATGGTCGGGCGCTGGTCAAGGAGGAGCTTGGTGGCAAGAGAGATCTCAAATTTTTTATTCTTTCTTCCTCTTCTTTCTGTCCACTTCTTTGGTGAAGAATGAGGGGGCTATTTATATTTTTTTAGGAGTGGTATGGTAAGTAAATATGGAGAAGATCATGGGCATATTGGGAGTGTTTTGAATGGATGGCCGGTCTTGACCCCCCTAATTGTGGACTATTTATCGAGTAATTAAGTGTCTTAATGATATAATAATTTAGGAATCTTAGGCTCATTGGATTCATCTCATCGAGCCACTTGATTCAATTATAAGCATGTCACATTTCAAAATCATTTAATTGTCCAATTTATAGTTTAAACCTTCTAAATGCACTTTAGGTCCTTGATTTGGACCCATTGCAGCTCGAATTGGTTCGAATTAGGTCTTGTTGGGTTCATATTTTTTAGACATTTCATTCGTCTGTAAGTTTATTGAAATTGGGGTTTAGCATACCCCAAATTTAATTTTGGAAGATTCTAATTCAAATTTACCTTGAGATTCATATTTGATCGAGATAATTTTTTGATGGTATATTAGTTTCCCCCTATTTTTAGATGTCGAGGACTGCAAAGTCCATATATATATATATATATTTATATTTATATATCGAACCGTTTCAAATTACTATAATGAAAATTATAATTTTAGGATAGTTATGAGGCAAAATACTCCCTAGACGTCAACATGAACCTTCTCTTAGGGCCGTGAACCAAAGAAAATATCCTTAATCATAATTTTAACATGTCCTGAAGTTGGCGCATGATAGGAGTACTGACTGTTGAGAAATGTCAAAAAATTTCTTTCCAAATTTTTTGAAATTACTCAAAACTGACTATTGAGACTCTGTTGGGCCTTGAGAGTGCCAAAATTGAGTACGGAATATTGAAAAACAATCACAGGGACCCAAAAATGTGTGAATTACACCATCTGGGCTAATAATTAGGCCCAAATATATATAGGCAGTCAAACCGACCGGCCGACCGACTACCGTCGGTCTCACTAGTGGCGCTCATGCGTGTGTATAGAATGCGTATACAACAGTCCCTCTGTTCAATTTTTTGTGTTGGAGGTGACTGCTGTGCCGCTTACTTTGGGCTGTTACTGTAAAAGCCAAAAGGGGGCTAAGCCCCCCCCCCCCCCCCCCCCCTCCTCCTTTTCGAAATTTTTCAATTTTTTTGAGAGATTTTTTTAAAGAATATTTCTCCCTGAATATTCTTATTTTTTTAAAATATTCTCAAAATATTCTTATTCTTTCACAATATTCTTATTTTCCCAAAATATTTTTCTTCTCCCATTTTGCTTATAAATAGCCCCCCTGGGGGTAGGGGAAGGTTGCACCTCTTCGCCTTCTCTTTTTCTTTTTCAGCCTTCTTATAATATAGGCCTTCCACTGTCTTGAATAGGTGACATCCCATATCAAGTTCTAGTGCCCCTCTTTGTGTAAAAGGAACCTTCTCCCTCAAGCTACTTCATATATTAGAGGATTTTCAGTATTTTAGATAAGTGGCATCCACTATCTAATTTCAGTGCCCCTCTATGTATAGAAGAAAATTTTGTCTCCTTCCATCTTCTTTTTTGCCAAACTTCTTCTCATATTAAAGGCATTCCACTATTTTTTATAGGTGGCATCCCCTCTCAAGCATGAATACCCCTCTTTATGCATAAGAAGTATATATTTTCTTCCCCCTTCTTTCCATCATACTCCTTCCCATATAAGCGGCATCCCCTATCAAGCTTCAGTACCCCTCTTCGTGTAAAAGTATCGATGAGAGTTTACTCTCTAAATAGACTGCCCATGATAGAAGAAGATCAATCACCACTTTATAAGAGAGGGTGGTTTGAAAAGATCTAGTGGAATTAGCACTCAAGAGGAGAACCAATGATTGTCGGCAAACGGGAAAATTTTGACGAAGATTAAGTAAAAGTCTGATAGAGATCGGGTGGAAGTCCGACTGCGGTCGGCGACCGGGGGGAAGTCCAGCGGTGATCGAAGATTGGGCAAAAGTCCGGCAGTGGTCATTGACCGGGTGGAAGTCCGATAATGATCGACAGTCAGGCGGTGAGCTAAAGTTGACAACTGTGTTGCTAATAGTAGTTGAGTGAGGAGTCGATGATGATTGATATGAGGTGAAGGATCAATGGCGGTCATTAGGCAAAGGGCCAATGATGGCGGTCGTCAAATTTCATTCTATTAAAGGAAGTAAGCAACCATGTTGTTGGGAGGTGAATAGTGAATAGCCTGACAGAGGTGGTCAGGTGGTGTACCAAAGATAATAATCTAGCAATATATTAAAAGTGCCAAATAATCGAAGGCCTATCAGGACTCTGATTTTTCCTTGTTGAAAAAAAGCCTCATTCTATTAAAGATAGTATATTGATAGAGACAGATGGAGGATATCTTTATTGAGGGAACCAAACACTATGATGATTATAATAATCTAATGGCATACTCATGTTCCCAATTAATCGAAGGCCTTATGGTTTGACGATGGTTTACTAGAAGTTTTATGATGTATTGATTATTGCTCCAAAATGATTTGAGAGGGGATGAGTAAGCTATTTTATTGTGATATATGTTACAAATCTGGGCCTAAGCATTATAATTTTGATGATAACAAATATTATTATCTTACTTCTATTTATTGTACATCAATTTTATTGCCCTACTCACTGATATTTCAAGTTCACTGTTTACTTACAACTTTAAAACAGCTCAAGATTGGGTATACTAGGGTTGAGTCAGATTATAATTTCAATTCAATATACTTTAACCTTTCTTGAGTCAAGTCATGTGTATGATGAATACTAAGCTAAGTAACCTTGCACACACACACTCAAAAGAGTGAGTTGGTGAATTAGAAAATTTTTTATTTTTTTAACTAATCGTATACTATGATTTAGATTGTACTGGATGATATGTTAAAATAGAAAATCCTAATTAGGGCACCTCAGTTAATTAAGATTGATTAAGTTCATCGTACTGGATAATATAGATCATATAGGATGATCAGGTGTAATCACAAATTTCAGCAGTCAATTACGATTTAGGCAATTTTTTATTATCAAATTTTACTCTAATCGTATAGTACGATATGCATCGTACTGGATGATTTGTGATAATCATGCCTAAGTTGATCCTGTGATTGGGTGTTTAATTATGGTAAAATTATTCAATGAGATCGTACAGGATAATCAGAGACGATCATACTGTATGACCCGATTCCTGCAAGGGATGATAATTAAATGTTGCCCATCGTCTAAGATGAAAATCTATAATTTTTCACTAATCACATAGGACGATCCCCAAACTTTGTACGGTATGACCCGATCTTTGTATGAGATGATATTTATTTGCCATCAATAGTACTGGACAATCTATTCAATCCCTTAAATTAATCGTACTGGATGATTACAAGATCATACGGAATAATGAGTACAAATACTTGACTTGATCATACTGGATAATGCATTTTATACTATCTAAATGTGATATTTTGTACCAATCATACAGGATGATATCATAATCGTACCAGATGATATTTGATAGCAAATTGAAAATTAGGGCTTTTTTTAGGCTCCCTATTTAAGCTCTCATATTGTCTTGAAAAAATCTTTTATTGTTGACTTATTTTGAGAGAGAACTTAGAGGAGGAAGAGAGAGAGAGAGAGAACTTTGGGAGAGAAGAAAGAGAGAGATACTTGTGAGGGGGAGTTGTGAGGGATCAACAAAGGTTACTCCAAGCAAGATTTTCATTGTCTTCTTCAAGCTACTTTCTTGATTCCTTGGTGGCTCTAGGGAGACATTCTTCAGCATCAGATTCAAGCTCTCTGCCTACTCTAAGAGGGAGTAAAAAGATTCAGGTTCTCTGCCTACTTCAAGAGAGAGTAAAAGGATTCAAGTTCTCTTCCTTTACTAGGAGGGTGAAAAAGATTCAGGGTGCTCTGCCTTACTGGGTCGGTGGAAGAGATTTTTTGTAAGGGCTTCTCCACTTAACTGTGGGGGCTAAAGGAGAGACACTAAAAGGTTTAGTGCAATAATCAGAGAAGGCCTCTGGGGAGTGGATGTAGGTCAGATTTGATTAAACCACTATAAAATCTGGTGTATTCATTCTTTTACTTCTCCACACTTTAATTTCTGCACTTTTCTATAATTTTTTGTGTGGTTAAAAACTCTGATTTTATTATTGTGAAATTGATCCTCTTCTGCATCAAGGGATTTTCCTTTTATTAAAGAATTTTTAAAATTATATTGATTCACCCCCCCCCCCCCTCTTGGTTGACCTGGAGCTAATTATTAGAGGTTTAACAACCTTCACAAACTTTAAAATGGTATCAAAGAGAGATTAAAAAACTAAGTTTTAAATAACATTTGAAAATGATCAATGGCTAACTTTAAAAATTATAATACCATGAAAGGATACTCAATCACACTACCACCATTATTTGATAATATTCCTTTTAACTTTTAGAGAATTTGCATGTTTACCTTTTTACAATCTATAGATTATCACATGTGGATGTTAGTTCAAGAAAGATATTCTACACCTTCACGTTTGGTTAATGACATTAAAACTGAACTTCCTTTTTCTGAATGAAGTTTAGAATATAGAGATTTACCCTAACTGAATGCAAAATATATGAACTATTTTTTTTTGTGCTTTAAAATCGGAAGATTACATGTGTGTCTCTACTTGCACTACTGGTAAGGAGATTTGGGACAAACTTTGCATAACTTATAAAGAACTAATAAAGTAAAATAATTTAGGTTGAATATTTTGCTCCATGATTTTTTTGCATGAAGCCTAGTTAGTCAATTTCTAAAATGTATACTATATTCACTCATATTCTTACTTCCCTACATGCCATAGGAAGAGAACTTACTAACTATAAAAAAGTTAACAAGATCTTATATTGCTTACCTACTTGCTATGATGTAAAAATCATTATTATTATTAAATCTAAGGATATGGATGTTTACTCTATTGATAACTTACTTGGATCACTCATTACCTACGAGCAAGGAGTAAGTCAAACACAGCTTGATGCAGGTGAAAAGAAAAATGAAAAATATGTAGCCTTAAAAGCCAACAATCTTGATAGTGATAATTATGCACCTGATGATGATGATGATATTACACTAATGAATGGGAAATTTAAAAGCTTTCTAGAGAAAAAGCAACAATGTCGTTAGTAATGGAATAAAGATAAAGCTAATAAAAATTCTAAGGTTTCTACTGATGTTATCTGTTTTTAATAAAGGAAGCCAGGGCACTTGAAGTTGGATTGCCCAAATTTGAAAGCTCACTCGAGCAAAGAGATGGGTGAGAAAAATGCTAAATTTAAGAAGGGCAAGCAAATAACTCAAAAGGCTTTCTAGGCAGACTCTGGTTCAGACTCATCTGAACTAGAAGCAGAAGAGGAGGTAACCAACCTGTGCTTAATGGTAGATAACCAACTTGATCATTTTGACCAAGAGGATGCATGTGAGCTTTCCTATGATGAACTGTTTAAAGTTTCTAAAAAAATTCATAATACATATAGGAAGCTAAAGAAAATGCATGCAAGCCTCAATTCTAATTTTTTAATTTTGCAAAAAGAGCATAAATGTCTTAGGAAAGATCATTCAACTTTGGATAGTAATCATATGACTTTATTAGATGAATTTGATACTTTAAACGAGAAGCATCTTGGTCTAACTGATAAGCATGATTCTTTAAAAGCATCCTATATTGATTTAGAAGATTTATTTAAGAAATTAAAGGCAATTTAGATGAAGCTGATGATAAGCAGTATACATTAAAAATTGAAAATTCAAATCTTGAAAGTGCAAACCAATTTTTATAAGTCAAATTAACTACATTTAAAGAAAATAAAATATCACCTACACTTGCGTAGTTATATAATCAATCACCACAGCATGCATCATGCAAACCTAGGAAGAGGCACCATAACCCACATAGATTAGTAAATCCTTTTCCTGGTATTAGATATTTTTTTTGTGATATGCTAAGACATATCTCCCATACTTGCACTATCCACTATAGAACACATTTGGTGTGGAGACCAAAATTACATAAAACATAGCATAGCATGTAAGCATCTCATATTTTAATTTATAAGGTGAAACCCAAACTTGTTTAGGTTCTTAAATCTAACCTTTGATGATCTTGTAGAGATGCTCTCACAAAAGGCCTCGTGAGAGCATGTGGTACCTAGATAGTGGATGTTCATGGTACATGACTGGAGATACAAATCAATTCATTTCTTTAGAAGGCAAGGTAGGAGGGAAGGTGACACTTGGAGATAACACCACCAAGAGAGTGGTGGGCTCAAGTATAATTGACAACTCAAAAAATTTCCTCATTGAAAATGTTTTACTAGTGATTAGCTTAAAATATAACTTGCTCAACATAAGCCAGCTTTGTAATAAAGGCTTCATCATTAAACTTTTATCTACCAGCTATATGATAAGCTTAAATGGAAATGATGTACTGCAATGAAAAAGAATCAATAATATTTACATGCTTGATTTAAACTGTGTTGAACCTGCTATTGCTGATGAATCCTAGTTATGACATAGGAGATTGTGTCATGTAAGCATGAAAAATCTTAGAAAAAAAACCCAAAAAGACTTAGTGAGAGGCATACATAAACTAGAGTTCACTAAGGACCACCTATGTGATGCCTGTCAGTTAGGAAAGTAAGTTAAATCCTTCTTCCACTCAATCAAGGACATTAATACTAGCAAACCATTAGAAGTCTTTCACATGAATCTTTTTGGACCTGTTAGCACTATAAGCCTAGGAGGGAATGTCTTTGGATATGTGATTATTGATGATTACTCTAGGTTTACTTAGGTTAGATTGTTATCTCATAAAAGTAAATCATTAAAGAAATTTAAGCCATTCTCCACTTGGATTTAGAGGAAGCTAGGTTGTGAAATTTTGACAATTTACAGTGATCATGGTAGAGAGTTTAAAAATAAAAATTTTGAATCTTACTATAATGAGTAAGGGATAGATCATAATTTTTCAGCTCGTAGAACCCCTCAACAGAATGAGGTAGCTAAAAAAAGAATAAGACCTCGGTAGAAGCCACTAGAGCCATGTTAGCTGAATAATCACTTCCTAAATACTTTTGGGTAGAAGTGATAAATACAGCCTATTATGTTCTGAATAGGGTTAGTCTTAGATCCAAGCTAAAAAAGACACCTTTTAAAATTCTTAAGGATAGGACAGCCAACCTCTCTCACCTTCATGTCTTTGGATGTAAAGTATTCATTTTGAAAAATAAAAAATCTATACTAGAAAAGTTTGACCCCAAATCTGATGAAGGGGTGTTCCTAGGGTACTTAAATGTTAAAAAAACTTATAGAGTTTTTAATAAAATGACACTGGTGGTAGAGGAGACCAATCATATTTTATTTAATGAATCTGATAATTCTAAAGGGTCTAGGATAGACGACGAAGTTATAAAAATCACCCAAGGAGTAGAATCTATAAATCTGGAGGAAAGGGTAGAACTTGATAATATATTGCCTAGAGAATAGAGATATTCTCCAAGTCACCCTAAAGAATTGATCTTAGGAGACCCATCTAAAGGAATTAGAACTAGGCATGGACATAAAAAAGTAGTGGTTACTCTGCCTTCATCTCAATGACTAAACATACCAACATAAATCAAGCCCTATCTGATGAATTTTGGATCCTAGCCATGCAAGAAGAATTAAATCGATTGGTAAAGAATAATGTTTGGGAACTAGATGAAAGACCTAAGGACCAGAGTGTTGTTGGAACTAAATGGGTTTTCAAAAATAAAAAGAATGATTCTGGTGTAGTGGTTAGAGACAAAGCAACATTAGTGGCTAAGGGATACAACCAAATATAAGGACTTAATTTTGAAGAGACCATTGCCCTTGTAGCTAGACTTAAAGCTATAAGAGTACTACTAGCTTTTGTTTGCTTTAAGGAATTTAAATTGTACCAAATGGATGTCAAGCCTTTCTAAATGGAGTAATAAAAGAATATGTGTATGTTGAAAAACCCCAAACTTTAAAAATTCATAATTTCTTAATCATATGTTTAAATTAAAAAAAGGCATTATATGGACTAAAATAAGCACATGGACCATGATATGAAAGACTAAACACATTCTTATTAGTGAGAATCTTTATTAAGGGGAGCGTAGACACCACCTTGTTTCTAAAAAAGGTAGGAGATAAACTACTTATTGTCCAAAATTTATATTGATGATATTCTATTTAGATCTTCTGATAAAAATCTATGTGATGAATTTTCAAAAATAATGAGTTAGGAGTTTGAAATGAGTATGATGGCCTTGAGGTGAGTATGATGGGAGACCTGACCTACTTTTGGGGTTTAGGATTTAGTATAAGGTAAAAGGATGATAGAATTTTCTTTAGTCAATGAAAATATATTAAATACATCCTTAAGAAATATAAAATGGATAAAGTCAAGCCAATAAACACTCCCATGAGTTTTACTGTTCATTTAGATAATGATTCAAATGAAAAATTAGTTGATCAAAAGAAATACAGGGGAATAATTGAATCACTTTTTTACTTGACTTAGTAGACCTGATATTATATTTATTGTTTATCTCTATGCTAGATTTTAGGCTGATCCAAAAGAGTCCCACTTAACTACTACGAAGAGAATCCTTAGATATCTCTTAGGAACTAAAGACTTAGGAATCTGGTATCCTAGACATAGCACTTCCTTTGAAATCATAGGATATTCTGGTTCAAATTTTGTAGGATGCAGAGTTGATAGGAAAAGTACTTTTGGAATATGTCAATTCATAAGACAATCCTTAGTCTCCTAGTCTAGTAGAAAATAGAACTCAATAACCCTGTCTACTGCTGAAGCTGAATACATAGCCTTAGGAAGTTGTATGGCCCAAGTTCTTTGGTTAAAGTAATAAATATTGGATTTAGGATTACCTGTAGGTACCATTTCAATATTATATTATAACACTAGTGCCATCTATATTTCAAAGAATCCAATCCAAAACTCCAGGACCAAATATATAGATATAAGGTATCATTTCATTAGAGACCATGTTATCAAAGGAGACAGAGCTACATCATGTGGCCATTAAAAATCAACTTGTTGATATCTTTACAAAATTGCTAGCCATTGAAACCTTCAGCACCTTAACAACCAAATTAGGTGTGATAGATATTAATTCTTAAAATTTATGCTTTTTGTTTCTTTTTTTTGTTTTATTTGTATGTTTGTTTCTGCTTATGTGTTTTTATTTTAAACTTTTAATTTTTTGTTATTTTCCTTCAATATTTTAAGAATTAGATCACTTCTCACTGCTACTGTTGAATTTATTTGCCTTTTTTTTATTTAGAAGCATGTAAGTAGTGATTGTCTTCTCTAAAATAGTTAAAAGAAGAAATATTGATGACTATTTCTCTTCTTCTAACTCCTTTAGTGGTATATTTTTTTAATCAAAATTTATTTCAAATTAAAAATTAGAATTTGAAATAGAGATCTATTTTATCTTTCTACAGTAATCTATCTCATATGAATAAAGTTCCAAGTTAATGAATCTCTTTCAAGTTTTCTTAATTAAGTTGTTTGTATTTATCATATGGAGAGGATTTTGTTTTGTGGTTTAGTATTGCTTATATAAGAGAGTGAGTTTATATTTTCTCATATTTGAAAGATAATCTCACAATAGAGAAATTTTTTAAAGATTTAGAAAGGAAGAAAGCATGCAAAAATAAAAAGAGACATAAAATAAGCCCAAAACTAAAAAGATGTGTAATGACCACCAAATAATTATAAGATGCACGAAGTGCATCAAAAATAAAAGATGCACAATATACTCCAAAAGCTGATAAAGAGGCATAAAATGAGCCCACTATGAGTTAGCTTGCCTTTCTTTCAAATCCTTAAAATCTTAAAAGACTCCATGTGCCAATTGATATCTTTTACACTTGAATGTGAAAATCATGATTTCTGATTGACTATTTTGTAATATTATTCTATTAGTTATTTTTCGCAAATAAAGTTTGAAAATATCACTTTTTCTATCTAATTTCTTTTCTGATTTAAATTTTTATTTAAAAAAGATTTTAACATGTAAGGAGTCTGAGTTAGGATTAACAAGATCGAGTTTCTAACCCTTTCTGAATTTCAATGTTGTTAACTCATTTCTTACTGGTTTTTAAATCTAATAATAATATAAATTTATCATTTACTGGAGTATCTCGATTAAAAAAAAACTTTTATTTTGTCTAATGGTTATTTTTTTCATATTTTTCAATCTGTTTTCTATTATTTTTTCTTTGTTTTTGTTTTAGTTTATTTTGCTTCCATTCGTCGCTTCTTTCAGCAACCACCACCACCTCCTCCTCCGATTAGGATCCCTATGGGTTCTATTTTATTTTGATTATGTTGTCATCTATTTTTGTGATGTACTTACTTTATTCTATTTTGTATTTTATTTTTCCTCCTTTTTGTGATGTCAAAAAGGGAGTAGTGGTTTGGTGGTTGTTGTTAGTTATTTGCATATTTTATTTTAATGAAGTTTATTTCCTGATTGGTGTTTATTATTCTGCAATTCTTTAAGAAATATTAAAAAATAAAAAATAGAATATAACTCTCATTATTTTCAAAATTTCATCTTCTAAGGGGGAGTTTCAGAGAATATCAAAGGACTTTGAATATCTTTAACAATAATATTTATCATCATCAAAAAGGGAGAGATTATTACAAATTTGGGCCCAAACACTATAATTTTAATGATAATAAACATTAGTGTTCTCTTACTACTATTTATTACACATTTATTTTGTTACCCTGCTCATTGACATTTCAGGTCCACCATTCAGTTACAACATCAAAACAGCTCAAGATTGGGTAGACTAGGATTGAGTCGGATTGTAATTTCAATTTCAATGTAATTTTACCTTTCTTGAGTCAAGTCATGTATATAATGGATACTAAGCTAAGTAACCTCACACACACACACTCAAGAGAGTGAGTTAGTGAGTTAAATTTTTTTTTATTTTTTGAACTAATAGTACACGATTTAGATCGTACTGGATGATATTTTTTATATTATACTGGACGATATGTTAAAAGAGAAAACCCTAATTAGTGCACTTTAGTTAATTAAGATTGATTAAGCTCATCGTACTGGACAATATAAATTGTATAGAACTATCAGGTGTAATCACAAAATTCAGCCGCCAATCATAATTTAGGCAATTTTTTAATTATCAAATTTTACTCTAATCGCACAGTAAGATATGTATTATATTGGACGATTTATGATAGTCATGCTTAAATAGATCTTATGATTGGGTGTTTAATTATGATTAAATTGTTCAATCAGATCGTATAGGATGATCAGAGACGATCGTACTGTATGACCTGATTCCTGCATGGGATGATAATTAAACATCGCCCATTATCCAAGATGAAAATCCATAATTTTCACTAATCGTAGAAGATGATTCCCAAACTTTGTATGATACGACCCGATCTCTACATGGGAAGATATTTATTCGCCAGCTATAGTACTGGACGATCTGTTCAATCCCTTGAACTAATCATATTAAATGATCACAGGATTGTACGGGATGATCAGTATAAATACTTGACTTGATCGTACATAACAATACAGTTTGTAATGTCTGAATGTGATGTTTTGTACTAATTATATCAGACGATATCATGATCATACTGGATGATATTTGACGGTGAATTAAAAATTAGGGCTTTCTTTTGAGGCTCCCTATTTAAGCTCTCATATTATCTTGAGAAAAATATTTTGCTATTGACTTATTTTGAGAGAGTGCTTAAAGGAGGAAAAGAGAGAGAGTTTTGGGAGAGAAGAAAGAGAGAGATTCTTATGAGGGGGAGTTGTGAGGGATTCATAAAGGTTACTCCAAGTAAGGTATCCATTATCTTCTTTAAGCTACTTTCCTAATTCCTTGGTGGCTCTAGGGAGATATTCTTCAACATCAGATTCAGATTCTCAGCCTAATCCAGGAAAGAGTAAAAGGATTCAAGTTCTATGCCTACTCTAGGAGGGAGTAAAAAGGATTTAGGTTCTCTGCCTACTCTAGGAGAGAGTAAAAGGATTTAGGTTCTCTGCCTTCACTATGAGGGTAAAAAAGATTCAGAGTACTCTACCTCACTAGGTCAGTGGAAGAGATTTCTGTAAAGGCTTCTCCGCCTACCTATGCGGGCTAAAGGACAAACACTAAAAGGTTTAGTGCAAAACTCAGAAGAGGCCTTTGGGGAGTGGACGTAAGTTAGATTTGATCAAACCACTATAAAATTTGGTGTGTTTGTTCTTTTACTTTTTTGCACTTTAATTTCAACACACTTTGGATTTATTTGTGTGGTTAAAAATTCTAATTTTATTATTATGAAATTGATCTACTTTAGCATCAAGGGATTTTCTTTTTATTAAAGAATTTTTAAAATTACCAATTCAACCCCCATCTTGGTTAGCCTCAGGCTAGTTCTTAGAGGTTTAATAACCTTCATGAACTTTCAATATAAGTATGATCTCTTTTACCACAAGTTGATTAAGCCTCATATAAACATAAATCATACGAAGGAAGCTTTGAAGGTTCTTGTAATGGAGAAGAGTTTCCTTCAGCCTAACAAAAAAATCCATGAGGAAGAGATCAAGAAATTATAAGATCGCCTCTCAAAGAGGGAAATAGCCATATCAGATATTAAAGATTGTATAGAAGTTATATTGTCAAAAGTTATAGAAAATTTCAAGGTTTATAGAGTCTCCATCCATTGATGGGATGACTCCTAGCTAAGCATCTGAGGATTCTCTTTTTTTGCTTCTAGTGATGATGATATTGACAGCGAGCTGAGAAAAATATCTTCAAGTGAAAATTTTGGATTATTTAATTTTTTATTATGGGAAACTTTTGATCATCTCTTTTTATTTGAGAGATTTTTGTATGAGATTGAAAAAATAATAATTTTCTCATGCATTTTTCGTGCTTTGATTTATTGCCCCCAATTAAAGCAACGATAATAGAGGAATTTATTCCTTTTGTATCTTTTAGTCTTCTAAAGATTTTGATGCATTGACACTTTTTGATACTTTTAACCATCCAAGGTTTATAGTGTTCTTCTGCCTTTAGAGGCTTTTAGCCTTCTAAGGTCTTTGAATAAGTGATGACCCTGTCAACAACTTATTCTCATAGAGTCTTTCTTGTTAGGAATTTATTCACTACTAGCTTCTCTTTGAGACTACCTTATAGACAAGCCTTCCTGAGGTTATTTTCAGCATATTGTTTTATGACGTTAAGAGGTTGAGAAAAATTTATAAAGGATATTCCACATATCTGAGATTGCTTTCCAAGGCAATATTTGATGGCATTAACATGTGTGAAAGAGGCTATGAGAATCGACCAAGGATATTTGACCTATCCAAGATTGTTTGTCAGAGAATTGCACGATGAAATTAACCTGTTGGAAGAGACTAAGCGAATTCACCAATGATGTTGGACCTATCCTAGGTTTTTTGTTATAGCATTACTCGATGATGTTAACCTATGTGGAAGAGACCAAATTGAATCCCCCTGGGATCAATTTTGCCTTCATTGGGAGGGGGCGAATGTCGCGTGTATCCCAAATCAAATATGAAGAATGGTCTATCTTTAGACCATTGTTTTCTTTTTAGGTCAAGATTGAGACCTTGCTAAAGGACTAGAAGTCTAGCTAGAGCTTGGAAGCTTCCTTACATTTTTTGGGAGATTTATAAAAAAATATTTTCAAAGATATTATCTTGGATGTTAAAAATGTTGAAGGAATTTTCTTGGCCAAGGCTGTTGTCAAGGTTAGCCCCCAGTCTACATCTGATTCCCATAAAATTGATACAGCAATCACTAATGTTGGATAGGCAAAAAAAATAATGCATAAGGTTGCCCTTAATAGTGAAAGGCTTATTTCATATATGATAATGAAATTTGGTAAAGGGACTATATTACTTCAACCATGCCCAGAATATTGACGTGAATGACCTTTCAAGGTTGTAGCAAAACTTACCCCCAGTCAGGAATCATTTTCCACAGACGACGCCAAACTATTGTGTCTTGGATTAATCACAATGATAGAGAGATATAGTTTACAATCCTAGCTCTGTACAAAGATCTAGTACACAAACATGTAAAGGATAAGGGTGTAGCATTCATAAGAGACACTAGAGTTTTTACATGAAAACCTCTAAAAAGGGGAAAACGAATGGGCCCTTGCCCAGTTTAAATAAATCCACTAGTATTTGTAGTTGATTACAATGAGGCCCTTCCTTAGGAAAATGTATTGGCTCAATATAGTCAATATACATTATATAGAGTGCATTACATGGTGGTAGTTGGAAAAATCAGTGTTGACATGTTCGTTTGGTTGGCAGGACCATAGTTAGTGAGAGATGTATAAAGGACCGTAGTTGGCAGGAGATGACGGTGGTTGGAAGGATCATACTCGGTGGGTGACAGAGGTTGGAAAGACCGTTGTCGGGTGATGATGGTCAGAAGGAACATAGTTAATGGGCGACAAAGTGGAAAGATTGTAGTCGGGCGATGGTGATCGGAAGGACCATAGTCGATGGGAGATGGAGGTCGAAAAGACCATTGTTAGGAGACAGTGGTCAGAAGGACCTTAGTCTGCAATGAAGGTCAGAAAGATCGTAGTCAGGCGACGGTGGTTGGAAGGACCATATTTAGCGGGCACCGGAGGACGGATTGATAGTTGGCAGGTGACGGAGGTCGGAAAGACCATTGTCATGTGATAGTGGTCTGAAGAGCTATAATTTTTGTGCGATGGAGGATGGAAAGATTGTAATTAAAGGATGGTGATTGGAAGGACCATAGTCAGCAGGTGAAGGTGGTCAGAAGCACCATAGTTAGGAAACAAAGAATAAAAAGACTATAGTCGGTAGTAAACGTTGGTGTCTAGAGAGAAGTCAGGTAATGGCCGATGTTCAGGTGAGAGTCCAATGATAATCAGTGGCCGGGGTAAAAGTCCGATGATTATTAATAGTCGGGCGGTTGAGGAGGAGCTTGATGGCAAGAGAGATCTCATATTTTTTTTCCTTCATCATCTTCTTTCTCCCCCCCTCTGGTGAAGAATTAGGGGGTCCATTTATAGCTTTTTGGCAGTGGCGTGGGCAATAAATAGGGAGAAGACCAGGGGCATGTTAGGAGTGTTTTGAATGGATGACCGATATTGACTCCCTTAATCATAGACCATTAATTGAGTATTTAAGTGTCTTAATAATATCAAAATTTTAGGATCTTAGGCTATTTGGATTCATCATGATGAGCCACTCAATTTTACTATAAGCATGTCACATTTTGAAATTGTTTGGTCATCTGATTTATGGTTTGAACCGTCCAAATGCTTTTGGGTTTTGATTTAGACCCATTTGGGCTTGGATTGGGTTGAATTAGGTCTCGTTGGGTCCGTCTTTTTGAGATGTTCATTTCAACTATAAGTTTGCTGAAATTAGAGTTTGGCTGACCCTGAATTTAATTTTAAAAGTTTTTAATGAATTTACCTCGAGATTTTTGCTTGATCAAGATAATATTTTGATGATATATCAATTTTAATTGTAAGGTGGGGTTTTCACTTTGGTAAAAAAAAGTTTTTGAATTTTGAAATGGTTGTTATATGTTTTGTGATCTCAAACCTGAGCTATGAATTTTATTTTGATAGAATCACATACTCTTTCTTAATATTAGTGTAAATTTAATGTAATCTGATAAATATTTTTGCCATATATTTGATTTTTTAACACGATCAATTTTTGTGATGTGATATTCTAAAATGTTTTATTTAGATTTGATACACCACCAAAAATTACCTTGATTATGCACTAATCTCGAGACATATTTGAACTAAAAACTTTCAAAATTAAATTTGGGATCATAGCAAACTTTTTTTTTATCATAGCAAACTTATAGTCAAACTAAATGTCTTGAGAAGATGAATCCAATGACATCAAAATTATTCTAATTTGAGTCCAAATGGGCTCAAATCAATAGATTGAAGTGTACTTAAAAGCTTTAAAACATTAATTAAGTAATCAAATGCATGACATGCTTATAGTCGAATCTAGCGGCTCGAAGAGAAAAATCTAACATGCGTAAGATTACTTAATTCTAAAATCATTAAGGCACATAAATGTTTGATGAAATCTCTATGATTAAGAGAATCAATATGGATCATTTGATGGAGTACTCCTAATTTTCCCTAGATTTTTTCCATATTTATTGAGCATTCCACTCCTAAAATCCTATAAATATCTTATTCTTCACATGAGAGGGGGGAAGAAGGGAGAAGAGAGAACTAGGGAGAGCTTCCTTGCATTTTCCAGTCATCATCGATGATGACCACCATTAGCTATTATCACCGATAACAGCCATCGCCACCAATAACCATCTTCAAAAATCACCACTTCTCCAAAATATTAAGAAGATTTAACTATGATGTTGGGTATATCTGTCTACCTGTGGATATCAGTTTTCTAAAACCCCTCTTGGGAAAATTAAGTTATGTTGTGGGATATCGTTTTTCCATCTGTGGACATTTAATCTTTGCAATCTTTTTCTTCTTCAACAATGAAGAAAAGAGGATATTTATATCACTTAAGACATAGTAAATTTTGTAACTAGGTCAAGCCTCATGGCTTTTTCTTTCTGAGTTTTTCACATAAAAAGTTCTTCTGTTCTTATCATTTTTATTTGTTCATGCTGAATTTTTATACACTGCTAAGACGTGAAATATAAACTCTACTGACTCAAATTTTCTAGCACGCAATAATTTGGTACCGTCTATGGGAAACATTTTCAATATGCTTCTTCAATGGATAATAATCAATCTCTTAATCAAGAATAACAAAATGTGGGTGATCAAGTCCCCTGATGCCTCACTTTAGAGGATTGTTTGCATAACATCAAAGTCAAATCCTTCAATTATTAAATGAAGCTAAATAATGGAGGGTACCATCACAATATGATGGTGCTCCCTCTCCATAATACCAATAATAATTTAGAGATAACATCAATCAAGGAGCGCCACCATCCCTACAAGCTTATCAAGATCTGTCTTATTTAATTGGTTTAACACATCCTTCCCATATTATTTGGCAAACTCATAATCCTCCACCTATTATGGGGGGGTTTAGATCAGCATCATCTTATTAATACCCCTCAAGATGGTATAAAAAAAATACTATGAAGCTTTATTCCAGAGGAATTCCCTTTGAGGGAGTGGAATCATTTTAATCATTCATGTAGCTTTCAAGAGTCCTCACCCTTAATAAATAAAATTCTCTGATATCAAATTCTAGTGGGCTTTAAGCTACCTATAATTGAGCTATATGATGGATCCTTTGATCCCTACGAATATATTGATTATTTTAGGACCATCATGAATATCCTATAAGCTTCTAATGCAATTTGTTGTCAGTTACTCCCAACTACGCTCAAGGGTTGTTGGTGTTTGAAAGCGGGTTTTGAAAAATTTAGTCTTCTTTGGGAATTTTTGAATTAACATTAAAATTTAATTCTAAAATCAAACATCCCATCAAAAATATTATACCACCTCGGGAGGTGGAAATAAAATTTCAGGATGGGGTTCAGATTTAGAATTAAGAATTCTATCTTGAATATCGTAGCCAAATTCAAAAGAGAACTTCATATGGCCCCTAAAGGGTCAAAATAAGGTTCAGTCAAATATCGGGCTACAATAATCAAGAGGAGCGATCGTTAATTTTATATTCGAATTCATTTTAACAAAAGATATATCTCCTTGAAGGGAGAAGATATCATTTGTTAATAATCGTTTGAACATAACGATAAAGATCATTAGTGATTTAATTTTTCCCAAAGATAACTAATCGAGTTTTAAAAATTAGTTTTGAAAAATTAGATGTGGGTTCTAAATCTCCTACGAGCGCAAGCCCTCGTAGTTAATTACATCGTGGGAGGCCGGAGTCCCCTACGAAAACTTTCGATTAAAATAATGACAGAAATTTTGTTTAGAGATTTCTAGGAGTGATGCCAAAGAGGTGAATTTGGATTTTGAAAAGGGATTGGAGCAAGATTGAACACTTATTTTGGAATCAAATGAGGAAGGGTAGGGGACACTTTAGGATTCTGAAACAATTCAGAAGTGCCCCGATCTAAGCTAAGTGTTGGGCTTTAAATTTTGGATTGAAAGAATATTTAATTTGAGTTGAGCATTTTATTAAAAATTTGGGATTGTATTCCCGGAGGTTGGGGTCTTATGATTCAAAAAGAGACCTGCCCCAAATCTTAGATCTAAATTTGGACACTGGAACACAGTAGTCCGAACCTAACTAATGCAGTGCAAAATCTGGACTTACCCCGGCCTGGATTGGGGAGCCAGCTAAACCACCTAAACGCTTCAAAACCATGAGTCCGGTCTTTTGATGCAGAGTGATCAGGGGCGTTATTTAAGATTGGTTTAAGAAGTTGGGGTCGACATCTAGAGCAGATTCCTAATTGACCCCTTGACTTATGTCGGGAGGAATGCTTAGACTAAAATGCAATTAAAATTTTAATTTAATAAGTTTCTAATGCGATGCATGCTGGTTAAAGTATCCAAATCTGGTATGCATGAAATTTTTTTAAAAAAGGCTTATAAAATAATTTTTTTTGAAAAGACTAGACTTCCCCAGATCCAGCACCTCATCCTCATAGGTCGGATTATCTGGACTCTACCCACGGGCGGGGAAGTGTCTTATAGCAAGGAGGGAGAGAGATGCAGTAATATGCATGCGACCCCGGACGATTCTGGCTATTCCCTAGGTCGTTAAATTTCTATGTTATTTAAATCTTAAAATTTTAAATATAGGTTATGAATAGAAATATTTTTGGTCCTTAAAGAGCCTAACGAATTCCAGGCTAAAACAAAAAAGAACGGCATTCAACCGCCCAAAAAACTAAGAAAAGCAGGCAATCCTATACGCGATCAAATGAAATCACAATACATTAAATAATCAAATTAATCAAGTAAATGTCCATAGGAAAATTGCCTTGCTTTGTTGCAAATCTGGTTTTGATGATGATAAACATGTTTCCAGTGTGTTTTGCTTGGCTAATCTGTTTCAGGCACAAAAGACCGCGAGCCACTCAAGCTAACTCAAGATCGGGTCCAAGTGTGTCAAATGTATGATTTTTCTTTTTATTGAGTCAATTGTAATGTAACTGATTCCCTAGCTAAGTAACCTTGCACACACACTCAGGGAGAGAGATTGAGTGAATTAGAGTTTCTGTTAAAAATTTGTTCAGATCGTCCTGGACGATATCCACATCGTCCTGGACGATCCAGTTAAAACAGAAACCCTAATTATGGCGACTAAGTTAAGAGGGTCTGATTGAGCCGATCGTCCTGGACGATCTACGGATCGTACGGGACGATATTCCCAAATCAGAAATTCTCAGCCGCCAGATCAAGTTAGGCAAGTTCTTATTTTTAGATACTTGGTCTGATCGTCCCGGACGATACGTGTATCGTCCCGGACGATCCAGTACAATCATGCCTAATTTAATCTGGTAATTAAGGAAAGCAATTAATTTTTGGTTGGTATGATCATATCGTCCTGGACGATCGCAGGATCGTCCTGGACGATCTTGATCGTCTAGTGCATATAAGCTGTACGTCCAGAACTATGTACATGACGATTTGGGGCCTTTTTGAACTAATCGTACCGGACGATGACCCTATCCTCCGGGACGATCAAGTCATTTTTTGGTCGTCCAGCATAGATTTC
Source organism: Dendrobium chrysotoxum (assembly GCA_019925795.1). Classification (NCBI taxonomy): domain Eukaryota; kingdom Viridiplantae; phylum Streptophyta; class Magnoliopsida; order Asparagales; family Orchidaceae; genus Dendrobium; species Dendrobium chrysotoxum. The sequence goes on along the minus strand of CM034306.1, from coordinate 52,829,881 downwards.
TCTCGACGACTCGAACTATCTTCTGGACGATTTCCCTCAATTTACACTAATCGTCCTGGACGATCGCAGGATCGTACGGGACGATATGAACAATTTTTTCTACTGATCGTCCAGAAGAGCCAGATCGTCCAGGCTAAAATAGCTGAATTTGAACTGATCGTACAGGACGATCTACCGATCGTCCTGGACGATCTTGGCCGACCAGTTGAGATTTAGGGCAAATTTTAAGCCCTCATTTAAAAGAACTTTTTCTAATTTTTGGAAATATCTTTTGCTGCCTTCCTTCCCTGAGAACCCCTAGAGAGAGAGAGAGAGTTGGGAGAGAGAGAGAAGATCTTGTGAGGGGGAGTTAGTGAGGGATTCACTAAGGTTGCTCCGAGCACGGATCAGAGTCGTCTTCTCCGCTTGTCGTCTTTCGTCTAGTCGGTGTTCGTCGTGGGAGGATCGTTCGCAAGAAGATCCGGGGTTCTCTGCCCGCTTCAGGTGGAAGCAAAAGTAGTTCGTAGGTTCTCTGCCTGCTTCAGGAGGAAGCGAAAGGAGTTCGAAGGTTCTCTGCCTGCTTCAGGAGGAAGCGAAAGGAGGTCGGGTTCTCTGCCTCACCGTATGGTGAAAAGGAGATTTTTGTACAGGCTTCTCCGCCTTGCTGCGGGAGCAAAAGGTGAGACACTTCTGTTTAGTGCAATACCCGGAGGGGAGGCTCCGGGGAGTGGACGTAGGTCAAGTTGACCGAACCACTATAAAATCTGGTTTGCTTTTCTGATTCAATTATGCACTTTAATTTTTCCTGATATTAACTGCTTGGGTGAATATCTTTGGTTGATCTTTTTATCATTATTTTAATTCGTTTCCGCTACACGTTATAAAAAGATTTTTATAGTTATCGTGAAATTTTTAAATAACCAATTCACCCCCCCTCTTGGTTAGCCTCGGGACTAGTTCACTAGGGCTTAACATCCCTATCGAACTTTCAAGTGGTATCAAAGCGGGATTCAAAATTTAAGTTTAAAAACTTTTGAATTTGATCCATGGCTAACTGTAATAATCATAATACTGCTGAAGGATATTCTATTAGAAGACCACCGTTGTTTGACAATATTCCTTTTGATTTTTGGAAAACACGCATGTCTACTTTTCTACAGTCTATTGATTATCGCATGTGGATGTTAGTTAAGGACGGATACGAACCACCTTTTAGACTGATTAACAATGTGAAAACTGAACTGCCTTTTACTGATTGGACGTTTGATGATCGCAATTTAGCACAGTTAAATGCAAAATGCTTGAACTATTTCTTTTGTGCTTTAAAATCTGAAGACTATATGCGTGTTTCTACTTGTACAACGGGAAAGGAAATCTGGGATAGATTATGCATAACATACGAAGGTACAACTGAAGTCAAACAGTCTAGGTTAAACATCTTGCTACATGATTACGAACTTTTTTGCATGAAACCTAGTGAGACTATTTCAGAAATGTACAGAAGGTTCACTCAGATTGTTACCTCTTTGCATGTTCTAGGTAGAGAACTTACTAACTACGAAAGAGTGAACAAAATTCTAAGATGTTTGCCTGCTTCTTATGATGCTAAGATTACTGCTATTACTGAATCTAAAGATTTAAACACTTACTCTATTGACAGCTTACTTGGATCACTTATTGCTTACGAGCAAGGGGTGAACCAAAGGCAACTTGATGCAGGTGATCGCAAGAAAGAGAAGACAGTGGCACTAAAGGCCAAGGATTCAGATGCTAGCTCTTCCGGGTCTGATAGCGATGATGTTGCCTTAATCACAAGGCAATTCAAAAGCTTTCTAAGGAAGAAACATAAGAACTATCAGAAGTGGAACAAGGATAAGTCCAATAAAAATTTTAAGAGTTCATCTGAATCTGTTTGTTTTGAATGCAGGAAGCCTGGACACATAAAGGCTGATTGTCCAACACTTAAAGCTCACCCAAGCAAGGAGAAGGGTAAGGAGAAACTAAAGTTCAGAAAGGACAAGAAGCGGATTCAGAAGGCATTCTGGGCAGACTCTGCATCTGACTCTTCTGAGACTGAAGCTGAAGAGGAGGAAACAAACTTGTATCTTATGGCTGATGATCACCCTGGTCAGTCGGATCAGGAAGAGGTATGTGAGCTTACCTACGATCAATTATTTGAAGTTTCTGAAAGAATTCATACATCGTATAGGAAGCTTAAGAAAACTCATGCTAGTTTGAAATTAGATTACTTAACATTGCAAAAAGAGCATGATTCTGTAGTTAAAGATCATTCCACACTTGATTCAAATCACATGTCTTTGCTTGATGAATTCGATGAGTTGAATAAAAAATATTCTGATTTAGTTTCTGAGCATGATTCATTGAAAACTACGCATGTGGACTTAGAAAGAGCTTTTAAAGAATTAGATACAATGGCATGTGAAGTAGAAAGTAGCAAGGGAACCTTGAAATTTGAAATTGCAAGTTTAAAGAAAGAAAATGAGTTTTTGAAAGTAAAGATCAGTGCTTTTGAAAAGAACAAAACACCGCCTACTTTTGAACCGTTTTATGCACTGCCACTTTTTGAAAAATCTGTTGCAAGTTCTTCAAAGCATGTTTCATATACATCTAGGAAGAGACATTATCATCCACGTAGATTAGTTAACCCTTTTCCTGGTGTTAGATGTTTTTCATGTGGCATGTTAGGACATATTTCTCACACCTGCACTATTCACCGTAGTACACATTGGGTGTGGAAACCCAAACTGCCTGTTTCACAGCACAGCACGCATGCATTACATTCTTCTTTTCATAAGAAGGAACCCAAACCTGTTTGGGTTCCTAAGACTGACGTTTGATACTTTTGTAGGTGTGCTCTCACACAAGACCTCATGAGAGCATGTGGTACCTGGACAGCGGATGTTCTAGACATATGACTGGAGATGCAAATCAGTTCATTTCGCTGGAGGCCAGAGCTGGAGGCAAGGTTACACTTGGAGATAACACCACCAGGAAGGTGGAAGGCACAGGTATAATTGGTGATTCAAAGAACTTTATGATTGATAATGTTTTGCTTGTAGATGGACTGAAATACAACCTACTGAGCATCAGTCAACTCTGTGACAAGGGATACAGCATCAAATTCCTACCCACTGGCTGCATTTTAAGCTTAAATGATGAAGTTGTTTTGCAGGGGCAAAGGATCAACAACGTCTACAAGCTGGATGTAAGTAGCATTAAATCTGATAATTCAATTTGCTTAAAAACTGCTGCTGATGAGTCTTGGTTATGGCATAGGAGATTGTGTCATGCCAGTATGAAAACCCTTAGGAGAGTCACCCAAAAGGACTTAGTTAGAGGTGTGCCCAAGCTTAAGTTCACTAAGGATCACCTGTGTGATGCCTGTCAGTTGGGGAAGCAAGTCCAGTCCTCTTTTCACTCTGTTAAGGACATTAGCACCTCTAGACCTTTAGAAGTTCTTCACATGGACCTCTTTGGACCCATTAGCACTGCCAGCTTAGGGGGGAGAGTCTATGGTTTTGTGATTGTAGATGATTATTTGAGGTTCACTTGGGTTAAATTTTTGTCACATAAATCTGAGTCATTTGATGAGTTTAGATCCTTCTCTACTTGGATTCAGAAGAAGTTAGGATGTGAGATTATTACCATCCATAGTGATCACGGAGGAGAGTTTGAAAATGAAAGATTTGGAAGTTTTTGTGAGGATCATGGGATTAGTCATAATTTTTCAGCTCCTAGGACCCCTCAGTAGAACGGGGTAGCTGAAAGGAAGAACAGGACCTTAGTGGAAGCCGCTAGAGCCATGCTTGCCGAGTATTCACTTCCAAAATACTTTTGGGCTGAAGCGGTGAACACTGCCTGTTATGTGCTGAATAGGGTGAATGTGAGAGTCAAACTGAGCAAGACACCTTATGAGATCATTAAGGGTAGAACTCCAAATCTGTCCCACCTCCATGTCTTTGGCTGTAAGGTTTTCATTCTGAACAACGGGAAGTCACCCTTAGGAAAATTTGACCCCAAATCTGATGAAGGAGTGTTCTTAGGATATTCAAGTGTGGGGAAATCCTTTAGGGTGTTCAATAGGAGGACTTTGGTGGTGGAAGAAACAACCCATGTAGTGTTTGATGAATCTGAACCTAAGGAGTCTAGATCTGAAGTAGAAGATGAAGAGATTATTGAGGTTACCCAAGGAGTTGGAAATACAAATTTGGAGGAAAGGGTAGAACCTCAAACAGAGTTGCCTAGAGATTGGAGATATTCTTCGAGTCATCCTAAAGAACTGATCTTAGGAGACCCTTCTAAAGGTGTTAGGACTAGGCATGGACTTAGGAAGGAAGTAAACCATTCTGCCTTTATCTCAATGACTGAACCCACCAACATCAATCAAGCCCTATCGGATGAATTTTAGATTTTAGCTATGCAGGAAGAATTGAATCAATTTGTAAGGAATGATGTTTGGGAGTTAGTAGAAAGACCTAAAAATCAAAGTATTATGGGAACCAAGTGGGTCTTTAAGAATAAGATGAATGATTCTGGTGTGGTGGTGAGAAATAAGGCAAGATTGGTGGCTAAGGGGTATAATCAGATAGAAGGGATTGATTTTGAGGAGACTTTTGCCCCTGTAGCTAGATTGGAAGCCATTAGATTGCTACTAGCCTTTGCCTGTTATAAGAGATTTGAGCTGTTTCAAATGGATGTTAAGAGTGCTTTTTTAAATGGGGTAATTAATGAAGATGTTTTCGTAGAACAACCCCCAGGTTTTGAGAGTTCCCAATATCCAAATCATGTCTATAAATTAAAAAAGGCCTTATATGGATTGAAACAGGCACCCAGAGCTTGGTATGAGAGGCTTAGCACATTCCTGTTAGAAAGAGAGTTTGTTAAGGGGAGCGTAGACACCACCCTTTTTCTGAGGAGATTAGGAGATGACTTACTCATTGTCCAGATCTATGTTGATGATATAATTTTTGGATCTTCTGATAAATACTTATGTGAAGAGTTTTCTAAAATAATGAGTAAAGAGTTTGAGATGAGTATGATGGGAGAATTGTCCTACTTTTTGGGGTTTAGTATAAGGCAAACGGATGATGGAACCTTTCTCAATCAATCAAAATACACTAAGGACATTTTGAAGAAATATGAAATGGACAAAGCCAAGCCAATCAATACTCCCATGCCCTCCTCAGTTCAGTTAGATAAGGATTCAAATGAAAAATCTGTTGATCAGAAGAAGTATAGAGGGATAATAGGTTCACTGCTTTACCTGACTGCTAGCCGACCTGATATCATGTTTAGTGTCTGTCTTTGTGCTAGGTTTCAGGCTGATCCTAAAGAGTCCCACCTGACTACTGTTAAGAGAATTCTTAGATATCTTTTAGGAACCCCAAACCTAGGAATTTGGTACCCTAGGCACAGCACCTCTTTTGAGATCATTGGATATTCTGATTCTGATTTTGCGGGGTGTAGGGTGGATAGGAAGAGTACTTCTAGGACTTGTCAGTTCATAGGACAGTCGTTAGTCTCCTGGTCCAGTAGAAAACAGAACTCAGTTGCACTTTCCACTGCTGAAGCTGAGTACATTGCCTTAGGGAGTTGTGTGGCCCAAGTTCTTTGGTTGAAGCAGCAAGTCTTGGATTTAGGAGTACCTGTTGGCACAATTTCTGTTCTGTGTGATAATACTAGTGCCATCTGTATCTCTAAGAATCCAATCCAACATTCTAGGACCAAACATATTGACATTAGGCATCACTTCATTAGGGACTATGTTACAAAAGGGGACATTGAGCTACACCACGTAGCAACTGAAAATCAGCTGGCTGACATATTCACTAAACCACTGGCCTTTGACTCATTCAGCATTTTGAGAACCAGATTAGGAGTGATTGATATAAATGCTTGATTCTGATGACTGCTGATTTATGATTGTTATGATTGGTATTCTGATTTCTGTTAGTTAGTTTTTTTTTTGTATTCTGTTTTTTTATTTCTGTTAGTTAGTTTTTGTATTCTGATTTCTGATTTCTGTTAGTTAGTTTTGGTTTGATTATTTGCTTTCAGTTGATTTTATTTCTTCTGCTGATTTTTGTGTTATCCTTTTTGTTAGTTTAATTTGAGTATTTACTTTGCTATGATTTTCTACCTATTTTTATTTATTTACGGGTTCATATCTTGCACTTACTGTTTTATGCTTTTCAAGATCTGATCACCGCTCACTACTTCTGGTGATCTGGATTTTTGACTGGGAGTTTTTACCTTGTTTTGGTTTGGAAGCTGATAAGCAGTGATTGACTTCGCTGAATCTGTTAAAGGGAAGAAACATTGATAATTGTTTCTCTTCCTCTAACTCCTTTACTGGTGTGTAGTTTCTTTTGAATAAAAATCCTTTTCAAAATTAAAATGTTAGTTTTTGAAATAGAGATTATTTTATCTTCCTACAGTAATCTGCCTCATATCAATAGTATTTTTCAAAGTCTTGAGTCATTAGTTTGATTTTCTAAACCAAGTGATTGCATTTATCATATGTTGTATGGATTTTATTTTGTGAATCGTTCTTCCTTACTGCGGAGAGTCATCTCCTATGTCTGGAAGATAATCTCACAGCTGAGACTCTTTAATGATTATGAAAGAAGAAAAGCTTATAAAAGATGCGCAGTGCGCCAGATAATTTGAAAAAGAGGCATAAAATGAGCCCAAAACTGAAAAGATACGAAATTGCCAAATTGGATGCACAAAGTGTATCAAAAATCAAAAGATGCGCAAAGCGCCAACCAATTTGAAAAAGAGGCACAAAATGAGCCCAAAATAAGCTTTCTTTCCTTTCAGATTGTTAAATGTCTTAGAGAAATCTGTGCGCCACTTAATATTTTCAAAAGCTTGAGTTTTGAAAATCCCGATTTCTGATTTTTTACTTTGTAACACGATTATATCAGATATTTTTCTGGAACGAGGCTTGAAAGGATTTCTTTTCAAATCTAATGTCTTTTATTCTGAATCGAATTTTTGTTTTGAAAGAGGTGTGCATCGATAAGGTGCCCGGGGTCGGAGTTACGAAAGTTGATTATTTCCAACCTTTTCTGGATTTCAGCGCTGTCAATCGTCCTGTCATTGGTTTTTTTTTTTTTTTGAATCTAAAATCAAGAAAAAATTCTGATTTTCCTGTTTTGTAGTTGTTCTATTTATGTTTTATTTCCGTGTTCTATTTTTCCTCCTCCTTTTTGTGATGTCAAAAGGGGGAGTCAGTTGTAGTCGTGTCTGTTTCTGTTTTCTGAGTCATGCTTCATGTATTATTTTAGTTGTTAAATAAAAATTTAAAAAATGTTTGTTTGTTGGATCTCCTAGTTTACTTTTATTTTCAGACTACTTTACAAATGTTTGCCATCATCAAAAAGGGGGAGATTGTTGCAAATCTGGTTTTGATGATGACAAACATGTTTCCAGTGTGTTTTGCTTGGCTAATCTGTTTCAGGCACAAAAGACCGCGAGCCACTCAAGCCAACTCAAGATCGGGTCCAAGTGTGTCAAATGTATGATTTTTCTTTTTATTGAGTCAATTGTAATGTAACTGATTCCCTAGCTAAGTATCCTTGCACACACACACTCAGGGAGAGAGATTGAGTGAATTAGAGTTTCTGTTAAAAATTTATTCAGATCGTCCTGGACGATATCCACATCGTCCTGGACGATCCAGTTAAAATAGAAACCCTAATTAGGGCGACTAAGTTAAGAGGGTCTGATTGAGCCGATCGTCCTGGACGATCTACGGATCGTACGGGACGATATTCCCAAATCAGAAATTCTCAGCCGCCAGATCAAGTTAGGCAAGTTCTTATTTTTAGATACTTGGTCTGATCGTCCCGGACGATACGTGTATCATCCCGGACGATCCAGTACAATCATGCCTAATTTAATCTGGTAATTAAGGAAAGCAATTAATTTTTTGTTGATACGATCATATCGTCCTGGACGATCGCAGGATCGACCCGGACGATCTTGATTGTCTAGTGCATATAAGCTGTACGTCCAGAACTATGTACAGGATGATTTGGGGCCTTTTTGAACTAATCGTACCGGACGATGACCCTATCGTCCGGGACGATCAAGTCATTTTTTGGTCGTCCAGCACAGATTTCTCTGGACGACCCGAACTATCTTCTGGACGATTTCCCTCAATTTGCACTAATCGTCCCGGACGATCGCAGGATCGTACGGGACGATATGAACAATTTTTTCTACTGATCGTCCAGAAGAGCCAGATCGTCTAGGCTAAAATAGCTGAATTTGAACTGATCGTACAGGACGATCTACCGATCGTCCTGGACGATCTTGGCCGACCAGTTGAGATTTAGGGCAAATTTTAAGCCCTCCTTTAAAAGAACTTTTTCCAATTTTTGGAAATATCTTTTGCTGCCTTCCTTCCCTGAGAACCCCTAGAGAGAAAGAGAGAAGATCTTGTGAGGGGGAGTTAGTGAGGGATTCACTAAGGTTGCTCCGAGCACGGATCAGAGTCGTCTTCTCCGCTTGTCGTCTTTCGTCTAGTCGGTGTTCATCGTGGGAGGATCGTTCGCATGAAGATTCGGGGTTCTCTGCCCGCTTCAGGTGGAAGCAAAAGGAGTTCGTAGGTTCTCTGCCTGCTTCAAGAGGAAGCGAAAGGAGTTCGAAGGTTCTCTGCCTGCTTCAGGAGGAAGCGAAAGGAGGTCGGGTTCTCTGCCTCACCGTGTGGTGAAAATGAGATTTTTGTACAGGCTTCTCCGCCTTGCTGTGGGAGCAAAAGGAGAGACACTTCTGTTTAGTGCAATACCCGGAGGGGAGGCTCCGGGGAGTGGACGTAGGTCAAGTTGACCGAACCACTATAAAATCTGGTTTACTTTTCTGATTCAATTCTGCACTTTAATTTTTCCTGATATTAACTGCTTGGGTGAATATCTTTGGTTGATCTTTTTATCGTTGTTTTAATTCATTTCCGCTGCACGTTATAAAAAGATTTTCATAGTTATCGTGAAATTTTTAAATAACCAATTCACCCCCCTCTTGGTTAGCCTCGGGACTAGTTCACTAGGGCTTAACATCCCTATCGAACTTACATAAATTAAAAGTGGCCGGGCACCACTAACAACAACCCGGATTCTAATCCTAATACAGACGCAAGTGACTTTGAGTGGGATACTCTATGTCTTCAACTTCTCGGTCTTCTCTTCCTCGAGCTCCTTAGATTCTTCGTGGTCGGATACCCAAATGGAAAAGAGAGCTCTTCCCTTGAGGGGGAGGTTACTCTTTCCACTTTGGGTAGTGAAGTGATCAAAATTTGGAGCTCCAAATGGATAAGGATTATCCCCCGAAGGGGTATCCTTTCCTCTTTGGAATCCAACCTTTGGATCTATGTATCCCAAACTCAAAGTGTCACTTTCACAACTCAATACTCAAACAAATTATATGAATATAAAAATAAAAATTCTAGACTCTCCTGCATGGTTATCCTAAGCATTTAAATATTAGAATACATCCCAAGCAGTTATATATATGTGCATGTAAAAGTAAACACACTTGACCACGCTCTTTTTATTTGGGGGCTAAGCAGCTGAAGCACCTGTAGCATTTATATTTATAATTTATTTAGCCCCCTTTGTTGCCCTGCATGAGTGTGGCCACCTGCAAAAAATTTAGTGAGCATCCAGATCGTTCCTAACCTAAGGGTAATCTAATCGCCCATCATATCAATTCACAGTGTGCAGTAAAGAAAGTAAACAAACACATCAATCAATTTCAATCATAACATGCAATGAAAACTCGAAAAACTCGGCACACAGCAGAAAAGGAAACATCGGCCTAGCCTAAATCTAGAGTTGGTTGTCCTAGCAAATCATCTAAAGTGTGTGTAGAAGGTCGTGTGGCTGGGGTAGATCCTAGGATTGGTAATTGATTAAAGTTGTTTGATGTTCTGATTGGTTGAAAGGCTTAAGGGAGATTTTAATTGAAGTTTAAGTCTTAATGGTTTAAATTTGATTTTTAAGATTGATTTTGATTGTTTGTTGAATACCACCTTTGTTGCACACCGAGGCCATGAAGTTTATTTCACCTTCCTTGGGGTTAATTTAATAGCCTCGTAGGCCTGGGTTACCTAGTGGTACCCGATATAATTAAGTGAATCGAGTTTGATTAAAGTTTGAAGACTGATTAATTTTTAATTAAACTGATTGGTTGCTGTTTTTAAAATAATATTGATATTTTCTGGAATTTTGAATGATTTATTGAATTTTAGAATTTTATGGATTATTTTAATTAGTTAATTAAGGGGTCCAAAGTTGACTTTTCAAATTAAAGTTAATTTTATAAGTTTCAGATTTTTAATAAATATTAAACCTTATGATGAGTTGTTAGACTATTAGTAAACTCAATTTGGAGTTTTCTATGAAAAGTTATGATTTTTCGAAGTTCGAGCCTAGTTTTGAACTAAGGTTGACTAAAAAGTTGACTTTTTGACTTTGACCAGATTTTGGAGGTTTGACATTTTTATAAAATACTAGACCTTAATTGGAGTTGATTGACACTAAGTTTGCTCAATTTGGATTTTTCTGTAATTAGTTATGCATTTTCAAAGTTTCCTTAATTATCGAATTTTTAAAATTGCTTAATTAGGAAGGTTTTGATCATTTTGATCCAAACTCATCCCAAACTACATGGAATCACTCCCAAAGGTCAGGTATGAACCATGGGAGCATTTCCAAGTGTTTAGAAATTATTTGGGATTTTTAATGATTTTTAATTAATTTATTATAATTAATTATTAATTTTCATTAAAAGTCAAATTAAAGTTAAATTAGGAGTCCAGTCAAGGGGCTTTTATTTTTCCTAGGTAGAGGATTAAGTTCTGGTCAATTTGAGATATTATTTGTAATTTTTGGAGTTAATATGTATTTATTGTAGTTTTTTGAATTTTCTGGGTCCTTAAAAGGGTTGAAACTTTGGGTAATTAATTTTCTGACCTAATGACCTCTAAATTCAATGAAATTTGGACCTAAGGCTTATTATGTCACTAAGTTTTCTGTGTTCAAATTTCACCTCTATTGGGTGCGTGTACAATCCCCTAGGCAATTTCTAAGTTTTCTAGACTTTTCCCTAAATATTTTTCCTAAGTGTTTCTATTGTTCAAATGGGCTTGAAATTTGGTGTGACTAACCCTGGCCCAAATGCACACACACAGCACAAAACATGCAGCCTAATTCTACACAGGAAGGAAGTTATGAATTTTCAAAGTTTTGAGTCTAAATTGGACCCATAACCTTAAAAATTCACATCACAGAAAACCACAAAGCATCTGACCCTAGAAAAATTACAGGATATGCCTAAGATGCTCATGAACATTCCATCAAAATTTGGGATCCATTTGATCCTTGGATTGCAAGAAAATTAAGAAAAACTAAAATCAGATAATTGTAATTTTACCACAATCTAGGGCTTAAAACATCTTGATTTTAATTTTAATAAATTCTACACATAATTACCTTTCCAACGAGCCCAAGAACATCAATTTTGGTGGAAAAATGAATTTTCTGTGAATTTTGGAAGTTTCTGGACATTTTTTGAATTAATTTGACTCAAATTAACATTTAAACGGCGGCGGCAATGATTGCGCCGCCCACCGCCGTTCGACACGTGGTAGGACGCGTGTCAGATCCTGGGCGGATCACTTAAACACGTCGGACGGTCGATCCGACCGTCCGATTGACCGCGCGCGAAATCGACGGCTAGGATCAAGCCACGTCGCCCGCGCGGTCGTCTGAAGGGCACGGGTTCGAACCCAGGGCCCGTCGCGCGATCGGTTCGGCTGGCGTGGCCAGTTCTGGAGTCAACAAAATTCAAACATCCATAACTCTCAAAATACTCAATGAAATTCGACGAAATTTGAACTGTAGCTAGAGGGCAATGTGATCTTGCAATGCCTGGAGTTTGGAGGCTCCATGCATTGCAAAATTCGTACAGTTTTAAATTGAAGTTCTAACTAAAAGTGAAGATATCTTACAATCTACCCGGTGGATTTTGGCGTTCTTGGGCTCTCTGAACTTGTAGTTTGTCCACGCTCAAGTTTGCAGAAGACCCCAACAGATTTTGACGGCTGGATTTGAAGATATCGAAGAGAGACGGTATTTCTCTCTTTTCTCTCTCCTTTTCCACTAAAATGGAGGTTTTAATGGTGGAAATGGTGGGGGAAGGCTTGGAATGGCCTTGGGAGGTGCTGGAGAGTGTGGGGAGCTGCTGGAGAGTCTTGGGGAAGCTGGAGTTTGGGACTTAGGCCAAGAAATGAACAATATGAGGGTTAGGGCAAAATTTTTCCACTTAACCCTCATCACTTGAAATGAATGGCTTGGATCTCACCATGGGTGCCTTGGATGCTTGCCAAGTGTCCCATGAGCAGCCCAAGATTAGGAAAAGGCTGGTGGATTGAGAGGGATTGCCTTGAGCCAAGAGGGGGGGGACCACACCTCTTTTCCCTCATTTGGCTAAACCAAGCCTAAGCAAGGTTTAGGGAGCTGTTTGTGGCCTCTTAGGGAGGGAAATTAGTCCCTTTTGAGCAGGTGGGAGCAGGTTTTGGGAGAGGGGAAGGGTTTGCCCATGTGGCATGGTCAAAAGCCCATGATTTTGCCTCATTTCAACATAACTTGACTCATTGACTTGTTGACTAGTCAATGATGACTAGGATGTGCATGAGAGGAGTCAAATGTGCTGTAGGAGTCAATATCAAGGGACATGGGGCCATGGTGTTGAGACTTTAAGTGAATACATGAAATTGGAGAGGGTTTTGACCCCTCCAAATGGGTTGACCAAGTCAAACCTAGGGAGGATTGACTTGGAGATCCTTGGACATGTCATGAGTGTCCAAAAAAATGATTTTGAAGCATTAGATTGGTTTGAGATGGATTCAAATGTTGAAAATAACAATGGTTGGGTTAAAGGTAGATTTGGTCAACCATAGTTGACTTGGTCAAACAAGTCAAACCAAGGAGTGGGTTTGATTTCAATGGGTCTCAAATATCATAAAACATTCATTGGAAGGGGTTTCAAAAGTTTAAAATGTTGAACGATGTTAAATTTTGGTCAAAAGTCCAAAAACCCCTTTAAAGGGTATTTTGGTCATTTTGACCCCGGATGAATCCTGGGTCGAGGTGGGTCCAAAAAGATGTAGATTAATGTTAAACACATCAATATCAATGGTCTGGAGGTGATTAGAGGGTTTGGGGGAAATTCCAAGGTCAAATTTCCCAAAATAATGGGTCCAGTGGCACAGGCCGTAAATATTTGAAGGTTTTACAGCCTTTGGATTTAAATTTAGTTTCTGGGGTTAGAGACTCCAAAATGGGCTCAAATTTGGAGGGTTGCCTCTAGAGACACATCACATCAGTGTACAACTGACAGATCATAAATCAGAGGTCATTTGATTGGGGTTTGAAATGTTTGAAAATTCCCTGAAAAAGGCTTTTAGGACTCAGGTCTTTGGCCTTGAATTCTGGATTTGGAAATCTGAATTTGATATAGATCTTGAGTTTAAGTATCTGGATTTGAATCATCTCAACCATTCATGATCATTTGGAGTGATCATAAGTGTTTGAAAGTGATTTGAACTAGATCAAAGGCAAGATCAAGATCTGAACTAGGGTTTGAATCTTGGACTAGGCTGGAGTCTGGATTTTGATCGAGGTCAGAACTGAATCAAGGTTTGGATTGACTTAAGTTCAGGATTGATTTGAAGTCTGGATTAGTCTCTAATGACCTCATACAAAAATGAGGTCAACAAGGGTCAAGCTCCCACTTGGTTCTACTCACTCTCGAGAAATACAATCCACAACATCACTAACCTTGCCGGACTTTTTGTTGAACAATTTATCACTAATCAAAAAATTATCAAAGATTCCTTGCATTATCTAGGATTCATCAAAATGAGGGAGAAACACTAAAGGAGTACTTCAAAAGATTTTCTTTGAAACTTGACAAATTACAAGAGTAGATCCTGAGTTACTATGAGGTATTTTCCTGGGATGCCTTCAACCTAGACTATTCTACTCATCATTGATTCAAGAGACTATTCACTCATATGTTGATCTGATTCATTAAGTAGAAGCTCAAACAACTTTAGATGAGGCCATCAATGCTCATCGAATGAAATTTGAGCAATCCTCCTTCAAACAAAAAAAATTATAAGAATTTGATAAACATATACAACAAAGAAGGCAAGAGAAATCAAAAAATGATTATCATCAAATTCATTCAAGATCACCTGATTATACTCCTTTAAATATATCAAGAGATAACATTCTAATGGATATTCAAAATTTTGAATAACTCAAATGACTAAAGCCCCTAAGAAATCCAACAGGCAGAGACTAGACTCAATACTGTCACTTTCATCAATAAAAGGGGCATTAAACTAAAAAATGCTTTCAATTGAAGGCTGAGATTGAATGTCTTCTTTGCCAAAGACATTTAGGTCATTTTTTATAAAAGCAATTTGCAGATCATCAACCTGAGAATAGAAGAGATCAAAAGAATCATGGAAAAAAATTATTATCATTATTGACTAAGAGTACCCTTATGTTGAAAATTACCCCATTGATCTAAACTCTTTTGAATTTTTAAATTATGTATCCTTCAAAGTTTTATTTGAATTATTAATAAAACTTTTTTAAAATAATATTACACATAACAATAATCCTAGGAAGGCGCACCCATGAGATAACCTTGAATGGAAGCTAGTAGTGGATAAGATCCTCACTAGAAAGATCCCATTAGGGTAAGTGGCAGACAGGACCTCCACTCATAACCCTAAGAAGGCCTGCCCATTTGACAGCCTCGAAGGGATGCGGGTGGTGGATAGGGTCCTTACTAGAAAGACTATAAGAGCAGGTGGATAGTAGAGTCACTACTCATTTAAAAAGATTAGAAGGTAAAAGCCTCAGAAAGTTCAGGATTATTCAAAAACTTTTAAAAGTAAAGACATTAGAAGGAATACGTGTACAAAAAATCTTAGAATGCTAAAATTCTCAAAAAGTAGAAGTACACCTAAAATCTCAAAAGACAAAAACCTCATAAGATATAGGATTTTCCAAAAGTTTTGAAAGCTAAAGCCTTAAAAGGCATAGGCACATAAAAGATCTTATAAGACTAAAAGACTCAAAAGGCACAGCAAATCAAAGACCTTTGAAGGTTAAAAGCATCAAAAGACACAGACACATCAAAGATCTTAAAAGGCTAAAAGCCTCAAAAGGCATAGGTACATAAAAGACATTAGAAGGCCTAAAAACCTCAAAAAACATAGGTACACTAAAAACCTTAGAAGGCTAAAAGCCTCAAAAGGTGTAGGTACATAAAAATCTCAAAAGGCAAAAAGCCGCATAAGATATATATTTCTTTGATTCTCTAAAAGTCTCAAAAAGATAAAATTTCATAAAGGATAAATTTCTTTAATGTAGGTTTTCTAACTGGGAGCAATATATCAAATCATATCTCAAAAATGAATAAAAAACTTAGTTTCCTATGGGGCAAGTTCACTTCAAATAAAAAAAGCATTAAGCTCATATAAGTATATCAAATCCATATATAATATTACTATATTTACATGACATCAATATATTAGAAATCTACGTCAATCTCAAACATACAATCTTCTTCATCTAATACAAGGATCTGAAAGCGAAACTCTTAATTGAAGTACTTTCATCAACATTATTTTACATCTAGCATTGTAATAATATGTAATGATGACCTTCTTATCGAGAGAAGAATTGAAGCTCCTAAATATGGAAAAAAGTCTCTTAAAATGAAGACAATTGATGTTCTTTTAGGATAAAGATAAAAAACCCTGCCATCAAGAAATCTTATGCATCACTTATAATTTTTCTAGAAGAATAACTTCTTCTACATAAAGAGGGGCATTATAGTTTAATAGGGCATACCACCTATCCAAGATAGTGGAATGCCTCTAATGTAAGAAGAAGTAGAGGATAAAAAGAGAAAAAAGATAAGGCCTAGTCCTTCTACGCAAAGAGTGGCACTGGAACTTAGTAGTGGATACCGTATATCCAAGATAGTGAAATATCTCTAATTTAAGAAGAAGTAAAGGATAGAAAGAGAAGAAAGATAACACCTACTCCTACAAAAAGAGGGGCACTGGAGCTTGGAAGTGGATACTACCTATCCAAGATAGTGGAATGTCTCTAAGGAAAGAAGAAGTAATACAAATAGAACAAAGATAATAATACTCCTTTTACACAAAGAGGGGCACTAGAGCTTGTTAGGGGATACCGCCTATCCAAAATAGTGAAATGCCTCTAATGTAAGAAGAAGAAGAAGAGAAGTTGAAGAAAATATGGCAAGAACAAATTTTTCTATGTAAAGAGGGGCATGGGCACTAGAGCTTGATTGGGGATACTGGCTATTCATGATAGTGGAATACCTCTAATGTAAGAAGAAAAGGAAAAGAAAAAGAAAATGAGAGCAAGAGAAAATTCTTCTACATAAAGAGGGGCACTACAACTAGATAGGGAATATTGTCTATCCAAGATAATATAATACCTCTAATGTAAGAAGAAGAGAATAGAAAAAAAGGAGGACACTAGCAAATTCTTCTACACAAAGAGGGGCACTAGAGCTTGATATGGAATATTATATATTCAAGATAGTGGAATGTATCCAATATAAGAAGAACAAGAGTAGAAAAGAGAAGAAGAGAAAAAGAAGATTGATGAAGAGAAGTGTAAATTTCCCATCCCATGAAGGGGTATTTATACTTGAAAGGAGCGAGGAAGAGTCACATAACTTTAAATAAAGAGAGTTAAGTGAATTTAATAAAGCGAGTTACATGATTTTAATGAAGAAAGTTATGTGACTTCAAAAAAATATTTTAAAAAAAATGATAAAACTTTAAAAAAATCTTTAAGTTAAATCTTTTAAACTTTAATGAAGAGAGTTATATAACTTTAAAGAAGAAAGTTACACAACTTTAAATTAAAGATTCACAAAGTTTTAAAAAATATACAAATAAATAAGTAACTATAATAATAACAAAAAGACTAAGAAAAACTTTAAAAAATAAATAAAAATAAATAAAATAAATCTACAAAAAAACTTCTCTTATATATATATATATATATATATATATATATATATATATATATATATATATATATATATATATATCTCAAAAAAGAAAGTTTAGTAAGAAAATTTTTCCTTGAAAAAAAATTAAAAATAAAAAAAGAGAGAAAATATATTTTTTCTAAAAAACTCTCTTGAAAAAAAAGAAGAAAAAAAGAGAACTTTTCTTTTAAAAAAATAAAATATAAATATAAAAAATACAGGATTTTTTATGATTTAAAATATATTTTGGACATAATAAGCTTTGACGTTAGAAATAGGGAGGCAAGTGATACATCACTAAAAATTACCTTGATCAAGCACTAATCTCAAGACATAATTGAATTAGAAACTTTGCAAATTTAAATTGGGACCATCTAAATTTTGATCATAGCAAACGTACAATCAAACAAAGCATCTCGACAAAATGAACCCAATGACATCAAAATTGGTCTAATCTGAGTCCAAATGGGCTCGAGTCAATGGACTGAACATACTTAGAAGTTTAAAAACATTAATTGAGTAATCAAATGATCTCTAAATATGACTTGCTTATAGTCGAATCGAGCGGCTCAATGAGACGAATCTAATGAGCCTATGATTATTAAATTTTAACATCATTAATGCATTTAAATATTTAATGAAAGCTTTATAGTTAAGGGAATCAATATTGACTGTTTGATGGAGCACTCTTAATTTGCCCTAGATTTTCTCTATATTTACGAAGCATGCCACTCCTAAGAACCTATAAATAGGCTCTCATTCTTCACATGAAAGAGGGAAGGAGGAAAAAGAAAGAACTAGGGAGAACTCTCTAATTTTTTTTAGCCATCGCCACTGATGACCACCACCAGCTATTGCCACCGACAACCACCATCGCCATCGACGACTAGCTTCAAAAATCACCACTTTATCCAAAATACTAAGAAATTTTAACCCTTTTTTTGGGTATATTTGTCTATCTTTTGACATAAGTTTTCTAAAATTCCTCTTAGAAAAATTAAGTTCTGTTGTGGGATATAGATTATTTATCTATAGATATTTTATCTATGTACTCTTCCTCTTCTTCAACAGTAAAGAAAAGAGGATATTTGTATCACTTACTACATAGTCTATTTTACAACTAGGCCAAGCCTTGTGATATTTTTTCCTTTAAGAGTTTTTTATGTAAAAAATTCTTTTGGTCTTATCATTTTTATTTGTTCATGCTGAATTTTTGTACACTGCTAAGACGTGAAATATAAACTCTTCCGACAAACATTTTAGCATGTAACTAGATTAATAGGTTTTCTGTTAATTAATAGTGTTGCGTATCAAAACATTCACACTGATAAATAGATGGAGAGTTTAACATCCTAGTTTTATATGAAGATTTAACACATACATAAATTAGAGAGGAGTGTAAGAATTATAAGAGAAGCTAGAGTTCTCATGTGAAAAACTAAAGAAAGGGAAAAATTATGGGGTCCAACCCAAATAAAATGACTTAACTATTATTTATTATTGATTATAAGTAATGCCCTTTCTCGAGGGAAAACATTGATCAATTGTCAAAAAAAATCTAGTATAAATACTAATGTTGTATTTGGGAGTTAGAGTTGAGGTCGATGGCATGCATAAATCTTATAAGTGATGGCATATATTAGCATTATTAATAATGATAGATAATAAAATCTATAGGCATTGGAGTAGCCATGCAAATAAGAATATTGTAGGTTAGTGAACTATAGTCGATCGAAGATGGTAGGAAGACTGTAGTTGGGCAACAAAGATTGGAGGATCGTAGTTGGGTGACAGTGGTCGAAGGACCATAGCAGGGGAATGATGGTTAGAGGATCATTGTTGGGCGATGGAGGTCAGAGTGTTAATTATGTGGAATTTGATTATGTTGATCAATTAGATTATATTGTTATCATTACACTATTTGGATTCTGGCGCCCTAACACTATATATATGGGAGGCCAAATGCTATGCACTCGAGCACCCAAGCATTGCGCACCCGGGCACCCTAGTGCTACCTTTTTTGGGAGCACAAATAGATAGTGAAGTGTTGCGATACTCCAGACCATGGTGTTACGGCACTGTGAGATAAATTGAAGATAGAGCGTTGAGCGCTACTCAGCCAAATTAGCTCTACTATATTTTGAGACTAGGTGGGGAATTTTTCTTAAGGGTGGCATCCCTTTGTGGTTTTTTGTATCTCTTTGTTTTGTTCTTATGTAAGAATGATGTAAGAGAGTAGAGAGATAAGGAGAGAGTAAGAAAGAAGAGAGATTTGTACTATTTCTCCCAAAAAATTTATAATGGATTTCTTGGTGTAGTGTGGCTCCATGGTTTTTTCCCCATTTCGAGTTTTTTCACATTAACTCCTAGAGTTTTTTTTTATTTCTACAATAATTTTCTATTTCTTATTTGTTTCTCTGTGAGTTTTAATTTCACCCCCAATAAGTGGTATCAGAGCCATGTTTTTTAATTCTAGTGGGAGTAATGGCTGATGAAGCAATATACAAGATTGAGAAGTTCATTGGTTCAAACTTTGTATTGTGGAAGATGCAAATTAAAGATTTATTGTATAAGAAAAAGTAGTATTTATCGATGGAAGGATTCACCAAGAAGCTGGATTTAATGACCATGGAGGAGTGAGAGACTCCTGATCGAATGACCCTGTGTTTGATATGACGTTCACATTTCACATATGTTGCATTCAATATTATAAATGAGAAGACTACAATCAATCTTGGGTGCTCGGGTGCATAGCCTTTGACCTAAAAAAGTATTCTTTATGAAGAAGTTATTCAATATGAATATGTTGGATAGCACTTCAATGACAAATCACCTGAATAATCTAAACACTGTGATAAGTCAATTGTGTTCAGCTGGCTTCAAGTTTGATGATGACGTGAGAGCATTACTGCTATTATATTCATTTCCAGGTGGCTAGGATGGGCATGATACTGCTGTGAGTAACTCTTTAGGAAGTTCAAAGTTAAACTTTGAGAATATTATAGGGTTAGATCTTAATGAAGAGATTCGTAAGGAGGTGAATAGTGAATCTTCAAATTTTGCTCTGAATGTTGAAGGAAGAGGAAGGGGTTTAGAGAAAAATCCAATTTGAGGGAGATCTAAATTAAGGATATGAAAGCCTACTTCATGTAGAGTGAAAGTAATATGCTAGAACTATAAAAAGGGACACTTGAAGAAGAAATGTATTGTTTCAAAGAAGGCCAGTGGTGGAGGTCAAAATAAAAATCATTTTGCAAATATATATGTAGAAGAGTTTTAGTTAGATTCTCTAATTTTATCTATGGATAATTCTAAATCATGGGTCATAAATTCAAGTGCTTCATTTCATGTAAGTTCTAATAAGGAGATATTCCATAACTACATAGAATGTGATCAGGGTAAAGTGTATCTGGAAAATAATAAGCCTTATAACATTATAGGATAGAGAGATATTGATATCATAATATCAAATGGGTTAACTTTGAGACTAAAGGATATTAGGTATGTTCCTTATCTGAAGAGGAATATAGTTTCTATAAGTCACCTTACTAACTCATGCTATGTGATATCATTTATAGGAGATTCGTGGAAGGTGATAAAAGGGGCTATAGTTATAGATCATGGCAGTATTGAAAGCACTTTGTATGTTATCAATAAAAAATTAGATTCCATTGGAGTTTCTGATTCAAATGTTGATGGAGGTCTTTGGTATCTAAGGTTTGGCCATATGAGTAAGAAATGCATATATTCATTTCTTACTAGAGGAAAGCATTATGGTTTAAAATCTATAAATCTAAATTTTGGTGAAGATTATGTATATGCCAAGCAACAAAGAGTGGGCTTCTTAAAAATTGAATCAAAATTAAAGTCAAAGAGCTAAAGTTAGTGTATACTGATGTATGGAGTCCAACACCTATTTCTTTTATAGGAAGTTATCTTTATTATGCCATTTTTATTGATGATCGCACTAGAAATGTATGGGTGTATACTTCTTAAAATATAAGTTAGATGTGTTTGATATTTTCAAGAAGTGAAAGACCATGGTTGAGAATGAGATAGATTTAAAGCTCAAGTGCTCAAATCATATAATTATAATGAGTATCTTCATAGTAAGTTTAAGAAGTATTGTGCTTTGAATGAGGTTGGACATGAATTCTCTACTCTAAGAACACCACAACAAAATGGTGTTACAAAGCACATGAACAAAATAATCCTTAAGCATGTCAAGAGCATGAGGTTGTATATAAGTCTATCCAAATAATTCTGAGCAGAAGTAGTTAATATTAATATTTATCTGATCAATCGTGGTTATTGGTATGAGTTTTAAAAAAGGGGATTTGCTTTACATTGGAAAGATATAAAGCAAATCATGATTAAATTTCTTTGAAAAAATTTGATTTCTAAAATTTTTAGTTTTTGAAATTGAGCATATCATTATGAATGATATATCACCTTGAGAGGCGAGAATAATCATTCCCTAATGCATTCAGATAACAAAGCTGAAAGTCTTATCCCGATTATCATAGTCAGATTTAGGGAAGAACTACATATGACCCTGAAGGGTCAAAATGACATACAATCGAATATTTGACTGTGATAGTCCGGATGAAGTATCTTTAATTTTATATCAAAAGATATGATAATAAGTAATATATCTTCCTAAGGAAAGAAAACATCATTTATTATTAATCATTCAAATATGATGATAATAATCATAATTGATTTTGATTTTCCCAAAAAAGATTAATTAATTTTAAAAATAGATCTGGGGTCTTTAAATCTTCTACAAACACAATCCCTCATAGTTAATTATATTGTAGAAAATTTGAGTTTCCTACAAAAACTCTCGATTAAAATAATAGTAGAAACTTTATTTTTAGAATTCTCAATGTGTGATATCAAAAAGAGTGAGGTCAAAATTTTCAATCGGGATAGGAACAAATTTTGAGCACTTATTTCTGGAGGTAATGTAGGGGAAATTTATTGCCGCACAGATTTTGACTTCTCCTATTTTATAATTGAATACTGTATTGAGAATAAAGTACAGTCTCGGGAGATAACATAATATTCTACAATGGATTCAATATCAAAATAGGGTTTTGGAAAATGATATTTCTATGATCAAACTTAATTCAAAGGATAACATATCATCTTGAGAGATGAATATGAAATTCTGTAGAATGTATTTAAAAATAGAAATATAGTTTTAAAAATTCAACCACTCTTCTGATTAGAGGCAACAAGGATAATATAATATCATCTTAAACGATGAACGTGATATTCTTCAAGGCATCTAAAAATAAGAATGGGTTTTAAAAAATTTGACACTTTTAAAATCAAATATAATAAGGAGAATGTTATATCATCTGGGGAGATGAAAATAATATCATACAAGTATATTCAAAGTTAAAATGAGTTTTAAAAGATAATCTGCATTCCAAGAGATTTTTTTCTTATTTTATGTAAATAAAATAAGATTTATTTTAATCTGGAGTTCTCAAATCCCTATAGAGGCAAGCCCCTATAGTTAATTACATTTTAGGAGGTGTGCACCTAAGAAAACTCTTGATTAAAGCAGTGATTTTTATACCCTTTGATTACAAAGTAAAAGACAAGGAAAGAAGCAGGAGATTTTCCAAGGAGAAAGCTCAAAGTTGAATAATTCTTAACGAGTTAAAGGAGGAAAAATAAGAGGTGCTGGATTCTGAGAAGCTCGGAGGCAACCCCAGTCTACCTTTTATTGGGCTTTACATTTTAAGAGAGAACTTTTATATTTGAGTTGGCATTTTATTAAAAATTTAGGATTATATTTCTGGAGGGTGAGGACTTAAGATTTGAAAATCTGCCTCAGAACTTAAATCTAAATTTGGGTACTTCAAAGTAGTAACCCAAACTTAACTGATGCAATGCAAATCTAGACTTATCCTTGCCTGGATTGGGGAGCTAACTAACCACATAGGCACTTCAAAACCATGCATTACGGTCTCTTTATAAAAGATGGGTAGGGACGTTATTTAAATTTTAAGAAATTAGGGGCCGACATCTAAGGCAAATCCTAATTGGTCCCTCAACTTATATAGGATAATTGATGTTTGAAAGTAAAATACAATTATAATTTTAAAGTTTTTTAATTTGTATCTAATGTAATATATACTGATTGGCTCGAATACATAAAATAATTATGAAGCAATTTTAAAATCAGGCTAAGAAAATAGATTTTTTCCTAGAGATTACACAATATCCCCTTGACAGAACTGCATCTTAATAGGCCAGGTGGTCTGCCAGAACCCACGGTAGGGAGGTGCCTAACAAGGAGGAGAAAGTAATAATATTCATATATACTAACTCTCGGCGGTCTCGAGCTTACTTCTTAGATCATTAGAGTTTCTATATGAGCCTAAAATGTTTATTAACATTTTAAGTATATAAAAATTTTATTACCCTCACAAAACTCTGATCGTAACCAGGCTAAAACCAAACACGACATGCAAAAAAATAGAAAAATAGGCAATTCTACTATGCAAGTAATGTAAAAAATCAAATTTAAATTATCCAAATAAAATTTCTAAAGTTCATATGGAAAGTGCCATTTTACTTATAACCTAGTGTCTGCTGAAAAAGTAAAGTGGCTAGGTACCACTAAAAATAAACCCAGATTTTAATCCTAAGACTGACTCAAGTGATTTTAAAATGGGATATTTCTTCTTTTTTTCACTTCTTCGTCTTCTCTTCTTGGTCTTCTTTCCTTTTACGAGCTCCTTAAATTCAACGGGTCTGAATATCCAAATAAAAAAACTCATCCCTGAAGGGCTATTTTCTTTTCCCTGTGCATATTAAAGTCATGCTAACTTGGCTTTCCAAATAGAAGAGAATATTCCCCTAAGGCATATTCTCTTCTCTTTGGATTTCAAGTTAGATATGATATCAAATATCACTTTCATAATATAACTCTTTCAAATACATTTACATTATATTTCAACATAAAAGAAAATCTAGACCACCTGTAAGGTTATCCTGATCAATTATAATAAAATCATCCTAAGCAGTTATATATTTGTATTTAATTTAAATTCACCATCCACTCTTAGCCATGCTCTTTTAATTTTAAAGGAGGCTTAGCATTTTGCACCTGCAGAAAAAATGTCAGCTTAAATCTTTAATTTGCCCCCTTTGATTTAGCTTTGCATGAGCATGGCCACCTGTAAAAAATTCTGTGAGCACCCAGATCATTCCTAACCTAAGAGGTAATCTATTGCCCATCACATCAAGTCTTAGATTACAAAAGTAAATAAATAAACAAACACACCAATCATTACAACCAGCATGCAGTAAAAACCCACGACAAAGCCTGTTATACATCAGCAAGAAGGTAAACACCAGCCTAACCTAAAATTAGAGTCAGTTGTCCAAGCAAATAAATCTAAGTGTGTGCAGTAGGCTATGTGGTTTGGATATATCCTATATTAATTATTAGTTGAATTTTTCTAATTGATATGATTTAGTTTATTGAAAGGTCAAGGGGGTTTTATGTTCAAGTTTATATTTTAGTGTCTTTATTATTTTGAAGTTTATTTTAAATTAAATTTTAATTTTTAAAGTTGATTAATAAGATTGGTTATTTATGGTGTTTTAATTAAATATTTTTATTCCTTTAATTATTTAATTTAATGATTTATTGAGTTTTTAACAATTTATTTAAAGTTTTGATGATTTGTTAAATTTAAATAATTTATTGAAATTTTATTGATTTATTAAAGTTTAATATTTTATTGAATTTTTAAAGATTTTATTTAATTTTTAAAAATTTATTATATTTTTTTAATTTTACTTTTATTTATTATTATTATTATTATTTAATTGATTGTAGGTTATTACTTAACCTCTCTTTAAATTTTATTTAGGATTTATTCATTTAATTTGTTATAAAATTTTATTAGTCTTCCAATTTTTATTTAATCATTTGTAATGATTTTTTTATCTCAATTTTTGTGTTTAACTTTTACATTAATGTTATTGTATGTTATCGAATTGATTGAAGCTTTCGTTTCTTAAAGATTGATTTATTATTTAAGTTTGATTAATATTTAGGATTGATTGTGTTTAGATTAAAGGTATTCACTAATCCTAGGTGGGATGTCACTAAATTGTCTATGTTTAATATTTTCTTTCTGAAGCCTAAATTCAATCTAAGTTTTCTAAATTCATCTTTAAAAGACACTACTATTATGTGGAAGGAAAAATATTGTTTGCTAACCCTTTATACATACGTAGAAATATAAATTGGTTTTGGGCTTACATAATATAAAAGTAATTTAAACAAAAGAAGTTACTACATGGACTTAAGGTTAGGGGAGTCACACAACCAAAGGGCCTTCTAGGGGCTTTCTAAGCTTTAAAATACTCACAAACATACCAGAGCCAACGTCTGGTGGTTCCGCCCGTAGTACCTCCACCCGGTTGGATGGAGGCGACTGACGCTTTTGCCCCTTTACCTTTTGTTCATTTGATCAATACCGTTCCTCGCAGTTCATGCAATCAAAGAAAATAAAATAGGTATTAGAAGTGCATTTACTAATTATAATTAAAATAATTGAAAAACATAATTTAAATCCAAACATACCTTTTTTCGGGCTTGCACATCAGTTTGTTGACTTTGCTTTTGGAACTTTTTACTTTCGAAGCATATCGTATATTTTTCCAAAATTCACCCCAAGGCACAAGATAGGGGAAGAAGAAGGAGGAGGAGAAAGAGAGAGGTAGAGAGATAAAGGGAGCTTTTTGCTTTTCAACACTTTCATTTTTTAGTAAGCACCCAACTAACTCAATCTTTAACACCCACACCTTTCACCTCTTAACAATCTAACTTTCACTTTGCTCATTTACACATTCCACTTTCACAACTAAAATGCTTCCCGACACATATAATTTTCACAAACACTCTAATTTCAAACAATCATATGCTTTAAAAATACCATTCAACCTATACACCTTACTTTCAACACAAGCACCTTTCAAAACATTTCATTTTCCCACACAAACACTTTTCAAAACACTTCTCTTTTTGATACTCTTTTCAAAACACTTTTCCTTTCAACACCAACACTTTCACTTTTCACAAAACACACACTTTCCCACTTTTTTCAAATCATACAAATCACTTTTCAAAAATCCAAACGCTTTACTTTTCACTTTTCCCATACATTACTTTTACAAACTATACACTTCCACCTTTGGAATATACAATCTCCACTTCCCATTTTTCACACACGTCAAGTTCTACTTTTCAAAACACACACACTTTCCATAAAAGCAAACACTCTTACTATCCAACACATTTCATTTTGTTTTCTAAAACACATACAATATATCTTTCAAAGGACGTGCTCATCAAAATACTTTACCTTTCCAAAATTAAAGAAAGTATTCCAACCATCATGAAGCAATATCGTATTTGGGTCTATGTGAAAACTTATATTTGAAGCACATGAAAATACTCACACTCTTCTCCAAAATACTTTACTTTCCAAAAATCACTCACATACACTTCATTTTTCCACATTTAATCATTTCACTTTCCACTTTTCAAAACCACAAAATTCACTTTTCAAACTATATACACACTTTTTACTTCCCCCAAAATTCCTAACTTTTCCTTCTTCTAATGACAACTTGCTTCTTGTCATGAAAGTAAAGCAAAATTCCACCATTCCCCTTTCCCAAAACACCACATAATATAGTACAAATTACCTTGTACAAATTTTCATCACTAATGATTATGGCTGCATATGAGAAGAAGAAAAGGAAGGCTCAAACAAATCAAAGAAACTTCTCAGATTCATAAAGACCAATTAAATCACATGCAAGACCTTAAATAAACCAACTTTCATTACTTCTTTTGCTATCAAAATGATTATAAGAATCAGGAAACTAACGTGGCTACTAAAGTAGATAAAATAGAATAATGCAGCCATCCAACTCATAGACCCAAAATATCATTTATGTTAAGAACGAAACTATCTGAATTAAGAGGGGATGATCCAAAAAATTCATGGATTTCAAAATTCTTTCTAGGAGATATATAAACATGATTTTGTTTTTAACCTTAGAATAATAACTTCCTTTCCAAATGATAACAGAAAAACTCCCATCAAATCCCATCATTCCTCTCTCATCGACAAGATTTTTTTTCAAGATAATAACGAAGATATATAGTCATTCTATGCAAGAGAAGAAGACTTCAGAAATAATATCCCTTTAAATTTCGAAAGAATGAATATTAGATCTCAAGAAATGAAGACAATAAAGTTTCAATTCCCCATTTCTACAAATTTAAAGAGAAATGGGAATCAACTTATTATTGATTATTTGATGGTCGATGTGAGAAAGGGGAAGATAGAGGTGAAGAAGAAGATGGAGAGGTTTACCACTCCTTATTTCCTCTAGTCGAACAAACCACAGGAGAGAGGGGGGTGCCTAATAAGGAAGATAAGTTTTAATATAAATGTATGTGAACTCTCGGCGGTCCCGAGTTTACTTATTAAATTGTTAGTTACTATGTTAGTGTTTGATTAAAAGGTGTTTTGTTTAAAAATATTAATTTTCTTAAGGAGAATTAAATTTCTGGAATTTTTAGTCTTGAAATTAAACATGTTAGTATGAATGATATATCGCCTCATGAAGCGAACATATCATTTCCTAATGGGTTCAAATTGTAAAACTTTAAATTTATCCTGATTATCATAGCCAAACTCAGGAAAGACAATGTGATCTCGAAGGATCAAAATGATGTTCGATCGAGTGTTTGACTATAATAATTTGGATAAGAGATTATTAATTTTATTCAGAATTATGATAATTGAATGATATATCTTCCTGAAGAAAGAGGATATCATCTACTATCAATTATTTAAAAATGACGATAATGATTATCAAATTTGATTTTCCCAAAGATAATTAATTAAATTTTCAAAAAGAAAATCAATTTTTTAAAAATTGATCAGAGTTTCTAAATCTCCTACAAGCACAAGCCCTCATAATTAATTACATCGTAGAAAACCAAAATTTCCTATGAATATTCTTTTTTAAAATATGGATAGAAATTTTATTTAAGATTTCAAGACTTGATATCAAAGGAGGTGAGGATTGAAATTTTTAATCAAGGTTGGATCAAAATGGAACACTTATTCCTGGAGGATAAAAGAGAAAAGGTAGGAGGTGCTTTAGGATTCTAAAATATTTCAGAAGCACCCCAACCTATCTTAAGTGTTGGGCTTAAATTTTGATTGAAAGAGATTTAAATTTGACTTGTTGATTTTATTAAAAATTTGAGATTCAATTCTCGAAGGTGGAGGCCTTATAGTCTAAGCCTACCTCAGAAAAGTCTAAATGGGGTACTAAAAAATAGTAACCAAAACCTAGTTAATGCAGTATAGGATCTGGACTTACCATAGCCTAGATTGGGGAGCCAGCTAACCACCTAGTTGCTTAAAATCCATGTATCTGGTCTTTGAATGAAGGAGTGGTAAGGATGTTTAATTAAGTTAAGTTTAAGGAAATGGCACTGACATCTAGAGCAGATCATAATTGGCCCCTTAACATATGTAGGGTGATATGAAACTTGAAATAAAAATGCAATTAAATTTTAGACTCATTAAATTCATTTCTAATATAATGAATGCAAATTGACTCGATTAAAATATATAAATTAGAATGAATGAGTTTTAAAATTAGGCTTAGGAAATAAATTTTATCCTAAAGATTATACAATATCCCTTGACAGGATTGCACCCTAATAGGTTCGGTGACCTGCTAGAATCTGCAGGCGGGGATGTGCCTAACAAAATAGAGAAAGTATAATATGTATGCATGAGACCCTCAGTGAGCCCGAGCTTACTTCTTAAATTTGTTATAGATTCTATCTTAGCTTAAAGGTTTTAAAATTTAATTAGAGTAGAAAAAAGCTTATTCGTACCCTCATGAGCCTCTGATCAGGTTCCAAGCTAAATCAAAGATCGACATGCAAAATTGCTAAAAAATATATAAAAAAAATATGCAACCCTAATCATACAATAAATACATCAATAAATAATCAAATTAATTACATTAATATTCAAATTGAAAGTCCATATGGCAAGTGCCACTTAATAATACAACTCAGGATCTACAGAATTTAAAAGTGGTTGGATACTACTAATAATAACTCAAATTCTATTCCTATGACTCAAGTGACTTTGAGAATAGAATTCTTCTGAGTCTTCACTTCTTTGTCCTTCTATAATCTCCTTGGAATCATCAGGTCTAGATATCTATATGAAAAGAAACCCCCCCTCAAAAGGGGTGTTCTCTTTTCCCTTTGGATACTTGAAAGTTATCCTAATTTAGTTTTCCAAATGGAGAAGAACTCTCCCTAAAGGATGTTCTCTCCTCTTTGGAACCTAAATAGAATATGTATATCCCATCTCAAATATCACTTTGAACTTACAACTCAATTGAAATTAAATTACATTAAATCTCAAAAATTAAAGAAAACTATAGAACACCTACATGGTTATCCTAAATAATTAATATTAAAATCAACATCAAATCTCAAGCATTTAAATAATTTAAAAATCTTAAATTACTGTCACACTTGGCCATGCTCTTTTAATTTAAAATGTTTTTAGCATGCTTAGTACCTGCATAAAATATATTAATTTTAAAGCTTAATTTTATGCCCCCTTTATTTTAATTACCTTGTATGAGCATGACCACCTGCATAAGATTGAATTAGTAAATAAATCATCCCTAACCTAGGGGTAAATTCAATGCCCTTCAAATCAATACACAGATTATAAGAATTAAACAAACATATCAATCTATAATAGTAACCTGCATGAAGTGAAAATCATAGAAAACTTGTCACACAGTAAAAAAGTAAACACAGGCCTAACCTAAGACTAAATTTGGTTGTCTTAACAAACTATCTAAAGTGTGTGAGATAGGCTATGTGATTTGGATATGTCCTACGTAGGGCAATTAGTTAAAGTTGTTTGAAGTTTTGATTGGTTGAAGACTCAAATGATTTAAGTTTCAGTTTAAGTATTTAATGGCTTGAAGTTAATTTTAAAGTGTATTTTAAAGGTTGATTGATTATCACCTTTATTGTTCATCGGGGCCGTGAAGTTTATTTCACATTCTTTAGGGTTAAGCTAATAGCCTCGTAGCCTTGGGTTACCAAGTTGTAACTGGTATAATTAAGTGATTTGATTTGATTAAGATTTAAAGGTTGATTAATTTAGTTAAGATTGATTTATGGCTAGTTTTTAAAGTTAGATTAAGGTTTTTTGAAATTTTAAATCAATTTTTGAATTTTTTGGAATTATTTGAATTATTTAAAGGCATTAACTAAAGGTGCCAAAATTTAACTTTTAGATTAAGATTGATTTTTTAATATTAGAATTTAAGATGAGCAATTAGACTGTAAGTTTGCTGGATTTAAATTGTTTTATAATTAGTTGTGAATTTTTTAAGTTTTGAATTGATTTTTAACTTAAAGTTGACCAAATATTTGAATTTTTGAATATAAATTATTTATGATGGTTTGATATTTTTAATAAATATTCAAACCCAAATGGAGTCCAATGCCTTTGAGTTTGCTTAATTTGAATTTTTTTAGAATTAGTTATGATTTTTTTTAAGTTTGAGTATTTATTTAAATTATTGAATTGATTTAATTAAGGGGCTTTTAATAATTTTGCTCCAAATGGACTCTAAACTCATTGAAATCACCTCCAAAGGTCAGGACTGACCTAAGGAGAGATTCCCAAGTATTTGGGAATTTTTTAGATTTTTAAATATTTTTAATTAATTAAATTAATCAAATATTAATTTTTAATTAAAATTAAATAATGCTTGAATTTGATGTCAAATCAAAGGGCCTTTAATTTTTTTGCATTAAGGTTTAAATTTTGTTCATGAAGATGATATTCAACAAAGGTGGATGAGATATTTTGATAAACTTTTTAATGAAGATTATAGGAATACAATTGACTTTAGTGACCTTAGCATCCTAAATGATAATAAAGATTTCTGTTTTTATCGGCGTATTAGTAAAACCGAAGTTAGAGAGGCTTTAAAGAAAATGAAGTGTGGAAAAGCTGTTGGACCTGATGATATCCCAATAGAGATGTGGAAATGCTTAGGAGATGAAGGAATTTCTTGGCTAACTAAACTTTTTAATAATATTTTGAAGACTAAAAAGATGCCAGATGCGTGGAGAATGAGTGTATTGATTCCTATTTATAAGAATAAAGGTGATGCACAAGATTGTGCGAATTATAGAGGAATTAAGTTAATGTGTCACACTTTAAAACTATGGGAGCGAGTTATGGAGCGTAGGCTGCGGCGTGATACTAATGTTTCTCAAAATCAATTTGGATTCATGCCTGGTAGGTCTACTATGGAAGCCATACATTTATTGAGAGGTTTGATGGAGAAATATAGGGAGAATAAGGAGGATCTACATATGATATTTATTGATTTAGAGAAAGCATATGATAAAGTTCCAAGAGAAGTGCTATGGAGAGTTCTTGAAAAGAAAGGAGTTAATAATGCTTATATTCAAATCATTAAAGATATGTATGAAGGAGCTACTACTTGTGTTCAAACACAAGGTGGTTTGACCAAGTATTTCCCTATTTCGGTTGGATTACATCAAGGATCAGCTTTAAGCCCATATCTTTTCGCGTTAGTCATGGATGTTCTCACTAGACATTTACAAGAGGATGTACCCTGGTGTATGCTTTTTGCTGATGATATTCTTCTTGTTGACAAGACTAAAGAGGGAGTTGAAGGTAAACTTGAAGTCTGGAGATCAACCTTAGAGTCTAAAGGTTTTCGCTTGAGTAGATCTAAAACTGAATATATGGAGTGTAATTTTAGCAGTAATAGACCTAGTGAGGGGATTGTGACTTTGGGCGATCGAGTCATTAATAAGAGTACACGTTTTAGATATCTTGGATCTATTGTTCAGAGTGATGGTGAAATAGATGGGGACGTTATCAGTAGAATTCAAGTTGGATGGTTGAAGTGGAGGAATGCATCGGGCTTGTTGTGTGATAGAAAAGTCCCCCTTAAACTTAAGGGAAAATTCTATAAGATGGTGGTGAGACCTGCAATGCTTTATGGTGCAGAATGTTGGCCATTAAAAGAGAAGCACAATACTAAGTTATGTGTTACGGAGATGAGGATGCTTAGGTGGATGAGTGGATTTACTCTTAGAGACAGGATACAAAATGAGCATATACGTGAAAAGGTTGGAGTAGCTCCAGTGGAGGATAAGATTAGAGAGAGTCGCCTTAGATGGTTTGGTCACATAAAACGGCGACCTTCCGATGACCCAGTTAGGAAAGTAGAGGTATTAGATTTGACTTATGTTAAGAAAGGTAGAGGTAGACCTAAAAAGACTTGGTTAGAAAATATTAGAAATGACCTTTCTCTATTAGATTTAAACGAGAATTTGACTTTGAACCGGACACAATGGAGAAAAAGGATTCATGTTGCCGACCCCACGTAGTGGGACAAAGGCTTGTTGTTGTTGTTGTTGTTGTAAGGTTTAAATTTTGTTCATATTGAGATATTATTTGTAATTTTTGGGTTTAAATTTGATTTATTGTAATTTTTGGATATTTTAAGGCTTAATTAAGGGTCTAAACTTAAGTTGATTAATTAAAGGGCTTAATGACTTCAAAAATCAGTGGAAAACTTTCTGAAGGCTTAAGATGTCATTAAGTTCAAGTGATTCAAGTTTCATGCCTATTGCATGTGTATTTAAATTTTTAAAAGTTTTCTAAGTTCTCTAAATAAGTCCTTAATTTTTATCCTTAAGTTGACATTAAGTTAAGTGGCTTTAAATCAATGTCACTAACCCTTAAAAATGTACAAATATAGCATACAATGACAATCCAATCCTAAATCTAAGAGAGCCTTAAAACTAGGTGAGTGTGTGCAACCTACACATACAAATCAAGATATAACTTCAATATTTGAGAATAAAGCATAAGGAATAGATAATTAACAAGTTAATTATCCATTAACCAATCCCCATTAAATCAATTCCATCAAGTCCAATCTCTGATTAAAATCACATATCAAACTCAAAGTGCTCAAATGATTTAAATATACATATAATTTTAAAATAAAATTTTCAAAATTATATATATAAAACACAGGTTCAAATTTTGATAACTTAAAATAATATCAAAATAATGCACAAAAAATTTTAGAAAAATTCTTTAGAAGTTCAAAATAGACTAAAATACTTTCCTTAAAATTTTAAAAATAATTGGATTTATTTTAATTAAATAAAAATTAAAATAATAAAAAAACAAATATTTAAAATTACTTAGAATATAGAGAATATTTTAAAGTGATTTTAATTCTAAATTAAAGGCCTTGAAAATCTAAGCAATTTGATATATTATATGAATTTTTTTTAATTTAAAATGAATTTCTATTGATTTTCAATAGTTTGAGTTATTTAAATATATTTAAAATAATTTAAAATAAATTAATACTTAAAATAATTTTTAAATTTAATTAAATTAAATCTTGAATGTTCTTTGAAATTTTAGAATTATTAAAAGTAATTTTCTTAAAGTTTTCAAAATTATTTCAATTTAATTGAATATTAAATAAATATTTAAACATTTAATTATTTAAAAATTATTTAAAAAATAAAATATATCTAAAATTAATCTCAATTTCAAATTAAAATATTTTAAAATAATCATTTAGTTATTTAAAATATTTTAATATAATTTTTTAATTTTTGAAAGGATTTAATTCAATATTAAATTAAATATTAATTAAATATTGAAGATACTTAAAAAACTTTAAATTATTTAAGATATATTAAATATTTTAAAAAATAAAATTTTAATTGAACGTAATTAAAAAAGAGTTTTACTAATTTAATTAATAAATTTAAAGTAATATTTAAAATTTTGAAAAATGTTTGAATTAATATTATTTAAATATTTATTAAATATGGAAATATTCAATTTATTTAAGATATTTATATAAAATTAATTTTAATTTTATAATAAAATATTTTGATTTTTATTTCTAAAAATTTTAAATACTTTAAAATAAAATATCTGAATTTTTTATTGATATTTAAGTAATATTTAATTAAATATTAAATAATTACTCAAATTATTTAATATTCCAATTTAATAAAAATATATTCAATATTTTAATTCAAAATTAATTTTAAATTAAAGTATTGAACATTCTAGAAATTTTAATATAAGATATTAAATTATTTAAGTTAAAAAAATAATTTTTAATAATTTTTTAAAATAAATTAGATTCAAAAAATAATTTAAAACTAAATTTAAATCAATTTAAATGGTCATGGAAGTGCGACGGCGGCTTTGGGTTCATTGAATCGAAATGCGGCCAATGATTGTCGGCGGCAGTATTAAATGTTAATGATTGTGCCGTCGGCAATCATTAGTATTTAATGCGCGGGGTCCACGCGCTTTTCTTAATTGGGGTCAACGAAGAGCAAGAGACGTTCAATCCAGCGTGGTTCTGATCCAACGATAGAGATCACGTTATAAGGGAAAATTGACCATAAGACCGAATCCGCAGTCGAATGAACACACGAAATGGCTAGATCTGAACTGTTGATCGTAAGATCAACAGCTCAGGTCTTACGTAACGCAGGAGTTACGTGAACCAAACCCTAGAATGGGTTTTTTGGCTCGGTCTTACAAACGGCTCAAGGGTTTGACTTGAAATTTTAAACAGAGATAGAATGAGTGAACATAATCAATGGGGACATGTTTTGAAAGCTTAAAATGCACTGTAGAGAAAGCTATTTAATATAGTGTATCCTAGACTAGGTTTAGCATTTATACCTAAACCAGTCGTTGGATTGACGAGGTTAAGTATTCTCTGAGCTTGTTGATTATCCATGCTACTTTTATCTACAGGAATCCCAGTGTGGAACTCTTCCTATCGAACGCTACAAGCCTTGCTTGGTGTTAAGCTTTGGCTCACAGGGGAACTCGCCGTTAGCGGCTTTGACTTGCTGGGTTTTGGTTGGAAGGTGTAGAGGAGGGTGTGGGGATCTTGAACGAACATAGAGTTTGGCTGGAAGGGCTAGGGGTAGTGAGAGATTTCTTAAGTGAGAATGAGGGTCCTCCTTCTCATTTTGGCCAAATCAAAGCCCTAAGGCCTTAGGGAATGACTGAGATTGCTTTGGCCTTACTCCAAAAGCTTGACACTTGGCCTGGAGTGGTTAGAAGGCTGGAGGCAAGGACAAACCCAAGGACATAACATGTAAAGCTTTCCTTTCCTTCACATGGGGGGGGGACAATTAGGGCTTTGCTTAAGGTTAATGTAGGGATTAAGGATAGATCTAAGGAGTGCTTAGAAGGTTCTAGGCCATGATTAGGCTACTGGAATCAAATAGGTTTGAAGTGTAATGGGTTAAAGGGGATATTTGACTAGTTTGACCATTTAAAGCCCACTTGCTCACTTGTTGACTAAATTGAATGGTCAACAGTCAACTTGGCCACCTAGGTGGCATAGAGGGAGTGGGTTTAAGGTGGTTAGAAGTATTGAAGGGAGTTTGATTGCTAGGTACTTAAAGTGAGTGTATGGGAAGGAGTTTGACCAAGTATAGTATGTTGACTTGGTCAACTCTACTAATATTGGATTCATCCATGGTTGAGAAATGTTTAAGGCATTGAATGAAGCAAATTTGAAGCTAGAGGGGATTTGATGAGATTTAAATAGATTGAGTTGACTAAGTGGATTGAACTGAATCATATAGGTCAACTTTGATCAATCATAGACTCAGTTGACCAGGTGAATTATTGATTAGGTCAAACATCCAATCAAGTCTAAATCACTTGAGAAAGTGATCAGGTGAGCTTGAGAGGATTGAATATATTTGAGGTTTGATTCAAAGTAGGAAAGCTTAAGGATTGATCTGGTCAATCTGGGTTGAATTAGTCAACCAAGCTGACCCAGGGCCAGGGTTTTGGCTTGACAGGTTAGATTTAATATTTTGAATCTATTGGAGGTGGTCTCGTGCAATGAGGAGGTCATTTGATTTAAAATGATTGTTTAAACTCCTAATGGATATTTTGGTCATTTTGGATTGACATAGTCAACCGAGCTTCACCAGGGTCTGGGTTTGATTCATATGCACTTCTAATGATGATTTGAATGCATTGAAAGAGTTTCTGGGATTTGATTTAAAAATGCTATGTTAGAGTTTAGAGAAAACTCCAAAATTATCCTTAAGGGGCATTTTGGTCATTTTGACCCCAGTCAACTGGGGATCAAAGTGGGTCCACCAAAATGTAGTTTACTACTCATCATATCATGATTAAGGGTTTGGATGTGATTAAAGGCTTTAGAGAAAGCTTTAAAGTCAAATTTTACTGGTGGACAGATCTATTGGCATAGTCCATAAATATTTGAAGGTTTTACAACCTTTATAAATCAATATAGTTTCTGGGGTTAGAGGCCTCAGATTGAGCTCAAATTTGGAGAGTAGATCCTAGAGACATGACTAATCAATATGCAATAAATAGAT
This sequence comes from Dendrobium chrysotoxum, assembly GCA_019925795.1. NCBI lineage: Eukaryota > Viridiplantae > Streptophyta > Magnoliopsida > Asparagales > Orchidaceae > Dendrobium > Dendrobium chrysotoxum. Next base: position 52,793,163 of record CM034306.1, on the reverse strand, counting down.
TATGAATCAGGGGTCAATTGATTGGGGTTTAAGTGTTTGAAAAATTACTATAAAAGGCTTTCAGGACCTAAGCATTTGGACTTGGATTTTGGCTTGGATTTTTGGACTTAAGCTGGATTTTGAGTTTAAATGATAGGATTTAAATTATTCAAACCAATAATAATCATTTGGATGATTATAAATGATTGAAGAGTTATTTGAAAGCTGGATTGAGGTTTATGCTAGAGTCTGGGTAAGTTTAAGGCTTGAATTGACTTGAGGTCTGGGTTAGCTTAAGATCTGGATTAATCTGAGGTCTGGACTTATCTGGGGTTTGAATTGGTCTAGAATTTGAATTAATCTAAGGTTTAGGTTGATCTAGGGTCTAGATTGATCTAGGCTCTAGATGGATCCTATGGGCTAGATTGGTCCTAGTGACTTCATACAAAAATGAGGTCAACAGTGAGCCTAAAAATTTTATTTAATTTCAAGTAGAAGAGGCTTTTTATCATACCCTTACGAGCCTCCGAATATATGCAGGCTAAATAAAAATATGATATACAAGAAAGAAACCAAGAAAAGTATGTAATTTTTACTACACAATCAATATAATAAATATAATTAATTAATTAATTAATTAAATGTCCATGTGATAAGTGCTAATTAATTTATAACCCCAAATCTACATAAATTAAAAATGAACGGGTACAACTAATAATAACTTAGATTCTAATCCTAGAAATGACGCAAGTGACTTTTGAGAGTGGGATATTCTCTATCTTCACTCCTTCATCCTTCAACGAGCTCCTTGGATTCATAGGGTCAGGATATCCAAATATAAAGAAACTCCTCCCCGAAGGGGTATTTTCTTTTCTCTTTGGATATCAAAGTCATCCTAACATGGATCTCAAAATGGAAGAAAACTCTCCCCTAAGGGATGTTCCCTCCTCTTTGGATTCCAAGTTGGATGTAATATCACATCTCAAAGTCCACTTTCATAACACTTACTTAATTAAATTATATTAAAACTTAAAAATAAAGAAAAATCTAGAGAACCTGCATGGTTATATTAAGTAGTTAAAATCAAAATATATCACAAGCAGTTATATATATTTTTTATTCAAAGTAAAATCACAGCCATGCTTGGCCATGCTCTTTTTATTTTAAGAGGGCTTATTATTTTGCACATACAGAAAATTTTATCAATTTAAATCTTTAATTTTTGCCCCCTTTATCCATACATGAGTATAACCACCTGCAAAAAATTCTATGAGCATCCAAATTATTCCTAACCTAGGGGTAATCTAACGCCCATTAAATCAATTCATAGATTATATAGTAAAAATAACACATCAATCATCCAGCATGCAGTGAAAATCACAGAAAAATTGGCATATAAATAGCAAAAAAGTAACCACCGGTCTAGCCTAAAATTAGAGTTGGTTTTCCTAGCAAACAATCTAAAGTGTGTGTAGTAGGCTGTGTGTCTTGGATATATCCTATGCTAGATAATTTGTTAAGTTGTCTACTTATTCGATTTATTGAAGGCTTAAGGGATTTTAAATTTGAGTTTAAGTATTAATGATTTGAAGTTGATTTTAAAATGTATTTTAAGTGTTGAGTGAATACTACCTCTATTTATATCAAGGACGTGAAGTTTATTTCATCTTCATTAAGTTAATAACTTTGTAGGCCTAGGTTACCTAATAGTAACCGGTATTAATTAAGTGGTTGTTGACCTCATTTTTGTATGAGGTCAGTAGGACCCATCCAGACCCCAGATCAATCCTGACCCCATATCAATACAATTTAAGACAAATCTAGATGCTAGGATTCTCCTAGACTTCAGACCCAAGGATCTATTCTAGACCCTAGGATTCTACTTGACTCTAGATCATATAATCCTCTTAGATCCTATGATTCTCCTAGATCTATCTAGAGCTTAGGATTCTTCTAGATCCTAAGACTATTCTAGATCCCAGGCCCTAGGACTTCCAAATCCTAGGATCTTCCTAGAAATCAAACTTTAGGATCTACTCTAGATCCTAAGATCCTTCTAGATCTTGAATCTTAGGATTCCTAGATCTTAGGATTCTTCTAGAGTATAGGATTCTTCCAGACCCCAGATCCTAGGATTTCGCTAGGACTTCTAGATTATAGGATTCTTCCAGACCCCAGATCCTAGGATTTCCCTAGGACTTCTAGGTTTTAGGATCTTCCCAGACTCCAGTCCCTAGGATCTATTCTAGACCCTAGGATTCCCTTAAGCTGATTTGGCCCATATGACCTATTCTAAACCCTAGGATTCTTCTAGATGAATCCAAGCTTCAATTCAATCTAAACTTAATTCAAATCCTATCATTCAAGCTCAAAATCCAATTCAAAACCAGATTTCCAGATTCAAATCCAAGGCCAAAGGTCTAAGTCCTGAAAGCCTTTTCCACCAAATCTTTGAACATTTCAAAACCCAATCAAATGACCTCTGATTCAGGATCTGTCAGTTCCACACTGATGTGACATGTCTCTAGAGGCAACCCTCCAAATTTGAGCTCATTCTGAGGTCTCTAAACCCAGAAACTGAATTGAAATCCAAAGGCTGTAAAACCTTCAAATATTTACAGTCTATGCCACTGGACCTACCACCCAGTGGATTTTGACCCTGGAGCTTTCTTCAAAGCATCCAATCACCTCCAGACCCTTGATTATGACCCATTAAGCAATAAACTACATTTTGTTGGACTCAATTTGACCCCCAGTTGACCAGGGATCAAAATGACCAAAATACCCCTATGGGGTGTGAATAGTCACTTTGGTCAAATGAGCTCCAAATCAAATGCAACCACTTCCAGCAAATTTCAAATGTCAAACCAAACCTGTTGAACTCAGAACCAGCCCCTGGGTCAACCTGGTTGACCAAGTCAACCTAGTTGACCTAGAAGGCCCCTTTAGGGTCAAAACATGTCATTTTGACCAAATGACCTCCCCAGACCTTGGGACCACCACCATTGGTCTCCAAATGTCATTTCAAATATGTTGAGCCTATTTCCAGACCCTGGACCCACCTGGTTGACCAAGTCAACCAGGGTTGACCTAAAAGGCCCATTAAGGGCCCAAATAGGTCATTTTGACCAAATAACCTTCCCCAAACTTTGAGACTACCACCAGCAAACTCAGAATGTCATTCTGAACTGGTTGGACCCAGTCCCTGGCCCTGGGTCAACTTGGTTAACCAAGTCAACCAAGTTGACCATTTCAAACCCTTAAACCTCCCTATTTCAAATCAAACCTCAAATACATCAAAATCAAGCCTTCCAAAATACTCAAACCTCCTTAAACATGCCCATGATGATTTGGATTGGATTGGTCACTGTGACCCAGCCACTAGTTGACTTGGTCAACTAAACTCAATTCAAGTCAATTTAAGGTAATATGGGCCCTTTAAGGACTCATATCCAAATTAATCCAAATCAAATCATTCAAATTCTCTAATTCTCTTCAAATGATGATTCAGACTTATCCAAACCTATTTAGGCTCAAACCACTTTGATTTGACTTGATTAGCTCTTGATCCATGGGTAAATCACTTCAATACCCTTTCTAAGGTATTCAAACCCCCATATACCTTTGACCCCTTATTCAAATATCCATATCATGACTATGGCTCACTATTCTTCATCCCATTTAACCTTCAAATGGTTTTCACATCATAGCCTAGCCATTTTGACTAAGTTTGACTAGTCGAACTAGTCAAAATGACTAAGTTTTCCTTGAACAATTAAGTTCATCTTCAAGTATCAAATGCACCACTTCAAACCTATTCCAAATCCTTCAAAATCTTCCAACCCTTCCCTGAATTTCATATTATTAATCTTGACCAAAGTTGACTGGTCAAAACCAGTCAACTAGAGACCTAGAATCCTATTGCTACGGTTAAACCCATATCCCTTCAATCTAGACTTGCCCAACTCACCCCAAGGACTCCAGAAGCTTCTCTGGAGCTAACCAGACCCAACCCAAGTCCTGGCACATCCCTTAGTTCAACCCCAATGTCTCTAGGTGGTCCCCTCCATGTGAGGATGGACTAGGATCGTTTCCACCTGAGACAGTGCTCCTCTCTGTCTCCTAACGACTTGATCCAGCCGTCACTCATCCAATGAAGGAATTGGATGCATCCCAGCCGTCGTTTCTTGGCTCCAGTATTTGAATAGGAGGAAAAGAGACGGATGAGGCAAGAGAGACTATCTCCCATTCTAGTCCAGCTCCAGAGGAGGTAACGTTTCGTTTTGCCTCCTAAAGCCTTCTCCAATATTTTCCAATCCTTTCCCGGCGTTTAAAAGCTGTTGGCGGCGAGGTTGACGAGAGACCGAAACCACCATCCGTCCTACCAATTCCAAATCTTCATAGAAGCTTCCTCCAGGCTCGACGTCTTCTGCAAACCTGAGCGTGGACAGTCCACAAGCTCAACAAGATCAAAATCATTCAAATCCATCCATTGTAGTGGGGTAAAACTCTAACCCTAGGCATTTACTTAGGTTCTTAAATAACACTCTAAGTATTGCATCAATGACTTTAAAAATATCTTCCCACTCTTCTTTATCTCCTGATTTACCTCTGTTCAAATTTTAAAGTCTTTTAGTTAAGCATCTAGCGAATTAGAGATCAAAAATGGGTTTTATGGCTCACGGGTGAGGGAAGGTAGGAGACGATCCTTGCAGCCGTTAGATCATTTCATTTTGGATCAATGGCTGTGATCTAATTCCTGATCTGATATGGCTATTTCAAACAGCGGGAGGTCCGAATTTTCATCTGACTAAATCCTAGCCTTCTATTTGAAACCGTGGGAGTTAGATCCACCGTTGGATCTTGCTGGATTGAGATCAGCTGTGGGTCTGATCTCGACCGTTAGATCCTCTTTGTTTTAGATCCGACGGTTCAAAACTTTGCCGCGTTGGTTAAGTATGCATAGTCAGCTGACCGCCGTCGTTTAAATAGCCTAATGAGATCCTGACGCGTGGACAGCCCAGTTTTGGTCAGATCATTGTTTGACTGACTGTTTAAAACTGTATAAATAAATAAATAAAATGCACAAAACTTCAAAAAAGCATAGAAATTTTATTTCTTATCCGATTTTGGAGTTCTTGGGCTCATTTTCTTCAATTTTTAATATACTCTATTTTAAAAATAAAATAGAATTATTTTGAGTAATATTTTGATAATTATTTCAATTATTCAGAAAACCTCTTTTCAATTTTAAATAAATATATACAAATTATTTTGACTTGAAACTTGATAGAGGTATTATAGGGCTCAAGATTGGTCTTCCATGATTTTTCTGAAGTCTTTTGATGCAATATCAATTCCATTATGAATTTACAAGAATCTTGGTCATGATTTGACCTAGATTTTTGGAAATTCATAATTAATTCAATTCAACTCCTATAATAGCATGTTAGAGCCCTATGGATCTAGTGTCATGAGCATTTTCCCATAAATTTACATTGAAGATCAAATCATGAATGTTTTAAGAGTAAATTGACATTGGTTGTATATGATTTTTCATATATTGCTCTCAAAATATACATGACCATGGTTTCAAACTTGATTGAGAATTAGTTAAGGATGTGTCTCATATCCCACAGTAATTCTAACCTAGTTTGATGCCTGTATGTCTTTATGGTTAAATGATCAAACTCATAGGTTATTAAGTAACCTATAGGTTTAGTGATTCATCATGAACTACTCCATAGAGTATTAAGGTTTTCTCTTTTTGCTTTTGATGATTAATACGGTGTGATTGTAATTAGTGTCCAAGGGTTAGTGACTTCAATTTGAACCTACTTAACCTAGTGACATCTAAGGACAATAATTAAGGACCTTTAGTCTAGAAAAACTTAGGAAAATTTTAATAATTAGGATACAATTCCAATTGACTTGAAACTTTGAACACTTGAACATAGTGACACTCTCAGCTCTAGGAAAATTTCCCACTGAATTTTGAAATCATTAAGCCCCTTAATTAACCTAATCAAGTTTAAACCTCAATTAAGCTATTAAACCTTCCAGAAATTCTAATAAATCAAGTTTAAATCCAAAAATTGCATATAATACCTCAAACTGACCAGAATTAAACCTTTAATCAATGAAAAATAAAAGCCCCTTGACTGGACTTCAAAATTAAGCTAAATTTAAGTTTAATTGAAATTCAATATTTAATTAATTTAATTAATTAAAAAAATTAAAAATTTCTCAAACACTTGGAGATCACTTCTTAGGTCATTCCTGACCTTTGGAGTTGATTTCAAGAAGTTTGGAGGTCATTTGGATTCAAATCATAAAAAGGGCTTTAATTAAACAATTTTAATAATTCATTAGATACTCAAAACTTCAAAAATTCATAACTAATTCAAATGAACTCCAAATTGAGCAAACTCAAAGGCATTCAACTCATATTAAGGTCTAATATTTATCAAAAATGTTAAGTTTCCAGAAATCAATCAAACTTGAAAAAGCAACCTTTGGTCAAACTTAGTCCAAAATCAACTCAAAAGTTCAAACATTCATAACAAAATATAAAAAAATCCAATTTCAGTGTACTTACTGTCTAACTGATCGTATTAAGGTCTAGTATTTTAATAAAATATTAACTTTCCAGAAAACACTTTAAATCAAAAAGTCAAATTTTGATCCTTGAATTAAATGATTAAAATAATCCGGAAAATACCAAAATTCAACATATCATTAAAAATTCCAGAAAATACTAATTTGAACTTAAAACCAACAACCAACTAATTCTAATTAAAAATTAATCAACTTTCAAACTTTAATCAAACTAAAATCACTTAATTATATCGAGTACCACTGGGTAACCCAGGCCTACGAGGCTATTAAATTAGCCCCAAGGAAGGTGAACTAAACTTCACGGCCTCGGTGTACAACAAAGGTGGTATCCTACAAACAATCAAAATCATTTTTAAAATTAATTTTAAATCATTAAGATTTAAACTTTAACCTAAATCTTTCCTTAAACCTTCAACCAACTTGAACCTCAAGCAACTTCAATCAAGTGCCTATTTAGGACATATCAAAGCCGCACAGCCTACCTCACACACTTTAGATGGTTTGCTAGGACAACCAACTCTAGTCTTAGGCTAGGCCGGTGTTTACTTTTCTGTTGTGTGCCGGGTTTTCGAGCTTTTATTGCATGCTGTTTGCTAGTAGTAGAATTGCTATGACTATTTATTTATTTACTGCATTCTGTGATTTGATTGATTGTACGATAGATCTACCCTTAGGTTAGGAACGATTTATACTAATTCAATCTTATGCAGGTGGCCATGCTCATACATGGCATAAATTAAAGGGGGTAAAATTATAATTATTAAATTACACAGGTGCTAAGCATGCTTAAGTCCCCCTTTAAAATTAAAAGAGCATGGCCAAGCGTGGCTGGTTTGAGTATTTTAAATTTCAAATATATAACTGCTTGGGATGTCAAATATAAACTGCTAATTATTAGGATAACCCTGCAGGCTGTTGAGTCTAAATTTTTAATTTTAATTGATGTAATTCGAATGTAAATTGAGTTATAAATTGTTTAAAGTACTTTGAGATTGAGATGTTTAAACATCCAATTTGGAATCCAAAGAGGAAGGAACATCCCTTAGGGGAGAGTTCCTATCCATTTGGAGATCCAAATTAGGATGAATTTTAAATATCCAAAGAGAAAAGATAACACCCCTATTCAGGGGGAGTTTCTTTTCATTTATATATCCAGACCCGACGATCCAAGGAGTTCCAAGAAGATGAAGAAGTGAAGAACGAGAAGAATCGCAAATCTCAAAGTCACTTGAGTCTTAGAAATAGAATCTGGGTTGTAGTCAGTGGTACCCGGCCACTTTACTTTCCTGCAGACCCTGGGTTGTATAATTAAGTGGCACTTGCCACATGGACTTTCAGTTTGAGCATTTATTTAATTAATTTAATTATTTAATTGATTTAATTGATGTGTTGATTGCGATTAAGGACTCACATGCTTTTAATAGTTTATTTGGCGCTCTTGCATGTCGATTTTGATTTAGCCTGGAACCCGATCGGAGGCTCGTGAGGGTACGGTCATTAACTATTTCTATTTAAATAAAATTAAAAAAATTTAAGCTCAGATAGAAACTCTAACGCTTTTAAGAAGTAAGCCCGGACTCACCGGGAGTTTTTCATGCATCATATTGAACCTTCTCTACCATGTTAGGCACCTCCCCGCCTACGGGTTTTGGCAGACCACCTAACCTATTAGGGTGCAGTTCTATCCAAGGGGATGTTGTGCAATCTCTAGGATAAAATCTATTTTTAAGCCTGATTTTTAAAATTGCTTCATTTTGATTTAACCATTTCATCGAGTCAACTAGCATGCATTGCATTAGATACAAATTAAATTTGAGTCTAAATCTTAATTACATTTTTAGCTTAATCATTTCACCCAGCATATGTTTGTTTCGATTGGAGTGAATTATTTTGTTCTGAGAATTCTAATCCAAGTTTATGTTTTTGATGATTACAAAAGTTTATTATTTGTCTAATTCATTGTTTGATTGAAAAATATAGTTGGTTTTGAAAAGAGGGTTTTAATTTTCTTTGGGAAATATCTAATTTCTGGAATTTAAATTTTATAATCGAACACTTATTATGAATGATATATCACTTCGAAAAGTAAACATATCGTTCTCTAATAGGTTCAGATTACAAATCTTTGAATTTATCTGATTATTATAATCAAACTTAAGGAGAAACAATATATGATCCCGAAGGATCAAAATAATGTTTAATCCATTGTTCGACTACAATAATTGAGATAAGAGATCATTAATTTCATATTTAAAGTTATGATTGTAATTGATATATCTATCCAGAGAAAGAAGATATCAATTACTATCGATAGTTCAAATATGATGATAATGATCATAAAGTTTGAATTTCCCAAAGATAATTAATTGAAATTTTAAAAAAGCTTGATTTTGAAATCAGGTCTGGGTTTCTAAATCTCCTACGAGCGCAAGCCCTCGTAGTTAATTACATCGTAGGAAACCAAAAAATTTCCTACGAATACTCTCGATTAAAATAGCGATACGAATTTTATTTAAGAATTTCAAGGCTAGATGTCAAAGGAGGTTCAGGGACTGGGATTTCAATAGGGATTGGATCAAAGTTGAACACTTATTTCTGGAGTCAATGGAGGAAGGGTAGGAGGTGTTTTGAGATTCTGAATCACTTCAGAAACACCTCAACTATTCTAAGTGTTGGGCTTGAATTTGATTGAAAGAAATTTTTAATGTTTGAGTGATCAATTTTATTAGAAACTGGGAATTAGATTCCCGAAAGGTCGAGGTCTTAAGATTGAAGACATGCCTCAGAACCTAAGTCTAAAATGGGTACCGAGAACCAGTGACCCGAAACCTAACTAATGTAATGCAATCTGGACTTATCCCGGCCTGGATTGGGGAGCCAGCTAAACCACCTAAACGCTTTTAAAAAATATGAATCAAAGTCTTTTAAATGTAGAGTGGTTAGGGACATTGATTAAGATTGGTTTAAAGAATCGGGGTCGACATCTAGAGCAGATCCTAATTAACCCCTTAACATATGTTGGGTTAAATGCTTAAGCTAGAAATGCAATTAAAGATTTAGACTCAATTTTTAATTTGTATCTAATGCAATGCATGCTAGTTGACTCGATGAAATGCTTAAATCAAAATGTAGCAGTTTTAAAATCAGGCTTAAAAATAGATTTTATCCTAGAGATTGCACAACATCCCCTTGGACAGAACTGCACCCTAATAGGTCAGGTGGTCTGCCAGAACCCGCAGGCGGGGAGGTACCTAACAAGGTAGAGAAAAGTTAATATGTATGCATGAAAAACTCCCGGCGAGTCCGGGCTTACTTCTTAAGAGCATTAGAGTTTCTATATGAGCTTAAAAATTTTAATTTTGTTTAAGTAGAAAAAGTTTATGACCGTACCCTCACGAGCCTCCGATCGGGTTCCAGGCTAAATCAAAATCGACATGCAAGAACGCCAAATAAACTACTAAAAGCATACGGGTCCTTAATCGCAATCAACACATAAATCAAATCAATTAAATAATTAAATCAATTAAATAAATACTCAAACTGAAAGTCCATAGGCAAGTGCCCTTAATAATACAACCCAGGGTCTGCAGTAAAGTAAAGTGGTCGGGTACCACTGACTACAACCCGGATTCTACTCCTAAGACTCAAGTGACTTTGAGATTTGAGATTCTTCTCGTTCTTCACTTCTTCGTCTCCTTAGAACTCCTTGGATCGTCGGGTCTGGATATCCAAATGAAAAGAAACTCCCCCTGAATAGGGGTGTTATCTTTTCTCTTTGGATACTTGAACTTCATCCTAATTTGGATCTCCAAATGGATAGAAACTCTCCCCTAAGGGATGTTCCTTCCTCTTTGGATTCCAAATTGGATTTTAAATATCTCAATCTCAAAGTACTTTAAATAATACAACTCAAAATCAAACCAAATTACATTAATGAAAATTAAAAATCTAGACTCAACAACCTGCAAGGTTATCCTAATAATCAAAAGTTTAGAAATATCCCAAGCAGTTATATATTTGAAATTTAAAAATGCTCAATCACAGCCACGCTTGGCCATGCTCTTTTAATTTTAAAGGGGGTCTTAGCAGTTTTCTGGAGCACCTATGCAATTTGATAATTATAATTTTGCCCCCTTTAATTTATGCCCTGTATGAGCATGGCCACCTGCATAAGATTGAATTAGTATAAAACGTCCCTAGCCTAGGGGTAGATCTAACGTACAATCAAATTAACACAGAATGCATTAAATAAATAAACAATCACATCAACATCAATTCTATGTCTAGCAAATAGCATGCAGTGAAAGCTCAAAAATCCGGCACACAGCAGAAAAGTAAACACCGACCTAACCTAAGACTAGAGTTGGTTGTCCTAGAAAACCATCTAAAGTGTGTGTAGGAGGCTATGTGGTTTTGATATGTCCTAGATAGGCACTTGATTGAAGTTGTTTGAGGTTCAAGTTGGTTGAAGGTTTAAGGGAAGATTTAATTTGAATTTAAATATTAATGACTTGAAATTGATTTTAAACTTGATTTTAATTGTTTGTTGGATACCACCTTTGTTTCACACCGAGGCCGTGAAGTTTATTTCACCTTCATTGGGGCTAATTTAATAGCCTCGTAGGCCTGGGTTACCCAGTGGTACCCGATATAATTAAGTGATTTGAGTTTGATTAATGTTTGAAGGTTGATTAAATTTTAATTAGAATTAGTTGGTTGCTGGTTTTAAGTTCAAATTAATGTTTTCTGGAATTTTGAATGATTTATTGAATTTTGGAATTTTCTGGATTATTTTATTGATTTAATTAAAGGGTTAAAATTTAACTTTTTGATTTAAGGTGTTTTCTGGAAAGTTAATATTTTATTAAAATAATAGACCTTAATACGATCAGTTAGACAGTAAGTACATTAAAATTGGATTTTTCTAGATTTTATTATGAAGGCTTGAAGTTTTGACTTGATTTTGAACTAGATTTGACCAAAAGTTGACTTTTTCAAATTTATTTGATTTCTGGAAACTTAACATTTTTAATAAATATTAGACCTTAAAATGAGTTGTATGCCTTTGAGTTTGCTTAATTTCGAGTTCATTTGAATTAGTTATGAATTTTTGAAGTTTTGACTATTTATTGAATTTTCAAAATTGTTTAATTAAAGCCATTTTTATGATTTGAATCCAAATGATCTCCAAACTCCTTGAAATCAACTCCAAAGGTCAGGAATGACCTAAGGAGTGATTTCCAAGTGTTTGGAAATTTTCTGGAATTTTTAATTATTTTTAATTAATTAAATTAATTAAATATTGAATTTCAGTTAAACTCAAATTAAACTTAATTTTGAAGTCCAGTCAAGGGGCTTTTATTTTTTATTGATTAAGGGTTCCATTCTGGTCAGTTTGAGGTATTATGTGTAATTTTTGGATTTAAACTTAATTTATTACATTTTTGGAAGGTTTAAGGGCTTAATTAAGGTTTAAGTTTGATTAGGTTAATTAATGAACTTAATGATTTCAAAATTCAGTGAGAATTTTTCTTGAGGCTGTATGTGTCACTAAGTTTGAATGTTCAAAGTTTCAAGTCAATTGGAAATGTATCCTAATTATTGGAATTATGCTAAGTTTTCTAAGCAAAATCCTTAATTATTGTCCTTAATGATGACACTAAGTTTAATTGGGTTTAAATCAAGGTTTCTAAACCCTTGGACACACATGTAAACACATCACAACAATCATATATCCTAAGTCTAAGCATAAAAAAATTATGAAATTTTTTTAAATTTATGGGTCCAAAATGGACCCATACATTTGAAAATTCAATTCATAGAAATTCTGGTCAGAACATGACCCAAGAAAATTAGGGTGGGTTAAGGATTCCCCCTAATCTAAGCCATCCAAATTTGAGGTCAATTTGACCATTGGATCTTGAGAAATATGAGAAAAATAAAAACTCATCATCTCTATTTTTCCCTAAACCCAATGGTCAAAACTGTTTGAAACTATTTTTAAAATAAAATAGACATCAAGAGCTTTCCAACAAGCCCAAGAACACCCAATTTGGATTAAATATGAAATTTCTATGAATTTTTGAAGATTCTGAGCATTTAAATAATTTTTAAAACAATTTTAGTCAAATCAGGCCGTCGGCGCCGCCAATCCAATCATTGGAAATGATTGGGACGAACGGCGGCCCGGCGCCGCGGCTCAGACGCGTGGCAAGCATTGAGGTTGTTACTTAAACACCTCAGCTTAAATGCCAGCCGTCTGATCTGGTCTGATTTGAACAGATCTAAGTGACCACAAAACGCCACGTCAACAGCACGGTTTGGCTCAGATACCCACGTTCAATCCCTAGGGGCGCCGCGTGGTCCAGATCTTTCGAATTTCAGCAATTCGATTTGAATTGGAAAGTTTCAAATGCTCAAATCTCTCAAATTACTAAACCAAACTTCACAAAAATTGAAACATAGATTCATGGTAGCATAATCTTCCAATGTTTGGAGTTTGAAGACTCCATGCACTATGGATTTGCTACAGTTCCAATTTGAAGTTTAAAATTAAAACATAAATAACTTACAAAATATCCAGTGGATTTTCGACTTCTTGGGCTTGTTGGAAAGATGAAGACGTCCTCTTCAACTTTGGTGAAGACTCCAAGAGCTGATTCTGTCTGGATTTGAAGTTATTTGTAAAACTCTTGATTCTCTCTCTAGATCCTCTCTCTTCACCAATAGAGGTTTGGAGACTAAGATTTGGTGGGAGAAAGCTTGAGACAACTATAGAAATATCTAGAGAAGCTTTTGGAGAGCTTTTTGGGGGCTGGAATAGCTCTGGAGGAAAGGAATCAAGTGAGAGAAGATAGAATCATGAATGAGCTTGATTTGAGGGTTTTAAGCCTATTCAATCATCCCCATGCCAAATGGATGGTTGGGATGACTTGGGGACTTGATGGGATGTTGCCACATGTCCTCAATCAGTTAGAGAGCAGGGAATGAAAGGACAAGGAGGTACATCCCATGTGTAAAGGGGTTTGGTCCCCACTTAGACACATGGGGTTAATCCAAGCCATGAACTCTTGATCTAAGGGCTGAGATTAGCCTTAGGAAGCTTCTGGAGTCTGTTACAACAGCTGGAATGATTTGGATTAGAGTGCATTAAGCTTTGGGGAATGATTTGACTAGGTTTGACCTTCTTGAAAGCTCAATTTGACTGTTTGACCAGTCAAAGTCCATGTGGACTGCTGAGTTGGCATGGGACAGAGCTTTGGGTGTTGAGTTGATGGCTTAAAGGAGATTTAAAGCTTAAGGGTCTTAAGTTTGAATGAGTGAGAGAAGGTTTAAGGGGTTTGACCATGTTTTATTGAGTTGACCAAGTCAAACTCAATGTGATTTGACTTGAGGTGGGTTTAAAAAAAAATATTCAAGGCATTGATTGATGTAGGTTTGAAGATTTGAAAGGCTTCAAATGAATGTTTAAAAGAATTTGACACAAATGGGTTACATTTGATTGAACTTGGACTCAGTTGACCAAGTCAACTGTTGACTAGGTCAAGGGTCCAATCAGGTCTAAATCATTAAAGGATATGGCCAGGGGAGTTTGACAGGGTTTTGAATACATTTGGGGTGTGATTTGAAGTAGGGAAGCTTAAGGGTTTGAAGTGGTCAACCTGAGTTGACTTGGTCAACCAAGTTGACCAAGGGCCAGGGTCTGGGCTGGATCAATCTGAAGTGATATATAAAGTCTGGCAGGAGTGTTTTCAGGGGTCAAATAGGTCATTTGGGTCAAATGACCTATTTAGACCTTTAATGGGCTTAATGGGTCAACTGTGTTGACTTGGTCAACTAGGTTGACCCATGGTCAGGGATTGGGTCCAACCAGTTTAGAATGACTTTCTGAGTCTACTGGTGGTGGTCTCAAGGTCTGGAGAGGTCATTTGGTCAAAATGACCTATTTGGGCCCTTAATGGGCCTTTTAGGTCAACCTTGGTTGACTTAGTCAACCAGGTGGGTCCGGGGTCTGGAAATGGGTTCAACATATTTGAAATGATATTTGGAGACCAATGGAGGTGGTCCCAAGGTCTGGGGAGGTCATTTGGTCAGAATGACCTGTTCTGACCCTAAAGGGGCCTTCTAGGTCAACTAGGTTGACTTGGTCAACCAGGTTGACCCAGGGGCTGGTTCTGGGTTCAATGGGTTTGGTTTGACATTTGAAACTTGCTAGAGGTGGTTGCATTTGATTTGAAGCTCATTTGGTTCAAATGACCATTTATACCCCATAGGGGTATTTTGGTCATTTTGACCCCTGGTCAGCTAAGGGTCAAATTGAGTCCAACAAAATGCAGTTTAATGCTCAATAAGTCATATTCAAGGGTCTGGAGGTGATTGGAGGCTTTGGAGAAAGCTCCAAGGTCAGGATCCATTGGATGGCAGGTCCAGTGGCATAGACTGTAAATATTTGAAGGTTTTATAGCCTTTGGATTTCGATTCAGTTTCTAGGGTTAGAGATCTCAGAATGAGCTCAAATTTGGAGGGTTGCCTCTAGAGACATGTCACATCAGTATGGAACTGATAGATCTTGAATCAGAGGTCATTTGATAGGGTTTTGAAATGTTCAAAGATTTGCTGGAAAAGGCTTTCAGGACTTAGACCTTTGGCCTTGGATTTGAATATGGAAATCTGGTTTTGAATTGGATTTTGAGCTTGAATGATAGGATTTGAATTAAGTTTAGATTGAATTGAAGCTTGGATTGATCTAGAGGAATCCTAGGGTTTAGGATAGGTCCTAGGGTCCAAATCAGCTTAAGGAATTCCTAGGGTCTAGAATAGATCCTAGGGACTGGAGTCTGGGAAGATCCTAGAATCTAGAAGTCCTAGGGAAATCTTAGGATCTGGGGTCTGGTAGAATCCTATAATTTAGAAGAATCCTAAGATCTAGGAGTTCTAAGATTCAAGATCTAGAAGGATCTTAGGATCTAGAGTAGATCCTAAAGTTTGATTTCTAGGAAGATCTTAGGGTTTGGAAGTCCTAGGGCCTGGGATCTAAAATAGTCTTAGGATCTAGAAGAATCCTAAGCTCTAGATAGATCTAGGAGAATCCTAGGGTCTAAGAGGATCATATGATCTAGAGCCAGGTAGAATCCTAGGGTCTAGAATAGATCCTAGGGTCTGAAGTCTAGGAGAATCCTAGAGTCTAGATTTGTCTTAGATTATATTGATTTGGGGTCAGGATTGATTTGAATTTGGATTGATCTTAAAGTCTGGATTGATCTAAGATCAGATTGATCCTAGGGTTAAGATTGATCCTAAGGATTGGAAAGAACCTAAGGTCTGGATTGGTCCTACTTAGCTCATACAAAAATGAGGTCAATATTCATCTTCTAACATATATTTGAGTTTTTGTTTGTCTGTGTGTACTAAAGTATTTTTCAGGAAATTCACACTCAAGACTGTTGAAGACTTCAAGTTCACTTGTTCACTGTAAATGAAGTCTGTAATTTTCTTTTCTTCTTTTTCTTGAGTCTGAGAGAGTGTGATTGTAAGTTGGATAACTATGCACACACACAATGGGGGAGTAAAAAGTTTAAATATTTTTAAACTGATCGTACAGTACGAATTTATTTCGTACAGTACGATATGAAGAATATGTCCTCCAGGGAGAACCCAGCAGACTAGAAAATTTTTTCTAAGGCATGTTCGTACAGTAAGAATAACATTCGTACATGAGTTTTTGCTGTACGAACAACTCAAAATTGGGTTCGTCCAGAGGTTCGTACGGGACGAATGAATCGGACGATGCTCACTGTTCGATTCGTCCAAGCGTTCGTACGGGACGAAGCGTTCGGATGATGCTCACTGTTCGATTCGTCCAAGCATTCGTACGGGACGAAGCGTTCGGACGATGCGTACTGACATGATCGTCCAAGTGTTCGTACGGGACGAACTATGTGTACGAACGGCTCTGTTGTGTTCGTCTGATGAGTCGTACAGGACGGATTGTTCAATTTTTTGAACTATTCGTACAGTATGATGGACGATCGTACGGGACGATCGGCACGGACTTAACTTGAAAATTCAATTTTTGGATAGTTTTTCCTGTCCTAAGTATAAAAATAACTCAAAACTATTTTGAAAAGAGATCCTTCTGCAAAAATTCTTTTGGGAAGTGAGAGGAGAGTGATTGGGAGAGTGTTTGAGAGTGAGTTTTGAGAGATCTTTCAAGAGAAAATTGTGAGGAGATTCACAAGGTTATCCAATTGAGAGGATTTCTTTTACTTGTTCTTCAAGCATCTTCCTAGTTCCTTGGAGACTTTTGCAAGAGCATTGTTCGAAAGGATTCCGGTTCTCTTCCGCACTTGGAGAGTGAAAAGGATGACGGTTCTCTGCCACACTTGGAGAGTGAAAAGGACGACGGTTCTCTGTCGCACTTGGAGGGTGAAAAGGATGATGGTACTCTGCCGCACCGGGGTTGGTGGAAGAGAGTTTGTAAAGGCTTCTCCGCCTTACTGTGGGGGCAAAAGGAGAGTCACTTGGTTTTAGTGCAATACCTAGAGAAGAGATCTCTAGGGAGTGGATGTAGGTCGAGTTTGACCGAACCACTATAAATTCTGGTGTTTTCTGTTCTCTATTTATTTTTCTGCATGCATTTCTATTTTCTGCAGTTTATTCTCGTTGTGGTTGAATTTTTGTTTTAAAAGAAAGAGTAAAAATTATTTCTGTTCGTACTGTACGAAGTTATATCGTACTGTACGATTAGCTTTTATATTTTCCAAATTATCAAGAGTAATTTTAAAAAAGAACCAATTCACCCCCCTCTTGGTTAGCCTAGGGACATTGAGCAATAGGTCTAACAACCTGTTTGCACTATCAATGTTAAGGGGTTAAATAGGAATCTGCTCTAGATGTCAGCCCCGCTCTCTTTAAACTAATCTTAAACAATGTACCTAACCACTCTTTCATAAAGACTTGACTCATGGTTTTAAAGCATTTAGGTGGTTTAGCTGGCTCCCCAATCCAGGCCGGGGTTAAGTCCAGATTGCATTGCATTAGCTAGGATCCGGGTCACTGATTTTCAGTACCCATTTTAGACTTAGGTTCTGAGGCATGTCTTTAATCCTAAGACCTCAATCTTCCGGGAATCTAATTTCCACTTTCTAATAAAATTGACCACTTAAATATTAAATATCTTTCAATCTAATTCAAGCCCAACACTTAGGATAGGTTGGGGTGTTTCTGAAGCAATTCAGAATCTCAAAGCACCTCCTACTCTTCTTCCATTGACTCTAGAAAGAACTGCTCAAATTTGATCCAATCCCTATTAAATTTCCAACCCTTAACCTCCTTTGACATCTAGCTTTGAAATTCTTAAATAAAATTCGTATCGCTATTTTAATCGAGAGTATTCGTAGGAAATTTTCTGGTTTCCTACGATGTAATTAACTACGAGGGCTTACGCTCGTAGGAGATTTAGAAACCCAGACCTGATTTCAAAATCAAGTTTTCAAAACCTTTAATTAATTATCTTTGGGAAATCAAAACAAAAAATGGCGATCGTTATTTTCATATTCGAACTATTGATAATGATTGATGTCTTCTTTCTTCGGATAGATATGTCAATTACAATCATAGTTATGATTACGAAATTAATGATCCTATTCAGATTAACATAATCAAATAATTGATTAAACATCATTTTGATCTTTCGAGATCGTGTGTTGTTTCTCCTTGAGTTTGATTATGATAATCAGGATAAATCAAGATTTGTAATCTGAACCTATTAGGGAACGATATGTTCACCTTTCGAGGTGATATATTATTCATAATAAGTGTTCAGTTATAAAATTAAAATTCCAGAAATTTAACCTTCCCAAAGAAAATTAAACCCTCTTTTCAAAACTATACTTTTTCAATCAAACAAAAAATGGCGACTCCGCTGGGGAAAATCTCTCTCTCCATCTTTAATAGTGCTACGAATTTTGTTGCATCGGTAGTTTTGACTACCTTTCTTCCGTTGGTCCCTCTACCCATTTCTCCCTTGGGTGAGTGTGGTCAACTCAATTAAGACATGTGAAAAGAGAGGTGAGTGTAGGAAACATCCCTCCAAGCTGGGCTTTGACATTTTGCCTCCAAATTTATTGGTAGGGCAAAAGAGTCAGGCCAAGCTTGTCAAAATCTTTTTGCATATGTTGCAAACTCGCATGCAAATAAATCACAGCATGCTAAGTTTCACATTTTACAAAAAATCCCTCAATCTAAAAAATTCAGATTCAAAATTTCTTTAATTCAACCTGGATTTTGACATGTCACCCCAAGCTAGTCAGTGTGGTGAAAGAGTCAAACCAGGTCTCTAGGTTTTCCCTTAACTTTTGTTAACCATTATGTTGAAAATAAAACTCAATATTTTGCGTTTCAAAATTCGAGGAAAATCTTTCAAATCAACTTCAGTCGTCGTTGCTATGTGTCTTCCATAATATTCTGTTGTAGTTGAACACATGCAATGCAAATTTAAAATTCTCC
This sequence comes from Dendrobium chrysotoxum, assembly GCA_019925795.1. NCBI lineage: Eukaryota > Viridiplantae > Streptophyta > Magnoliopsida > Asparagales > Orchidaceae > Dendrobium > Dendrobium chrysotoxum. Next base: position 52,774,059 of record CM034306.1, on the reverse strand, counting down.
AGTTAATTATAGGCTTTGACATTTCACCCATAAATTGCTTGGTGGGGTGCAAAGAGTCAAGCCTTAGGATCTTTAGGCTAATTTGGCACACCTACATATTTGAACAAAGTTCAATATGTTGAGTTCCAAATTTTGAAGAGGATCCGTTCAATTCTAACCTTGAGTTTAAATCCAGATTCAAAATCAAATTCAATTTTAATTTATATCCAACTTCAAGCTTGAATTTGAATCCAAGATTTAAATTTTAATTCAACCTCAAAACTGAATTCAATCTTAAGTTCAAATTCAATTTCAAAATTGAACTTAAATTTGATTCCAAACTTAAATTCAAACTTCAGATTTGATTTCAAGGTCAAATTCGGGACTTTGACATTTCAACCCAAGTTAATTGGAGAAACGAAAAGAGTCAAGCCTGATCCCCAGATCTTTTGTGTCAATTTTATGCACCTACATGATTGAGTGAAACTCAATCTGTTGAGTCATAAAATTTGAAGAAAGACCTATTTGACTTGAGCCTCAAATTCAAATTTAACTTTGAATCCAGACATAATTTCAACCTGAAGTTTGAATTTGATTTTCAACTTAAAGTCGATTCAATTTTTATCGGGACTTTGACATTTCGGCCCAAGTCAATTGGTGAAATAAAAATAGTCGAGCCCGATCCTTGAATCTTTCATATCAATTTTGTGTACCTATATGATTGAGTGAAACTCGATCTGTTGAGCCACAAAATTTGAAGAAAGGTCCATTTGACTTCAATCTTAAACTCAAATTCAAATCCAACTTTCATCCAAAATACAATCTCAACTTCAAATTCGAATTTGATTGTCACCTCAAAGTTTAATTTCAATTTTGAATTCAAGTTCGAGTTTGAACTTTGACATTTTGCCCCAAGTTATTTGGTGTAGCGAAAGTGTCGGGTTCAACCCTTAAGTCCTTGTCAATTCTACGAACCACTGTTTTGAATCTAAGTTTAACATGATTGAATTATCAAATTTTGAATAACATTAATCGAGTTTAAAATTCAAATTCAAATTCAAGATTAACTAATTCAAATCACTATTCATTAATTTTAGGATTTAAGCACTCAAATGGCTGGGAAACTCATTTTCTCTCTAGATAGAAACTTGATAGTCGAAGGAATCACTTCTGGTAATTTTATCCAGTTTGAAATGCAATTCCAAGACGTCAAGTTATCAGTCGATGGAGAAGAAATGATTGATCTGTCTGCTGGAAAATGAAGGAACGTCCCCTTGGTTGAGATTACTTTAGGGTCAGGAGTTGACTCCCCCATCTCCGAGATAGAGGCTGTTGTCACCCCTTTACCCACTGTATCTTTTACTGAGGAGGATAACAACCAGAAGTCAATAACGATAGAAGAGCTACCATCTCAGCCTGAGATCGGGTCAAGTTCTAGCACTCATGTGGTCAGCAAGGCCAGCAAGAACAAAATGAAGAACTATCTTCGTAGAGTCAGAAAGAAGGTTGTCAAGGCCAGGAAGACTGCTGAGGCGAAAGCCTTAAAGCATGTCAAGTCCGAGACTAATCAAAAGTTTGTTGCTCCTTCTACGAACCCCCTCCCAGGTGGAAATCATTTCCACCCTTCTCCTGTTGCTCAAAGGAGGGAGGTTGTAGAAACGAGAGCACAATCTTCAATACACCTTCTCGACTACTACATTGCGAGAATTAATCAAGCTAGAACTGAACAAACTCCAGAACCAGGCCCTAGGCCCCCAATTGAAGGTTATGACCCATCCACTCTACTAGATGATGTTAGATCACGTTTCTATACGTGTCCCACTACATCAACTAGAGAGGAGGAGGTATAGAAACCACTCGGGGTGCCACTCCTAATTACTAGACCACTAGTAATAAGAGAGGGGAAATAATCTAAGATTATATCAGATAGTGATACCGTTAAAATCTAATTTTCAACGGAGTCCTATCGAGATAAATCTTTTTGATTAAAGTGATGCAATGACTTCTAAGGATAGTGCAGACCCAATAGTAGTCTCTCCCTCCAAGGAGATTGTAGGAATCTAATTTCGTACTACTGGGGTCTTGCCACCTAGATTTGTAATTTCTTTTTAAGGAAAAGCTTTCAATTTCTCAAGTGTACTGATTTCAAACTTTCAAGATAGTTGAGTTATCTTTTTAATGGAAATTGACCTCTACGTTAAGTTTTAAGCAGGAGAAAGTTCTTGTTAACTCCATCAAATGTTTGAATACCCCTCCTTCCCACCTCTTTTGTGGGATTGATTCAATTGTTGAGTTAAATTAATATCAAATTTAAGTTGATCTTTGAAATGAAAATCCTCTATATTCTCTCATAATTTTCTATCCTAATAGATATCTCTTGCGTGTTTAAAATTTGTTCAATGATTTTCAAAAGTCAAGCCAATATTCATTTTAAAAGACTGGGTCCTGCCTTGAGGATAATTCTTCCTTGTATAAGAGAAAACATTTACTTCTCTTGTACTTGAGATATAATCCCGGTATTGAATTTAAAGTAGGTGCAGCCTCTTATCAAAATCAAAATAAATTAAAAAAAAAAGATGCGCGAATACGCCAAAATTCAAAAAAGAAAATAGTGCAAAATATACTATAAATCAAAAGATGCGCAAAGTGCGCCACCAAGAAAAGAGAACTAAGAAAGAGGCTCCCTTCTTCTAAATCCTTAAATTTCAAAAGACACAGTCAATTTCAAATTGCTTGATTTTGAAAGTCTTGAATCCAGAATTTTCGTCATGTATCGATAATCTATCAGGATACAAAAATCTCTCATGCAAGAGAATTGAAAAGATTAAATTTCTCTATTTGACTTAAACCACTTTGAAATTGATTTTAATTCAAAATATTTAAGGGAGACCCTAGTTTAGCTTCTACGAAACTTGGTCTGGGTCAACAAAACCTAAATCCTTAAAAGGTTGTTGGAGTCACTCGAACTTTTCACTACACTTCTAAATTTGTTCCCGTTCGTCATTCTAACAGGGTCCAAATACTTAGAGGAACTTTTCTAATAAGAAGAATGAAATCTTCTATTCTTGAAAATTTAAATCCGGTCCTCGAGAAGTGTGTGTAAGTCCTTCCATATATGCATCCTTCCTTTAAGGCCTTCTTTATAAAATTACACTATATGCTGGGTCCACGATCAATCCCGCTAGAGGAGTATTTTATAATACTGGAAATTGTCGTTTACTATCAAACCACACCCTGTGCTGGGTCCTAGATCACCCCGATCTAGAGGCGTAGTTTCCTTTGCTGGGACTTGCTGTTCAAAATCAAACTATAGTTGAGCAAAGTGCCCGACTCCAATTCAAGGAGCTCAAGGGCATCAAATAAAAATCTATACATGCTCAGCAAAGTTTGAAAGTTCATAAGTCATATTTGATTCAATTTATTGATAAGTTGTGTCACTCTAGAACTCCCCAAGTAGGAGACTTGGTCGTAGTCTTTTGTAGACCACTTCTAATCCATTATAAACTCAATGGAAAGCTTGAGTCAATGTTGACTGGATCGTTCATTCTAAGGACGATCTTTGAGAGAATTTCTAATTGACTGATCAACCCTCGAGAATGCCACCCAATATTTTAAAATATTGGGGAGGCCCCTTCAGGAAGTACCATGTCAGATGAGTGTCAAACTTAAAATTAAATTCAAAACACTTCAAATTCAAAATCAAATTCAAACAAATCAAAATCGAATCAAATACAATCAAAATTCAAAACTTAAAATCAAAATTCAAAATGAATCAAAATCAATCAACTTTCAAATTTAAATCCTTCAAATTCAAAAATAATTCAAATCAAATTCAAAACACATCACAGATTTAAAACCCTTCAAATTCAAATTCGTTAAATCAAGTTTCAAATTCAAACACTTTCAAATTTAAAATCAAATTATTTCAAAAAATCATTCAAATCTCAAGTTCCAAAATTCAAATCTGATCCTCTGTATAGAGCAAGTTTCCTCTATATACGATCACCCTGACTCGATCCTCTGTGTGAAGCAAGTTTCCATTACATATGATCATTCTAGACCCGATCCTCTATATAGAGCAAGTTTCCTCTACATATGATCATTCCAGACTCGATCCTCTATGTGAAGCAAGTTTCCTTCACATACGATCATTCCAGATCTGATCTTTTGTACAGAGCAAGTTTCCTTTATACATGATCATCCAGACCTGATCCTCTATGTAAAGCAAGTTTCCTTTACATACGATCACTCCAGACCTGATTCTGTGCGAAGCAATGCTTCCTTCTCACAAGATCATCCAGTTTGCTTTTCCTTAAGATTAGATGTGAGTCATCGTGCGTTCTATCCTTAGGATTAGATCCGCTAGTGGTGGAGTACGCCCTTCGTGGCACCATCCTCGCTTCTTCCAGTTTGCTTTTTCTTAAGGTTAGATGTGAGTCATCGTGCTTTCTATCCTTAGGATTAGATCCGCCAGTGATGGAGTACGCCCTTCGTGGCACCATCTTAGCTTCTTCCAGTTTGTTTTTCCTTAAGGTTAGATGTGAGTCATCGTGCTTTCTATCCTTAGGATTAGATCCGCTAGTGGTGGAGTACGCCCTTCGTGGCACCATCCTAGCTTCCTCCAGTTTTCTTTTCCTTAAGATTAGATGTGAGTCATCGTGCTTTCTTTTCTTAGGATTAGATCTTCTAATGGTGGAGCACGCCCTCTATGGCACCATCCTAGATTCAAAATCCAGATCCGACCTTTTGTGGGAAGCAATAATTCCTTCATTCAGGGTCCTCCAGTCTTCTTTTCCTTAAGGACAGATGTGAGTCATCGTGCTTTCTTTCCTTAGGATTAGATCTACTAGTGATGGATAACGCCCTCTGCGGCACCATTCTAGTTTCAAAATTCAAAACTTTAAGTCTGATCTCCTATAGGAAGTAATACTACCTTCCTATGAGATCATCCAGTTCTCTTTTTCCTTAGAGTAAGTATTCTCCTTCTCTTAGGATTAGACTCCCCAGTGATGGAGTAAGTCCTCTATGGCACCGTCCTGGGTTTAATTTTAAAATCCAGTTCTCTCTTCCTTAGGGTAGGTTCTTCTTCTTTTCCTTGGGATTAGACTTTTCAGTGATGGAGTAAGTTCTTTGTGGCACCATCTTGGGTTTAATTCTAAAATCTAGTTCTCTCTTCCTTAGGGTAGGTTCTTCTCCTTCTCTTAGGATTAGACTCCCCAGTGATGGAGTAAGTCCTTTGTGGCACCGTCCTGGGTTTAATTCTAAAATCTAGTTCTCTCTTCCTTAGGGTAGGCATTTATTCCTTCCCTTAGAATTAGATCTACTAGTGGCAGAGTACGCCCTTGGCACTGCCCTAGTATCAAAATTCAAACCTGATCCTCTATAGCTAGTAATTCTTCCTTCCTATACGATTATCTAGACCCTCTTTTCCTTTAGGGTTAGGACTTTCCTTCCTTTAGGATTATATGTACTAATGGTAGAGTACGCTGCCTCAGCACTACCCTAGCATCATTTTAAACTCAATTTTCTAAGGTTAGGATTTCCCCTTCCCTTAGAATCAAATTTAGACTCGATCCTCTCTAGTTAGGAGTTCTTCCTTTCTATACGATCATCCAGACCTTCTTTTCTTTTAGGGATAGATTCTCCTCTCTTTAGGATTAGATCTACTAGTGGTAGAGTACGCCCTATGTGGCACTACTCTAGTATTTACTCATTTAAATTCAATCTTCTTAAGGTAGGGTTTTCCTTTCCCTTAGAATAAATTTAATTCCGATCCTTTCTAGTTAGAAGTTTCTTCTTCTTATAGGATCACCCAGGTTCCTCTTCCTTTAAGGCTAGGATTCTCCTACCCTTAGGACCAGACCCACTAGTGGTAGAATACGCTTTTTCTAGCACTACCCTAGTATCTATTCAAACTCTAATTCCCCAGGGATAGACTTTTCTTTCCCTCAGGATCAAAACTCCAGACTTGACCATTTTATTCGGTCAACACCAATATGTGCAATAGAACTACATTCTATTACACATATTGGGGGTCCATTTGTTGACCTCATTTTTGTATGAGGTCAGTAGAACCCATCCAGACCCCAGATCAATCCTGACCCCAGATCAATACAATTTAAGACAAATCTAGATGCTAGGATTCTCCTAGACTTCAGACCCAATGATCTATTCTAGACCCTAGGATTCTACCTGACTCTATATCATATAATCCTCTTAGATCCTAGGATTCTCCTAGATCTATCTAGAGCTTAGGATTCTTCTAGATCCTAAGACTATTCTAGATCCCAGGCCCTAGGACTTCCAAATCCTAGGATCTTCCTAGAAATCAAACTTTTGGATCTACTCTAGATCCTAAGATCCTTCTAGATCTTGAATCTTAGGATTCCTAGATCTTAGGATTCTTCTAGAGTATAGGATTCTTCCAGACCCCAGATCCTAGGATTTCCCTAGGACTTCTAGATTATAGGTGAAAGTTCGATAGGGATGTTAAGCCCTAGTGAACTAGTCCCGAGGCTAACCAAGAGGGGGGGTGAATTGGTTATTTAAAAAATTTCACGATAACTATGAAAATCTTTTTATAACGTGCAGCGGAAACGAATTAAAACAACGATAAAAAGATCAACCACAGATATTCACCCAAGCAGTTAATATCAGAAAAAATTAAAGTGCAGAATTGAATCAGAAAAGCAAACCAGATTTTATAGTGGTTCGGTCAACTTGACCTACGTCCACTCCCCGGAGCCTCCCCTCAGGGTATTGCACTAAACAGAAGTGTCTCTCCTTTTGCTCCCACAGCAAGGCGGAGAAGCCTGTACAAAAATCTCCTTTTCACCACACGGTGAGGCAGAGAACCCGACCTCCTTTCGCTTCCTCCTGAAGCAGGCAGAGAACCTTCGAACTCCTTTCGCTTCCTCCTGAAGTAGGCAGAGAACCTACGAACTCCTTTTACTTCCACCTGAAGCGGGCAGAGAACCCCGGATCTTCTTGTGAATGATCCTCCCACGACGAACACCGACTAGACGAAAGACGACGAGCGGAGAAGACGACTCTGATCCGTGCTCGGAGCAACCTTAGTGAATCCCTCACTAACTCCCCCTCACAAGATCTTCTCTCTCTCTCCCAACTATCTCTCTCTCTAGGGTTTCTCAGGGAAGGAAGGCAGCAAAAGATTTTTCCAAAAATTAGAAAAAGTTCTTTTAAAGGAGGGCTTAAAATTTGCCCTAAATCTCAACTGGTCGGCCAAGATCATCCAGGACGATCGGTATATCGTCCTGTACGATCAGTTCAAATTCAGCTGTTTCAGCCTGGACGATCTGGCTCTTCTGGACGATCAATAGAAAAAGTTGTTCATATCGTCCCGTACGATCCTGCGATCGTCCGGGACGATTAGTTCAGATTGAGGGCAATCGTCCAGAAGACAGTTCGGGTCGTCCAGAGAAATCTGTGTTGGACGACCAAAAAATGACTTGATCGTCCCGGATGATAGGGTCATCGTCTGGTACGATTAGTTCAAAAAGGCCCCAAATCATCCTGTACATAGTTCTGGACGTACAGCTTAAATGCACTAGACGATCAAGATCGTCTTGGACGATCCTGCGATCGTCCAGGACGATATGATCGTATCAACCAAAAATAAATTGCTTTCCTTAATTACCAGATTAAATTAGGCATGATTGTACTGGATCGTCCGGGACGATACACGTATCGTCCGGGACAATCAGACCAAGTATGTAAAAATAAGAACTTGCCTAACTTGATCTGGCGGCTGAGAATTTCTGATTTGGGCATATCGTCCCGTACGATCCGGAGATCATCCAAGACGATCGGCTCAATTAGACCCTCTTAACTTAGTCGCCCTAATTAGGGTTTCTGTTTTAACTGGATCGTCCAGGATGATGTGGATATCGTCCAGGACGATCTGAACAAATTTTTAACAGAAACTCTAATTCACTCAATCTCTCTCCCTGAGTGTGTGTGTGCAATGTTACTTAGCTAGGGAATCAGTTACATTACAATTGACTCAATAAAAAGAAAAATCATACATTTGACACACTTGGACCCGATCTTGAGTTGGCTTGAGTGGCTCGCGGTCTTTTCTGCCTGAAACAGATTAGCCAAGCAAAACACACTGGAAACATGTTTGTCATCAACAAAACCAGATTTGCAACAATCTCCTCCTTTTTGATGATGACAAATATTTATAAAGTAGTCTGAAAATAAAAGTAAACTAGGAGATCCAACAAACAAACATTTTTTAAATTTTCATTTAACAGCTAAAATAATACATGAAACATGACTCAGAAAACAGAAACAGACACGACTACAGCTGACTCCCCCTTTTGACATCATAAAAAGGAGGAGCGAAAAACATAACACAGAAGAAAAGCAGAAAAGAATGGAGGATGAAGATGATCGATCAGGATCCAAAAAACACAACCATGAAATCAAAATAACAAAAAGACGAATAAAACTGACCGTAAAAATACATAGAAGTATTTTTATTTTTTGATTAAGCTGCTCTTAGAAAATCAGAATTTTTCCTTGACTTTAGATTCGAAAACCAATGACAGGACGATTGACAGCGCTGAAATCCAGAAAAGGTTGGAAATAATCAACGTACGTAGCTCCGACCCCGGGCACCTTATCGATGCAAACCTCTTTCAAAACAAAAATCCGATTCAGAATAAAAGACATTAGATTTGAAAAGAAATCCTTTCAAGCCTCGTTCCAGAAAAATATCTGATATAATAGTGTTACAAAGTAAAAAATCAGAAATCAGAATTTTCAAGACTCAAGCTTTTGAAAATGTTAAGTGGCGCACAGATTTTTCTAAGACATTTAATAATCTGAAAGGGAAGAAAGCTTGTTTTGGGCTCATTTTGTGCCTCTTTTTCAAATTTGTTGGTGCTTTGCGTATCTTTTGATTTTTTTGATACACTGTGTATTCAATTTGGCAATTTCGCATTTTTTCAGTTTTGGGCTCATTTTATGCCTCTTTTCCAAATTATCTGGCGCACTGCGCATCTTTTATAAGCTTTCTCCTTTTCATAATCATTAAAGAGTCTCAGCTGTGAGATTATCTTCCAGACATAGGAGATGACTCTCCGCAGTAAGGAAGAATGATTCACAAAACAAAAGCCATACAACATATGATAAATGCAATCACTTGGTTTAGAAAATCAAACTAATGACTCAAGACTTTGAAAAACACTATTGATATGAAGCAGATTACTGTAGGAAGATAAAATAATCTCTATTTCAAAAACTAACATTTTAATTTTGAAAAGAATTTTTATTCAAAAGAAACTACACACCAGTAAAGGAGTTAGAGGAAGAGAAACAATTATCAATGTTTCTTCCCTTTAACAGATTCAGCGAAGTCAATCACTGCTTATCAGCTTCCAAACCAAAATAAGGTAAAAACTCCCAGTCAAAAATTCAGATCACCAGAAGTAGTGAGTGGTGATCAGATCTTGAAAAGCATAAAACAGTAAGTGCAAGATATGAACCAGTAAATAAATAAAAATAGGTAGAAAATCATAGCAAAGTAAATACTCAAATCAAACTAACAATAAGGGTAACACAGAAATCAGCAGAAGAAATAAAATCAACTGAAAGCAAATAATCAAACCAAAACTAACTAACAGAAATCAGAAATCAGAATACAAAAACTAACTAACAGAAATCAGAAAACAGAATACGAAAACTAACTAACAGAAATCAGAATACCAATCATAACAATCATAAATCAGCAGTCATCAGAATCAAGCATTTATATCAATCACTCCTAATCTGGTTCTCAAAATGCTGAATGAGTCAAAGGCCACTGGTTTAGTGAATATGTCAGCCAGCTGATTTTCAGTTGCTACATGGTGTAGCTCAATGTCCCCTTTTGTAACATGGTCCCTAATGAAGTGATGCCTAATGTCAATGTGTTTGGTCCTAAAATGTTGGATTGGATTCTTAGAGATACAGATGGCACTAGTATTATCACACAGAACAGAAATTGTGCCAACAGGTACTCCTAAATCCAAGACTTACTGCTTCAACCAAAGAACTTGGGCCACACAACTCCCTAAGGTAATGTACTCAGCTTCAACAGTGGAAAGTGCAACTGAGTTCTATTTTCTACTGGACCAGGAGACTAACGACTGTCCTATAAATTGACAAGTCCCAGAAGTACTCTTCCTATCCACCCTACACCCCACAAAGTCAGAATCAGAATATCCAATGATCTCAAAAGAGGTGCTGTGCCTAGGGTACCAAATTCTTAGGTTTGGGGTTCCTAAAAGATATCTAAGAATTCTCTTAACAGCAGTCAGGTGGGACTCTTTAGGATCAGCCTGAAACCTAGCACAAAGACAGACACTAAACATGATATCAGGTCGGCTAGCAGTCAGGTAAAGCAGTGAACCTATTATCCCTCTATACTTCTTCTGATCAACAGATTTTCCATTTGAATCCTTATCTAACTGAACTGAGGGGGGCATGGGAGGGCATGGGAGTATTGATTGGCTTGGCTTTGTCCATTTCATATTTTTTCAAAATGTCCTTAGTGTATTTTGATTGATTGAGAAAGGTTCCATCATCCGTTTGCCTTATGCTAAACCCCAAAAAGTAGGACAATTCTCCCATCATACTCATCTCAAACTCTTTACTTATTATTTTAGAAAACTCTTCACATAAGTATTTATCAGAAGATCTAAAAATTATATCATCAACATAGATCTGGACAATGAGTAAGTCATTTCTTAATCTCCTCAGAAAAAGGGTGGTGTCTACGCTCCCCTTAACAAACTCTCTTTCTAACAGGAATGTGCTAAGCCTCTCATACCAAGCTCTGGGTGTCTGTATCAATCCATATAAGGCCTTTTTTAATTTATAGACATGACTTGGATATTGGGAACTCTCAAAACCTGGGGGTTGTTCTACAAAAACATCTTCTTTAATTAACCCATTTAAAAAGACACTCTTAACATCCATTTGAAACAGCTTAAATCCCTTATAACAGGCAAAGGCTAGTAGCACTCTAATGGCTTCCAATCTAGCTACAGGGGCAAAAGTCTCCTCAAAATCAATCCTTTCTATCTGATTATACCCCTTAGCCACTAATCTTGCCTTATTTCTCACCACCACACCAGAATCATTCATCTTGTTCTTAAAGACCCACTTGGTTCCCACAATACTTTAATTTTTAGGTCTTTCTACTAACTCCCAAACATCATTCCTTACAAATTGATTCAATTCTTCCAGCATAGCTAAAATCCAAAATTCATCCGACAGGGCTTGATTGATGTTGGTGGGTTCAGTCATTGAGATAAAGGCAGAATGGTTTACTTCCGTCCTAAGTCCATGCCTAGTCCTAACACCTTCAGAAGGGTCTCCTAAGATCTGTTCTTTAGGATGACTCGAAGAATATCTCCAATCTCTAGGCAACTCTGTTTGTGGTTCTACCCTTTCCTCCAAATTTGTATTTCCAACTCCTTGGGTAACCTCAATAATCTCTTCATCTTCTACTTCAGATCTAGACTCCTTAGGTTCAGATTCATCAAACACTACATGGGTTGTTTCTTCCACCACCAAAGTCCTCCTATTGAACACCCTAAAGGATTTCCCCACACTTGAATATCCTAAGAACACTCCTTCATCAGATTTGGGGTCAAATTTTCCTAAGGGTGACTTCCCGTTGTTCAGAATGAAAACCTTACAACCAAAGACATGGAGGTGGGACAAATTTGGAGTTCTACCCTTAATGATCTCATAAGGTGTCTTGCTCAGTTTGACTCTCACATTCACCCTATTCAGCACATAACAGGCAGTGTTCACCGCTTCAGCCCAAAAGTATTTTGGAAGTGAATACTCGGCAAGCATGGCTCTAGCGGCTTCCACTAAGGTCCTGTTCTTCCTTTCAGCTACCCCGTTCTGCTGAGGGGTCCTAGGAGCTGAAAAATTGTGACTAATCCCATGATCCTCACAAAAACTTCCAAATCTTTCATTTTCAAACTCCCCTCCATGATCACTATGGATGGTAATAATCTCACATCCTAACTTCTTCTGAATCCAAGTAGAGAAGGATCTAAACTCATCAAATGACTCAGATTTATGTGACAAAAACTTAACCCAAGTGAACCTCGAATAATCATCTACAATCACAAAACCATAGACTCTCCCCCCTAAGCTGGCAGTGCTAATGGGTCCAAAGAGGTCCATGTGAAGAACTTCTAAAGGTCTAGAGGTGCTAATGTCCTTAACAGAGTGAAAAGAGGACTGGACTTGCTTCCCCAACTGACAGGCATCACACAGGTGATCCTTAGTGAACTTAAGCTTGGGCACACCTCTAACTAAGTCCTTTTGGGTGACTCTCCTAAGGGTTTTCATACTGGCATGACACAATCTCCTATGCCATAACCAAGACTCATCAGCAGCAGTTTTTAAGCAAATTGAATTATCAGATTTAATGCTACTTACATCTAGCTTGTAGACGTTGTTGATCCTTTACCCCTGCAAAATAACTTCATCATTTAAGCTTAAAATGCAGCCAGTGGGCAGGAATTTGATGATGTATCCCTTGTCACAGAGTTGACTGATGCTCAGCAGGTTGTGTTTCAATCCATCTACAAGCAAAACATTATCAATCATAAAGTTCTTTGAATCACCAATTATACCTGTGCCTACCACCTTCCTGGTGGTGTTATCTCCAAGTGTAACCTTGCCTCCAGCTCTGGCCTCCAGCGAAATGAACTGATTTGTATCTCCAGTCATATGTCTAGAACATCCGCTGTCCAGGTACCACATGCTCTCACGAGGTCTTGTGTGAGAGCACTCCTACAAAAGTATCAAACGTCAGTCTTAGGAACCCAAACAGGTTTGGGTTCCTTCTTATGAAAAGAAGAATGTAATGCATGCGTGCTGTGCTATGAAACAGGCAGTTTGGGTTTCCACACCCAATGTGTACTATGGTGAACAGTGCAGGTGTGAGAAATATGTCCTAACATGCCACATGAAAAACATCTAACACCAGGAAAAGGGTTAACTAATCTACGTGGATGATAATGCCTCTTCCTAGATGTATATGAAACATGCTTTGAAGAACTTGCAACAGATTTTTCAAAAAGTGGCGGTGCATGAAACTGTTCAAAAGTAGGCGGTGTTTTGTTCTTTTCAAAAGCACTGATCTTTACTTTCAAAAACTCATTTTCTTTCTTTAAGCTTGCAATTTCAAATTTCAAGGTTCCCTTGCTACTTTCTACTTCACATGCCATTGTATCTAATTCTTTAAAAGCTCTTTCTAAGTCCACATGCGTAGTTTTCAATGAATCATGCTCAGAAACTAAATCAGAATATTTTTTATTCAACTCATCGAATTCATCAAGCAAAGACATGTAATTTGAATCAAGTGTGGAATGATCTTTAACTACAGAATCATGCTCTTTTTGCAAAATTGAGTAATCTAATTTCAAACTAGCATGAGTTTTCTTAAGCTTCCTATACGATGTATGAATTCTTTCAGAAACTTCAAATAATTGATCGTAGGTAAGCTCACATACCTCGTCCTGATCCGACTGACCAGGGTGATCATCAGCCATAAGACACAAGTTTGTTTCCTCCTCTTCAGCTTCAGTCTCAGAAGAGTAGGATGCAGAGTCTGCCCAGAACGCCTTCTGAATCTGCTTCTTGTCCTTTCTGAACTTTGGTTTCTCCTCACCCTTCTCCTTGCTTGGGTGAGCTTTAAGTGTAGGACATTCAGCCTTTATGTGTCCAGGCTTCCTGCATTCAAAATAAACAGATTCTGATGAACTCTTAAAATTTTTATTGGACTTACCCTTGTTCCACTTCTGATAGTTCTTATGTTTCTTCCTTAGAAAGCTTTTGAATTGCCTGGTGATTAAGGCAACATCATCGCTATCAGACCCGGAAGTGCTAGCATCTGAATCCTTGGCCTTTAGTGCCACTGTCTTCTCTTTCTTGCATTCACCTGCATCAAGTTGCCTTTGGTTCACCCCTTGCTCGTAAGCAATGAGTGATCCAAGTAAGCTGTCAATAGAGTAAGTGTTTAAATTTTTAGATTCAGTAATAGCAGTAATCTTTGCATCATAAGAAGCAGGCAAACATCTTAGAATTTTGTTCACTCTTTCATAGTTAGTAAGTTCTCTACCTAGAACATGCAAAGAGGTAACAATCTGAGTGAACCTTGTGTACATTTCTGAAATAGTCTCACTAGGTTTCATGCGAAAAAGTTCATAATCATGTAGCAAGATGTTTAACCTAGACTGTTTGACTTCAGTTGTATCTTCGTATGTTATGTATAATCTATCCCAGATTTCCTTTCCCGTTGTACAAGTAGAAACACGCATATAGTCTTCAGATTTTAAAGCATAAAAGAAACAGTTCAAGCATTTTGCATTTAACTGTGCTAAATCATGATCATCAAACGTCCAATCAGTAAAAGGCAGTTCAGTTTTCACATTGTTAATCAGTCTAAAAGGTGGTTCGTATTCATCCTTAACTAACATCCACATGCGATAATCAATAGACTGTAGAAAAGTAGACATGCATGTTTTCCAAAAATCAAAAAGAATATTGTCAAACAACGGTGGTCTTGTAATAGAATATCCTTCAGCAGTATTACGATTATTACAGTTAGCCATTGATCAAATTCAAAAGTTTTTAAACCTAAATTTTTAATCCAGCTTTGATACCACTTGAATGTTCGATAGGGATGTTAAGCCCTAGTGAACTAGTCCCGAGGCTAACCAAGAGGGAGGGGGGGTGAATTGGTTATTTAAAAAATTTCACGATAACTATGAAAATCTTTTTATAACGTGCAGCGGAAATGAATTAAAACAACGATAAAAAGATCAACCACAGATATTAACCCAAGCAGTTAATATCAGAAAAAATTAAAGTGCAGAATTGAATCAGAAAAGCAAACCAGATTTTATAGTGGTTCGGTCAACTTGACCTACGTCCACTCCCCGGAGCCTCCCCTCTGGGTATTGCACTAAACAGAAGTGTCTCTCCTTTTGCTCCCACAGCAAGGCGGAGAAGCCTGTACAAAAATCTCCTTTTCACCACGCGGTGAGGCAGAGAACCCGACCTCCTTTCGCTTCCTCCTGAAGCAGGCAGAGAACCTTCGAACTCCTTTCGCTTCCTCCTGAAGCAGGCAGAGAACCTACGAACTCCTTTTGCTTCCACCTGAAGCGGGCAGAGAACCCCGGATCTTCTTGCGAACGATCCTCCCACGACGAACACCGACTAGACGAAAGACGACGAGCGGAGAAGACGACTCTGATCCGTGCTCTGAGCAACCTTAGTGAATCCCTCACTAACTCCCCCTCACAAGATCTTCTCTCTCTCTCCCAACTCTCTCTCTCTCTAGGGTTTCTCAGGGAAGGAAGGCAGCAAAAGATTTTTCCAAAAAAAGGAAAAAGTTCTTTTAAAGGAGGGCTTAAAATTTGCCCTAAATCTCAACTGGTCGGCCAAGATCGTCCAGGACGATCGGTATATCGTCATGTACGATCAGTTCAAATTCAGCTGTTTCAGCCTGGACGATCTGGCTCTTCTGGACGATCAGTAGAAAAAGTTGTTCATATCGTCCCGTACGATCCTGCGATCGTCTGGGACGATTAGTTCAAATTGAGGGCAATCGTCCAGAAGACAGTTCGGGTCGTCCAGAGAAATCTGTGCTGGACGACCAAAAAATGACTTGATCGTCCGGTACGATTAGTTCAAAAAGGCCCCAAATCATCCTATACATAGTTCTGGACGTACAGCTTAAATGCACTAGACGATCAAGATCGTCCGGGACGACCCTGCGATCGTCCAGGATGATATGATCGTATCAACCAAAAATAAATTGCTTTCCTTAATTACCAGATTAAATTAGGCATGATTGTACTGGATCGTCCGGGACGATACACGTATCGTCCGGGACAATCAGACCAAGTATCTAAAAATAAGAACTTGCCTAACATGATCTGGCGGCTGAGAATTTCTGATTTGGGCATATCGTCCCGTACGATCCGGAGATCGTCCAGGACGATCGGCTCAATCAGACCCTCTTAACTTAGTCGCCCTAATTAGGGTTTCTGTTTTAACTGGATCGTCCAGGACGATGTGGATATCGTCCAGGACGATCTGAACAAATTTTTAACAGAAACTCTAATTCACTCAATCTCTCTCCCTGAGTGTGTGTGTGCAATGTTACTTAGCTAGGGAATCAGTTACATTACAATTGACTCAATAAAAAGAAAAATCATACATTTGACACACTTGGACCCGATCTTGAGTTGGCTTGAGTGGCTCGCGGTCTTTTGTGCCTGAAACAGATTAGCCAAGCAAAACATACTGGAAACATGTTTGTCATCATCAAAACCAGATTTGCAATAATAGGATTCTTCCAGACCCCAGATCCTAGGTTTTTCTAGGACTTCTAGGTTTTAGGATCTTCCCAGACTCCAGTCCCTAGGATCTATTCTAAACCCTAGGATTCCCTTAAGCTGATTTGGACCCTAGGACCTATTCTAAACCCTAGGATTCTTCTAGATCAATCCAAGCTTCAATTCAATCTAAACTTAATTCAAATCCTATCATTCAAGCTCAAAATCCAATTCAAAACCAGATTTCCATATTCAAATCCAAGGCCAAAGGTCTAAGTCCTGAAAGCCTTTTCCAACAAATTTTTGAACATTTCAAAACCCTATCAAATGACCTCTGATTCATGATCTGTCAGTTCCATACTGATGTGACATGTCTCTAGAGGCAACCCTCCAAATTTGAGCTCATTCTGAGGTCTCTAACCCCAGAAACTGAATTGAAATCCAAAGGCTGTAAAACCTTCAAATATTTACAGTCTATGCCACTAGACCAACCACCCAGTGGATTTTGACCCTGGAGCTTTCTTCAAAGCCTCCAATCACCTCCAGACCCTTGATTATGACCCATTAAGCAATAAACTGCATTTTGTTGGACTCAATTTGACCCCCAGTTGACCAGGGGTCAAAATGACCAAAATACCCCTATGGGGTGTGAATAGTCACTTCGGTCAAATGAGCTCCAAATCAAATGCAACCACTTCCAGCATATTTCAAATGTCAAACCAAACCTGTTGAACCCACAACCAGCCCCTGGGTCAACCTGGTTGACCAAGTCAACCTAGTTGACCTAGAAGGCCCCTTTAGGGTCAAAACAGGTCATTTTGACCAAATGACCTCCCCAGACCTTGGGACCACCACCATTGGTCTCCAAATGTCATTACAAATCTGTTGAGCCTATTTCCAGACCCTGGACCCACCTGGTTGACCAAGTCAACCAGGGTTGACCTAAAAGGCCCATTAAGGGCCCAAATAGGTCATTTTGACCAAATAACCTTCCCCAGACTTTGAGACTACCACCAGCAGACTCAGAATGTCATTCTGAACTGGTTGGACCCAGTCCCTGGCCCTGGGTCAACTTGGTTGACCAAGTCAACCAAGTTGACCATTTCAAACCCTTAAACCTCCCTATTTCAAATCAAACCTCAAATACATCAAAATCAAGCCTTCCAAAATACTCAAACCACCTTAAACATGCCCATGACGATTTGGATTGGATTGGTCACTGTGACCCAGCCACTAGTTGACTTGGTCAACTAAACTCAATTCAAGTCAATTTAAGGTAATATGGGCCCTTTAAGGACTCATATCCAAATTAATCCAAATCAAATCATTCAAACTCTCTAATTCTCTTCAAATGATGATTCAGACTTATCCAAACCTATTTAGGCTCAAACCACTTTGATTTGACTTGATTAGCACTTGATCCAAGGCCAAATCACTTCAATACCCTTTCTAAGGTATTCAAACCCCCATATACCTTTGACCCCTTATTCAAATATCCATATCATGACTATGGCTCACTATTCTTCATCCCATTTAACCTTCAAATGGTTTTCACATCATAGCCTAGCCATTTTGACTAAGTTTGACTAGTCAAACTAGTCAAAATGACTAAGTTTTCCTTGAACAAACAAGTTTATCTTCAAGTATCAAATGCACCACTTCAAACCTATTCCAAATCCTTCAAAATCTTCCAACCCTTCCCTGAATTTCATATCATTAATCTTGACCAAAGTTGACTGGTCAAAACCAGTCAACTAGAGACCTAGAATCCTATTGCTACGGTTAAACCCATATCCCTTCAATCTAGACTTGCCCAGCTCTCCCCAAGGACTCCAGAAGCTTCTCTGGAGCTAACCAGACCCAACCCAAGTCCTGGCACATCCCTTAGTTCAACCCCAACGTCTCTAGGTGGTCCCCTCCATGTGAGGATGGACTAGGATCGTTTCCACCTGAGACAGTGCTCCTCTCTGTCTCCTAACGACTTGATCCAGCTGTCACTCATCCAATGAAGGAATTGGATGCATCCCAGTCGTCGTTTCTTGGCTCCAGTAGTTGAATAGGAGGAAAAGAGACGGATGAGGCATGAGAGACTATCTCCCATTCTAGTCCAGCTCGAGAGGAGGTAACGTTTCATTTTGCCTCCTAAAGCCTTCTCCAATATTTTCCAATCCTTTCCCGGCGTTTAAAAGCTGTTGGCGGTAAGGTTGACGAGAGACCGAAACCACCATCCGTCTTACCCATTCCAAATCTTCATAGAAGCTTCCTCCAGGCTCGACGTCTTCTGCAAACCTGAGCGTGGACAGTCCACAAGATTAACAAGATCAAAATCATTCAAATCCATCCATTGTAGTGGGGTAAAACTCTAACCCTAGGCATTTACTTAGGTTCTTAAATAACACTCTAAGTATTGCATCAATGACTTTAAAAATATCTTCCCACTCTTCTTTATCTCCTGATTTACCTCTGTTCAAATTTTAAAGTCTTTTAGTTAAGCATCTAGCGAATTAGAGATCAAAAATGGGTTTTATGGCTCGCGGGTGAGCGAAGGTAGGAGACGATCCTTGCAGCCGTTAGATAATTTCATTTTGGATCAACGGCTGTGATCTAATTCCTGATCTGATATGGCTATTTCAAACAGCGGGAGGTCCGAATTTTCATCTGACTAAATCCTAGCCTTCTATTTGAAACCGCGGGAGTTAGATCCACCGTTGGATCTTACTGGATTGAGATCAGCTGTGGGTCTGATCTCGACCATCGGATCCTCTTTGTTTTAGATCCGACGGTTCAAAACTTTGCCGCGTTGGTTAAGTATGCATAGTCAGCTGACCGCCACCGTTTAAATAGCCTAATGAGATCCTGACGCATGGACAGCCCAGTTTTGGTCAGATCATTGTTTGACTGACTGTTTAAAACTGTATAAATAAATAAATAAAATGCACAAAACTTCAAAATCGGATAAGAAATTTCATTTCTTATCCGATTTTGGAGTTCTTGGGCTCATTTTCTTCAATTTTTAATATACTCTATTTTAAAAATAAAATAGAATTATTTTGAGTAATATTTTGATAATTATTTCAATTATTCAGAAAACCTCTTTTCAATTTTAAATAAATATATACAAATTATTTTGACTTGAAACTTGATAGAGGTATTATAGGGCTCAAGATTGGTCTTCCATGATTTTTCTGAAGTCTTTTGATGCAATATCAATTCCATTATGAATTTACAAGAATCTTGGTCATGATTTGACCTAGATTTTTGGAAATTCATAATTAATTCAATTCAACTCCTATAATAGCATGTTAGAGCCCTATGGATCCAGTGTGATGAGCATTTTCCCATAAAATTACATTGAAGATTAAATCATGAATGTTTTAAGAGTAAATTGACATTGGTTGTATATGATTTTTCATATATTGCTCTCAAAATATACATGACCATGGTTTCAAACTTGATTGAGAATTAGTTAAGGATGTGTCTCATATCCCACAGTAATTCTAACCTAGTTTGATGCCTGTATGTCTTTATGGTTAAATGATCAAACTCATAGGTTATTAAATAACCTATAGGTTTAGTGATTCATCATGAACTACTCCATAGAGTATTAAGGTTTTCTCTTTTTGCTTTTGATGATTAATATGGTGTGATTGTAATTAGTGTCCAAGGGTTA
The DNA here is from genome assembly GCA_019925795.1 of Dendrobium chrysotoxum. Taxonomy (NCBI): domain Eukaryota; kingdom Viridiplantae; phylum Streptophyta; class Magnoliopsida; order Asparagales; family Orchidaceae; genus Dendrobium; species Dendrobium chrysotoxum. The sequence continues at coordinate 52,754,028 of CM034306.1, read as the reverse complement.
GTGACTTCAATTTGAACCTACTTAACCTAGTGACATCTAAGGACAATAATTAAGGACCTTTAGTCTAGGAAAACTTAGGAAAATTTTAATAATTAGGATACAATTCCAATTGACTTGAAACTTTGAACACTTGAACATAGTGACACTCTCAGCTCTAGGAAAATTTCCCACTGAATTTTGAAATCATTAAGCCCCTCAATTAACCTAATCAAGTTTAAACCGCAATTAAGCTATTAAACCTTCCAGAAATTCTAATAAATCAAGTTTAAATCCAAAAATTGTATATAATACCTCAAATTGACCAGAGTTAAATCTTTAATCAATGAAAAATAAAAGCCCCTTGAGTGGACTTCAAAATTAAGCTTAATTTAAGTTTAATTGAAATTCAATATTTAATTAATTTAATTAATTAAAAATAATTAAAAATTCCAAAAATTTCTTAAACACTTGGAGATCACTCCTTAGGTCATTCCTGACCTTTGGAGTTGATTTCAAGAAGTTTGGAGGTCATTTGGATTCAAATCATAAAAAGGGCTTTAATTAAACAATTTTAATAATTCATTAGATACTCAAAACTTCAAAAATTCATAACTAATTCAAATGAACTCCAAATTGAGTAAACTCAAAGGCATTCAACTCATATTAAGGTCTAATATTTATCAAAAATGTTAAGTTTCCAGAAATCAATCAAACTTAAAAAAGTCAACCTTTAGTCAAACATAGTCCAAAATCAAGTCAAAACTTCATACCTTCATAACAAAATGTAGAAAAATCCAATTTCAGTGTACTTACTGTCTAACTGATCATATTAAGGTCTAGTATTTCAATTAAACACTTTAAATCAAAAAGTCAAATTTTGACCCTTGAATTAAATGATTAAAATAATTCGGAAAATACCAAAATTCAACATATCATTAAAAATTTCAGAAAACACTAATTTGAACTTAAAACCAGCAACCAACTAATTCTAATTAAAAATTAATCAACTTTTAAAATTTAATCAAACTCAAATCACTTAATTATATCGGGTACCACTAGGTAACCCAGGCCTATGAGGCTATTAAATTAGCCCCAAGGAAGGTGAAATAAACTTCACGGCCTCGGTGTGCAACAAAGGTGGTATCCTACAAACAATCAAAATCATTTTTAAAATTAATTTTAAATCATTAAGATTTAAACTTTAACCTAAATCTTCCCTTAAACCTTAAACCAACTTGAACCTCAAGCAACTTCAATCAAGTGCCTATTTAGGACATATCAAAGCCGCACAGCCTACCTCACACACTTTAGATGGTTTGCTAGGACAACCAACTCTAGTCTTAGGCTAGGCCGGTGTTTACTTTTCTGCTGTGTGCCGGGTTTTTGAGCTTTTATTGCATGTTATTTGCTAGTAGTAGAATTGCTGTGACTGTTTATTTATTTTCTGCATTTTGTAATTTGATTGATTGTACGATAGATCTACCCTTAGGTTAGGAACAATTTATACTAATTCAATCTTATGCAGGTGGCCATGCTCATACAGGGCATAAATTAAAGGGGACAAAATTATAATTATTAAATTGCACAGGTGCTAAGCATGCTTAAGTCCCCCTTTAAAATTAAAAGAGCATGGCCAAGCGTAGCTGGTTTGAGTATTTTAAATTTCAAATATATAACTGCTTGGGATGTCAAATATAAACTGCTGATTATTAGGATAACCCTGCAGGCTGTTGAGTCTAGATTTTTAATTTTAATTGATGTAATTCGAATGTAAATTGAGTTGTAAATTGTTTAAAGTACTTTGAGATTGAGATGTTTAAACATTCAATTTGGAATCCAAAGAGGAAGGAACATCCCTTAGGGGAGAGTTCCTATCCATTTGGAGATCCAAATTAGGACGAATTTCAAATATCCAAAGAGAAAAGATAACACCCCTATTCAGGGGGAGTTTCTTTTCATTTAGATATCCAGACCCGACGATCCAAGGAGTTCCAAGAAGATGAAGAAGTGAAGAACGAGAAGAATCTTAAATCTCAAAGTCACTTGAGTCTTAGGAATAGAATCCGGGTTGTAGTCAGTGGTACCCGGCCACTTTACTTTCCTGTAGACCCTGGGTTGATAATTAAGTGGCACTTGCCACATGGACTTTCAGTTTGAGCATTTATTTAATTAATTTAATTATTTAATTGATTTAATTGATGTGTTGATTGCGATTAAGGACTCGCATGCTTTTAATAGTTTATTTGGCGCTCTTGTATGTCAATTTTGATTTAGCCTGGAACCCGATCGGAGGCTCGTAAGGGTACGGTCATTAACTATTTCTATTTAAACAAAATAAAAAAATTTAAGCTCAGATAGAAACTCTAACGCTCTTAAGAAGTAAGCCCGGACTCGCCGGGAGTTTTTCATGCATCATATTGAACCTTCTCTACCGTGTTAGGCACCTCCCCGCCTGCGAGTTTTGGCAGACCACCTGACCTATTAGGGTGCAGTTCTGTCCAAGGGGATGTTGTGCAATCTCTAGGATAAAACCTATTTTTAAGCCTGATTTTTAAAATTGCTTCATTTTAATTTAAGCATTTCATCGAGTCAATTAGCATGCATTGCATTAGATACAAATTAAATTTGAGTCTAAATCTTAATTATATTTTTAGCTTAATCATTTCACCCAACATATGTTAAAGGGTTAAATAGGAATCTTCTCTAGATGTCAGCCCCGCTCTCTTTAAACTAATCTTAAACAACGTCCCTAACCACTCTTTCATAAAGACTTGACTCATGGTTTTAAAGCGTTTAGGTGGTTTAGCTGGCTCCCCAATCCAGGCCGGGGTAAGTCCAGATTGCATTGCATTAGCTAAGATCCGGGTCACTGATTTTCAGTACCCATTTTAGACTTAGGTTCTGAGGCATGTCTTTAATCCTAAGACCTCAATCTTCTGGGAATCTAATTTCCACTTTCTAATAAAATTGACCACTTAAACATTAAATATCTTTCAATCTAATTTAAGCCCAACACTTAGGATAGGTTGGGGTGTTTCTGAAGTAATTCAGAATCTCAAAGCACCTCCTACTCTTCTTCCTTTGACTCCAGAAAGAACTGCTCAAATTTGATCCAATCGCTATTGAATTTCCAACCCTTAACCTCCTTTGACATCTAGCTTTGAAATTCTTAAATAAAATTCGTATCGCTATTTTAATCGAGAGTATTCGTAGGAAATTTTCTGGTTTCCTACGATGTAATTAACTACGAGGGCTTACGCTCGTAGGAGATTTAGAAACCCAGACCTGATTTCAAAATCAAGTTTTCAAAACCTTTAATTAATTATCTTTGGGAAATCAAAACAAAAAATGGCGATCGTTATTTTCATATTCGAACTATTGATAATGATTGATGTCTTCTTTCTTCGGATAGATATGTCAATTACAATCATAGTTATGATTATGAAATTAATGATCCTATTCAGATTAACATAATCAAATAATTGATTAAACATCATTTTGATCTTTCGAGATCGTGTGTTGTTTCTCCTTGAGTTTGATTGTGATAATCAGGATAAATCAAGATTTGTAATTTGAACCTATTAGGGAACGATATGTTCACCTTTCGAGGTGATATATTATTCATAATAAGTGTTCGGTTATAAAATTAAAATTCCAGAAATTTAACCTTCCCAAAGAAAATTAAACCCTCTTTTCAAAACTATATTTTTTCAATCAAACAGTGGTTTAATTGGTTGAAGGTTAAGGGGTTTAATTTTAATTAGATTAATTGATTGCTAGTTTTAATGTTTGAGTTAATATTTTCTAAAATTTAAAGCTAATTATTGAATTTTCAGTATTTTTTGAATTATTTAAATGCATTAGTTAAGGGGTCAAATTTTGACTTTTAAAAATTAAAATGAATTCTAGAGTTTAGATATTTTTCTTAGATATTAGACCCTGAGATAAGTAATTAGACACTAAGTTTGCTAGATTTGAATTATTCTGCATTAAGTTATAAATTTTCAAAGTTTTGGCCTATTTTTGAACTATAATTGACCAAATTATTGACATTTTGACTTTGACTCATTTCTGCTAGTTTAATATTTTTATTAAATACTAGACCCTAAATGGAGTCTATTGGCTTTAAGTTTAATTAATTTGGAATTTTTTAGATTTAATTATGAAGTTTTGAAATTTGACTAATTAATTGAATTAATTAATTGGTTAATTAGGAGGGTTTTAATGGTTTTGATCCAAATTGACTCCAAACTTCTTAAAATCACTCCTAAAGGTCATAAATGGCTGAAGAGAGTGTTCTCAAGTGTTTGAGAATTTTTTAGAATTTTTAATTATTTTTAATTAATTAAATTAATTAAATATTAATTTTTAATAAAAATAAATTAAAATCAAATTAAGAGTCAAGTGATGGAGCTTTTAATTTTCTTGAGTTAAGGGTTTAATTCTGGTCAATTTGATATATTATTTATAATTCTTGGATTTAATTTGGAGGTTGATTGGAAGTAGAATGGGCTCTGATGACCTCGTACAAAGATGAGGTCAAAAGTGGTCCTTTAGTTCCACTAAATGAGTGGTTACTTGAAGAAGGCTGGAGTAGTAAGGGGGTAAGTTTATCTTGCCTCAAAGTTTTGGTTATTCATCATATGTTCAAATTGATGTGGGATCTATGAGAAAGCATGATTAAAAATTAATCAATTGTATATTTATTAGATATGGCTTAGATGAATATAGCTATAAATTATATAATTATCAAAATCAGATATTCATTAGGAGCAGAGATGTTAAATTCAATGAAAATAAAATATACAATGATAGAAATGAGACTCATGTAGATTCTTTCAAATATGTTGAAATAGAGGATGATCATGATCAAGAAAATAAAGCTGATGGATCACATAGGGTTTCTCAGACACCTGCTATTAAAGTTAGAAGATCCAATAGAATCTCAAAGACACTACAAAGGTATTCTCCTTCCCTATACTATTTATTGATGACATATAGTCGTAAATTAGAGTGTTATGAAGAGGCCATTCAAGTTGATTCAAAGAAGTGGAGCAAGTCATGGATGATAAGATGCATTCACTTGGGTTGAATCAGACTTGGGATTTAATATAGCTACCGAATGACAAGAAAGTATTATAGAGTAATGGTTTACAGGCTGAAAGAAAAACTTGATGGTAGCATGTGCTACAAGGCCATACTTATAGTTAAAATTTTTTAGCAAAGGCAACTAGTAAACTACAGTGAAATTTTCTCTCCAGTGGTGAAGATGATTATAATTGGTACTAAGCATAATAACAATAGAGGATTTATATCTATAGCAGATTGATGAAAAGATAACATTTCTTCATGGTGACTTTGAAGAAGAGTTATATATGGTGCAACCTGAGGGATATATGGTCATAGGTAAAGAATATTTGGTTTGTAGGCTTAAAAAGATTCTACATAGGTTTAAGCAGGCACCAATATAGTGGTACAAGAGATTTGACATGCTTATGTTAGATAATGGGTGCATAAAGTGCCAAACATATCACAGTTATTTCTTCAAATATTTTGATAATAACTATATCATTATGCTTTTGTATATGGATGACATGTTGATTATAGGGTTATATATGGAGATGATAAAATGTCTAAAGGAGCAGTTACTAATGAGTTTGAAATAAAAGATCTAGGTCCAGCAATGAAAATTCTTAATAAGAGAATTAGTAGGAATAGAAATGCAAGTATACTGAAGTTATCTCAAGTTGAGTATATTGAAAAAGTATTATAGAGATTCAACATGAGTAAGGCAAAGTCAATTTGCATTCCCTTTGATAGTCATTTTCAACATGAGTAAGAAATAATTGCATAAATCTAAAGTAGAGAAAGAATAGATGGAGAGGACTCCATATACTTCAGCAATTGGAAGTTTGATGTATGATATGATTTATATGAGACCTGATATAACATATATAGTGGGAGTAGTCAATAGATTTATAAGTAACCCAACAAATTTCATTGGGAGGTGGTTAAGTAGATTCTAATGTACTTAAGAGGATTAGTTGACATATCTCTTTGCTTTAGAGATGCATGGATTAATTTATAAGGTATGTAGATTATGATCTTATTGGAGATCTTGGTAGTATGAGAAGCACAATTAGTTATATCTTCACTTTGGAAAAGACTATAGTGAGTTGGGTTTCCAAATTACAAAATATTATTATGTTCTCAACCACAAAAGCTAAGTATATTTCTATCATTGAGGCTAGCAATGAAATGATATAATTGTAAAGTTTTATGGCTGAACTTGGCAAGGGGAAAAGGAATGAGAAGTTACATAATGATAGCATGAGTACTATTCATCTAGCCAAGAATACTTTATTATATTCCTGGACAAAGCATATCCAACTTCAATATCATTTCATCAAATCATTAGAAGATGATCAATTATCTTTGGAGAAGATATACACGACCTAGAATCCTACAGATATTCTGACTAAGATGGTGATGGTTGATAAACCGAAGCTATATATAGTTTAAGTTAGCTTTTATGAAGGATGAGAGCAGGGGTGAGCGACACCACATGAGCTATGATTGGTGTTACAGATTAGGAGAAGGATTTATCATAATAAGTTTTTTAAGGAGAGATTATTAATCGTGTGTAATCTTATTGTGTCGATTAATTGGGCTATATGTTGTCTTGGACCTCAATTCAGTATGTCAAGTTTGTTGTGGGGGGTGGTTATAGGGGTTCTTTATAGTGCCCTGACATTGTATACTCGAGCACCTCGACGCTATGCACCTGAGTGCCTAGTTCCACATACCTGAGCTCCCTAGTATTTCATATTTTCTAGGAGAAAAGATAGAAAATGGTGTGCTAAGATGCTCCAAACCACTATGACACTATTAGACATATTGGAGAGAGAGCATTTAGCATCGTGGCCCTCCAAACTAGCACATGGCATTGCGAGGCCAGCTAAGCAATTTTGTCTTTCGTATTTTCTTAAGGGTGTCATCTCTTGGTAGTTTCTTTATATATCTTTATTTTATTCTTATGTAAGAATGATCCAAAAGAGTAGAGAGACAAGCAGAGAGTGAGAAAGAAGAGGGATCTGTACTATCTCCCAAAATTTTCATAGTGGATTTTTTGGTGTGGTGTGGCTCCATATTTTTTTCCCAGTTTTGAGTTTTCCATGTTAAATCCTAGTGTTCTTTTTTTATGCTATAAATTTTTATTTCTTGTTTATTTTGCGATGAGCTTTACTTCCACTTCAAACATAGAGGATAGTAGTTGACGAGCTATAGTTTATGGGTGATGGAGATTAAATGATTGTAGTCGGCCGATGGTGGTCGAAAAGACCATAGTCAAAAGACGATAGTCAAAAAATCATAGTCGACAAAAATAAGGGTGATCCGAGGATCATAGTTGGAAAGCGATTGAGGTCTAAAGGATAGTTAGTCATGTGATGGTGGTTGCAGGACCATAGTTAGATAACGGTGGTATGAGGGTCATACTTGGGTGATGGAGGTTAAAGAATCGTAGCTGACAAGCAACGTGGTTGGAAGGAAAGTAGTCAAGCGACAGAGTTTAAAAGGATTATATTCTGGTGTGGTCAAAGGATTGTAGTTAGAAAATTATGGTCCAAGGATTGTATTCAAGTGATAATGATTGGAGGACTATAATTGGTGGATGATAGAGGACTGTAGTTAGGCGCTTATTGTTTGAAGACCGTAGTCAACATATGATATTGGATGACACAAGTCGATGGTTTATAGTCAGATAATGGTGGTTAAGGGACCATATTTGGGCAATTGTAGTCTAAAGGATAGTAGTCAGGAAATGATGGTAAAAAGATTATAGTCGAGTGGTAGAGGTTTGACGATCGTAGTCAGGCGACAGTGATTGAGGAACATGGTTGGGTGATGTTGGTCTGAGGACTATAATCTGCGAGCAATAGTGGTCATAAGGACCATAGTCAGGTGATAGTGACTGTAGTGATCATCTGGTGAAGGCTCGATGGTTATAGTTGGGCAATGGCCTAGTAGAGGTGCCCAAGAAGGTGTTCCAAGATTTTTAGAGCTGTAGAGCTCTCTTAAATCTCAAGCCAAAGTCAAGTTGCAACTGTCAACGTAAAAAGTGATGGCTTATTTATAGATTTTTTAGAATCATATGCCTGTAAATATGGAGAAAATCAAGAACAATCTATCATCGCTTATATTAGTTTCTTTGATTATAAAGTGTTTGTTTAGCATTTAAGTATCTTAATAATGTTAGAACTATGTGATTTTTTATCACCATATTTGTCTGATTGTGTCGCTTGATTTGACTATAAGCATGCCAAATTTTGAGATGATTTGATCATCTAATTAATGTCTAGCAGTTTTAAAACATACTTGAGGCTCTTAATTTGGGCTCATTAGATTTGGATTGGATCATTTTTTGTGTCATTTTATTCAACCTTTCGAGATGTTCAATTTGACTATAAATTTAATGAAATTGGACTTTAAGGTCCTGAATTTAATTTTGGAAATTTCAAATTCAAGTACATATCGAGGTAAAAATCTTGGTTAAGTTGTTAAGATGATGTTGATCCTAGCCACCCCTTCCTCATCTTCCTTTGTCTTCCTCCCTATCGATCTTCTCCTCCGGCTAAGCTAGGGGGATCCCTATTCCTCTCTCCTATGGGCTCCCCGACTCTCTCTCATGATTTTTCCCCACTCTCAAAGATCCCAGTGACTCCTCAGAGCTAGATGTTAGACTGGACAAATATCATCAACCTCAAGTTTTTCTTCAATAGATCTCCCCATCTCGTTTATGCACATAGTGGATGAAGTTATCATCTTCCATAAAGGTAAGATAGATGCCGCAGCAAAGGAATGGATTCTATCTCTTATAGGCTATTTTGTCAGGAGAAGACCCTATTATGAGGCTTTTCTTACGGCTATTCACAAAACTTGGAAACTCAAAGATAATATTAAGCTACATAACCTCAGTGGTGGTTTTTTTCTTATTAAATTTTCATCATCTGTCGATTATGAAATGGCTTGGCATGTTGGTGTTTGGTTCTTCTTTGGTAAGCCATTTATCTTGCAGAAATGGTCACCGAGATTTAGACCCCAAAGGGAAAACTTCACGTATGTTCCAATCTGGTTTAAGATGATAGATTTGTCACTCTATTGTTAGAATTTTGATGGTATCTCTCGTATTGCTAGCAAAGTTGGTATCCCTTTAGTTGTTGATGCTCTCACAGCCCAAAAGACACGTCTGACCCATGCTTGTGTCTGTGTCTAGGTGAACAACAAAATGGTATATCCGGAGTTTATCCCTATTTCCATAGAAGACAAAATTATCAACCCTAAAATCCAATATGAGTGGAGGATACCTCCTTGTAACCTCTATGGATCCCTGGTCCACACCTCTGTTTCTTGCCCATCAAAACCACCTTCCACAATTGTTGAAGAAAACCTAACCAGAGGTAGAAGCAAAGGGTGCAATCTTGTAGGCTTTTATGTCCCCAGACTTAGTCGCAGTAATGCTCCTTTTGTTTGTGTTTGATATTCCCAACCTTTGGATAAACCGTCATCACAACCTCTCAAGCCTCAGAATTCCATTCATGTAACTAATCTTCCAAGCGCATCCACAGCCACATTCCCTAAAAATCCTCCTACTACTTCCATTATGCCTATCATTGTAAACCAACCCACTGTTCTTCCCCCACCCTCCAAAATACCTAACCTCAACTCCCCAACAGAAGAGTCCATTACAAGTTCCATTATTCCCTCTGTTTTTGAAGCCACTACCACAAGCATCGTCTCTCCAAATAAATTTGACGTTCTCATGGAGTATTATACCGAGCTAAGCAATATGGATAACCCTGATACAAAATTCAACACCAAGTCAAAAGCCAACTCTGAAAACCCTACTCCCTCCACAAGTACTACTACTCAACAAAAATAAAACTGAGAAAAGCATTCGAGGAAGACTCCCAACACCTCATCCAAATCTCAATGATCCTTTCCACCATTGCATCTTGGAACATTCGGGGTTTTAACAATCCCAACAAAGTTTTCACTTGCAAGCTTTTAACTAAGAAGCATAATTTGGACATGCTTTATTTATTGGAGAATCACATTCATGTTGACTCTCTTTCTTATTCTTGGTTTTGTTCTAACCATTCTATCTTTTATGGAGAAGCTAGCCATAATAATTTCAACCGGTCTAATTCTGGTAGAGTCTGGATTAAATAGGCTGCCTCAAAGTTACATCTCTCCCCCTTCCTTTACTTCTTTCCAAATGATTAGTGTGCTTATTACTTTTGGCTCATTCGTCTCCTTTTTTCTATTAGTCATTTATGCTGCTAACTCTAAAGAAGATTGTCTCACCCTCTGGCAAAAAATTTGTGACACTGCCCCTTCCCCATCCTTGCCTTAGCTAGTCATGAGTGATTTCAATTGCTACAGATTCCAAAATGAAAAAGCTGGAGGGAGTTTGTTGCATTACATTAGATTGGGAGATTTTAATTTTCTAATCTTTGATACTAATTTAAAGGACTTGGCATCAGTTGGGCATTTTTATACACTATCTATTCATCAAGTTGATAATCCTATCCATATCAAACTTGGCAGGGCTTTAGTTAATGGTGCGTGGTTGGGGGCTTTTCCTTCTTCTCTTTATTTTATTAGGGACCCTCTATGCTCCGGTCACTCTCCTTTAATTCTAAAGGATGCTATACACTGGGCCAACAAGAGACATTTCCAGTTCAAAAATTGTTGGACTAATTTGGATGAGTATTGGAATATTTTGCTTTAGGTTTTTATGGAGCTTTGTCATGGCAATCCTATTGTGGATTTTTGCAACAAACTTAAGAAGGAAAAATCTTTATTGAAAAAAAAATTGGGCCTCTTAAATCTCCTTCACACACAACAATCAGCTTGCCTTTCTCTTCTTCATGACGACCCAACCAACAAGATCCTCAATCATTCCCTTAAGATATTAATGGTGAGATTACTGATCTTGCCAACTCTTGGGCCTCTTGGATTACACAAAGAGCCAAAGCTAAGTGGCTAAAAAATGAAGAAGATGACCTCAAATTTCTATATAATAAAATTCGTATGCGCAAGAACTATAATGGTTCCACTATTACTGCTACCTTGGAAGGGAACCTTGAAAATGCCACTGATGCTATAAATGTCATTACCCAACACTTCAAGACTCTGTACAACCTTTCTGCCCTTCCTCTACCTGATACCTCATCTTTCCCTTCCGGACAGGTTATTCCCTCCCATCTAACCCATGTCCTTTAAGATCTTATAATTGTGGCTGAGATTAAAGCGGCAGTTCTATCAGGTTCCTCTACCTCTACCCTGAGTCCGGATGGTTTTACCTTCCATTTTTATAAAATTGGTTGGCACATTTTGGGGCCTAGTCTTTACAAAGCAGTCATGTCATTTTTTGAGAAAGGTTACTTACCTAGAAGTGTGAAAGCTACTGGGATTTCCTTAATCCCTAAGAAGAGTCATGTTACATCCATCTTTGATTTCAGACCAATATCTTTGGGCAACACTATTTATAAAATTATAGCCAAGATTTTGGTTGCTAGGCTTAAACATATCATGCTTATTATCATAAGCCCTCCTCAGGCTGGTTTTATCTATAAGAGAATCTCCTCTAGCAATGTTATTTTGGCTACTAAAATTTAGGGTACTTCAAAAAATGCATGAGTAGTCAATTCATGTGTGCCAAGTTGGATATTAAAAGGCTTTTGATTTGGTTTCGAGAGATTTTTTATTCCAAAGGATGATTCAAAAGGGGTTCCCTCCAATTTTTATTGGTTGGGTGAATGCTTGTATTTCGGATGTTCACTTTTCTATCTGTGTTGATGGGGCTTTAGAGGGGTTTTTCCCCTCCTCTGTGGGTCTTAGGCAAAGATTTCCCTCAAGTCCTTACCTCTTTTGCATAGTCATGGATGCTCTTTCCTATCTCTTGGACAACAAGATGAATGGAAGTGGGTTTATGGGTATTGATATTAAAAAAATTCATCTCTCACACTTATTATATGCTGATGATCTCTTAGTATTTGAGAAAGCTACTATTCATAATTGTAATGTTTTGAAAGACATCCTCTTCACCTTCGCCTGCTCCTCTAGGCTAGTTGTTAACTTTGATAAGAGCTCCATTATCCCTCAACTGAATGCCCCTTTAGCCAACGATATTTGTGTTGTTTTAAGCATTCCAACCTTCTCTCATAAAATTACCTACCTTGGCCTTCCACTATATATATTAAGAGAATTCTTCTCTCTAAATTTTCTCCTCTTCTAGATATTATTACTAACAAGCTTTCTGGTTGGAAAGCAAAATCTCTCTCTTTTGCAGGTAGGCTTCAATTCCTTAGATTCACAATTTGGAGCACTATAGGATCCATGGGGCCATTTTACCTAAATTTTATTGCAAATAAATTACTAAAATGTCAGCAAAATTTTATTTTTTGGAGATCATAATGCTAAGAAGTTGCATTTCGTGTCTTGGTCTAATACTTGCAAACCTAAGAACAAAGGGGGCCTGGGTCTCCTCGCTTTCTTCGAGCTTAGATTTGCTTATAACTATGCTTCCATTCTCATGATGTACAATTCACCCTTCCCACTATCGACATGGCTGCCCATCAGGTACTATTCCCCTTGGAAAACACCGTCGATCTCTTCCTCTTCCATATGGAAAAGCATATGTGATACTGATGTTAAAGCTAAAATGAATTTCACCTTCAATGTATCTTTTAATGGCCCCATCTCTCTCAAATGGGACCACTGGTGCATGGGTAAATGTCTCACTAATCTACCTTATAATAATACTTTGATTAATTGCTTCCCCGAAGCTTTGCTCTCTGATCTATTTGATTTGAATGGTTGGAGGCTTCCCACTCAAACCCATGATTCGTTAAGAGCCTTTATCTGCTCTATGCCCATCTCCTATGCTGTTGGTGACGGTTGTTTGAAATTGTCTTCTTCTACTGGTGGCTCTTCCAGCTCATTTTTGCATGAATTTTATAAGGATAGAAGGTTGGTTAATTGGTATTCATCGGTTTGGCATAAGAAGCATGCTCTAAGATATTCTATTTTTGGTTGGTTATGTTTTGTTGGGGGTATCAAATCTGCAGATGTGTTGATCAAGAGAAATATTTTTGTGGATCCACTGTGTTGCTTTTGCTTATAAGCATTTTGAAAGTGTATCACATCTCTTTTTCGAGTGTGATTATTCCTACTGCATTATTTCTGAAATTATCCCTTGCTTGAAGAAGTTCCTTCTTCCTCCAAACCTAAGTCAAATTTTGGATTTTTATCCAGACGTAGTCATCATAGAGCTGGAAATTCAAGTTTTTACCTTCTACTGCTTTGGGGAATGGTTTACCACATATGGAGAGAGAGAAATTCGAGAAAATTTGGGAACAAGTTTAGTATTTATGGCACTATCAGAAGCAGCATTTTGAAAGCAATTTCACTTAAAATTTCTAGATGGAAAAATGGGGAACAATTTCAAAATCTGCTATATGCCTCAGTTTAATGTTGATGGGTTTCTCTGTGGTTGTTGCTCTTTTGGTTTACTTTGCGGGCATTCAACATTATCTTCTATTCGTGCTCTCGATTTTGCAGTCATCGAATACGCTTTTATTTTCTAGATAGGGTTCCATTTTGATGCCTTGGACAATGATAACATCCCATCCTAATTCTCCCATTGATGGTCTTCAGGCAACCAGGGGTTCCTCTCCACATCAAATTCTTGCTAAATATGCTTTCTGCTCTGAGTCTAGGCATAACTTTGTTTTTATTTTCTTCTCTCCGTAGGTCTTTGATCTTTTTTTATAGCAGATTTTGATGGCTTAACTGTTGTTTTCTGAGTTGGTTTTTTGGTCATCTGCGCTGTTTTGGTTTGAGCGTTGATGGCTCATTTTTTGCTTCTTCTTTACTTTCTTACATGTAACCACGAGCACTGCTGGCTCATTTTTTGCTTCTTCTTTACTTTCTTACATGTAACCACCCTGATGTACTAAGTAGTTAATAATTTGCAGTGTTGAAAACGATAATGTTCTGTATCATTGTTGTTTGCAGTGTTGAAAACGATAATGTTCTGTATCATTGTTGTGTTCATTATAAGCATTTTTATATAAACTTTTCTAAAAATGATTCATGCGTAAAAGAATTGAGCAGATATAATACGAATAATATTTGTCCATCATTTTTATTAGCTTTGTCAAAAATCAGTAAAGTCTTATCTATCCATTTGAGTTAACCTTAAAATGAACTCAAAATTAAATAATATTGGGATCATTAGATTTGTCCCATCCAAATGATATTTCAACCTGAAGCACACATTATTCATATATAACAGGGCATTATGCTTATTTATTACGAATACTTGAGAAATTACAGTTCTTCCCTCTTCTTAGATGAAAACAAACAGTTAAGATATATGCATCCAAGCTGCAAAGCAGCACACATAAAATGAACTAAAACAAAGATCATCACAGCCGAGAGCCAAGAGGAATCAAGTAGTGATGCTTGATTTTTTTTCTTAAGAGTTTAGGGTATTGCTCAAAAGAGAGATTTGTCGATGATATGAGTTCCCCCGTGTGCGTCGTATATGTAAAAGCCAAACCGTTCAACATGCATGAGTTACCTTTGTGGTTTGCTCTCTATCAATGCGTGCCAATCAAAGGACAACGAGTCAGTTAACAGAGTCAGAAATTACAAAGCTAACCCACATGCCCAACTTGAGCTCATATAATAATAGCACGCACCCCGGGCGGCCTCAAGCACCGGACGCAACCTCCTTAGCTGGTTCGATCTGATGTTTTGCCCATGTGTGAACCGGCTGCGCCTCAGTCGAACCGGTAACACGGGGCCACCAATGGTTCATCCTCCGCCGCCTCGATCGCTTTACGAGCGCCCGTGTGTGCTGCCGTAGGAGCGCGTTGACGGCCATGAGATAATTGCTGGAGTCATGGTCCCGCAAAATTGCTCCCTCCGACCCATACGCCGTCGGACGGCTCAACGTCTCCAGCGGGTGAGGTGTGTTCAAAAACTTCCGCAGCGCGGCACGGCCAACATCGCCATCCAACAACGCGTACAGTGCGGCGCCGGATGGAAGCAAAGGGTGAGGCGTCGAGGTCTTCTCTTCGGGCTGGAGGATGTATTGCTTTCCAAGCGGGAAATACAGCAGATGCTCGGTGTTGAGGCAAGTGTGCGAACGGAAGGAGCCGTTGAGGCGCTTCAGAAGTTTGGCGACGTGGTTGGGATAATCACAGGAGAAGGCGCGGGGTACGATGTCGCGGTGCATCATGACGGCGCGGATGTAGGTTTCGTCGAGGGAGAGGGCTTCGAGCACGCGGTGTCCGGCGCAGAAGACGGCGGGGGAGCCGAAGGTAACGACGGGGAGAAGTGACGAAAGGGGGATGGCGTTGCGTGAGAGGAGCATGAGGCTGATGAGAAGCGAGAGGCTTCCTCCTAGGGAGTGGCCGGTGAAGCGTAATCGAGCGGCTCCGCCGTGGGCAACGATGTGGGAGTTGATCTCTGGCATGAATCGGTGGTATATGCCCTTGGCTGCTTCGTAAATGCCCCGGTGGACTAGAGCCTCGGTTCCCTGGTTTATGAATGGCATCCACTTGGGTTAATTAGTGACTGTATGTGTCCAATTGTTAGCTTCTGTTTACATGCTGTTCTTCTACAACGTACGATTTGTGGGGGACTTACTTCGAATTTTGTTGGCTCGAAGAAGAGATTAGCTTGCCAGGATGCCAGAGAATCGGAGCCCTGATGACATTTCAGCAAACAGTTTAGACCCAAATACTTCAACAGACATTATTTTCAAGAATATGTGAAAATAAATAAATTATAATGAATAAAAAAGAAGAATTTGTGACCTATGCTAAAAAAATAATAAATATATCACTTAAATTAGAATTTTTTTTAATATATAATATGATAAGAATTAAGGAGCATACCATTTAACTTAGACTTTTTTGTATTGAATGAGAATTATTATTATTGTTATTATTGATTTCATAAAAAATCATCCTAATCAAGCATGAATCTCAATGCATATTAAAATTATAAATTTTCGGAATTATATTTAAGATTATTTGAACTCTAATTTTGGCAAATGTATGGCCGAATTGAATATATCAATAAGACATTTTCATTGACACCAAAAGTAATATGATCTAAGTCCAAATGAAATACAATAGAAAATTTTAACACACTAATTGGACAATAAAACAAATCCAGGTCATTCATACTTATAGTCAAATCAAGCATTTCATTGAGATGAATCTGAAGAGCTCAAGGTTGTTTAATTCTGACATCATTCAGGCATCAAAATGTGAAAATATTATCAAGAAAATCAATATGGACTATCTGATAGAGTATTTTAGATTTTATATATATTTACAAGGCATGTCACTAACAAATATCTAAATAGACCTTCACTTTTTAATTGAAGAGGAGACTCTTAGCATACGATTCAAGGGACCTCACATGCTCTAAGAATCCCTAAGCTTAGCCCAATCACCTCAAACAAACCCTTCATTAATTGTTACCATCATCGAACAACCACTTGATCACCACTATCAGACCATCATTTGACAATTGTTGTCGAACCACTGCCATATTGCAACTGTCAAAATATTGCCCAAGCACCGTCGTCATAACAGCACCTAACCATCGCCATCCAATTACCTCTCAATCACCACCGTCAAACTATCACCCAACCAACATAGTCAAATCACCATCACTTGACTACAGTCCTGTAACCCTCATTGCCCAATGAAGGTTTTTCGACCACCATCACTTGACGATAATCCTCTATCATCGCTGCCTAATTAAAATACTACAACTATCGTTACTAAACTACAGTCCGCCGATCACCATCATCCAAGTATAGTCTTCCAAATAATATCATCCAATACGATTGAACTATGATCATCTGATCATTGTCATTCAACTACGATCTTTTGAACACCATTCCCGAGCTACAGACTCTGCCACCATCATCGTACTACTTGCCATCATATTTCGTCCCTTGACTACAATACTCTAACCTACATCGTTACATCGATGCAAACATACTGGATCACCTAACATCAATTTTGATATTTTAAAATCTAAAGGAGCTATTAAAATTATATGCCATCATAATCTTTTTTGGGTATGAATATCGATACATATTTAAACTTATAGTTATACTAAACGTCTTGACAAGAGGTTCATGTAAACCTATAAAGTCATCCAGTCAGAGTCCAAATGACCTAGATCAAGCATCTGAAACACAGTAGGAAATTAATTGGATGACCAAATAATTTCAAAATATCTCATGCTTATAATTAAATCGAGCGTCTCGATAAAATGAATCAAACAAGCTCAAGATCATTTAATTCCAAAATTATTGAGGCACCTAAATGTGAAAAGAATTATATATGATCGAGAAAATCAACATTTACAATACATGTTTCTCTAAAAAATCTATAAATAATCCTTCACACTCTAAATTAAGGGAGAGGACAATGACTTGAGATTCAAGGGAACTCAAATGCTCTAAAACTCTCAGAGCTCTACCCGAGCATTAATGACAGGCCACCATCAAAACGTTACTATTTGACCACCGCCTAATTATTTTCATTGGACCACTATCTGATCACTACTATTAGAACACTTACCAATTGCCTCCCTCAAAATACCTCTTAATTGCTGCCATCAAAGTACGATTTGGGCTATTGCCCCACTGTCATTGTCACATCTCCACTCTATCACAACCATAAGAACACCACCCAACAATCATTGGAATACCGCCCAGCTACCACCATCGAACCACCAACAAAACGTCATCATCAAATCAACACTCGACCAAGTTCATCAAACCACCATCGATCATCAATAGTCCTCTAACCCTCATCTCTCGACATCAGTCCTTCCACCATTATCCCCTGACTGCAGTGTTATGACTACTGTCACCCAATGACAATTTTTAGATCACCGTTGCATAACAAAGGTCATCAAACTACCGTCACTCGACTATGGTCCTCCAACCACGGTCGCATAACTACGATCTTCATACAAATATCACCCAATTATAATCCTCCGACCATCATCACCTTCCTATGGTTCTCAAAATATCATTACTCGGATACAATTCTCGGACCATTATTACATGATTATATCAATACTAATTGATTTTGTCGCATGTCATCATCAATAATGTCAATACACGTCATCACTAATAAAATCTGCGCACAATATTGACATCAACTCTGACTCTTAACTTCAACATCAAAATTCTCTTCACTTGTAACTAATTTTTGTTAATGAAAACGGCGATACCACTCAATTTATCAAAAAGAATCATATTCTTTCTTAAATTAGACTGTACTACTCTCATGCACTTTGAACAGTCAAACAAACAAAAAAAGGGATATGCTATGCGAGAGATTATTACGTGCGGAGTCCAAACGTAGAGAATCGTTCGGTTTTGTTATTGTAAATAGTAAAAACATAGTTATTATTCATCACTGTACTTTTACTGTCCATCCTTGCACTTTGATTATTCATAATCACAAAATTGAACGGTTCTATATTCGAACTCTGCTCGTAATACCCTCTCACGCTGTGCTGCCTAAGCAAAGGCTTCGGGGTTGAATTAAAGAGACGTTGGAGGATGCGTCAATTCTCATTGATTTGTTGTGTGGAGCCCGCTTTTAGATTTTGTTTTATTGAATGTATTGCTATTTAATTGGCACGCGCTCGAGAGTGTACTTTGAGCTGAGAAATGCTGGAAGGCTTGGTTGTTTGGTGGAGAAATTATGAAGCGAGTAATTTTATGTATAAATATTAAATATAGGACTGCATTGTGTACTTTGGTAATATGCAAGATTTGATGAGAAGTTTTAGAAATTACTAAATGTAAAAAAATAACAATGGGTAGATCTAATAAAAAATATGTAAAAAATTATATATAATAGAATAAATATTATGTAAGAATATTCTGATATTCATTATGTCAAAATATCTTTAAAATATATTTAGTTTTATTTTAATATTAATATAATATAAATTTATAAATATATAATATCAATTTCAAAATAAATTTAATAATTATTAAGCTCATCATCATCATAAATTTATATTAATATCATTACTGGCTATCTCTACACCCAGGTTGAAGAGCCAAGTAGATCTCAATAGTCTCTTACAAATGGGCTTATTAAATTTATTTTAAGATCAATATTATATATTAAAATTTATATTATATTAATTTTAAAATAAATTTAATAACGGTTAAATCTATTATATGAGCGACATAATTTTGTATATTAGAAAATAAGTTGAAAACCTGGATAACGAAGCAGCGAGTGCGTGTGCTCGGCTCGTCGCACACGAACCACTCGCAAGGGGAAGAATGTAGAGATTGAAGTTCCCTGGCTGCCTCCAGCCTGGCCATCTCCTCAGCAGCCACCACCGCCGTCACCGACGACGCCGCCACATAGGTCGCCACTTTAGACTTGTATGTCCTGCCTTTACGACCTTGATCATAATTAGCCGCATCCTGATCAGTCCCATCGGTGACTTGTGCTCCGAGGTAGAGCAGACTCTTGGCTTTTTCATGGATGTAGGAAGCCGCGGTTGCGGCAATCTCGTATGCAACGGAGGGCGAGCGGGCTGACTGGCTTGGTGATGCTGCCACGCGCTCCGGCATGGCCGCGTGGGTGGAGTCGGTATCTTGCCTCGCTTTGATAGCAGCCTCCTGCTTCTTATCCAGCGAAGACGTCACCAGCCAGAATCCGTAGTAACTCCTCAATTCATCGGCCTGCGTGTAGTAAAAACTTTTTATGTTGAACTTTACTGAACTATTAAAGACAATAGTAACTAATGCTAGCTACTCACATCTCATGATTTCTTTTTTTTTTTTTTTTTGAAGCACTAAAGAAAATTAATTGATTTGACAAAACAGACGCCAATGCTTTTCAAAATAATTTTTTGGCGATTTCACGATGGTTGTCGGATCACCACATAATGCTCCATCAAAAATAAGAGCAATATGCTATTTACTCATAATTTCAAGAACAAGCTTTCATATATTAAACGAAAAAAATAACTAATTACAGTGACAAATCAAAACAGATTATTATATTTTCTCTTTGTTTTTCTTTATTAATTTCAATACATCAGAATTATAAAGTATAGATGTGGTATTATTAAATTTATATAAAGGTAAAAAACTCATATAATATCATATAATAGTATACTGATAAAATTATTTATCATATAAAGTGTATTAAAATGAATTTTAAAATTATTGAATTTATTTTGAAATTAATGCTAATATTAATCTAGAAAGAAATCAAATAATTTTCAAATTCGATATAATTTGTATAAAAATATATTCACTTGATTTTTTTTTTCTAATTTTAATTTCAATCAGCATTTAATCATTGATGATGATTTTGTTTTAAAAAAAATATATTATCATTTGAAACGTGTAATTTGAATTTTAAAAAATTAAATTGTTCCTAAATATTCTAACATAAATTGGTAGAAATCGACCTAACACTCTAACAGGCAACCCCAACGTACACGAAAGTTCACATGCATATATATATATATATATATATATATATATATATATATATATAGATTTTGGTCTTCAAGAAGTTATTCAAATAACGAAACAGTTCTGACGAAATTCTTAAGAGAAAAATTAGAAATAAAAAATAATAAGCCGATTCCTAACTTTATGACCGATTAAATAGGCAATCAAGAAATCGCCCACGCCACTGGCATGAACCCGCAAATCCCACCATTCGATCGGAACGAGAAAAGAAAAAAAAAATTCTATCAAATTTTGGTGAAGATGAATTTGTAAATTATTTAATTGATTATAAGAGATATAATATAATATCAAAAGAGGACATTTTTTCCTCAAATAGAACAAAGTGCAGGGATTGTTGAAGGAAAGCTAGGGCCGGGTTGCATACCTTGATCTCTTGAATGTCGTAAGCGATGTTGCATAGGAAAGCCAGCTGGCTGAAGAGCTTAGTCTCCTTCCACGATACCCTGTTCAACAACCTCGCGAACTCCTCCCGACTCCATTCCACTTTCTCCTCCGATTCATAGCTCACTCCGCATGCATTATCTTCTTCCTCCCATTTTACGGATTGATCGGTCTCATCGCTCCCATCCTTGGCCTGGAGGCTCTTCCATCGACTCCGAATCTCGCATATCCTCTGCACCCAATTAGCCCTCTTCTTCGAGATATTCTCTTCCTGGAAACCACCAGTAGAAGCAGCAGCACCCATTTCCTCCTCGCTCTCCTCTGCATCCGAGAGGCAGACAACCTCGGGCTCGAAGATCAGCGATCGGATCGAGCTGGGGAGGATTGATCCTGAGATACCTAACGGAAAGGCTCCAATCGATCGGCTCGTCTTCAACCGAGGCGAAGCCGTCGGATGAGAGACCCTGAAAGAGCACCGCAGCAGTGGCTCCGACCGCGACCGACGCATTCCAAGTCCGCTTCCAAGATCGGCATCCCTCGACGCCGCTGGCGAAGCAACTGCCATCCCCAAGGTGGCGCAGCTCATGGCGGCCCCGTTGCTCTAATTTGATTCCTGCACTTTTCGCCCTTTCTCCCTCGTTTGCTCCGCAAATCCGAGGGAAGGGGGGATTCTAATTTTAGAAATTTGGTTGGAAATCGTTTCATCTAGTCTTGGAAACACCCATTTGTCCTTTTATTAGCATAGATTTCCCTTAATCACTCAAATTAAATGTATTTATATATTTTCAACTATATTTATATTATTTTAAATCAATTAATAATAGCAGAGCCCAGAATTTCTTCTTTACGAAGCATATAAATCAATTTTATTATTTAAAAGAAATTAAAATTAAATTTCTGTAACTAAAAATAATAAATAATGGTGATTTATATACGAAATTTATGATAGGTTGGTGTGTAATGTAAAGAAAGGGCCCACCTTCCTGGGGTTTCTTTTCAACCTTAAAATGAAGGAAATGCTCTCAGCAGGGCAGGGCAGGGCAGGGCAGGGCAGGGCGTCAAAATATTATGCAAGCTTTGCTTTGGTATCTCGTGATATCCGCCGCCCGACATACTGGCCTTTTTAGGAGGACAAATAAGGTAATTAGACAAGTTAATCATAGGTTTTCGCAATAATTAATTAGCACATAAGAAAAAGTCAAAAGAGAGGAATGGAATAAGAGAAGAGGAAGAAGAAGAAGTGACGGCTGGCGCTTAGAAAAACCACAAGCCATACATTATACATTGCTTCAGAAATAGAGGTAGCTTTAAGCAAAAATATATACCGTAAGCTAAGCTGGTGGAAGAAAAAAAAAAATGAATCATCTCTGCACACAGCTTGCACCAAAGTATTGTGGACGACGGGACCGGACTACTCCGATTCATTTGAGCATTGTCGAGCTAGTGTATTTGGAAAATCGTCGATGAAGGCAGCTAGCTACTGGGAGACAGTCGCAAGTGTGCGACCGCATGGGCTCACACCGCCCCTCGTATCGACTCGTGGCTGGTTATTTTCAAGTTGTTCACGGCCCTTCGCATTTCGAAAGAGAATCAGATGAAAAAATTGGATAATAAATGTTAATATACATTTATAGGTTTAGGCAAAATATAATATAAGTGTTAATTTTATTGGAATAAAGCGTGAGACAATAGCAGCCATTATTTAATCACTACTAAAAAATAATATCTTTCGCATCAATTTTATTGCAGCATTTTTTTAACCGGTGCCAAAACTTGTCTTTTGCACCGGTTAAAACCGGTTCAATATTTTAACGCTGCATACACCCTCTTTTAGCGAAATCCCTAATTCCCTCTCTTCCCAAATCTCTAATTCGCGCTCTTTCCCATTTCTTTCGGCTCTCCGCGCGAACGCCATCCGTCTCCGTCTCGATCGCGAACCGCCGAGCCAACGTCGCAACTTCGAAGGCGAATCCAGGTCGGAATCCCTTCGTGATCACGGTGAGTCTCTTCATCTTCTTCCTCGTCTTCTTCTCATTCTTTTTCTTCATCTTCTTCTCCATCTTCTTCTCAATCTTCTTCTTGTTTCTTTATATTAATTCCTAAAATTAGAAATTAAATGGAAGAAAATAAATAGCAATGAAAATGTCTTTTGCAAATCACCAACCTAAGAACTTCGCCCGCTCCGACGCCGAGGCCGACGCGACGCCGGCGCTGATGCTTGCATTCTAACAAAACTTCTTTGTAGTTTCTTTGTAGGTTTTTCTTTTGTTTAATATGTTTCTGTTCAGTTTTTGCTTTGCTATTTCTTCCTGTAGATTTCTTTTTTAATGTGCTTTGATTGGTTTGTTGTTGTTCAATGCCAGTTTTATTTTGTAAGTGGATGACTTTTTTTCTCAAAAGTACTACCTGAGACTGCTTGCAATACACCAGAACAAGATCTCAGTATCCATATTGACCTGAGTTATTGCCTTTCTTTTGATAGGTTTTTGAGGAGAACATGCCAGCAGAGAACATTTTTCTCATTCAGGTATTGAATTTCTACTAATGTAGAACTTTTAAAGCCCATAATTATATATTTTCTAATTGTTTAATGTGGCACGCTGCATGCATAAGTAATTGTTTCATGTATGGCGGTTATATGAGTCGTTCTATAGTTGTTTCCTAGTATGAGACCTTAATTTTTCAATATTTGTTCGTTCACCAGTTAACTTTTTCATGGGCACAATTCAGATTTTTGTTTTGCTCTTAGATCTTTTAATAGCCCATTCTTGCTTTGAAATTTATTTTAATTACTTAGCCGTTATATAAACTCTCTTTTTTATTGGTTATATTTTTAAGACGTCCGTGTGGATTTTTTTGTAGGATTATGTAGATTAGACTAATTATGTAGCCCAATAGGATGGTAAAATAATATTTAGCGATAAATTACCTGTGTTGACGTAGTAGTAGCCAACAAAAAATACTTTTTTTGGGGCGACGAAAATTAAGATCACAATACACATAATGCAGTAAAGAAAAAAACTAGGAGATTTTAAGGATGTGTTGAACTAACCAAGGGACACCAAAACCTATTCCAGAATAATAATAAGATAGTCCCCAACAGCGTACAAACAAATTAATATACAAAGAAAGTATTGTTCTCTTTGAGTCTGAGAGCAATTAAAGTCATATTGTCCAAAAGATTTGTTACCATTCCTTAGAGGAAGTCATAGAGTAAATAAAGTTGCTCCTCATTAAGACATTTATAATTTGTACAAAGAAAGTCTTGTTCTCTACGAGTCTGAGAGCAATTAAAGTCATATTGTCCAAAAGATTTGTTATCATTCCTTAGAGGAAGTGATAGAGTAAATAAAGTTGCCTCTTATTAAGACATTTATAATTTGATATTAAATTCAAACAATATAACATTTATTAAGCATATCATGTAAGATTTATCTTATAGTGTGATAATCATCTACCCCAGCTAATACATTACAAATGCTTGCTATAATACAATACTCAACTCCCACGTATTGACCCATAAGAACTGCTTGCAAAGAGAACTTACTCTAAATGAATTATTAGAATGAGAAAAAAAAACTTATCATTCTCATTTTTGAGATTACCACTGCAAGCATTACAGTTAATCTTCCTGTAAGTCATACATATGATGTTAAATTTGACATGACTCCTGTAAGGCATTGCCCAAGCAACCAAATTTACATGATAATAATTATTCATAAAAGGAAATCATAAATAGTTAGCAAGTGTTAAAGCACCCTTGACATTGTTAGCTGACATAAAGTTAGAAGAAAAAAGAAAGTTAATCATAAAACAAACTCAGTTGATTTGTTCAGCTTCAAAAGGAATATCATGGTGCTTATATGTGGTTAACTGATAGTTCTTTTAATTCAAGATTGTAAAACTAGTGTCCTTGGGTTTGCAATTTTAATTTATTAGTTCCTCATATATGTTCCATTAAACCTTGGTTTGAGGTTTTGCTACCGTAGTGATAAATCTCACCTTTGAACTAGAATTTTAGGTTGATTCTCTCAGTTATGATTTTATGTGCTATATTTTTTGAAGCTTTTCCTATACTATATTGCAATCTTATAAGGACAAAATTTTAAATAAACTAGTCAACCTAAAATAAATCAAATCCCCTTAAAATTAAAACCAAACCCAAATTTATGATAATTTTGAACATTTATGAGTCTCTACGATATGAAGTGCACTTATTTTGCATTTTTAATTTTTTTTAAGAAAGCTGTTCCAAACGAAGCCTAAATCTCTTCAAGACATTTGAAACCAAATATTTCATCAAGAGATTTGAACTATTTTAGTTTAATATGAGATAATAATGGTCAAGCATTATGACTTTTGTGTTTCAGGCCACTCATCCTTATCTATTCAGAATTTCAACGTTCAAAGTTTCAAACTAAACATATTTGACAACTCTCCCATTATTAAAATCAATGTTCATTAGTTGACCAAGTTATATTTATTCTTTTAATATCTATCTTATTTATTAGATGAAATGGTCGCGGCTCTGAAATTACTTAGACATTTGCATTTTCCTCAAGAAAAATAGTTAGGCCTATGTATTATTGAGTATTATAAATTCAAGATAGCTATTAGTAACATTGAGTTGTTAAAATTTAACTTGATATGATGGCTTATATTTATTTACAACATTCTCATTTGTATTGAAATCATTTATGCATTCTATTAATCCTCCATGATTGCAATAGAACTTGAATATTTTGAACAAGTCAAAATAAAGATTATTAGTTTATCAATTGTAATTCATAATTCATGTAATTAATTCATACCTTCTTTTGTTGCATTGGAATAAAGTTTTAATGCCCCATCGTTTAAAGGCATGCTTATATCTTTTTTAACTTTTAGTATTTCTAGCTGAGACTGCTAAAAATATGAACTGAAATAGTTTTTTAATTATTGTCAATGGTTAAAAATTGCAGCTGAATTTAAAATGAATAAGAGTTGGATAACCAAGGCAAGATGGAGTCGTGAATACAACAAAGGAGTTGAAGATTTTTTAGATTTTGCTAGTCGTAGTAAGAATCTATCAGGAAAGATATTATGCCCATGCAAATCGTGCATCAACAGATATTTTCATTCAGTACAAGATGTCAAGGAACACATTATCACAAATGGATTCTTTACGGGGTATGTTGTTTGGAATCGACATGGGGAGGATCATCAAGTTGTTAGAGGTTCAGAAATGAAGGTGTTGCTAGTATGTCTAATTTTGAATCACAAACTACTCAAAATGCGCAACCATATATAGATGATATTGAAGGATTGTTGAGGGATACATTTGCTCCAATCAATGACTCAATTAACTTAGTTGATCAGCATGAAAACTTTACTCAAGATTCAAATAAAGTAGATGAAAAACAATCAAAGTTATTAGAAGATGTGGGTGCAGAATTATATCCCGGATGTAAGACATTTTCAAAGCTGTCGTTCATATTACATTTATTTCGTTTGAAATGCTTAAACTCTTGGACTGCAAGATCCTTCGATATGTTATTAGAGTTACTTATTGAAGCATTTCCTGAAGGGGCATCACTACCTAGAAGTACATATGAAGTTAAAAAATTAATGAAGGCTTTTGATCTTGGTTATACCAAGATACATGCATGCCCTAATGATTGCACATTATTTTGGGGAGATAAGTCTAATGAGAATGTATGTGAAGTCTGTGGAGCATCAAGATGGGCTCCTAATCAAAAGAGTAATATTACACAAGATAAAAAAGTTCAAATGAAACCTGCTAAAATTCTTCGATATTTTCCCTTGATTCCAAGACTTCAAAGATTATTTAAAACTAAAAAAATGGCAGAAGAGATGATTTGGCATGCCACACAACGAAATACAGATGGTATGTTACGACACCCAGCTGATGGAGAAGCATGGAAATCATTTGATTCTAGATTTCCTGATTTTGCCACAGATCCACGTAATGTTCGCCTTGGTTTAGCTACTGATGGTTTTAATCCTTTCAAGATTATGAGCAGTACATATAGCATTTGGCCAGTGATTTTGGTGCCATATAATATGCCTCCGTGGAGTGGAATGAAACAATCATCATTTATTCTTTCAATGATTATACCAGGTGAGAAAAGTCCTGGAAATGACATTGACATTTATCTCAAACCTCTGATTCATGAACTGCAACAATTATGGCAAGGTGTTCGATGTTATGATGCGGCAAGGTGTTCGATGTTATGCCATATGCGGGAAAGTCATTATTCATTACTCGATTTCATATGCTTTGGGAGAAAATTTCATGATGCGTGCAGCATTACTATGGACTATTAATGACTTTCCCGCATATGGCATGTTATCGGGGTGGAGCACCAAAGGCAGGTTTGCTTGTCCCTGTTGTGCCCACAATACAGAATCCTTATGGTTGTATAAGAGTAAAAAGTTTGCTTATATGGGCCACCGACGCTGGCTTACATCATCTCATTTATTTCGTAAGCAAAAACATTACTTTGATAATAACAATGAACTCAGATCGGCGCCTTCAAGGATTTCTGGTAGTGAAATTTGTACTGAATTGCAGAATCATCAATTCACTCTTGGAAAACTTAATAAAGATAGATTAAAATCATTGAAGAGAAGGTATGAAGCTGCAATGCCTATGAATGATAGTGTGGCCACTAAGTGGAAGAAGAAATCAATATTTTTTGATTTATCTTATTGGCAATATAACACATTACCTCATAATTTAGATGTAATGCATATAGAGAAAAATATTTTTGATAACTTTCTTTCTACATTGCTAGACCTTGAGAAATCTAAAGATAACTTACAAGCTCGACAAGATTTGGTTCAAATTGGAGTAAAGCCTGAATTGCATCCTCATGTTCTTTCAGATGGTAGTTATGTTTTACCACCAGCTCCATTTACCATGTCTAAGAAGGATAAGATGATGTTTTGTGAAGTTCTCAAGAATATGAAGTTTCCCAAGGGTTATTCATCAAACATTTCTAAGGGTGTTAACATTAAAGAGTGCAAGCTAATGGGTCTAAAAAGCCATGATTGTCATGTACTAATTGAGAATATTATGCCTATTGCATTAAGATCATGTGCACCATCAAATGAAGTTTTGACCATCATTGTTGAGATTTCACATTTCTTGAAATTCATATGTGCAAAAGTCATAAATCCAATTGAACTTGACAAGAAACAGAAGGAAATTGCATTGACTTTATGTAATATGGAGAAGTACTTTCTCCCATCCTTCTTCACTATCATGGTCCACTTCCTCATCCATTTAGTTGAAGAAGTGAGACTTGGTGGGCCTGTACATTATAGATGGATGTATCCTTTTGAGAGGTAATATATCTTTCTCACTGCTTCAATGTTTTATTATTCAGTTGGGTATGCTCACGTACATTCACATAATTTACAGATTTTTCTTAGTATTAAAGGATTTTGTTGGAAATAAGTCAGAACCTGAAGGGTCAATTGCTGAACGATACATCGCTGAAGAGGGAATTTCATTTTGCTCAAAATATCTTGATGGTGCGCCGACTTTGTCCAAGTCCATATCTACTGGAAATTCATCTAAGGATGATGGTGTTTCCTATAAGTTCTTGATTGCCGGTAAACCTTTGGGTCTAGTGTCTATATTTGTGTTAGATGACCTATCATTGATTCAAGGTCATAGATATGTGCTCCGACATTGTGATCATTTACAAAATATATTGATTTGTACAAGGAGGAAGAGAGACAAAAAAGAGCCAACAACTTTCCTCTAACTCCATTAGCTCTTGAAAAACTTGTTAATGAACATTTTCATTATTGGTTCAAACAAACAGTAAGATATCAAAACTTCTCCTTAGTATACTAACTTTTTAATATCATATGCGTAATTTGACTAATTTTTTTTTAGATTACATGTACAAATGATTCAATAATTTCAGAAGAAATTAGAGCCCTCGCGGTTGGTCCCAAGCAAATCGCACGAAGATTTAAAGGATTTTATATTAATGGGTATCATTTTCATACTAAAGCTCGCGATGAAAACAAGAAAACACAAAATTATGGCGTTGTTAACAAAACTGAAGTTGGAAATTTTTCTTATTATGGTCGACTGAATGATATTATTGAGCTTAATTACTCCGACTTATTTCGCGTGGTCTTCTTCAAGTGTGATTGGGCTAACACAACTTCAGCTGGCACTAAAGTAGATCATTACGGAAATACATTGGTTAACTTCTCACGATTAATACATACAGGTGATAGATGGGCAGATGATCCATTTGTTTTTTCATCACAAGTTGCGCACGTATTTTTCATTGAAGATCCAAAGAATAAAAACTGGAACTTTGTCTTACCAGTAAAGGCTAGGGATGTGTTTGATTCAAGCATTTCTCGATAGAACAATTTTATATGAATTAATGTGGTTAACTGCAATTCAAGCATAGTTTTTTGTACCGAAAATAGATTTTTCAGATGTTACAGTTCACTCAATGTGGTGTTTTTTATTTTATATTTTCTTTGTTATGATAGTGAATAAAGTGGATTAAGACTTGATAAACCATATGTATTATAAAGAGTAACTTTAAGTTGAGCTGCTTCAGTTTCGTTACCATTTAAATTGGAGCATCCTGATTTGAGATTTAAAATATGTTACCTTCATAACTGTAGACTAGATTTTTGAAGAACGTAAAGCATAAGTCAATGGGAAGAACATTGGTGTTAATATGGTCATTGCACCAATATGGTTAAGAATCAAAAGATTTGGAACCAAGAGTCTTTTGTTTTTCTTCTGCATTCTTTTTCTACCCGAGGAAGCAATATCTGAGAACAAGATATCTTACGATTACTATTGTTTGTTAAAATCCCTTAGTTTTTATGCATATTATTTCCCGTTTCTATTGTTGTTACTGTTAACAATTGGGGCTACTTTTGTCTGAAATTTTTTGACCCGTCTGATGCTGCTCACAACTATAAAATAGTTCATCTTTTCTGTTTAATTGGTCTGAATTTTTTTATTTTATTTATTCCCTGGTGACACTTTATGTAATCTTGTTGTCATTTACCTTTAGTCTTACAGAGATCTTATAGACATCGTTGAATAATTGTCCTGGATTTTGTTTGTACTAATAGAAATGACAGTTAGTGGCTCATTTCGACGTGCTAAAAATGTTACAGGTCGAGAATCTTCCAGTGTAGAGCAGACTAGTAGAACTTCTAATAATATATTGACTCCAGTGCATCTAGAATCATCCAATGCTGATGACTGCA
The DNA here is from genome assembly GCA_019925795.1 of Dendrobium chrysotoxum. NCBI lineage: Eukaryota > Viridiplantae > Streptophyta > Magnoliopsida > Asparagales > Orchidaceae > Dendrobium > Dendrobium chrysotoxum. Next base: position 52,723,769 of record CM034306.1, on the reverse strand, counting down.
ATAACAACGAGCAGTCTGCGAGTCAGTCATCTCAAGAAATAAGACGGCAAGTGCCACCGGCGGATGACGGAATTTGGCTTATAGGTTTTTTTGACTTCAAATATTTTTTTATTTGTCAATTTTAATAATTTAATAATATAATTGCCTCTTACATCTTTATGTTTTTAAGATAATGAGGGTGCTCCAATAAAAAAGAGAGGTCGAACTACATGTGCAGACATACAAAGCATGACACCAGGTACACGGGTTCACATTGAAGTCAATGAGAATATGGTGCCATGTAATATACCAGAGTCTATTCTGCTTGGTTCATACTTAGGGGTTGTAGCCAGAGATCCTATTTTGGCACCGATCTCATTCTCAGATTGGCGCAATAAAGGCTTGGAACCCTTTAAGAAGAGAATGCTAGCTGAAGTAGAGGTAAATATGATAACAAATAATTAGATATTATTTATGCTTGTTTGATATCTAAAATCATTTAACATTCTTTAGGCCAAATTTGAGTTCCCTACAAACATAAAGCATTGGATACTACAATCTCTTGGTGTGAAGTGGCGCAACTTTAAAACTAGTTTGAAAGCAGAGCATTGGGATAGTAGACCAGTAGAGGAGATCATGGAGGCTGTCCCTGCAGGAGTAGACTCAGTGTAGTGGTGTCAGCTTGTTAGTAAGTGGTCACAACCTCAGGACAAGGTGAGTTGCATCACATGAAATCAACATGTGAAATTTACTATTTTTTTAGTTGTCAAACTGCATTCTTTTTCAGATCACTAGAATGCCAAATTTATGTTTAGATATGGGCTGACCTTGGGGTTCAAATATATATGGCTCATCGAATTAGTTCTGCAATGGATGTGAAATGGGACAGAAATACTATAATGCCATTGTTGATTCTCATTAATCAGTGGGTTAGATGGATGACTTTGACTGGCTTACATTTTACACTTTTGCTTTATTTTTTTTTATAAGGAAAATTCAAGTAATTATATTTTGCAAGGCATATTATTTATTCTAGGAAGTACGTCCAATTTATTCAGTAATGTTTAGGGTTTTTTGTTACTTGAAAAAAATAATCAACATGGTTGTTCTATTACTCTCTGCCTTTCTTTGGAATGTATATTTAATTTGTTGATCTATTACTCTCTGCCTTGTTACTGAGTTTATTGAAAACTACCCTTAATATGACAAATATTTATTGTAGGAGAGAGCAGCAAGAAATGCAGAAAATGCAAAAAAACAAACATGTCCGCATACGATGGGTCGGGTGAGCTCCGTAAGGAGACAACAAGAAACAGTATGTATTTCAATTGTATATATATTTATATTTCTATGAAGATTATTAATTTCATTTGTTTGCAGTCTGTACAAGATCGTCTCTTATTATGGAAAATCAATCGTACTCGTAAAGATGGATCATGGTCATCTGAGGAGGCTAGACAAAAATGGGTAAAATCATATGCATTTCACATGATGAGTTTAATATGCTTCTAGGCACATGCTTCTGAAATGCTCTAAAATGCTTGACGATGGGTAAAATCATAATTTTTTTTTTAATCTAGGCACATGCTTCCGAAATGCTTGCCGAGGAAGGGTTGATGCCAGAAGATGGAAATTTTGAGGCCAATGAGAAAGTGTTTAAAGCGATCATGGGGCCAGAACATCCAGGGAGGGTACGGACACAAGGAGCAGATATTTTCCTCATAGCACCACGACTCCAGGCAGTAGCAGTGGAGGCAATACTGCATTTGATCGAGTTGTAAGACTTGAAGAGCTAGTGCGAACACTGCAAAATGAGGTGAGACAATTGAAGGAAAATAACCAGGGACAACATCCACCACCAGCAAGCTCAACTATGGTATGTAAAATTAAAAAATTAAAAAAATATATTTTTTTTATCATCTTCATTTTTACTGATGACTTCTATAATATTAACAGGGAGACAATGATCAATTCTCACCTAATTAACATCCAAGGTGTAGAAGAAGAGAAGTCGTAATATAAATGGGCACAATATTTTTCTTATGTATGACTAATATTTTGTTTTGAAATGTTATAAGGATTTTGTGTTTTTATGTTTGGGTCTAGCTAGTAATGTTTTTTTTTGCAATGCTTAATATTACTTAGCCCAAGTGTACTAATATTTGTGAAGCATGTTCAACTTGTCATTTCTACTCTATAGTAGATGAAGCTACTTTTGTCTGAAATTTTTTTACCCGTCTGATGATGCTCACAACTATAAAATAGTTCGTCTTTTCTGTTTAATTTTGTATTTTTTGGTGTTTTGGTTAATTATTTGCTTCTTTATTTTTACTGGGAATGTATTTTATTATCTCTAAATGAAAATTTCTAGTTGAATACTTGATTTGCCTTATCAAATCATTCATTTATGATATTATTTTTCTATTGCTACAGACCTGTGAAAACTCTGATTATGGGTATGTAGTGTCTTCTGTTGTAGATGTGTCTGCTTTGCAGAATGGAGTTAAAGAGGCCATCTTCAACAATTAGAATTTAGCGTTATCAGCAAGAAAGATGGCTTACAATTGTTGCATGGTGCAAACAACTTGAATTTTGCTATATCTTTCGTTGAAAAGATGACTGTTCACTTGTTCTTTTTGGAGTAATGTAGTATTGTGGATCTTTCTTCTAGTAGAAATCTGCTCTTGCATGGTGCAAACAGATTTTTTTTTTTAATTTTTTTCAGATTTGCAGCGGTTTTAACCCCCGCCAAAAACACTTTCTCACATATTTTTTTTTTAAATTTTTTTCAGATTTGTAGCGGTTAAAACTGCTGCGAAAGTAGGCGCTGCTAAATCATAGGCTACCGCAGCGGTTTACTTAGTGTTGCGGAAGGTGCTTGCAGCGATAGCAAATATGGCGGATGTGTAGCGGTTTATAAACCGCTGCTAAAACTTTTGTAGGTGTTTTAACCGCTGCGGTAGGATAAAAAAAGTGCTGCAAAAGACTATTTTTTTAGTAGTGAATTAGAATAAATATTTTATGTTGATGAAAAAGTGATGACTAGCATTGGGAGTTGGTCATAGTTTTGTGGACGTCAAGCGACGACGAACGGAAATTAATGAGTGTCTATCAAAGATGAAGGAAAATAGCTTGTGCTAAGAGTAGGAAATTGGCAAATGACAATGGGAAATAGCTCGTGATGAGTGTATAATATCATAAAAAAAATGGGAGTTGGGCGTTAGTCTATAATGAGCATTTGGTGATATTATTTAATAGACAATATTCCATTGGTAATTTAGACGGTGTCAGCCTATGGATGCTTCGTAGACTATGGATGTTCTTCAAAATGTATTATTAACCTCAATTTTAGCTACCCGCAAGGGCCAACCAGCATTACTATTCCTTAATCAAATTGATTCCTACTTAAACCAATATCCCTATATCCATCGAATCCTCCTAGTATTAGAAAACAGCTCAACATCTAAGAGTTGTTGACTTAGCGTTTTTCCTAGAAATTTATTGACTTCTTTCGCTTTAGTTACAACTGACATCCATTTGTTAATGAACTGTAAATTTCTAGCTCCAACAAAACTGCCAACGATGTATGCTCGCATCATATGCCTTTCATGTATTTAAAAGGCATTCGACAAGCTTTAAAAGAAGACTCATATCAAATGGGTCATCATTGGACTCTCCCAAAGAATAAAGCCCATTCGCTCAGGCCCACAAAGGAAGATCCACCCTCTTGGCGGTGCCAAAGGACCTCACCAACAAAGCCACCTACTATTCACCCCACATAAGGAATGCAACCATCATAGCAATTCACCCTCACCCAGGTGACACCTTCATCATTTACATCCAATACCATCTACATGAAACTAAATGTGACAACTCCAGGATCCATTTACAACTCAACATGTTCTGACCCGACTTGATTTAAGATTATCTATTGAATTTCTGCTTTTAAACCCTTCTACATGAGTTTGAAAATATTTTATATGCATATAAAAGTATGCATGGGTTTTGAAGTGCGCCTCGGGGGTTTGTTGCATGTTCTGAAAATTTGAAAATCTTCCTAAGAGGCGTCGTGATGCTGGGGTTGGTGGAACTCCAGCACTGAGCTCTCTGGATATTTGAAAATTATTTCAACGCAACGACACTGTGGGCTCTCTAAGGGAGCGGTGCCGCGGTGGGCACTGCAATGTTGTGTCTGATTTTAAAATATAAAATATCAATTTTCATTAATTAAATCCATTTTCTCATTTTGAGGCAGCGGGGTAGTGAGGAAGAGAGAGAGAGAGATTTTTAGAGAGAGAAAGTTAGATTTAGGCAACTTCGGGTAATTTTCAGCTAATGACCTAATTCTAAAAGTTACTCGAATCAAGGTAGGTGATATTTTGCATATCTCATTTTTTTAAAAATATAAAAATTTCTTGAATTTTCTAATTTAATTTATATTTGCGTAGCCTAAACATGATGATAACTTTACACCTGCAAAACTTTCATTCTTTAACTTTCTATATGTTATAGAGTTAGAAATTCTGAACATTTAGATATATTTTTTTTTAAATTTACATCAGAAATTTTGAGAATTATGTTATTATAATTGATTAAAAAATAATCCTGACTCTAAAAAATAATGTTATAGTACGATCAAAGCTTTAAAATAATTCTCTGAACAAAATATGATAATTTGGTTACATTCTAAAATAGTGAATTTCTACACAGTATTGTACTATACTGCTTGTTGTTAAGGCTTTTTGGTCATTTCTAAAATAGTTTTATTTGTATTCCTATTACTACAATGCAATAAATTATGTGCTTATCTAATTGAATTATGTAATTTTGAGGAGGTTTACAGTTGATGGAGGATGTTCTGTTTTGGTGCTAAATATACATTCTAATACCAAGGGCACATTCTGGTGCTATATGCACACTCTTTTATGTTGCTAGACATTGGGAGTCTTAAATGTCAAAATTCTCTGAATTTTGTCTGTTTGGAGGTATAAGGGTTAGAATTTTCTTAATTATATTTGTTAGAATTAAAAGGGTCAGAATTCTTTAAATTATATTAGATATGAAGAGCTTGGTTATTTATTTTTTCAACAATGTTATTTAAATTCTTGATGATTGTAATTACTATTGTGCTTAGCACTATGATTTATTACATTGCTTCTAACACTCAATTAAATGCTTAATATTATGTTCATTTAGAAATTTAGATTAGTAAATGTGACCTACGACTGAATTGTTTTAGCTCAAAATTGTTATGCTTTTTATTTCCAGGATTTGGGAAAGGGGAAGAGTCTGTTGAGTAGCAATTTTTTAGATCTAATCTTAATCTGTATAGGTACTTCTTTTCTAAAATTATTGTACATACATGGCTAATCATTTAATTTGCTATGTTTGGTATTTCAGTCTGTAACCATGTACTGTAGTGTAATTATTATATGTACATTTGATGATAAATGATAGAAATTTTATGGATGAATCTTTTTTTTATATATTAGCAATTATTAATAGCTCTATGTTTTATTATTTATTTAAAGTTAAAATTGTACAAAAAATCTGATTAGTTTTCAAAACTTTGATTTTGGGGTTGACTAATGGAAAACCAACACGATGGGATCTGACCCATCTACGGGTCTTATTTGGTTGCATTTTGTTACCAACTACTTAGAGAGGGTCCTTAACTCACCCTATGATAATCAACCACTAAGCTCATATTCTCATCCTCTTCAACTCACCTGCCTTCTTCCTTAAGGTGACACAAGGCTTAGAACAGGCTACCCATAGTCCTATGTCGATGCCTAGTCACCAAACTCGCCTTGCTTGCAGACTCGCTCGTTCCCACTCGATGCCATAAAACTTGTTTGTATCGATGAGCTCACTTAGAGACAACTCAACATAGCTTTACAGTTCTTGCTCTTCATTAGCCAATAATAAGGCAACATATTTCTTCAATATTCTATGTAGTATTATATTTTTTTTAATTTTTCTTTGATGTAGCCTTTTCTGTAGCCCTCAAAATCTTATAAATAAGGGATGATGAGGAATATTTTGAGACTTTAGGACTGATGGATCATATGGTAGTTTGAGATTTATAGTTTGCTTAAGTTCTCTACTTATTTTCTCTTCTTCTTTAGCTCTTTATCCTCTCTCTCTCTCTCTATATATATATATAAATATATATATATATATGTTCATAGGTCACCCACTCATAGAGCAAGTTTGTTAGTAAGGTCAGGTATCATCCACGGATAAATCTTGATCCAACATATGACTTCCTTTGTTAACATGATGGGAATGTTCCTCGAAGCTCTACCAATGGCTCCAACTTAACGTTCTATCCATCACTTTCTAAGCATTATGTTAATTTTATTCTTAGCTTTATCAAATTCAATTCTTACCACAACTAATGGCATCTTATTAATCTTCTCACTTATTATTTAGCTGGCGACTTTTCCTTGACAAAATTATTGACTTTCTTCTCTCTCTCTTTCTCAAAATTAAAAGAAAATTGAAAAGAATAAATAATTAATAAAACTTATATATCTATTGATAAGCATTTTAGCGCATGGGATACTTTAATAAGTAAGAAGAAAGTCAACAATTTTGTATATCCCTCAACTAATTTTACTAGCCATCATCCCATCACAAATTAGAAGCAAATCAGTCACAAGCTAGAAGAAGATCATGCATATGTTGTCCAAGAGAAGCTCCACTCGACCACAACTATTAGCAAATCCTTACCGACTTACCCCTCTAAGCTTTAATTGTTAGACCACTACCATCGAACCTTTGTCTGGCTATCCCGATAGAACCTCTGACTGACTGGCATCACCCGACAACAATCCTCTAACCGTCCATCGCCCAACTACAGTCCTCTGACTGTCATCACCCAACTACAATCCCTTTTTCCTCCATTACTCACCAATTAAGGATCTCAGACTACTATTACCTTATTATGGTACTTTTGCAATGCCCATGACCTAAATTTGAATAATTGTCAATTTATTTCTTAAGTAACTACCAGGGCCTCTAATTTACCTTAATGAAAAGAAAAGCCACTAGAATTAATTTATACATCAAAATCTTTCACTATTTTTATTTATTAAAATCTAATTTATAATAGTCAGAAGATCACTTACAACATCAATCTATCTCATGAGGCTCATGACTATAAAATAATAAAAGAAAATATAGAAATAAAAGAAAAACTAAAGATTTTAATTCGCCTCACTCCACAAGGTCCTGACCCATTCACTAACATGAAATCAATAAAATCCATATAATTAGCTTATAAAACCTAGCAGGACCCCAAAATTATCAATGCAAAAATCAATATGCATGGTCATCTCAATCAATATCAAATTAATAGCTATCAATATAAATAATGAGATAACACTAGTTATATAAATAAATATGATCAGCAAATGATAAAAGCTAAAACTGATTATTCTGAACTCCATAATCACTACCATATACTGGAAAAGCAAATATATTAGTTTTATATCAGGATAATCGGTGCAATATTGAGTATAGTGCTATCAATTATATTCATTATATGTGATATATGAATTATGAATGCTTCTATCCCTATTAGCAATGCTATAATGACATGTAAATAATGCATCAATATGCTCAATCTTTACCATTTCTATGAATATATTCTTAAGTGATGTATGTGTATCCAACTTCATATGCTTTTATATATATGTATGTCAATGTAGGTATTAGTATTATATAAATTTATTTAACAAGATAGGACATCCACCTTTTAAGTGGTATTTTCATTCTTCCATTTATCATCTGTCTATCTTATTAATCCATTATCATTGGTCAATCATATCTCCATATCTTTCAATTATTATCAATTATTTACATTAACAGGTCAATAAATTAATAAAGAGTCTCCACTCTTTGCCCGATGGCATAATCAGTCAATTAGTTTAAGCTAACATCCACGATTACATTATAAATCTTTATTTTAAGAAAAGCCCGTTGGCCTACCCTTCTATACAAGGATTATCATTTTAATAGCCAACCCGTATTAATTATTATATTCACAGCCAACCTTTCTTGTTTACATGCAAATATCTCATTCATCATATATTAGTCATATCATTTTTTCTATGTAATTCAATATCATGCATGAAACACAACAACCACGTTTTAATTTATAAAATGCATGATAATATGTATACTATTTATTAACTTTAGAAAATTATAAATATTAATTTACCCAATAAAATTTAATAATATTACTATAAAAAAGCCTATAAAAATCATATATATCGCACACAAAAAGTTACATAGCAAAAGTTTGATGTACTAGGAAAAAATATATTTTTAATAATTTTTTGAAAGATTAAAATCATAGAATTCAAAATCACTGAAAATAAAGCAAGGATTTATTGCAATTCGGGAGCTTAAGCCTATGTTTTGATAATTACAAATATTATTGAAGTTTACTTAGCTTCTCATACTTATTATTATTACATATTTTTTTTATGTGTACTAATATTTCAGGTATATCACACACCAAGCACCGCCAAAGGCTTAGAGCTCAAGACTGGGTAGTGTATGATTGATTTTTGAAAGAAATTATATTTTTATAATTTCTTGACTCATTGTATTATAAAAGGCGTATGATAGCTTAACAACGTTGCACACACACAGACGGAATAAAAATAAAAATCCTTTAATTTTTTTATAAATTGTAATGTACAATCTTGATCGTACTATATGATGTGTTAAAATAAAAATTAATTAAAATATTTATTTAAATAAAAAATTATTATTTTAAAATATATCTAATCATACAGTATAAACACCACATCATACAAGATGATTAGCTACAATTAAAAACCCCACCATCGAATCTAACTTACCTAAAATAGGTAAATTTAAATTTTCAAATTTGAACTATTTGTATTATATGAATCATTTCATATTGTACAATCTTTTAAATAGTTCCCTAATTAGGTCAGTTAATTAAGCAATTAAATTGAATCTAATTGATTATAAATCTTATTGTATAATACATATATCATATTGTATGAATCAACCAAGGAATCTTTAGATGAAGTTTGGTTTGTACAGTAAGATCCAAAGATCATATAGTATGAATCAACCGAGGGCTCTCTGGAAGATTTTTGTTCATTCTATATGATCCAATCTTTGGTTGAACTAATTGAACTGTACTATTATTCATTCGTACATTATGTCCAAGTAAAGAATTTTAACTAATCATCATGTAAGCTATTCATCATACAATACTACAATAGAGAATTATATGAATCATATTATACATTCAATATATTATACTGTACAAATAGTGGTGGTTGAATTACAAATTAGGATTTTCCTTATAGCCTTATATTTAAATAACTCTTAATCCATTTTGAAGAGTCTTTAGAAGTCAAGGGGCCTTGAGTCTTCCGTGAGAGAGAGTTTGAAAGGTGAGTTTTAGGCTTGGGAGAGAAAGATGTGTTAAGAGAGAGAGAGAATAGCCTTGTGGGATCAAGAGTGTGAAAGAGTGAGTCTTTTACATGGTTGCCCCGATCATCATCCAAATTCTTCTTCTTTGAGTCAAAGTTTTACTTGAGAGAAACTTCGTAAAGAACCTCTTGGAGTAAAAGGGCCACTAGAAACGCCACCGCATCGTTAGTGAAAGGGATTTGAGTTCTCTGCCTAATCAGGAGAGTGAAAAAGAATTCAGTTCTCTGCCTCACCAGGAAGGTTAAAAAATAATTTCAGTACTCTACATCACTAGGTTGGTAAAAGAGATTTTGTAAGGACTTCTCTGCCTTACTAGGAGGGAAAAAGGAGAGTTACTAAGAGTTTAGTTCAATACTCAGAGTGGAGGACTCTGGAGAGTGGACCTAGATGAAATTTTGACCAAACCACTATAAATAACTGGTGTGTTTGTTCTTATTTTTACTACACTTTAATTTCTAGCGATTTTACTTTCATGCAAGTTTATTTTTCCTACAAATCCAAGTTAAGAACGTTGAGATTCATTTTTTATTTAATTATTTGTTAGAAAAAAAATCAAAAATAAAAAGGAAAAAATATTTTTCATATTAATTGTTTTATAAAATTACAATAAAAAAATAGTATTTGATCTTTCATATCGTTTAGCTTCCCCATTGCAAGATCTTAATTTTAACTTAAGTTTTAAATTTGGTTTTAATTTTTAAAAAATATTTTTTTAAGAATACTTTTTTAGAACACCAATTCACCCCCTCCCCCCCCCCCCCTCTTGGTGTGCTATTGTAGTTCAAGTGGTCTAACACCTACAAATTAAACTTTTGGGATTTTAGTTACTTACAATGATCAAAAGAAATATTGTAATAAAACTGATGGAAGAAATTCTCCGCACTACAAGAAAGTTACTTTTTTAGGTGAACAATTCCACTGCGAACTAAGGAAAATTCATTGTAAAATATGATTTACGGTGGAATATAATCCGACATAAAGAGTGGCTTCATAAAATTATTTGCGGTGAGAAAAATCCACCGCAAATATTTTTGATAGATTTGAGGCAAAAATTCAGCCAAAAAAATTAAAAAAATACCACAAATTTTGCGCCCCAGCTAGCCAAGTTACCTACTGCTCGTGCCTGACCGGGATGCCCACTGCCCGCACCTTACTAGATTGCCCACTACCTACGCCATCTCCTTCTTGTCCAACCTGTCCAAGTTTCGAACCCTACTCCACTTATCAAAAATCATAACCCTTCTCCACTAGGCCACGGAGACAAAAAGTTTAAAAAGATTTTTTATTTATATTATAAGTCAGCTTTCTCTTTATAGCGGAATTTTTCTCGCAAATCCACTGCAAAAAATATCAAAATATTTTTATGAAAAAATTCATCGCAAATCTATCGACATTTATGACGGACATTATTCTGCTATAAATTTTGCCACAAAAAATTGACTTTCCTATACTGTTGAGTAGCTTTCTCTTTCTTCTCTCTCCTCTCCCTCTTTCTCTCCCCTCCTCTCTTTCTCTCCTTTTTCCCTAATCAGTAAGCCAAATGAATTAGGGGGAGGAATGGCATTAAGTGATATTTATATTAAATATATATAAATATATTCATTAGTTCTTAGCATCATGGAGCCCAAAACTACAGAACTATTATGTTGCATGTTGAAACCATAGTTACTTTAGAATAGAAGTTTCAATGTCGCAACGACACTTTCCTGGTGTCGTTGCGCTCGCAAGCTAAGCGTTACATTGCTGTAATATAGATTTTTATATATTTTAAACAATTATATTTTATAATTTTAGGTTACTATATTCTACCCGCCTTAGAAAAATATCATCCATGATATTTCCACTATTACCACAAAAATAAGATAGAAACAAGAATAAAACATGATAAAAATTATTTTATTAAAATTAAATCTATAGTAAAATTAAATAAAAAACCATAGCAATACAATCATTAGCAATTTAAATAAATTACTGATCATTGATTCTTCAATTATATTAATCAGAACATTTAATAGATCATAAATTCAATATGGCAATGCATTCACATATCTATGCATGTCATTCAATCATATATCATTTAATATACTATATAATGTTATCAATCAAAATCAAATAAAATAACTCTTTTGGATAAAGAATTCTACCAATGGATCTCTCAGATAAATCCTTGTTCTCTTACTATATCAAATTATACTCTTAGTCATACAGGTGCTGGTGTTGTCATGGAAGAATGAGTAAGCTCTCTCTGACTCCCACTCACACCTCTCTCATCCATCCTATTTTTGGATACTTCAATTTTATTTACTGATCTTTCATTGCATAGCTTAGAACTAGTCATCCTCTATTTGTAAGCTTATTTAGATTATTTTGACCTTGATATAAATCCCTCTCCCTGCCTTTGTTATGGGCAATCAACCATCTGATGTCCTTATTATCCATATCTAAAGCACTACCTAGTGATCAAGAAACACTGCCCAATATGTCTTATTTCGCAACTAAAACACTCTGGTACTTTATCCTCTATGACTTTCATATTTTTCTACTAGATTCTTCAACTATCTTCTTTCTGATCATATCTTTTCTAAATAGTGGGATAGCTAATTCATTCTCTACTAATCTTGCTCTCTTAACCAATTTTGAAAAATCCCAAATTCTTAATGGTACCAATGGGTGTCTCAATTCATCTTTCAATCCTCTAAAAAATCTATAATATTTATCTTTTGTCTTGCTAATCAACGTTGGGCATACCTGGCTAATATAGTAAATTTTGCTTTATACTTCATCACAGTCTTTTCTCCCTACTCCAATCTCATAAAAGGCTCCTATATTTGTTATCAAGATAATGGATGTACAAACCAATTCTTAAAAATAGCAATAAACTCCGTCTATGTAATCTCTGCGTTAATTTTTCCCTAGAGTTTCTCCTGTTGCTATCCTATCCATCAACTCTCTGCTTCTCATTCAAACAAAAATACTACTAGTGACACTTTTCTACTCTCACAAATATTTTTTTTATCCCTAACAACTAGTCTTCTGGTATATGTGGTTCTACAGCTCCCTTACATAATGGTGGCTTCAACTTATGAAATATCTGTAGGTGCTTATCTTCATCCACTATTCCTAATAACTTATTATGTACTCTGAGTGCCACTTTTAATCGAGCAACCATACTGAGAAGTTGTAACATACTATCAGAAGATACTAGAGCTATTATTATACTTTATTAATTATGTACATTTTGCTCAATCGGATCCACCTATCTCTTTCCTAATCCATAAAACATCAAACTCAATATACATGCACACATATGTAATTAATCAATTAAATGCAAAGAATCAAATCTATAATATCTACTTTTACCCCAATCATAATCAATCCTTGACTCTTATTATAATTCAATTCTTCCAATAACCTTTACTCTGATATCACTTTGTAATGCTCCAAAATCTAAATTAGAAGAATTATTTATTTTATTTCTTAAATAATCTACTAGGGCGTCTAATTTTCTTTAATGAAAAGAAAAACTAGCATAAGCACTTTCTATATTAAAATCTTTCACTATTTTGATTTATAATAATAAAGAGATTACTTATAACATCAATCTATCTCACTAGGCTTCTAACTATAAAAAATAAAATAAATTATTAAAAATAAAAAAACTTAAAGATTTTGATCTACCTCACTCAATAGAGTATCAACCTCTTCACTAACCTGAAATTATTAAAATCCATATAAAGAGCTTACAAAGCCCAAAGGGACTCCAAAACTATTAAAGATTTCAATGCAAGGTCTCAAAAATTAATATGTATGCTCATATCAATCAATATTAAAATAGTAGATATCAGTATAAATAATGATCAGTCACTAGTGATAGGAATCAATAAATCATTAAATGAGAAAAGATCAGAAATCATTACACTAAATTCCATAATCATTATCATATACTAGAAAAGTAAATGCATCGGTTTCATATAAAAATAATTAGTACAAGATTAGGTACAATCCAATATGTTGCGTTCATTGTATGTTATATATGAATCTTGAATGCTTCTAAAAACTAGTATTAATACTATTGTCATAAGTAAAAATTGCATCAGTATGCTCAATCTCTATCATTTATACGAGCATATTCTAATACAATGTATGTGTATCTAACTTCATATGCATTTATGCATGCATATAAATGTAGGAATTAATATTATATGAATTTATTCAACAAGGTAGGATATTCAACTTTTAAGTGGTATTTTCATCCTTTCATATGTCTTATCAATCCATCATCATCAATCAATCATATCCACATGCCTTTCACTTATTATCAATTATTTCCTTTAGCCTGTGGCTTTCAATAAATCAATAAAGAGTCGTCACTCTTTATTTAGCGACGTAATTAGTCAATTAGTTATAGGCTAACATCCATAAATACTATATTGTTATAACTCAGGCTCCCAAGTTTATAATTTTGATGATAACAATATTATTGATTGCCTCTTTATTTCTCCTAGTATTTGCTGTGCATACCTATTTGTGTGTTGACTAACATTTCAGGTACAATAGGCACCGTTCGAAGATTCAGGGCTAAAGATTGGGTAGAATAGGTTATGTTGAAAGAGTCTGTAATTTGCATTTATTTATTTTAACTTATTGAGTCAAGTCCTGTAAGGGTGCATGATAGCCTGGTGACCGTACACACACACAAGGGGAGCAAATTTAATGTAAAATATTTTAATTTTTCTACACATCATACTGTACGATCTGGTTTTTATAGAAATCAATTAAAATGTTTTATTTTTCTAGAAAGAATTTTTTTTGAAAGATAAATAATCGTACAGTATGAACACCATATCGTACTAGACGATCTGTTATAATTAGAAATCCCGTCGCTCATTAAATTAGGCAAAAATTTAAATTTGAAAATTATTCTATTCGTATTGTACAATCCTAATCGAATTTGCGTAATTTAATCCTGTGATTAGTCAATCAAATTTGTGTAATTTTGAAATTTGGATCGTACTGTACGATGAACATAGACAATCTTGGTCGTTCCAAGATTCATCCTAGACGAACTGTACTTCAATTGAACTAATTGTATTGTACGATACTGCGATCGTACAGTACTAACAGGTTAAATTTTGCACATCGTATTGGACGATCCTGTAATCGTACTATATGATCTTTGACGGATGAATTGGATTTTTAGAGTTTTTTTAAGCCCTCTATTTAAGCTTTCTCATAAGACTTTGTATGAGTCTTTTTGGCAGTCATTGAATTGTTTTCTTCTGAAGAAAGCTTTAAGAGAGAACTTTGGGCTAGGGAGAGAAAGGGTGGAGTTTGTAAGAGAGGGAGAAGATCCTACTCAAGGGAGTGTAAGAGGGGGTTTTTACATGGTTGCTCCGATGAACTTGCACCTGAGTTCCTCCAAGAGTCAAGGTTTGTTTTGAGGGAAGCTTTGGAAAGAAGAAGACCTCTTTGGTGTCAAAAGACCCTTCAACTCTATCGCACCAGGGAAGGTGAAAGTGATTCAAGGTCCTCTGCCTCACTAGGAGGGTGAAAAGGAGTTCAGGTCCTCTGCCTCACCAAGAGGGTGAAAAGGAGTCAAGGTCCTCTGCCTGTGAAAGGAGTACGGTCCTCTGCCGCTCCGGGTTGGTGGAAGAGAGTTTGTAAGGGCTTCTCCGCCTAGTTGTGGGGGCTGAAGGAGAGACATTATAGTGATAGTGCAATACCCAGAGAGGAGGACTCCAAGGAGTGGACGTAGGTCATGGTTTGACCGAACCACTATAAATCTGGTGTGTTCATTCTAATTTTTACTTTTACACTTTATTTTCATGCACTTTGTTTTTTGTGATAACTACTTAGTGAAAATTTGAGATTAAATTTTTGTTGTGATAATTTAAATATAATCACCATCTTTGTAATTGTTTACAAATCATTAGCTTTCACATTTGATTAGCTAAATCATCTAATTAAAGATCTAAAAAATCTTTTAAATATTAGAACTCTTGGCGCATCTCATACTTTCAAGTGGTATCAGAGAGATACTCAAAATAGTATTTTAGAAAACCTAGAAGAAAATGATCAATGGCACAATTTGAAAATAGAAATATTACAGAAGGTTATTCAATAACCCGTCCGCCACTGTTTGAAAATATTCCTTTTAATTTTTAAAAAATTCGCATGTTTGTATTTTTACAATCCATTGATTTTAGGATGTGGCATATGATTGAGTCTGGATATTCTATATCGTCACGTATTATTAATGGTGTGAAAACGGATATTTCGTTTACTGGATGGAGTAGAGAAGAAAAAACTTATGCTTAATTGAATGCTAAATTCTTGAACTGCTTTTTGTGTGCTTTAACTCTGAAGATTATATGATTGTTTCTAATTGTATCACTGGCAAGAAAGTTTGGGATAAACTATATATTACATATGAAGATAGTAGTGAAGTCAAACAATCTAGATTAAAAATATTATTGCATGATTATGAACTTTTTTGCATGAAACCTTATGAGATTATCTTAGACATGTATACTAAGTTTACTCAGATTGTGACATTATTACATACTTTAGGTAGAGAACTTTCAAAACTAGAAAAAGTTAACAAAGTTCTACGTTGTCTACCTGATAAATTTGATGCCAAAGTGACTACTATATATGAATCAAAAGACTTGAACTTATTCTATTAATAATCTAATCGGCTCACTCATTACCTACGAGCAAAGTGTGAGTCAAAGACTTTTGGATGCAAGTGATGAAAGAGTTATAGTGCTAAAAGTAAAAGACATCGATAAAGATGGCTTAGGAAGTGATGAGAATGAGAGAATGGCATTAATAACAAGCCAATTCAAAAATCTGCTCAAGCACAAACACAAGTGTGAACAAAATGGGAGCAAAGGTAAAAATGACAAACATGATAAGCTTTCTTCTGACATAATTTGTTTTGGGTGTAGGAAACCTGGACATTTTAAAAATGAATGCCACAATCTTAAGAAACACCTTGTAAAGAAAAAGAGTGAGGGGAAATGAAAAGAAGCAAAAGATCTCCTAGGCAGACTTAGCTTATGAATCATCAGAAAAGAAGCAAGATGATGAGGTAACAAACTTATGCTAAATCATCAAGGATTCGATTGATAATTCTGATCAGGTATAAGTATGTTGAGGTTTGTTTGTGTGTTTTGTTTATGTGGTTTGTGTGTTTGTTTATCTATTTTGTGTGTTTGATTTTTATTATATTTTAAGTATGATTTCATATTTTAGTTTCTTTTTGTATGTTATTATTTTATTTTGCATGTAGTTTAACTTATATATTATATTGTATATCTTATTTTTGATAATGTCAAAGGGGGAGAATGTATTATGGTTGGTTGCATTTGTAGTTTAGTCTTTTAAAATTTTTCTATTATTTAATTTTTGAAATTTTATGTTATTTAATTTTTAAATATTTATTTTCCTTAAAAAAATTAAAAAAAATGCTTACTCCTATTTTTTAAATATAATTTTCTTAGTGAGGGGGACATTAGGAGGAAATATTTTTAGTTTATAAATTCAACCAATAATATTTGACATCATCAAAAAGGGAGAGATTGTTACAACTCAGGCGCCCAAGTTTATGATTTTGATGACAATAATATTATTGATTTCTTCTTTATTTCTCTAGTATTTATTGTGCATACCTGTTTGTGTGTTGACTAACATTTCAGGTACAACAAGCACCATTATTTGAAGATTCAAGGCTCAAGATTGGGTAGAATATGTTATATTGAAAGATTCTGTAATTTTATTTATTTATTTTAACTTCTTGAGTTAAGTCCTGTAAGGGTGCATGATAGCCTGGTGACCATACACATATATAAGGGGAGCAAATGTAATATAAAATATTTTAATTTTACTATACATCGTACTGTATGATCTAGTTTTAGAGAAATCAATTAAAATGTTTTATTTTTCTAGAAAAAATATTTTTGAAAAATAACTAATCGTACAGTACGAACACCATAACATATTGGACGATCTGTTATAATTAGAAACCCCATCGCTCATTAAATTAGGCAAAAATTTGAATTTAAAAATTGTTCTATTCATATTGTACGATCCTAATCATACAGTACAATGTTTAAAATAGTGTCTAATTTAATCCTGTGATTAGTCAATAAAATTTACATAATGTTGAAATTTGGATCGTACTGCACGAACTGGATCGTATTGTACGATGAACAGAGATGATTTTGATCGTACCAGGATTCATCCTAGATGAACTGCACATCGATTGAACTAATCGTACTGTATGATACTGCGATCGTACATTACTAACAGGTCAAATTCTGCACATCGTACTGGACGATCTGCGATTATACTATATGATCTTTGACGGATGAATTGGATTTTTAGAGTTTTTTTAAGCCCTCTATTTAAGCTTTCTCATAAGACTTTGTATGAGTCTTTTTGGCATTCATTGAGTTATTTTCTTCTGAAGAAAGCTTTAAGAGAGAACTTTGGGCTAGGGAGAGAAAGGGTGGAGTTTATAAGAGAGGGAGAAGATCCTATTCAAGGGAGTGTGAGAGGGGGTTTTCACACGGTTGCTCCGGTGAACTTGCACCTGAGTTCCTCCAAGAGTCAAGGTTTGTCTTGAGGGAAGCTTTGGAAAGAAGAAGATCTCTTTGGTGTCAAAAGACCCTTCTACTCTACCACACCGGAGAAGGTGAAAGTGATTCAAGGTCCTCTGCCTCGCCAGCAGGGTGAAAAAGAGTTCAGGTCCTCTGCCTCACCAAGAGGGTGAAAAGGAGTCAAGGTCCTCTGCCTGTGAAAGGAGTACGGTCCTCTGCCACTCCGGGTTGGTGGAAGAGAGTTTGTAAGGGCTTCTCGCCTAGCTGTGGGGGCTAAAGGAGGGACACTATAGTGATAGTGCAACACCCGGAGAGGAGGACTCCAAGGAGTGGCCGTATGTCTTGGTTTGACCGAACCACTATAAATCTGGTGTGTTCATTCTAATTTTTACTTTCACACTTTATTTTCATGCACTTTATTTTCTGTGATAACTACTTGGTGAAAATTTGAGATTAAATTTTTGTTGTGATAATTAGAATATAATCACCATCTTTGTAATTGTTTACAAATCATTAGCTTTCACATTTGATGAGCTAAATCATCTAATTAAAGATCTGAAAAATCTTTTAAATATTAGAACTCTTGGACCATCTCATACTTTCAAGTGGTATCAGAGAGGTACTTAAAATAGAGTTTTAGAAAACCTAGAGAAAAATGATCAATGGCACAATTTAGAAATAAAAATATTATAGAAGGTTATTTAATAACTCGTCCGCCACTGTTTGAAAATATTCCTTTTAATTTTTGGAAAATTCGCATGTCTGTATTTTTACAATCCATTGATTTTAGGATGTGGCATATGATTGAGTCTGGATATTCTATACCGTCACGTATTATTAATGGTGTGAAAATTAATATTTCGTTTACTGAATGGAGTAGAGAAGAAAAAACTTATGCTCAATTGAATGCTAAATTCTTGAACTGCTTTTTCTGTGCTTTAACTCTGAAGATTATATGATTGTTTCTAATTGTATCACTGGCAAGAAAGTTTGGGATAAACTATATATTACATATGAATGTAGTAGTGAAGTTAAATAATCTAGATTAAACATATTATTGCATGACTATGAACTTTTTTGCATGAAACTTTATGAGATTATCTTAGGTATGTATACTAAGTTTACTCAGATTGTGACATTATTGCATACTTTAGGTAGAGAACTTTCAAACCTAGAAAAGGTCAACAAAGTTTTACATTGTCTACCTGATAAATTTGATGCTAAAGTGACTGTTATATATGAATCAAAAGACTTGAATACTTATTCTATTAATAATCTAATCGGCTCACTCATTGCCTACGAGCAAAGTGTGAGTCAAAGACTTTTGGATGCAAGTGATGAAAGAGTTATAGTGCTAAAAGTAAAAGACATCGATAAAGATGGCTTAGGAAGTGATGAGAATGAGAGAATAGCATTAATAACAAGCCAATTCAAAAATCTGCTCAAGCACAAACACAAGTGTGAACAAAATGGGAGCAAAGGTAAAAATGACAAATATGATAAGCTTGCTTCTGACATAATTTGTTTTGGGTGTAGGAAACCTGGACATTTTAAAAATGAATGCCACAATCTTAAGAAACACCTTGTAAAGAAAAAGAGTGAGGATAAGCCAATTACAATAAGTGGAAATGAAAAGAAGCAAAAGATCTCCTAGGCAGACTTAGCTTATGAATCATCAGAAAAGAAGCAAGATGATGAGGTAACAAACTTATGCTAAATCGTCAAGGATTCGATTGATAATTCTGATCAGGTATAAGTATGTTGAGGTTTATTTGTGTGTTTTATTTATGTATTTTGTGTATTTATTTATCTATTTTGTGTGTTTGATTTTTATTATATTTTAAGCATAATTTCATGTTTTAGTTTCTTTTTATATGTTATTATTTTCTTTTGCATGTAGTTTAACTTATGTATTGAGAATGTATTGTGGTTGGTTGCATTTGTGGTTTAGTCTTTTAAAATTTTTCTATTATTTAGTTTTTAAAAATTTATATTATTTAATTTTAAAATATTTATTTGCCTTAAAAAAATTAAAAAAAATGCTTACCCCTATTTTTTTAATATAATTCTCATAGTGAGGGGGACATTAGGAGAAAATATTTTTAGTTTGCAAATTCAAAAAATAATTTTTGCCATCATAAAAAAGGGGAAAATTGTTACAACTCGGGCTCTAGAGTTTATAATTTTGATGATAATAATATTATTGATTACCTCTTTATTTCTCCTAGTATTTATTGTGCATACATGTTCGTGTGTTGACTAACATTTCAGGTACAACAGGCACCATTATTTAAAGATTTATGGCTCAAGATTGGGTAGAATAGGTTATGTTGTAAGAGTTTGTAATTTTTATTTATTTATTTTAACTTCTTGAGTCAAGTCCTGTAAGGGTGCATGATAGCCTGGTAACCGTGGACACACACATAAGGGGAGCAAATTTAATGTAAAATATTTTAAATTTTCTGTACATCATACTATACGATCTTGATCATACTGTATGATCTGATTTTACAGAAATTAATTAAAATATTTTATTTTTATAGAAAAAAATACTTTTGAAAGATAACTAATCATACAGTATGAACACCATATCATAGAGGATGATCTGTTATAATTAGAAACCTGTCGCTCATTAAATTAGGCAAAAATTTAAATTTAAAAATTGTTTTATTCGTACTGTACGATGTTTAAAACATTGTCTAATTTAATCTTGTGATTAGTCAATCAAATTTGCATAATTTTAATATTTGGATCGTATTGTACGAACTGTATCATACTGTACGATGAACAGAGATGATTTTGGTCGTCTCAGGATTCTTCCTAGACAAGCTGCACTTTGATTGAACCAATCGTACTGTACGATATTGCGATCGTACAGTACTAATAGGTCAAATTCTGCACATCATACTGTACGATCCTGCGATCATACTGTACGATCTTTGGTGGATGAATTGGATTTTTTATGCCCTCGATTTAAGCTTTCTCTTAAGACTTTATATGAGTCTTTTTGGCATTTATTGAGTTGTTTTCTTCTGAAAAAAGCTTGAAGAGAGAGCTTTGGGCTAGGGAGAGAAAGGGTAGAGTTTATAAGAAAGGGAGAAGATCCTTGTGGGATTCAAGGGAGTATGAGAGGGGTTTTCACATGGTTGCTCCGGTGAACTTGCACCTGAGTTCCTCCAAGAGAAAGGTTTAACTTGAGGGAAGCTTTGGGAAGAAGAAGACCTTTTTGGTGTCAAAAGACCCGGCTACTCCGTCGCACTGGGAAAGGTGAAAGTGATTCAAGTTCCTCTGCCTTATCAGGAGGGTGGAAAAGAGTTCAGGTCCTCTGCCTCACCAGGAGGGTGAAAAGGAGTCAAGGTCCTCTACCTGTGAAAGGAGTACGGTCCTCTGCCACTCCGGGTTGGTGGAAGAGAGTTTGTAAGGGCTTCTCCACCTAGCTGTGGGGGCTAAAGGAGAGACACTATAGTGATAGTGCAATACCCGGAGAGGAGGACTCCGGGGAGTGGACGTAGGTCATGGTTTGACCGAACCACTATAAATCTGGAGTGTTCATTCTAATTTTTACTTTCGCACTTTATTTTCATGCACTTTATTTTCTGTGATAACTGGTTGGTGAAAATTTTAGATTAAATTTTTATTGTGATAATTAAAATATAATCGCCATCTTTGTAATTATTTACAAATCATTAGCTTCCGCATTTGATGAGTTAAATCATCTAATTAAAGATCTAAAAAATATTTTAAATATTAGAACTCTTGGCGCATCTTGTACTTTCAAGTGATATCAGAGATAGGATTTCAAAATAGTGTTTTAGAAAACCTAGAAATATAAGATCCATGGCAAATTTTGGTAACCTTAACACTACGGAGGGTTATTCTAAAACCCGTCCACCTTTATTTAACAATATACCGTTTGATTTCTGGAAAATTCGTATGTCTACATTTTACAGTCAATAGACTATGGCATGTGGATGTTGGTTTAAGAAGGTTACTTTGCACCATTTCGTATCTTGAATGGCGTTAAAACGGAGTTATCATTTAATGAATGGAGTAATGAGGATAGAGAATTCGCATAATTAAATGCTAAGTGCTTGAAATGTTTCTTTTGCGTATTGAAATCAAAAGATTATATATGAGTATCTACTTGTAGTACTAGTAAGGAGATATGGGATAGATTGTGCATCTCGTACTTTCATCTATAAATTTTTATTTTAAGAAAGCCCATTGGCCCGCCCTTCTATCTAGAGATTATCATTTCAATAATCAACTCGTATTAATTATAGTGGTCACAATCAGCCTTCTTTTCTTACATATAAATATCTCATTCATCATGTATCAGTCGTATCATTTACTCTAAACAATTCAATATCATGCATGAAATGCAATAACCCTGTTATAATCAATAAAATACATGATAATCTGTATAATATTTATTAACTTATGAAAATCATAACTATCAATTAATCTGGTAAAATTTAATAATATTATTGTTAAAATGCCCATAAATATCATATCTACAACATATGAAATATTATACGATAAAAGTTTGACACACCATGAGAAAATATATTTTATTTATTTATTAAGATTAAAAATATTTTAAACAAATATTGAAAATAAAGGTAGAATCCAAGTTACCTAGAACAATCAGAAGAATCTTGTAACAAATTTGATGAATAAAAATGCCCCGAGCAACTTGATTTAACTTCTCTCTCCTCTCCTCTCCCCTCCTCCTCTCTTTCTCTCTTTTTTTCTTACTCGATGCTCCAAACAAATGAGGGGAAGAAATGGTGTTAAGTCATATTTATATTAAATATAAATAAAAATATTCATTAGTGATGAACTCAGAGCTACAATAGGATAGAGGCTTTGATGCCGCAGCGGTAGTTTCCCAACATTATTGTTCTCTTAAGCATAGTGTCGCAGCTCTGCAATGTAGATTTTCATATTTTTAAATAATTTCATTTTATGACATTCTAGGTAACTACACCTTTAATCACTGTCATTTAACTATCATCCTTCTCACCTCTATCACCCATCAACTATGCTCCTCCAATCTTCATCGCCAGTCAACTACAGTTCTTTTGACCTTTATGTCACATCAAATATAACCCTCAGATCGTCGTCACATAACTATAATCCTTTGACCACAGTCACCTACTATGATCTTTCAACCACCATCGCCCAACTACAATCCTTTTGACCTTCATCACCCACCTACTAAGATTCTCAGTCCACCATTACTTAACTATAATCGTTCGAGCATCATCCCTAACCACAGTCATTTAAAATTTCATCACCTATAAATTGTGGCCTTCATTCAATTGTGCTCCTTTCAACTTCCATCCTCTGCCGGATATGGTCCACAATTGCCCGACTACAATCATCAGACCACTATTTTTTTACTACAATCCTCAGACCATTGTCACATAATTACAATCCACAAACCACTATATCTCAACTATGATCCTTTATATCTCTATTGCTGGCCAATTATGATCATCTAATCATTGTCCAACAACTATAGTGCTTTGACTATAATCACCCAAATATTATCCCTTCGACCATTGTCTAACTACAATCTCTTTGGCCTCTATCCATTACACGACTATGATCCTTCGACCTCTATTGCTAGCCAATTATTATCCTCGAACCACCACCATCAGACTATAATTTTTTAACCACCATCACCTAACTACGATCACTCTGGCCATTGTCGTTCATTTATGGTCCCTCCAGTCTCTGTCACCTTTCAACTAAGGTTATTAAACCATTGTCAAGTGACTATGGTCCTTGAACCAAAGTTATTTAATTACAATCCTCCAACCTATATCACATGCTGACTATGGTTGTATAATATCCATCACTAACTGACTTTGATCCTTCAACCTTTGCTGCCTGTCGATTATGATCCTTCTAACCTCTATCGTCCATCAACTATGATCTTCTGATCTCTGTCTCTCATCGCCTCTAGCCCTATGACCTGTAATCTTTTGGATATTATCACCAGTTATGCTAACGCCTACTGGCTTCATCACCTGCCATCACAAACATCACTTATAAGATTGGGACTTACAGCCAAAATCAACTTAGACTCCCAAACTTTAGTGCTAGGATTTATGCTAGATTTTTGCTACAAGGTTCTTCTAACCTCAATGATATAATATGTACTATATTAATGCCTTACTTAGAGGAATGGCATCATTTATAGTTAATGATAAACATTAGTTGAATTATCTTAAATGTGTCAAGCCCGATGTTTTTTTTTTTCCTTTTCTGAGTTTTTAACATAAAGAAACTCTAGCGTCTCTTATAATTATTGTGCTCTACTCTTTATCTATGTGCATGTTGGATCTTCATAATAAATTAAGATGTTAAACTTTATATCTCTCTATCATCGTGAATGCTTCAGCACGCAATGAATTTATTCTAGTTAATCAAATATTTTTATGTCTTAAAATGCACTCTCTTATACTTTTATATCATATTCTACCATGTTGGAGGGACTGTAGTTGATGGGAGACGGTGGTCAAAAGAACATAATTGGCAAGTGATAGTGATCGAAAGGGACTGTAGTCAACTAGCGATGGTGGTCAAAGGGACTACCGTTGGAGGGCGATAGAGGTCAGAGAGACTATAATTGGCTAGTGACAGAATTATGAGGGACTGTAGTTGGTGTATGTCGGAGGTTGGAGGGATCGTAGTCAGCGGGCGAAGGTGGTCAAAGAGACCATAATAGTTAGGTGAAGGTGAACGGAGCGACTGTAGTTGGCAAGCAATGGAGGTTAGGGGGATTGCAGCCAGTGTGCCATAAAGGTCAAAGGGACCATAATCGACAGGTGATGGAGGTCCCATGGATCACAGTCGATAGGAGATAGAGGATGGAGGGACCACAGTCGACAGGCAATAAAGGTCAGAGGGAATGTAATTGGCATGTAATAGAGGTTAGAGGGAACATAGTAGGTGGGCAACAAAGGTCAGAGGGGCCTCAGTCAGCAGGTTAGGGGGTCAGAGAGACCATAATCCACCAATAATGAAGGTCAGAGGGACCACAGTTGGCATGTGATGGAGGTCAGAGGGACCACAGACGGGCAGATGATGGTGGTCGGAGGGACCACATTTGGTGGGCAATGGTGGTTGAAGGGACTATAGTTGGCAGTTAATGGAGATTATAGGGAACATAGTCAGCAGCTGAAGGAGGTCATAAGGACCATAGTCGGAGGGTGAGGATGATTGCAAGAACTCTAATCGGTGGGCAATGGTAGTCGAAGGGACCATAGTCGACGACAACATAGGTCAGGGCATCGATGGTGTTGCTACTCGAGCTCATGAGTTTTTATTTCGATGATAACAAATATTATAACTCATATATCCTAGTATTTGTAATGTATATTTATTTATGTGTATACTAACATTTCAGGAATAGCATGCACCTTCCAACAAAGAATTAAGGCTTAGGAATGGATAGAATAGGCTATGATGTGATGATATTTGTAATTTTTATTGATGTACTTTTTGATTTCTTGAGTCAAGTCCTATAAGGGTGTATGCTTGCATGTAATCATATACACACACACTCATGGAGAGTGAGATCTAGTCAAAACCAGAAGTCCAACTTTCGAACAAATTATACTGGATGATTTAAATCGTCCAGGACGATCTGTTCATTGAACTAATTATCCTGGATGATGTTTATATCATCCTGGAAGATCCATTACAATCTCAAAACCCAAGCTGCTATGATAAATTAGGTAAGGATTTAAGATCCAAATTTTGTTCTAATCATCCTGGATGATCTTGATTGTTCTGGATGATCTATGATAATGTTACCTAAATTAATCTTGTGATTATTCAATCAAATATACATAATTTGGTATTCAGATCGTCCTGGACGATTTGTATATCGTACTGGATAATTTGTATAAAATTTGTACTAATCATCCTGGACTATCCTGAGATCATCCAGGACTATCAGGTCAAATTTTGCACATCGTCCTGGACGATTCTGCGATCGTCCTAGATGATCTTTGGCGACAGAATTGAGTTTTAGGGTTTTTTGAAGCCTTCTTTTTAAGTACATCGTCCTGGATGATCTTTACCACTAAAACTGATTTGGAAGGGCTTTTGAAGCTCTCTATTTAAGCTTTCTCCAGGCACTTGATAAGTGTATTTGGCAGCCATTGAGGCTTTATTTCTTCTGGAGAAAACTTGAAGAGAGAGCTTGAAAGGGAGAGAGGAAAGGGTGAGTTTGAGAGGGAGAAGAGCCTTGAAGGGGGATTTTTGAGGGAGTGTGAAGGGGTTCACACGGTTGCTCTGGCAAGCTTGCACCTAAGTATTATCAGATTCAAGGGTCATCTCGAGGAAAGTTTTGGGAAGAAGAAGTTCTCTTTGGTGTCAAAGGACAAAGCTACTCCGCCACACCCGAGAAGGTAGAAGTAATTTTGTAAGGGCTTCTCTGCCTAGCTGTGGGGGCTAAAGGAGAGTCACTAAAGGTTAAGTGAAATACTCGGAGGGTGCCTCCGAGGAGTGGACGTAGGCCAGGTTGGACCGAACTACTATAAATTCGGTGTGTTCTTTCTGATTATTTTTCGCACTTTATTTTACTGTGATTAACTACTTGGGTGAAATATCTGATTTATCTTTTTATTATTGATTTAATTCATTTTCGCTGTAAGATATAAAAAGATTTTTCTTTTCCTTAAAGAAGTTTTTAAATATCCAATTCATCTCCCCTCTTGGTTAGCCTTGGGACTAGTTCATAAGGGCTTAATACCCCTCATGAACTTTCAAGTGGTATCAGAGATGGATTCATAAAATTAAGTTTTGGAAAACTTTTAAATTTTATCCATAGCTAATTTTAGAAATCATTATATTGTGGAAGGATATTCAATCACCTGACCACCTTTATTTAAAAATATTACTTTTGATTTTTAGAAAATTCGTATGTCTACTTTCTTAAAATCAATAGATTATCACATGTGGCATATGATTCAAACTGGTTATTCTGTACCATCATATATTATAGATGAATAAAAATTAATATTTCTTTTTCTGAATGGAGTAGAGTAGATCAGATCAATGCTTAATTAAATGCTAAATATTTGAATTATTTTTTTCTGTGCTTTAAATTCTGATGATTGTATGATAATATCTACATATACTACTGGTAAAGAAATTTGAGATAATTATGCATTACATACGAAGGAACTAATGAAGTTAAGCAATTTAAGCTGAATATTCTAATACATGATTATAAACTTTTTAGCATGAAACCTTATGAGACGATCTTAGACATGTATACTAAGTTTACTCAAATTGTGATATCATTACATGTTTTAGGTAAAGAATTTTTAAACTTTGAAAAAGTCAATAAAATTCTACATTGTCTACTTGATAAGTTTGATGCTAAAGTTATTATTATTTGTGAATCAAAAAAATTGAATGAATATTCTATTAATAATCTGATTGGCTAACTCATTGCCTACGAGCAAGGTCTGGGTCAAAAGCTTTTGGATGTAGGTGAAACTATAGTACTGAAAGCTGAAGACATGGATAAAAATGACTCAGAAGATGATAAAGTAAAGAGTTAGCATCAATAACAAATAAATAAAAAAGTCTACTAAAGCACAAACATCAGCATCAACAAAAGTAGAAAAAAGATAAAAAATATAAGAATGTTAAGATTTTTTCTGATGTTATTTGCTTTGGATGTATGAAACCTGGACAAATGAAAAATTAGAGCCCTAACTTAAAAATCCTTCCTAAAAAGGAAAAGGGTAAAGTCAAGCAAATGATAATAAGGGCAAATAATACAAAGCAAAAAATCTCTTGGGCAAACCTAACTTATGAATCATCAGACCAGGAGCGAGATGATATGAATTAATATTTTGCTTGTATGTTAGTGCTTGTGTTTTTTATTTTTTTATTATTGTTGTTTTTTATTCGTTGTGTTTTTATTTATATTAGGTGTTATTTTCATATTTTACTTTTCTGATTTTTTTATTACTTTTCTTTTAAATTTTTTTAGTTTCTCTATTATTTGTGTAGTTTTTTTTATCAACACACACATATCACCTTTTATTTTATTTACATTTTAAAAATTAAAATTATTTTTCAAAGATTATGTTTTCTAAAAATGAAAAATTTACCTTCTATTTTTCTAAAAATTCTATATAATTTGTGGTTGATTTCTCTAAAATCAAGTAAATGAAGAAAATCATAATTTTGTCTCTCTATCTTATTTCTTTATATAAGATTATTTTACTTTTGACTCAAAATATATTTTATATTATAAATTAGTTTTTGAAATTGAATCTTTTTTATCTCTTTATTTTTTACCTATCTCATAGGATCTTTTGCAAGTTAATGAACATACTTCAAAGATTATCTTAATCAAGTTATTCATCTTTATCATAAGAATAGAGTTTGATGATTTTAAAGATTTAGAAAGGAGATAAATTATAAAAATTAAAAAAGGTATAAAATAAGCCTAAAGCTGAAAAGATGCGTAATGTCACCAAATTAAAAAGATACACAAAGTGTATCAAAAATTAAAAGATGCACAAAGAGTGCCAAAATGAAAAGAGGCATAAAATAAGCTCACAAAAAGTTAGCTTCCCTTCTTATAAATCTTTAAAGTTTAGAAAACACATATGTCTTTTTGATAAGTTCATTACTTGAGTTTAAAAATCATGATTTATGATTCATTACTCTGCATTAATCTTCTATTAGATATATTTCATGAAAGGAGTTTTGAAAAGATTTTTATTTCTTATCTAATTTGTTCCTTGATTTAGATAATGGTTTAAAAAGTTTTTTAGCCTTTTTAAAACCTGAGGTTGGATTAATAATTTCTGAATCTCTAATCTTTTGGGTTATGAGTGGTCAATACATTTCTTACAAGCTTTTGAATAAAATCAAGAGATAACTTTCTCATTACAAGAAAATTGTTGATATTTCAAAATGATTTTTCAAAAAAAAATTTCACGAGATCAGGGGCCATTTTCGATCTTTTAGTCTATATTTTCTATTTTGTGTTTCTATGCTCTTCTTTTTGATAATGTCAAAGGGGGAGAACGTACTATTATATTTGTGAAGTTTATTTGTATTTTTTTTTAAATAAAAAAAATATATTTTTTCCTATTTTTAAAAGTCTTTTCTTAGTGAGGGAGAGATTAGAAGAAAATACTTTTTATTTGTAAATTCAACCAATAATGTTTACCATTATCAAAAAGGGAGAGTTATTGCTACTCGAGCTCATAATTTTTTGTTTTGATAATAAAAAACATTATGACTCACATAACCTAGTATTTGTAATGTATATTTATTTATGTGTATACTAATATTTCAGGAATAGTATGTACCTTCCAACAAAGATTCAAGGCTCAAGAATGGGTAGAATAGGCTATGATGTGATGATATTTATAATTTTCATGGATGTACTTTTTAATTTCTTGAGTCAAGTCCTACAAGGGTGTATGCTTACTTGTAACCATGTACACACACACTCAGGGGGAGTGAGATCTAGTCAAAACTAAAAGTTTAACATTCGAACAAATCGTATTAGACGATTTAAATCTTCTAGGACGATCTGTTCATAGAACTAATCATCTTAGATCATATTTATATCGTCCTGAAAGATCTATTATAATCTCAAAATCCTAACTGTCATGATAATTTAGGTAAAGATTTAAGATTCAAATTTTATTTTAATCATCATGGACGATCTATGATAATGTTGCCTAAATTAATCATGTGATTATTCAATCAAATATACCTAATTTGGTATTCAAATCATCCTGGACGATCTGTAAATCATATTAGATGATTTGTGTAAAATTTATACTGATCGTCTTGGACTATCCTGAGATCGTCTAAGACTATCAGGTCAAATTCTGCACACCATCCTGCACGATCCTGCGATCATCCTGGATGATCTTTGGTAGCAGAATTGAGTTTTTAGGGTTTTCTGAAGTCATCTTTTTAAGCACATCATCCTGGATGATCCTACGATCGTCCTGGACGATTTTTGCCTCTAGAACTAATTTAAAAGGATTTTTGGAGCTCTCTATTTAAGCTTTCTCAAGGTACTTGGTAAGTGTCTTTGGCAGCCATTGAGGCTTCGTTTCTTCTGGAGAAAACTTGAAAAGAGAGCTTGAAAGGGAGAGAGAAAATGGTGGAGTTTGAGAGGGAGAAGAGCCTTGAAGGGGGATTTTTGAGGGAGTGTGAGGGGGTTCACACAGTTGCTCCGGCAAGCTTGCACCTAAGTACCATCAAATTTAAGGGTCATCTCGAGGGAAGTTTTGGAAAGAAGAAGATATCTTTGGTGTCAAATGACCCGGCTACTCCGCCGCACTGTGAAGGTGGAAGTGATTTTGTAAGGGCTTCTCCGCCAAGCTGTGGGGGTTAAAGGAGTCACTAAAGGTTAAGTGCAATACTCGGAGGGTGCCTCCGAGAGTGGATGTAGGTCACGTTGGACAGAACCACTATAAATCTAGTGTGTTCTTTCTTATTATTTTTCGCACTTTATTTTACTACGATTAACTGCTTGGGTAAAATATCTGATTTATCTTTTTATTATTGATTTAATTTATTTTCGCTGCAAGATATAAAATTTTTTTCTTTTCCTTAAAGAAGTTTTTAAATATCCAATTCACCCCCCCCCCCCCCCTCTTAGTTAGCCTTGGGACTAGTTCATAAGGGCATAAGGGCTTAACACCCCTCACAAACTTTCAGATGGTCTGAGGGACTGTAGTCGGCAGCCCACGGAGGTCAGATATATCATAGTCAGTGGGCGATAGAGGTTAGTGGGATCAAAGTTGAAGGTCGACGGAGGTCAAAGATATTGAAGTCAGTGGGAGATGGTGGTCGGAGGGTCCACAATCAGTTATCAACAGAGTTTAGAGGGATCACAGTCAGCGAGTGAAGGAGGTCGAAGGGACCGCAGTCGGTGAGTAACCGAGGTCAGAGGGACCACAGTCAATGAGCGATGGAGGTTGAAGGGACCATAGTCAACGGGCGATAATAGTTAGAGAGACCATAGTTGGCAGGCTATAGTGGTTGGAGGGACCATAGTCAGTGGGCAAGTAAGGTCAGAAGGGTTACCTGGCTGGTGGTGACTGAATGGAGGTCCTTTGGCAATGGTTGGGTGGAGGTCCAGCAGTGGTGGCCGGAGATCAAGATTCGTCGTCGATGTTGTGGAGGTGGAGCTCTGCGATTCTTCAAGCTCTATAGCTCTCTCGAGACTTTAGTCCTAGGCCTAAGCCTCTAAAAGGCCCAAGCCCCAAAGGTCCTCTTCATGTAGAGTGTGGGGATCTATTTATAATTTTGAGAGTGATATGCTCCGTAAATAGCAAGAAGATCCAGGGTAAATTCAGAGTGTTGCATCGAATGGCTCATACTAATTTTCTGGATTATGGAGCATTTGTCAAGCATTTAAGTACCTTAATGATGTTAGAATGAAGTAATCTTGAGCTCGTTGGATTCGTCTCTATGAGACGCTCGATTTGACTATAAGCATACCATATTTAGAGATTATTTGGTCATCCAATTAATGCTTTGAACCTTCCAAATATGTTTCAGGTCCCTTTATTTGGACCCATCTTGGCTCGGATTGGACCGATTTTGATATCGTTGGGTTTGTCTCCTTGATATGTTTAATTTGATAATAAGTTTGTTGTAATCGGAGTTCAGATGGTCCCACATTTAATTTTAAATGTTGTCAACTAGAATATGCCTCAAGATTCGTGCTCGATCAAAGCAAATTTTGTTGCGTATCAATACTTAAGATCTGGATCTCAATCAAGATCAATAACTTCTATCAACCACTTTTACTCAATTGGGGTCTTATTCTTTCCTGAAATATATATACAAGTATCATAAAGTGTGCAACACTTGCTTAATAGTCTACATGAAATCTATTATAGAATTCAATGCCCATATAAAATAACTTTTATATGAGACTAACATTGTATGAACAATAAGACATGCTTGAAGTGAACTAACATGATCATTGAATTATACAATGTTACTAATCAATTATGTATCCCACCAACTTGAGTCATCATTATGCTCTAATCTCTAGAAATAAAGAATGGTGATTGTGATACTGTTGATAATAATTGAATAATGAAAGTTAGGAGGCGACAACGAAGATTGCTGATGGCATTGTTGGTAGCGATTGTTATGAAGTGTTTGATTTGGGTTCATATGGACTCAAATAAGATTACTTTTGATGTCGATGAATTTTTCTTATCGGGGCATTTAGCTCGACTATAACTTTATTGAAATAAGAGTTTGGATGGTTTTGAATTTAATTATGAAATTTTTAATCTAAATATTACCTAAAGATTCATGATGATCAAGTAAATTTTATGGATATGTATTAATGTTAAAGCAACAAAATGGGATCAAAGACTAAAAAGTGGATATATCACCAATTATACATTAGAGGCTGCATACATCGACGAATGAACTAAAGCTCATTGATATAGTGAAATCAAGCATTATGATCACTTATGTTATAGCTCAAATTTCAAACTTCAAATGTTATGGCAGATGCTCCAATATTTGTTAGAATATTTTGATGAAAAATTCGTCATAATGGACTTCAAAGCCATTTGATTTGCGCTTGCATTAATATTGTATATGATATCTCGAACTACACTAATCTCAACATAAATTCAAGAGCATCCAAATATAGTTTATATTAAGATATCCTAACACAACCTTTTTCCTTATTTTCCTTCAATCACAAACTATCATGCCCGATTATTTTTATTCAAAAAAATTGCGACATGATATCCTGATGTAAATTTCGTCGAGATGTGCCAAAAAAATAGAATTTTTTTATTTGTATATTAGGATTTTAACAAATCAGTTTTTTTGGAAGTGCTATAGAATTTGGAGCACGTCATAATGAGTTTTACATCAGGCTTCTTCTTCTTCTTCTGCGTTAATATTCTTCTTATGCATTAATATTAACATAAGATATTGACCTAACAAATTATGATTGAATGGCAAAATAAAGAACCCTGCATAGATGCCTACTTTAAGAGCTGACTTATGATTTATTTGGAATGATTTTCTAACTATTTTTTATTACAGCTTTTTAGTATGAAAATTTTTTGAATTAGAAGGCTCGCGCTAATTAAAAATTAATTAGGATATTATTTAATAAAATTTTGAAGTTAAAAAAATAAAAAGTAGCATATTTTCTCTCCTTATTATATTCATTAATGGTCCATTTGGATCAGCTTTTTCATTCTTTTACATTTTAGATTCCTGTAACATTATTGTTTAGTTATTATTTTATGCTATTTAAAAAATATTTAAGAAGATGAATAATTTATTATCAATTAGATTTGCTATAATGCAATAATTATACAAATATGATGATCTGACTTTTTAAAAATAAAGAAAAAATTAATATTTATAAAACAAATTTCAAAATTAATTTTGTCATGACAGTTCAATAGCTACTTTACAAATAATAAATGTGTCCCCAATAGAATCAGGCAGCATGATTGAAGTTTGTAGCTTGAAAACAAATTATAAACTTGGGCACATTACTTATTTCTTCTTCTCATCATTAAATTAGCAGTGAATTATTTTTGGACATTTAGGTCGATTAAGATAAATTCACACATATATCATATACATAAGACTCAAAGATAAAACAGCTTGATCGATAGTCAAAACTCTCAACCAACAGAATAAGATGAGCTACGTAATTAGCCGTAGTCAAATAGACATTTATATTTTTACTATTTTTTCTTAAAAATAATGTGCAATAAACCAAAAAAAAATTTCAGATTGAAATTTATGAAATTAAGAACAAACTTGTTGCTCTAAAGCTCAGATCGTTTTACAAAATTTGTTTTCTTTTTGACTAATTAGCGAGTACTTCCCAGATTAGCTCGACATCAAAAGAAGGCATCCTCGCCAAGGAGCACTCCCCGCCGTCCATCTCCCCTCCAACTTGAGCCATAATTAAGCTCTGATTTCCAGAGACAGAGAACGGCGATTCCGACGTCGTCTTCCTCTCCTCCCCCTTCTTCTCCACTCTCTCGCCACCGCCGCCGCTTCTTTTAAACCTCCTCTGCTTTGAGAGCCGCTGACAAACAGCTTGGATCTTTGAATCCACAGCTAAGCGAAGCGCGCGAAGTTTGTCAGAGCAGTCACTGCCGGCGTCACGGAGCTCCGGGAAGTTAAGCCGCGCGTACTCGCCGCGAAGCTTGTACGCAGCTCGGTCGTAAGCGTATGCGGCCGACTCAGCCGAGTCGTAGGTACCGAGCCACAGCCGCATCCGGTTCTGCGGCAGCCGGATCTCGGCGACCCATTTGCCCCAATTACGTTGCCTTACTCCTCTGTAAATCTTCTTCTTCTTCAGTGCCGCTTCTGCCGCTGCCGCCGCCGCAACACGGTTCTGGTAGCCGAAGCGGAGGAGGAGCTCGGTCTGGCGGAGGTAGACGGAGGAGCCGAGAGGCTCTGCTGTGGTGGAGAGAGTGGTCGGCGGCGGAAGGTGCGAGAAGATGGAGTCGATGGCGTTGGTGCCGGAGAGAAGGATGCTCGATAAAGTGGAGTTGATTTCGCCGGGAGAGGTGAAGGGAGTTGGGCTTTCCATGTTTTCCGGCGAGGGGGAGATGGCTTATACTTGAAGCCGACAGCTTTGTTCAAGGATTAGCCTCGAGGGTGAGGGATTCAGAGGAATTGAATGGCGGGGCGCTTTTTCTAGTTGGGAATAAGGGATTTGACTCTCCTATCGCCTATGGACTCCGTCTGTTTGGGAAATACAGCTTCAGCTGGGGATTTTATAGACGGGGCAGTAGTGAGAGCACATTAAGAAAAAGTCTAATAATTTATTGATAATATGGCTAATTTGCTAGGCATATTTTTCATTTTATTTGTCAAATTTTATTCATCAATATATTTAAATTATTAAATAATATAATTAAATTAAATATAATAATAAATGAGCCCAAATCGAGGACTTTAAAACGGACATGAAATTCTAGACATTAATAAGATATGACATGTTTATAGTCGAATGGAGCAACTTTAATACTGATATCATTACGACCCTTAAATGTGGAATGAATCCTTAATGATCAAGGTGATTAATATGAGTTGTCCGATAAAGCACTTTAAATTTGCTCCAAACTTCTCCATATTTACAAAGTATATCACTCTAAAAAATTTATAAATAGACTCTCACTTTTACATGAGAGAGGCTTGAACCTTGGAATAGATATTTAAGAGAGCTTTGGAGCTTGAAGAATCACGGAGCTCTACCGGAGCACCACTATCAGCGAACTCTCGTCACCTGATCGCCGTCATCAAACATATGACTACTGATTGTCGCCGTCTGGAACTTTCATCGACCGACGGGCCTCCTCCATCCAGCACACAATAATAACTATGCTATATATGTTTTGATTTAAAAAAAAAAAAGAAGAAAAGCTCTTGCAAAATAAAAGAGCACTACTCAAAGTCCAAACTTTCTTTCAGTGGAAGCTTCTATAGGTTATTTTTATTATGTAGTACTGAATATTTGCTTCATAATATATGATAATATGTATTGATTTAGGTAAATAAAATAACATATTATGCATGCAATGATTGATATTGTTTGTAATGTCAACTTTATAATTTATTCACTATGTGTTTGAATGCAATAAATAAAAATACAAAATTGTATCTATCATAGATTATGCGGCCTCATCTTATCTTATAGTCATACTTTTTCATTTCTATTTTTTTTTAAATGTAATAAAACATATCAAATGGTATGTTAATATTTGACTTAGGCTTTATTTGAGATAAATTTTTTATTGTTTTCTAAAATAAATTTGTAACAAAAAATTTTTGTATAAAATCATTATTTTAAAAGATAATAATGAACCCGTTCCAAACGAAGCTTTAAATAATAGCTAATTTTTGTTGGTTTGGAGAGCAAAGAAGTCAATGAGTGGTGGGTCCAGGTCGGTGTAGTGTTGTGAACGATTAGTGGGCCCTAGAGCCGTAGACATATCATATGACTTTGCTTCCCATTGAAG
Source organism: Dendrobium chrysotoxum (assembly GCA_019925795.1). Taxonomy (NCBI): domain Eukaryota; kingdom Viridiplantae; phylum Streptophyta; class Magnoliopsida; order Asparagales; family Orchidaceae; genus Dendrobium; species Dendrobium chrysotoxum. The sequence continues at coordinate 52,687,645 of CM034306.1, read as the reverse complement.
AATGAAGACAAAAATATACTTTTAGTCGTTATGATAGCCAGCTGTGGTCATAGCTTCACACTATGATGGTGAGGTGTCCATTTACAATATTTTGGACCAGTTATGATTGTTTTTTAGTGAGAATTTTTCAATCAATTTCTCATTTTTCCAATATTTTTGAAAGTTTTTCCAGAAAATAACAAAAAATAGCTTTTGGGATTTTATATAATATTTTTTTAAAAAATACTAAGGGCAACTTCCAAATACACACAAAACATATATAAGATCGAATTCAAAACCTCTTAGTTAGGAGTCAAACTCCTAACCAATAAATCAAGCAGAGCCACGTATAATATTAAATTCATAAAATATTTTTAGTTTTTTTAAATAAAGATACAAATAGGCAGGGATAAACAAAAATATTAAAATTCTAATATAAATACCAAATAAAACCAAAATTTATCCTACTTTAGAGAATTTTAAACTCTTCTAATCAATTTTTTATATTTAATATTTTTTTTGTTGCGTTCTGGAATATTTACGGCGACAGAAAAGTATATAGTTTAAAGTCTTAGCTTTGTATGAAGATCCATTACACAATCAGATAAAAGAGAAGGGTGTAGCGTTCATAAGAGACACGAGTTTTTATGTGGAAACCCCTAAAAAGAGGGAAAAACCACGGGGTCTGGCTTAGTTTGAATGAATTAACTAGTATTTGCAGTCAATTAGAAATGAGGCCCTTCCTTGGAGGGAAGGCCTTGGCTTGATGTATGAAATATATATCATATAGAATGCATTACATTGTGGGAATTGGAAGAATTAATATTGACATGTTTGTTTGGTCGACAGGATAATAGTCGGCAGGCGACGGAGGTCGAAAGGACCATAGTCAGGTGACGGTGGTCGGAAGAACCGTAGTCGACGGGCGACAGAGGTCGGAAAAACCATTATCAGACAATGGAGGTTAGAAGGATCATAATCGATGATTGACGAAAGTCAGAAGAACCGTTATCAGGTGACGGAGGAGGTCGAAAGGACCATAATCGGTGGGTGACGGAGGTCGAATTTGGAATTTATTTAGTTGTCCAATTTATGATTTGAAGCTTACAAACATGCTTCGAGTCCTTGATTTTGTCCCATTTGGACTCAGATTGGATTGAATTTGGTGCCGTTGGGTATGTCTCTTTGAGACGTTCAGTTTGACTATGAGTTTGTTCAAATCAGAGTTTGGATGGTCCCAAATTTTATTTTAGAAATTTTCAATGCAAATTTGCTCGAGATTCATGCTCAATCAAAAAAAAATTTTGATGGTATATCACTTTTAAAAGTTTTGGGTGCCCTAATGAAGCATCTAATATATATATATATATATATATATATATATATATATATATATATACATCTAATATATATATATATATATAGTTATCGTATGAGCTTGTTTATGATAGAGCATAATTGAATCACTTTGTTCATGTCCTAAATGATTGTGCATTGTTAGTTTAGGGTTATAGCACATTAAAGTATTCCTAATATTATAATTTTATAAAATAGCGATTCATATGATTAAAAGTATTTTTGAACTCATAAATTATAATATCTAAAATTATGGTCATAAAAAACCTTTAATGATTATGAATATTTTTGGCTAAACGTACGAATCTTGAAGCAACTAAGAAGAAATAATCTACAACTTGATTTTACTTAAAATATTTAATTATGAAAAAAAAAACAATCTCATAGTGAACAAATACATGTTCAAAGCGTCATCTCATTACATTAAATCCAATGAATGAAAATAATTATATTAGACCTAAATAGCTAGGACAAGCTCATCTATGGGCTTCTTCCCTTACACGTGTAGTATGATGCTATATGTAAGAAGAAAGTGGTAGTGGTAGCTCTATAGTTACTATTCAATCTGATTTAGAGATATGGAGAGTAGGACCCCCTCCCCCCCCCCCCCAAACGTTGACACTTCTTTATCACAAGTTGTTCTTTGGGGCTTCCAGTCTTTTAATTGCTCACTCACTATTATGCAAACTAATCAACTTGATAGAACCATTGTGGTCTCCAAATAGTTTGTTTATTGAACAAAAAATATAGCAAATTATTATCACTTTCTAGCAACTCTAAATTTTACATTGAAGTTTCTCAAAATTATTAAATAAAATCAAAAAAATTATCTATCAACTCCATGAAACTCATGGCATTCATGCCTAGAAGAATATCTATACTATCTATACTACTATTATAAAAGGCGCTTGAATTTTCTTCCACATCAAATCTTGGCCATCTGTTTTATTTCTTCTAAAATTATTTTGTCTGTTCATTGTATTATAAATATTTAATAAATCTAAAAATATATAATAATTAATACAAATTAATGCCCATTCATTAAAAATGTGCAAAATTAATAACCTATTAATAACTATTAAATTTAAACTAATTAATAAAAATAAATGTATATAATTCATATTAAACGGCTCTTAAGTTTATCCATTAATAAATTTAAAGTAATTAATAAATATATACTAATCTATACTAAATTAAAGTAATTAAGTTCATATAATCTGATAAGCACTGAAGATGACATCCAAACCCATCGTATTTTAATCGTTTCTTCTTCTGTTATTCTAGCTTATCAGCTTTTGTCTTTTCATCTACTTCACTCTTTTAATTCCTTATCTTCTTCTACAAGGCTATAACTGGAGCAACAAAGAGTGAAAGGGCTGATCTTGGCGAAATTATTGGAGAGCGAGTCAATCCTTGCCCTGGTCGTGGACACGCGTGTTGCAAATACGATTTTGATGATGACAAACATGGTTCTATTGTGTTTTGCTTGGCTAACCCGTTTCAGGCACAAAAGATCATGAGCCACTCAAGCCAACTCAAGATCGGGTCCAAGTGTGTCCAATGTACTGTTTTTCTTTTTCTTGAGTCAACTGTAATGTAACTGATCCCCCAGCTAAGTAACCTTGCACACACACACTCAGGGGGAGAGCTTGAGTGAATTAGAGTTTCTGCTCATTTTTTGTTCAGATCGTCCTGGACGATATTCACATCATCCTGAACGATCAGGTAAAAATAGAAACCCTAATTAGGGAGACTAAGTTAAGAGGGTCTGATTAAGCAGATCGTCCTGGACGATCTTTGGATCGTACGGGATGATATGCTCAAATCAGAAATTCTCAGCCGCTAGATCAAGTTAGGCAAGTTTTTATTTTAAGTTATTTAGTCTGATCGTCCCGGACGATACGTGTATCATGCCTAATTTAATCTAGTAATTAAAGAAAGTAATTTATTTTTGATTGATACGATCATATCGTCCTGGACGATCGCAGGATTGTCCCGGACGATCAAGATCGTCTAGTGCATTTCAGTTGTACATCCAGAACTATGTACAGGACGATTTGGGCACTTTTTGAATTAATCGTACAGGACGATACCCGTATCGTCCTGGACGATCAAGTCATTTTTTGGTCGTCCAGCACAAGTTTCTCTGGACGACCCGAACTGTCATCTGGACGATATTCCTCGATTTGCACTAATCGTCCCGGACGATCGCAGGATCGTACGGGACGATATGATCAATTTTTCTACTGATCGTCCAGAAGAGCCAGATCGTCGGGCTCAAACAGCTGATTTTGAACTGATCGTACAGGACGATCTATCGATCATCCTGGACGATCTTGGCCGACCAGTTGAGATTTAGGGCAAATTTTAAGCCCTCCTATAAAAGAATATTTTCTTGAAACAAGAAAAATCTTTTGCCACCTTCCTTTCCAGAGAAACCCTAGAGAGAGAGAGTTTGGGAGAGAGAGAGAAGATCTTGTGAGGGGGAGTTAGTGAGAGATTCACTAAGGTTGCTCCAAGCACGGATCAGAGTCGTCTTCTCCGCTCGTCGTCTTTCGTCTAGTTGGTGTTCGTCGTGGGAGGATCATTTGCAAGAAGATCCGGGGTTCTCTGCCCGCTTCAGGTGGAAGTAAAAGGAGTTCGAAGGTTCTCTGCCTGCTTCAGGAGGAAGCAAAAGGAGGTCGGGTTCTCTGCCCCACCGTGTGGTGAAAAGGAGGTCTTGTACAAGCTTCTCCGCCTTGCTGTGGGAGCAAAAGAAGAGACACTTTTTGTTTAGTGCAATACCCGGAGGGGAGGCTCCGGGGAGTGGACGTAGGTCAAGTTGACCAAACCACTATAAAATCTGGTTTGCTTTTCTGATTCAGTTCTGCACTTTACTTTTTGATATTAACTGCGTGGGTGAATATCTGAGATTGATCTTTTCGTTCTTGTTTAATTGTTTCCGATGCTAAATATCGAAAAAAATTTTCATTATTGTCCTGAAATTTTTAAATAACCAATTCACCCCCCCCCCCTCTTGGTTAGCCTCGGGACTAGTTCACTAGGGCTTAACATCCCTATCGAACTTTCAAGTGGTATCAGAGAATGATTCAAAATTTAGGTTTAAAAATTTTTGAATTTGATCCATGGCTAACTGTAATAGTCGTAATACTGCTGAAGGTTATTCTATTACAAGACCACCGTTGTTTGACAATATTCCTTTTAATTTTTGGAAAACATGCATGTCTACTTTTCTGCAATCTATTGATTATCGTATGTGGATGTTAGTTAAGGATGGTTATGAAGCACCACATAGACTTGTTAATGGAATTAAAACTGAACGCTCGTTTGCAGATTGGACTTTTGATGATCGTGACTTAGCACAGTTAAATGCAAAATATTTGAACTGTTTCTTTTGTGCTTTAAAATCTGAAGACTATATGCGTGTTTCTACTTGTACAATGGGAAAAGAAATCTGGGATAGATTATGTATAACATACGAAGGTACAACTGAAGTCAAACAGTCTAGGTTAAACATCTTGTTACATGATTATGAACTTTTTCGCATGAAACCTAGTGAGACTATTTCAGAAATATACACTAGGTTCACTCAGATTGTTACCTCTTTGCATGCTTTAGGTAGAGAACTTACTAACTACGAAAGAGTGAATAAAATTCTTAGATGTTTACCTGCTTCTTATGATGCTAAGATTACTGGTATCACAAAATCTAAAGATTTAAATACTTACTCTATTGACAGCTTACTTGGATCACTCATTGCTTACGAGCAAGGGGTGAACCAAAGACAACTTGATGCAGGTGAACCAAAGAAGGAGAAGATAGTGGCACTAAAGGCCAAAGATTCAGATGCTAGCACTTTCGGGTTTGATAGCGATGATGTTGCCTTAATCATAAGGCAATTTAAGAGCTTTCTAAGAAAGAAGAATAAGAATTTTCATAAGTGGAACAAAGGTAAGACCAGTAGAAATTTTAAAGGTTCATCTGAATCTGTTTGTTTTGAATGCAGGAAGCCTGGACACATAAAGGCGGATTGTCCTACACTCAAAGCTCACCCAAGCAAGGAGAAGGGTGAGGAGAAACCAAAGTTTAGAAAGGATAAGAAGTGGATACAAAAGGCGTTTTGGGCAGACTCTGCATCTGACTCCTCTGAGAATGAAGCTGAAGATGAGGAAATAAACTTGTGTCTGATGGCTGATGATCACCCTGGTCAGTCGGACCAGGAAGAGGTATGTGAGCTTACTTACGATCAATTATTTGAAGTTTCTGAAAAATTTCATACATCGTATAGGAAGCTTAAGAAAACTCATGCTAGTCTGAAATTAGATTATTTGACTTTGCAAAAAGAGCATGATTCTGTAGTTAAAGATCATTCTACACTTGATTCCAATTACATGTCTTTGCTTGATGAATTCGATGAGTTGAACAAAAATATTCTGATTTAACTGTTGAGCATGATTTGTTAAAAACATCGCATATTGAATTAGAAGTTACTTTTAAGAAATTGAATGATATGACATGTGATTTAGAAAGTAATGAAAGTGCAAGAACTTTTGAAATTGTAAGTTTAAATAAACATATTGAGTTTTTGAAAGTAAAAATCAGTGCTTTTGAAAAGAACAAAACACCGCCTACTTTTGAACAGTTTTATGCACCGTCACCTTTTAAAAAAATCTATTGCAAGTTCATCAAAGCATGGTTCATATACATCTAGGAAGAGGCACTATCACCCACGTAGATTAGTTAACCATTTTCCTGGTGTTAGATGTTTTGCATGTGGCATGTTAGGACACATTTCCCACACCTGCACTATTCACCGTAGTACACATTGGCTGTGGAGACCCAAACTGCCTGTTTCACAGCACAGCACGCATGCATTGCATTCTTCTTTTCATAAGAAAGAACCCAAACCTGTTTGGGTTCCTAAGACTGACATTTGATATTTTTGTAGGTGTGTTCTCACATAAGACCTCGTGAGAGCATGTGGTACCTGGACAGCGGATGTTTTAGACACATGACTGGAGATGTAAATCAGTTCATTTCGCTGGAGGCCAGAGCTGGAGGCAAGGTTACACTTGGAGATAACACTACCAGGAAGGTGGTAGGCTCAGGTATAATTGGTGATTCAAAGAATTTTATAATTGATAATATTTTGCTTGTAGATAGACTGAAACACAACTTGCTGAGCATCAGTCAACTTTGTGAAAAGGGATATAGCATCAAATTTCTGCCCACTGGTTGCATTTTAAGCTTAAATGATGAAGTTGTTTTGCAGGGGCAAAGGATCAACAATGTCTACAAGCTGGATGTAAGTTGCATTAAATCTGATAATTCAATTTGCTTAAAAACTGCTGCTGATGAGTCTTGATTATGGCATAGGAGATTGTATCATGCTAGTATGAAAACCCTTAGGAGAGTCACCCAGAAGGACTTAGTTAGAGGTGTGCCCAAGCTTAAGTTCACTAAGGATCACCTGTGTGATGCCTGTCAGTTGGGGAAGCAAGTCTAGTCCTCATTTCACTCTGTTAAGGATATTAGCACCTCTAGACCTTTAGAAGTTCTTCATATGGACCTCTTTGGACCCATTAGCACTGCCAGCTTAGGAGGGAGAGTCTATGGGTTTGTGATTATAGATGATTATTCGAGGTTCACTTGGGTGAAATTTTTGTCACATAAATCTAAGTCATTTGATGAATTTAGATCTTTCTCTACTTGGATTCAGAAGAAGTTAGGATGTGAGATTATTACCATCCATAGTGATCATGGAGGGGAGTTTGAAAATGAAAGATTTGGAAGTTTTTGTGAGGATCAAGGGATTAGTCATAATTTTTCAGCTCCTAGGACCCCTCAGCAGAACTGGGTAGCTGAAAGGAAGAACAGGACCTTAGTGGAAGCCGCTAGAGCCATGCTTGCCGAGTATTCACTTCCAAAATATTTTTGGGCTGAAGTGGTGAACACTGCCTGTTATGTGCTGAATAGGGTGAATGTGAGAGTCAAACTGAACAAGACACCTTATGAGATCATTAAGGGTAGAACTCCAAATCTGTCCCACCTCCATGTCTTTGGCTGTAAGGTTTTCATTCTGAACAACGGGAAGTCACCCTTAGGAAAATTTGACCCCAAATCTGATGAAGGAGTGTTCTTAGGATATTCAAGTGTGGGGAAATCCTTTAGGGTGTTCAATAAGAGGACTTTGGTGGTGGAAGAAACAACACATGTAGTGTTTGATGAATCTGATCCTAAGGAGTCTAGATCTGAAGTAGAAGATGAACAGATTGTTGAGGTTACCCAAGGGGTTGGAAATACAAATCTGGAGAAAAGGGTAGAACCTCAAACCATGTTGCCTAGAGATTGGAGATATTCTTCGAGTCATCCTAAAGAACTGATCTTAGAAGACCCTTCTGAAAGTGTTAGGACTAGGCATGGACTTAGAAAGGAAGTAAACCATTCTGCCTTTATCTCAATGACTGAACCCAACAACATCAATCAAGCTTTATCGGATGAGTTTTGGATTTTAGCTATGCAGGAAGAATTGAATCAATTTGTAAGGAATGATGTTTGGGAGTTAGTAGAAAGACCTAGAAATCAAAGTATTGTGGGAACCAAGTGGGTCTTTAAGAATAAGATGAATGATTCTTGTGTGGTGGTAAGAAATAAGGCAAGATTGGTGGCTAAGGGGTATAATCAGATAGAAGGGATTGATTTTGAGGAGACTTTTGCCCCTGTAGCTAGATTGGAAGCCATAAGAATGCTACTAGCCTTTGCCTGTTATAAGGGATTTAAGCTGTTTCAAATGGATGTCAAGAGTGCCTTTTTAAATGGGGTAATAAAAGAAGATGCTTTTGTAGAATAACCCCCAGGTTTTGAGAGTTCCCAATATCCGAATCATGTTTTCAAATTAAAAAAGGCCTTATATGGATTGAAACAGGCACCCAGAGCTTGGTATGAGAGGCTTAGCACATTCCTGTTAGAAAGAGAGTTTGTTAAGGGGAGCGTAGACACCACCCTTTTTCTGAGGAGAATAGGGGATGACTTACTCATTGTCCAGATTTATGTTGATGATATCATTTTTGGATCTTCTGATAAATATTTATGTGATGAGTTTTCTAAAACAATGAGTAAGGAGTTTGAGATGAGTATGATGGGAGAATTGTCCTACTTTTTGGGGTTTAGCATAAGGCAAACAGATGATGGAACCTTTCTCAATCAATCTAAATACACTAAGGACATTTTGAAGAAATATGAAATGGACAAAACCAAGCCAATCAATACTCCCATGATCTCCTCAGTTCAGTTAGATAAGGATTCAAGTGGAAAATCTGTTGATCAGAAGAAGTATAGAGGGATAATAGGATCACTGCTTTACCTGACTGCTAGCCGACCTGATATCATGTTTAGTGTCTGTCTTTGTGCTAGGTTTCAAGCTGATCCTAAAGAGTCCCACATGACTGCTATACCCTAGGCACATCACCTCTTTTGAGATCATTGGATATTCTGATTCTAATTTTGTGGGGTGTAGGGTGGATAGAAAGAGCACTTCTGGGACTTGTCAATTCATAGGACAGTCGTTGGTCTCCTGGCCCAGTAGAAAATAGAACTCAGTTGCACTTTCCACTGTTGAAGCTGAGTACATTACCTTAGGGAGTTGTGTTGCCCAAGTTCTTTGGTTGAAGCAACAAGTTTTGGATTTAGGGGTACTTGTTGGCATAATTTCTGTTCTGTGTGATAATACTAGTGCTATCTGTATCTCTAAGAATCTAATCCAACATTCTAGGACCAAACACATTGATATAAGGCATCACTTCATTAGGGACCATGTTACAAAAGGGGACATTGAGCTACATCATGTAGCAACTGAAAATTAGCTGGCTGACATATTCACTAAACCACTGGCCTTTGACTCATTCAGCATTTTGAGAACCAGATTAGGAGTGATTGATATAAATGCTTGATTCTGATGACTGCTGATTTTTTATTGTTCTGATTGATATTCTATTTTCTGTTAGTTAGTTTTTGGTTTGACTATTTACTTTCAGTTGATTTTATTTCTTCTACTGATTTCTATTTTTAATCTTACTGTTAGTTTGATTTGAGCATTTACTTTGATACGATTTTCTACTTGCTTTTTATTCACTCGTTCATATCTTGCACTTACTATTTTATGCTTTTCAAAATATGATCACCGCTCACTACTTCTGATAATCTAAACTTCTGACTGGGGGTTTTACCTTATTTTTAATTGGAAGCTGGTAAGGAGTGATTGATTCCACTGAATCTATTAAAGGGAAGAAACATTGATGATTGTTTCTCTTCCTCTAACTCTATTACTGGTATATAGTTTCTTTTGGATAAAAATCCTCTTCAAAATTAAAATGTTAGTTTTTAAAATAGAGATTATTTTATCTTCCTACAGTAATCTGCCTCATATCAATAGTATTTTTCAAAGTCTTGAATCATTAGTTTGATTTTCTAAATCAAGTGATTGCACTTATCATATATTGTATAGCTTTTGTTTTGTGAATCATTCTTCCTTACTGTGGAGAGTCATCTCCTATATCTGGAAGATAATCTCACAGCTGAGACTCTTTAATGATTATGAAAAGGAGAAAGCTTACAAAAGATGCGCAGTGCGCCAAATAAATTAAAAAGGAGGCATAAAATGAGCCCAAAACTGAAAAGATGCAAAATTGCCAAATTGGATACACAAAGTGTATCAAAAATGAAAAGATACGCAAAGCGCCAACCAATTTGAAAAAGAGGCACAAAATGAGCCCAAACCAAGCTTTCTTCCCTTTCAGATTGTTAAATGACTTAGAAAAATCCGTGCGTCACTTAATATTTTCAAAAGCTTGAGTTTGGAAATCCTGATTTCTGATTCCTTACTTTGTAACACTATTATATCAGATATTTTTCTGGAACGAGGCTTGAAAGGATCTCTTTTCAAATCTAATGTCTTTTCTTCTGAATCGGATTTTTGTTTTGAAAGAGGTTTGCATCGATAAGGTGCCCGGGGTCGGAGTTACGAAAGTTGATTTTTCCAACGTTTTCTGGATTTCAGCACTGTCAATTGTCTCCTTATTGGTTTTTAGATCTAAAATCAAGGAAAAATTCTGATTTACTCGAGCAGCTTGATCAAAAAAAAAAATCGTGGCTTTTATTTGTTTTTTCTGTGAGCTTTATTCGTTTTTTGTTTTATTTAAATTTCGTGGTTGTGCTTTTGGGATCCTGATCTATCATCTTCTTCCTCCATCTTTTTCTGTTTTCTTCACATCGTCCTGGACGATCCTCTTCGTCCTGGACGATCCAAACATCGTCCTGGACGATTCATTCAAAATCGTCCTCACACTGCTCCTGCTGCTGAAAGAACTCTAATTATTGGTGATTGTCCTGGACGATCATTACATCGTCCTGGACGATCATTACATTGTCCTGAACGATATGATCCATATCCTCCTGATCTGATCAAACGGCTAACATTGCTTCAATTATTGTCCATCGTCCTGGACGATCCACCTTATCATCCTGGACGATCCACGTGTCTGTCGCTGGACGATTTGAATTTGGCCCGTCCGACATATTTATTGCATATCGTCCTGGACGTCCACCTAATCGTCCTGGACGATACTTTTCGTCAACGGTCATCCAGCCTGACTCCTCGGGACGATCGTCTATGTCTAATCGTCCTGGACGATCGGACTGCCTTTTTGACCAATCGTCTAGGCCATAATAATTGCACCGATCGTCCTGGACGATCTCGCGATCGTACGGGATGATCAGGCCATTTTTCTATATAAATAGCAGTTTTCTTCAGATTTTTCACTCTTTCTTCCACTCTCCGTCTAGTTCCCTGCACTCTTGATTTCTAATGGCTGGTGGCAAACGTTCCCGTCAAAACGGTGCCAGTTCCTCCCGGGGACAGGTTGATCCTCGCTTCCCAAATGCAACAGATCAGACTGCTTTCGAGTGCTACCGTGACGTGGGGATCACGCACTCTAAAATTGTAAATCTCCGCACTCTCACTTATCCCATTCTAGATCTGTTCGCACACACCTCCCTCACCTTCATCTTGACCTTAGCCTTTCCTTTTAATCTTAAACTCCTTCAGATTTTTTTTGCCAATTTGTGCATTTCCGCGGACTATTCTACTCTTCGCTCATACGTCAATCAACATCCCGTGGAACTAACCACCCACGATTTTCATAATATTCTTAACCTGTCTGTCACTGGCGATAAACTCCACACGCTTATCACCGATCCTGACTATGATTGGAGTGTCGCCAATCACTTCCTTCGCAATACAAATGCACCCTATCATGACAACGCTTGCCCTTCCCTTCTCAAGGATGCACGGACTATTCAGCACGTCCTTCATTCCTCCGTCATTCCAAAGTGAAAGTTCGATAGGGATGTTAAGCCCTAGTGAACTAGTCCCGAGGCTAACCAAGAGGGGGGGGTGAATTGGTTATTTAAAAATTTTATGATAACAATGAAAATCTTTTCGATACGTGGCAGCAGAAATACATAAACAAGAACGAAAAGATCAACCACAGATATTCACCCAAGCAGTTAATATCAGAAAAGTAAAGTGCAAAACTGAATCAGAAAAGTAAACCAGATTTTATAGTGGTTCGGTCAACTTGACCTACGTCCACTCCCCGGAGCCTCCCCTCCGGGTATTGCACTAAACAAAAAGTGTCTCTCCTTTTGCTCCCACAGCAAGGTGGAGAAGCATGTACAAACACCTCCTTTTCACCACACGGTGAGGCAGAGAACCCGACCTCCTTTCGCTTCCTCCTGAAGCAGGCAGAGAACCTTCGAACTCCTTTCGCTTCCTCCTGAAGCAGGCAGAGAACCTTCGAACTCCTTTTGCTTCCACCTGAAGCGGGCAAAGAACCCCAGATCTTCTTGCGAACGATCCTCCCACGACGAACACCGACTAGACGAAAGACGACGAGCGGAGAAGACGACTCTGATCCGTGCTTGGAGCAACCTTAGTGAATCCCTCACTAACTCCCCCTCACAAGATCTTCTCTCTCTCTCCCAACTCTCTCTCTCTCTCTAGGGTTTCTTAGGGAAGGAAGGCATCAAAAGATTTTACTTAATTTTGGAAAACGTTCTTTTAAAGGAGGGCTTAAAATTTGCCCTAAATCTCAACTGGTCGGCCAAGATCGTCCAGGACGATCGATCGATCGTCCTGTACGATCAGTTCAAATTCAGCTGTTTCAGCCTGGATGATCTGACTCTTCTGGATGATCAGTAGAAAAAATTGTTCATATCATCCCGTACGATCCTGCGATCATCCGGGACGATTAGTGCAAATCGAGGAAAATCATCCAGAAGACAGTTCGGGTCGTCCAGAGAAATCTGTGCTGGACGACAAAAAAATGACTTGATCGTCCAGGACGATAGGGACATCGTCCTGTACGATTAGTTCAAAAAGGCCCCAAATCGTCCTGAACACAGTTCGGGTCGTACACCTGAAATGTACTAAATGATCATGATCGTCCGGGATGATCCTGCGATCATCCAGGACGATATGATCGTATCAACCAAAAATAAATTGATTTCCTTAATTACCAGATTAAATTAGGCATGATTGTACTGGATCGTCCGGGATGATACACGTATCATCCAGGACGATCAGACCAAGTATCTAAAAATAAGAACTTGCCTAACTTGATCTGGCGGCTGAGAATTTCTGATTTGGGCATATCGTCCCGTACGATCCGGAGATCGTCCAGGACGATCTGCTTAATCTGACCCTCTTAACTTAGTCGCCCTAATTAGGGTTTCTGTTTTGGCTGGATCGTCCAGGATGATGTGAAAATCGTCCAGGACGATCTGAACAAAATTTTAACAGAAACTCTAATTCACTCAATCTCTCTCCTTGAGTGTGTGTGTGCAAGGTTACTTAACTAGGGAATCAGTTACATTACAATTGACTCAATAAAAAGAAAAATCATACATTTGACACACTTGGACCCGATCTTGAGTTGGCTTGAGTGGCTCGCGGTCTTTTGTGCCTGAAATAGATTAGCCAAGCAAAACACACTGGAAACATGTTTGTCATCATCAAAACCAGATTTGCAACAATCTCCCCCTTTTTGATGATGGCAAACATTTGTAAAGTAGTCTGAAACTAAAGGTAAACTAGGAGATCAACCAAAATAAACATTTTTTAAATTTTCATTTAACAGCTAAAACAATACAGGAAACATGACTCAGAAAATAGAAACAGACACAACTACAACTAACTCCCCCTTTTGACATCACAAAAAGGAGGAGGAAAAACATAACATGAAAATAAAACATAAAATAAAACATAAATAGAACAACTACACAACAGAAAACTAAAACTGAGGCGGATCCTGATCGGAAGAAGGAGGTGGCGGTGGAGGGTAGAAGTAATGGTGAATGGCCTGAAAGTGAGCTCCAAACCAGGCCATGTCCTGGTCGTGCTGCTGTTGCTGCTGCGCAGCATAGTCCGCGAAGCGTTGGATGTCCTCATTGTGCTGCTGCTCCTGGGCAACCACGTAGGAGTCAAAATGGGCCTCCCACTGGTCGAAGCGCTGCACTAGGTGGTCAAAGGGAGAGGCAATACGAAGGGGTGCAGGTGCCTCTAGTGCAGCAGGAGCTGGAACAGCCTCTTCCTCTTCTTCCTCAACATCCGGGGCGGGCTCCGGATGTAGTCGGGTGCTGTGTAGGACGTGGAATGAGTTGTTTGTGAAGAAGGAAGGAGGGACATCAGGAGGGACAGGATACTGAAGGTCATATTTTGTCTCTAAGGCATAGTGAATAAGATGACCTAAAGCTAGATTTGGGCGACGCCTGTGGCCCGGATCTCTAATGGTGGTGAGGTGTTCTATGTATCGGATGATCAGATCAGAGGCATTAAATTCTCAACGGGCCATGATGTAGTAGGTGGTCAAGGACAGGAGCGGGGTAATATGAATTCGTTCCCCCGCCTTTAGAATGACAGAGGAACGAAGGACGTGCTGAATGGTCCGGGCGTCCTTGAGAAGGGAAGTGCAAGCATTATCGTGATAGGGTGCGTTGGTATTGCAAAGGAAGTGATTGGCGATACTCTAATCATAGTCAGGATCGGTGATAAGTGAGTGAATTTTGTCGCCAGTGATAGACAAGTTGAGGATATTGTGAAAATCGTGGGTCGTGAGTTCCACGGTGAAAGTTCGAAAGGGATGTTAAGCTCTAGTGAACTAGTCCCGAGGCTAACCAAGAGGAGGGGTGAATTGGATATTTGAAACAAAAAAAAAATCTTTTTATAACGTGCAGCGGAAATGAATTAAAATAATGATAAAAAGATCAATCACAGATATCACCCAAGCAGATAATCGCAACAAAATAAAGTGCGGAAAAATAATAAGAAAGAACACACCGGATTTATAGTGGTTCGGTCCAACCTGACCTACGTCCACTCCTCGGAGGCACCCTCCAAGTATTGCACTAAACCAAAAGTGTCTCTCCTTCAGCCCCCACAGCTAGGCGGAGAAGCCCTTACAAAATCACTTCCACCTTCCCCGGTGCGGCGGAGTAGCCAGGTCCTTTGACACCAAAGAGCACTTCTTCTTCCCAAAACTTCCTTCGAGACAAGCCTTGAATCCGACGGTACTTAGGTGCAAGCCTGCCGGAGCAACCGTGTGAACCCCCTCACACTCCCTCGAGAAACCCCCTTCCCAGGCTCTTCTCCCTCTCAAACTCCACCCTTTCCTCTCTCCCTTTCAAGCTCTCTCTTCAAGTTTTCTCCAAAAGAACGAAGCCTCAATGGCTGCCAAAGACACTTATCAAGTGCCTTGAGAAAGCTTAAATAAAGAGCTCCAAAAACCCTTCCAAATTAGTTCTGGCGGCAAATATCATCCAGGATGATCGCCGGATCGTCCAGGACGATGTGCTCCAAAAGACGGCTTTAGAAAACCCTAAAAACTCAATTCTGCCGCCAAAGATCGTCCAGGACGATGTGCTCCACAAGGCGGCTTCAGAAAACCCTACAAACTCAATTCTGCCACCAAAAATCATCCAGGACGATCGCAGGATCGTCCAGGACGATGTGTAGAATTTGACCTGATAGTCCCGTACGATCCTGAGATAGTCCAGGACGATCAGAACAAATTTTGCACAAATCGTCCAGTACGATATATAGATCGTCCAGGACGATTAGAACAAATTTTGACTCTTAAATCCTTGCCTAAATTGTCGTGGCGGCTAGGATTTTGAGATCATATTGGATCGTCTAGGATGATATAAATATCGTCCAGGACGATTAGTTCAATGAACAGATCGTCCTGGACGATAAGAAATCGTCCAGTACGATTTGTTCAAAAGTTGAACTTCTGGTTTTGACAGGATCTCACTCCCCCTAAGTATGTGTACACATGGTCATAAATAAACATATACAATTACAGGACTTGACTCAAGGAATTAAAAAGTACATCAATGAGAAATACAATAAAGCCTACTCTACTCATTCTTGAGTCTTGAATCTTTCTTGTATTGATGCATGTTGTTCCTGAAATGTTAGTACACAGACAAATAAATATACATTCCAAATATTAGAAGATGTGAGCCATAATATTTGTTATCATCAAAACAAAAACTTGTGAGCCCGAGTCGTAATAATCTCCCCCTTTTTGATGATGGCAAACATTACTGGTTGAATTTGTAAAAAAAATATTTTCTCCTAATCTCCCCCTCACTAAGAAAAAGTCTTTTAAAAATAGGGAGAAATACTTTCTTCTTTTTTTTTAATTTTTAAAATAACTACAACAACAATATGATGTAAAACAAACAACACAAAAACAAATATCACAAATACAACGGTACGTAAAAAACATCACAAATTCAACAGTACGTAAAAAACATCACAAATACAACAGTACGTTCTCCCTCTTTGACATTATCAAAAAGAGGAGGAGCAAAAATTTGAAAAGTCACCTCTTAAGGTTCTCCAAAACTTAGTAAGACATGAATTGACTTCTTTGAACCCAGAAAGGTTAGAGAATCAGAAAATGTAAATCCAAACTCAGGTTTTTTTTTTTTTAAGGCAAAAAAACTTTTTAAGCCAATATCTAAATCAAGGAATAAATTAGATAAGGAAACAAAAATCTTTCAAAACTCCTTTCATGAAATACATCTAATAGAAGATTGATGCAAAGTAATGAATCAAAAAATCTTAATTTTCAAACTCAAGTAACGAATCTATCAAAAAATCATAAGAGTTTTCTAAACGTTAGAGATTTACAAGAATGGAAGCAGCTTTTATGGGCTAATTTTGTGCCTCTTTTTCAATTTGTTTGGCGCTTTGCGCATCTTTTAATTTTTGATACACTTTGTGTATTCAATTTGGTAATTTCACATCTTTTCAGTTTTGGGCTCATTTTGTGCCTCTTTTCAATTTGTTTGGCGCTTTGCGCATCTTTTAATTTTTGATACACTTTGTGTATTCAATTTGACAATTTCGCATCTTTTCAGTTTTGGGCTCATTTTGTGCCTCTTTTCAATTTGTTTGGCGTACTGCGCATCTTTTGATTGCCTCCTTTCTAAATCTTTAAAATCAGCAAATCTTATTCTTATGATAAAAACGAACAACCTGAATAAGATAATCTTGAAGTTGGTTCAATAATTTGCAAAAGATTCCTATGAGATAGAAAAAATGTTGGGAGATGAAAAAAGTTTTAAGTTCAAAAATCAATTTATAATCTGAAACAGATTTTAACTCAAAAGTAAGATAGCCTTATTCAAAGAAATGAGATAGAGAGATAAAATCATGAGTTTCCTTCCTTTACTTGATTTTAGAGAAATCAACCACAACTAACAAAGTATTTAAAAAATATAGGAGGTAAATTTTCCATTTTTAGAAAATAAGATCTTTAAAAAATGATTTAAAATAAGAGGTGTTATGTGTGTGCTTGATCAGAGGAATAATAAAAAATATCAAAAAAAAATTTTAAAAGGAAAAACAAAAATACTAAAACACAGAAAACACAATGAATAAAATAATAGTAACAGAAAAATAAAACAAAAAATATAAACACACAAAAAGAACATTAATTTACATCAGCTTGCTCCTGATCTGATGATTCAGAAGCTAGATCTGCCCAGGACATTTTTCGTTTTGCATTGTCAGCCCTTATTATAATTTGCTTGGCTTTATCCTTTTCCTTTTCAGGAAGGGTTCTTAAGTTCGGGCACTGATTTTTCATATGTCCAAGCTTCCTACATCCAAAACAAATAACATCAGAAGAAAACATTGCATTCTTACCATTTTTACCTTTGTTCCACTTTTGATGTTGATGTTTGTGCCTTAGTAGATTTTTCAATTTGTTTGTTGCTGATGCTAACTCTTCACTTTCATCACTTTCTGAGTTATTTTTTCCAATGTCTTCAGTTTTCAGCACTATCGTTTTATCTGCATCCAAAAGCTTTTGACCCAAACCTTGCTCGTAGGCAATGAGTGAGCCAATCAAATTATCAATAGAATATTCATTCAAATTTTTTGATTCAGAAATTGCAATGACTTTGGCATCAAATTTAACAAGTAGAGAACGTAGGATTTTATTAACTTTTTCAAAATTTGAAAGTTCTTTTCCTAAAGCATATAATGATGTCACAATTTGAGAAAACCTAGTAAACATGTCCAAGATCATTTCATGAGGTTTCATGCTAAAAAGTTCATAATCATGCATTAACATATTTAGCCTAGATTGCTTGATTTCACAAGTACCTTCATATCTAGTGCATAATTTATCCCAGATTTCTTTGCCAGAAGTGCATGCAGATATTAACATACAATCATCAGAATTCAAAGCACAGAAAAAATAATTTAAACATTTAGCATTTAATTGAGCATTGATCTGATCTGTTCTACTCCATTCAGAAAAGGGAATATCAATTTTAATTTCATTTACAATATGTGACGGTGCAGAATAACCAATTTGAATCATATGCCACATGCGATAATCAATAGATTTCAAGAAAGTAAACATACGGATTTACCAAAAATCAAAAGTAATATTTTCAAATAAAGGTGGCCGGGTGATTGAATATCCTTCCGCAATATTACGATTACAAAAATTAGCCATGGATCAAATTCAAAAGTTTTTAAACTTAAATTTTGAATCCCTCTCTGATACCACTTGAAAGTTTGAAAGGGATGTTAAGCCCTAGTGAACTAGTCCCGAGGCTAACCAAGAGGAGGGGTGAATTGGATATTTGAAACAAAAAAAAATCTTTTTATAACGTGCAGCGAAAATGAATTAAAACAACGATAAAAAGATCAATCACAGATATCACCCAAGCAAATAATCGTAACAAAATAAAGTGCAGAAAAATAATAAGAAAGAACACACCGGATTTATAGTGGTTCGGTCCAACCTGACCTACGTCCACTCCTCGGAAGCACCCTCCAAGTATTGCACTAAACCAAAAGTGTCTCTCCTTCAGCCCCCACAGCTAGGCGGAGAAGCCCTTACAAAATCACTTCCACCTTTCCCGGTGCGGCGGAGTAGCCGGGTCCTTTGACACCAAAGAGCACTTCTTCTTCCCAAAACTTCCTTCGAGACAAGCCTTGAATCCGACGATACTTAGGTGCAAGCCTGCCGGAGCAACCGTGTGAACCCCCTCACACTCCCTCGAGAAACCCCCTTCCCAGGCTCTTCTCCCTCTCAAACTCCACCCTTTCCTCTCTCCCTTTTAAGCTCTCTCTTCAAGTTTTCTCCAAAAGAACGAAGCCTCAATGGCTGCCAAAGACACTTATCAAGTGCCTTGAGAAAGCTTAAATAAAGAGCTCCAAAAACCCTTCCAAATTAGTTCTGGCAGCAAATATCATCCAGGACGATCGCCGGATCGTCCAGGACGATGTGCTCCAAAAGACGGCTTCAGAAAACCCTAAAAACTCAATTCTGCCGCCAAAGATCGTCCAGGACGATGTGCTCCAAAAGGCGGCTTCAGAAAACCCTAAAAACTCAATTCTGCCACCAAAAATCATCCAGGACGATCGCAAGATCGTCCAGGACGATGTGCAGAATTTGACCTGATAGTCCCGTACGATCCTGGGATAGTCCAGGACGATCAGAACAAATTTTACACAAATCGTCCAGTACGATATATAGATCGTCCAGGACGATTAGAACAAATTTTGACTCTTAAATTCTTGCCTAAATTATCGTGGCGGCTAGGATTTTGAGATCATATTGGATCGTCTAGGACGATATAAATATCGTCCAGGACGATTAGTTCAATGAACAGATCGTCCTGGACGATCAGAAATCGTCCAGTACGATTTGTTCAAAAGTTGAACTTCTGGTTTTGACAGGATCTCACTCCCCCTAAGTATGTGTACACATGGTCCTAAATAAACATATACCATTACAGGACTTGACTCAATGAATTAAAAAGTACATCAATGAGAAATACAATAAAGCCTACTCTACTCATTCTTGAGTCTTGAATCTTTCTTGTATTGATGCATGTTGTTCCTGAAATGTTAGTACACACACAAATAAATATACATTCCAAATATTAGAAGATGTGAGCCATAATATTTGTTATCATCAAAACAGAAACTTGTGAGCCCGAGTCGTAACACACGGGACGTTGATTTACGTAGGATCGAAGAGTGGAATAGTCCGCGGAAATGTGCAAGTTGGAAAAGAAGATTCAAAGGAGTTCCAGATTGAAGGGAAAGGCTAAGGTCAGAATGAAGGTGAGGGAGGTGTGCGCGAACAAATCTAAGATGGGATACGTGAGAGTGCGGGGATTGATAATCTTGGAGTACGTGATCCCCACATTACGATAGCATTCGAAAGCTGCCTGATCGGCGGCATTCGGGAAGCGAGGATCGACATGTCCCCGGGACAAACTGGCCCCCTTTTGACGAGACCTTTTGCCACCAGCCATTAGGAACCCAAAGAGGAAGAAAGGAGAAGGAAAGTGGAGAAAAAACGGTGTGAAAAATATGAAGAAAATTGCTGTTTAAATAGAAAACGGACTGATCGTCCCGTACGATCGCGGGATCGTCCGGGACGATTTGGTCATTTATGGCGTCCTGGACGATTGGTCAAAACGGCGGTCCGATCGTCCAGGACGATCAGAGATCATCCAGGATGATTAGACACAGGTGATCATCTCGAGGAGTCAGGCTGGACGACCGTTGATGAAAAGTATCGTCCAGGATGATTAGGTGGATCGTCCGGGACGATATGCAATAAATATGTCGGACGGGCCGAATTCCAATCGTCCAGCGACTGACACGTGGATTATCCAGGATGATGAGGTGGATCGTCCAGGACGATGGGCAATAATTGGTCCAATGTCAGCCGTTTGATCAGATCAGGAAGATATGGATCATATCGTCCAGGACGATGTAAGGATCGTCCAGGACGATCACCAATAATTGGAATTTTCAGCAGCAGGAGCAGTGTGGGATGATTTTGAATGAATCGTCTAGGACGATGTTTGGATCGTCCAGGACGAAGTGGATCGTCCAGGACGATAGTGGTATCGTCCAAGACGATGTGAAGAAAACAGAAAAAGATGAAGGATGAAGGATGATCGATCAGGATCCCAAAAACACAATCATGAAATCAAAATAACATAAAAACCAATAGAATTGACCACAAAAACATATAAAAGCATTTTTTTTTTTAGGATACTCGAGAAAATCAAAATTTTTCTTGATTTTAGATTCAAAAACCAATGACAGGACGATTGCCAGCGCTGAAATCCAGAAAAGGTTGGAAATAATCAACTTTTGTAACTCCGACCCCGGGCACCTTATCGATGCAAACCTCTTTCAACACAAAACTCCGATTTAGAAGAAAAGACATTAGATTTGAAAAGAGATCCTTTCAAGCCTCGTTCCAGAAAAATATCTGATATAATAGTGTTACAAAGTAAAAAATCAGAAATCGAGATTTTCAAAACTCAAGCATTTTGAAAATATTAAGTGGCGCACAGATTTCTCTAAGACATTTAACAATCTGAAAGGGAAGAAAGCTTGGTTTGGGCTCATTTTGTGCCTCTTTTTCAAATTGGTTGGCGCTTTGCGCATCTTTTGATTTTTTTGATACACTTTGTGTATCCAATTTGGCAATTTCGCATCTTTTCAGTTTTGGGCTCATTTTATGCCTCTTTTTCAAATTATCTGACGCACTACGCATCTTTTAGAAGCTTTCTCCTTTTCATAATCATTAAAGAGTCTCAGCTGTGAGATTATCTTCCAGACATAGGAGATGACTCTCAGCAGTAAGGAAGAACGATTCACAAAATAAAAGCCATACAACATATGATAAATGCAATCATTTAGTTTAGAAAATCAAACTAATGACTCAAGACTTTGAAAAACACTATTGATATGAGGCAGATTACTGTAGAAAGATAAAATAATCTCTATTTCAAAAACTAACATTTTAATTTTGAAGAGGATTTTTATTCAAAAGAAACTACACACCAGTAAAGGAGTTAGAGGAAGAGAAACAATTATCAATGTTTCTTTCCTTTAACAGATTCAACGAAGTCAATCACTGCTTACCAGCTTCCAAACCAAAACAAGGTAAAAACTCCCAGTCAAAAATTCAGATCACCAGAAGTAGTGAGCGGTGATCAGATCTCGAAAAGCATAAAATAGTAAGTGCAAGATATGAACCAGTAAATAAATAAAAACAGGTAGAAAATCACAGCAAAGTAAATACTCAAATCAAACTAACAGTAAGGATAACACAGAAATCAGCAGAAGAAATAAAATCAACTGAAAGCAAATAATCAAACCAAAACTAACTAATAGAAATCAGAAATCAGAATACCAAACCTGACTAACAGAAATCAGAAATCATAATACCAAAACTAACTAACAGAAATCAGAATACCAATCAGAACAATCATAAATCAGCAGTCATCAGAATCAAGCATTTATATCAATCACTCCTAATCTGGTTCTCAAAATGCTAAATGAGTCAAAGGCCAGTGGTTTAGTGAATATGTCAGCCAGCTGATTTTCAGTTGCTACGTGATGTAGCTCAATGTCCCCTTTTGTAACATGGTCCCTAATGAAGTGATGCCTAATGTCAATGTGTTTGGTCCTAGAATGTTGGATTGGATTCTTAGAGATACAGATGACACTAGTATTATCACACAGAACAGAAATTGTGCCAACAGGTACTCCTAAATCCAAGACTTGTTGCTTCAACCAAAGAATTTGGGCCACACAACTCCCTAAGGCAATGTACTCAGCTTCAGCAGTGGAAAGTGCAACTGAGTTCTATTTTCTACTGGACCAGGAGACTAACGACTGTCCTATGAATTGACAAGTCCCAGAAGTACTCTTCCTATCCACCCTACACCCTGCAAAATCAGAATCAGAATATCCAATGATCTCAAAAGAGGTGCTGTGCCTAGGGTACAAAATTCCTAGGTTTGGGATTCCTAAAAGATATCTAAGAATTCTCTTAACAGTAGTCAGGTGGGACTCTTTAGGATCATCCTGAAACCTAGCACAAAGACAGACACTAAACATGATATCAGGTCGGCTAGCAGTCAGGTAAAGCAGTGAACCTATTATCCCTCTATACTTCTTCTGATCAACAGATATTCCATTTGAATCCTTATCTAATGATATTATTACTAGTATTCGATACTGGGTCATTCATAGCATTACTATACCTTCCCTATTCATTGTGGGTTGGTTATTCGTCAGTACGGGTTTAGCTTACGATGTTTTTGGAAGTCCTCGGCCAAATGAATATTTCACAGAGAGCCGACAAGGGATTCCATTAATAACTGGCCGTTTTGATTCTTTGGAACAACTCGATGAATTTAGTAAATCCTTTTAGGAGGTTCCCAATAACCATAGTTGTCCATTTCATATTTCTTTAAAATGTCCTTAGTGTATTTTGATTGATTGAGAAAGGTTCCATCATCCGTTTGCCTTATGCTAAACCCCAAAAAGTAGGACAATTCTCCCTTCATACTCATCTCAAACTCCTTACTCATCATTTTAGAAAACTCTTCACATAAATATTTATCAGAAGATCCAAAAATTATATCATCAACATAGATCTGGACAATGAGTAAGTCATCCCCTAATCTCCTCAGAAAAAGGGTGGTGTCTACGCTCCCCTTAACAAACTCTCTTTCTAACATGAATGTGCAAAGCCTCTCATACCAAGCTCTGGGTGCCTGTTTTAATCCATATAAGGCCTTTTTTAATTTATAGACATGACTTGGATATTGGGAACTCTCAAAACCTGGGGGTTGTTCTACAAACACATCTTCTTTAATTACCCCATTTAAAAAGGCACTCTTGACATCCATTTGAAACAGCTTAAATCCCTTATAACAGGCAAAGACTAGTAGCACCCTAATGGCTTCCAATCTAGCTACAGGGGCAAAAGTCTCCTCAAAATCAATCCCTTCTATCTGATTATACCTCTTAACTACCAATCTTGCCATATTTCTCACCACCACACCAGAATCATTCATCTTATTCTTAAAGACCCACTTGGTTCCCATAATACTTTGATTTTTAGGTCTTTCTACTAACTCCCAAACATCATTCCTTACAAATTGATTCAATTCTTCCTGCATAGCTAAAATTCAAAATTCATCCGACAAGGCTTGATTGATGTTGGTGGGTTCAGTCATTGAGATAAAGGCAGAATGGTTTACTTCCTTCCTAAGTCCATGCCTAGTCCTAACACCTTCAGAAGGGTCTCCTAAGATCAGTTCTTTAGGATAACTTGAAGAATATCTCCAATCTCTAGGCAACTCGATTTGAGGTTCTACCCTTTCCTCCAAATTTATATTTCCAACTCTTGGGTAACCTCAACAATCTCTTCATCTTCTACTTCAGATCTAGACTCCTTAGGATCAGATTCATCAAACACTACATGGGTTGTTTCCTCCACCACCAAAGTCCTCCTATTGAACACCCTAAAGGATTTCCCAACACTTGAATATCCTAAGAATACTCCTTCATCAGATTTGGGGTCAAATTTTCCTAAGGGTGACTTCCTGTTGTTCAGAATGAAAACCTTACAGCCAAAGACATGGAGGTGGGACAGATTTGGAGTTCTACCCTTAATGATCTCATAAGGTGTCTTGTTCAGTTTGACTCTCACATTCACCCTATTCAGCACATAACAGGCAGTGTTCACCGCTTCAGCCCAAAAGTATTTTGGAAGTGAATACTCGGCAAGCATGGCTCTAGCGGCTTCCACTAAGGTCATGTTCTTCCTTTCAGCTACCCCGTTCTGCTGAGGGGTCCTAGGAGCTGAAAAATTGTGACTAATCCCATGATCCTCACAAAAACTTCCAAATCTTTCATTTTCAAACTCCCCTCCGTGATCACTATGGATGGTAATAATCTCACATCCTAACTTCTTCTTAATCCAAGTAGAGAAGGATCTAAACTCATCAAATGACTCAAATTTATGTGACAAAAACTTAACCCAAGTGAACCTCGAATAATCATCTACAATCACAAAACCATAGACTCTCCCCCTAAGCTGGCAGTGCTAATGGGTCCAAAGAGGTCCATGTGAAGAACTTCTAAAGGTCTAGAGGTGCTAATATCCTTAACAGAGTGAAAAGAGGACTGGACTTGCTTCCCCAACTAACAGGCATCACACAGGTGATCCTTAGTGAACTTAAGCTTGGGCACACCTCTAACTAAGTCCTTTTGGGTGACTCTCCTAAGGGTTTTCATACTGGCATGAGACAATCTCCTATGCCATAACCAAGACTCATCAGCAACAGTTTTTAAGCAAATTGAATTATCAGATTTAATGCTACTTACATCCAGCTTGTAGACTTGTTGATCCTTTGCCCCTGCAAAACAACTTCATCATTTAAGCTTAAAATGCAGCCAGTGGGCAGGAATTTGATGCTGTATCCCTTGTCACAGAATTGACTGATGCTCAGCAAGTTGTGCTTCAGTCCATCTACAAGTAAAACATTATCAATCATAAAATTCTTGGAATCACCAATTATACCTGAGCCTACCACCTTCCTGGTGGAGTTATCTCCAAGTGTAACATTGCCTCCAGCTCTGGCCTCCAGCGAAATGAACTGATTTGCATCTCCAGCCATATGTCTAGAACATCCGCTGTCCAGGTACCACATGCTCTCACGAGGTCTTGTGTGAGAGCACACCTACAAAAGTATCAAACGTCCGTCTTAGGAACCCAAATAGGTTTGGGTTCCTTCTTATGAAAAGAAGAATGCAATGCATGCGTGCTGTGCTGTGAAACAGGCAGTTTGGGTTTCCACACCCAATGTGTACTACGGTGAACAGTGCAGGTGTGAGAAATATATCCTAACATGCCACATGAAAAACATCTAACACCAAGAAAAGGGTTAACTAATCTACGTGGATGATAATGCCTCTTCCTAGATGTATATGAAACATGCTTTGAAGAACTTGCAGCAGATTTTTTAAAAGGTGGCGGTGCATAAAACTGTTCAAAAGTAGGCGGTGTTTTGTTCCTTTCAAAGGCACTGATCTTTACTTTCAAAAACTCTTTTTCTTTATTTAAACTTGCAATTTCAAATTTCAAGGTTCCATTACTACTTTCTACTTCACATGCCATTGTATCTAACTCTTTAAAAGCTCTTTCTAAGTCCACATGCGTAGTTTTCAATGAATCATGCTCAGAAACTAAATCAGAATATTTTTTATTTAACTCATCGAATTCATCAAGCAAAGACATGTGATTGGAATCAAGTGTGGAATGATCTTTAACTACAGAATCATGCTCTTTTTGCAAAGTTAAGTAATCTAATTTCAAACTAGCATGAGTTTTCTTAAGCTTCCTATACGATGTATGAATTCTTTCAGAAACTTCAAATAATTGATCGTAAGTCAGCTCACATACCTCTTCCTGGTCCGACTGACAAGGGTGATCATCAGCCATCAGACATAAGTTTGTTTCCTCCTCTTCAGCTTCAGTCTCAGAAGAGTCGGATACAGAGTCTGCCCAGAACGCCTTCTGAATCCGCTTCTTATCCTTTCTGAACTTTAGTTTCTCCTCACCCTTCTCCTTGCTTGGGTGAGCTTTAAGTGTAGGACAATCAGCCTTAATGTGTCCAGGCTTCCTGCATTCAAAACAAACAGATTCAGATGAACCCTTAAAATTTTTATTGGACTTACCCTTGTTCCACTTCTGATAGTTCTTATGTTTCTTCCTTAGGAAGCTTTTGAATTGCCTTATGATTAAGGCAACATCATCGCTATCAGACCCGGAAGTGCTAGCATCTGAATCCTTGGCCTTTAGTGCCACTGTCTTCTCTTTCTTGCGTTCACCTGCATCAAGTTGCCTTTGGTTCACCCCTTGCTCGTAAGCAATGAGTGATCCAAGTAAGCTGTCAATAGAGTAAGTATTTAAATCTTTAGATTCAGTAATAGCAGCAATCTTAGCATCATAAGAAGCAGCCAAACATCTAAAAATTTTGTTCACTCTTTCGTAGTTAGTAAGTTCTCTACCTAGAGCATGCAAAGAGGTAACAATCTGAGTGAACCTTGTGTACATTTTTGAAATAGTCTCACTAGGTTTCATGCAAAAAAATTCGTAATCATGTAACAAGATGTTTAACCTAGACTGTTTGACTTCAGTTGTACCTTCGTATGTTATGCATAATCTATCCCAGATTTCCTTTCCCGTTGTACAAGTAGAAACACGCATATAGTCTTCAGATTTTAAAGCACAAAGGAAACAGTTCAAGCATTTTGCATTTAACTGTGCTAAATCACGATCATCAAACGTCCAATCAGCAAAAGGCAGTTCAGTTTTCACATTGTTAATCAATCTAAAGGTGGTTCGTATCCGACCTAAACTAACATCCACATGTGATAATCAATAGATTGCAGAAAAGTAGACATGCGTATTTTCCAAAAATCAAAAGGAATATTATCAAACAACGGTGGTCTTGTAATAGAATATCCTTCAGCAGTATTACGATTGTTACAGTTAGCCATGGATCAAATTCAAATGTTTTTAAACCTAAATTTTGAATCCCGCTCTGATACCACTTGAAAGTTCGATAGGGATGTTAAGCCCAAGTGAAGTAGTCCCGAGGCTAACCAAGAGGGGGGGTGAATTGGTTATTTAAAAATTTCACGATAACAATGAAAATCTTTTCGATACGTGGCAGCGGAAACACATAAACAAGAACGTAAAGATCAACCACAGATATTCACCCAAGCAGTTAATATCAGAAAAGTAAAGTGCAAAACTGAATCAGAAAAGTAAACCAGATTTTATAGTGGTTCGGTCAACTTGACCTACGTCCACTCCCCGGAGCCTCCCCTCCGGGTATTGCACTAAACAAAAAGTGTCTCTCCTTTTGCTCCCACAGCAAGGCGGAGAAGCCTGTATAAACACCTCCATTTCACCACACGGTGAGGCAGAGAACCCGACCTCCTTTCACTTCCTCCTGAAGCAGGCAGAGAACCTTCGAACTCCTTTCGCTTCCTCCTGAAGCAGGCAGAGAACCTTCGAACTCCTTTTGCTTCCACCTGAAGCGGGCAGAGAATCCCGGATCTTCTTGCGAACGATCCTCCCATGACGAACACCGACTAGACGAAAGACGACGAGCGGAGAAGACGACTCTGATCTGTGCTTGGAGCAACCTTAGTGAATCCCTCACTAACTCCCCCTCACAAGATCTTCTCTCTCTCTCCCAACTCTCTCTCTCTCTCTAGGGTTTCTCAGGGAAGGAAGGCAGGAAAAGATTTTACTTAATTTTGAAAAAAGTTCTTTTAAAGGAGGGCTTAAAATTTGCCCTAAATCTCAACTGGTCGGCCAAGATCGTCTAGGACGATCGATCGATCGTCCTGTACGATCAGTTCAAATTCAGCTGTTTCAGCCTGGACGATCTGGCTCTTCTGGACGATCAGTAGAAAAAATTGTTCATATCGTCCCGTACGATCCTGCGATCGTCCGGGACGATTAGTGCAAATCGAGGAAAATCATCCAGAAGACAGTTCGGGTCATCCAGAGAAATCTGTGCTGGACGACCAAAAAATGACTTGATCGTCCAGGACGATAGGGACATCGTCCTGTACGATTAGTTCAAAAAGGCCCCAAATCATCCTGAACACAGTTCGGGTCGTACACCTGAAATGTACTAAACGATCATGATCGTCCGGGACGATCCTGCGATCGTCCAGGACGATATGATCGTATCAACCAAAAATAAATTGCTTTCCTTAATTACCAGATTAAATTAGGCATGATTGTACTGGATCGTCCTGGACGATCAGACCAAGTATCTAAAAATAAGAACTTGCCTAACTTGATCTGGCGGCTGAGAATTTCTGATTTGGGCATATCGTCCCGTACGATCCAGAGATCATCTAGGACGATCTGCTTAATCAGACCCTCTTAACTTAGTCGCCCTAATTAGGGTTTCTATTTTGGCTGGATCGTCCAGGACGATGTGAAAATCGTCCAGGACGATCTGAATAAAATTTTAACAGAAACTCTAATTCACTCAATCTCTCTCCCTGAGTGTGTGTGTGTGCAAGGTTACTTAGCTAGAGAATCAGTTACATTATAATTGACTCAATAAAAAGAAAAATCATACATTTGACACACTTGGACTCGATCTTGAGTTGGCTTGAGTGGCTCGCAGTCTTTTGTGCCTGAAACAGATTAGCCAAGCAAAACACACTGGAAACATGTTTGTCATCATCAAAACCAGATTTGCAACACAAAGGCGGGGGATCAAATTCACATTACCCCGCTACTGTCCTTGACCACCTACTACATCATTGCCCGTCGAGAGTTTAATGCCTATGATCTGATTATCCGATACATAGAACACCTAACCATCATTAGAGATCCGGGTCACAGGCGTCGCCCAAATTTAGCTTTAGGTCATCTTATTCATTATGCCTTAGAGACAAAATATGACCTTCAGTATCCTGTCCCTCCTTCCTTCTTCACAAACAACTCATTCCACATCCTACACAGCACCCGACTACATCCGGAGCCCGCCCCGGATGTTGAGGAGGAAGAGGAAGAGGCCATTCCAGTTCCTGCTGCACTAGAGGCACCTGCTCCCCTTCACATTGCCTCTCCCTTTGACCACCTGGTGCAGCGCTTCGATCAGTGGGAGGCCAGATTTGACTCCTATGTGGTTGCCCAGGAGCAGCGGCACGCCGAGGACATCCAGCGCTTCACTGACTATGCTGCACAGCAGCAATAGCAGCATGACCAGGACATCGCCTGGATTGGAGCCCACTTTCAGGCCATTCACCATTACTTCAACCCACCACCGCCACCTCCTTCTTCCGATTAGGATCCGCCTCAATTTTAGTTTTTGTTGTGTAGTTGCTGTTTCTCTGTTTTGTTTGCACTGCTTTGTTTTGTCATGCCTGTCTCTATTGATTTTGTTTACCCTCCTTTTTGTGATGTCAAAAGGGGGAGTTAGTACTAGCATTGTTCCTGTTATATTCTGTACTTGTGATTGTACTACTTTGATTGTTCAATGAAAATTAAAAATTAAAAAAAAAATTCTTTTTGGTCTCCTAGCTCTTGTATTTTTTAAAACTACTGAACATAGGTTTGCCATCATCAAAAAGGGGGAGATTATGGCAAATATGATTTTGATGATGATAAACATGGTTCTATTGTGTTTTGCTTGGCTAACCCGTTTCAGGCACAAAAGATCACGAGCCACTCAAGCCAACTCAAGATAAGGTCCAAGTGTGTCCAATGTACTATTTTTCTTTTTCTTGAGTCAATTGTAATGTAACTGATCCCCCAGCTAAGTAACCTTGCACACACACACTCAGGGGGAGAGCTTGAGTGAATTAGAGTTTCTGTTCATTTTTTGTTCAGATCGTCCTGGACAATATTCACATCGTCCTGGACGATCAGGTAAAAATAGAAACCCTAATTAGGGCGACTAAGTTAAGAGGGTCTGATTAAGCAGATCGTCCTGAACGATCTTTGGATCGTACGGGACGATATGCTCAAATCAGAAATTCTCAGCCGCCAGATCAAGTTAGGCAAGTTTTTATTTTAAGTTATTTGGTCTGATCGTCCCAGACGATACGTGTATCATCCTGGACGATTCAGTACAATCATGCCTAATTTAATCTGGTAATTAAGGAAAGCAATTTATTTTTGATTGATACGATCATATCATCCTGGACGATGCAGGATCGTCCCGGACAATCAAGATCGTCTAGTGCATTTCAGCTGTACGTCCAGAACTATGTACAGGACGATTTGGGCACTTTTTGAACTAATCGTACATGACGATACCCGTATCGTCCTGGACAATCAAGTCATTTTTTGGACGTCCAGCACAAGTTTCTCTGGACGACCCGAACTGTCTTCTGGACGATATTCCTCGATTTGCACTAATCGTCCCGGACGATCGCAGGATCGTACGGGTCGATATGATCAATTTTTTCTACTGATCGTCCGGCTCAAATAGCTGATTTTGAACTGATCGTATAAGACGATCTATCGATCATCCTGGATGATCTTGGCCGACCAGTTGAGATTTAGGGCAAATTTTAAGCCCTCCTATAAAAGAACATTTTCTTGAAACAAGAAAAATTTTTTGCCACCTTCCTTTCCAGAGAAACCCTAGAGAGAGAGAGTTTGGGAGAGAGAGAGAAGATCTTGTGAGGGGGAGTTAGTGAGAGATTCACTAAGGTTGCTCCAAGCACGGATCAGAGTCGTCTTCTCCGCTCGTCGTCTTTCGTCTAGTTGGTGTTCGTCGTGGGAGGATCGTTTGCAAGAAGATCCGGGCTTCTCTACCCGCTTCAGGTGGAAGCAAAAGGAGTTCGAAGGTTCTCTGCCTGCTTCAGGAGGAAGCAAAAGGAGGTCGGGTTCTCTGCCCCACCATGTGGTGAAAAGGAGGTCTTGTACAGGCTTCTCCGCCTTGCTGTGGGAGCAAAAGGAGAGACACTTTTTGTTTAGTGTAATACCCGGAGGGGAGGCTCCGGGGAGTGAACATAGGTCAAGTTGACCGAACCACTATAAAATCTGGTTTGCTTTTCTGATTCAGTTCTGCACTTTACTTTTTGATATTAACTGCGTGGGTGAAT
The DNA here is from genome assembly GCA_019925795.1 of Dendrobium chrysotoxum. Classification (NCBI taxonomy): domain Eukaryota; kingdom Viridiplantae; phylum Streptophyta; class Magnoliopsida; order Asparagales; family Orchidaceae; genus Dendrobium; species Dendrobium chrysotoxum. The sequence goes on along the minus strand of CM034306.1, from coordinate 52,656,237 downwards.
ATCTGAGATTGATCTTTTCGTTCTTGTTTAATTATTTTCGCTGCTAAGTATCGAAAAGATTTTTCATTGTTGTCGTGAAATTTTAAAATAACCAATTCACCCCCCTCTTGGTTAGCCTCGAGACTAGTTCACTAGGGCTTAACATCCCTATCGAACTTTCAGCGCGTGTAATTTCCTCTACAGCATGGGAAACCTTCTACACGATTGAATAGCTCTCTCCCTACTGGCTTGGGCCCTTCATTTTTCCAACAGCATCAAGTGGTAGGTAGGATTTGAACCCTCTTTAAGCAAAATTTCCTAGCCTATTATGAGGTTTAATTTTGACAGAGGTTTCTTCTTGTTAATTTTATGTTCTCATCTGAGAAGGATCACTGACATTGCTTTTCATATTTTGCAACTTGGAAAGGTCTCTACTGAAAACTTTCTTGCTAAATGTAAGTTCATGCTTCTAATAAAATTTAAGGTTGCTTCTAATAAGATAGTTCTCTGTTAGAAAGTGTAGGTTTTTTCTCGCTGCAGGGAAAGACGCAAGCTTATTGTGTATAAAATTGATGTTAAAGTGGTGATCATCTACAACCATTAGATTTCATGGTGATCATCTGTTAATGAATTATGTCCTAATGACACAAAAACCTTTTTGTTTCTATAATCCAACTCAACTTCATTTTGAATTTGTGCTTTTGTTGTGTTGATTCAAACAGCCAATAACAATTCAACCAGAGTAATAAATGAGGAAACTTGTTAAATTATTTCTTTGGGTATGTTACATTCTATCATCCTTGAGTAATGAAACTGTGGGTTGTATGAATATTCGGGATTTTTGAATGATTCTAGATCAAGTTTGATATTTGCTAAAGTTTAGCATTTACTTAGGATGTGCAGTATTATTTCATGTATCATCTCTGAGAGTTGTCTTCCAATTCGTCTTTCTTTGTTGAATTTGCTCCTCCATTTCTTTCCGTTGACTTCTTCTTTCCCTTGTGAGGTTTTCTGAGTGGTGGACCTTGAAACTGTGAAACAGATTGTTTTCTTCTTTAGATTTAATAATCTTGCTATTTATAGCTTTCAACATTCTAATAACATGCACTGTGTTTAAATAAAAACTCGAATGTGTCTTACAACTCACTTTTTATCTATATATATAGGATTGATTCTAACAACATGCACTGTGTTTGATTTTAACAACATCCACTACATTAAAAACGGGAAGGAATTCAAAGAAGGATTCATCCGGTTTGTCAAGATGAACCTTAACTATCCCTCGAGGAGCTGACTTGTGGATGAGCCATGTGGACCATATGCACACAATGGTGGTGGAGGTTGTTCATGACAGTTCTCATTTAAACTCCTATTATAAAAAAATTAAAGAGTAATTAGAGCAAAAATAATATCTTCTTCATATCTAGCCCTCATTTTTGTAATAAGTGATTATATTTTCTCTTAACATGATAAAATGATATTTTATCCGTATCTCCAACTTTATATGAACTCTGATACTTTATATATACTTTTTGAAGTTTAGTAGATTATTCGATCTCTATGTGGCTGTGAATATAGGCTTAAGCAAAACAACGTAAATTTTTATATTTTTGTTTATGAAGCTAAATCATTATTACAATTATTTTGTGATTCATCATATTTACTCTAAGGTTGATGACACTCTTTTTCCTCACAAACTCAAAGTTCATTCTTAAGATGTATTTGTTTATAAGCCTTTGCAGTACATTAGAAAGTCGTAATCATGGCTGTCATGGATTGGTTTTATAATGACAAGTCTCAATTTATATCTACAAACTTAATATTAATAGTTGGGAGCTCTTTAGTTGAAAGATTTATCAAGATTTTGGCTAAATATTGCAGTTAGTTTTTTGAGTCACATAAATCTTATTATCTTCTTAAACCTCATTTTCCTCCTTCTGCAGATTTAGTAAATCCCGAAGGAGTAAGATTTAGGCGATCTACATGACTTCTCTTCATTTATTTTTTTCTTCTCTTCATTTAAATACTAAAGATTGAAAATATCTTCTAAGCAGTTTACAAGACTTTAATCATATTTAACAATATTATGTCAGACAATTTTTTAGGATTTACTAGATCTAAATTTAGAAGATTTAGTAAATTCTATTTGAATTAAATCCTACTTAGCCGAAGAGCCGCTTGTACAGTTTTGCTTTATACTTCTTTATCATGTTATTTTCGATATTGTCTATATAAAATTTCTTCCATCACCTCCATTACGTTAATTTCTTTATTTTGAATAACTAAATTTTCTTAATGATCCTTGTTTTTGTAAAGTCTCACTTCTTTTTAGTGGAAATTTGGTCTGTCGATGTCAATTAGTTTTGATATCCTTTTGTTCTATTGAACTCTACATCATGGTTTTTTCTAATTTTTACACACTATAGACCCAGACTTGCTATTCAACGACAATTAAAAGACAAAAAACTATACTGCTTAGTGAATATTCTGCTTCTTCAATCATTCATTATTTGGCAAATTAAAAAAACAAGTTAGAAAGATGCTCAATTCTAAAATTAGTTGACTTCATTTTCATTGAAGCTATTAAACTAAGCCCCACATATTTTTTTTTTTAATGTTTAGCTTAACTGTGCTTGGTTAACTGTGTAAAAATTTGGAATTTCTACTTTTGCTTGGTTAACTAAGTCTTTGTTTCTCCACCTCTAAATACACTTCTAATATTACAATGTGCATCATGTTTCAAATGTAAAATCTTTTGTGGACTATAAGTATATATGAGATGTTGTGGACTAGAAGTATATATGAGATGTTGCTCAAGTTTTTGAATGTTTTATGAACTTTTTTTATTGTACATTATCAAGTCTCTGGAGAGGTAGGATTTGAACTTGTCCTTAGTAATTTTTTTTGTTGCTCTTTTCCCATACCACATCAAATGGAGAGGTATGTTTAAATTTGTCTTCTAATTTTTTTTGTTGCTCTTTTACCATATCACATAAAAAAAAGTAGTATAACTGTTTTCCATTTCAGTTAATAGCCTAAGATGATCCACAATTATTGATTTGTAAAGCATGATATTAAATGTATGCTCCGTACTTTCTCAGATCGCGACTTCAACTATCAATTTATGTCTTCTTAATGCATGTTCATTTAATGCATTAGTATTGAAGATTGTTCTCTTTGAGTGAGAGTTGCCTTGAAGATTATAAGCACTCAATCATATGAGATTAGATATATATGTCTTTATTTGAAAAGTATTTCAACCATTTATCAGGTGTTCTCACTTCACCAACGGTCCTCTCTCTCGCCAAACATATCACCGAACAAAATAGCCAATGAAGAGAACTATTAATAGTCCTTCCAAAATTCTAAGATTATTTTATACTTAGTTAAAAATTGGTTATAAAAAATTTGAGAGTTATTTATTTATTTTTAGTTTAAGATATCAATTTTTTACTAATTACATTTTCTCTTTTAAAGAATATGAAATTTTGTTGTAGTTAACAATGTTTAGGACTTTAGTAGGTTCTCACCTGAAGGATGCGATCATATTTCTTGTTTTAATATGACTAAAAAATAAGATTTTGAAAAAAAGAGGAAGAAGAATTTACATGACTTTCATGGAGGAGAAGGTGGAGGTGAATTCGAAGAAGACCAAACCCTACAAACAAGAGAGAGCACAACAATTCTTTATGAACTTGGAATGAAGAAATATTATGTTTGTCTTAAGAGGATAAATAGAAGGGTTGTGAATATTTTGGAGGGCTTAGAATTGCACACAGTGATTTTTAATTCTATGGAATAGAAAAGAATTGTAGAATTTGTCTATGATTTGCAAATCAAATGAAGGAATAATGAACTTAGATGTACTTTCTAAAGTGTTCATTTTATCTTTTACATTCATTTATAAAATATTTTTATATATTTTTATTATATTTTTAACATCACATTTGAAGCTAAAAAGACTTGGTTAAAAAATATTAGAAATGATATTTCTTTATTAGATTTAAATGAGAATTTGACTTTTAACAGAACACAATGGAAAAAAAAGAATTAATGTTGCCAACCACACGAAGTGGGACAAAGGCTTGTTGTTGTTGTTATTCAAATTTGAAGCTACTTGTTTGTGTAAATATTAAACTATGCCTATATATTCCTATTTATTGTTTTATTCAAGCTTTGCTATTATTAAACTATTAATTATGCTATCAGTTTATGAACTCTGATAATCTCAAAAAAAGTTTTCTAAATTATGTAGCATTATATATATTTAATCGTTTAATATTCAGCATTATTTCTTTTCTTCTTTTAGCTTCTATTTGTGTTGTTTCGTTGGCTATGATATTCAACAAATCTTCATGTGATTTATAAATTATCAAATTTTATGATTTGAGTGATGCCTTTGAATCCTAGCACAAAAAGATAGAAAGGGAGGCCTCTTAGAGTGAAAAAGCTACTTGTTTTGATCTCTATAATGATTCCATTTGTATAGAGATAGCTTCAAATGATCTTTTTTTATGCTTTCAATTCTTAATTTCATTTTATTATTTTTACATGCCAATTGTGGAACTACTAAACAATCTTTCTTCTTTTAATTGTGTATGCACTTATATTGTAATAAAAGGAAAAAAAAATCTTATTAACATTTATCTTGAATAAGGCCTATGCCAATTATAAATTTTCATTACATTTTATTTCGTACAGTGGGCTTTTTTCTTTGTGAAAAATTTTTAATGCTATCTTGGATGTTTCCTTCCATGATTGATTTAAGTAAAATGTTAATTCACTTGATTGTAGTATTCTATTTAAAAGTATGATAATTAATTTTTTTATCCACTCTTTTGACCAAAGTTGAGAAAATTTAAAGAATCTGTAAATCTATGTTCTTTTTTTTTTTTTTTGAAAATTTTGCTCTCGTTTTTTTTAATTTCATATGGTTATGGATAGTTTGGAAGGAAGTGCACTATATTAGAATGTCTCTTTGCATAAGCAAAATGGTAGTTGTTCAAAGTGTTTCATGAATGTTGGAGGTATAGATGTGTTGAGTAGAGAAATATCTTTGACAACTTGTATCCAGGTTTTGGTAATACATATGCAACTCATTCAAGGGTTATATAGATTTGTTGAAAGATTTCTATACTTTGATACAAGATTTTTTTTTTTTATGTGTAGCTTGAGATGTCTTCTATCCTATGTTCATATTGTGGGTTTCATATGTTTTATTATGTCAAGGCTTTGTATATTAACCTGCCATCATTTCTGTCCTTGGAGTTGTAACTATTAGTGCATTTCATTGTTTTATTATGCTCTAAATATTGTGTTAATATGATCCTGTTAGATGCATTAAGCGAGCAATCCACTTATTCTGATTTACATAATTCCTCCTTAGCTTTACATGATCATTTTTTTCTTCATTTCATGTTTAACAATAAATGCTAAAATTATATTTCATCGAGTTTCTTCTATGAATGGAAATAGTGATGCTTAAGTTTCTTATTGGATTTCTCTTCTAAATGCATGGCTTTGTGTTGAAAAATTCCATGAGTTATCTTAGGGAGGGAAAGTTTTATAAGTTGTTTTATACTGGAAAGCCTTATGAGCTGTTGGGAGCTTAAGTTTTGTTGGATGATTGTGGGAAAGTGGAGTCTTAGCTCTCTTTCTTTCCTTCATCTATTTCTTTCTTCTTCTACTTGTGCCTTGAGATAAAGTATGGTGAAATGCATGAAATATTTCCAAAACCCAAAGTTTTGAAAGGCAAAACATTCTCATTTACAATCCTGCTCTATGAATATGAATACCTTAGCTATGACTATGCAAATAAAACTTTTTTGGCATAGTTGAGTTAGGGGTACAAACAAGTCGAGCGAGCTCGAGTCAGGAGTTGTTTGAGTCGAGCTCAACTCGATAGGGGAAAACAAGCTCGTCAAGCTGCTCATCGAGCGGCAATTCAAGTTGCTCATCCGCATCCGTCGCTAGCGTCTGTGTCGTCATTATCATCCGAGATTTCATTTTCCCGCGTCTGTCGCCAGCGTTCGCGTTGTCGCCAGCGTCCGCATCGTAGCCAGCGTCTGCATCGTCGCCAGCGTTCGCGATTTCATTTTCCTACAATTTTTTTTAATATCATCATAGCCAGTGACAACAATTTTTTTTCTTTTTTTTTGAAATTTTTTTTTACATTCAATTAGGATATATATATATATATATATATATATATATATATATATATATATATATATATATATATATATATATATATATATATATATAATTTTTTTTATTAATATCTACTCTAACAATTAATAATATATATAATTCATTAAAAATGTCATGCAAGTGTGGCATTAATAAATAGTTTTTAATACCTACTCTAGCAATTATTTCTATATTACTATTATAAAAACGGTTTGAATTTTCTTCCATAGTAAATTCAGACATTTCATTTTATTTCTAAAAATTTATCGTAGTCTTTCATTACATTTTTAATTTTTAAAATTTATAAATTTTGTTTATTCTAAATTATTACCCGCATTAATTAATTATTTTAATTATATTGAGAATTTAATGTAGCTTTTGTGTATGGTTATTGATGTAAAATGTCTATGTGCATGAAACAAAGGATATATGGTAATTTAAATGCCCTATAATGCCCATTTAATAATAAATTGATAAATGCACGACAATGAATGGGAACTTGCTTTAGAAGACATCAATGAGAGCAATAACATGTGAAGAATAATAGGTATTTAAGTTTAATTTGGCAAATGACAATATTTACTAAATATTATATTTATTTCAAAACATAGGAAAGACTTAAGATTTTGTAAGATTTAACGTTGCCATTTTGGCTGTTTAGCATATTTAGATTAAACGATGCTTAAAATCTACTATCTAACAATCAATTAAATTTTAATTAAAAGATTTATTTTTGATGCAACTATATAAACACAACTTATTTTTCTCTCTAAAAATTTAAACAAAAAAAAATGAAGTATTTATCCAAATTTTTCTTGAAGGGCTATAAATTATTAAATTTATGATTATAATAATTATTGGAATATTCATTAGGGTATAGTTTTACTTGCTTCTTTATTTAAAAAGAAAAATAAAATTTATAAACTATTTTTTTATTTTTTAAAATTTAAATATAAATTGACGGGATAAAAGATAAAAATTTTCAAAACTTATCTCATATAAGGAGAACAATGGATCATATTGATTACAATCATGATAAAAAAAATCACAAATAAAAGTTGCCCTTATCAGATATATTATATTACCAACTTTCTTATTGGTAATTTAATTTTAAAATTATTTGTAGCAATAAATTTATAAAAAAGAATTATTAATTTAAATGAAATAAATGAATAAAAAGGTAATATTCTCTCAATTTTATTCTATTAAATTTTTATTTACTATTAATGTTAAAATTTTAATTAATTTGCAATTAAAAAAAGAACTTATAACTTTCAAGAAAATTTGACTTAAAAAATAAATAGATTATTTATTACATAATAAACAGAATTTAATACCAAAATAATTCATGAATAAAAGAAAATCCATATATCATATAAAACTACTTATCTAATTATATAAAACTTATCATAATGATTATAATTATTTATAATAATAATTTTTTTTCATCTTAATAATGATAGTATACTTATAATATTTATAATATAAATTTTTATTTTTAAATTTTTAGTAACGTGTATTTAATGCACGGACATTTTTACTAGTATATTTAAACATCTAATCAGAGAGGTGATCATCTCTAAACTATCATTGTCATGCCATTTTTGGTCACTCTGATTAGCCTAGCCAAAACATGCTTGTTCTTTGAGACCATGGTTATTATTTGTACAAATATATTTCTATTATACAATGACATGATTTGCATCATTCATTATTGGCATAAAGATATCATTTATTTTTTTTATATTGTGAAAAAAGTTTAGAGTGCCCATCTCAAATTCAATTAATGCACTTAAATGCGATTCATTGAAGGGTAAATGATCCAAGTTTGAGCACAGTCTAACTTATTTATTTATGTTCACAAACAAGCTTATTTATTGTTCAAATGTAGCTTGTTGAATGTTTAATATTAAACTTGGTAATAGCTCATTTAATTTTTATTTAAAATTTTACTAGATAGAATTTGTTTAAGTACTTAGTTAATAGTAATATATTATTTAGTTTTGTATTTGATACGTCATCAAAAAGTACTTTGATCGGGCACGAATCTCGAGGCATATTCAAGTTGGAAAATTTCAAAATTAAATTCGGGATCATATGAACTCCAATTTCAGCAAACTTATAGTCAAACTGAACATCTCGAAGAGACGAACCTAATGACATCAAATTCAGTCCAACCTGGGCCCAAACGAGTCTAAATCGAGGGCTCGAACCACATTTGGTAGGGTAAAATTATTATTTGGATGATAACTTGATATACAAATATGGCATGCTTATAGTCAAATCGAGCGGCTCGGCGAGACGAATCCAACAAGCCCAAGATCACTAAATTCGGACATCGTTAAGGCACCTAAACACTTGAAAAACTCCTTACGATCGGGGGAATCAATACGGGCCATCTGATGGAGCACTCCGAACCTGCCCCGGATCTTCTCTATATTTACGGGATATGCCACTCATCAAAATCTATAAATAGACCCCCACTCTCTACATGAGGGGGACCTTTTTTGCTGGAGATTGGAGAGGGCTCTAAGGCTTCCGGAGCTCCAGCGCCACCGCCGGCGAACCCCCGACCTTCGTCGGACCACCGCCCGGCCGCCTACCGCCGTCGGATTTCATCCCGACCTTCGTCGGGCCACCGCCCGGCCGTCAACCGCCGCCGGACTTCAGCCCGACCTTTGTCGGACCACCGCCCGGCCACCGATCGTCGTCGGACCTCCAACCAGCGTCATCGCCGGCAAACCCCTGACCTTCGTTAGCGCCAGCGCCGGCGAACCCCCACCGGCCTTCGTCGGACCACCACCTGACCGCCGACTGTCGCCGAACTTCATCCCGACCTTCGTCGGACCACCGCCTGGCCGCCGACCGCCGCCGGACTTCCACCAGGCCGCCAACCACTGCTGGACTTTAGCCCGACCTTCGTCGGAAAACCGCCCGGCTGCCGACCGCCGCCAGACTTCAGCCCGACCTTCGTCGGACCACCGCCCGGCCGCCAACTGCCGCCAAACTTCAGCCCGACCTTCGTCGGACCACAGACCGGCCTCCAGACTTCCACCCGGCCGCCGACCACCACCGGACTTCGGCCCGACCTGCCACAGACCACCACCGAACTTCCACCTGGCCACCGACCGCCACCAGACTTCCACCCAGCCGCCGACCGCCACCGTGCTTCAGCCCGACCTTTGTCGAATCATTCCTCGTCAGCTGAACTTCTGTCTGGACACCGTCAGACTTCCGCCCAAACATCGCCAAATTCTGCTCTAACTCTCTAAGCCACTGTAATTTGACCACCTCTAAGTCGAGGGATGGGTTAACCCTTATAATTCACTCAAATTTAGTGGAATCTTTTCATCTGGGCGAGGCCCCGTGGTTTTTCCCTCTTCGGGCTTTCCACGTAAAAAAGATCGAGTGTTTTACTTCTTTCTTTCTATTTGTGCGATGGATATTCGTGCATCGCTAAGACGAAAATTTTACTCACTCTGCCGCCGCGAATCCTCTAGCCCGCAACAGTTTGGCGCCGTCTGTGGAAAAGTCCAATCCCACCCTTACAAGCCTAAATAAAGTCCTAACTTAATGGCCAACAGGCGTAGCAATCGTAACAACGGAGTCTCTCGCTCTAACTCACATCAATCCAGGAATCAGTCCATGAATTAGGGACGCCAGACATCTGCTTCTCTCCTCCATAATGGGAGAAATCCTGTCAGGGAAGGAGCAGCCGTACCATCCTTGGAAGATCGCATCCGAAAAATGGAGGAGTCTCAAAATGAGATCCTTCAACTTCTTCGGGGCACTTGCCAACCAGTACCACCCCAACAAGAAGAGATCCATCTCCCTCGTGATCCACCACTAGCTGAGAACGTTCAACCTGAATATATTAATGCAGATATCCCCCTCCCTCGGTCAAGGGGTCGCCCTCAGTCGATGCCAGACCTCGACCTCATTGACACAGCGAGCTCTACCCATCCTTCTTGCATGGGTCAGCCAACTCGTTTTCCTCCAGCCATCACCGAAGACATGGCTCAACCTCACGACGTTGGAATCCCTCCTAATGCCCTACGAGATGAACTACGATGACTAGTTCAAGAAGAGTTTCCTTTAAGAGGTGGAAAACAACCTCTTCATCATCGAGGTTTCCATGAGTCATCGCCCCTAACTGAAGCCATCCTTCAATACCCCATTCCCGCGGGCTTCAAATTGCCGAGCATAGACTCTTATGATGGGTCTTCTGACCCATACGAGCATATCGATCACTATAAAACTATTATGCATATTTAACGAGCCTCGGATGCGCTCCTATGCCAAACTTTTCCTGCTACCCTCAAAGGATAAGCTCGAACGTGATTCTACTCACTTCTAGCTAGAATAATCCCTACATTCGTTAGATTGGCCAAGATGTTTGTCGAGCAATTCATCGCCAATCGAAGAATTGCTAAGGATTCTTCTCACCTCTCTGGGATCCGCCAAAATGAAGGAGAATCACTGAAGGAGTATTTCCAACGATTTTCCACTGAGGCCCGACAAATTCCTGGGGTAGATCCCGAGTTACTTAGAGGAGTTTTTCTCGGAGGGATTCATCCTGGCCCCTTCTACTCAGCACTTATGCGAGACATGGTTCCCTCATATGCTGACCTGATACATCGTGTGGAGGCGCAAATATCAGCGTATGAAGCTATTAATGCCCACAAGAAGCAATTTGAGCAAACTTCTAGAAAGCGTAAAAATGCCCCTATAATGGAAGACTCATTCTCGCAACGAAAGAAAAACTTCTCTTCTAGACCCCCAGTACCACAACATGAGCTTCGACAAGAGAAGGAGTATACACCACTCAATACCCCTCGAGCAAATGTATTGATGGCCATCCAAGATCAAGAAAATATTAAGTGGCCTAATCCTTTGAAGCCGAATGTAGGAAATCAAGATCAATACTGTCATTTCTACCGTAGTCGTGGACACACTACTGAAGCTTGTAAACAACTCAAGGATGAGATTGAGAGGCTGATCCGACAAGGATATCTCCGACAATTCATCCAAAGGCCACATACTCGAGATAATGCTGGGGGGCAAAATCAACAACAATAAAGATAACCATTGAATAATATTCAAATGGTTGGTGAGATCAAATGATCACACAGAGTATGCATTTACATTGATAATAGTAGTCATCTTATTTTATTGTGTCTCTTTTACAAGTGGGGTGTCGTTCTGATATCTGTAGTTTTTTCCTTTCAAGTCAAACATTGTGTTGTCCCCGTACGTATATATTATATATTTAGCATGGTGTAACACTTTTATCCCTATGTTGTACTAGGAAGTTATTATATTATCCTACATAATATAGTAATGTGTTGTGCGCTCCATCTTGACATTATCCACTTCTTTAAAAAGAATAAAAAATGATGACAATGAAAAACTACCGAAGAATATAATCTTTTAATCGTTGATTCGAGAAATACACAATCTTTATTGTATCTCAATCATTGGATGATCAATCCCAGGGGAATTCGATCTCGACCTCTTCCACACAGGTTAACATCATCGAGCATTACTCTGACACACAACCTCGGCTAGGTCATACATCATTGGAGGATTCTTTCGATCTCTTCCACATAGGTTAACGTCATCGAGCAGTGCTTTGACACACAACCTCGGCTAGGTCATACATCCTTGGTGGATTCTCTCGACCTCTCCCACACAGGTTAACATCATCAAGCGGTGCTCTGACACATAACCTCGGATAGGTCATACATTCTTTGTGGATTCTCTCAACCTCTTTCATACAGGCTCGCATCATTAAGAAGCCCCCGACGATAAACTTCCTGCCGTCGCTGGACTTCTGCCCATTGCTGGACCTTCATCAGAGTTCTACCCGACATTGGACTCCTGTCTGACGCTGAGCTTCCTCCCGTTGCTGGACTTCTACCTGGGATTTTTGTCAGACTTCTTCCCGACACCGTACTTCTACCAGATGTCAGACTTCTGCCCGTCGTCGGACCTTCGTCAGAGTCCTACCCAACGCCGGACTTCTGCCCATCGTCGGACCTTCGTCGGAGTCCTACCCAACACCGAAATTCTACCCTCCGTCAGACAACTACCGGACCTCCGTAGGATCTCTAAAAGAAGAAGGGAGAAAGAATATTCCTGGAAGATCCCCTTGGTTCTTTGAAACTTGCCTCATATTCGGTGTGTTAGCACCACCTTTTTGTGTACCACTCGGGGCACCCTCACCTCTGGCGGACAACATTCGCCTCCCAACAGGAGAAAACTGCAACCATCGAGTCTTGATCGCCTCCGTCGCCGCCAGTATTTAAACTCTTGCCAAACAGTTTTTCCCCCTTGCGGGAGTGAACTGGAGCCTACGTAAGAGTACCAGGTCTTGATCGCCTCCGCCGCCGCCGATATTTAGACTCTTGCCGGACAGTTTTTCCCCCTTGCAGGAGTGAACTGGAGCCTGCGTAAGGGTACCGGGTCTTGATCGCCTCCGCCGTCGCCGGTATTTAGACTCTTGCCGGACAGTTTTTCCCCCTTGCGGGAGTGAACTGGAGCCTGCGTAAGAGTACCGGGTCTTGATCGCCTCTGCCGCCACCGGTATTTAGACTCTTGCCGGACAGTTTTTCCCCTTTGCGGGAGTGAACTAGAGCCTGCGTAAGAGTACCGGGTCTTGATCGCCTACGCCGCCGCCGGTATTTAGACTCTTGCCGGACAATTTTTCTCCCACCAGGAGTGAACTGGAGCCTGCGTAAGAGTACCGGGCTTTGATCACCGCCACTAGTATTTAAAATCTTGCCGGACAGTTTTTCCCCCGCTGGGAGTGAACTGGAGCCTACATAAGAGTACCAGGTCTTGATCGCCGCCGCCAAAAATTTTTAAATTTTTGCCAGTCCGATTTCTCCTTCGTAGGAGAAATTTTGAGACCGGCTGAAGAGAGGTGGTGCCTTTTTTCCTAACCCCTAGGGGGGTATTTATAGTTTTTTAGAGGAGGTTTGGGGGCCTATTTTCTGAATTTTTTAATTAATTTTTGGAATTTTTTAATGCCCTAAATTAAATAATTTCCTATTATTGAAAAAAAAGAAATAGGAAACAAATTAAGAGCAATTTTATTTAAAAATAAAGTAAATATGCTGCAAATTATTTATTTCCTTTCAAGAAAAAGATTCTGGATTTTTAAAGATTTTGTAAAAAAAAATTCAGATCCAAAAATAATATTTTGTGATTAAGAATCTGCTTAATAAATATTAATTAAGAATAATTTCCATCAATTTAGCCGACCACCTGGCCGCCTTTCCTTTGGCGTTATAAATTTAATATTATAATAAGAATATGTTCATATAGATGGCTAGATTCACGGCATATAAATATAGTTTTATTATAACTGCTTTATTCCGTAGTATATATACAGATTTTCTAAATTACTTAATATCAATTTTTTAGTTAGTTATATAAGTAATTATATATATGTATATAATCTTGTCTCGGAATGTCAGTTTTTAATATTTTTATTTTGATTCCCGGAATTGTTATTATTATGATTTTCAGACTTGATATATCGCCAAAAAATTATCTTGATCGGGCACGAATCTCGAGGAAAAACTCAAGTCGGAAACTTCAAAAATTAATTCGGAGACCATTTAAACTCCGATTTCAGCAAGCTTATAGTCGAACTGAGCGTCTCAGAAATACGAATCCAACGACACCAAATTCGACTCAATCCGAGCCCAAATGAGTCCAAATCAAGTACCCGAAGCGCTGTTGGAAGCATCAAACAGCTATTTGAGTTACCAAACGGTCTCCGATTTTGACGAGCTTATACTCGAATCGAGCGGCTCGTCGAGACGAATCCAACGAGCCCAAGATCGCAGAATTCTGATATCATTAAGACCTTCAAATTCTTGATAAACGGCTCACGATCAAGGGATTCAATATCGACCGTTCATCCGGATCACTCCTTATTTGCCCTTGATCCCTCACATATTTACAGGCTATGCCACTCCAGAAAAACTATAAATAGCCCCTCATTTCTCTTAAGAGGGGACCGAAGCCAAGAAGAGAAGAAAAGAAGAAGAAGAGAAGAGAAGCCTAGGAGGGAATAGCTCCTCCTCGACCACCGCCGGAACACCGCCGGAACTCCGCCGGAACACCGCCGGAACACCACCGAAGCACCACCAGGCGCCCGAGGGACGCCGGAGCTCTGCCCGACACGGGAGCAACGTCGGAATTCTGCCCGACGCCGAAATTCTACCCGACGCCCGAGTGACGCCGGACTTCTTTCCAAGTGACGCTGGAATTCTACCCGACGCCCGAGTGACGCCGGACTTCTTTCCAAGTAACGCCGGACTTCTTTCCAAGTGACGCCGGAATTCTGCCGGACACTCAAGTGACATCGGAACTCTGCTTGTCCTTGTAACTGATACTCATTGTAATCTGATCGTCCTGAATTTAAAGGACGGATCAGCCTCGTGTACTTCAAACGACACTAGTGGAACTCTTTCAACTGGGCGTGGCCCCGTGGGTTTTTCCCTTTCCAGGGTTTTCCACGTAAAAATCCTGGTGTTACTATTTCGATTCTGTTTGTGTGCTGAATATACGTACAACGCTGAGACGGAAATATTAAACTCTATCGCCGCGTATATTTGAGTCCGCAACAGTTTGGCGCCGTCTGTGGGAAACTTATCCCACAACTTCAAGTATTGCTACGATGGTCAATAGGCGTAGCAATCGCCTCATAGGAGCCTCCCGCTCCCACTCTCCCCAATCCAGAAACCAGTCTATAAATCGTGCACATCAAGTTTCTGCCTCCTTTCTTCCTGGGGGGCAACACATTGCTGGAGAAGGAACCTCAGGGCCTTCTTTGGAGGAGCGAATCCGAAAGATGGAAGAATCTCAAAACGAGATCCTACACCTCCTGCGAGAGACTCGACAACCGACCCTAGCACCTCAGGAGGAGGTTCTTCTCCCTCGAGATCCGCCACGTGTTGAAGCTGTTCAAATCGAACATCTTCAAGCTGAGATTCCTCTTCCTCCACCCAGGAGGCGTTCGCAGTCACATCAAGATAACGAACTGGCTGATACAGCAAGTTCTACCCATCCTCCGCACACAGGTCGGCAATCTCTCCTTCCTCAAGACCTCCCTGAGGAGCTAGCCCAACATCACATTGCTGAGCTCCCTCGCAATACCCTACGCCACGAACTGCGACGATTGGTTCGAGAAGAGTTCCCTATAGGAGGCGTAAGGCAACCTCTTCATCAGTGGGACTTCCAGGATTCGTCACCCCTGACGGAAGCTATTCTTCAACACCCTATTCCGACAGGATTCAAACTACCGAACATCGACCCCTATGACGGGACAACTGACCCGTACGAGCATATCGATCATTATCGAACAATTATGCATATCCAGCGAGCCTCAGACGCGCTCCTCTGTCAGGTCTTTCCTGCCACCCTCAAAGGACAAGCTCGAACATGGTTCTATTCGCTTCCAGCCGGAACCATTCCAATGTTCGTCAAATTGGCAAAAGTGTTCGTCGAACAATTTGTCGCCAATCGGAGAATTACTAAGGACTCTTCTCACCTCTCGGGGATCCGTCAGAATGAAAGTGAGTCCCTCAAGGAATACTTCAAGAGATTTTCTACTGAAGCTCGTCAAATTCCGGGAGTAGATCCCGAGTTACTTAGAGGCGTTTTCCTCGGAGGGCTTCGTCCGGGCCCCTTCTACTCAGCACTTATGCGAGACACGGTCCCTTCGTATGCCGACCTGATTCATCGTGTGGAGGCACAAATCTCCGCAGATGAAGCCATAAATGCTCACAAAAAGCAGTTCGAGCAGATAAATGGGAAGCGCAAAGGTGCTCCTGGGATGGATAATTCTTCCTTACAATGGAAAAAGCAAGGGAATAGCAATCTACCTCCTAGGCCCCCATTACCACAACGAGAACCTCGGCAGGAGAAAGAGTACACTCCGCTCAACACATCTCGAGCAAATGTGTTAATGGCGATTCAAGATCAGGACAAAGTGAAATGGCCGCATCCTTCGAAGCCAAATACAGGAAATCAAGATCAGTACTGTCACTTTCATCGTAGTCGTGGCCACTCTACTGAAGCGTGTTGGCAACTTAAGGATGAGATTGAAAGACTTATCCGCCAGGGCTATCTTCGACAGTTTATTGGGAACCCACCTACCCGAGAAGAAGCTCGCCCCACTGGGGGGCAAAATCAACAACAACAAAGACAACCATTAAATAATATTCAAATGGTTGGTGAGATTGAGTAATGCTGCAACTTGAACCTTTGTGTTAGTAATACTACTTGTCATGTGTCACCATGTATCTCTTCTATGATCAGTAGGATGTCACTCTAATATCCTTAGTATTTCTACCAAGTCAAATGATGTGGTTGTCCCTATATGTATCTCTTTTATTGTACAAGGGAATTATTGTATTACAGTAATATAATGTGTTGTTCGTCCAGTTTTGATATTGTCTCTTTCTTTAAAAAAGAATATAAATGACAATGAAAAACTACTGACAAATATAGTCTCTTTATCCTTGATTCGAGAAATACACAATCTTTATTATGTCTCAATCACTAGATGATCAATCCCAAGGGGATTCGATCTGACCTCTTCCACACAGGTTAACGTCGTCGAGCAAAGGCTCCGACATACAACCTCGGATAGGTCTCACATCCTTGGTGGATTCTCCCGACCTCTTCCATACAGGTTAACGTCGTCGAGCAAAGGCTCCGACATACAACCTCGGATTGGTCTCACATCCTTGGTGGATTCTCTTGACCTCTTCCATTCAGGTTAACGTCATCGAGCAGGGCTCTGACATACAACCTCGGATAGGTCTCACATCCTTGGTGGATTCTCCCGACCTCTTCCATACAGGTTAACGTCGTCGAGCAAAGGCTCCGACATACAACCTCGGATTGGTCTCACATCCTTGGTGGATTCTCTTGACCTCTTCCATTCAGGTTAACGTCATCGAGTAGGGCTCTGACATACAACCTCGGATAGGTCTCACATCCTTGGTGGATTCTCCCGACCTCTTCCATACAAGTTAACGTCGTCGAGCAAAGGCTCTGACGTACAACCTCGGAAAGGTCTCACATCCTTAGTGGATTCTCTCGACCTTTTTCATACATGTTAACGTCATCAAGCAAGGGCTTTGACCTACAGTCTCAAATATGTCAAAAAGCATGTCTTACAGATGCAAGAACAATTCAGGTCCCTCTAAGGGACAAATCCTCATTTCATATACAATATCATTGGGGTTACATAAATCCAGATTCAGGTGTACATTTATTCTCACTAGAAGTTGAAATAGAAAAGTACATTGGCATCATCTGTACAAACTAGTATCATCAAGCAATAAGCAACTTTAACACAGTCAAATATCCTTGGTGGATTTAAGTGACTTCTCCCTTACTGCACGCAAGCATCTCCTACAACTGCTCCTTCAAAGAAAGGACATAACTGGATCATCATCAGATCTCCACTCAGTGTTAGTGTATTGCCAAAATGTTGGCATGTCACACTACTTCGGCCTCTTGATTCAGTAATATCTAATGTTGGCACACTTCAGTATGGATGAATATTGCCTTAACACAATGTTACTGGATGCCGGCCATCATCAGCCAATCCTCAGACCCCCGACGGATATCTACCCGACGCTGTACTTTTACGCGACGTCGGACTTCTGCCCATCGCCGGATATTAGTTGGGCTTCTACCCGACACCGAATTTCTACCCGTCATAGGACTTCTTCCCGCCGACGGATTATCGTCGGAGTTCTACTCGACGCTGTAATTCTTCCCGCCGCCGAACTTCCACCCGGCCGCTAATCGTCGCCGGACTTCATCCCGACCTTCGTCGGACCACCGCCCGGTCGCAGACCGCCATCGAACTTCAGCCCGACCTTCGTCGGACCACCGCCCGGCCACTGACCACCGTCAGACTCTCTCCGACTAAATCTCACCTCCACATGATCTCTTAAAGGAGAGAAATTTCCAACTCCCATTCCGCTCCCCTTCCTGAAAAGGGGAAGCCGCTAACTTCTGCGCAAAAGGAGGGGCGTCGAATCAAGTAGGGAAAATCACCTACTCAAAAACAACGGAATGCCTCAAAATGCCAGAAGCTAGAGGGGAGAAGAGAGGAAAGCCGCTAACTTCTGCGCAAAAGGAGGGGCGCCGAATCAAGTAGGGAAATCATCTACTTAAAAACGACGGAAAGCCTCAAAATGCCAGAAACTAGAAGAGAGAAGAAAGAAATTTATAACTTCTGTGCAAAAGGAGGGGCGCTAAGTCAAGTAGGGAAAATCACCTACTCAAAAACGGCGGAAGGCCTCAAAATGCCAGAAACTAGAGGGGAGAAGAGAGGAATACTCTAACTTCTGCGCAAAGGGAGGGGCGCCGAGTTAAGTAGGGAAAATCACCTACTCAAAAACGGCGGAAGGCCTCAAAATGCCAGAAACTAGAGGGGAGAAGAGAGGAATACTCTAACTTCTGCGCAAAGGGAGGGGCGCCGAGTCAAGTAGGGAAAGTCACCTACTCAAAAACGGCGGAAAGCCTCAAAATGCCAAAAGCCAGAGGGAGAAAGGAAGAAGGGGCGAGTTTCTACTAAGCCTTGGGGGGTCTATTTATAGTTTTCCTTAAGGGGGGGAGGATTCCAAAATTCTATTAAATTCCCTGAAATTTTTCAAATTTTTCGAATTTTTTTGGGATTTTTTCGGAATTTTTCGGGCCTCATTTGAAAAAAAAAAAAAAAAAAAAAAAAAAAAAAAAAAAAATAATATTATTATATTAAAACCGGCCGGCGGTTCCCCAAACCGCCGGCCAAACCGCCCAGCCAAGGGGCGCGGCCAGCAGGCGCCACGCGCGGGCCAGGCGCGGGCCAAGGCGGGCCGCGGGCGGGCCCCAGGCGGGCCGCGAGCAGGCCGCGGGCGGGCCCAGGCGGGCCGCGGGCGGGCCCAGCGCGGGCCGCGGGCGGGCCCAGCGCGGGCCGAGCGCGTTCCGGCGCGGTCCTGCGCCGCCGGCGGCGGCGGCGGCGGCGGCCGGCCGGTCCGGCCGGTTCGGCCGCCTACCCGTTCCCGGGCTCCGATTTTGGGCCCGGACGGTCCAAATTCGACGTTTTTGAGGTCCCCGGACACGTTTTTTGACGTTCCGGACTCAATTTTGACACTTTCGGAGCTCAACGGGGCCTCTATGATCAAGTTCGAGCAAACATTTAATTTTTGGAACGCAAATTTTTGCGATTTTGCCAAAGTGAAAGGCCGACACATATATTTTTGGACTCCTGGAGCTTTGTCGTCCAAAAATAGGGGGGCAACTGATATATCGCCAAAAAATTATCTTGATCGGGCACGAATCTCGAGGAAAAACTCAAGTCGGAAACTTCAAAAATTAATTCGGAGACCATTTAAACTCCGATTTCAGCAAGCTTATAGTCGAACTGAGCGTCTCAGAAATACGAATCCAACGACACCAAATTCGACTCAATCCGAGCCCAAATGAGTCCAAATCAAGTACCCGAAGCGCTGTTGGAAGCATCAAACAGCTATTTGAGTTACCAAACGGTCTCCGATTTTGACGAGCTTATACTCGAATCGAGCGGCTCGTCGAGACGAATCCAACGAGCCCAAGATCGCAGAATTCTGATATCATTAAGACCTTCAAATTCTTGATAAACGGCTCACGATCAAGGGATTCAATATCGACCGTTCATCCGGATCACTCCTTATTTGCCCTTGATCCCTCACATATTTACAGGCTATGCCACTCCAGAAAAACTATAAATAGCCCCTCATTTCTCTTAAGAGGGGACCGAAGCCAAGAAGAGAAGAAAAGAAGAAGAAGAGAAGAGAAGCCTAGGAGGGAATAGCTCCTCCTCGACCACCGCCGGAACACCGCCGGAACTCCGCCGGAACACCGCCGGAACACCACCGAAGCACCACCAGGCGCCCGAGGGACGCCGGAGCTCTGCCCGACACGGGAGCAACGTCGGAATTCTGCCCGACGCCGAAATTCTACCCGACGCCCGAGTGACGCCGGACTTCTTTCCAAGTGACGCTGGAATTCTACCCGACGCCCGAGTGACGCCGGACTTCTTTCCAAGTAACGCCGGACTTCTTTCCAAGTGACGCCGGAATTCTGCCGGACACTCAAGTGACATCGGAACTCTGCTTGTCCTTGTAACTGATACTCATTGTAATCTGATCGTCCTGAATTTAAAGGACGGATCAGCCTCGTGTACTTCAAACGACACTAGTGGAACTCTTTCAACTGGGCGTGGCCCCGTGGGTTTTTCCCTTTCCAGGGTTTTCCACGTAAAAATCCTGGTGTTACTATTTCGATTCTGTTTGTGTGCTGAATATACGTACAACGCTGAGACGGAAATATTAAACTCTATCGCCGCGTATATTTGAGTCCGCAACAAGACTCAATTTTAATAGGGCTCAAAAGAGCCTTTAAGATAAATTTTGAGCTATTTGAAATAGTTTTTGAGTAAACTTTCTTGACATTTTTTGCTCCGATTAATGCTCTGACTTTGCAGAATACTAAGGTCACAGATATATTTTTGGACTCTACCAGATTTAACGTCCAAAAATAGGGGGGCAACTGATACGTCATCAAAAAGTACTTTGATCGGGCATGAATCTCGAGGCATATTCAAGTTGAAAATTTTCAAAATTAAATTCGGGATCATATGAACTCCAATTTCAGCAAACTTATAGTCAAACTGAACATCTCGAAGAGACGAACCTAATGACATCAAATTCAGTCCAACCTGGGCCCAAACGAGTCTAAATCGAGGGCTCGAACCACATTTGGTAGGGTAAAATTATTATTTGGATGATAACTTGATATCCAAATATGGCATGCTTATAGTCAAATCGAGCGGCTCGGCGAGACGAATCCAACGAGCCCAAGATCACTAAATTCAGACATCGTTAAGGCACCTAAACAGTTGAAAAACTCCTTACGATCGGGGGAATCAATACGAGCCATCCGATAGAGCACTCCGAACCTGCCCCGGATCTTCTCTATATTTACGGGATATGCCACTCATCAAAATCTATAAATATACCCTCACTCTCTACATGAGGGGGACCTTTTTTGCTGGAGATTGGAGAGGGCTCTAAGGCTTCCGAAGCTCCAGCGCCACCGCCGGCGAACCCCCGACCTTCGTCGGACCACCGCCCGGCCGCCTACCGCCGTCGGACTTCATCCTGACCTTCGTCGGGCCACCGCCCGGCCGCCAACCGCCGCCAGACTTCAGCCCGACCTTCGTCGGACCACAGCCCGGCCACCGATCGCCGCCGGACCTCCAACCAGCGCCATCGCCGGCGAACCCCTGACCTTCGTCAGCGCCAGCGCCGGCGAACCCCCACCGGCCTTCGTCGGACCACCACCTGACCGCCGACTGTCGCCGAACTTCATCCCGACCTTCGTCGAACCACCGCCTGGTCGCCGACCGCCGCCGGACTTCCACCAGGCCGCCAACCACTGCTGGACTTTAGCCCGACCTTCGTCGGACCACCGCCCGGCCGCCGACCGCCGCCAGACTTCAGCCCGACCTTCGTCAGACCACAGCCCGGCCGCCGGACTTCCACCCGGCCGCCAGACTTCCACCCAGCCGCCGACCGCGACCGGACTTTAGCCCGACCTTCGTCGGACCCCTGCCGGACTTCCACCCGGCCGCCGACCACCACCGGACTTCGGCCCGACCTGCCGCAGACCACCACCGAACTTCCACCCGGCCACCGACCACCACCGGACTTCCACCCAGCCGCCGACCGCCACCGTGCTTCAGCCCGACCTTTGTCGGATCATTCCTCGTCAGCTGAACTTCTGTCCGGACGCCGTCAGACTTCCGCCCAAACATCGCCAGATTCTGCTCTAATTCTCTAAGCCACTGTAATTTGACCGCCTCTAAGTCGAGGGACGGGTTAACCCTTGTAATTCACTCAAATTTAGTGGAATCTTTTCATCTGGGCGAGAACCCGTGGTTTTTCCCTCTTCGGGCTTTCCACGTAAAAAAGATCGGGTGTTTTACTTCTTTCTTTCTGTTTGTGCGCTGGATATTCGTGCATCGCTAAGACAAAAATTTTACTCACTCTGCCGCCGCGAATCCTCTAGCCCGCAACAGTATTATTTTAAGTAAATATTTACATTTATTTTTGAGCTTTTTTAATTTTTTTCAAATAAATAATTTGTTATTAGTGAATCTACCTATTCATTTAATACAATCTCTTATTATTTCTATATTTAAATGACCAAGTTTAAGGGTACTTATTTATATTTTACAATTGCCAGAAAGCTTGTCCATGATTTATTTATTATTTTATTTAATTGGTGTAAAATAGTTACATATTTACTCTATATTTATTAAATTTTTATTCATTTAGACTTATAAAATTATTTATTAACATAAAAGTTAAATACTCATTTGAATTTTTAATTTATTTATTAAATCATTTAAGTTTTTGTTTGATTACTTCAAGCAAGTATAATATGATAATAAAATATTTTAAATAAGTGAAATATGAACAAATATTTAAAAGCTGGAGTTAAGCTTAAGTCAGACATACAACTTATAGAATGACCAAGTCAAGTTCAATTCATGTTGTGTTCGGCTCGGCTGAGCTTAGGATGGGTCGATTACAGCCCTAATTTTGAACGTTATGGATATTGAAAATTTTAAATCTCTAGAAGTTTCTTAGATCCTTAAGAATGTCTTCTATATGAACTTTCTTATATGCATTAGAGTATGTTATATTTTCCATTACAGAGACATGCATTTAGTTTGAGTATAAGTTTACTGAAATTGGAGTTCAGATTGTCTTGCATTAAATTTCGGAAGATTATGACATAAATATGCCTTGATATTTGTGCATCAAATATAACTATTTTATTTGATTTATAAAATTTTACAATTATTATTTTTTTAATAAGAAAAATAATTATTAAAAAGTTTATAAGTTATCGGGGAACTTTGGAAAAAAAAGCAAGACGTGTTCCGAACTGTGAGTGGCGTAACTCTCATAAATGATAAATGAATGGCATTATGTCCCTATTTCATTTTAATCACGTAATTAATGATACCCACCAAAGATAAGCAAGCGTCTTATATTGACTCATTGATCCAAAATAATTTCAGAAACTTTTGATGAAATTCCCAAAAAAGCCCTTCGTTTTTGGACTCGTCCGGCTGAGTTCACATGGGCCTATCCAATCAATGACCGACACGTCTCATATTGCTTCCCACATTGGCGTGACCCGCTCTAAACAGTCAGATAATACAGTGGCTAGGTGCCCTTCGATGAGTCGCCGTGGTCTGATATCGACCATCGGATCATACGACGGATATTACGCGAGACTAAAAAGGCATCGAACTGGACACGTGGAGAGTGGTGGCGGTCCACGTCGGAGCCGCTGAAGCTTGACTTGGACATACTTATGTGTGAAAGTCATCCATATTTGCCGGCTGAGTGGCTATTTCTTGAGGTTGACTTTTTGAGTATGCTGTTCATAGTTCTATAATGTTCAAAAGGGCGATGATTTGGCACATTTGACTTTTTTTTTTCTTATAAAGATATAATTGTAGAGTTGAAAGAATGTGACTTGATGAGAGAGTATGATTTCGGTGCCATTAAAATTATGGTTGGATGATGGTTTTTTTTTTTTTTTGATAAATTTTTAAAAAAGGCATTATTTAAAATTAATCTAATGAATTAATTACTTAAAAAAAATTAAATTGACCAAGCCGGCCACAAGCGGTTGGCATCTGACATGGCCTCCATGTGCTTCATCACTTTGTATTCAAAGGCTGAGTGGGTGTCAAAGCCAGCTGCCTGTTAGATGGACGGCTTTGGTCTATTTCAATGGCAACCGAGGGTGGCCTTGATACTACTACTTGATTCTCATGGGTGATTTTTGGGCAAATTGAATCCTGCAATTTTCCCACATCCCCTGCTTAGCTTTGTGGGATTAGTTCAATTTAGGCTTCATTTGGGATAACTTTCTTACTGTTTTAAAAAAAGAGTTTTTTAGTAAAAAAAATCTTTTTGAATTGAAAATTTTGTACTAGAAAGTTACTTTTAAAAAACAATAAGAAATATATTCCAAACGAAGCCTTAGTATGTATTCTTAGGGTTCGTTTGGAACAACTTTCTTATTGCTTTTTAAAATGACTTTCTAGTATCAAAATTTATAATTAAAGAAATTTTTGTACTAAAAAATTATTTTTTGATTATAGACGATTTGATTGAGAGGATGTGCTTTACCAGAAAAGATGACTTACAATTTACTTTGCATGGATAGTCTATTCAAAATAATGTTGAGTTCGAAGTTATTGCAATGAGCAAGCAAAAATTCATGGTTGCTTCTATCAGGCATGATAGTTCGAGCAAACATTGCTTATGGCGTTTGTATGCAAGTGCAAGCAAGTGTTTAGGTGGGGGTTGGAATATTACCATATCTTACATAAAGTCTTTGGATGCTCGTCAGAAGATGATAAAAGGCTGTTTTTGACAGTTGGGAAGATTCTTACTGCACTATGAATTTGTTTATGGAAGTCATTGATTGTCTCATGCTCTCAGCTATGACTGAATCTACGAATATGATACAATGCACAGATGCACATAGGTTTCAAAGAATTTTTTGAGCTTCCATGTTTGCAAATTAAATAGTAGAATATTATTATTCAGAGTAGAGATGGGAGCATTATTAGCCATAAAAAGCTCTATTTGGCATCATTTCTTGTGTTGAGTTATGAAGATTTCAGCTTGCCCCAAAAGAACAAAAATTCCCCCACATATTTTGAAATTGCAGTTTCAACAAAGCTGGTACCAATTTCAGCTAGATTTGACTAATTGAGTCTGTTACTAGAATACATATCCATCAATATCTTTCACAATACTAGCAAATTCAACAAATTATTCCTGAAACGTAGCTTTCAAGTGGATAAGTTCTAGAAAGCCAATATTTTTCTCTATGTAACCGTCTTCTGCTGCACTTATGAGGACAAGAACCTTTCGTACCTGGCAGTGGAATTTTTTTTTTTTTTTTGGTTTACATGTATGAAAAAGTGGGAAGTAGGAAGAAGATGAAGTGGAAACTAGCTACAACTGTTATAAGTTGACAAAAAAAGTCAGAAATGACTTCTGAAAGTGGCTAATTAAGCCTTTCTTTGAGATAGTTTTTCTACTATTTTTTAAAATAATTTTTTAATAAACTAATTTTTTTTACAGTTATTATTATTATTTTTTGTGTAAATATAATTTTTCTCTTAAATAATGAGGGGGTGACGTCCACTTTTTATTATACATCAATAATTAGTTACAAAAGATTATTATACAGAAAAAGCCATAAATAATGATAGCAGATAATATTTATATAAAAAATCTACCTCCAAATAAAATAAACTAAAAATGTTAGGATGTTAGTTGCACATAATAAATAGGCAGAAGACAAATAGCATAGATTCTCGAACAAATTGAAAAGCCAGCCACTATATAAACCAATAGCATTCGAGCTAAGCATAAACAGAAACAAATCAAATGTCTCATAATAAATTCAGCAAGCCAACTAAGGCTTTGTTTGCGACAATCGTAACTTTTTATAAAATTAATTTTAAAATTATTATAGAGAAAGTAGTTTCACTTATTATAGTTGCAGTAGAAAATAGTTTTCAACAACATTTATTTTTATAAAACAATAATAAAGCAACAAAAGATTGTAACAAAACGAAAATGTGATCGCTATCTATCTAAAAAGCAAAGTAGGAAAAAAAATTTCTCAAACAAATTCTAAATATGAATCCAGTCAAAATTCCAACCAATGAATTAGAAAGCAGCTCCTATAAGAGTAAATTCCAAGCAGTAAAGGTTTAGTGTTGGGAATTTCAATGTGTGGGCTCACATATGTATCTTAATTATATATTTTATGTTATCTTAATATCAAACCTATTAATTTGTAATCAAATAAGGACAAATATTTATTGGCTTTAGAGAAATATTATTTCTTTTAATATTTCGTAATTTGTATGGAGTTGTTATGCGTAGAGACCGGGTATTTTATTTTATTATTAATGATGGGCTGAAAATAAAATAAAATACATTTAAAATATAAATAGAGATTGTGGTCCCCAATTTGAGGTGTTGATTCTCATTTTACTCATATCTCATCCTGAGTGAAACAAAGGCTCTCTCTCTCTCTCTCTCTCTGTCTCTCTCATACCCCCTCTACACGTGAAAGATAATAGATCGCACAATTTTTTCATGGAATCAGGTATGCTTTCGATTAAAGATTTTTTAGATGATTTGACATACGATTTGATTGTTTCAAACAAGTGGTATCAGAGTCCAGTTGTATGTTGAATCAATGAGAAATGATTTTCTCTAATCATCGTATTGATTAATTAAGATTTTCGGTCAACAAAAATCTTCATTTAAGATTACTTTTTATTTAAAATTTTTTTTTGATTTTTCAGTATAAAGTATTTGAAAAATTTTCCAACACTTTCATTTACATTTTGGAAAGGTTAGAAATGTTGTTCAATCAAAATTCAACATTATCTAACCTGCATGGAATCATATTTACTATTTTCGCCGTCAATGTTCATCGATTTCAACAGATGAAATTCACGGTTATTTTTCATTGTTTCGAAATCAGTCGTACAAATTGAATATACATAAAAGCAATTTTATTTTTTATGTCATATGTAAGGCTCTAATTAAATGTCAACCTCAAAATTAATGTCTTAATAATTCATTCTAACATTCCCTTGATTATTAGAGTTAAAGTTTGGCTTTATTAATTATAATTGTTAATGATTTCACCATGTTATAGTCAAGACGTAATTGAAATATTTATTTCATTAAATGTGATCAGAGAAAATAACGTCGCAACTGTTGGTGAATGGGTAGTTGTATTATCTTAGCATCATTAATTAAATTAACATAATAGTAACTGCTAAATCAATTTAATTATAATTGTAAAGTAAATTAATATTTATATTCATAAAGGTTACATTCAGTAAGGTTTAATTAAAGTTTTCCTTCTCTTATATTAATTTCATAAAATTGAATCACTTAACTCATGGATAATTAATTGACTTATTCTGCTTACTGAAATGGATTCAACAAATTGTGATGCTTATTTTCTTATGAGGAATATTGATAAGTAAATTAATTAATTTATTGATAAAATATTTTTATATTTTTTAGTTGAAATAATTATTCATTAATTTACAATTAAATTAAATTGAAATAATATGTCACCAAAGTGACTTCTATTAGATCAATTTATTTAATTTTAAAATTAATTGAATAATGCTAAATTTTTTTTTTATTCTGGCCTATGCAAAAAATAATCGGTCCAAAAGAAGATTATTTTTTCACTAGATTACAGAGATGTAGTAATAAATATGTGATAATTTTAAAATTATTCATGTATACAATAAGTCCATCTAAAGAAAGACTTATTATTGACAAAATTTATTATCAATATTTATTAATTATAAAAGTAAGAGTGTCATTTACAAATTATATTTTTTGTCTAAACACTATATTTTATTATAATGTTGTGTTATGTATCTTAAAAAGGGCCTGCCTTTTATTATTTGTATATAATTAATAATTTTTCATATCATTTATGTACAAAGATATGATATTGTTACTAAGTAATAGTTTATTTTTATTCTTTTCTAGTTAAAGTTTTTTCTATATCTGTCAATTTAAATGACATTCCAATGCTTAATGACTCTAATTTAAAGAAAAGAAAAAGAAATTATAAAACAAAAGGAGGTGCAGATAAATGGACCTCACTATCTAAAGTGCAACATAAATAAGATATGATTATTACTTTTTTTTGTAATTAGGCTGATCATGTGAAGAAGAATTACCCAAAATATGCTAGCTGGCCCCACTACAGGAAAACAATGAAATACCGGCGGAAATATTTACGCTGGAATCAACGACGGAATTTCCGGCGGATTGATCCGCCGGTAATTTTACGGCGTATTTTCAGGTGGAACTACCGTCGGTACGTTTCCGGCGGCGAAACAGCCGGAATTTCGCCGGTGTTTTCAATATACCGACGCATATTCCACCGGTAATATCCGGTGGGTATTCCGGCGGATTTACAGCCGGTTAATTAAAACCCGACAAAGTATTACCGGCGGATTATCCGACGGTAATACTTCCGGCGTATTTTCTGTCGGAAATTACGCTGGTAATTTCAATATATCGACCCCGTGCCCACGACTTCAGCTCATTCTGTTTAGGTTGTCGCTACCGACGACGCACGCCAGCCCTCGATCTCCGTCGACGACGTCCCTCCCTCCCTCGATCGAGCTCCTTCGACGACGACCTTGCCCTCGAATTCCGTCGGTGACCTCCCTCCCTCGCTCGCTCGCTCGATCGAGATCCTCCGTCGACGACGCGGGCCCGTGGCTGTGTAGGTAACTTTCTCCCTTTCGCACGCTCCGTTTCCTCCGCCAGTTCGCCCTAATTTGACGAACTTTTATTCTTGGACGCAGTTCGACTTCGCTCCGTTGACGTTGGCCACGCTGGGAGCTCGCTTGCTGTTTAGTTAACTTTCTCCGTTTCGCATTTCTTTTTTTTTTGTTCGGTTTAGTCATGGATGTTCTCACTAGACATTTGCAAGAGGATGTACATTGGTGTATGCTTTTTGCTGATGATATTCTTCTTATTGATAAGACTAGAGAGGGAGTTGAAGGTAAACTTGATTTATGTAGGCCAACCTTAGAGTCTAAAAGCTTTCATTTGAGTAAATTGAGTGCGTTAATTTCTATTTTTAAGAATAAATGTGATGCACAAGATTGTGCGAATTATAGAGGAACTAAGTTAATGTGTCATACTCTAAAATTGTGGGAGTGAGTTATAGAGCGTAGGCTGTGGTGTGATGCTAATGTTTCTCAAAATTAATTTGGATTCATGCCAGATAGGTCTACTATGGAAGCCATATATTTATTTAGGAGGTTTGATGAAGAAGTATATAGAGAATAAAGAGGATATACATATGATATTTATTGATGATCAAGTCATTAATAGAGCTAGTGAGGGGATTGTCACATTGGATGATCAAGTCATTAATAAGAATACACATTTTAGATATCTTGGATCTATTATTCAGAGTGATGGTGAAATAGATGGGGATATTATCAATAGAATTTATGTTGGATGGTTGAAGTGGAAGAATGCATCGGGCTTATTGTGTGATAGAAAAGTACCCCTCAAACTTGAAAAATTATTCTGTCCAGATAGCGGTACTGATCGGTACCAAGCGGTACTATTGTCGGTACCGAGTGGTACCGCGCTAGGGACCAAGCTCGATACCGCGCGCCTAATGATGTGGTGAGACCTGTAATGCTTTATGGTGTTGAATGTTGGCCAATAAAAGAGTAGCATAATTCTAAGTTAAGCGTTGCAAAAATGAGGATGCTCAGGTGGATGAGTGGTTGTACCCTTAGTATCAAATATAGATCATCTTTATTTTTCTAAATCAATAAATATCAAATGTAGATCATTTTTATTCTCTCTATATTTCTCCATCAAACCTAGATAGGACTACCTTGCTATCTTTTTATCAATGGTAGTATGTAACTATTTTGGCAAGTAATCGTAACTTATATCCTTATTGTCGATATTATATGTAGGCTATATATTATGGATATCAGAACTCAAAGAAGTTGGATGTATAATCGATTGGCGCAAGGACGGAAGACATTAACTGATGAGTTCATTAGAGGGGTGCATATTTTTATTCAGACAGCTTCTCAACTACCCAGCTTCATCTCAGATGGAAAGTTTCGTTGCCCATGTTTTAAACATAAAAATCAGGTGCACCTTAGCCTAGATGACGTAACTGTTGATCTATATTGTCGAGGTTTCATGCCAGATTACTGGTATTGGATGTGAGTTGCTAGTACCATGCGCTATTTGACTGATAAAGAGATGCGAGTTGTCACTTTATATGTCTTGCTTAACTGTGATGAAGTTGAGTCATATCTCGAGTAAGTTTGAATAAGCTTGCTCATAAATTTGTTACTCACACTTTCATTCAATCTATACCTTAATGTTTACAGGAGTTTCATTGATGGATTGAATACAACAGAACAAGTAGAAGTTCAGAAGATAGTGGAAACAAATTTTCTTATATATGACACTTTTCTTATATATGTTTAGTTATTTGTTTATGACACTTTTCTTATATATGTTTATTTATAAATATTTAATTATTCCTTATCTGGTTGATGCTCTTCTGGTTTGTGTAATTGTTGATTTTGTGGAATATATATGGTGTTGTAATTTTTTGTATGCAGGTATAAATGTGGAAATCACTTTTCAAAGTGAGAAAGGTTTTTTTTTCTGCTACAGGTTTCCAGCGGATTATCCGCCAGTAACTTTGCCGAAAATACGATATGACGAAATTTCCGGCGGCATATGCGACGGAACTTCAGACAGATAGTTCGACGGTAATTTCCGACGGTAAAATTAGACATTGCTTTTATTGCGGCGGAATATCAACCGGAACTTCCGGCGGACAATTTCCGCCGGTATTTCCGGCAGTTATTATGCCGGAACACTGACACAGAAAAGGCATCGGTTTGTCAAATATATCCGTCGGAAATGCTTCCGGCAGAAAAAATGCGACGGAATATTTTTTCCGACGCGCGTTTTACCGTCGGAGCTATTTCCGCCAGTAATCCGTCGGAAACCGATTATTTCCATCACATTTTTTTACTTTATCGGCGGATTTTGTCCGCCGGTAATAGCTGTTTTTCCTGTAGTGCCCATCAAAAGAGTAAACTACTAAATTTTATTTGTTCTGAAGTTAATTTGTCATTAGTACCAAATCATACTTGGTGAATAGATACATGTGCAACTACTCACATAAGTGTGACTATACATGATTGTCTAAGGAGCAGAGTGCCAATTGATGCTGAAAGATTCATCTATGTGAGAAATGACAATAAAATTCCTATGAAAATTGTAGGCTTATATAGAGTGTACTTAAAATCTGATTGTACTTTGGATATGTATGAAACTTTTAGTACCATTAGTTAGATGGAATCTAATTTTTATTTCTTATTTGGGCAAATCTGTAGGTTACTCTTGTTCATTTGGAAATGAAAATTTTAGTATCTTTCAATATTTAAATATTATTGATACATATTCTTTGATTGATAATCTATATAAATTAGATATATATTCCTCACAGATAAATAAAAACTTGTATATAAATAATTGTGGTATAAAGAGAAAATTAACTGATAAGAATTCTTTTGTGTTATGGCACAGATGTTTGGGACATATTTCTAAATAAAAAATTGAAAGCTTATGCTAGATGAAATTCTTAATTTCATTAATTATGCTGATTTTAAAATTTATATTAAATGCATTAAGAAAAAACATATAAATATTAAAAAACTAGGTGCCAAAAGAAGTTTAAATATCTTGGAATTAATACATACTAATATTTGTGGCTCATCCCCTACAGCTTCTTGAAATGAACAATAATATTTTATTACTTTTATAGATAATTATTCTTGTTATAGGCTCTCTCTCTCTCTCTCTCTCTCTCTCTCTCTCTCTCTCTCTCTCTCTCTCTCTCTCTCATACCCCTCTACATGTGAAAGATAATAGATCGCACAATTTTTCCATGGAATCAGGTATGCTTCCGATTAAAGATTTTTTAGATGATTTGACATGCGATCTGATTGTTTCAAACAAGTGGTATCAGAGTTCAGTTGTTATGTTGAATCAATGAAAAATGATTTTCTCTAATCACGGTATTGATTAATTATGATTTTCGGTCAACAAAAATCTTCATTCAAGATTAGTTTTTATTTAAAAAAATTTTAATTTTTCGGTATAAGTATTTAAAAAATTTTCCAACACTTTCGTTTTCATTTTCGAAGGCTTAGAAATGTTGTTCAATCAAAATTCAACATTATCTAACCTGCATGGAATCATATTTACTATTTTCGCCGCCGTCAATGTTCATTAACTTCAATGTTCATCGATTTCAACAGATGAAATTGACGGTTATTTTTCATTTTTTTTAGAATCAGTCGTACAAATTGTTGTAGCGTTTCATTTTTTTATTTTTTTAAATATTTATCTATTAGTGATAAGTTAAAGGTCTCTTGCTTAGTAGCTCCAGTTTTGGATTAATGAATATACATAAAAGCAATTTTATTTTTTATGTCATATGCAAGGCTCTAATTAAATGTCAACCTCAAAATTAATGTCTTAATAATTCATTCTAACATTCACTTGATTATTAAAGTTAAAGTTTGGCTTTATTAATTATAATTGTTAAAGATTTCACCATGCTATAGTCAAGACGTAATTGAAATATTTATTTCATTAAATGTGATCAGAGAAAGAAACGTCGCAACTGTTGGTGAACGATGCAACTGTTGGTGAACGAGTAGTTGTATTATCTTAGCATCATTAATTAAATTAACATAATAGTGACTGCTAAATCAATTTAATTATAGTTGTAAAGTAAATGAATATTTATATTCATAAAGGTTACATTCAGTAAGGTTTAATTAAAGTTTTCCTTCTGTTATATTAATTTCATAAAATTGAATCACTTAACTCATGGATAATTAATTGACTTATCCTGCTTATTGAAATGGATTCAACAAATTGTGATGCTTATTTTCTTATGAGGAATGTTGATAAGTAAATTAATTAATTTATTGATAAAATATTTTTATATTTTTCATTTGAAATAATTATTCATTAATTTACAATTAAATTAAATTAAAATAATATATCACCAAGTGACTTCTATTAGATCAATTTATTTAATTTTAAAATTAATTGAATAATGCTATTTTTTTTATTCTGGCCTCAGTAGAAAATAATCGGCCCAAAAGAAAATTATTTTTTCACTAGACTACAGAGATGTAGTAATAAATATGTGATAATTTTAAAATTATTCATGTATACAATAAGTCGATCTAAAGAAAAACTTATTATTGACAAAATTTATTATCAATATTTATTAATTATAAAATTAAGAGTGTCATTTACAAATTATATTTTTTGTCTAAAGACTAAATTTTATTATAATGCTGTGTTATGTATATTAAAAAGGGCCTGCCTTTTATTATTTGTATATAATTAATAAATTTTCATATCATTTATGTACAAAGATATGATATTGTTACTAAGTAAGAGTTTATTTTTATTCTTTTCTAGTTAATGTTTTTTTTATATCTGTCAATTTAGATAACATTCCAACGCTTAATGACTCTAATTTAAAGAAAAGAAAAAGAAATTATAAAACAAAAGGAGATGCAGATAAATGGACCTCACTATCTAAAGTGCAACAGAAATAAGATATGGCTATTACTTTTGTTTGTAATAAGGTTGATCATGTGAAGAAGGATTATCCAAAATATGCTAACTGGCTCATCAAAAAAGTAAACTATTAAATTTTATTTGTTCTGAAGTTAATTTATCCTTAGTACCAAATCATACTTGGTGAATAGATACATGTGCAACTACTCACATGAGTGTGACTATGCATGGTTGTCTAAGTAGCAGAGTGCTAATTGATGCTGAAAGATTCATCTATGTGAGAAATAGCAACAAAATTCTTGTGAAAGTTATAAGCTTATATAGAGTGTACTTAAAATCTGGTTGTACTTTGGATCTATATGAAACTTTTAATGTACCATTATTTAGATGGAATCTAATTTCTATTTCTTATTTGGACAAATTTGTAGGTTACTCTTATTCATTTGAAAATGAAAAATTTAGTCTCTTTCAGTATTTAAATATTATTGGTACATATTCTTTGATTGATAATCTATATAAATTAGATATATCTTCCTCATAAATAATATAAATAATTATGGTATAAAGAGAAAATTAACTGATGAGAATTTTTTTGTGTTATGACACAGATGTTTAGGACATATTTCTAAATAAAGAATTGAAAGCTTATGTTAGATGAAATTCTTAATTTCATTAATTATGCTGATTTTAATATTTATATTGAATGCATTAAGAAAAAATATATAAATATTAAGAAACTAGGTGCCAAAAGAAGCTTAAATATCTTAGAATTAATACATACTAATATTTGTGGCCCATTCCCTACAGCTTCTTGGAATGAACAATAATATTTTATTACTTTTATAGATAATTATTCTTGTTATAGGTACTTATACTTAATATATAAAAAATTAAAATCCCTAGATGTATTTAAGGCCTTTAAAGTTGAAGTTAAAAATCAACTTGGTAAGAAGATTAAAGTTGTCAAATCTGATCGTGGTGGTGAATACTATTGTGGATATGACAGATTTGGTGAACAACGTCCATGCCCTTTTGTAAGATATTTAGCAGAGTATGATATTGTTCCTCAATACATTGTGCCAGAGACTTCAAGTCAAAATAGTCTAATAGAGAGATGAAATAGAACCTTAAAGGATATATTAGAAGTATGCTAAGTCATCCTTCCTTACCAAAATTACTTTTGAAAAAAGCCTTAAAAACTATAGTTTATATTCTTAATAGAGTTCCAAACAAAATAGTAGATAAAGCCCTATATGAGTTATAGACTAGAAAGAATCCTAGTTTGCAACAATCGTAACTTTTTATAAAATTAATTCTAAAATTATTATAGAGAAAGTAGTTTCACTATTATAGCTGCAGTAGAAAATAGTTTTCAACAACATTTATTTTTAAAAAACAATGATAAAGCAACAAAAGATTGTAACAAAACGAAAATGTGATTGCTATCTATCTAAAAAGCAAAGTAGAAAAAAAAATTTCTCAAACAAATTCTAAGTATGAATCCAGTCAAAATTCCAACCAATGAATTAGAAAGTAGCTCCTATAAGAGTATCGGTGTTGGGAATTTCAATGTGTGGGCTCACATATTTATCTTAATTATATATTTTATGTTATCTTAATATCAAACCTATTAATTTGTAATCAAATAAGGACAAATATTTATTGGCTTTAGAGGAATATTATTTCTTTCAATATTTCATAATTTGTATGGAGTTGTTATGCGTAGAGACCGGGTATTTTATTTTATTATTAATGTGGGCTAAAAATAAAATAAAATACATTTAAAATATAAATAGGGATCGTGGTCCCCAATCTGAGGTGTTGATTCTCATTTTACTCATATCTCATCTTGAGTGAAACAAAGGCTCTCTCTCTCTCTCTTTCTCTCTCTCTCTCTCTCATACCCCTCTACACATGAAAGATAATAGATCGCACAATTTTTTCATGGAATCATACGCTTCCGATTAAAGATTTTTTAGATGATTTGACATGTGATCTAATTGTTTCAAACAAGTGGTATCAGAGTCTAGTTGTTATGTTGAATCAATGAGAAATAATTTTCTCTAATCACGGTATTGATTAATTAAGATTTTTGGTCAACAAAAATCTACATTTAAGATTAGTTTTTATTTAAAAAAAATTTAATTTTTCAGTATAAAGTATTTGAAAAATTTTCCAACACTTTCGTTTTCATTTTTGAAGGCTTAGAAATGTTGTTCAATCAAAATTCAACATTATCTAACCTGCATGGAATCATATTTACTATTTTCGCCGTCAATGTTCATCGATTTCCACAGATGAAATTGATGGTTATTTTTCATTTTTTTTTGAATCAGTCGTACAAATTGTTGTAGCGTTTCATTTTTTTATTTTTTTTAATATTTATCTATTAGTGATAAGTTAAAGGTCTCTTGCATAGTAGCTCCAGTTTTGTATTAATGAATATACATAAAAGCAATTTTATTTTTTGTCATATGCAAGGCTCTAATTAAATGTCAACCTCAAAATTAATGTCTTAATAATTCATTCTAACATTCCCTTGATTATTAGAGTTAAAGTTTGGCTTTATTAATTATAATTGTTAATGATTTCACCATGTTATAGTCAAGACGTAATTGAAATATTTATTTCATTAAATGTAATCAGAGAAAGAAACGTCGCAACTGTTGGTGAACGAGTAGTTGTATTATCTTAGCATCATTAATTAAATTAACATAATAGTGACGGCTAAATCAATTTAATTATAGTTGTAAAGTAAATGAATATTTATATTCATAAAGGTTACATTCAGTAAGGTTTAATTAAAGTTTTCCTTCTGTTATATTAATTTCATAAAATTGAATCACTTAACTCATGGATAATTAATTGACTTATCCTGCTTATTGAAATGGATTCAACAAATTGTGATGCTTATTTTCTTATGAGGAATGTTGATAAGTAAATTAATTAATTAATTGATAAAATTATTTTATATTTTTTATTTGAAATAATTATTCATTAATTTATAATTAAATTAAATTGAAATAATATGTCACCAAAGTGACTTCTATTAAATCAATTTATTTAATTTTAAAATTAATTGAATAATGCTAAAAAAAAATTTATTCTCCTATGCAGAAAATAATCGGTCCAAAAGAATATTATTTTTTCACTAGACTACAGAGATGCAGTAATAAATATATGATAATTTTAAAATTATTCATGTATACAATAAGTCGATCTAAAGAAAGACTTATTATTGACAAAATTTTTTATCAATATTTATTAATTATAAAATTAAGAGTGCCATTTACAAATTATATTTTTTGTCTAAAGACTAAATTTTATTATAATGTTGTGTTATGTATCTTAAAAAGGACCTACCTTTTATTACTTGTATATAATTAATAATTTTTCATATCATTTATGTACAAAGATATGATATTGTTACTAAGTAAGAGTTTATTTTTATTCTTTTCTAGTTAATATTTTTTCTATATCCGTCAATTTAAATAACATTTCAATGCTTAATGACTCTAATTTAAAGAAAAGAAAAAGAAATTATAAAACAAAAGGAGATGTAGATAAATGGACCTCACTATTTAAAGTGCAACAGAAATAAGATATAGTTATTACTTTTTTTTGTAATAAGGATGATCATGTGAAGAAGAATTATCTAAAA
The DNA here is from genome assembly GCA_019925795.1 of Dendrobium chrysotoxum. NCBI lineage: Eukaryota > Viridiplantae > Streptophyta > Magnoliopsida > Asparagales > Orchidaceae > Dendrobium > Dendrobium chrysotoxum. The sequence goes on along the minus strand of CM034306.1, from coordinate 52,619,070 downwards.
TATGCTAACTGGCTCATCAAAAGAGTAAACTACTAAATTTTATTTGTTCTGAAGTTAATTTGTCCTTAGTACCAAATCATACTTAGTGAATAGATACATGTCCAACTACTCACATAAGTGTGACTATGCATTGTTGTCTAAGGAGCCGAGTGCCAATTGATGCTGAAAGATTCATCTATGTGAGAAATGGCAACAAAATTCCTGTGAAAGCTGTAGGCTTATATAGAGTGTACTTAAAATCTGGTTGTACTTTGGATCTGTATGAAACTTTTAATGTACCATTATTTAGATGGAATATAATGTCTATTTCTTACTTGGACAAATCTGCAGGTTATTCTTGTTCATTTGGAAATAAAAAATTTAATCTCTTTCAGTATTTAAATATTATTAATGCATATTCTTTGATTGATAATCTATATAAATTAGATATATCTTTCTCACAGATAAATGAAAACTTGTATATATATAATTGTGGTATAAAGAGAAAATTAACTGATGAGAATTCTGTTGTGTTATGGCACAGATGTTTAGGACATATTTCTAAATAAAGAATTGAAAGCTTGTGTTAAATAAAATTATTAATTTCATTCATTATGCTAATTTTAAAATTTATATTGAATGCATTAAGAAAAAACATATAAATATTAAGAAACTAGGTGCAAAAAGAAGTTTAAATATCTTGAAATTAATACATACTAATATTTGTGGTCCATCCCTTACAATTTCTTGGAATGAATAATAATATTTTATTACTTTTATAGATAATTATTCTTGTTATAGTAGAGTATGATATTGTTCCTCAATACACTGTGTTAGAGACTTCAAATCAAAATAATGTAACAGAGAGAAGAAATAGAACCTTAAAGGATATATTAGAAGTATGCTAAGTCATTCTTCCTTACCAAAATTACTTTTGAAAAAAGCCTTAAAAACTACAGTTTATATTCTTAATAGAGTTACAAACAAAATAGTAGATAAAGCCCCATATGAGTTATAGACTGAAAAGAATCCTAGTATTAGGCATCTTCATGTCTAGGGATGTCAAGCTGAGGCTAGGCCATATAAGCCTAGTGAAAAAAAATTAGAATTTAAGAACTATTAGTTATTATTTTATTGGATACTTTAAAAGGTCAAGGGGCTTTAAGTTTTATGATTCCTTAAATAGGTCATTTTTTTTAACTAGCAATGCTATATTTATTGAGGATGTTGAATATAGTGGGAGTAATAAACTCATAGATTTTAATTTTGAGGAGAAATATATTACCATTCTTACTATTATAATTGAAAATAATCAGGTGATTATGTATGATGTTATTTAAATTATAAATTCAGATAATCAAAATAATCTTAAGTTATCTTTTACTCATATAGAAGGATCACAACAACCTCAAATTGAAGTGTTATTAAGAAAATTCACTAGGGAAAGGAGAATAGCAATTTTATATGATTATATAATGTATCTCTAAGAACATGAGTTTAACATTAGATTGGAAGATGATCTTATCACATTTAGTTAAGTCAAATAAAGTGTTAAACTCCCATAAATGGATAGAAGCCATTGAGGATAAGATGAAATCCATGAAGGATAATGACATTTGGGATCTTGTCGAGTTGCCAACATCAGCAAAACCTATTGGTTATAAATGAATTTTAAAAACTAAAATGGATGCAAAAGGTAATATTGAAAGATATAAAGTACATTTAGTTGCTAAAGATTTTACTCAAAAGGATGACATTAATTATAAAGAGATTTCCTCTCCAATTTCTTCAAAAGACTATGTTGACCTTGTTTTAGGTCTGACCCAGACTTTGGGTCAACCTGGTTGACCAGGTCAACCCAGGTTGACCCAATAGGCTCTAATAGGCCTAATTCAATTTAAATCCATTCCTCAGCCCCCTAAGCTCAACCCCTCCATCTTTTAGACCCATTTGACTAGGTTAACCAAGTCAACCCATGACTTGGTCAACCCAAGTCTCAATGGGTCAATTTTGACCCATTTAAATCCTATTTAAAGCTCTAACTCCTTCCTAATACTCCTTGGACTCAAACCACGGCATTAGAGACCCAATAACCTCCTAATCAAACCCTAGATGTGATCCTAGCCGTTCATAGAAAACTTAAGGCTATAAATAGGTTTATTTAGGGTTGTTTAGGGAGGTTTTTCACGAGAACTCTCTCTCCAAGTCCCCATAGTCTGAGAGCTCTCGTATTTGAGTTCTCCTCGACTCCTACCATCTTCCCTGATCGAGCCCCGCCACCAAGTCCTCGCCGGCGACGAAGTTCCGGCGAACCCGAGCCTAGACCCATTTGAGGTGGAATATCTCCCGATCCAGGCGTCCCCAGATCTTGAAGTCTTCTACAATCTTATTCGCGGACAGACAACAATTTCAGAGAACCTAAAATCTCCCAAATCCATCCATTGGATTGAGGTAAATTCGAAACCCTAGCTAGAATACATAGACCTAATTAACGTTTTGAAGATTGCATTAAAATCCAAACCACAACATCCACACGAATGCTCTTCATGTATGCATGCTAGGTTTCAAGTTTCATCCAATTTGACCCACCCGATCGAGAGAACGAGGCAAAAATCTGGTTCTAGGGGTTCGGGTCACGTTCTCGTTCACTGGGGCATGATCCGGACCGTTGATCTCGTGATCAACGGTCAGGATTCTGTCGTTCCACGGCTCGGATCGACCGCGATGCTTGATCTCGCGGTTCTGCCCGCTGTCCGGCGAGATCAGAACCGTTGATTCAAAACCGCGCAGAATCAACGGCTCTGATTAGTGCCTACGTGGTTAAGTACCGCGGTTCGCGTCGCCGCAGTCATTGTCAATGATTGCCCGAAACCACGGGACCAATCTGCGTTCGCCAGGTGTCCCGCCGCCGCCAGATTAGTGCTTAATTAAGGTTTTAATTAGTTTTTAAATCAGATTTCTTTAAAAAAATCATATAAAATCCATTTTTGATCCAAAAAATATGTATAATATATCAAATTGTTCGTATTTTCACCCTCTTTAATTTAAAATTAAATTATTTTAAAATGATACTCATATTTTTAAATATTTACAAAACAGTAATATTGACTATTTTAATTATTATATTTATATTTACATTTATATTATTATCATTATTATTATTATATGATAGTATGCTAATAATAATGTTATTATTATTATTATTATTATTATTATTATTATTATTATTTTAATATCATTATTATATTAATAATATTTTTATTATTTTAATATTATAATATTAATAATGACATTATTATTTCAATGTTGTTATTATATTAATAATAGTATTATTATTTTTTTATATTATTATTATAATAATATTATTATTATTTTAATATCATTATTATATTAATAATATTACTATTATTTTAATATTATTATATTAGTAATGATATTATTATCTTAATGATTATTATTATATTAATAATATTACTCTTTTTTTTTAATATTATCATTATAATAATAATATTATTATTGTTTTAATATCATTATTATATTAATAATAATATTATTATTTTAATATTATGGTATTAGTAATGTTATTATTATTTTAATGACTATTATTATAGTAATAATAATATTATTTCAATATTGTCATTATGTCAATAAAAACATTATTATTTTAATATCATTATTACATTAATAATATTATTACTATTTTAATATTATAATATTAATAATGCTTTGATTGTTTTAATGTTGTTATTTTATTAATAATATTATTATTATTTTGAAATTATTATTATTTTAATATTATTATTATATTAATAGTATCATTATCATCTTAATGTTATCATTATATTAATAGTATTGTTATTCTTATTATCATTATATTAATAATATTATTATTATTTTACTAATATTATTATATTATTATTACTTTAAAACTATTTTAATTATTATTATATTATTATTAATATTTTTTTTAAACCTTTTTTTTTTATTTTATTATTATTACTTATTACTTATCTTAAAATTCAGAGATTTCAATTTGAATTTATTAATTATTTTAAGTTATTTAAAAAATAATTTTTAAACCTATTTAACTTCAAAAATTCATAACTTTCTCATTTTAATTCGGATTTCGACGTATAATACCTCGTTCTTTTCAGAAAAATGTGAATTTTAATTTAAAAATACTTTTTGTGTCTGATTCTGTCTTTTCGGAATATTTTCTGTATTACTTTGTTATTTAGTTATTTAAATATTATTTAATTAATATAATTAATTATTTTAAAATAAAAAAAATATTTTAAAACCCCTTGGTGGCTGGTAGACCTCCTATGCATATGAACTGAATTATTTTCAATTATCTTATTTTTAAATTTATATTATTATTATTTATAATATTTATGTATTTTAAAAAAATGATTTTAAAATTACATATTATTTAAATCCCCCAATTTTGGGAGGTCTACTCCTTGTGAAACTTTAAACCTAAGACCTATATGTGAACAACATTCATGTGGGAGAAGGATTAGTGAATGATCGTGTCCCAATCATTCACTAATCACTTCATTAGGCTTCTTTACTTAGTGTTTTCGTAGTCCTTGCATGTGTAGGTTGCACAAGCACATAGCCTAGGCTCTCCTAGATCTAAGGACTTGATTGGTGTGTTTATACTTGCTGCATTCACCCTTTATATTATGCCTAAGGGTTAGCTAACTCACTTTATTCATGCTTAGTGTAGTGTCACACTAAGGACAATAATTAAGGACTGTCTAGCAAACTTAGAATATTTCTAGGAGCTAGGATAGATCCTGAATTGCTATGAAACTTTAAACACTAGTGCTTTGTGACATCTAAAACCCCCTAGAATTTTCTAGTAATTTTATGGACTAATTAAAATACTTAATTAGCAAACCCTAATTTACCCGTTAATTAAGCCTTAGAAAATTCAGAAAAATTTAATAAATCCATTTTAAATCAAAAAAATACCCATAATACCTCAAACTCTCCAGAATTTAGTCCCCAATCTTAGATAATTAAAGCCCCTTAATTGGACCTTAATCTGGACTTTAATTCAACCTTAATAACAAATAACCTTTTTACCTTAATTAAATCATTAAAAATTATTTAAAATCCCAAATTTTTCCCAAACACTTGGGAACACCTTCTTAGGTCATTTATGACCTTTGGGGGGTGATTCCAATCAATTTGGAGCTGATTTGGGCCAAAACCCCCAAAGTACCCCTAATTAGGTAATTTCGATAATTTATTGCCCCAACTTCTAAAAATTATAACTAATTACAGAAAACTCCAAAATGGGAAAAATAAAAGGCATTCAACTCACGTTAAGGTCTAATATTTATCAAAAATGTTAGGTGTCCAGAAATCAACTTTAAACAAACCTAGCTTAATTCTCCTAGTGACCTATTGGATCTTAATCCACTAATATTTGAACTTTAAACAAAATTTCTTTTCAGACCTACAATAAACCTGGACAGTAGGCAATTATAACTAACTACCCAGCTTAGGATCTACCTCAGCTACACAGCCTTTCACACACATCTAGATAGTTTGTTAGGGCACCACTTCTAGATCTAGGCTAGGTCGGTGTTTACTTTTCTGTTGTGTGCCGAGATTTCTGAGATTTCACTGCATGTTGTGATTGAGATGATGCTGGTGTGTTTGTTTACTTTTACTGCACTCTAGGAATTGATGTGATTGCACGACAGACTACCCATAGGTTAGGATCGTTCTTGATACTAATGATATTTTCTGTAGGTGGTCATGCTCATGCAGCGCTAATAAAAGGGGGGCAATAATTATCATTTAAATGCTAATGATGTTTTATGCAGGCACTCCAAAAATTGCTCAGCCCCCCTAAGTAAATGAGGGCTAATTAAAATCATTGTCATAAATTGCCACAGGTGCTTCAGAATTGCTTAGCCCTTAAATAATTAAGAGCATGGCCAAGTGTGGCCGTGATGAGTACTTTTATTTCTATATAAATTGCTTAGGATAATATAAACTGCTTGGTGTGATTTTCATTAGGATAACCTTGCAGGAGAGTCTAGATTTACTGCTTTTATTTAATGTAATTATTTGTAATCTGATATAGAGTTGTGAAAGTTCATTTTGAGTGGGGATACTAGGATCCAAATGTTGGATTCCAAAGAGGAAAGGACACCCAATATGAGGATGGTCCTTTTCTATTTGGGAATCCAAATTTGGATCATTCTACTACCCGAGGAGTCCAAGGAAGCTGAGATCCAAGGAGTCCAACGAAGCTGAGATCCGAGGAGTCCAAGGAAGAGAAGACCAAGGAGATGAAGAGCAAGAGTATCCCACTCAAAATAACTTGCGTCAGTCTTAGGATTAGAAGTCCGGGTTGTTGGTAGTGGCGCCCGGCCAATTTAATTTTCTGCAGACCCTGGATTGTAATTAAGGGCAGTTGGCCTATAGACATTTAATTGATTTGTTTAATTACGTATTATGTTTGATTTGATGATGATTGCGCATAGGTTGTATGCTTTTCATAGTTTATTAGCGATCTGCATGCCGCTTTTGTTTTAGCCTGGATTTCATTAGACTCTCTAAGGACTAAAACATTTTTTACTAGCAACTAATATTTAAAATTCTAAGTTTTAAGCAATTTAGAAATTTAACGACCTAGGAAATTACCAGAATCGTCCGAGGTTGCATGCATATTAATGCATTCCTTCTCTCCTTCTATAAGACACTTCCCCGTCTACGGGTATAGTCCGGATAATCTGACCTATGAGGATGAGGTGCCGGACCTGGGGAAGCCCAGTCTAATTCTAAAAATTATTTTTATAAGCCTTTTTAAAGTTCTATGCATACCTGATTTAGAAGCTTCAACTAGCATGCATTGCATTAGAAATCAACTAAATCAAAATTTTAATTGCATTAGTCATAGGAGCATTCACCCAACATCAGTCCGGGGCCAATTAGGAAATCCTCTAGATGTCGGCCCTACTTCCAAGAACTATAACCTACCCACCCATCTTTCATTAAATAACTGGATAGCATGGTTTTGAAACGACTAAGTGGTTAGCTGGCTCCCCCCTTCCAGGCCGGGGTAAGTCTAGATTTTGCATTGCATTAGTTAGGACACGGGTGTTAGTGTTACGTAGAACACTAAACCCATTAGATTTAGGATTCAAGGCTACTATTGCTTCGTAGTACGCCTCATCGGTAGGTAGGTCTTCTATCTTCTAGAGACCATAAACCCTACATATCCGCATCACACGGATGACGCCACCTCCATCCTTCTCTCCTGCATGCTTCAAGTGCATGATTTACTTATTTTCTCCAGTTTCTTCTCACTACCTTAGTCTCTCCGGATGCTGATCTGAGCCATGTATGTTGACTAAGCTTAGTTGAACCTTTCTTCCCCTTCGAGTAGGATTTCCTAGTCTTATCCCCTTGTACCAATCCCAATTTGGGAAGAATAATATAGAATCCTTAATCGAGAGTTTTCTCAGGCTCCAGCTTGAGATGTAATTAACCACGGGGGCTTGCGCCCGTGGGAAACCGCATCCCACTCTCAAAAAAACCCCACTCGAGCTAATGTATCGGGTGGGGGAAACCCGTTGTGATTAGATCGTACATATTGTTATCCATCGGGGTGTGCTGGTGAGAGCCACTATCCTCAATGGTTAATCGTATGTATGATCGAATCTGCCCTTCCATTGGCAACTAAATACTGTTTCCCCTCGTCGGGCGGCGGTGTTTTGTGTGTCCTTTCGGAGGTCCACAGGTTTCTGGCAACCACGGTGGGACAGGTTTCTCTCTCCATCTTTGGATTCTATATTATTCTTTCTTGTGTGTACTCTGGGATTGGTACTCCTTAGATTAGGTCCGTCCCACTCTTAGTTAGGGTCCTTCCTTAGTTAGGATCGTTCTTCTTTTTCTTAGTTAGGGTTCCCCCCTAGCTAGGTTTCTTTCCTTTTGTTCGTCTTAGTTAGGGTTTCCCCTAGCCGAGTTCTTTTCTTTCTGACCTTCTGGGTCATTCCGTCCCGTATCTATCGTTCATCTTCTCTTTATGTGTTACTAATCATTTTCAAATTTCTTTTCTTCTTCTTAGAAGACAGTGCCATGGCTTCCTCCGTGCCTTCCTTTACTTTCAGTTTTGGTTCTGACGCGCGGGTGACACTTCCTGAGTCCCTGCTAGCCAGTCCTCCCACTGGAGGAATCACTTTTGGTTCCTTCACTGACTCGATCTTCATCACTCTTGGCGGGCTGACCCCTGCTGAGGCTGCTACCTACTCTCCTCCCCAGAGGAGAGCTCGCGCAGCCATGCGACCTTTTAGACGTCCAGTTGCTCGGCGGACAGCCCGGGCACCTGCTCGTCCTACTCCTGTTCGTGTGCAGCCGGCACACCCTATGGTTAGGCAGCCAGTGCCTAGACCACTCCCTGTTCAGCCCACTCGTCCAGTGGTTAGGCGACCAGTGCCTACCGCACATGTTGTTCAGACTGCCCCGGCCCCTCAGCGCCGGTAGGCAGTAGTTACCCCTGTTGTTACTCCGGTAGAGGCAGCTCGTGTTCGGGTTTCTCTCCTTCTTCCTCCAGCAAGAGGGGTGCCCAGACCGAGGCTCCTTCGCCTTCCTCCCGTCGGGTGTCAGTTTTCGCTCGACTGTCTCACCCAGAGACCCTCGAGCAGACCCTATCGCTTCCTGTAGTCCCTGCTCCCCTTGTCACTCAGGCAGTGGGTTCAGATGTTGCCTCGTCTTCCGCCTCCGGCCTTAGGAGAAGGGCCCGGAGGAATAGAAACCGTAGACTTTGGTTGGCTGCATCCGAGGCAGACAGACAGCGGATGGCAGATTCATTAGCTCACCAGGAGCTAGTTCAGAGGAGAGTGGTCCCCAGGCAGCAGGCACCACGACCAGTTGCAGTTTCCCCTACCCCGGACGTTACAGTTGCCCCTGAGATAGCAGCGGTTCAGGGAGGATGCTTCTCCCCACTAACACACAGTGGTGATGAGGAGGACGTTGCTCGTATTGCGACGGCCCCTTCTGTCACTACTACTTTACCACGCGCTAGGGTCCCTAGGGATGATGCTGCTCGAACGCTCTCTCAGAGGATTCGAAGCATTATCCGCTTAGCGCGGGGTCGAGGCCCTGTCAGTCGGGAGAGGTTACTCCACCAGATTTCTCAGGCGTCCGTTTAGTTGCAGAGGCAGACTGCTAGGCAGAGGTACAGGTGGTAGAGAGGACAGCCACCCAGGCAGCCTGTTAGTTCAGTTCCGTTGGCAAGACCACAGACAGTTAGGCCAGTTGTTGGACGACGCCCACGTCGTCATGGACAGAGGCAGCAGTTGGAGCCTCCTAGACCCCAGCTCCCTTCAATTATAGTAGCCCCGCAGCATTCAGTTGCCCCTACTAGGTCCCATCGCAGTAGATGGGTATAGAGACGACGACAGGCAGAGTCCCCTATCGATGCAGTACAGCCAGTTCAGGTAGTTGAGCAGTTAGAGGCAGTTGTTCCTTCCGGATCAGAGGCAGTTTCGATGGTCTGTGATGCAGTGACGGATGATGATGTTGCAGTTTCTCCTAGTGGTTCACCTGTTCAGGCAGAGCCAGCCCTTAGCCCTTACGAGACTTCTCCCCCTTTGAGTCCGTATGCGAAGGATTTCCATCAGACCCTCTATGAGGACGATGCACTCGAGGATGACTTACTCGAGGAGGAGTCAGATGGAGACATACCGGTGCACAGAGTATGCATGGTTACTAGACGTGGCCACTCAGACGAGCAGATAGAGGCATATACGATGATAAGCAGGGAGAAGCTGAGGTAGGAGGATCTCCCCGGTCAGTTGAGACAGATGCCACAGTGCTACAGTTACAGACTCAGATGGTAGAGATGGCTAGGGCCATGGCAGCAATGACAGCTCAGTTGACGACTTTGGGGGCGATGCCCCAGATGACGGGCGTAGGCACTCCTGCTACGTCCAGGGACGAGCCAGCAGCACCACCTGTAGTAGCACCGGGTCCTGTGGGAGTAGACAGGGACCAGAGAGCAATTTTAGCGGCACCTACAACAGTTGCTTTTACTACCCCAGTCCAGAGTCAGTCAGTTCAGTTATCAGCCGGACAGATTCAGGATCTGATTGCCCAGAAGGTCGAGCAGGCCATTTCCTCCAGGAAGTCTGGAGAGGTAGTTAGCAGGGGGCGTCCTTACCCAGTAGAGTACGAGCACGAGCCCTACCCCCCTAGTTTTGTCACTCCTAAGTTCAGAGTCTTTGATGGGTTTGGGAACCCAAGGCAGCACGTGGCCCAGTACTGAGCCATCTATTGCAACATAGGAGTGAACGATGCACTGATGTTGAGACTTTTTGTCAGCAGTCTAGTTGGGGTAGCCTTTGCCTGGTACGCTGACCTCTCCAACGATTCAGTACGCACCTTTGCAGAGTTGAAGAAGTTGTTTGTGCAGAGGTTTGTCAGTGCAGAGCACCGAGTTACAGTTGGAGAGCTAGTTGTGACTAGACAGCGGCCCCGAGAGCCTCTCCCAGATTATATAGTCAGATGGAGGAACCTCAGCCTACAGTGTGAGCCCCAGTTACAGGAGCAGCATGCAGTAGAAATTTTATTAAAGAACATAGATGGTCCGATAGCACCTTATCTGAAGGGTTTCAAGATCAGAACCTTTCAGAAGTTGTTGACAAAGGTGATCAGTTTGCAGGACAGCATACCCGATGCAGTCCCTCCTAAGGTTGAGAGTCAACCTTCATGTAGACCTCAGCGGCAGGAGTCTTTAGGGGCACCTCCACCTAGGAGAGGGGAGGTACACAGTACTTATGGACCATCAGATAAGGGCAAGAAGCCCTTAGTCAGCTCAGCACCACCTCAGCAGTCTCACACCCCGGGCCAATTAGTAGTGCAACCTAGACCCTTCCGTCGGACCCTAGAGAGTCAGCAGTACCTACGGGAGAAGCTTAGCAAGGAATATCCCTTTAAAAGGGAAAGTGTGATGAAGATCTTCAAGTTCCTTACTAAGAGAAACATCTTAACATTCCCGAACAACAATAGAGTGAAGGAGGAGGGGTAGACAAACCACCCACTCTATTGTCCATTTCACAGACATATCGGGCATATTATAGAATACTGCTATGTATTCAAGGATAGAGTCGAGAAGCTCATGGCTAGTGGACAGATCCACCTGCAGGATAGCGACCTGGTTCAGCCCAAGGGCAAGACACCTTAGACAGTTCAGATGATCTCGGGCTCAAGTAGTTGTAGTGACAGCCAGAGTGGTAGCCAGAGCAGTCGTAGCAGATCACCCAGAGGTTCTGAGGGAGAGTGGCAGCTAGCACTCTCTCGAAAGACGAAGCAGATGATCCGGCAGACAGTTCAGAGTTCAGAGGCAGTTGAGAGGAGGCCTACCCAGGCCAAGTCGACAGTTGGCAGCCCAGTTTCTTCGCCAGCACCTTTTGCTTCTTCTATTTCTGTTGTAGTGCCTACTAAGCACATTTCTTTTCCTATTTTATGTAGTAAAAAGATGTATGAAAAGGAAAAGTTTGTTGTAACTTCCGAGGGGACGATGGGACGTCTTCCAGCACTTACGCTGAAGGATTTCATTCTCCCTTCAACTGATGATGAAATAATAAAAGAAGGTGATTCTGGCTACTTCTGGTGTTCTGTTCCTGCTTTTATTTCTTCTAGCACTCGCTCTTTCACTATTTTACATATTTCTTATGATGATTCTGTATGTGATGAAGAGTCTGAGTGTGATGAGGAACCAGTCTTTATGATTCTGGAGGGTGATTGTTACATGGATTCAGAAGATGAATCCGAGAACCCACTCCAGTCACTTTCCTTGGAGCCAACACAAGCCATCACCGCTGAACCAAGTGAATCTCTTGTCGAAGATGACTCAATACAGGAAGTTCACTTGCATTCAGGGAAGGTTCTTCCACCTAGAATGGCTAAGAATATAAAAGAAAAAGATAAGAATATTGTTACCCAGCAGGACGATCCTATCCCTTCCTCCCAAGAGTAGTCTATGGAGAAAGGGAAAGGCCCTCAGCTGGATGTTGATTACAATGTGTTGGCTCATTTAAGGAAAATTCATGCCCTTCTCAGTGTCTATGCCGCTTTGATGATGTCTTCTGACTTGAGAGAGACCTTGGTAAAAGCACTACTAGAACCAGAGTCCTATCAAGCCTTCTTTGCTTCTGAATCTGTTGGGGGTACATGCTATTTAAGAGAGACGACATGCATTACCTTCTCAGATCATGATCTCCTCTTGGGTACCTCTGATCACAATCGTCCTTTATATGTCACCGCTGAAGTCAATGGTTATGAGTTGAACAGGGTCCTCAATGACCAAGGAGCTTCAGTAAACATCCTGAGTTATGAAACTTTGAAGAGTCTCTCCCTGGGTCATTTGAAATTAACCTCCGATAAGATTATGTTGAAATGCTTCAATGACCAAGGACAGCGTGCCCTTGGGTCCATCACCCTACCCCTGAAGTTTGGAAATTTTCTTACTGAGGTGAAGTTTCATATGATCGAGGCCAATACTTCATACAGGGCTCTCTTAGGAAGGCCCTGGATTCATGAGTATGGAATGGTGCCATCCACCCTGCACCAATATATGAAGTATATGAGGAATAAAGTCGAGTACTCCATTCCCGGGGATACCCAACCCTTTTTCGTGCACGAGGTCTCTATTTACGATGATGCTGAGCATTACATACCTCGTAAGAAGAGTAAATCTCCTTCTGCCCAGTCAGCAGTGATACCTGCCAGTACTGTACAGGGTCCTGTACAGCTACCTGCGCGAGGTCCATCACAGGTTAGTATTGAGGCAGATACCTCCACTGCAGATCCTGTTAGATCTCCTTTCCAATTTACAGTTGGGCATGATGTTCCCCCTAGTAGAGGTAGGGGAGAGCGAGGTAGAGGTAGAGGTAGAGGATCGACTCGCCCGTCGCGAAACTACGACACTCAAATTCCTCCTCCCTCATATCTTTACGCTTCTCCTTTGACTGTCGAGTCCGACTCCTCTGACGATGAGATGATTGTTACTCCTCATCGCTCAGCTCCCTCACCAGCCCCAGACTTCACTGATTATAATTCACTACCTACCTTTTGTAGGTACCTGATACCCGAGGGTGGTTTAGTTATTGACAGTGGTTCAGACGAAGAAGTAGACCCCCGACGTCAGACCATTAGTCAACAACCCCTTTCCCGTCAAATACGTGGAATAAGGGTTGAGGAGTCTCACCAAAGATCTTTGGTCACCCCCTCCACTAGTGATGGTGGTACACTACAAGTTAGAGGTCGCCCTCCGCCTCCTCTGTACGAAACCTTTGTGCCACCACGAGCTAGTGAGTGTGCCTCGTTATCCCATAGTGTAGGTGCCCCACTGGGTCCTGAGAGTCAGGGTTCAGCGGAGACCGCTATGGATAACAAGGTCACAACTGCCCCTCGTTATTTTTCCCCTTTCGTGGAAGACTGTGTAGAGCGGGGTGCAGTTATCTCGACCTGGTCAGATGAACAAGCTCTACTACAGGCTCGTGTTTGGCAGATCGATATGCCTCAGACTAAATAAGGTTTAGGTTATGTTGAGCAGAGCTCACCTAACCATGCTAATATTCGAGCTATTTCCCACTCATATCCGATTGTTTCTCTTACCGATAAAGAAGACCCGGATGATGACGAGGATAGAGTACTTGATGCTCCTCAAGAGTTTAAAGATGGCATCACTCCTGTCATGGATGAACTGTGTGAGGTAAACTTAGGCACTGAATCAGATCCTAGACCTATTTTTTATAGTGTCTTGTTATCTGACTCAGAGGCTCAAGAATACATCGAGCTACTCTCAGAGTTTAGAGATTGCTTTGCCTGGAACTACACTGAGATGCCTGGTCTAAACCCAGATGTAGCAGTCCACAAACTAGCCATTAAGCCTGATGCAGTCCCTGTTAAACAAGCACCTCGTAGGATGAGGTTGGAAATAGAGCAATAGGCGATCACTGAAACTAAGAAGCTTATAGAGGCCGATTTCATTTGTGAAGAGAAGTACCCTACTTGACTTGCCAACATTATCCCAGTCCAGAAAAAGAACGGGCAGATTCGTGTCTGTATCGATTTCCGTGATTTAAACAAGGCATGTCCTAAGGATGACTTTCCTCTTTCCATCCCCGAGCTTATGGTGAATATAGCATCATCCCATAGCATTTTCTCCTTCATGGATGGTTCATCTGGTTACAACCAGATAAAGATGGACCCCGAGGAGGAGAAGTTTACTGCATTTCGCACACCTATAGGTGTATTTTGCTACAAGGTGATGCCCTTTGGTCTCAAGAATACTGGGGCCACCTATCAACGTGCTATGACGGTTATCTTCGACGAGATGATACACGAGCAAGTTGAATGCTACGTGGATGATCTGGTAGTCAAAAGCAAGGTCTGTGGAGATCACCTCGAGATCTACGAATCATTTTTGAATGCCTGCGCAAATATGATTTGAAAATGAATCCCCTAAAATGCGCATTTAGAGTTAGCGCAGAAAAGTTCCTAGGGTTTATAGTTCGCTACCGTGGCATTGAGATTGATCCTTCCATGATCAAAGCCATAGTAGATCTAAAACCCCCTAAAAGCCTTACCCAGCTAAGGTCTTTTCAAGGAAAGCTAGCCTTCCTGCAGAGATTTATCTCCAATTTGTCTAGTAGGTGTCACCCCTTCGCTGCCCTAGCAAAGAAAGACGCCCACTTTCACTGGGATGAGCGTTGTCAGGAGGCCTTTGAGAGTATAAAGCGCTACCTGATAAACCCCCCTGTTTTAGCTGCACCCATCCTAGGGAGGCCGCTAATTCTCTACACTATGGCCCTGGATGAGTCCTTGGGTGCATTGTTGGCTCAAGAGAATGAGGAAGGCAAGGAGAATGCCTTGTACTACCTCAGTAGAGGGTTGATACCCGCAGAGCTGAAGTACCCCGCGATGGAAAAGCAGTGTCTAGCTTTGATCTTCGCGGCACAGAAGCTTAGGCATTATATGCTTTCACATAAAATCAACCTAATCTCTCGAGTCAACCCCTTGCAATATCTGATGACCCGTCTGACCCTCTCAGGTCGTCTGGCACGATGGTCTATGATCCTACTGCAGTTTGACATCACTTTCATCCCTCAGCGGGCCGTCAAAGGACAAGCTCTAGCTGATTTTCTTGCTGCTCACCCGATCCCTACAAACTCTCCACTCAATGATGAGCTGCCTGACGAGCTAATCATGAGTGTGGATGAGCAGGAGTCCCCTACTTGGGAGTTTTACTTTGACGGTGCGTCATCCGTTAGAGCCTTGAGCCCGAACGAAACTCCTATAGTTAGGGTAGGTCTGGGCCTCATTTTTGTATCCCCTGAGGGTCACACTCTGAGATATTCCTACAGTCTTTCAGAACCTCGTACCAATAATGAAGCTGAGTATGAAGCTTTGATTTAAGGATTGGAGTTGGCCATTCAGATGAATGTCATGCGGGCGAAAATCTTTGGAGACTCACAATTGATTATAAATCAAGTAGCGGGAGTCTACAAATTACTTAAACCTGAGCTCTTGCCCTATCACAACAAAGCAATGGAGCTCTTGTGTTTGATTCCTGAAGGGACCTTAGCTAAAATCCCTAGATCTGCCAATGGCAAGGTAGATGCATTAGCTAAGTTAGCAAAGGAACTGGCCGACCCAACTGGCAACCCGCTGTCTATCGTTGTCCAGTGCCGTCAAGCTCTATGCCCCGCAGACCTGTCTTCTCCCGATCAGACCCTCACAGTGTTCTCAGTTGAGGAAGAGTCAGACTGGAGAGTACCCTTTATAGAGTATTTGAAGCATGGCATGCTTCCAGATGATAGATCCCTTACTGCTCAGATCAGAAAGAGAGCTCTATCATTCACTTATGTGAACGACATCTTGTATCGATGCTCTTTTGACCAGATGTGGTTGTGTTGCCTCAACAACGAGGAGGCTCATAAGGTCATGGGCGAGATACATAAAGGTCTTTGCGGTGCTCATCAGTACGGACCAAAGATGAAAGGAAGAATTAAACGCCTTGGCTACTATTGGCCGACTATGATCCGCGATTGCATGGAGCACGCTAGAAGGTGCCACCAGTGCCAAATCCATGGCACGGTGATTCACCAACCCCCTAATCCGCTGCACCCTACTATATCATCTTGGCCATTCGAGGGCTGGGGCACGGATGTAGTTGGTCCTATTGACCCTCCTTCCTCTAAGGGTCATAGGTTCATTTTAGCTGCCACTGATTACTTCTCTAAGTGGGCAGAGGCTGTGCCACTTAAGGAAGTCAAATCAGAAGATGTGATGCGTTTCTTTTGTGATCATATTGTCTATCACTTTGGTGTCCCGCGCCGTATCATTTCAAATAATGTCCCGTCATTTAGAAGCAGTAAAATTGCCAGATTTGCCCGCCGCCATAACATCAATTGGCGATACTCTTCAATTTACTATCCCAAGGCCAATGGCTTGGCGGAGGCATTCAATAAAACTCCCGTGCAATTAATAAGAAAAATCTTGGTTGCAAACAAACGAGAGTGGCACGATAGACTTCCCGAAGCACTATGGGCCTATAGGACTACATACCGTACTCCTACTCAGTCTACCCCATATGCTTTGGCTTTCGGGGTTGAGGCCGTCCTCCCAATTATGGTCGAGCTCCCCTCGTTGCGTGTGGCAGTCAGCCACAATCTTTCCCACGAAGATAACGCCCGGCTACGGATGGAAGAGCTTGATGGTTTAGAAGAGCTTCGCCTACAAGCTTATCAGAACCTCAAACTATACCAGGCCCGTATGGCTCGATCACATGATCACCTTCTCCGACCCCGTGCTTTTCGGGTTGGCGAGTTGGTCCTTATTTTACGTAGACCTATCATTTCGCTCCGTCGCCGAAGTGGTAAGTTCGAGCCTGTCTGGGAAGGCCCCTTTGCTGTAAAGCAAGTCTACGAAGGTGGTGCCTACCTACTCGTTGATGCTAATGGTGTTCACCCCATGCCTGTCATCAACGGGCAGTACTTGAAAAAGTACTATGCCTGAGTTTGCTCTTCACAAGGGAGGGGGTCTCCCTACCGCCTGTAAATACTCCCCTGTATATGTACCCCATTTGGAGGGGCTTCTTCACTTCTCGGCAGTCTGTGTGGCCACGACGATTTATCCTCTACCACACGACGTTTGTCACGAGAAGTTCGAGGCTATCCTTAGGGATGGTTAGGAGAGATGATATGATTTATACACTGACATAAACTCTAGACTCTATCATCTCCCTTGTATGAACTCGACAAGGCCAGATCTTGACCCATATCAGTCCAAATAACGATTCAAGTTCTATTTTTAATGGTGGGATCTTTAAATGTAATGTGTAAAATTTCTAAAAGAAAGACTAATCTGAGAAAAGTCTGAGAGCTTAAAACACGAAGTAAATTTTTGAAGGAATTTTTTCTTAGAAAGTACGGAACTTATTTTTCCTAATGAAATATTTATCCCTGTCTTCTTTAGAAAATGAAGTAATTGGTGGTTAACTCCTCTAAGCGCTTGAAGGAAAGTTATAATTATTCAAAAAAAATGTGTACCTTCCCTCTCATCCCTCGCCTGGGATGATTTCATATTTTGAACTAAAATCTATATCAAATTGAAATTAGATTTAGAGATGAATATTTTCCCAGTCGTCTTGCAGTTTTCTATCTCATAGGCGTCCTTCGCATACTAATGAATCTACCTCATAATTTCCTTACTCAAGTTGTTCATTCTTATCATAGGATTGGATTTAGTTTGTGGATTTTTCTTCCTTGCACAAGAGAGTGAGTTTTTCTTCTCTTATGTTTGGAGGATAATCTTACAACTAAGAAAGTTTTCTTTTAGGGATTTGGAAAGGGAGCCAATTACAAAATCAAAGATACACAAAGTGTATCAAAAGTGAAAAGATGCGCAGTGCGCCAAAAATCAAAGATACACAAAGTGTATCAAAAGTGAAAAGTTGCGTAAAATGCGCCACAAAGTTAAAGATGCACAAAGTGCATCAAGTAATTAAAAGATGCGTAGTGCGCCAAACCAAGTTAAGGGGCTCAAAATGAGCCCAAAGTGAATAAGTAAATGGCTCTCCTTTCTTGTAAATCTCAAAGTCTCAAAAAATCCATACCCTTTGATATTTGTGATACTTGAATTTGAAAATCATGATTTTAGATTCATCATCGTGCGAGGATGTTCTATTAGATATAAAAATATTTTCATGCAAGAAGATTGAGAAGATTCGGTTTCTCTCTCTAATTTACACCCTTTTGAATTAGATATTTATTCAAAATATATAAGGGAGAAAGCCTAGCTTAGCTTATAGGGAGCTTAAGATGGGTTAGCAAAATTTAAATCCCTAACATTTTCGGGTTTAGATTGAGTCAACCTATATTGCTAAACTTTCGAAACCTTTTTAGGGTTCAAGATGATTAAGAGGTTAATTTTTCATTTCTAAAAATAGTCCTTTTACTCTCTGATAAAATTTTCACTCTTAAAGGGATGTGTGAATCAGACTTCTCTCAAATTGACTGGTAAGGGCTTAAACATCTCTTAGTGGTCCCACTATTGAGTTTATTTAAATGCTTGCAATATTCTTTTAAAAATTTATGCACAAAAATATTTTGACCCCACCATCTGATTATGGACCATTCTTAAGGACTGATAAGAGTCTCACGTTTATTGTACCTTCCTCTTCTGAGTTCTAATTATTTGGGAGTTTCCCCCTCTCTGTTCCCCCAGTTTCACTTGGTGCTCCCAAGTGTGATCTGGAATATCAAAACCAATTCAGACTTCTTTAGTACTGGGTCCATACCAACCCATGCTAGCTAGGGATGATAATGTTGACCCACTATCCTGATCCAAATTTCATTCACATATCAATCGTGTTATGGTTGTGCCCCCAATTTTATTCATGTGGCGAACATGGCATGGGTTATCAAAGTCAATCTTACCTCCCTCTTTGTGTTCCAATCATTAGAGGATATCTCATACTATGAGTAACGCACGGATATGGTAAACATTCCCTCTGCCGGGTGTTGTCTTCGACAGTACGAGACATACTTAGTCTATGGTTAAGAACATATAAAAAAATGCATCTATAAAATAAAAGAGGGAAGCTCTCAGTAGAGCAAAATTGGTTGCTCTTGTCACAAGTGGAACCCGGTAATACTCTCTAAGAGCTCAAATTCCCCAAAGTCTTTCTTTTCTTCTCCTACGAAGCGTCTGAGTGATCGCTTCAAGGATGAGTTTACACTTACGATTATTATGGTCTTTTACAATCATGATAGTCCTTGTTAGTGGTGTGATACATCTTGCTCAAGATGTTAACATCCCACCTTCGCGAGCTCTGATTTCCTAGCAGAGAATCAGCTCTCTAGTTTCTTTTAGTGACCTACTTTTTCACCCTTGCCCTACTCCCAGCTACTAGAGCAGTCCTATGGGTCTGGTAGTATTGGTCCCACCTCTCACAGGGTCCCACCAGTCAGGGTGAGTGTTACCGCTGTGATGTTTGATGATTTTACTCATAAATTATTTTCCTCAGTGGCGAGTGTGTCTCCTCGCCATCTTGAGTTGTTTCCCCAGTATTGTTGCAGTACGCCTGGTTACCGGTGTTAGCATGACTGGCTTGAGAGCTCTGATTTTCTAGCAGAAAATCAACTCATTTTCTACTTTACTCTCTCTCTCATTCGTACTCTACTCTCACCTGCTAGGGTAGCTCTACGGATGCACTGATATTATTCCACTTCCCACAGGGTCCCACCAGTTTGTGTGGGTACCACCACTGCAAGCTTTTTCATGAATTTCATTCCTATGCAATGTTACTTCCCTTAGTGGCGAGTGTGTCCCCTCGCTACTCTTGTGTGCTTTCCTGGTTGTGATGCAGTACATCAAGTCTCAGATGTTAGCATCGCTTCTTAGTGAGCTTTGATTTTCTAGCAGAAAATCATTTCACTCATCTTGTGGTGACATACTTTCCCACCGTGACCCGACTCCTGGCTATGGAGCGGTCCCTTGGATATGTTTATGTTGCTTCCCACCTCTACAGGGTCCCACTAGCTTATGTGGGTGTACCACTGTAGTCTTTTATAATTATTTCCCCTTGATATAGTCATTTTCTCTGTAGCAAGTGTGTCCTCATTGCTGCTCTAGTTAGTCATCGAAAGTGAGATTACCCCTCTCACACTTTGTTGAGGGCGTACCTTTCCCTATTGTCTCTCGAGGCATCATTTTGGTGCTTCCAGGTTTATATGATCTTGGCTTCTCCTAGGCAGTTTCACTGGCATTTAGATACTTGTGGCCACGACGATTTGTCCTCTACCACGTGGTACCCAAAATGCTAGTTTAAAACTCCTTAGATGGCCTTTCTCTCTGTGAAATTTTCCACTTTCTACTCCTCATCACATCCCTACACATATGCGTGTTAGGGTATGGTTGAGATGACTTTTCCCTGATCGCTCTACTACAGGCATATGCGTCGGGTAGGCATCAGACTTTACTTGGTTGAGAGTGCCCCACAAAGCCCTTGGGAGGCATATCTCACCACTTCTTTTTCCTGATTGCTCTGCTGCAGGCATATGCATCGAGTAGATATCAGGCTTTACTTGATTGGGAGCACCCCGCAGAGCCCCTGCGAGGCATAGCCCACCACACCTTTACCCTGACTGTCCTGCCGCTCTGGTAGACATCAGACCTTTACCCTGATCGTCTTGCTCTGATCAAGCAGACATCAGACTTTACCCGGTTGAGTGGGAGCCCGACAGAGTCCCTGGGAGGCATTCCCCACCACCACTTTTACTCTGGATGCTCTGTAAAAGACTACATAGACTCCAATTTCGTGGCTTATTTAGTTTTGTTGAGGTCAGACAGAAGTATTGAGTCACCCCTATCCGCTGTTCCGAAAGGAGCGGGAGGAGACGGGATCCTTTCACCTTCTATTCTACTGTTTGAAATGAACAGTCAGGTAGTTGGTTTTACTTACCGGTTGAGAGAGCCCGATAGAGTCCCTGGGAGGCATTCCTCACCACCCCTTTACTCTGGATGTTCTATAAAAGACTACACATACTCCAATTTCGTGGCTTATTTACTTTTGTTGAGGTCAGGCAGAAGTATTGAGTCACCCCTATCCGCTGTTCTGAAAGGAGCAGGAGGAGATGGGATCCTTTTACCTTCTATCCTACTGTTTGAAATGAACAGTCAGGTAGTTGGTTTTACTTACCTGGTTGAGTGAGCCCGACAGTGTCCCTGGGAGGCATTCCTCACCACTACTTCTTCCCTGATTGTTTTGCTCTGATCAAGCAGACATCAGACTTTACTTGGTCGAATGAGCCTGACAGTGTCCCTGGAAGGCATACCTCACCACTCTTTCAACTTATATCCTGTTGTTTCGATACGGTCAGATAGATAGTTGGTTTGCTTTACAACCTTACTTTTTTGGGGTTTTCTCTCCTCGGTTCTGCCCTCACTATAGGGTAAGGCAAAGAGAAGATCTCCCCCACTTTGTCACCTTTTGGTGACATGTTACTACTTTGCTCTTTGTTCTATCCTCGGCTCTGCCCTCGCTATAGGACAAGGCCAGGAGAAGATTCTCTTTTGCTCTCTTTCACCTCTTTTGGTGCTCTTTTCTTGGGTCTTTACTCTACCTCTTTTGTCACGTTCGGTCAACGCCAACACGAGCGGTTCACTAGTCTGTTCGCCGCTCTTGTTGGGGGTCCGTTTGTTGACCTTGTTATAAATTCAGATAATCAAAATAATCTTAAGTTATCTTTTACTCATATAGAAGGATCACAACAACCTCAAATTGAAGTGTTATTAAGAAAATTTCTAGGGAAAGGAGAATAGCAATTTTATATGATTATATAATGTATCTCTAAGAACATGAGTTTAACATTAGATTGGAAGATGATCTTATCACATTTAGTTAAGTCAAATAAAGTGTTAACTCCCATAAATGGATAGAAGCCATTGAGGATAAGATGAAATCCATGAAGGATAATGACATTTGGGATCTTGTCGAGTTGCCAACATCAGCAAAACCTATTGGTTATAAATGAATTTTAAAAACTAAAATGGATGCAAAAGGTAATATTGAAAGATATAAAGTACATTTAGTTGCTAAAGATTTTACTCAAAAGGATGACATTAATTATAAAGAGATTTCCTCTCCAATTTCTTCAAAAGACTATGTTGACCTTATTTTAGGTCTGACCCAGGCTTTGGGTCAACCTGGTTGACCAGGTCAACCCAGGTTGACCCAATAGGCTCTAATAGGCCTACTTCAATTTAAATCCATTCCTCGGCCCCCTAAGCTCAACCCCTCCATCTTTTAGACCCATTTGACTAGGTTGACCAAGTCAACCCATGACTTGGTCAACCCAAGTCTCAATGGGTCAATTTTGACCCATTTAAATCCTATTTAAAGCTCTAACTCCTTCCTAATACTCCTTGGACACAAACCACGGCATTAGAGACCCAATAACCTCCTAATCAAACCCTAGATGTGATCCTAGCCGTTCATAGAAGACTTAAGGCTATAAATAGGTTTATTTAGGGTTGTTTAGGGATGTTTTTCATGAGAACTCTCTCTCCAAGTCCCCATAGTCTGAGAGCTCTCGTATTTGAGTTCTCCTCGACTCCTACCATCTTCCCTGATCGAGCCCCGCCACCAAGTCCTCGCCGGCGACGAAGTTCCGACGAACCCGAGCCTAGACCCATTTGAGGTGGAATATCTCCTGATCCAGGCGTCCCCAGATCTTGAAGTCTTCTACAATCTTATTCGCGGACAGACAACAATTTCAGAGAACCTAAAATCTCCCAAATCCATCCATTGGATTGAGGTAAATTCGAAACCCTAGCTAGAACACATAGACCTAATTAACGTTTCGAAGATTGCATTAAAATCCAAACCAAAACATCCACACGAATGCTCTTCATGTATGCATGCTAGGTTTCAAGTTTCATCCAATTTGATCCACCCGATCGAGAGAACGAGGCAAAAATCTGGTTCTAGGGTTCGGGTCACGTTCTCGTTCACTGGGGCACGATCCTGACCGTTGATCTCGTGATCAACGGTCAGGATTCTGTCGTTCCGCGGCTCGGATCGACCGCGATGCTTGATCTCGCGGTTCTGCCTGCTGTCCAGTGAGATCAGAACCGTTGATTCAAAACCGTGCGGAATCAACGGCTCTGATTAGTGCCTACGTGGTTAAGTACCGCGGTTTGCGCTGCCGCAATCATTGGCAATGATTGCACGGCAGCGCAATCATTGTCAATGATTGCCCGAAACCACGGGACCAATCCACGTTCGCCAGGTGTCCCGCCGTCGCCGGATTAGTGCTTAATTAGGGTTTTAATTAGTTTTTAAATCAGATTTCTTTAAAAAAAATCATAGAAAATCCATTTTTGATCCAAAAAATATATTTAATATATCAAATTGTTCGTATTTTCACCCTTTTTAATTTAAATATAAAATTATTTTAAAATGATACTCATATTTTTAAATATTTACAAAATAGTAATATTGACTATTTTAATTATTATATTTATATTTATATTTATATTATTATCATTATTATTATTATATGATAGTATGCTAATAATAATGTTATTATTATTATTATTATTGTTATTATTATTATTATTATTATTATTTTAATATCATTATTATATTAATAATATTTTTATTATTTTAATATTATAATATTAATAATGATATTATTATTTCAATGTTGTTATTATATTAATAATAGTATTATTTTTTTTATATTATTATAATAATATTATTATTATTATTTTAATATCATTATTATATTAATAATATTACTATTATTTTAATATTATTATATTAGTAATGATATTATTATCTTAATGATTATTATTATATTAATAATATTACTCTTTTTTTTAATATTATCATTATAATATTATTATTATTATTATTTTAATATCATTATTATATTAATAATATTATTATTATTTAAATATTATGGTATTAGTAATGTTATTATTATTTTAATGACTATTATTATAGTAATAATAATATTATTTCAATATTGTCATTATGTCAATAATAACATTATTATTTTAATATCATTATTACATTAATAATATTATTACTATTTTAATATTATAATATTAATAATGTTATGATTGTTTTAATGTTGTTATTTTATTAATAATAATATTATTATTTTGAAATTATTATTATTTTAATATTATTATTATATTAATAGTATCATTATCATCTTAATGTTATCATTATATTAATAGTATTATTATTCTTATTATCATTATATTAATAATAATATTATTATTTTACTAATATTATTATATTATTAATACTTTAAAACTATTTTAATTATTATTATATTATTATTAATATTTTTTTTCTTTTTTTTAACCTTTTTTTTATTTTATTATTATTGCTTATTACTTATCTTAAAATTCAGAGATTTCATTTTGAATTTATTAATTATTTTTAAATATTAATTATTTTAAGTTATTTAAAAAATAATTTTTAAACCTATTTAACTTCAAAAATTCATAACTTTCTCATTTTAATTCGGATTTCGACGTATAATATCTCGTTCTTTTCAGAAAAATATGAATTTTAATTTAAAAATAATTTTTGTGTCTGATTCTATCTTTTCTGAATGTTTTCTGTATTACTTTGTTATTTAGTTATTTAAATATTATTTAATTAATATAATTAATTATTTTAAAATAAAAAAAATTATTTTAAAACCCCTTGGTGGCTGGTAGACCTCCTATGCATATGAACTGAATTATTTTCAAATTTATATTATTATTATTTATAATATTTATGTATTTTAAAAAAATGATTTTAAAATTACATATTATTTAAATCCCCCAATTTTGGGAGGTCTACTCCTTGTGAAACTTTAAACCTAAGACCTATATGTGAACAGCATTCATGTGGGAGAAGGATTAGTGAATGATCGTGTCCCAATCATTCACTAATCACTTCATTAGACTTCTTTACTTAGTGTTTTCGTAGTCCTTGCATGTGTAGGTTGCACAAGCACATAGCCTAGGCTCTCCTAGATCTAAGGACTTGATTGGTGTGTTTATACTTGCTGCATTCACCCTTTATGTTATGCCTAAGGGTTAGCTAACTCACTTTATTCCTGCTTAGTGTAGTGACACACTAAGGACAATAATTAAGGACTGTCTAGCGAACTTAGAATATTTCTAGGAGCTAGGATAGATCCCGAATTGCTATGAAACTTTAAACACTAGTGCTTTGTGACATCTAAAACCCCCTAGAATTTTCTAGTAATTTTCTGGACTCATTAAAATACTTAATTAGCAAACCCTAATTTACCCGTTAATTAAGCCTTAGAAACTTCAGAAAAATTTAATAAATCAATTTTAAATCAGAAAAATACCCATAATACCTCAAACTCTCTAGAATTCAATCCCCAACCTTAGATAATTAGAGCCCCTTAATTGGACCTTAATCTGGACTTTAATTCAACCTTAATAAAAAATTACCTTTTTGCCTTAATTAAATCATTAAAAATTATTTAAAATCCCAAATACTTGGGAACACCTTCTTAGGTCATTTCTGACCTTTGGGGGTGATTCTAATCAGTTTGGAGCTAATTTGGGCCAAAACCCCCAAAGTACCTCTAATTAGGCAATTTCGATAATTTATTGCCCCAACGTCTAAAAATTATAACTAATTACAGAAAACTCCAAAATGGGAAAACTAAAAGGCATTCAACTCACATTAAGGTCTAATATTTATCAAAAATGTTAGGTGTCCAGAAATCAACTTAAATTAAAAAGTCAACTTTCCGGTCAACCGTAGCCTACAGTCTAGAGTCCAAAATTTCTAAAATTCATAACTTTGTGTAGGACACTCCAAATCCAGCAAACTAACTGCCTAATTACTCATACTAAGGTCTAATATTTAATTAAAATGTTAGGAATCCCAAACCTAGCTTAATTCTCCTAGTGACCTTTTGGACCCCCCCAGCTAAGTGGGTAGGGACCCCGAACCTCCTGAAATTCACTAAGGCAATTTAAACTTCAAATATCATCACCCTAAGCATTAAAATAGATCCACACATTAAATTAATTAAAATGGATCTTAATCCACTAATATTTGAACTTTAAATAAAATTTCTTTTCAGACCTACAATAAACCTAGACAGTAGGCAATTGTAACTAACTACCCAGCTTAGGATCTACCTCAGCTACACAGCCTTTCACACACATCTAGATGGTTTGTTAGGGCACCACTTCTAGATCTAGGCTAGGCCGGTGTTTACTTTTCTGTTATGTGCCGAGATTTCTGAGATTTCACTGCATGTTGTGATTGAGATGATGCTGGTGTGTTTGTTTACTTTTACTGCACTCTAGGAATTGATGTGATTGCACGACAGACTACCCATAGGTTAGGATTGTTCTTGATACTAATGATATTTTCTGCATGTGGTCATGCTCATGCAGCGCTAATAAAAGGGGGGCAATAATTATCATTTAAATGCTAATGATATTTTATGCAGGCGCTCTAGAAATTGCTCAGCCCCCCTAAGTAAATGAGGGCTAATTAAAATCATTGTCATAAATTGCCATAGGTGCTTCAGAATTGCTTAGCCCTCAAATAATTAAGAGCATGGCTAAGTGTGACCGTGATGAGTACTTTTATTTCTATATAAATTACTTGGGATAATATAAATTGCTTGGGGTGATTTTCATTAGGATAACCTTGCAGGAGAGTCTAGATTTACTGCTTTCATTTAATGTAATTATTTGTAATCTGATATAGAGTTGTGAAAGTTCATTTTGAGTGGGGATACTAGGATCCAAAGGTTGGATTCCAAAGAGGAAAGGACACTCAATATGAGGATGGTCCTTTTCTATTTGGGAATCCAAATTTGGATCATTCTACTACCCGAGGAGTCCAAGGAAGCTGAGATCCAAGGAGTCCAACGAAGCTGAGATCCGAGGAGTCCAAGGAAGAGAAGACCAAGGAGATGAAGAGCAAGAGTATCCCACTCAAAATAACTTGTGTCAGTCTTAGGATTAGAAATCCGGGTTGTTGGCAGTGGCGCCCGGCCACTTTAATTTTCTGCAGACCCTGGGTTGTAATTAAGGGCAGTTGGCCTATGGACATTTAATTGATTTGTTTAATTACGTATTATGTTTAATTTGATGATGATTGCGCATAGGTAGTATGCTTTTCATATTTTATTGGCGATCTGCATGCCGCTTTTATTTTAGCCTGGATTTCGTTAGACTCTCTAAGGACTAAAATATTTTCTACTAGCAACTAATATTTAAAATTCTATGTTTTAAGCAATTTAGAAATTTAACGACCTAGGGAATTGTCGGAATCGTCCAGGGTTGCATGCATATTAATGCATTCCTTCTCTCCTTCTATAAGACACTTCCCCGCCTACGGGTAGAGTCCGAATAATCTGACCTATGAGGATGAGGTGCCGGACCTGGGGAAGCCCAGTCTAATTCTAAAAATTATTTTTATAAGCATTTTTAAAGTTCTATGCATACCTGATTTGGAAGCTTCAACTAGCATGCATTGTATTAGAAATCAACTAAATCAAAATTTTAATTACATTAGTCATAGGAGCATTCACCCAACATCAGTCCGGGGCCAATTAGGAAATCCTCTAGATGTCGGCCCTACTTCCAAGAACTATAACCTACCCACCCATCTTTCATTAAATGACTGGACAGCATGGTTTTGAAACGACTAGGTGGTTAGCTGGCTCCCCCCTTCCAGGCCGGGGTAAGTCAAGATTTTGCATTGCATTAGTTAGGACACGGGTGTTAGTGTTACGTAGAACACTAAACCCATTAGATTTAGGATTCAAGGCTACTATTGCTTCGTAGTACGCCTCATTGGTAGGTAGGTCTTCTGTCTTCCAGAGACCATAAACCCTACATATCCACATCACACGGATGACGTCACCTCCATCCTTCTCTCCTACATGCTTCGAGTGCATGATTTACTTATTTTCTCCAGTTTCTTCTCACTACCTTAGTCTCTCCGGATGCTGATCTGAGCCGTGTATGTTGACTAAGCTTAGTTGAACCTTTCTTCCCCTTCGAGTAGGATTTCCTAGTCTTATCCCCTTGTACCAATCCCAATTTGGGAAGAATAATATAGAATCCTTAATCGAGAGTTTTCTTAGGCTCCGGCTTGAGATGTAATTAACCACGGGGGCTTGCACCCGTGGGAAACTACATCCCACTCTCAAATAAACCCCACTCGAGCTAATGTATCAGGTGGGGGAAACCCGTTGTGATTAGATCGTACATATTGTTATCCATCAGGGTGTGCTGGTGAGAGCCACTATCCTCAATGGTTAATCGTATGTATGATCGAATCTGCCCTTCCATTGGCAACTAAATATTATCTCCCCTCGCCGTGCGGCGGTATTTTGTGTGTCCTTTCGGAGGTACACAGACTATTTTAGAATCATCATGGTAGTTATAGCTCATTATAATTTAGAGCTACACCAAATAAATATAAAGACTGCATTCCTTAATGAAGATATTGAAAAAATATATAAATGATGAAACCAGAAAATTTTCAATCTTTTGATTCAAAATATATGATGTGCAAACTAAAGAAACCCATATATGATTTAAATCAAGCATCCTATCAATGGTATAAGAAATTTTATCAAGTGATTGATTTTTATGGTTTTAAAGAAAACACTGTTGATTAGTCTATTTATCATAAAGCTAGTGGGAGTAAATTTATCATCCTTGTTCTATATGTGGATGGTATCCTACTATCAAGTAACGATATAAATCTTTTACATGAAACCAAGAGATTTTTTTCAAATAAATTTGAAATAAAAGATCTTGAGAATGCTTCATTTATATTAGGCATATAAATTCACCAAGATTATTCTAGTGGTATACTTAGTTATCATAAATGACATATATCGATAAAGTGCTAAGTAGATTTGGCATAAAGGATTATGCTCCATGTAATATACCCATGGCTAAAGATGATAAATTTAGTTTACAGCAATGCCCAAGAACTAAAAGTGAAAAGAAAGAAACGGATAAGATTCCTTATGTATTTGCTGTAAGGAGTCTTATGTATGCTCAAGTTTGTATGCATTCGGATATTGCATACATTAATGGAATGCTTGGAAGATATTTAAGTAACCTAGGAATGGATCATTAGAAAGAAGTAAAATGGGTTATGTGATATTTAAAGTGAACTAAAGATTATATGCTCACTTATCAAGAATTAGATCACTTAGAGATCATTGGATACTCTAATGCTAATTTTGCTAGTTAGCTCGATCCTAGAAGATTAACTTTAGGTTGCATTTTTTATTGGCCGGAGGAGCTGTATCTTATAAGAGTGTTAAGCAATCACTAATATCTTCATTCACTATGAAAGCAAAATTTATAGCTTGTTATGAGGCATCAAATCAAGGAATATGGATGCAACATTTTATCACCAGGCTGAAGATTTTGATGGAATTGAGAGAGTATAGATCAGAGCGAGAAGCAACCTAAGAGAAAGAGGCTGAAATTCTAAAACTATATCCAAATCTATTATGACTAACTATATTATATATTGGAAATATTAAGGATGATGTTTTATGCAAGGAGGGGATAATATAATATCTAATGTCCCAAAACTTAGGTAATGAAAGTTAATTAAGTTAAATACTTATTTGTGATTGATGTAATATACAATTATAAGTTTTAGAATATATAATGGGGTTGTGAGTAGAAATGGTTGGGTTGGAAAGTGAGAACTCAAAGTTAGAAAAAATTATTCTACAGGCGACGCAACATCTGGCTCTTGAGAAATTAGAGAAAAAATAAGTTTGGGGTGTGTGCTACAGAGCCGGGCCTTAGCTGAAAAGATTGTAGGAGAATCTAGAAGATTCTTTAGGGGGCTCTATAATGTCAAGGAGGTGAGCATCGCATCGTTGGGTCATATTAATATTAAAATATTTAAAACCATTGCACAAAACCATTACACCCAACCACCTTACCAGAGAAGAGAATGGAAGGGAAGGAGAGAAGAAGAAAGAGAAAGAGAGGGAGAGATTTTAGTGGCCAAAACTTGAGATTCATCTGTTAGGCCTATTGAGATATTGCAAAGCACTAGGTAGACTTCTAAACACCTGTCACTGATTTCAATTTCCTTTATTTTATAGAAAGTTATGAATTATAATGTATTTTTCTTAATTTTTATAAAGTTTTCACTATAAAACTTTTTATATGTCATTGCATGCTCTACTCTGAACTTTTTGACTATAAGAAATTAATTTTTTACTAGTTGATTTTTTTACACATATTTTTTAATACATGATTTGATTAAGATTTTATAGAAAATATGCTAGTTATATAAAAGTCTTAAAATATTCATGTAAATGTTTCACTGAAGTTAGAACTTGAAAGGGCAAAGTTTAAGGGTTATTATATTTTATAAGTAATGTGGCTTTTACCAATAACTTACGCATTATCTAAATATTGCATTAGATTCCTAATTTAATCACTATTGCATTGCACTAACATCATTCATAATATGATAATAGAGATATTCTGATATGTGAAAAGTGCACTCTATGATATGTTACTAGGGTCTTATATGTTTTGCTCGAGCCCCATCTACGTAGTGCAGATGTGGGAGGGATTCTGGCTCCACTAGAGGCTATAGGCAAATGCTGATAGTATGAACAAGAATATAGCTTATTAAGTTTGAAATATGCTTATACTTATTTGATATGAAATTAATTTAAGCCCACTAAAATACGCAAGTATACGTGTCGAATTAAGTAATAAAGTGATACAGTAGAGTGTCAAACCCACGAGCAAGTGCTATGTTTAATTGCAACTTAACTATTACTACTACTTCAAAAGCATGACTTATCTTACTGAAGATAAAAAGGATATTTTTTTAAATTTTTATCATTTAAAGAAAAACTTGCACAAAAAGTTAAAATTTATGAAAATAAAGTATTTTAGACTAATAAATATATATAATATAGCTTTCTTAATGAGACCCTTAATTATAGATGTGAATTAGAGCATATACATCCCTAAATCTCTGTCGAACTTATAGGGGTGAAATAAAAGGTTTATGGCGTTCCTACAATTTTTCTATCTCCATAGAGCCTAGAATATTCAAACATCATATGTCTAAGCATGTCAATATTCCATTTCAATATTTCTAATTATTTCAGCTTTTCTTCATCGAGGTAATACATCACACTAGATTTTAATTATATATATGGTCATTGTATGCATTAAATGAAGAATGACATATATTAAAAATTTTAATATATTCATTAAAGCGCATGAGTCAATATTAGTATATTCTATACTTTCTACATCATTAGTCCAAAATTAGAGAATTAGCCAGGTATGGGTGAAATAATAATAAAACACATCTTCATTTCATTCATTGGAAGGAAAAATACAAGAGAAGAAATAAGAAAATTATCTCTAGGAAGGATCAAATGATTTTCTCCACACTCCTTCCACAAATCCCAGAGTTGCTTACACAAGTTAAGATCTCCATAAGAAAAAGTATCTTGTACTTTTCTAACCTCCTTTAGGCTTTACTCTAAGAGGGCACTAAAAAACACACTTACAAATATAGGATTTCACTCAAGTGGAAAAACTCTTTCAATAAAAGAACTGAAAAAATATTTATTGTAGGTACAGGGATGGGTTCAAGAGCCATGGCGCTTGCCAAGGTGGCGCGATGGGAGTAAATAATGAACTAACGCCTCAACGCTGTAAAGTTTGCTCCGCTACGGTGTTGGCTGACATGGCACACTTATTGATTGAAAGGATGCATCTTTTCACTGGTTGATATGGCTCCTCACGTTGATAAATATTCTACCGTGGTGCTCTAAAAGTTTGAGCACTGCAATGTACGGATGGAGAATCCGACGTAGAAGCATTGAAAGGCATGGTGTTATGATAGTCATTTTCCCAAGACATCTAGTACTACAGTGCTAAATTTTGGTACAATAGTACTATGTAACACCGCCATGCTGACTATGGTACTGCTATGGCGCTTGCAAATAGAGAAGACTGGCATTGCAACATTAGAAATGGGCACTTCGGGGTGATTGATCTCGACTCTGCACCATGATTGATCTTGATGCTGCTACGTGATATCAGTTAGCACTGTGGTGCTACTTATCATGGTAATTTTTTGCCATTTTTGAATATTTTTTGTATAAACATAACCAAAATAATATATTTTTAGTGAAATTTAGATACAATAATTAGTATATAATTTAGACTTAACATCCACTTATTGAAAGCGGGTGTGGGAGAATATTTAACACAATTCTATTCTAATTTGAATGTTCGATAGAGATGTTAAGCCCTGATGAACTAGTCCCGAGGCTAACCAAGAGGGGGGTGAATTGGTTATTTAAAAATTCGAGAGCAACAGCAAAAATCTTTTCTATGATATGCAGCGGAAACAAGTAAATACTCAAACAAAAAGATTAAACACAAATTTCACCCAAGCAGATAATCACAGAAAAACTAAAATGCAAAAAGTAATCAGAAAGAACACACCAGAATTTTATAGTGGTTCGGTCAACTTGACCTACGTCCACTCCCCGGAGACTCCCCTCCGGGTATTGCACTAACTCAAAGTGTCTCTCCTTTTGCTCCTACAGCAAGGTGGAGAAGCCTGTACAAAAATTTCCTTTCCACCGACACGGTGAGGCAGAGAACACAACCTCCTTTTGCTTCCTCTTGAAGCAGGCAGAGAACCTCGGACCCCTTTCGCTTCCTCCTAAAGCGGGAAGAGAACCCCGGATCTTCTTGAGAACGATCCTCTCACAAAGAACACCAACACGACGAAAGACGACGAGCGGAGAAGGCGACTATGATCCTTGCTTGGAGCAACCTTCGTGAACCCCTCATGAACTCCCCCTCACAAGATCCTCTCTCTCTCTCTCCCAAACTCTCTCTCTCTAGGGTTTCTCTGGAAAGGAAAGTGGCAAAAGATTTTTCTTGTTGAAAGAAAAAGATCTTTTATAGGAGGGCTTAAAATTTGCCCTAAATCTCAACTGGTCGGCCTAGATCGTCCAGGACGATCGACAGATCGTCATGTACGATCAGTTCAAAATCAGCTGCTTCAGCCTGGATGATCTAGCTCTTCTCGACGATCAGTAGAAAAAGTTGTTCATATCATCCCGTACGATTCTGCGATCGTCCGGGACGATTAGTGTAAATTGAGGAATTTCGTCCAGAAGACCGCTCGGGTCGTCCAGAGAAACTTGTGCCGGACGACCCAAAAATGACTTGATCGTCCAGGACGATCAGGATATCATCCTGTACGATTAGTTCAAAATGTGCCCAAATCGTCCTGAGCACCGCTCTGGACGTCCAGCTAAAAAACACTAGACGATCATATTCGTCCAGGACGATCCTGCGATCGTCCAGGACGATCCTGCGATCGTCCAGGATGATCCTGCGATCGTCCAGGATGATATGATCGTGTCAATCAAGTATTAATTGCTTTCATTAATCACCAGACTAATTTAGGCATGATTGTACTAGATCGTCCAGGATGATACACGTATCGTCCAGGACGATCAGACCAAATATCTTAAAATAAAAACTTGCCTAACTTGATCTGGCGGTTGAGAATTTCTGATTTGAGCATATCGTCCCGTACGATGCAATGCTCGTCTAGGACGATCTACTTAATCAGACACACTTAACTTGGTCGCCCTAATTAGGATATCTGTTTTTACTTGATCGTCCAGGACGATGGGAATATCGTCCAGGACGATCTGAACAAAAACTTGAACAGAAACTCTAATTCACTCAAGCTCTCCCTCTGAGTGTGTGTGTGCAAGGTTACTTAGCTAGGGGATCAATTACATTACAATTGACTCAAGAAAAGAAAAATAGTACACTTAGACACACTTGGACCCGATCTTGAGTTGGCTTGAGTTGCTCGTGATCTTTTGTGCCTGAAACGGGTTAGCCAAATAAAACACAATAGAAACATATTTGTCATCATCAAAACCAGATTTGCAACATGATTATGGCTCAACTTTGTGGGAGGTAAAGGGAGACATAAGTAAAAGTAGAGTTATAAGCATGCATCATGACATGTTTATTTTAATTGCATTACATCTATGTTAATGAAACAAGTCTAAGTAATATTCTAAAATGAATGTTAGAAAAATCTAATAGTCTGTATGAGATTTTATTGAAATATAGAAGTCAAGTGCAAGTAAATCTCTGGTGGCTAGCACTCTGTGACGTATCTGGGAATCTCTAAGAAAATGGCTTTACAAGTAAGTGAAAATGATAAGTACATTCTAAAACTCTAAAGTTATATTTTACTATTTCATTATTGCACTAATATTTTAATGATTCTTTATTGTCTTTTTTTACTTCATTGAAATTCCATCTTTTAATTTAAGTATTTATATTTGTGATGGGCCAAGTTAAGAAGTCTACTGAGCTAGTTGATCTCACTCTATTTCTTTTAATATTTCAGGCAAAGGAAAAGGTCCAGTGAAGTAGATCAAGTCTAAAGTTGGATTTTATGAGCTTTGAGTTTAAGGTACTGAGTTTTGTAATCCAATTTTACTGCTTAATGTATAGTCATTTTGAATTGGATGGTTGTAATTATGTTTTAATGAAATAAAATTATTTTTACTGCTTTCATAATTTAGATTTTAGTAGCACTTATTGTTACTAGTTGGTGGATGAGTTAATTAATCTTATGTTTAAGTAAGACCAATCCTTTCATTATTAGATCCTAAGGCATCACATTAAACATCTTATCCAACTTCCCATAATAAACAAAATAGTGAGATGACTTCTAAAATCTATCTCCACACTTTTGTCAACCAACTTTCTCCACGCACTTTCAAAATTCATGACCAAATTCATAAATCACAAAGTTCAAGTCCTTAGAGGTGACGATGGGTTGATACATAATTTTATTCAAGAATCTCTTACCCATGCCTTACAACTTGATGCATAACCTTTTAAACACTTTCATGTCATACCCTAAACCCTAAACCCTAAACCCATTTGAATAATTGTTGATTGATTACTCTGGCATCTTTGCCACGCTTATAAGACTTCCCTTAAAACTTCACATCAACCACTATCTTTCCTTATAATATAACTCCAAATCTGTTAACATTTGACCGCATCACGATCCCTATTTTCAAAATTCCCAAATTGAAAAATTAGTTTAAGATATGCTTAATTCCAATATAATCTATCTGAGTCATAGTCCTTCTTCCTCTCTAATCTTATTTGAGAAAAATGATATGGTAATATTTGGTGATTTTATGTTGACTACCAAACATTAAACCATCTAGTCGTGATATATCATTTTCCTATGTTTATGTTAGATGAACACTTAGAAGAACTCTTTGGTGCTACATTATATTCAAATTTAGATTTATAAGTATCATAGTATTATAACACTAATAACGATCAGCTATTACTTAATCACATATCCAAATTCATTTCTAATATATTATAGTAAATAAAATATAATTAGGCTTAATTTTGAAAGTGTCAAAATGTCTTAACGGTATGTGAGAAAAAATCCTACTGAGCAAAAATTCATATTTTTAGAAATTAATCAAATTAATAGAGATTGTATATAATAAACTTTTTAGGCTTTAATTGAACTAAAGCACTATTTTTAGATGTCAAAATTAATTTTTAAATTGACAAAAAATGCTGCTTTCCAAAATTATCTAGTGAAAAATTTCAAATAAATATTCAAAACATTCATAATCTTATTTTTTATGACATATAAAAAGTTATGCTCTGAAAGTTTTACCAATATAAAATTATTCTTATTTTTTATAACAAAAATATAAATTTGATCAAAAAATTTTCAAAAATATCAAATTATTGAAATAAAAAATAGGATAATAATTTCTTACAATGAGACGAGCAAATCTCCCAATAGGTCCGACTAGTAAAAACGACTCTATGGCCTCCAAATCCTAAATCTTCTTTTCCCTCTCCTCTCTTTTTCTTTCATTTTACCCTTTCTGCTCTTTGTAAAATAAGATTAAAGGGATTTGGCTTAAACGAAATGGGTAAGAGCTTAAGGATATTTACTTTTCTTATAATAAAATAATAATATAATATAAATATAAATATATAATTTAATCAATTTTTTAGTATAAAATTCATATAAATTCTTTTGAGCTTAAAAATTATAGAAAAATATTTATAAAATAGTTCATTTTATTTTAAAAATTCTAGTGAAATTGATTTGAAAAATGGACACCTGATGGTCATAAAATCCCTACTTATACTGACTGATATTGATTTCTTAAAGATTTTTACGAGTGCCAAAAAATATAAAAAATTTAATGTAATTAAATCACTATAATATCAATGTTATGGATAAGATGATTTGTGATTTAGACTTATAATGACTCTTAAAAAAAATTATTTAACTGGGTCAAAAAATAGGTTATTACAGGTTTGGGTTTGGGTCCAACCCGAAATTAACCCGTCAACATATTCAATTTGAACATGACTCAATTATACAAATGGTTTAAAAATTTGAACTCGGACCCGACAAGTCCCAAACTCAGGTCGACCTGACCTGACATGCTGACTCAGGCAAGCATAGAGCAGGCGAGCATCGAACGTGGGCAAGTGCGAGTGCGATCATGAGCGAGCGAGTGATTGAGGGTGAGGGTGAGGCCGTGAACAGGCGATGCTGAGGTTACAAGCCAGCAAGGGTGAGGCCGTAAGAGGGCTATCAGGCACGAGTGTGAGGCAACACAAGCACAGGTGTGAGACAACATGAGCACGGGTGCGAGGCTGCAAGTGCAAGCGAGGGCCTTGGGGTCTGGAACGAGGGGCTGAGGGCGAGGCGAGCCACTAGTGTAGGTGGGATACATGTTGCAGGACATGCAAGGCTACGGGTTGCAAGATGTGGGTTATTGGGTTGACCCGGACACAACATAATTTTTCAAATAGGTCGAGAATTAGAAATCAAATGCGACCCATTTGTTAAACGGGTCAACCCAAAATTAAATTTTTTAAGTCGGGTTCGAGTTGGGTTTGGGTTGGATTTTTGGGTCATGTGATAAGTTGACACCCTTAGCTGTGGCGTAGTCGCTCATCTGGGGCTAGAGAAAACATTGGAGCAACTGCAAAAAAAATTTTTGGCGTCAACTCTAGTGTGATGTTACTCAATATGTTGAAAGATGCCTCATCTGCCAGGTTTAGAAAGGGAACACTCAAAACACTGGATTATATATGTCATTGCCTGTTCCAATGTCCATTTGGGAAGACTTAAGTATGGATTTCATGTTGGACCTCCCTTGAACCAAGAAAGGATCATATTCTATTATAATTGTTGTCGATCAATTCTCAAAGATGGCTCATTTTATTGCTTGTAAAAAGACATTTGAATCACACTCTTGGTAATATGCTTCATTGCTTAGTACAAGATGATCCTAAACAATGAGATGATGTCTTAAGCCAAGCAGAGTTCCCTTATAATTTGATATTGAATCGGTCCACTGGTGTGTCTTTTTAGTATAGTCTGTACCAAAGCTCCTAATAATGTAATGGACCTAGCTATCATTCCCAATTGCCATAATCCTGCAGCAACTTGAATTGCCGAGAACTTCAAGTCTATGCTTGATGAAGTTTGTGCTAAGTTAGAAAGTTCAAATGAACATTACAAACAGATGGCTGACGTACACCGCCACTGAAAAATCTTTAAACCAGGAGATTTGGCGATGGTTCATTTAAGACAAGAGAGGTTCCCTTCAGGCTCTTATTTGAAACTCAGTCCCCATAAGATTGGTCCAGTTCGCATCAAACAACGTATCAATCATAATGTTGACATTTGTTGACATACCACTTGAAATACTCACTTCTTATACATTCAATGCATAAGATATCTACACCTATCATTCACCAGATGATGCCATCACTGAAATGTAATCGTTGGGACAGAGCTCTTCTGAAGCAGGGGAAGACTGATGCAGTGCACCACACACACAAAAAGACCTTTTTTTAATCTCCACTAACATAACATTGCTGCTCCACAACTCTTATTGTTCCCCAACTGCACTTATTTAGCTATTTTTAGTATTACGTAACTTTAGTCTTGTAGGAGACTAATACAGTAAAGAGGAGGAGATATACATACTAGAAAAGAAGAAGAAAAGATAGACGATATACTTTCAGTTTTATGTAGTTTATTAGTGTTAGCCTTGCTTCCATTGCAAGCAGGACATATGCATTTATGAACAATTGTTATGGCAATTGTATTTGGTAAGTTATACATAGGAGAGTGGGAAAAAATCAGCTAAATATAAAACTTAAATCAAACCTACAAAATTGATTGATTTAATTTGATTTAGTATTAGTTTACTTGGTTTGATTTAAATTTAAAATTTTGTAAAAGCAAAATAAATTATATCAAACTGATTAAGCATAATATATAAAACTATAAATTCCAAAAAAAATTCTTATATTGCATTATTATTGTTAAAAAATTTACAAGTTTTACATCCTATTTTGTATTTTCTGATAATATTACATTACAATTTCATTTGGAATCATGTCTCCTAAATTGATTGAATCTAATTCAAACTTATATATGTCGACTTGACTCTTATGTTTTAAGCTGAAAGATCATCAAATACACAATTTAGTGTACAAATGAATTTCTAAGTGATTAATCATAATCTAAAAAATAGTACTCACTAATATTAGAAAACATAATTATAATTTTAGATAATCATATTAGTGAGGGTACATTACATTACTATGCTATGCTGTAGATAGATAAGTAAACTAGGTGAGTAAGCGCAATATTAATGTTAATCTTAACTTCATTGGCTAATTTGAATGGTCTATGTCCACATAATCTCTTAATTGAACTAGAATTCCACATTTTGATTTTTATTGTTGACTTTACAGGAAAGAGTATGAATCGCAGGATCCAGAAATAATCAATCTAAAATAGACAAATCCATGTCAAATCAAACAACCACATTAGATTAAGCGCAGAAGGTTTGGGGTCGTCACTCGTCGGGGTGGAAAGTCTAAATTTGATTATTAATATAAAAAAAGTCAAATCAACAAATTTAAAAAAATAAATAAATAATAGAAAAGACTAATTTCTCAATCAAGTCCCAGTTTAGAAAGCTAGAAATCAACTGTAATTGGAGGCAATTGGAAGGAACAAACTTTCTAATATGATTAGCTGTATATGTAATATGAACTTGGCTAACTACTGAATTCAAATAGAATATACTTGTCACTTACAAATCAAATTAGGGAAGAAAATTCATAAAATTACACCAAAATTCACAAATGCTCATCAAACTTCATCTTATACACAAACCCCAACTAATAACAACAATAAATAAGTAAATTTGCAAATCAAACAAAAAAGAGATTTGAAAGAAATAAATGCATCAATTTCCAAAACCTTTCCATGCTCTCCAATTTAAAAACTAAAACCTAGATATTTAATAAAGTGAAAACAGAGTCACGAACCCATGAAGCCAGGAAAGGGATAAAGGGAAAAAACAGAGCTTACTTGGATGTAGGTAATGGATAAAGGAAAGAAGAAGCTACACTGTCATGAACACAAAGACCGTTTTCTCCTTCAAGCCTTGAGCTTTAGATGGAAGTGGGGATTTGGAGACTGGAGGGAACAAAACCAGCGAAGAAGCGGGTATAGTGAACGAAATGCATGATTGAAAGGGGTCGGCTAGGGCAAAAAATAAGATAAAGGGAGGCAAATTACCTAATAAACCTTGTTATAAAGTGTATTTTAATAGGACAATACAAGGTTCCGCCCTTGCACTTAGGTAATGATCATTAAGATAGATATTCCTCATTTCAATGAAGATTATCCACATCAATGGCTTACAAAGATTGGTTAGTTTTGTTTGAGCCAATTTATTCAACTCATAGCATTTTATAATTATTATGGTGTATATGAATAGTCCAACTTATCCTTAAGAATCCACTTTTATAGAATGTTAACCAGAGCATCGTAAAGACATTGGAAGATTTTGTAAAAGAGTTGGGGGTGCAAATAATTGGAGTAACACAATTGATGTACAATTTTGAAATCATTGAAATTATTGAACCAGCTCTAGAGGACCAATCATTACATGATCCATAGCATCGCAAATTCACTTGCTGATTATACTATATATAGAGGAATTGGATGCACAAATGGTTATGACGACACAATTTTGTGCACCAGATTGATTCAAATAAAAATGAGCGGAGCAATAAATTTTTATTAGTTGGGATACAAATTGATGATTTTCAAATTACTCTCAAACATCTTCGAGTGATTTTGTTTTCTTTTCTATTTAATAGTTTATAGTGAGGTAATATTTTGATCTTTCAAAAATATTAATATTTATTTTAATAATTTATCAAATATTATATTATATTAGTTGTATTAGACAAAAATCTATAATTATTTTATTTCAACTTAAATATTTAAGTATTAGTTGCATTGAAAAGAAAATTTTAACTCATAATTATAATATAAATATAAAATAGTAAGCATAGTAACAACAATCGCTTGGTGGTTTAGTTGGTAATGTTAACTCAGGTAAAGCCAGTGAGCTGAGTTTAAAACCCTCCCAAGATTGTGTCCCCTTTGTTATGGGTTATTACTTAGGTGTAGGGGTGTCAAAATCGGGTTTTGGCTCGGGTTCGGATCGAACCCGGAATGACCCGCGTTCAAACGGGTCGACCCTAACCTAACCCGGGTAGGAAAACGGGTCAGAAAATGGGACCCGGACCCGACCCGTTGGGTTGGCGGGTTGACCCGACCTGGGTCGTGAAGGCAGACGCACGGGCGAGCGCGCGGATGCGGGCGAGTGCGCGGGTGGGCACGGGCGAGCGTGCGAGTGCGGGTGCGGGTGCGGGTGCGGGTGCGGGTGCGGGGGTGCGTGAGGGTGCGGGCGAGGGTGCAGGCGAGCGCGTGGGTGAGCGCAGATGCGCGCGGGCAGGCCAGGGCAGGGTGGGCAGGCTTCGCGGGCAGGGGTTTAAATAGGTTTTCGGGTTGACCCGGCAACCCGTCGGGTCTACCCGAACCCGACCCATTTTTCAAACGGGTCGAATTCCTGAATCCGAACCCGACCCATTTTGAACTCGGGTTGGATTCGAGTCGGGTTTTCCGGGTCGGGTTCGAGTCGGATATTCGTGTGGTGTCAAATATTGACACCCCTACTTAGATGTATCGCACTACTATTTTTGTATGGCTTTAGAATTAGTTTAGCATACAACAAGTACCCGCTTGAAATATGTCAACTTGATAGTAGTGTTGAAATATGACTAATAGATACTCTAAGCCAGCCTAAATAAGTTTTATAAGCCTATAAATGTCTCAATAATTGAAAAAAAATGAGGATATGATAAATGAATGATTTTTTTTTCAATCTTTTATTTTTAAATTCTTGGAGAGTGCAAAAAAGCTTGAAATATTTTGTGGTGGATCTTTGATGCTATTAATTACCTTCAAGCCAATTCTGACCAAATCCAGCTAATTCCGCCCAAATAGACTTATAACTCCGTTAAGAAAGTCAGTGTAAAAAAATATTAAAATTTTATTTGAGATAATTTTCTTATTATTCTTCAAAATATTTTTCTAATAAAAAATTTTATATTAAAAATTTATTTTTAAAAATAATAAAAAAATTCCTAAATAAAAATTAAATACATAAATTTTAATATTTTGAGTGCCAGCCGAGGGCCGGCAACCCCGGTCTTCCTCCCTGTACGTCTCCCTCACTTTCTCTCTCTGCGGGGCTAAATTGGAGCACAGGCCCAATTCAACTCCTCTTCTGAAAGGCTTTCCTTTTCTGCTTCCTCGCTTGTCATAGTGCCCATTCATAGATTTCGATTGGACAGATGGGTCTCTTTCACCACTTTGTTCTCTGGGAAGCCTCTCCCAGCATCAGATTCTAGGGGTTCTCATTTTCCTTAAAAAAAGAGTTAGTACCTGTAGGCCTTTCGAGTTAATCGGTATTGCTTCTGCTCTTGGCTGCTTATATCTTGCTAGGTAAGGTACAGAACAAATATGGAGCTCAGGTTTTCTTTTCTGGAATATTAACCTAATCGCCGATAGAGAAGAAGAGAGTAAAAGTGATGAAGGGCGGCGCTGTTTTCTTGCTGACGGTTCTCCTGCTGCATATGCTCTTCATTGGTCTCGTTGCAGCCGAGGTATGCCTTGAACTAATCGCTTCTGTTTTAGATCTGCTGAGCTTATTAGCAGTGTTTGTGAAATTCTTTTAACTGATCCCTTTGGCACAACACTATTTTATTAGCCTTGAACTAATCACACGGATGTGGTTGCTTCTATTCTGTTGATCATATCGAACTTATGATTAAGGTTTGAACGTTTGAATTAGATTATTATACGTTTCAACCCGGATGTGTGAAATTTGAGTGATATGTCTTCTTGAAGTGATTATTATGAAAGAATCATGTCTCTTTTTATGATGTGCAATTTAATTCTGACATTGATTGAATCTTGAAGCTGTGCTACGCTAACTCTTTCAAGTCATCTGGTACTTTGAATTTAGGCTGACTCCAAAGAAATTCCTACGCCCGACACTAGCAGCCTTGCTGTAGATTTAAATGATACAAAAAATGCTTCTGATCATGTGAAAGGAGATGGCGAGAAGAAGGATAAACATCAAAATGACAAATCTCAGGAGGAAATTACTACAAATGCTCTCAATGACACGGGAAAGAATTTGAATGAGGGAAAGGATAAACCTTTGGAAGAACCAAAGGCATCTGGTGACCTCAGCAAGGAAACTTTGGATGAGGGATCAAATGAAAAGAAGCCACGTACTGTTGACTCTCAAGCAGCAGGATGTGACCCATCTAACAGATGCATTGACAAGAAGACCAAATTGGTTGCTTGTCTGAGGGTTCCAGGAACAGGTATTCTTTACCAGCATATATCACAATAAATTGTTTCAAACTTATCTTGCTGACCAGATAACTAGAAATCGATGTCTGATTTACTCTAAAAAATAGAATGTTATGTCATTGAATTGCACAAAGTTTTTAGGCTACGTAGTATTTATATAAATATAGTTTGCAAGAAGTAACAATGCTTATGCTTATTTATCATATTGTTCTGAAAGTAGATGTAGAGAATTTTGTCTTATTAGTTGGCTATACATCATACATCATATAACTTAGTGCCATTTAGTATGTTGAGTTAAGGAGTTCAGAGTTCTGTATTGCTTTAGGATAAGAAGTGCATTTACCGCATGAAAACAAATTTATATTGTTAGGACATACTACATAGTATTAAAGATAATAGGACCTTCTCTTTTATCTCTAAATCTCTATGATGATAAGGGGGGTTTGGAAAATGATACGCTTGGACCGGCCCATCTTGGACTGGTCCAGCCGGCCCAACTTATGGGCCAGCTCCTGCAGTACAACAGCGCAAGCATGTTGGTCTGCAAGCTCCCAATCTCGTCCCCCTTGGGGTGGGGTCCATTACTTGGGCTATTTAGTCCTTTTGTGTTTTTTTTGTGTTTGCTTTAAGTAGGAGTTTGTATTAGGGTTAGGGATGGGATAATTGTGGCTGATTTTGGGTTCTTGGTGCTTGGCGTTCTTGGGCTCTAGCGGTGTCTAGGGATTGGGAGATATAGATCCTCCTCTCGGATTGAGGATCAACTGTATCTTGG
Organism: Dendrobium chrysotoxum; assembly: GCA_019925795.1. NCBI lineage: Eukaryota > Viridiplantae > Streptophyta > Magnoliopsida > Asparagales > Orchidaceae > Dendrobium > Dendrobium chrysotoxum. Next base: position 52,575,346 of record CM034306.1, on the reverse strand, counting down.
TATTTTCCTTCCGCTATCTCTGATTATTGCAATAAATTGTTGTTTTCTAGTTTTTCCTCAGAGTTTTGTGGATATTTCCCATTGGTTTTCACTTTAGATCTTCAAGTGTTTCCTATCAAATTGGTATCAAGTAGTTTTTGGGACTATTTTTGGGCTGCTTTTGTGAAATCTGGTGGCTGTTTTTTGTCCGAAGAGGGGCTGTTTTGTTGTTTTAATTTGGGGTCAAGTTCCAAATTTTTGAATCCAACAAAAATTCGGGTATCGATGGCAGCCAAGAAAGTGGATGCGTTGGAAGAACGCCTTGAGAGGGAGATGAGCCAAATGAAAGCAACGATGGAGGATAGAATATCCTCTATGTAAGGCAAAGTTTCAGATCTTCATGAGATGATGAAGAAGATACTGGACAATCAAAATCAAACAGCGGCATCAGAGGCAAGATGTCTGGTAGGGAGTAATATGAATATGAAATTCGTAAAAGTGAAAACGATGTGGAGATCATAGAGGAGAGAGGCGTGGTTATGGGGTGCATGAACCAAGGGGTGCTAATTGGAAAGGAAAAGAGGGGGATTATGGTAGGAGGGGTGCTGATTTTGAAGAAAGGATGGGAGAAAGTGAAGATGGGTATAAGTATGTGCGTGGAAGGGAGGATCGGGACACTTGGGGAGAACTAAACAATTGGGGAAGGGAAAATTATGGAGGAATAAGGGGAAATGAAAGAGATCCGAAGGTCCGGATGTTGAAGATGCCCATTTTTGAAGGGGAGGATGCACATGGGTAGATCTATAAGATAGAGAGGTATTTCGCCGTCAATGGATTGACGGAGGAGGAGAAATTGACGGCAGCTGGCTTATGTTTGGAAGGGAAGACGTTGGCTTGGTACCAGTTTAGAGACATGAGGAGGCCTATACAAAGTTGGAGGGAGTTCAAGGAATGCTTATTGGAATGTTTCCGAACTGGCAGGGGAGGGGACTTCTATGAGCAGTTCTTTGCACTAGTACAGGAAAGTTCAGTGGCAGATTATCACGAGAGATTTGAGTACTTAGCGAGTCGATTGGATCGACTATCGAAGACTATTCTGGAGGGGAATTTCATGAAGGGACTTAAATCAGAGATTCGGGCAGCAGTGAAGGTCATGAGGCCTTGTGACTTGGGAGATGCTATGGAGCTGGCACAACTAATGGAGGATTACAGTACTAGGAGAGGGGAGCCAGAGGCAATAGTTCAGGTGGCTCTTATAGGATGACGACCACTCTCTTAGCACCCAAGGGGCCTGCATCGGGCAACATTCGTGAGTCCCCAAGGAGAAGCCAGTATGAGGAAGTGGGGGGAACTTCAAAAGACTGACGGAGAGGGAGATGCAGGAGAAGAGGGTGAATGGACTATACTTTAGATGTGATGAGAAATATACCCCAAGACACATGTGTAGGGACCGAACTCTTCAGGTTCTCATCGTCTGTGATGACGAGGAAACTAAGGAGGGAGGTGAGATTGAGACAGGGATAGAGGAGGAGGACAAGTTGCATCTTGATGTGGCAGAAGTCTCCCTAAACTCAATGGTAGGATTCACTCCTAGTCATGCCATGAAGTTGAAGTGGAAAATAGCAGACATGGAGGTGGTGGTGTTGATTGATAGTGTGGTTACTCACAATTTCATCTTCAACCAAGTTGTGGACCAATTGGAGGTGACATTGGTGGATTCAAGGTGTTATGGAGTGATGATGGGTACAGGGAAGGTGGAGACGGGCCAGGGGATCTGTTGGGGAGTATTATTGACCATACAAGGGGTTCAGGTGAGGGAGGATTTTCTCCCATTGGAGTTATGGAGCACTGATGTCATCCTGGGAATAAAGTGGCTGCAGACCTTGGGGAACACCAAGGTCAACTGAGGAGTATTGACGATGGAGCTGGTGGTGAAAGGGAGAAGGATAGTTATTAGGGGAGGTGCAGGGCTCTCCAAAGCCATGATATCACTTAAAACTATGGTGAAGAGTATATGGGAGGTGGGGGAAGGTTATCTGGTGGAGCTACAGAGGCTGGAGGGTATCATATTAGAGAAAGGTTGGGACATTCCTCTTTCAGTACATCTATTGATTCAATAATTCAGTGAGATTTTTCAGCCACCTCAGAGATTGCCACCGCTAAGGGAGCAGAAGCACGCTATCACCTTAAGGGAAGGTGTGTCACCCATTAATGTCAGGCCCTACCGCTATCCTTAATTTTAGAAGGATGAAATTGAGAAGTTGATCAGAGAGATGCTGGAAGCAGGGATTATAAGGCCCAATGTCAGTCCTTTTTCTAGTCCTTTTTCTAGCTCAGTGTTACTGGTTAAGAAAAAAGATGGGGAGTTTGAGATTCTGCATGGACTACAGGACAGTGAATAAGGAGCTGTGCCAGACAAGTTTCCTATCCTAGTGATAGATGAGCTGTTGGATGAGATGAGTGGGGTAGTTACCTTCACCAATATAAAACTGAAGTTAAGGTACCATCAGATCAGAATGAAAAGGGAGGATATGCCGAAGACTGCTTTCAGAACTCATAAGAGGTATTATGAGTTCCTAGTGATACTTTTTGGCCTCACTAATGCCCCAGCCACTTTTCTAGTCCTTCATGAACAAGGTTTTCTGACCCTATCTCGATTTGTGCTGGTATTTTTTGATGATATTCTGGTTTACAACAGATTAGATGGGGAGCATTGGGAGCACTTAAGGAAGGTTTTAGAGGTGTTACATGAGCATCAACTGAGGACCAATATGAAGAAATGTTGCTTTGCCCAGGCCAGTATGGAGTACTTGGGACATGTAGTCTCTCAGGAGGGTGTAGCTGCGGATCAAGCTAAAATTGAGGCTATGTTGAGATGGCCACTTCCCAAGAATCTCAGGTGATGCAATCATGTTTTTTTGTATTTCTTATTGAACAATGGTTTTTATTTTATTTTTAGTTATTTTATATTTTTGTTAGCTATCCAATGATGGAAGGCATCCTATGAGCATGGTAGGTTGTGCTTTGGGCTTGGTAGACCTTGGTTTGCTAGCTTGGGTCCTTTGGTGGTTGCTGATTTTCGGTTGGGAGTTGATATTGGAGTTCTGGTTTGGATGAGCTAAAGTTTAGCTCATTAATTCAAAAAGGCAAAAAGTAGTGAAGCTCATCAATGGAAAAAGGTGGAGTGGCTTGTGTCTCTTTTCCTTCCCCTATGTCTTCTCGGTTTCTCCTTTTCCCTCTCGGTTTTGGTGACTGTTTGCTCTCCCCAAGTTTTGCTGGTTGGTTTTCCCTAGTGTCTCTTCGGTTCCTTCTTTTGGTTGGTTTTTCCGGGTGCTTTTTCCCTGGTTACCTGTGCCGGCTGTAGTAATCTTTGTGCTAACTCTTTGGGAATATGGCTGGGTGGTTTCCCGTGGCTGTTTGGGGGAGATTTCCATGGCTTTTTGGCTGGTTGCTGTGGTGTGTCTCTTGGATGTCTGCACCTATTTTGGGGCTGTTGTTTTGGATAACCCGTGGCCTTCCCTTTCCCTATTTCCTATTGGTTTAGTTGGAGGTGAAGTGGCTGTTGGGTTTCCTCTCTCTTGGTTATAAATATAAGGTGTTTTGGGGAGGAAAGGAGTTGATGAATTTGAGTGCAAAGTTGCCAAAACCTGAGGGTTTCTTCTTGGAAAAGCTTGAGAGCTTTGTCCACCTTCTTCTCCTCTTTTCTATAGCTTGCGAGCTATATTCTTCTCGGGCTTCTTACCTCTTCATCTCTACGCAAGTTCCACTCCACCTGTATCCTTCCTCTAGTTCTTTTGGTGTTGTTGGTTGGCTGATTTGGAGAGCATTTGCCGGCGGAGTTTGGTTGGACGTTTGGACCTCTTGCTGTGGTGGACCATTCGGTTTGCTAGCCCTAAGCACATATTTTTATCTAACCTACTTTTCGATACATGTGAGGAGTCCGCTTGCGGATGTTCTGAGGATAGCAACTTTTTTATTTTTCTTTTTGTTTAGTTTGGTTTCAATTCTCCTTTGTCTTTTGGAAGTGTGGATGATTGCTACTATTTGATGTTAATTTAAGTAAGTGTTGCCTATTGTTCTCTTTATCTGGCTTTCTCTCTAGTTTGCTTGCATCATCAGGGAACTGAGGGGATTCCTAGGGCTGACTGACTACTACAGGAGGTTCGTGAAGGGTTATAGTACCATCACATGGCCACTGACAGAACAATTGAAGAAGGATGGTTTCTTGTGGGGGGAGGCAGCCACAACAACTTTTGAGAGATTGAAAAAGGCCATGACCACTGTACTGGTCTTGGCCCTACTAGATTTCAGCTAGGTATTTATAGTAGAGACGTATGCATCAGGGTATGTCTTGGGAGCAGTACTTATGTAGTGCCACAGACCCATTGCTTACTTCAGCAAGTGTTGACAGCTAGAGCCAGGTTGAAGTCAGTCTATGAGAGGGAGTTGATGACGATTGTGCTAGCCATCTAGAAGTGGCGACCTTATTTGTTGGGCCGATATTTCATTATCAGGACAGATCAACAGAGTCTGAAGTTCCTGTTGGAGCAGAGGAGCACCAGAAATGGCTATGAAGGAGTTCCATGGGATGGAGAACAAGGCGGCAGATGCCTTGTCTAGATGTATGGGGGAACTCTAGGAAGTGATCATGTCGATACCTCTGATGTTGGATTGGGGGGCCATTAAGGAGGAGAGTGTTCTGGATGAGGAGTTGGGTAGGATTAGGGCAGATTTATTGAAGGATGGGAGTAGCCACCCTGGCTATCCTCTAGAAAGGGAGAGGCTTTTGTACCAGGGGCGATTTATGATGCCTAGGATCTCAGTTCATATTTCACACCTGCTCCAGGAGTTCCATGGGAGTGCTATTAGGGGTCATTCAGGGGTGTAGAAGACATAGATGATACTCAGCTCAGAATTGTATTGGAAGGGGATGCACAAGGATGTGGAGAAGTTGGTCGCCAATTGTGAGGTTTGTCAGCGGAATAAGTACATGGTCATGGCTCCAGGAGGATTATCGCAGCCTCTAGCTCTACCATATTGGGTGTGGGAGGAGGTCTCCATAGATTTTATACACGGGTTATCTCCATCTAAAGGATTCACCTTGATTCTAGTGGTAGTAGACATGCTGAGCAGGTATGTTTATTTCATTTCCCTACGACATCCCTCCATAGCAGTGATAGTGGCATCAGCTTTCATCAGGGAGGTAGTCAGACTGCATGGGATACCAGAGGCTATAGTATCCGACAAGGATAAGGTCTTCCTCAACCATTTTTGGAGAGAGTTATTCAGACAACAAGGGACAATACAGAAGAGGAGCACTGCCTACCACCCACATATCGATGGGCAGACGCAGGTGGTAAACAGAAGCTTGGAGACATACCTACGATGCTTTGTGTCAGAAACCTCATGGCTTTGGGCCAAGTGGTTAGCATGGGCACAACACTTCATACCATTCTGCTTCTCAGATGACCCCATTCAAGGTGTTGTACAAAATAGATTCATCTCACATGGTACATTTTGTGCAGAGTAACACTCCAGTTTCTTCAGTAGAAGCATACTTGGAGGAGAGGGATAGGGTGTTGGAAGAATTGAAGAAGCATCTGTTGAGGGCTCAGTAGATTATGAAGAAACCGGCGGATGCGCATTAGAAAGACATCCAATTTGAGGTTGGTGAGAGAGTGTTCTTAAAGCTAAGGCCTTACAGGCATAGGACAACCACCTCCAGAAGGAATGAGAAGCTGACTCTAAGATATTTCGGCCCTTATAAGATATTAGAGAAAATTGGAGCAGTGACGTATCGTTTGAGGTTGCCTTCAACAGCCATTATCCACCCAGTATTTCATGTGTCACAGTTAAGAAGAGCTTTGGGGGATCACACAGCCAATTCAGAGTTGCCAGCAACATTTATTGATGATTTGGAAGTGGTTTTGGAATCCATGGAGCTACAAGGGGTACGCTTGGGAGAGGGAGGGGTCAAAGAAGTGTTGATCAAGTGGAAGGACCTTCATGATTATGACGCTACATGGGAGCCCTACAAAAGGGTGAAACATCAATTCTCATCTTTCCACCTTGAGGACAAGGTGGTTCTTGAGGAATCAGGGTATTGATACACTTGGACCGGTCCAGCTGGCCCAACTGCAGTACAGCAGGTGCAAGCCTGTTGGTTTGTAGGCTCCCAATCCTGCCCCCATGGGGTGGGGTCCACTACCTAGGGCTAATTGTTTGAGGGTTGTTTAGTCCTTTTTTGTTATTTTTATGTTTGCTTTAAGTAGGAGTTTTTATTAGGCTTAGGGATGGGATAATTGTGGTTGATTTTGGGTTCTTGGTGCTTGGCGTTCTTGGGCCCTAGCGGCGTCTAGGGATTGGGAGAGATAGATCCTCCTCTAGGATTGAGGATCAATTGCATCTTGGTATTTTCCTTCTGTTATCTTTGATTATTGCAATAAATTTTAATAAAATGATATATTCTTTAACAATTATAGAACATGGAGTATTTAATAGATGCCTTAAAACTTGATATAGAATAAAAAAGAAATGTGATGCATATACCTAACTTAAAAATAATCTTTGAACGTAATAATTTCTATTATGCATAAGAATTCATAAGCGATTGCAAGTTTAAAATTAATTTAGTAGTTTGTTGCAATGTTTAAAATTGCGCAATTGGGTATTGAGGCGTTTTTTGTTCGTGAGGTGAGACGTAAGCGTCAAGGCGTTGGCGTGAGCCTCAAAATAACAAATTGCGTAAAGTGCAAATAAATGTTAAAAGTGATTTTTTATATAATACCCAAATAACATATTAAAAGATGATATATTATCTTTCTATTGAACTATGAAGTAACATATTGATATACATATGAAAAAAAAAATTGCACATGATGTAAAGTGACTAGTGATAAATTCTATGAAATATAATTGAAATACAATATTATATGAGCAAAAAATATTAAATATAGAAACGCATAAAAGTATCATATAACATTAAGTTCAACTCCAAATTATTTCTTTCTCAGTTCCCTATTCATTTATATTTAATTTCTAAAAAAGGCTAAAATAGTTGGCAACAACTAGAAAATCATCTATACTATCATTATTTATGGAATCTTTATTTGAGTTGTTATTATAACAAATTGGTCTCTCCCCTGTCTCATCCTGTGAAGTCCAATACCTCCTAATATGCTTGTTCTTCATTTAGTCCAGGCATCTTTCTCTTTTATAAATATTTTTCATCAACATAAAGATGAGATTAATACTCCAAAATCTTTAGAGGAGGAGGTGGTGGTGGTGTGCAGCTTTCAAGTGATCCTTGACGGCTGCTATGACGGTGGTGGCTGTAGCAAAGGTGACAGGCTGGAGGTTGAGGCAGTCGAGAGAAAGTTGTTGCGACTCGGGGGTGCATGAATGTGTGATTTGTTCGGGGCTTTACTTTAAAATTTATGTAAGTTTTTAATAAAATATATATATATAAATAGAGTGAGGCGTAAGCCTTATGCTGGCGAGGTGAGGCGCACCTCAAGGTGGGCCTCAACCAAGCTGAGGCACAAGCCTCATAAAAAAAACTCGAGCCGTAAGCCTCGAGGAGCTTTTCACTGGAATTGCGCTGAGGCGGGCCTCAAGGCGAGCCTCATATTGCACAATTTTAAACAATAGTTTGTTGTAAAAATAAAAAACTTTAAGATAATATAAAACACATTTAATTCATAACTAAGGCTAAATTTAGATGTATAAAATTTCATATAGCAAGCTAAAGGGAATTCATTAGTCATCCATGTTTCTTTCATTTACATAATCTATTTCTCCTTCAAGTTGAAATTCTTCATCTTCAAAATCTTCTTATTTTTCTCATTTTTCTCCTCCTTGTGAGTCAATCCCATCTCTTTTTTGAACAATATAGTCAGATGAAGGTCAAGATGAACTAGCTCTCATTGTGGATGAACAACCTCTTGTTTTTTACATACTAAATCTTATAGACCACCTTCGATCAACTCCTGCTTATATCTCTTCAGTTTGGCTCCAAGTAAGATTTGCATCACCGAACTGTTGCTCACCAGCATGCTCCATTTTCCCAATTAATTACTCACACAATTTTCATTAATAGAATCCAAACTAATTGAATTAATAACATCTCACAAATTTGATCTTTTTTTCAAAATTTGACTGTTCTTGATGAACACTAAATCATTTTAGCGCTTTTAACCTAACCAATTTATCTTATTTATATGAATCTGTAGAAAAAATCATACTGAAATGCATATAATATTTAATTTATTTAGTATAGATAAAATTAATAAATTACTTATTTGCTCGAAGATACTCCAATTTCTCTAACCTCCAGCAGCATTGTGTACTAAATCTTAATGTCCAATTTTTGTAAATTTGGGGCTTATGCAGCATACATCTTCCACCACTCCACTATATTAAAAATATAAAATTATAATATCAATTCTAAAAGTTTTAATAAAAAAATTCAAATTTATGTAGAACTTTCAGTTGAGCATGCTCGGAGATTTCTTATCTCTATTAAGGATGACAAATTCAATTGCAATTAGGACAATAACATAATTATAAATAGAGAGTTATTAATCTATAACTATTCTCTCATTTGGGTCTCTCAGTGATTGGTCAATGACTGTATATAAACCTTTCATGAATTATCTTTTTGATTGTATTGTAGGCTTATTATTGTAAATAACTCTAGGTTTAAATAGTATCCGACTTAATGTAATAATTGTTAGAGTTGACACCTCAATCACTTTTCAATGATACAAAAGACTTTCTTGTACTTCATTTCATTTCCTCTAAATGCACCAATTATTGCACCCTTCACTTTATCCATTGCATCATAAATATAACTCAGTCGTTCTCTTGTCATCATCTATTAATCTCAAATTTTTTATTAATAGACCTGTATGTAATCTTTAAAGCGTAGCTCACATCATTCCAAAATATCATCTTGATAAGCATATCTTTTTTTTTTTTTGTACTTAACATTGAATTTAGATTTATTCCACACTTCAAGAAAAATATACATTTTAAATTGTCTTTTTTGCTTATGCATGCTTGCAAGAATGATGAAAAAAGTATCAAAACGGGAGATCACCTAGTCTCACCAATTATGTACTACTTGCATATTTTCTCATCATGTTAGGAATAGTTGCACAATTATATATATAGCTAGTTAACTCTAAAGCTTTCTTTATAATATTTTTCACTTGAATAGTCTTCCCAATATCTTAAAATATCAAATCGATGCAATGGGCTGCACATGATGTCCAATGTATACATCCTATTTTTTATAGGCATTTGACCTACACGATGTCAAAAACTTAAGATGTGCATCAAAGAGGTTAAAAATTAAATATACATACATAAAATACTGTAAATTACTTATCTGCATCAACATAGTGATAGGCAATACTTGAGTTCGCAAGTAACCCTAAGGTAATACTTGAGTTCGCAAGCAAACCTACCCAAGATCGGAGAGCAAACAGCAGCAGATTTTGCTGTTTGCTGCAGGAAATCAGCAAGAATCAGCAAAAATCTGTAGGGAAACTGAGACAAAACAGAGAAATGCAAGGGAAATCTGTAGCAAAATCAAACAAGCACTTGTATTCCACTAGAAGAATAATAAAAACAGCAAACGATACAAGGATCTTCAATTCGAGAGGAAGATTAACTCTCCAAAATCTCTAGCCAAGAAGACTAGAGCCCAAACCTCCAAGAAGATCTCAAATTCTAGTTCAAATTCAAGATACCCTAATTCCCTCCCAATCCCCCCTAATTAACAATAAAGGATTTCTCCAAAATTCCTAAACAGCCCTTACATTCAAATTTTCCCTCTCAAAAATTGCATTAAGCCCCCCCATGGGGCCCACCTATGTTCCGCCCCCCTCCCTGCTTTGTCCGCCTGGAGTAGGTTTGGACCGGTCCAGGCTGTCCAGCCGGCCCCTCCTGGGCCGGCACATGCTGCATAACACATAGCTATAGTGGTCATCTGTAACCACTTGGAACACATTCTCCTATCCAATCTTCTCTATTTGTGCATTAAGGAGTTCGAAGAACTTTTAGATTCATATATGGACTCCAATAGTATCATATTGGAAGGTGAATTAACCAATATATTATTCTCTATGATTAGTCTACCCATTTGACCTAAAGGTGCACTCCTTCTCTTAGCACCCTTTTTTTGTGATCCTCCACATCTTTTATAGTTGTCTGTTCTCTTTCAAGTGAATAAACTATCAACTCATGATAAGAAAGCAGTTTAGGACCCATTTTACATTGTGCAGTGGCCTTTACCATATGATCAAAACTTTTCAACTTCATTGCATTGAAAGGAATACCTACTTGATAGAACCATCTAGGTATGTATTGTATAGTTCTATCCTTTATTACCTTATCCAAATATTCTTTGATTCCCATTTGGTTCATATTTTTCTTTCATGCAACTTGTTTTTAAGGATCTTGGTATAGGAAATGATCCATAGAAGCTTTCATTTTAAGGTGCATTGATTCTTCAGTATTCTTTGTCATCCTCTCATCATGTTACATAAAGTTTGTTTCAATATTTTTATTTCTTCTTGATTAGGAAGTATCTCCTCTCTTGCATCCAAAAGCACCTTCGTATATTTAGTCATATTACTTCTTTTACATGCTTCATAAGGATTAATAAAATGCTCCTCGGGTTTAGATATATCTCTTTTCCACAATAAATGCATATGTGGCAAAGAGTATTTGATCCAACTTTTAACTTGGTATACTTCCAAGTCAGATCTTTTTCTCCTCACATTTGAATCGGCCATACCTAAATTTTTTTTATATAAATGAATAAATTTAATCATGAATATCAAAAAAATGCGATCAATTAAATAATTTATTAATAACTAATATTTTTATATAAATAATTTAATATCAAATAATTTCCTATGTAAATGAATAATTTATTAATTGAATTTTTAGATCATAATTCATAAATTTTATAGATAATTAATATCTTTATATGAATCATATAAGAATATGAATTTAATTTCTTAAAACATCTACATACTCAAACATATTTTCTTCAAGAAATATTATTTGAGAAATATAAATTAAATAAATATAAATCAAAGATTTTTTATTTAAAAGAAACATAAATAAAAAATATGCTCAACATAAGAAATTATGTTAAATATATAAATATAACAAATATTATTTATTTTTTAAATCATAGAAAAATTATTTACTTAGACAAATGACATCTAATGAATTCAATTTTTCTAAATTTAGAATCTTTTTAAATTATAAAAATATTTGATTAAAAAAACATTCTCATAATTTCTTAAACAAAAAACATTCTCAAAATCTTTTTAAAATAATTATTTACTTGAACAAAATTATATCACTTATGGCTTGGTCCTTCATAATCATGGGGAGGAAGGTCAAGGAGAAGAGGGCCTTGCACTGCCAGCCATTCAAAAGCTAAGTAGCGATTGTCGTTGGGAAGGCCAAAGCTTGTGATCGTTGTTGGGGAATGTCGCAAGTTGTCATTTTAGGTTGAGGGGTGCGGCTGTATGATTAGGGCGAAATTGCAGGACGGAGAAAATGGAACGAGTTTTTATAAAATTTAACCAATGCTCGTTTTAAAACGGACCACACCATTGAGCCCTACCGCCCGCTTTGCAGGGGCACTATGCATTGCTTGGCTTCTAAAGCGTGCTTTTAAATTCACTGTGGACAAGCATATATAAGAGAAAAAAGGATCAATCCACTAGTGCCAGGCCTCCTAAAATAGACAATGGAGAAGAATACAACATCTAGCTAAATGCAGAAAACAAAAAAAAAAGGCTATATAGGCGTACACTTTGTACTTACGTCCTCTAAAATAAGTTAAAATAAGTTGGAAAAATTGGGGTCAAAGAAAAAAAAAATCTAAGGTAATAACATTTTGTTGAAGATCAATTATTGAGGTGCTCCTACCATGATCAGAAAAGTATTTCGAAAGAAATTGTGTTTACTTTAATTAAAAATAAATTCTTACCAATTTTATTATCCCATGTGTAACCCTTCTTTCTGGTAACACCACATGCCCATGCAAGCTGTGAGAACACACAGTACTGAGCAAGAGGAGGAAGGAAAAACTAAGGCAAAAATCCATAAAAATTGATATAAAAAGAAAACGTGTAGGTCCGTCTTTTTTTTTTGTTTTTTTTTTTGGTGTTGGCGAGGGCTTGAGCAGGGGGTTGTAGCGATTCTTTTTTTTTGGGCTGGTCTGTCTTTGCTTACCCACATTCTTTGGTCCTCCCACCTTCCCCTACCATGACATACCTTCCTGTTGACCCCTATTGAAATAAAAAAAAAATCATAAAAGGAAGATAGATACCTCTGCTCCGTCGGATCTCTGAAATCCCGCCGAACCCGTAAATCCCGCTAACCTGTAAACGACGCCAAATCCATCGCTTCTCCGCGATTTCTGTAGGGGAACCATCTGCTGCTCTTGTCTATAAAACAAAGGGGAAATGAGCTCTGTTGTCGCTTCTTCACAACTCCACGCGAACCCACAGCTCGCAACCTCTCCGACCAAACTCCTCCGACCCATTCCTCTTCTAGCCGAACTCTGCCCTAGCTTCACCCGACCTCTCGTTTTCTCCGATCCAGAGAGAGAGAGAGAGAGAGAGAGAGAGAGAGAGAGAGAGAGAGAGAGCTTTCTCTCTAACCAAACCGTAAGCTTTCGATCTCCTTGCCCTAGCCGATCTCCCCCTTCTCCACCTCCTTCAACAACGCTCCCCTCCAGTTGGATCGGAAGCTACGCCATTTGGATCGCAAGCAAGGACGCGAGCTTGCTCGTTTGCGAAGGTAGCCTTCTCCCTCCCATTCGCTTCTTCAGCCAGATCCCGTAGATCCATCGAATCAAAAAGAGGGAAACGAAGGACTTATTCCACCGTGAGATTTACGGGGCAATCAGAGCCCGTTTGGGAGAATTTAACACAAATCCTGCATAAATCCTGTTTCCCGACGGCAGTTCAGGCTAAATCCCGCTAATTTTCTTTTTAATTAGCTTAATTATAATTAATTTTACTTAATTATATTTAATTACTACTAATAGTAATTAATTGTGATTAATTAAAATCAATTAAAATTAGTTAATAACTTTGATTTATAATTAATTTTAAATTAAATATAATTAATTATAGGTTAAATATGATTAATTATAATTAATTTGAAATTAACTATAAAATAAATTAATCTAATTTATAATTAACTTTAAATTAATATAATTAATTATAGATTAAAATATAATTAATTATAAATGGTTTTTAATTAATTATAAATTAAATTGATTAATTTATAATTAGTTTTAAAATTAAATATAATCAATTATATATTAATATAATTAATTATAATTAATTTATAATTAATTATAAATTAAATTTAATTAATTTATAATTAATTATAGATAATTTATAACTAACTATAAATTAAAGATGCTTTCTCTTGCCTCGATTTATGTGCTAGCACCACCGACGCTTGCAAAGGTATACCCCCCAAACTCTAAAAATCCGTCTTCGACGCTTACAACGAGACGAACAATCACATATGCACGCTTTTCTCTAGCGTGGTGGGAGAAAATTCACTGTGATGCTAGCGACGAGGTGGGCAATCTTCTAAAGACCTATTTTCGGTGTTTGCGACACGCCAAGGGACCCCCTATACATGCTTTTCTCTAGCGTGGTGGGAGGGAACTCGGTGTGGCGCTTACAACGAGGCAGGTGAGCCTTGTGCGTGCTTTTCTTAGCACGGCGGGCCAAAAATATAAGTACTTGTACGCTGCTCTGTACCTGCGGGAAAACAAACTGTGTTCTTTTAAAATAGGTACTGAAGACCCATGCACGCCTTTCTCTGGCGTGGTGGGGTTAAAGATTTTACAGCCACGGTGTCCAAGGGCACCTACCGTACACGCTTTTCTCTAGCGTGGCGGGAGGCCCAGTTTCTCATAGTTTCTCCTAAACGGGAGAGACACCGGGAGGCTGCCGAAATTTCGGGTGAACATAAGACCGCACTTGGACCTGATTTGGACTCAAATGAGCAGTGGACTTGTGAACTTGAATCAAAATTTGGACAATCAAAGGACTCAATTTGGACAATGAATTGAACGTAAAATTGAGCCTAAAATGAACTCAAATGAATTAAATCCAAACTTGAACAAAATACATTAAGAACTTGGAATTCAATGTGATAACAAGGACTTTTGACTTTACTTGAACAACTTGAGCATGCAATAGAATTTTCAGTTACAAGGAACTTGACATACAAGACTTGAACTGGATACAAGAGACTTGAACATTAACTTGAGGCTAATTTGGATACTAATCAAGCATAATTTGGACATGATTTGAACGATTTAGACTCAAGTGAGGATTTGATTTGAGTTTACATTGAACTCATACTTGAACTTGCAAAGACTTCAGAAGATTTTGAACAAGCACTTGAACTTGTACTTTGAATTCGAACTGTACAACATCAAGTGGAACTTGGACTCGAATGTGACTTAGTGCATACGCACTGGACTTACAAATGAAATCAAAATGAGAACTTGAACTTCAATGAACCATGTATTTAAAATCAAACTCAAAACAAGCTTGAGCAAATGATATTGAACTGAACCTAGGTTCAAACACATACACAAAATAGAATTTGAATCGTATACAAGGAAACTCAAGCTACAAGAGCATGTGTGCGGTCAATAGTGACTCAATGTCAGATGAAATACATTAATCCTTACAAACGAATGTGACTAAGACGTGACAAATATAAACACTCGCGAGCTCTTGTAGAAAGGATATTGCAACATCCTCTTAACCAACATCGAGGTACAAGAAGGCACACTACAAGACCTCAATGCATATAAACAAAGAGCGATACTCAATTCACAGCATCTAAGCAACCACCAATCATCAATACTCGAATACATAAGCATACGATGAATGATGTTAGTTTATACAACGACAGATGTAGTGGACTCTCACAATAGTCTCTACAAGATTAGATGCATCGTACCTACAAGAATAATAAATAGTTGCAGAACGCATAGGTGTCCCCTATATACATTATCGAAAATCTCAATACAAACAATAAATCGCCTGTTAATTTAAGAGGGCGACATTGGAGAGCGATAGTGGAGGACCCAACGCCGCAAATAAGTTGTGGATGGCAAAGGTGGACATTATACCGTTGTAACAGACTCCTACAAAAATCCCTACAAGATTAAGATGGCAACATTATCAATTGATAGTGGAAGATTCGTCTTCGCAAACAAATTACATCAAACCCACCTGAGATTGGTGAGAGATGAATATAATGCA
This sequence comes from Dendrobium chrysotoxum, assembly GCA_019925795.1. Classification (NCBI taxonomy): domain Eukaryota; kingdom Viridiplantae; phylum Streptophyta; class Magnoliopsida; order Asparagales; family Orchidaceae; genus Dendrobium; species Dendrobium chrysotoxum. Next base: position 52,560,026 of record CM034306.1, on the reverse strand, counting down.
GGAACAATGGCTCTTCTATGAATACTTCCAGGATGTCGTAGTGAATATAACGGGTCCCCATAAATAAACACGAGCCACCTGTGGATAACAACAGTGGGTATATTGTAAGTATAACGAACCCTTGTCAACACAAGTATAGGTATCACCTACAACGGTGGTGATGATTGAGACTTCCAAGTACGTCGGGTATGAAGGCAACTCGATGTATGGAGAAGGATACCTCTCGGTGAATGTGAAAAGGGAGTTTGCATCATAGCAATGAGGTATCTCGTTGCAACCAGGTGATAACGCCACGATTCTCCTAAATCTAAAAGCAGGAGATTCGTTAGTGCACTATGATCCACCTGAAGAAAGTAAGTAGTGCACGACAGTCTACCTGTATAAGGCAGCGAACAACTCAACCTAGAAGCTATTATAATACGCCACCGAATCCGCAACATTCTTACAAGCGGACAGAAGGCGTGTACGAGCTTCCAAATAGAACACTGCGTTCAAACGAGGGTTTCCCACACAATCGAGCAACGTCAAATATTTCTAAAATACCCCCGCACGTGCACCGTAATATGTATGCACATAGGTACACCGAAATACACCGTAAATATTAATGTTCTCAAGCCCTTAGGTCTGCTGTGAGTCTTGTGTGACACTTCAGACAATAACATAGCCATCGTATACTGATAGTGGTTCCCATGGCAGGAAAAAATGAAAAGACAGTAGGAATGCTGACACTGACTATGCATTAAAAATTCTATCCTTGTGGACCAAAATTTTTATGAAAAGTGATTGAAACCCCTTAGGTTCGTACTTCTAAGTTTGTGCAATTACGTAGATGATGTCTTATATCCAAGAGCAGAAATCTCATTAGGAAATCTTTGGGCTTTGAGCTATTTTTCATAACTATTTGTGCCAACTGTTGTGTAAAAGTTTTTGTCCATACACAGCGATGGCCTTTTGCATCGCTCCACCAGTTTGAGAGCACCTTAATGTAGAACTGATGGCATGACACATTTTTTATAAAAGCATTTGTGCTTAGCCTTAATTGTCAATTGGGCTGTAGGTTCACAGACGTGATCGAACATTTTAGAAGTGGTGTGTAGACTGTACACAAAGTTAAGTAGAGTGGGAAATTTCGATCAGTATATGACATTCTATTGTTGATACGTTCAATTCTTATTTTCGTGCTAGTTATTTAGCTAATTTATTCACGTGAAAGGTGGATTCTCTTCCATACTTCAATGGCATATTTTTATCCCCATCAGAGCCTGAACTTGTTGTGCAGTTCGGCTTGCGTTTTGTTTTCCTTGACAAATCTGACTTTGGAACAGATACGCAAGCTCTCTCGCTTGTCATTCAGAACAAAGGAAAAGGATCTCTTGACGTAAAAATCATTGCCCCTTCTTTTGTAAATCTGGAGCAAACAAATATGCAAATCAAAGCAAAAGAAGACAAAGAGGTATCGTTGTTTACCTATGTCTCCAAAATTCTCAGAAGGATAAATAAAGTTTAATGTTCATTTGTGTTTTTTGTCCTTTTTTTTCTTTCTACAATAAGGAGTAATAAAAGACTTGCCCTAAGATTGTGGGGTACTAAGAGGATTACTTATTAGGAATCAATGATATCAGGGTTGAAGAACTTCATCATTAGCCTTATCCCAGTTATTTGGGTTTGGTCTAATGAATCCTTAATTTTCATTTTTATCAGTCTAGGGTATTAAACTTATTCTTCATAAATTATTTTGAACAACTTTTATCCAAGTTACTTTAGTTTTATTATTTTTCATTCATAATCATCTAGCACTAATTTTATCAACTCATTTAATGTGCACTTTTTACCTTTTGTTGCATAGTTTAAAACTATCTAGGTTTATTTTTACTGACCTTATCTTCAATGGATGTCACTTCAACCTTATTTCTAATATAAATATTTGTTAACTTATTCTTCAAAGTTAATCATGATTTTGAAAGTCGGACTATATATTGAATTGGAAGAAAAGGTGTAAGATTCAAATGTTGAATCGGGGTTCAATTGAATGATATAATACATGTAAAAATTATTATGACTTAAATAATGCAATAAGTGTAGTCTAAGAGAAATATATAATGAAATATAAATGATATGCAAAAAATATTTTCTATAATTTTAAAATTAAACACCTCAATATTTAAATGACAAACCTTTTATTTTGAAGCCATGATGATTCTTTGAAATATTCTATTCCCTGATAGGAAATACTTGAGTTCGCAAGTAATCCTTTGGATTTACTTGAGTTCGCAAGCAACCCTAGCAATAATTGGATCAAAACAACGAGAAAATGTAGAAATAGTCGTGGAAGAACAATCAAACGATAGCAATTTCTTATAGAAAATCAAAGAGAAACAAGAACAAAGCAAGATACAAGAGATCCTCAATTTGAGAGGAGGATCGTCTCTCCCAAATCTCTAGACAAGAGAGTCTAGAGCCCAAGCATCCAAGAAAACCCTAATTCCAATCAAACAAAATATGAAAACTCCCTAATCCCTCTCATCCTCTTTAATACCAATTATTTCCTAATACAATCTCCCTCCTAAGCTCAAATCGCCCCCTCCTTTTGAATTTCAAATTCACTTGCTAAGGTGGGGCCCACCTTGTGGGCGGGCAAGGGAAGGGAGGCGGACTCTGTCCGCCTCCTGTATACGTGAGCCGGCCTTTGGGCCGGCTGGGCTTGAACCGGCCTAACAATACCGCCCTCCCAAAGAATACCTTGTCCTCAAGGTGAAAATCTGGAAACTGATGTTTTACCCTCTCGTATGGCTCCCATATGGCCTCGTAGTCAGGAAGGTTCTTCCACTAGATCAACACTTCCTTAGTTCGTCTTCTTTCTGGCGAGCCCCCATTATCTCCAAGGGTACCAAAATTACCTCTAAATCCTCAGTCAGTGTCGCCGGTAACTCAGGGTTGGCTGTGTAGTCACCAATAGCCTTTCTTAACTGTGATACGTGAAACACCGGATGTATAGTTGCCTTTGGTGGTAGTTTCAGTCCATATGCTACTGCTCCGATCCTTTCCAGCACTTCATAAGGCCCAAAGTACCTTGGAGCCAGCTTCTCATTTCTCCTGTTGGCGACTGTCTTCTGTCTGTATGGTCGGAGCTTCAAGAATACCTTTTCCCCCGTTTCAAACTGGATGTCCTTCCTATGCCCATCCGCTTGTTTCTTCATAATCTGTTGGGCCCTCAATAGATGTCTCTTCAACTCCTCCAGCACTCTATCCCTCTCCTCCAAATACTCCTCTACTGAAGAAACTGGAATACTGCTACTCCCAAAGTGCACCAAGTGGGGAGGATCCCTTCCGTACAATACCTTGAATGGGGTCATCTGAGAGGCAGAGTGAAAAGAGGTGTTATACCAGTATTCGGCCCATGATAGCCACTTAGCCCATAGCTTGGGTGTTTCCGACACAAAGCACCTCAGGTAAGTCTCCAAGATCCTGTTGACTACTTCCATTTGGCCATCCGTCTGTATGTGGTAAGCTGTGCTCCTCTTGAGAACTGTCCCTTGTAATCTGAACAATTCATTCCAAAAATGGCTGAGGAACACCTTATCTCTATCTGATACTATCGCCTCTAGTATTCCATGCAATCTGATCACCTCTCTGATGAAAGTTGAAGCCACTGTCATTGATGTGTAAGGGTGTCGGAGGGGGATGAAATGAGCGTACTTGCTCAGCCTGTCCACCACAACTAAAATCACCGTGAAGCCTTCTGAACGGGGTAGCCCATTTATGAAATCCATGGATATCTCCTCCCATACTCATCCCGGTAGAGCTAATGGCTGTAGTAGTCCTCCTGGTGACATAGCCATGTATTTGTTCCTCTGACAGATATCGCATCTGGCTACCATCTCCTCTACATCTTTATGCATCCCCTTCCAGTATAACTCCGAAGCTAGCCTTCTGTATGTCTTATGCAAGCCTGAATGGCCCCCTACAGCGCTTCCATGAAACTCCTGGAGCAAGCTCGGGATGTGGATCGAGGATCAGGGCATCACGAACCTCCCCTGATATAGCAATCTGTTTCCCTCCAATGAGTACCCTGGGTGGCTACCCTTTTTCTTCAACAAATCTGCCTTGATCTTTCCCAAATCCTCATCCCTAGCACTTTCTTCTCTGATGGCCTCCCAATCAAGTATCAAAGGAACCGATAGTGTCACTGTCTGCAGCTCCCCCATACATCTGGATAAGGCATCCGCCGCCTTATTCTCCACTCCTGGTCTATACTGAATCTCAAAATCGTACCCCAGCAACTTGGACAGCCACCGCTGATGCTCCTTTGTCACCATCCGCTGCTTCAGTAAATACTTCAAGCTCCGCTGATCTGTCCTGACAATGAAGTGCCTCCCAAGTAGGTAGGGCCGCCACTTCTGGATGGTCAAAACGATGGCCATTAATTCCCTTTCATAGACTGACTTCAGCCTGGCTCTGGCGGTCAGTACCTGGCTGAAATAGGCAATGGGCCTACGACTCTGCATAAGCACTGCACCCAGTCCGTATCCGGATGCATCTGTCTCCACGATGAAGGTCTGAGTGAAATCTGGCAAGGCTAGGACCGGTACTGTAGTCATGGCCTTCTTCAGGCTCTCAAAAGCTGATGTAGCCGCCTCCCCCCATAGGAACCCGTCCTTCTTCAACTGCTCGGTGAGTGGCCATGCTATAGTGCTGTACCCCTTTACGAACCTTCTATAGTACCCTGTCAATCCTAGAAATCCCATCAACTCCTTCAGATTCTTTGGCACTAGCCACTTAAACATTGCCTCAATTTTGGACTGATCTGCTACCACCCCTTCCCTTGATATAACATGGCCCAAGTACTCTACACTGCCTTGTGTGAAACAACATTTCTTCAAGTTGGCCCTCAGCTGGTGCTTCTGCAGTACCTCTAATACCCTTTTCAAATGCTCCCAGTGCTCCTCCTCTGTTTTGCTGTAGACCAAGATATCATCAAAGAATACCAATACGAATCTTCTGAGATATGGTTTGAAAACCTTATTCATAAGGGCCTGAAAGGTAGCGGGAGCATTGGTGAGGCCAAAAGGCATCACCAGGAACTCATAGTGTCCCTCATGAGTTCTAAAGGCCATCTTGGGTACATCCTCCTTCTTCATCCGGATCTGATGGTATCTGATTTCAAGTCTATCTTGCTAAAGATCACTGTTCCACTCAATTCATCTAATAGCTCGTCAATGACTGGTATAGGAAACTTGTCAGGGACAGTCTCCTTGTTGAGGGCTTTGTAGTCCACACAAAAACGCCAACTGCCATCCTTCTTTTTCACTAATAGAGCAAGATTAGAGAAAGGACTGATGCTGGGTCTGATGATTTCTGCCTCCAACATTTCTCTAATCAACCTTTCAATTTCATCTTTCTGGAACTGAGGGTAGCGATACGGTCGTACACTGATGGGTGACACTCCCTCCCTTATCACGATGGCATGCTCCTACTCCCTCTGCGGTGGCAATCCCTAGGGTGGCTGAAACACCTCTTGGAACTGCTAAATCAACGGCTGAATGGAGAGGGGTATATCCCCTCCCTCTAATTCTGCTCCCTCCAAACTGTGCAGCTCCACCAAGTATCCTCCTCCTGCCAACTGTATATCCTTCACCATAGTTTTGAGAGAAACCATGAATTTAGATAGCCCTGCATCTCCCTTAATCACCACCTTCCTTCCATCTATCACTAACTCCATCGTGAGTGCTTTCCAGTTCACCTTGGTGTCTCCCAAAGTTTGCAGCCATTTCATCCCCAGAATGACATCTGTACTCCCAAGCTTTAGTGGAAGAAAATCTTCCTTCACCTGAGTCCCCTGGATAGTCAGTAGCACTCCTCTACAAATCCCCTGGTCCTTCTCCACCTTCCCCGTACCCATCATCACCCTGTAGCAACTCGTATCCACCAATCTAATTCCCATCTGGTCGACGACCTGAGAGGAGATGAAATTGTGGGTAGCCCCACTATCGATCAGCACCACTACCTCCCTGTCATGGATCTCCCCCTTCACCTTCATGGTATGATTCGTCGTGAATCCTACCACTGAGTTCAGGGACACCTCAGCCAGATCCAAGTGCAGCTTCTCCTCCATCTCCTCCTCTGTCTCCTCCTCCCCTCCCTCCTCAGTTTCCTCGTCATCACAGACTGTGAGAACCTGAAGAGTTTGGTCCTTGCATCGATGCCCTGACGTATACTTTTCATCGCACCTGAAGCACAACCCCTTTGCCCTCTTCTCCTGCATCTCCTTCTCTGTCAGCCGCTTGAAATTTCCCCCACTTCCACTTCCTCCTGTCTTCTCCTTGGTGGCCTCTCAACTCCATCCAGTTGCAGGACCCTTAGGTGCTAGATGGGTGGTCGTCATTCTGTAAGTCCCCCCTGTGCTGCTGCTCCTGGCTCCTGGCTCCTCTCTCCAGATTCCTCTGATTCTCCACCAACTGGGCCAACTTCATGGCCTCCCCTAAGTCACGGGGCATCATAACCTTTACTGCTGCTCTGATCTCCGCCTTCAACCCCTTCATGAAATTTCCCTCCAATACTGTATCTGAGAGTCGCTCCACCCTGCTAGCTAGGTGCTCAAATCGCTCTCGGTAGTCAGCTACAGACCCCTCCTGTGTCAGAGCAAGGAACTGCTCATAGAAATCCCCTCCCCGATCGGTTTGAAAACATTCTATGATGCAATCCTTGAATTCTCTCCAGGTCCTGATAGCCCTCCTCTGGTCTCTCCACTGGTACCATGAAAGGGCTTTTCCTTCCAAGCACAAGCCTGCGGCAGTCAGCTTCTCCTCCTCCGTCAGCCCATTAACGGCGAAGTATCGCTCCACCTTGTAAATCCACCCATAAGCATCCTCTCCTTCGAATATGGGCATATTCAACTTTCTCACCTTCTGGTCGCTGCCGTTTCCCCTGATCCTTCCATAGTTTCCCCTCTCCCAAGTGCTGGGTTCCTCCCACATTTCCCGATCTTCCCTTGTCCTGTCATGTCCCAAACCCCCTTCTAAATCCCTCCTTATGTCTTCAAAATCAGCACCTCGACGGCCATAGTATCCCTCCCGGTGCTCCCACTCAGCACCTCTTGGCTCCACGCCTCCATAACCTTGTCTCTCTCTGTATCTCCCTCCTCTCTCCTCACTCTGGAAAGGCTCCAGATGGGGTCTTCCTCTTCCCCCTTCCACGATTTCCACCTCTTCTTTCTCCATACGGATTTCAGAATTGGTGTTTTTCGCTTCAGGGCCTTTTGCCTCAGATGCCGCCGTTTGGGTTTGGAATTCCAACATCTTCTTCATCATGTCCCGTAGATCGGCCACTTGCCTTCCATGGAAGACATTCTTTCCTCCACGGTTTCCTTGATTTGATTTATCTCCCCTTCGATCCTTTCTTCCAAAACATCCACTTTTTTGGCCGCCATCACAATCCGGAGTTTGTAGATTCACGAAATCTGAGTTTTGGAGTAAAAAAACAGCAAATTCCTCCCTTTCCGGCCAAAAATCTGCTGCTGGAATTTGCCGAAACAGCCCTCCACTGATCCCAAGACTTGCTCTGATACCAATTTGATAGGAAATACTTGAGTTCGCAAGTAATCATTTGGATTTACTTGAGTTCGCAAGCAACGCTAGCAATAATTGGATCAAAACAGCGATAAAACGTAGAAATCGTCGTGGAAGAACAATCAAATGATAGCAATTTCTTATAGAAAATCAAAGGGAAACAAGAACAAAGCAAGATACAAGAGATCCTCAATTCGAGAGGAGGATCGCCTCTCCCAAATCTCTAGACAAGAGAGTCTAGAGCCCAAGCATCCAAGAAAACCCTAATTCCAATCAAACAAAACATGAAAACTCCCTAATCCCTCTCATCCTCTTTAATACCAATTATTTCCTAATACAATCTCCCTCCTAAGCTCAAACCGCCCCCTCCTTTTGAATTTCAAATTCACTTGCTAAGGTGGGGCCCACCTTGTGGGCGGGCAAGGGAAGGGAGGCGGACCCTGTCCGCCTCCTGTACACGTGAGCCGGCCTTTGGGCCGGCTGGGCTTGAACCGGCCTAACATTCCCTTACTTTAAGAAATTGATTCTCGAAAAAAGAATTAAAGATGAGAGACATATAGCATCAAATAAGAAAAGATATGTGAGTAAATATAAGTTGAAGTAAAATAATACTTAATACCCATGCACACATATTGATATAATGTACCTCCATTTTCAGAATGACCTTCATGATAGGGCCTGCCAAAATGAAATTTTCCAGATTTACACTACTTTCAAGACATTTAATCCAAAAAATCTAATAAACTATATATTCTCATTGGCAATAAGCTGTCTTATGGAAGAATTTATAACGTGATATCCAAGCTCAAATTATTTTTGCTTTAGGTTATGACGTCAATTAAGAAAGTTGAGCGTGTTTAAAAGATCATTAGACATTTGTGGTGCTCAAGAAAGAATTTGACCAACTAAATTTATCAAATAAGAGACATCGACAATTAGTTTGAGAAAAATAAGTTAAAAGCATGCAGTTACAATCGCTGGGTTTTTGGCCTGTGACCAAGAAAGTACAATATATGTTTCTCTGCATATTAAAAGAAAGCTTTAAGGTATATTAATTGGAAGTTTAATAAATGATGATTGAATATAATACTCTTAATTGACATGCAAAACAACTACTAACTTAAATTATTTCAACTTTTAGGCTGTCAGATGAAAAAATGGAAATATGTTGCTAGTACCTTATCAAGAATTGCAATTAACTTAAAGAAAAAAAGAAACCAAAGTTTAGAAAAAGAAATGGGTGATATATAAAAAGTGAAAGAATGCACGTGGTATGCGGCTAGGCAAAGGGACGAAGGTACATAACTTTTGTCGAGTGTGATAGCAACAATCTGATCGGTGGTGAGTGCGACTGTGCAAGTGGGGAGGCGACAGAGAGAAGGGACAAAAGACAAAGTGTCTCAAGCTGCTAGGAAGGAGGATTAGAGAAGTCGTGATCAAGAGTTTTGCGATAACTATGGTTAGTTTAGACTTTTAGGATTTTGGGGTTTGATAAATTTAAGTTGTATTGTTTTTGTCTATTTCTAGCCCTTTGATCAAGATCAAACAATTATAAAGCAAGGTAGCTTGGACTTGTCTATGAAGCAAATCCCTGCCCAATTCATCAGTTTTCTTGTTGAATTGTCTGTTCTTACCGGTTCAGTGTTATAGCCAAGGTTTTAAAAACCGGACCGGGCCAACCGGTTCAATTGGGAGCCGGTCGGGCGGTCGATTCCGTCAAACACGAAAATCGCAACCAAGCGGAACCACATGCGACCGTAGCGGAATTGCAGTTCAATTGCTTAACCGGTAGGTCAGAACGGTTCGTAGAGAACTGTGCAGTTTTAAAATAGCAAATTACGAGCTTTTGATTTCGAATCGAACGGCCGTAATTATACAAATCTATTTCTTAAATTATAATTAGTAATTACTAAATCATATTTGCTATTCATCTTCTCTCTTTTCGACCCCGTCCCTGACCAGGCGTCCATTCGTGACCTACTACCTTAGATGAAGGCCTCGCCAGAGTTATTCGTATTCGCTGACAACTCTAGCCTCAGTCGATACTCAGTCTCCTTCACAACCATATCTTATGCGGTATAATCAAAAGTATAAGATTTCCTCGTCATAAGGTAAAATTTTTTTTCTTGTATCAATTGATTCAATTCATTAAGCTTTTGAGTTTCAATTTTATTTCCATCCATTTCAATATTATTTAATAGTTACTATTTTATATTATCTTAATTTGTTAGTTTATGATTTTAGGGTTTAGGTTTTGCTTATAGAAAGAAAAAATAACTTGATAAGAGTAATTTTAGCCGGTATTGGAAGCTTATTTTGAAATTTTTTATATTTTAATGTTTGCCTTCATTCTATGAAATCAATTGGAAGTATGAAGAAAAGCACATGTTAAGAAAAAAAAACTAATTCTTATGTTTGTATTCAAATATTTAATGCGTATGGGTAAAGCAGTGGGAAGCATTCAATTTGTTAGTTTACATGTGATTGATTAATTTTGTTTATACATGTCCTGATATGTTACCACTATCTGCTGCACCCATCAAAGACAAAAATATGATAAATATTTGAAGAAATGCATAGTTTATTTTTACTGGTGAGAGGATTTAATTGAAAATGTTAGATAAAATGACCCTCCAACCCTCCATGAGGAATATGGAAATAGTGCTTATGGCCTTTGAAAACACTATCTTATTCTCATACATGTATTTTTGATGAGCATGAAAACTATAAGTTGCTAGATCTTTTTGGCGACTAAAGTTTTATAATAGATACATACATATCTTATCATTAATTACATCATATTTTCTTTTAAAAATTGACATATTGGTGAGCCCCTTATAGGAAGTTATTTGAGCAAACAACTTATTCAACGCTAGATAATCTTTTGGGGCTTTTATATTAGTAATTTTTCTTTTATTTTTCTTGCATGTTTGAGCATGAATAAGCAACTATAATTGAAGGCATAGGAGTGAGTTCTTATATATTGAACTAAATCTTTGCTTATTATTTATATTTACAAAATTTTAGTTTTATTTTTATTTATCTTTAGATATTAAATAGTGGAATGAGTTCAAATCTACTTAAATTGTGTATGTGATTGTAAGAATTTTAATGATCTCATTTAGTTAATCATATTAGAATGGAAACACCCAGTACTTAGAGTGCAACTTCCAGTTATAGTGTTCGTGAGAAAGTGGACATTGCTTGAATTCATTTCACTGAAATTAGAGAAACTTATGAAAAAAAGCAGTTCAAATGTCTGCATTGTGAAACTACATACAATGAAAGAGGAATAAATAGAATGAAATAATATTTAACAGGAGTTAATGGGAATATAGCTTCATGCAAAAAGGTTGCAAACAGTGTTCATTATCAAATGCAAGAAAATTTAAAGAAAATTTTAAAAAGAAAACAACAAGGACAAAATAAGTTGGATAAGACACTGTTTCTTATAGTTGTTGAAGCAGAGGAAGAAAGAGATTTTTTTTCTCTACCTAAATCATAATTTTTTGAAACACATATATCAGAGCTTGTTAAAGGGAAAAGAAATATTACTAATGTAGACACTTTCTTTGCTCTTAGAACTAAATCAGATTCTCAACCTTCAATTAAAAGTGACTTAGCATCTAAGGAAGTAGTTCACCATGTAGATATGACTTAGCAAGATAATTTTTCAATTGTTGCATCCTATTTAATGCCTTAAATTTAATATATGCACAGAAAGTTGTGGATGCCATAACTGTTATAGGTACTGATTACAAGCTCCCTGCTTATTACAACATAAAGGTTAACTTACTTAAGGACTATAAAGAGGAGTGTATGTTACTCATTAATGACTACAGACATACTTGAAAGAAAATTGGTTGTATTCTTTTGGCAGATGGATGGACTGATAGCAGGAGCAGAATATTAATAAATTTTTTGATATATTGTTTACGAGGTGTATCTTTTTTGAAATCAGTTGATGCTTTAGGCATTACTAAGAATGCTATAAACGTGCTCTTTATTTACTGAGATTGTTGAGTGGGTAGGTCCAAAGAGTATTATTCAACTAGTTACTGATAATGTTGCTAATTATAAGAAAACAATTGAGATGTTTTATGAAAAATTCAACATGTATTGGTCACCTTGTGCTTTATACAGTATGAATTTAATTTTAAAAGATATGGGTAACATGTCTCTCATAAAGGACCTCACAAGAAAAGCATTGAGGGGGATATTTATGCTTATAGACACTTTTCAAAGTTATGAAGGTTGTTGCAAAACATGTAACTCCTGGACGTATGATCTCTCTCCAACTTGGCCTTTTCCTATGCCATGCAAGTATATAGATATAATTATAAGAAAAAATTATACCCTTAATATTTTTCTTGCTAGGTCTTCTATAAGAGGCATGTGGGGTCTTTCAAAATCAAATTCATACAGTATGCAATATAAGGTGACCAATAGATATTGAATCTTTCATGTAACATCTCAACTATTTTCTTATAATTATCAACATTATCAGTAAATGGTTGAACAATATTCTCTTGACATACCAACACAACAACCTCAGTAAATAAAGAGCACAAATTTGCAGCATCCTTAGTGATGTATGAAATATCAACTGGTTTTCAAAAAAGATACAACACATGGACAATATATCAAAAAATTTATTAATGTTCTGCTCATACTATCAGTCCATCTATCTGCCATGAGTATAACCTATTCCCTTTCTAAGTATGTTTATAGTTATCAATAAGTAACCTACCCTCTTCTTTACAATTCTTAAGTAGATTAACTCTCATGCTGTAATAAAAGGGGAGCTTATAACCATGACTTATAGGAGCTATAACATGAACAACTTTCTATGCATATAGTGAATTAAAGGCATTAAATGGGATGCAAAAATCAAAAAACCATCTTGTTATAGCCAAATATGTACGGTGAATTGCTTCCTTAGATGTTAAGATACTTTTAATTGAAGGTTGGAAACCTGGTTTAATTCTTATAGCAAAGTAAGTGTCTACTTCAGCAATCTTTCTTTTTCCTTTAACAAGCTCCGATATATGTGCTTCAGAAGATTTTGATTTAGGTAGAGAAGAAGAATCTCTTCCTTTTTTTTGCTTCATCTACAAAAAATGGTGTACTATCCAACTTATTCTGTCCTTGTTTTTTTTTTTTTGAAATATCTTTTAAATTTTTCTGCATTTAATAGTGAATATCATTTGAAACATTTTTGCAGGAAGCTATAATCCACTTAACTCCTGTTAAATATTATTTCATTTTATTTATTCCTCCTTTATTATATGCAGTTCTACAATGCAGACATTTGAACAGCTTCTCATAAATTTCTCTAATTTCAATGAAATGATTCCAAACAATGTCCACTTTCTCACAAACACTATAATTGAAAATTGCACTCTAAATACTAGGTGTTTCTATTCTAATATGATTAATTAATTGAAATCATTAAAATTTTTACAATCATATACTCAAATTAAGTAGATTTGAACTCATTCTATTATTTAACATCTAAAGATAAATAAAAATTGAACAAAAAATTTATAAAACATAAACAATAAGCAAAGATTTAGCTCTGCATTTGAACTCACTTCTACGCCTTCAATTATAGTTGCTTATTCAAGCCCAAACATGCAAAAATAAAAGAAAATATAATGTAATATACAAGCTCAAAAGGTTATCTAGCATTGAATAAGTTGCTTATTTAAATAACTTCTTATGAGGGGCCACCAAGATGTCAGTCTTTAAAAGAAAATATGATGTAATTAATGACAAGGCATATATGCATCTATTATTAAATTTTAGCTGCCAAAAGATTTGGCAACCTGCAGTTTTCATGCTCATCAAAAACTACAAGTATTAAAATAAGAGAGTGCTTTCAAAGTTCATAAGTATTAGCTCACACTGTTTCCACATCCCTCATAAAGGGTTAGAGGGTCTAACATTTTCAATTAAAGTCTCTTACCATTTAAAAAAAAACTATTCAGTTTATCAAATATTTGTCATGTTTTGTTTTTGATGGGTGCAACAGAAAGTGCTGACATAAGAACAGTTTTTTTTTTTAATTTGTGCTCTTCATCTTCATACTTCCAATTGATTTTACAAAATGAAGGCAAACATTAGGTTCTAAAAAAATTTAAAATAAGCTTCTAGCACAGGCTAAGATTACTTTTATGAAGTTATTTTTTCTTTCTATAAACAAAATCTAAACCTGAAAATCATAAACTAACAAATTAAGATAACATAAAATAGTAACTACTAAGTAACATTGAAATAGATGAAATAAAATCGAAACTCAAAAGTTTAATGAGTTCAATTAGTTGATACAATTTTTTTTTTTTACCTGCTAATGAGAAAATCTTATACTTTTGATTATGCTGCGTGAGATATGGTTGTGAAAGAGGCTATGTATCGACTAAGGCTAGAGGGGATGCCAGGGAATACGAATAGCTCCGGCGAGGCCTTCGTCATGGGCAGTAGGTCACGAATGGACGTCTGGTTAGGGACGGGGTCGGGAACGAGAGAAGATGAATAGCGTGTAGGATTTAGTAATTACTAATTAGGATTTAAGAAATAGATTGTATAATTATGACCGTTCGATTCGAAATCAACGACTGGTAATTCACTATTTTAAAACCACGTGGTTCTCTATGAACCGTTTCGATCTGTCGGTTGAGCAATCGAACTGTGATTCTGCTACGGTCGCACGCGTGATTTCGCTTGATTGCAGTTTTCGCATTTGATGGATTCGGTCGTCCGATCATCTGGTCTTTTTTTTTAGACCTTGAAAAATAGCATGGGTATGAACTGAGCATATAATTTCTAGAATTAAGATGTATAGTTAAAATGGGCAAATGCCTTCAGAGAATTTATGTTTAGAGAATATTATGGAGATTCAAAGGCAATTTTAATTTATCAATAAAAAAAAGGCTGATTAGAAGTTATAGAAAAGGATTTGAACGATATTTGGTTTACACTTAGGGCAAATGCCTGTTGCATGGAAACTTTATTAGAATGCAATAGCTAGACAATGCCAAAGCTCATATTAGCATTATTTTCCAACTTAACAGCTTTTTTATATGAAGCTTGTTAACTGTAGAATTTCTGCCGTAGTTCAAATACAATGATGTCAGTATACCAAATAGGGCAAATAAAGTGTGAATACTTTAGTAGGATAAAAATAAATTGGTTTTACTTTATCCTTTGAATTAACGTTACATGCAGCTTAGAAAACGATTAGGATCAAGGATTCACAACCTAGATCAAATGGTATAAACCCTAAAGGCGCTATGCAGGTATTTGATATGCGAGTCACAAGGAAACTTCTCTGCAAAACTAGTAATTCAAGCTATTGTTTGCATTGTTTTTAAATTTATAGTTTTTTTATTCGAAGCTTGTTATTATTGAATTTTAGCTGTTTTGAACTATGATGTTCCTGGGTTATTGAAGAGAGAATCATTAAAATAAATAGTTGAATTTATTTTAAGGATAAAAACAAATCCCTTCTAGTTTATCTTGGTCTACTCCATTTTTTCTTGCCATATTTACACCGAAAACACAAATGATTTTTTTCAGGTGAAAGTTTATGTAAATGGGGACAGTACAAAAGACTCGATGCTAATTTTGCAAGCAGGAGGGGATAATTGTAGCCTGGACTTTAGGAACATAATCCCCAATTTCATAAGCAAGGGTGAAACATTGACCATGTCTAGATTCCTCAGCACATCTACAGGCTTTGCACTTCTGTGCATCTTCCTTGCTTTAGCTGTGGTCATAGGTGTTGCCTGGTTATGTATTAGGTTTCATCCTTTTCTACTACGAAAAGCTGGCCCCAAATACCAGAAGTTAGAGGTGGGATTACCAGTTTCAACTGGTGGGAAGAAAGAAGCGAATGATGGTGATGATAACTGGGATAACAGCTGGGGAAATGCATGGGATGAAGAAGAAGCGCCAATGACACCCTCAAAGACTATTTCAAATCCATCACTGAAGGGCCTAGCCTCACGGAGATTTAACAAAGATGGTTGGAAAGACTAGCGAGCAGCCATGAAAATCACTAGGAGCAAGAAGGGAATTTTTTTCTTTTTCTTTTTCTTTTTTCTGAATTCATTATCCTTATATAAAATTGTTTATAATTGGGCTGTTTAATTATTTATAAAACAGGCACAAAATCAACCTGGAAGACCAAAAAATAGTACTCTAATGACATCTTCATTGATTTTATTTGTGAAGTCAATCAAACTTAGTGCAGTGTGATCTTAATCATATGCTGAATGTAATGCTTGTCACTTAGATTATTCTTTGTTTTAGCTTTGTTTATGTTTACAACTGTCTACGGCTCCATTGATTTATCACTGTAAAAGCTATATTTATAGATATATAAAAAAAGCATGCTCATCAACATAGGTAGTGATGTGAAATTTCTAGTGCAAGCTTAAGAAAAAAGCATTTTTGATGGAACTTGCATTTGATAAATCTCCACTGCACTGTTTAACTTCCAAATTTTTACAGTGAATCAAGCTTTGTCTCGATTATCTAAAAAATTTCTATGTCAAAGCATTGTATCGTCATGGATGAAATTTTTATTTATTTTGTTTTGGAATTACAGATTGCCTAATTCCTATGTTCTCCTGCATTTATCTCATTTTTTCACGCCTCTAAAACGAGCAAAGATGCATGAAAGGTTCGATCTCTCCTCGGGAAATGTTCCGAAAATGATATTAGTCAGGTTTTTAATGTGGAGAAATTATTACGTGTGAAGTCCGTATATAGCTCATATTCGGACTCTAATAAGAATGTGCCTTATCGTTTGTACATATAGTGTGTATAACTTGTATATAGTGTAAAACTTGTACATACTATTGTGTATAAATGACATGGCATAATCTCATTGGAGTCTAAAGTATCTCTACTTCTGACTCCAACTTCAATTACTGGGAGCAAAATTGCTTCAAATAAGCTCAATACATTCTGCAATAGGGTTAACCCATGTTCAATATTTGTTCAAATTTTCTTTGAATTGCTTCAAATAACACTGTCGTTGCCAGGTCCTAAGTCTTGGATGAGAAAAGTGGAGGGTTGCGTTAGGTAGTCGACAGCCATCGTAAAATTTGTCGAATAATAATGACATGAATTCTTTAAGAAATTATGTTAATGCTAGGGCGTCCCCTGGAAGCGACGCGCTGTATGGCCTGAATACAGCGACAAGTGTGCAAGGGCCGCTGCATCGCCGCCTGGGTGTAGTGTTAAATAGGCAAGGGTTCCCACATCAAGGACGGATGTGGGCAAAGAAGCTAGTCCATGAAACTAAAATTAGGATAGGAACTTGTAATATAGCTTCCCTTACAGAAAAATTAATGGAGTTAATAGATATTATGATTCATAGGAAGATAAATATTCTGTGCATTCAGGAAACTAAATGGATTGGAGAGAAGGCTAAGTAGATTGATAGTTTATGATTTAAACTTTGGTATTCGGGTAGGAGTCGTACTAGAAATGATGTAGGCGTGATTTTAGATAAGAGTTTAAAGGATAATGTTATAAATATTAATAGAATTGGAGATAGAAATATAGCTTTAGAGATTGTTGTTGATGCTAAGATTGTTAACATTATAAGTGCTTATGCTCCTCAAGTGGGTTTGGATATAGGTTCAAAATTAAAATTTTGGAATGACTTAGAAGAATTAATACAAAAGATACCTCTTGAAGAAAGAGTTTTTATTGGAGAAAATTTAAATGGACATGTTGGTAGAGAGGTAGATGATTTTAAAAGCATTCATGGTGGCCATGGGTTTGGAACGACAAATGAAAGTGGTAAGTCCATATTAGATTTTTGTTTAGCTTATGATTTTTTAATTGCTAATATCTTATTTTAAAAAGGAATGAGCATCTTATTACTTATAAAAATGGATATAATATAACTCAAATTGATTATTTTCTTATAAGGAAATTAGATCATTTAGATTGCAAAGATTGTAAAGTTATTCCAAGTGAAAATTTATGTACCCAACATTGTTTATTAGTTTTGGACTTGAAGATAAGGGCGCAGAAAATAAAAAATAAAGTAATACGATATTCTAGGATTAAATGGAGGTATTTAAAGAATATTAACAAAAATATTTTTGAGAGTAAGATTTTAGATCTTAGGATTTTGTCTATGCATGAGGATGCTAATGTTATGTGGAAAAAAGTGGCTAGTGATATTAAGAATATTGTAAAAGATGTGCTTGGTGTTTCAAAGGAAAAAGCTCCTAATAATAAAAATAGTTGGTGGTGGAATCCAAATGTGCAAGAAAATATTAAAATAAGAAGATTTGTTATAAAAATTGATTTAATTGTAAAAATTCTGATAATTGGAAAATATATAGAGAGGCACGTAAGGAATCTAAGAAAATAATATGCGATGCAAAGAGTTTAGCTTTTAGTGATTTATATAATAGATTAGATACTAAGGAGGGAGAAAGATATATGCATAAGTTAGCCAAACAAAGAGATATGAGTAGTAAGGATTTAAAGTAGTAAGGATTTAGTTCAAGTGAAATGTATTAAGGATGAAGATGAAAAAGTACTTTTTTTAGAAGATGATATTCAACAAAGGTGGATGAGATATTTTGCTAAACTTTTTAATGAAGAATGTGAAAATAAAATTGACTGTAGTGACCTTAGCACCTTAAATGAAAATAAAAATTTCTATTTTTATCGGCGTATTAGTAAAACCGAAGTTAGAGAGGCTTTAAAGAAAATGAAGGGTGGAAAAGATGTTGGACCTGATGCTAGTCCAATAGAGGTGTGGAAATACTTAGGAGATGAAGGAATTTCTTAGCTTACTAAACTTTTTAATACTATTTTGAAGACTAAAAAGATGCCAGATGAGTGGAGAATGAGTGTGTTAATCCCTATTTTTAAGAATAAAGGTGATGCACAAGATTGTGTGAATTATAGAGGAATTAAGTTAATGTGTCATACTTTAAAACTATGGGAACGAGTTATGAAGCATAGGTTGCATCGTGATACTAATGTTTCTCAAAATCAATTTGGATTCATGCCGGGTAGGTTTACTATGGAAGCCATACATTTATTAAGAGGTTTGATGGAGAAATATAGAGAGAATAAGGAGGATTTACATATGATATTTATTGATTTAGAAAAAGCATATGATAAAGTTCCAAGAGAAGTGCTATGGAGAGTTCTTGAAAAGAAAGGAGTTAATAACGCTTATATTCAAATCATTAAAGATATGTATGCAGCAGCTATTATTTGTGTTTAAACACAAGGTGGTTTGACCAAGTATTTCCCTATTTCGGTTGGATTACATCAAGGATCAGCCTTAAGCCCATACCTTTTTGCTTTAGTCATGGATGTTCTCACTAGATATTCTTGGTGTATGCTTGGTGTATGCTTTTTGCTGATCATATTCTTCTTGTTGATAAGACTAGAGAGGGAGTTGAAGGTAAACTAGAATTGTGGAGGTCAACCTTAGAGTCTAAAGGTTTTCGCTTGAGTAGATCTAAAACGGAATATATGGAGTGTAATTTTAGTAACAATAGACCTAGTGAGGGGATTGTGAGTTTGGGCGATCAAGTCATTAATAAGAGTACACGTTTTAGATATCTTGGATCTATTGTTCAGAGTAATGATGAAATAGATGGGGATATTATCAGCAGAATCCAAGTTGGATGGTTGAAGTGGAGGAATGCATCGGGCTTATTGTGTGATAGAAAAGTACCCCTCAAACTTAAGTGAAAATTCTATAAGATGGTGGTGAGACCTGCAATGCTTTATGGTGCCGAATGTTGACCTTTAAAAGAGAAGCATAATTCTAAGTTAAGTGTTGTAGAGATGAGGATACTCAGGTGGATGAGTGGCTTTACCCTTAGAGATAGGATACGAAATGAGCATATTCGTGAAAAGGTTGGAGCAGCTCCAGTGGAAGATAAGATTAGAGAGTCGCCTTAGATAGTTTGTTCACATAAAACGGCAGCCTCCTGATGACTCGGTTATGAAAGTAGAGGTCTTAGATTTGACTTATGTTAAGAAAGGTAGAGGTAGACCTATAAAGACTTGGTTAGAAAATATTAGAAATGATCTTTTTTTATTAGATTTAAACGAGAATTTGACTTTTAACAGGACATAATGGAGAAAAAGGATTCATGTAGCTGACCCCACGTAGTGGGATAAAGGCTTGATGTTGTTGTTATTGTTGTGTTTGAACCAATCATATTCTAGTAAGGTTGGTATATGATTCGAATATTTTTCGAATATTTTTCAAAGATTATTTGATTATAATTCAAAGATTTTGCTTCGATCATCATTCAAAGTTTATTCGATTATGGTCTGAGGATTGTTCAATTATGATTTGAATAGCATTTGATTGCGGTTCAAATATGATTTGAACATGGATTACAACACAACAACTTACAAGGTTGATACATTAAGGTTTAGGATTTAGGGTTTAAGGTTTTATTATGGTTCAAATATTATTTGAACATGAATTATAATACAACAACTTACTTGTTTGATATAGAAGTGAGGAGTACAATTATAATAGCAGATTACATGCGATATAACACAATAGAGTTTATTTTAAAAGATATAACATACAGTGTAATCCAATTATGCAATTCAATAGCTATAACTCAACATCCATAACACAACATATGCAAATTTAGAAAAATATAAATTGGATTAATAAGAGAACTAATGCGTGCAAAAAATTAATATTTACATTAGAATAATAAATCAACATATGGATCTATATTATTCTAAAATAAATTTATATATAAACAATCCTTGTAGAATATAATGTGTTGTATTGCATACAATTCATAGTCGTCACTATAAATAAGATGTAAAGAAATCATCAGAATATATGTATCCTAAACTTTTAAATGGATTACCTTAACATGGACCAGAGGACTTCACCCATAATGGCTCTCCTTCATGTCAATGTGGACCTCCGAAAGGACACCGCCGTGCGGGGATAGAATACAGAGGGTATGACCACACTATCCCGGAGAATAAAACAATCACAGGCCTTTACGCTCTTCACAAGCGGGCCAATGGGAGAGCAGATTACGATTAACTATTGAGGATAGCGGCTCTCGCCTACGCACCTCGATGGGTAATAATATGTATAACCTGATCAGAGACATGGGGTTTCCCCCACCCGATACATCTGCTCGAGTGAGGTTTATTTGATTGGGGGATTCGATTTCCCACGGGCGCAAGCCCCCGTGGTTAATTACATCTCAAGCTGGGGCCTGAGAAGATTCTCGATTAAGGACTTTATATTATTCTCTCAGATAGGATTGACACATAGGGAGGAGACTAGGAAGTTCCTACTCAAAGGGAAGGAAAAGTTCAACTTGGCTTAGCCAACATACGCGGCTCATATCAACATCTGGAGGGACTAAGGTAAGGAGAAGAAATTGGAGAAAAGAGATAAATAATGCACTCATAGCATACAAGAGAGAAGGATGGAGGTGGCGTCATCCATGTGACGCATATAGGTGGGGTTTATAGCCTCTGAAGGATAGAGAACTTACCCACCGATGAGACATACTACGAGACACCGATATTAGTAGCCTTGAACCCTAAATCTAGTTGGTTTAGTGTTCTATACATAACACTGAAACCCGTGTCTTAGCTAATACATCCCGGACTTATATCCTGCTTGGAAGGAATGCTAGCTAATCCCCTAGTCGTATAAAATCTATGATATCCGATCTTTATGAAAGATGGGTGGGTAGCTCAATTTTTGGAAGTTAAGGCTGACATCTAGGGAGGCTCCTAAGTGGCCTTATACTTATATAGGGTAGAATGCTTCTAGAACTAATGCAATTAAATTTTAATTTAATTAATCTCTAATATAATGCATGCTGGTTAAAATCTCCAAATCAGGAATGCATGAAACTTTAAAAAAAGGCTTATAAAAATAAATTTTTATAAAGACTAGACTTCCCCAGATCCAGCACCTCATCCTCATAGGTCGGATTATCTGGACTAGCCGGAGGTGGGAAAGTGTCTTAAAATATGGAGAAAGAAGATGCATTAATATGCATGTGATCCCAAATGATTCGGGCCATTCCCTAGATCGTTAAATTTTTGTGTTATTTAATTCTTAAAATATTAAATTTTAGTTACGAGTAGAAAAAATTTTATTCCTAAGGAGCCTAGCGAAATCAGGTGCATACATATGCAAGAAAGAAACCTATGAAAAATAGATAATTTCTACGGCGCAAACAAAGTAAACACTTCAATAAAATAAACCCATAGAAAAATAATATCCAAAGTCCATGGCAAGTGCCATATAAGTATAACCCAGGGTTTATAGAAAAGTAATGGTGGTCAGGTTCCACCGACAATAACTTGGATTCTAATCATACTGAATGACCAAGTATTAAAAACAAGGCATTTCATCTTCATCTTTGTCTTCAAGTCCTTCTTCAAATCATCTTCCTTCTGTCTTCTTATGATTCGTCCTTCATAAGGGCATCCAAATGAAAAGAAATTTTTCGAAAGGAGTTTTCTTTTCCCTTTGGATCTCTGATACTTGAAATGCCTTATCTTTAGAGACTTTCACAACTCGTTACATCTAATACAAATTATATCATAAAAAAAATCTAGACTCTCTTGCATGGTTATCCTAAGCAGTTAATATAAAATAACCCAAGCAGTTATATATAGAAATGGAAACACTCATTCCAGCCACGCTTGGTCATGCTCTTATTTATTTTTTAGGGCTAAGCCTCTGGAGCACCTATAGTAAGCAATGTATGATATACATATTTATTATAATTTCATTTTAACCCCCTTTATTTTAGTGCTGCATAAGCATGGCTACCTGCAGAAGACTACGTCAGTATCAAGATCACCCCTAACCTATGGGTAATCTATCACGCACATCACATTATATAAAGAAAATACAGTAATAAAATAAATATCATAACAATCATAGCAAATCAAGTTAACCAGCACACGTGCCACCTGCAAGAGCGTCACATCACAGAAGCAGAAAACTAAAACACCGACCTAACCTAGAGCTAAAAGTGATGCCTTAGCAAATAATTCTACGTGTGTGTAGTAGAATGTGTGACTTTGGATATATCCTATGTAAGGCAATTAGTTCAAGTTGTTTTGTGTTCAGGTTTGTTGGAGGCCAAGAGGGGAATTTGATTAAGGTTTAAATATTAATGCATTAGGGCCCATTTTAATTAATTTAGTTAGTTAGTTAGTTTTAATGCTTAGGGTAGTGTTTGCTGAAGTTTAAGTTGGATTAGCGGATTTCAGAAGGTCCAGGATTACCTTATTCTCTAAGTTAAAGGGGTCTAAAAGGAGATGTTTAAAAACAGGCTAGATTTAGGGGTTCTAGCATTTTTATTAAATATTAGACCTCACAAGAAATAATTAGACTTTGCGTTTGCTGGATTTGGAGTATTCTACGTAAAGTTATGATTTTTAGATGTTTCGGGCAATTATTGAATTATTAAAATTGCTTAATTAAAGGCTATTTTAGGAGTTTTGATTTAAATCAGCTCCAAATCTCTTGGAATCACCTCTAAAGATCAGGAATGACCTAAGGAAGAGTTCCTAAGTGTTTGGGGAAAATTTGAAAATTTTAATTATTTAATTTAATTAAAAGAGTGACTTTTAGTTAAAATTAAATTAAGGTTCATATTGAAGTCCAATTAAGGGGGTTTTAGTTTTTTGAGATTAACGGTTAAGTTCTGAAGAGTTTGATATATTATGGGCAATTTTTAGATTTAATTTGAATTTATTAAATTTTTTTGAAGTTATGGGTCTTAATTAAAGGGGTTATTAGGGCTTGTTAATTAAGGGGTTTAAAGGGTCCTAAAAATTCCTAGAAAATTTTGGTAGGTTTAGCATATCACTAAGTTTAAGTGTTTAAGGTTTCATGTCAATCGAGGATCTACCCTAGCTCCTAGAATTTTTTTAAGTTCGCTAGACGGGTCCTTAATTATTGTCCTTAGGGTGCCGCTACATTAAGTAGGATTAAATTGAGTTTTGGACTAAGCCTTAGGGCAACATAAAGGGAAATGCATAAAAATATAACACACCATGTCCTTAGACCAAGGAGAGCCTAGACTAAGTACTCGTGCAACCTACACATGCAGAAGGACAACTAAACACTAGTTAAACGAGCTTAACGATCTGATTAGTGAATGATTGAAGTCCAATCATCCACTAATTCTTCCCCCATGAATGCTACTCACATGCATAGCTTATATTTAAAATTTCATTAGTGGATCTCTCAAAATCACGAATTTAAATATTTATATAATTTTAAAAT
This sequence comes from Dendrobium chrysotoxum, assembly GCA_019925795.1. Lineage (NCBI taxonomy): Eukaryota > Viridiplantae > Streptophyta > Magnoliopsida > Asparagales > Orchidaceae > Dendrobium > Dendrobium chrysotoxum. The sequence goes on along the minus strand of CM034306.1, from coordinate 52,536,149 downwards.
ACTTTAAATATATATATTTTAAAGATATAAATACATAGGTTTAAAAATAATATAATTAAAACATAGTTCAATGTATATATGCATGAGAGATCCACTGACCACCTAAGGGGAGGGTTTAAAAATAAATTTTAATTTCAAAATAAATAATTATTTATTTAAATAATATTTAAGTATGGAAAATAATTAAGTAATAAATAAATAAGTTTTAACATTTGAAAATAATTTTAAATTACAATACATAATTTTTTGAAAAATTTAAGTTATTATACACATTTTTTGGATTTAAAATGAATTGGTTATGAATTTTTAAAGTTTAATATATTTAAAATAGATTTTAAAAATAATTTAAAATAATTAGTACAACATCTAGCCTTTATCCCACTACGTAGAGTCAGCTATATGAATCCTTTTTCTCCATTGTGTCCTATAAAAGTCAAAAATTTAAAATAAATTATTTAATTAAATTAAATTAAGGATTAAAAGTTCTTTGAAATTTTAAAATAATTTAAAATAGTTTTATATAATAAATATGAAAAATTAGATTTAATTTAATTAAGTATTTAAATATATATAATTAAAAAAAGAAAATTATTTAGAATAATAATATGTCTTTATTATTAAAATTTAATTTAAAATTAAACAATAAAATTAAATAAGTTTCTGATTTTAAATAAAATATTATATTATATTTTTCTTATTAAAAATAATTACTATTAATGAATATTAAAAAAATTATTTAAAATATAAAAATAAACATCATAAATTATCTTAATTTTAAATTATTATATTTTCAAAATAATTGTACAATTATTTAAAATGAATTAATATAAAATATTTAGTTTTATAAAATATTTAATATAATTATTAATTTAAATATTAATTTAAATAATTAAAATTAGGGTTATTTAAATAAATTAATATATATAATATATTTTAAAAATAATTTAATTTTAAATTAAAAGAAATAATTTTCTGAAAATTTTGATATAAAATACATATTTTTTGGATTTTAAAAAATTTTATATTAATTTTTAAAGAAAATATGATTTAAAAAGCATTTAAAATCAATTTAAAACCAAATTTAAATTAAAAAAATGGTGGGGCGACACTTGGCGGGCTCGGATTGGATCCGCGGTCTGCGGGCAATCATTGCCTGGCGACGCGATAATTACGTCGCCGACAATGATTGCCGCATGATTGCAGGAATCAAAACTGCGTCCCACAGTTTCACTTAGCCACGTAAGCCGGTCTCCCGGACCGTTGAATCATCCGCTGTTTCGAGCGGATGGTCTTGATCTCGTTGGACCGAGAGCAACATCGCGGGATCAGATCCCTGGTTTATCCAAGCCGCGGAACGGTGCAACTTGGACCGTTGATCTTGAAATCAACGGTCCAGATTACATACCATTCATGCAGCTTACGGAATAAACCCTAGAAACAAAAATCATCTCATTCTCCGTAAATACTCGATCAATTTCAACCAAATTTTAAACACACACTAAGCATATGAACAAAAATTCTGTGGGAGGATTTGGAAGACGTGAACATCTCTCATCAAAAAGTTATATAGATCTAAGTGTTATGACCTACGTCTAGGGTTTTTAAAAAATCTCATCGTTGGATCTTTGAGATCTTGATATGTTTGAGTTATAGATTGTCCACGAATGTTTCTCCTGTTGAACTCGAGGCTCGGTGAGCTACATATCAAGCTGAGGGAGCTTTGGAAGGTTTGGGACTTCGGTTCGTCAGAGATCTCACCGCTGGCAAGGTTTTGGCGGCGGTTCGACTTGGGGAAGGTGGGGAGAGACTATGGGAGCTCACACATGAGAGGATTTGTGCTTAGGAGGCTTTGGGAGAAAGCAAAAGCCAAGAGTCCCCTCTATGGAACCCTAATAGCCTTATTAATAGACCTAAGCCTTGGATGAACGGCCTAGATCACATCTAGGGTTAATTAGGAGATGATTAGGGCTCTTTAGCCGTAGACTTGGGTCAAGGGAAGGTTTTGAGGGCTTCGAATGCCTAAGGGGTCATATATTTGACCTAAATAGGTCAAATTTGACCAGGGCAAGGTTGAGTTGACCAAGTCAGGTGTTGACTAGGTCAACATGGTCAATCCAACTCAAAATAATGAGGTGTTGAGCTCAAGGGTGGATTGGAATAAGTCAGAATTTGAATAAAGGCTATTTGGGCTAGTGGGGTCAACCTGGGTTGACCTAGTCAACTAGGTTGACCCAGGGAGTGGGTCTCAGTCCCACAGACTTGGTTTGACTCCTGGAACCCAAGGGAGGTAGAAGATTGAGCCAATGATGGTTGGAATGGATTTGAATCAAATGAAAGGGATTTGGGTCAATTTGGGTCAATTTGGGTCAACTTGGGTTGACTTGGTCAACCAGGTTGACCCAGGGCCTGGGTCTGGGCTCAACAGACCAGGCTTGACCCACTAAACTCAGTAGAATGGGTCTTGGGGCCTGGCTTGGTCAATTTGACCAAGTCAACCCCTTTGACAAAGAGTTTGGAGGAATTCAAGGTCAACAGTCAAAGGAAAATTTTAGGAGAAAATTTTTATATTTTATCAAATAACCTTAACTGTTGAAGCAAAGTAGGAAAGTATTTGAATAACACAATCATCATTTCCCATAAGATTTGCATTAAGGATTGAGGTGTAAGATTGGTCACAATAATACGACTCATAGATATCATAGGAGAAATATTCTATATTTTATCAAATAACCCTAACTATTCAAGCAAAATAGGGAAATACTTATAGCTCTAGTTTGGATAGACTGGGAGTATACACAATTGGCTTATATAAATCCTCCCCAATAGCTTAATGCATCAATGTAAGATGAAAAATCACCTAAAAGAAATAAGTTAGGAGTTAATCATCCTCCATATAAATAAAAATACATTAATTAATTCAAGATAACATTAAAAGTTTATATCTTTAATCATAAAAATGCTAAAAAAAACACACATATGAGCACCTTGTTGTTCTTCTAGCTCAATATCTTTAGTACTCTCTCCCCAATGAACTAGGTGCATCTCGTCCCTAGTATAGGGGATGATTTCATATACTCAGCTAAAGATACTTCATATCCAGCTATAATATTGGGTTAGAGCATTCTTCTTTAGAGCTTATAAATTGCAATGTACCATATCCCTTTTTAGCCCTCTCATTACTTTCTCACATGCCAGCCTACCCCATATATATTAAAAAAATGTCTCTTTATCTTCATTTAACCATCTCGATGAAAGTAACACTTTTTTATCATGATTAATAAGCACAACATCTACAAAGAACATAACCCAAGCTTCCACACATCATCTCGCTCAATGCACTCTATGAAATCTTTCTCTGGGTCTATATTTTTAAACTTATCATCCCCATCCAAATGGTTTTCATGGAACCTACTACTTATACTACATCTTTTGAAATTCCTTAGTTAGAGATTCTCCAAAGTGTAACCCAATGATCAAGGCAAACTCAAAAATGCCAAATGCGACATTGACATATCAGAGCCCTCTATTACTAAAAAGAACAAAGTCCATCATTCTCCTCCTCATAAATAATAGTTGATAAATAAGGGCTCCAAAGAACTACATTTCAACAAAAATAACCAAAAAGGAATTTATAGGCCATACAAATGAGGTCATTAGCTTCAAACTGTCTAACCAATCCATCACACCCCAGCTTTATATATAACTCAAACTTTGTATTGTAATGCCTTTCATTTGATATGACTTGAATAGACATCTATATGTATTATAAAACAACTAAAATAAGTAAAATAAAACTTTGATAGTTGACCAATCTGAAAAATTCCCATTTAAGGTCACAATCGAACTACAATCTAACAATCTTTAAATAATAATCAAATAATCTTTGAACCATGTTTGATTTATTTTTTTCATGATTCAAATAATTTTTGAACCACGATCAAACCATATTCAAATATATTTGATCATAGTTTGAAGATGGCTAGATCACTTTTTGATTATCATTCGAAGGTAATTGGAATATTATAAGAATCATGAAAGAAGATTGATCTATCATAGTATAGTCATTATTCAGAGATTGGTCGATCATAGTTTGAAGATGATTCAATCATAGCTTAATTATTTCTCAAAGATTCTTAGAATCATAATCAAAGATGGTTAAAAATATTTTTAACATTGTACGATCATTGCTTGAAGATTACTTTATCATTATTTGATTGTAATGTATTCATGGTTTGAAGATGCAAGTGTTTGGCTAGTGATTTTAAAAAGTTCCTAGTTGGTAATGTGCTGAATACTGATATTTTGGGTTTACGATTTAGATCGCAAATGTAACTCCCCAAAATCAAATTTGAAAGAATTGTCTATTTTAGCTTTTTAATTAATCAACCAGAGCTTCTAAACAATAAATCTATATATCTAGTAAAAATAACTAACAATTACATATCTCAAAATATTGTATTATATCTATTCTCCCAAAATCAATATACAATAGCAGGAGATCCTTATAATCACTAATCTATCACAAGCACTTGACTATAAAAGAATAAAAGAAAATATAGAATAAAATCTAAAGATGAAACTTACAATCTTTATAAATATCACTGCTCACGATCTTAACCTCTTCCCTGATCTGAAATCATCACCTATAATGAGCTAAATAGCTCAGCAAGAAATTAAAATTCTATCACTGTTTTTAATATAGGACAAAAGAATCAATATGTATATTCAGTTCTAGTCAATATCAATCATCACTTAATATGGATAATAAAAAATCTCATAAATTAATAATAAAATTAATATGATTCATAAAATCAAAAGAAATTTATCACACTATAAGACATATATTAAAGAGTATTATCACCCAATGAATCATGTTAGTATGCTATGTTATATTGTATCAATATTAATACTAGCATGATTTATTAATGTATTAATCTATTTAATATACTATCAATCAGTTTAATATACTATCATGAGTATAATTATGAAAAATAAGGCAGGACATACAGCTTTGATGTGATATTTTCTTACGTACATATATTATCTGTCATAGCTATTAATTTATTAATCTCATCTTATCTTTTATTTATTTCTATTAATTATTTATTTTTATAAGTATTTTTTAATAATCATTTAAGAGTCGTCACTCTCTACCCGTCAGCATAATTCGATTAGTCAGTTATATGCTACAACTAGGATTACATCACTAACTTTTTATTTAAAGGAAAATCCATTGGCTCATCCTCCTGTGCATGGTATAATATTTTAAGAGCCAACCTATATTCATTATAGAGTTAACAACAAGTCTTCCTTGCTTACATATAAATGTTATCTTTTTCTATGCAATAGAAATTAATATCATATATGAAATACAGAAATGTATAAATATACGAAAATTCATCAAATTTGTCTACTATGTATTTTCTTCAAAAAATTATTACTTCCAATTTAATCGATAAAAAATTAATATATTCTTGTCAAAATATTCATATTAACGACATCTATCACATACAAAAAGTTATGCGGTGAAAGTTTTACCAATACAAAATTATCCAAATTTTTCGGTAATATAAAAAATACAAATTTGACCAGAAAAATACTCAAAATACAAAATTATTGAAATAAAAAATAGGGTAACAATTCCTTAAAGCGAGCAACCAACTATCCCAATAAGATCGAGTGGCAAAAATTACTTCACGATCTTCAAATCCTCACTCTATTTTCTTTCTCCTCATAATTCTCTCAAAATTCCTTTTACAGTTCTCTGTTATGCGAATTGAAGAGATTAAAAAAGGTTTTAATAGATCTGTTTAGTACTTTGGCATATTTTAGATTAAAATAGTAATAGAATATTATATAATTATATAATTTAATTTAGTTTTTAGTATAAATTCATATAAATTCTTTTGGGACTTTAAATATTATGAAAAATATCCATACATTAACTTATTTTATTTAGTAAATACTGGTAAAATTCATTTATAAAATGGACATCTGACGGTCCCAAAATCTCAACTTATCCCGAAAGGTGTTAATTTCTTAAGAATTTGTACAAGTATCCAAAAATTATAGAAAAATAGTATAATTAAAACACAATAATATCTATCTTATGACAAAGATGATTTTTAAATTTGGCTTATAATGACTCCTATAAAAATTATATGTTTTGGTTAAAATACAGGCTATTACAATCTCCCCACCTTAGAAAAATATTGCCCTCGATAATTCCATGGACAAAATAGATCAATAAAGATAAATTCAATTTGTAAATCTATTAAAATAAATCAATACGATTCAAAACCAATATCAAAACAAAAATTCAATTGAAATCCTTTCAAAATCTCTAAAATAATGCATGCAATCAATCATGAGTTCATTTAAAATAATCATTCTCTCATATATCATTTAAGCATAATATACTATGCAAATTATTAATCAATCAATCAATTCAAGGATTGAAAATTTTATCAATGTATCCTCCAGGCGCATTCCTATCCTCTTGTCAGATCAAATTATAAACTCTGGATCATACAAGTGATAGTATTAGTATAGCAGACTGTGTAGGTCCTCTTTAACTTTTAACTACCCTTCTTCTATTTGTACTGCTCATAGACTCTTCACTATATTTTCTAGATCCCATGGTTCTTGTTTGGTGCCTTATTTTGCTTGCTTCCATCTGAATCCAAATCCTATCCCCTATCGTTGTAGTTGATAATCATCCATCTAGTGTCCTCACTGCCCACATCTAAAGCACTATCCAGTCATCAAAAAAACATGGTCTACTATGTCTCTTACCACATCAGGCACACTCCAGCACACCCACATTAGACTTAGATACAGATCCTCTTATCCTGTCAGAAAATCTACCTCTCTTTTCACTACTATCCATCCTAGTTATGTCATCTCTTGATCTTTTCTTGCTCATATCCAGTCTGAACAGTGGAATAACCAAGTCATTCTCCATTAGTCTCGCTCTCTCAACAAGCTTTGAAAACTCCTGAATCCTCAGCAGTATAAATGGATGTCTCAATTCATCCTTTAACCCTCTCAGAAATATATAGCACTTTCGTCAGCAGTACTAACCAGTGGAGATGCATACCTGGCCAGTGTACTAAACTCTGTCTCATACTACATTACTATCTTTTTTTCTTTGCTCCAATCTCATGAAAGCCCTCTACATTTACTGTTGGGCTGACAGAGGTACAAACTAGTCGATGAAGATAGTAACTAATTCTATCATGGTGATATCTACATTCATATTTCCTTGAAATTTCTCTCTCTACTATCCAATCCATCATCTCCTTCAATTATGAATACTATAAGTGGTACTTTTTGATTCACTGGGCATTACATGCTGTCAAATATCTTCTCTATCCTCAATTACTAGTCCATTGCTGCCTGTGGCTCTACAGCTCCCTTAAATAATGGGGGCTTCAACTTATGGAACATCTATAGATGTCTGTCCTCTTTTGATTCCTTGTGTCCCACCTATTTAGTTTAAGAATCACTTATAGCATGTGCAAGAATGCTAGCTAGTTGCATCAAACTGTCAAAACTCACTCGAGCTATTATTGTTGCACTCTGTCCATTATGTATATCCTAATTGGTAGGGTCTATTTATCCACAAATAAAATCATCTTTCCTAATCAATTAATTCACAAACTCAACATATATATGCAAAATAATCAGTCAAATATAGAAATGAACATTTATATAACACACTTAAGAGATAGAGTTCTATATCGATCTTTTTTTCGGGTACTGCTTCGATCTCTAAAGCTCTATATAGGATGGCACCTTGAAAACTTCAGCAGTTGAAGATTCAACTTTTGTAGTTAGTTAACAGGGGATTCATCCATCCTAGTGTATCTCCATAGGGATCACATATTTTATTTTTGAAAAAAAAAAGATGATACAATGCGTATGTTTATTGATTACAAGGCATTAAACAAAGTTACTATCATAAATAAGTATCATTTATCTAGGATTAATGATTTATTTAATCAGCTGGCTAGATGTTTAGTATTTTCAAAGATCAATCTATAAACTAGTTATCATTAGTTGAAGGTAAGGGCAAAGGATGTGTTGAAGACTACAGTTAGTACAAGGTACAAACATTATGAGTTTTTAGTCATGTCATTCAGAGTAATTAATGTCCCAACAATCTTTATGTTGTCATCTTTATCAATGATATTCTGATTTATTCCAAATTTGAGGAGCATACAACACACTTGAGGACAGAGGATCATTTCATTTTTGGGGCACGTAGTGAATAGTGCAGGTATTTCAGTAAATCCTAAGAAGATTCAGACTGTTTTTGATTGGCTAAGGGCTACAACAGTTTCAGAGGTTCATAATTTCTTAGGCTTGGCTGGCTATTATTGAAAATTTGTTCAGGGGTTATAACACCAATCTTTTATTTAAAAGAAAGCACATCAGCCCACCCTCTTGTACAGGGTATCATATTTTAAGAGTAAATTTATATTCATTATAGTGTTAACAACCATCCTTCCTTGCTTACATACAAATATTATCTTTTTTCTATGCAATGTAATTTAATATCATATACGAAATGCATAAATATATAAATATAAAAAAATTTATCAAATTCGTATACTATGCATTTAATTCAAAAAAATCATATCTTTCAATTTAACTGATAAAAATTTAATATATTTTGGTCAAAATGCTCCTACTGGTGAGATATATCACATACAAAAAAAATTTATAGAGAAAGTTTTATCAATACAAAATTATTCTCATTTTTTTGTAGCAAAAATGTAAATGTGATCACAAAAACATCAAAATATATAAAATCACTTAAATCAGAAATAGGATAGAGGTTCCTTACAGAGAGACAAGTAATTTTTTGAACTTGACAGACTAACAAAAATTGCTTTGTGACTTTCAAATCCTAGCTTTCTTTTTCTCGCTCCTCTCTTTTCTCTCTTAAATTCTTTAAATCTTCTCTATTTTAGCTGAATATATTAGGGAAATGGGATTTAAGCTTTTCAGTTAATGGAATTAGATATTTAAGATTAAAATAATAATAGAATACTATCTAATTATATAATATAATTAAAATTTTAATATAAAATTTATATAAGTCTTTTTAGGACTTTAAAAATTATTGAAAAGCATTCATAAATTAGCTTATTTTATTTTTAAAAATGGTGAAATCAGTTTGCAAAACGGATACCTAACAGTCCCAAAATCTTTACTTATACCGATATGTGTCAATTTCTTAATAATTTGCACCAATGATAAACAATTATAGAAAAATTATTATAATTAAAACACAATAATATCTAGCTTATGAAGAAGATAGTTTTCAAATTTAACTTATAATGACTAAAAAAATTTTATTTCTTTGGATCAAAATACAAGCCATTATAATCTTTTCACCTTAGAAAAATATCGCTCTTGAACAAATTTGAGTCATTAATAAAATTTTATATTGATAATTGATTATATTATATAATTATATACTAATTTTATATGATTATTTTATTAGAAAATATCCTAAATCACTAATAGAACCATTAAAAGATTTTTTAAATCAAATTTTTATTCATTTTCGACAGAATCCAAGTTGGATGGTTGAAATGGAGGAATGCATCAGGCTTATTGTGTGATAGAAAAGTACCCCTCAAACTTAAGGGAAAATTCTATATGATGGTGGTGAGACCTGCAATGCTTTATGGTGCCGAATGTTGGCCATTAAAAGAGAAGCATAATTCTAAGTTAAGTGTTGCAGAGATGAGGATGATCAGGTGGATGAGTGGCTTTGCCCTTAGAGATAGGATACAAAATGAGCATATTCGTGAAAAGGTTGGAGTAGCTCCAGTGGAAGATAACATTAGAGAGAGTCGCCTTAGATGGTTTGATCACATAAAACGGCGGCCTCCCGATGACCCGGTTAGGAAAGTATAGGTCTTAGATTTGACTTATGTTAAGAAAGGTAGATGCAGACCTAAAAAGACTTGGTTAGAAAATATTAGAAATGATCTTTCTTTATTAGATTTAAACGAGAATTTGACTTTTAACAGGACAAAATGGAGAAAAAGGATTCATGTAGCCGACCCCACGTAGTGGGATAAAGGCTTGATGTTGTTGTTGTTGTTGTTTCAACTAATAAAGAAATGGTTTGAGAAAATGAGAAAAAAAGAGAGGAGAGAGAAAAAGAAAGCTAGGTTTTGGAGGTCGCAGAGCAATTTTGCCAATCAACTTTGTTAAGAAATTTGCTCGTCTCGTTGTAAGAAAAATTTACCCTATTTTTTATTTCAATATTTTGTATTTTTTATATTTTTTATCACATTTGATTTTTCGTTATCAAAAAATAAGGATAATTTACCCTATATCCACTTCATAAGAGTGTCTTGTTAATATTTATAGAAGTAATTCTATAAGCTCAAGGAGGAGTGTAGAGGAGATCATTGAATATATCTGATGATATCTTTTTTTACACTTTCTTTCTTTTGTGTAATTAATAAAAATGAGTTTTCTTCACTTGTTCTTCATATCAGACTAAATTCTTTAGTTTGGGATTGATGGTGTAAATAGAATGTGGAGTACTAATGAATTCCGTTTATCAATAATTTAATGATATTTTCAATATACCATGTTTTTATTTAATATATATAGTGGATATATGTATAGTTAATATCAGGTATAATATGGAGCTAAGGAATAGGAAAGCAAGCACAACCAAGTATATTATATTAATATGATACAAGCATAGGCATAGTGTTTAATATATACCAGATTTATAGAAATAAATTTTAATGAAGGGATTTTAACAGTACATACTTTACTTACTCTTCTAAGATTTTTATAGGGTGATAGACTTTGGAAGTTTAAAGTGGTATTGAGGTTGGAAGGTTTAATCTGTCCTTTGTCTCTTCACGCTTGATTGAGTGGTCGGTGATGCATATGCTTTAATTAGCATCAATATAAAAGAGAATCATTAGAAAATATATTATATTTTTATTTCATCAATCTAAAATATTTTATCCAAATAGTATTACATTTAATTTTTTTATTGATTTTAAATTAAGTGATTGAATCTCTACCAAAATTTATTTTTATTGAGTTAGATAATTATTATAATTATAGCAGATAGCACTAGTATTTGTAAGTAAATATTTTTTTATGAGATCGATACTCTACTCTATCACTATATTACTTAATTTGGCATATATACTTGCGTATATTAGGTAAGATTTTTATAATTTTTATGTCAAAGAAAACCTAATCATTATTTAGAGATTGATAGAGCCATAAATCATTTTCATAATTCCTTAGGTTACTCCACTGCCTCCATTAAGTTTTTAGCGTCATTATCGGGAAGAATTTATTTTATTTAAAAAACTTATTATGTTATTGAATTAATTGCATAATTAACCTTACTATATTCTTTTATTTTTTTTATTTTTTTTACTGACTGTATAATTATGGTTTCATATTTAGAAGTTATAGAAATGAACCATTACTAAATTTTGATTCAAAAATTTAGAGAACCCTTTCTAAAATTAGAACCACAAAAAAGATTTTAAAAATGGTTAACCATGTTCAAGACTTAATTCATTATAGATTATGGACCTCCAAGAGGACACCGCTGTGCGGGGGAACAGAGTTGTAAAGGGTACGACTGCACTACCCCGTAGGATAAAATGATCGCAGACCTTTATGCTCTTCGCAAGCAGGCCAATAGGAGGGCAAATTAGATCATACATATGATTAACCATTGAGGATAGCAGCTCTCACCTACGCACCTCGATGGATAATAATATACATGACCTGATCAAAGTCACGAGATTTTCTCCACCCAATATATCAACTCGAGTGAGGTTTATTTGATGTGGGATTTGATTTTTCACAGGTGAAAGCCCCCGTAGTTAATTACATCTTAAGCAGGGGTTTAAAAAGACTCTCGATTAAGGATCCTACATTATTCTCTCAGATGAGATTGACACATAGGGAGGAGTCTAGGAACATCCTATTCAGAGGGAAAGAAAGGTTTAACCTGGCTTAGTCAATATGCATGGCTCACATCATCATTCGGAAAGACTGAGGTAGTGAAAAGAAACTGGAGAAAGTTAACATTATACTCTAAGCATACAAGAGAGAAGGATGGACGTGATGTCATCCATGTAACATGGATATGTGGGATTTATAGCCTCTAAAGGATTGAGGACTTACCCACCGATGAGGCATACTACGAGACACTAGTAGTAACAACCTTGAACCCTAGATCTATAGTGGGTTTAGTGTTCTACACATAACACTAACACTCGTGTCCTAACTAAAGCATCATGGACTTATATCCTGCATGAAGAAGGAAAACCAGTTAACCACCTAGTCGCATAAAATCCATACTGTCCGATCTTTATGAAAGATGGGTGGGTGGCTCAGTTTTTGGAAGTTAAGGCCGACATCTAGAGAGGTTCCTAAGTGGCCTTATACTTATGAATGATACTATGCTTCTAAGACTAATGCAATTAAATTTTAATTTTAGTTAGTTTCTAATGCAATATATGCTAGTTGAAATCTCCAAATCATGAATGCTTGAAACTTTAAAAAAAGGCTTAAAAATAATTTTTTTTAGAAGATTAGGCTTTCATAGGTTCAGCACCTCATTCTTATAGGTCAGATTATCTAAACTCTACCCACAGCGGGGAAGTGTCTAAATAAGGAAAGAGAGAAATACAATAATATACATGTGACCTCAGACGGTTCCGGCTATTCCCTAGGTCATTAGGTTTCTATGTTATTTAATTTCTGAAATATTAAATTTTAATTATGAGTAGAAAAAAATTTTATTCCTAAGGAGCCTAATAAAATCAAGCACACACATATGCAAGAAAGAAACCTGTAAAAAGCAAGTAATTTCTACTACGCAAACAGAGTAAACACATCAATATAAATAAAATAATCAGAGTAAAGAGAAAGTTCATGGAAACTGCTATATAATATACAACCCAGGGTCTGTAGAAAAAAAATAGTGGCGAGGCCCCACTGACAATAACCTGGATTCTAATCCTACTGAATGATGCAAGTCCTAAAAATAAGGCATTTCATCTTCATCTTCATCTTTGGGTCCTCTATGGATCGCCTTCTTTCGGTCTTCTCATGATTCGTCCTTCGAAAAAGTATCAAAATGAAATTTCTCCGTTAAGGGTTTTCTTTTGCCTTTGGATCCCTTATATTTGAAATGTCTTATTTTTAGGGACTTTCACAACTCGATACACCAAATATAATTACATTATGAAAAAGAAAAATCTAGACTCTCCTATATGGTTATCCTAAGTAGTAAAGAATAATATATCCTAACTAGTTATATATGAAAAGTAAAGTACTCATTGCTAGTCACACTTGGCCATGCTCTTATTTATTTGGGAGATAAGAGGCTGAAGCACCTGTAGCAGTTATACATACATAATTTATTCTTTATTTTTAGCCCCCGTTATTTTAGTGCTACATGAGTATAGCCACCTACAAAAAGCATCATCAGTATCAAGATCACTCCTAACCTATGGGTAATCTATCGTACATTACCTCATAACTATAATAAAAAGATAAAACTCATCATCATAATAATCATCACAGCAAATCAAAATAACCAGCATACATGCCATATATAGAGCATCACATCACAAAAATAGAAAAATAAAATACTGGCCTAACTTAGAGCTAGAAGTAATGCCCTAACAAAAAGTTCTATGTGTGTGTAGTAGGCTGTGTGATTATAGATATATCCTATGTTAGATAATTTGTTCAAGTTGTTTATGATTTAATTTGTTGGAAGCCAAAAAGGAAATTTTGGTTTAAGTTTAAGTATTGATGTCTTAAGGTTGGTTTTAGAGGTTTTATTTTTAGTATTTAGTTGATTACTACATTTATTGCTCACCGATGCCATGAGGTTTATTTCACCCTCCTTGGGGCTAACTTAATAGCCTCGTAGGCCTAAGTTACCTAGTAGTAGCCAATTTTGTTAAATAAATTTAGTTCGTTGGAAATTAAAAAAAAATTAATTTTATGTGAGTTTTATATTCTGTTCACTTACTTAATTAGGCTTTAATTTATTTGTATTCAATATTAAAGGTGTTTTAGATTAGGTGTGTGATTAATTATGAGAGGATTCGATGAATTAGAGTTTGAGTTTTAGGAGTCTTTTTACTTAACATGTTTTAGTTTAAGTACATGTTCCAATCCATCTTTTAGTGGTTATGCGTGTTATTAATGATTTAGTTAATAAAAGTTAAGTATTTTCATGTCTTTTTATCCAAATTGCCATTGATTTGTTAAGGGGTATTTTAATCATCGAGTGATTGTTGCTTATGGTTAATCTAATTTGGGTTAATGACACACACTAATTCTAGGGTGGAATATCACTATATTTTATATGTTTAGTGTTTCTATCCTAAGCGAGCATGCATCCTACGTCTAAGTTTTCTAAGTCTCAGTCCTTAATTTTTGTCCTTAGGTGTCATTAGTGTTGTATAGGATAAAAAGATGTTTATTTCTAACCCTTTGGATATACGTATGTGTAAGTGGGTTTAGGGATCTGTAATAAAATAAGAAAAGAAACTAACCTAAGAATTGAAGTTTCTACAAGGTCCTAAAGGTAGGGGAACATACACACAGAAAGGCTCCCTAAAGGTTATCTAAGTTTTGAGGAAACTTACAACACTGGGGGCTATAACCTAGTGGTTCCGCCCGTAGCACCCCCACTAGAATGAGTCGGGGCGATTAATACTCAGATCTGATTGTCCATGCTCATTTGTCTATCGCTCCAGTTACTTCTTACTCTTGCTCTCCCAAGAGTACCTCACAAAGAACACTGAAGTGAAAGAAGTTTGTGTTAGAGCATGATAATAATTAACATGCAGATAACTAAAATAAAATATAATTAAAATACCAACGTACCTTTTTTGGGCTTAAACACCGATTGAGCCTCTTGCCTTTTAAAACTTTTAGTCTTACAAACACTTTATCATATTTCACCTCAAAGTATAAGTAATAGAGGAAATAGAGAAATGGGGGAGAGAGTAGAGAAAGAAGGGGAGAAGAGAAAGAAGTCTTCTGCTTTACTCTCCAACAACTCAAGTTTCCAACATATGTCATTCTCCAAAATTTATAGAAAACACTCCACACAACATATAAAGGGGACAATTCAACATATTATTTTTCTTTCCAAGTCAGCCACTCAGCACAAGCTAATGCAAAGCACTCTATCCAAAATTCATGATCCTCAGGTGACTAAAGAAGTATATAAAAAAGATGTTTTTTTTGTCCTAAGATAATATTACTCGAATACAAGATTTAAAATAAGCTCACTTAAAAAATAAAATAATAATAATAAAACTGCATTGAAAGTGCAGCAAAAGCGTAGTGAAAGCACAGCAAAAGTGCAATGAAAGCCTAGTGAAAATGCAGTGAAAGCACAGTGAAAACATTGCAAAGCGCAGCAAAAGTGTAGTGAAAGTGCAGCAAAGTGCAGTGAAAGCGCAGCAAAAGCTTAGTGAAAGCATAGCAAAAGCGCAGTGAAAGCACATCAAAAGCACAGTGAAAATGCATTGAATAAATAACACAATGTGGAAGACATTCTCAATGTAATGGAAGCAATAGTAGGAGATAATAAATTATATAAAAGAAATATCAAATATCATTAGAATCCATCAAATAAAACAATCCATGCTCACAAAAATCTTTGCCTTAAAGGTAGGAAACCCTTGCATAAACATAAATTTTATAGGATAAAACCAATATAAAGCTTCAACTCAAACCAAAATATCATACCAAAACAAAGCTGCAGTGAGGCCGGTGAAAGTTCGTTATGGATGTTATGCTCTCGTGAACTAGCCTGAGGCTATCCAAAAGAGGGGGGGGGGGGTGAATTGGTTATTTTAAAAATTCTTGAACAAAATAAATTTTGAAAATCTTTTTGAATGTTTTAAAATAATTACAAAAGCATGATGATGTAGAGATATTTAATCAGAATAGAACAACAGCTTTATCACATTATCATCCATAGAAAAGTAAAGTGCAGAAATTAAAAATAGAATAATAAAAGAACGAACACACCAGATTTTATAGTGGTTTAGTCAACTAGACCTACGTCTACTCCCTGGAGCCTCCCCTCCAGGTATTACACTAAAACTCAGTGACTCTCCTTCTGCTCCCACAGCAAGGTGGAGAAGCCTTTACAAAACTCCTTTTCATCAACCCGATGAGGTAGAGAACCCAGACTCCTTTTGCTTCCTCCTAAAGCAAGCAGAGAACCAAGACTCCTTTTTGCTTCCTCCTGAAGCAGGCAGAGAACCCTGATCTTCATTCTGACGATCCTTCCCATAGAAATGCCACGCGACAAGGGACGACAATTGGAGACGATAACTTGAATCCTTGCTTATAGTAACCTTTATGAACACCTCACAAGATCCTCTCTCTCTCTCCCTCCCAAGCTCTCCCTCTCCCTCTCAAGAATTTCTCAGGTAAGGAAAGTGGAAAAAGATCTCAACAGTATAAGAAAAAAAATCTTAAATAGAATGGCTCAAAAATTGCCATAAATTTTAACTTACCGTCAAAGATCGTCCAGGATAATCCTTTGATCATCCTGTACGATCAATATAAATCAGACCCTTTTAGCCTGAATAATCTGGTTCTTCTGGACGATTAGAAGATATGATTTATTCTGATCGTCCAGGATGATTTTGCAATTGTCTTGGACGATTAGTTAAAAACTGGAATATCGTCCAGAAGATTATTCGGGTCAACCCAGAAAATCATCCTGGATGATTTTAAAATGACTTGATCGTCTAGGATGATATTAATATCATCATGTACGATTAGTTCAAAATTAGGAATATCGTCCAGAGGATTGTTCGGGTCATCTAGAAAAACCATGTTGGACGATTTTAAAATGACTTAATCGTCCAGGATGATATTGATATCATCCCGTACGATTAGTTCAAAATCAAGAATATCGTCCATAGGATTGTTTGAGTCGTCTAGGTGAAATACACTGGATGGTCAGGATTTCTAATTGATCATCCAGGATGATATTGCGATCGTCCAGGATGATATGATCGAATCAATCAAACATTAATTTCTTTTCTTAATCACCTGACTAATTTAGGCATGATTGTAATAAATCATCCAGAATGATAAATGTATCATCCAGGACAATTATATCAAAAAACTAAAAATAAAAACTTGCCAAACTTAATCTGGCGGTTGAGAATTTTTTATTTTGGTATATTATCCTGTACGTTGGGTGTATCATCCAGGATGATCTACTTAATCAGACCGACTTAACACTGCTGTCTTAATTAAAGTTTTTATTTTCAATGGATCATCCAGGATGATTTAAACAAAATTAAAATAGAAACTCTAACTTACTAAACCTCTCCCCCTGAGTGTGTGTGTGTAAGATTACTTAGCTTGGAGATCCATTACATTACACTTGACTCAAGAAAGATAAAAAGAAATACATTGA
This sequence comes from Dendrobium chrysotoxum, assembly GCA_019925795.1. Lineage (NCBI taxonomy): Eukaryota > Viridiplantae > Streptophyta > Magnoliopsida > Asparagales > Orchidaceae > Dendrobium > Dendrobium chrysotoxum. The sequence continues at coordinate 52,518,652 of CM034306.1, read as the reverse complement.
ACCTGAAACATAAATAGATTGACTCAATCTTAAGCTGGCTTAAATTATAATTGATCTCGTGAACCTGAAAGGTTAGGCACTCAATCAGAAATAGAAATGTTTGCTATCATCAAAATCAAAATCCTTGAATCCAGATTCGGAATAGCCGACGGCTAAGACTACGGGTGACGGAGGAAGCAAGCTTCAGTCCCTCCTGAGCTTCACGAATGAGAGATAGGAGGGAGGAGGGAGTTCCGTCGGGTTCGACCACATGAGAGAGAGAGAGAGAGAGAGCGGGTGCTGGAATGCCAAGGGGATTTTAAAATCGGAGAGCAAAAACTACCGAGAGAGTTGGGAAAGGTATCAACTAAATACTCGTTAATGCCGAAAAGGAAAGCCTCCCCCCATCATCGCTAGAATCCCTCAAATCATGCGCATGCCATTGCCAAGAGTGAGAAAACCTGCTTAAGAAATAAAATTAGAACCATCTTTACAATAATTAAGCTAATTTGGGTCAAATCGGGGTTTAAATTGAACTCAATTTGACTTAAATCGAGCTGATTCAAGTTTGATTCGATTTAATTAAACTAATTTGGTAAAATTGAACCCAAATCGACTCCGATTTAAATCAAACTACACTAAAAGAGGCTAATGGGAATTAATCAAGTTTAATCAAACTTCATCGAGTTTAATCTGACTCAACTCAAGTCACCTCAAGGGTAAATTGGGCTCGACGAGGCTCAACTAAATTAGTCGACACGCGCAAGAAGAATGCAAGCAAAAAAGCTAGGTTAACAAATGGACCCATAATAGGTGCGACAAATGAACAGTGAACTGCATGTATTGGCATTGACCTCCCTATGTCTGGGAAGATGCAACCTTGTGATTAATTAAGGAGACTCGCTAGGAAGATGCAATCCTATAATCAACTAATAGATCCTTCAAGAAGTATACAGTCACATAATAATCATGCAATAAGTGTCCCAACATGTTATGATCATACAATCTCACAATGCTCATGCAACCATGCATCACTCACCTACTCATGCGATCAAGCAATCGTATGAAAATCACTAAATCATAATGTCAGATAATCAAATGAATATCATATACCCATGCTACAATCAATTAATCATATAACAATAATCTTGTCACACCTCAATCATGCAACCATGCAGTAACTACATGACCATACGATAATTATATGGTAATTATCTAATTATATCAAATCACATAATAATGAGCAAATGATATCATATAATCATACAAGCATGGTGGGACAGAAGAGGGAAACCCCACATTCGCCTGACCAGATCGAAATAGAGAGTAAAGGAGACTCGGTGCTCACTAAACCAACTCGGCATAATGAGAGAGAGTCAAGGAAAGAGGATCGACTGTCTACTTGACCATATCGAAGAAATAGAGTGCAAGAAAGGGAAAGAGATCTCATACTCACATGAGTAGAATCGAAATAAAATCATAAAGAACTAAAGAAAATTCAGCGCTCATCTAGAATATGGGTTTGAAGGTGAGGGAAAAGACGATCAACGATCATCCGACCATAAGTCTGACGGTGATACAAGGAGGATAAGGAACACTTGACAATCACCCAAGAAAGAAAGTAGGGATATCATATATCTGCCTTACCCTTTCGTAAGGGCAGAATAGAGAAGAAAGTGAATGTAAAGGGTCACGCATTCACCTGACCATATCGAAATAGTGAATGTGGACAACTTGATGTTCACCTGACCATATTAAAACAGTGAAATAAGGAGTGAAGGGGTGGTGAGATATGCCTCACAGGGACTCTGTCGGGCACTTAACCAAGAAAGGCCTGATGTCTACCCAGCGTATATGCTGTTGAAATCCAGGATCCCGAGCACTTAATTTTGATGGTGACAACTAATACTTACTGAGTCCATATAGACTTCCTTTAAATTACAAATGCTTAATCCTTGTATATGAGCACTAACATTTCAGGTCAGATGCACACTGCTCAAGATTACTGGAGACTCAAACCGGATAGAATAGAATGTTGAAAAGTCTATAATTTTTATTTTCTTGAGTCTGCCACAGAAGCATGCATGTGAAAGGAGCAACCATGCACACACCCAGGGGGAGAACTATTTTTAAATGATTTAAATTTTTTTAAAAGGAAATCGTACTGTACGATTTTGTATCGTACTGTACGATTAATTAAAAATACTCAGGCTAACGGCTAATTTTCGAATGATTAAGTTTATAAACTAATCGTACTGTACGATAAGATATAATTGAGAAACCCTAGCCGCCAGAATAAGTTTGGTAAGTTTTTGAATTTAATTTTCTGTACTGATTGTACTGTACGATTCGTATCGTACTATACGATTAATTAATACTTACCAAAATTATCTCCCTAATCAGGAAATAAACGTTGGTTTCTAATTTATATGTCGATCGTACTGTACGATCCTATATCGTACTGTACGACTGACAGAGACGATTTAATTTGTCCCAGAGATCATACCAGACGAAACCAAAGATTTTTGTTCTGTTCATCATGGACGATATAAAAATTGTATAGGACGATATCAAGAAATGAACTAATCGTACTGTACGATTAGTGGAGTGCTGGACGATTGTCAGAGACTATTTCCTTTGTCCCAGCGATCGTACCAGACGATCCTAAGAATTTTTATTCTATTCGTCCTGGACGATATTTGTATCGTACAGGACGATATCCTGAAAAACACTAATCGTACTGTACGACTCAAGGAGTGCTGGACGACTGACAGAGATGAATTCTTTCGTCTCGAGGATCATCTCATAGTTCATCCTGAACGAACAGTACGAATCAACAGTATCGTCCTGTACGATATACTTATCGTACAGTACGATATGAATAAAATTCGATAACTGTTCGTCTGTACTCGTACTGGACAGAGCTGTAATTGAACTGATCGTACTGTACGATTATTAATCATACTATACGATTATTAATCGTGCTGTACGAACAGAAACGCAAAAGTTGAATCTTTTAGGGTTTTCTGAAGCCTGATATAAAAACAACTTAAAATTTTCTTGAGAGGGTTGTTGATCTATCCTTTTGCTGTGAGAGGCTTGGAGGAAAAAAGAAGGGGATTCTGTAGAGAAAAATTTTTGGAGAGATCCAGGACTTGAGAGAGGAAGGTGAAGGTGAGCTTGAGCGTGAGGGAGAAGTAGTGTGAGGGGATCACAGGGTGGCTCCAAGCTAGCTGCATGCTTTGCTCCTCTTGTGGCTTTAGGAAGCTTCAAAAAAGTTCTCGAGGGAAGAGTCACTTTAAGATCAACATCGCCAAGGTACTCTGCCATCTCCAGGAGGGAGAAAAAGGAGAAGGTCCGCTGCCGTCACCAGGAGGGTGACATAGCGTTTGGTATTCCGCCGCACCGAGGGAGGTGAAAGTAAGTATTGTAAAGGCTTCTCCGCCTTACTGTGGGGGCAAAAGGAGAGTCAACTTTTACTAGTGCAAATCCCGGAGTAGAGGACTCCGGGGAGTGGACGTAGGTCAAGTGACCGAACCACTATAAAAATCTCTGGTGTATTTTTTCCTGTTTTACCGTACTTTACTTTTCATGCTTTTAATTTGTACGTTGAATTGCTTGGTGAAAAATCATTATTTAAACCTGTGGGTCTCCGAAAGGACTCTGCTCGCGGGGAACAGAATATAAAGGGTACGACCGCACTATCCCGTAGGACAAAATGATCGTAGGCCTTTACACTCTACCCAAGCAGGCCAATGGAAGAGCAGATGGAGTCATACATACGATTAGCCATAGAGGATAGGGGCTTTCGCCTACACACCTTGATGGATAATAATATATATGACCCAAAATATCACGAGATTTCCCCCATTCGATACATCAGCTCGAATGGGGTTTATTTGATGTGGGGATCAGTCTCCCACGGGCGCAAGCCCCCGTGGTTAATTACATCTTAGACCTTGGCCTAAGAAAACTCTCGATTAGGGATGATATATTATTCTCTCAAATGGATTTAGCACATAGGCAAACTTCTAAGATCTTCCTAATCAAGGGGAAAAGATAGGCTCAACTCGGTTACTTTAACATACACGGATCACATAAGCACTCGGCCGGTCAAACTGAAGGAAACTGGAAAAAAAAAGAAATCACTTCATACCACATGCGTGAGAGAAAGGTAGAAGCGGCGTCATCCATGTGACGCGGATAGGTAGGGTTTATAGCCCAGAAGGAGGAGGAGCTTACCCACCGATGAGGCATACTACGAGACACCCAGTGTAGTAGCCTTGAATCCTAAATCTAAGGTGGGCTTAGTGTTCCATACAACACTAAGGCCCGTGTCCTAACTAATGCAACCTGGACTTATATCCTGCCTGAAAAGGAAAGCCAGCTAAACCACCTAATCGTATAAAATCCATGCTATCCGGTCTTTATGAAAGATGGGTGGATGGCTGAGTTTTTAGAATTTGAGGTCGACATCTAGAGAGATTTCCTAAGTGACCCCGAACTTATGTATGGTACTATGCTCCTAAGACTAATGCAATTAAATCTTAATTTTAATTAGTTACTAATGCAATGCGTGCTGATTAAATACCCAAATCAGAGATGTATGAAATTTTAAAAAGGCTTATAAAAATAAATTTTTAGAAAGACTAGGCTTCCCCAGGTTCAGAACCTCATCCTCACAGGTCGGATTATCTGAACTCTACCCTCAGGCGGGGAAGTGTCTAAACAAGGAAAGAAGATGCATTGATATGCATGCGACCCCGGACGATTCCGGCTATTCCCTAAATCGTTATCTTTCTATGTTATTTAATTCCTAAAATTTTAATTTTAATTACGAGTAGAAGAATTTTGTCCCTAAAGAGCCTAGCGAATCAGGCACATACACATGCAAGAAAGAAAACCTATAAAAACCATGCCATTTCTACTGCGCAAACAAGTAAGTAAATCATCACATCAGAAATCACAAAAGAGAGTGTCCAAATTCCATGGCAAGTGCCATACAATATACATCCCAGAGTACAGAAAAGTAGTGGTGGCCAGGCTCCACCGACAACAACCTGGATTCTAATCCTATAGAACGACGCAAGTTTTAAAATGAGGCATTTTTAGTCTTCATCTTCATCTTCTGGTCCTTCTGTGGATCGCCTTCTCTTAATCTCCTCGTAGTACACCGCCAGTAGGATATCCAAATGAAAAGAAATTCCCTGTGAGGGGACTTTCTTTTCCCTTTGGATCCCTAATCTTTCATAAAATGCCCCATTTTACAAACTTTCACAACTCGATACAATGAATACATTACATCAGAATTATAAAAGAAAAATCTAGACTCTCCTGCAGGGTTATCCTAAACAATCAAAATCAATCATCCCACGCAGTTATATATAAAAAAATAAAAAGAAAATACTCAAACCAGCCACGCTTGGCCATGCTCTTATTTATTTGGGGGCTAAGCAGCTAAAGCACCTGTAGCAGTTATTTATGATTTATTTATTTTTAGCCCCCTTTTAGCGCTGTGTGAGCATGGCCACCTGCAGAAAACATTGTCAGTATCAAAATCGTCCCTAACCTATGGGTAATCTATCGCCCATCACATCACAGAGACAATGCAGTAAATAAAGTGACCATCACAGAAATCAACACAGAAATCTAACACAAGAAACTAAAACAACCAGCACACGTGTCACATGCAAATCGCCACATCACAAGAACAAAAGTAAAGAAAACACCGGCCTAACCTAAAACTAGGAGTCGTGTCCTACTAAACAAATCTAGGTGTGTGTAGGCTGTGTGGTTTTAGGTGTGTCCTATGTAGGATAATTTAGTTAAAGTTATTTACAATTCAGTTTGTTGGAGGTAAAGGGGATTTTTGGTTTAAGTGTAAATATTAGCAAGTTAAGATTGATTTTAGGAATTTTACTTTAGTGTTTGGTTGATTACTACCTTTGTTGCTCACCGAGGCCGTGAGGTTTATTCCACCCTCCTTGGGGCTAACTTAATAGCCTCGTAGGCCTGGGTTACCCAGTAGTAACCAATGTTGTTGAGTTAATTTAGTTTGTTGGAAATTAAAAGAGAGGTAGATTAAGTGATTTATCATTAATTAAGGGGTTTGTTGGTTGATTTTAGGAAATTAGATTAATGATGTAGTTAAAACTTAGGTGAGTTATTAAGGTTCTAAAGTTCAAGTTGTACTTAAGTTATAATAAATTCCCCATGGGTCCATTCTCCAATTTTATAACTCTCATGTTCAAATTGATTTTAGTGGATTTTATTTAGTTAGTATTTGATTAGGAGATGATTAGTAGGTTACTTAGTCTGAGCTCACTCTTATGGTTCAAGTTTTCCCTCTTAGTGATTGTATGCGTTGATTATGATTTGATTAGGGGTTGGATATCTTTTATACATTTGGTTTGATCTCTTAACAATTTATTAGAGGTTTGATTATGGGTTGATTGTTATTAATGATTAATTAGTCTTAGATATCACTACACTAATCCTATGGTAGTATGTCACTGCGCTTTTCTATGTTTTATGATTTCTATCCTAAAAGGAGCATGCATCCTAAGTCTATGTTGTATAAGACTCATCCTTAGGTTTTTGTCCTTAAGTTTCACTAGTGTTGTGGGAGATAAAATGAAGTTCATTTTCTAACCCTTCAAAACATTCGTACGTATCAACGGGCTTAGGGATCTAAAGGAAATAGAAAGATCCTAGTAATATTGAAGTTACTACAAGGCCCTAAGGGTGGGAGGCGTGCACACTGATGGCTCCTAAAGGCTATCTAAGTTTTAAGAAACTCACAGCACTGGGGGCTATGACCCAGTGGTACCGCCCGTAGCACCCCCACCGGAATGAATGGGGGCGACTGATTTGTTTGTGTAGGCTCCTTCGTCTAGTACTCCAACTACTCCATGCTCTTTGCTCTCCAAAGCATCCTCGCAAAGAACATAAAAAAAAAAGAGAAGGAAAACGTGTGTTAGAGCACAATTAATATTAATTATCTAAATGACAAAGCATTATTAAAACATTAACGTACCTTGTCCTTGTCGGGCTTGTATACCGGTTGAGCCACTTTGTATATCGCATAGGTCATTTACCATTTGGGTTTTCCTCGTTTTTCGAAAGCATTCAATCTCAAAGCATGGAAGAAACGACGGAAGGACCGAAAGCAAAGAAAGAGACGACTAAATGCAATGAGAAGAAAAGAATGGAAACCATAAATGAAAGGAATGTAGGCATTGTTATTGTTAGACACACTTCTTTGAAGCCAAGTGTGCCGCTAAAACAGCCTTCTCTCCAATTCAATACAATATGAATAGGAAAGAGGGTGTTTTCAATACCCTTTATTGTCCCCACGTACCAAATAAAGCACTTGACACATTTGACTTAACTTCCCACAATACACTCTTACATAAAGCCTAAAGCAGCTAAGGGGGATGAGTTCCCAAATCTAAACTCAAAATAAGGATAAGTCCTTTTCGCATTCTTCTAAAATCCGACTCTGAAAACGAATACGAACAAGAAGGAAGACAAACCTCTTCATTAAAAAAAAATCGTTCGTTCTAAAAGAAGAAAGGGATCTTTCAATCCAAAACCAATCATAAAGCTCCAAATCCCAAAATTATCTCATGAAACTCCCAAATGAGATAACATGCAAAACCCCTCATCGAAAATAAAGCAAGAAAAACATAAATAATACTAATGATAAAAAAAAAAAGACTCTTTCCAACAAAAGTAATCAAGTACTTTGTTTATTTGGTGTGGGGTATGTTTATTAAAGAAAACTTTCCAACAGGAAAGTTTCATAAAACTTCGCGTTACAAAACATTCAAGAAGTTTATCATAAAACCCCCTTTTTTTTTTTTTTAATGTGAAGTAAATCTAAAGCAAATCATAAATCTTCTTAACACAAAACCTCCTCTAAAATTCATGAGAAAAGTTTCATGTCACCTATAGGAAGGCAATGCGACTTTCCCCTTTAACTACTATATAAAACCACACAGGTTGTCTTATACTTACTTTCATCACAATAGGTAACAAATGCACATAACAATCTTTGTAAAAGATCTCAAACATACTTGTCAATTAACTTCACAATTAATAAAGCATAGAAAAGATGCATTAGAAACTTACAAGTAGGACTATAAATCATATGCCAGACTAGCTCCCATATTTTCATAAAAAAAAAACAACATAAGGAAATCATACACATGTGAGAATAAGATGCAACACTTTTTCATGCTAAGCAACAAAATAACCCATTGTTATAAGCTTGGAACTCAGCGCTTTAATAAAAATATAATTATTAGAGAGAGGTCCGATGCTACTTTACTTTCTCCAAATGATAGAAAAGAGACAATGTTCTCAAAAAAAAACATAAATAACAATAGTTGAAATGCATAAATATTCTCTAGCCAATCTTTCAACTTTCATGCGATATGCCACCAAAAAGTTTCAAAAGAAGTTTTGACTTAACTAGTGAACATGCTCTTGTACCTACAATGTTGCAAACCAAAGGCTCATCCCATAAAATGACTAATGAAATGTAGAAAACATGTTTTTGGGAGGTTATAAATGAAGTTTTGAATGCATGTCAAATAGTTTCCCTCAACTCCATCGTTGTCAGCACAATGAGATCATGCAGATTTTTAAGAATGAAAATCATACTTCCCCATTCCAAACAACACAACAAATAATCCACTAAAAGTTTGAAAACTAACATTTTTTTTTTAACTCAAAAATGCAATTACAAGAAGGAGGACTTGATGCCATTTCATTTCTTCTAAATCCCAGGGAAACACCTTCAACCAACATGAAGTGAGATCATATTTAAATCCATGTAAAAAAAAAAAAAAGTAAATTTACCCCCATTTCTATAGAAAAGAGAACAAGATTATGAATATAAGTAAATAAGAAATGAAATTTAGCACTTTTTGTAACCCATGGGTGGAATATTTCAGCATTTCATAACACTATATAAGTAAATTTCAGCACCCCATAACATATCATGAGAAAATTTCAGCCTTTAAGGTTGTAGGCAACAACATTCAAAACCCTCATCCCTGCTCTTAAAGAAAGATCTTGGACTTTGTACTCAAATATTTATAACGAAATGATACTTTCTCACAGAAATCATTAGTAAGGCTTAAAAGGAAAGAACAAGCATTAATGAATTTTACTTAGTCTGATCCCAAATGAATGAACATAGAGAGTATTGCCACTTCTCCTTGAAAGGGGTGTCAAAGGTAAAAGTAACCATGAAACCTTCAATCTACAAATATATCATGCTATTTACCAAACGAGATGGACTACAATCATCAAGTGACATGGGTAATAAAACATACATTAAATTTGTAGCCAAGGAATAAGGAAACATCCACTTTCATTCTTTGGCAACGACTATCATTCATTAAATAGGCGAAATCAATCAGAACCCATGAGAAGCCATCTTGCCCGAAACACAATTCTAAAACTTCAATACCTTCCTTATTTACAAAATAAATAAATAAAAAAAAAACAATGCTCATATTAGATGTCACTGACAACACAAATGAGCACAAGAGACTTCTGACATCACTATGATTCATAGAATCTCCCTTAATCATTGAAATGAAGTGAACGTTTTAACACCGTTTGATCCTACCAAGATGCATATATGAAAAAGTAGGGAATAAATTTGCTTTGTATGAGAACGACTTGGATCTTGCTTCAATCCTTCACAAGATTTACTCAAGACATATCATTATCTGAAAATTTTCAAGTATATATAAAAAAAACTTGGCATCCATGTGAAATTCCAATATGAATAGCCCCAATATGGCATATCTTTTCTTTCAAGATCATTTCATCAAGCACCCGAAGTGCGAAACTACGAACCCATAGGAAATGAATCCATAGAAAGATCACGCTATACTCCCACAATACATGTAGATAAACCAAGAGTGCTAAATAATCAAACTACCTCACAAAGAAATCATCCACAATAAGCACATGTTTACAACCGTTCTACAGAAAAAGAAATGGAAAACTTAAAGCTCTCACAATGCATATTCTATAGCATTCATATGTAGCTCATCTTCGTCCAATAAGATATATTCCAAGCGGCCATGGGGACGAGAATAAGAAGAACTATCTAATGGTGAGATTTATAAAATAAGGCAAACAACATTTATCCAAAGATCTGAGAATGAAGAGGAAGAAGGAGAAACAAAGAAAGGGAGAAAATAAGAAGAAAAGAAGAGGAAGCAGCAGGAGTAGAGGAAGGAGAATAACATAGGGAAGATGAGGGAGACGAATACCTGCGAGCAGAAGAAGGCTTCGCCTAGAGACAGCGGCCTTGGGATGGCGTCAGACAAGGCGACGGGTTCAGCTTCGCCTGGGGCTCGCGGATAGGGGAAGGTCGGAGGGGCTTCAGCGTCGGGTCCGGGTGCACCCACGGCGGCGTCGGGACGGACTGGTTCCGTCTAGGTCAGCCACGCGAGGGAGCCGAAGACAGGGTAGGTACCTTTTCAACCGAGAAGAACTGGGGGGCCTGCGAATGGGATCTGGTCCTGTTTGGGGCTTGCGAATCAAGAGGAGATCAAAGGGAAGCTCCGTCTGAGCCTTTGGCGAACTGGGCGAGAGGGCTAGGGAGCGGGGGTTCCAGCCGAGACTCCAAGACGAGAGAGAGAGGGAGATCGTGCCAATGGGGCTGAACCGAGAGTCGTTGAAAAAAATGAGAAAAGCTCCCTCTGCTCGGAGCCTTCATTTGGGATAAGTGCCAGTCGATGCCGAAAGAGGAAGCCCGCCCTCTCGTGTTATCCTGCTTCAGCTACTCGAATACCCGCTAATGGAAACTGCTCCTCTGTTAGAGATCACGGATATCTTGGAACAGAGCTGTGCCGACTGCCCACTCAATCAGAGCCGCTCGATTGCATTTCTCGATCTAGTAACAGGATTCAAACCATTACGAAAGTCAAATAGGCCTGAATAGAAATCAACCCAACCTGGTTTAGGCTAAACGTGGCTCAAACTAAATCAATTTGAGTTTAATTGGACTTAGTCAACTTAATTAAATAAAATTAAACTCAAATTGGAATTGATTTGGGTCAGATTTGAGTTAGGTCTGAATGCAAATTGGACTCAAAAAGATTTGATTTAAAATCGGATTGGGATTAATGGATTTAGTTAAATAGAAATGGACACAAATTAAAATTAATTTGGGTCAAACTGGGCCTGACGGGGCTAAGATAAATTGATCGAGGCTAATAGAATCCGGTCGAGTGTAGTTCGGATCAATTCGAGTCGATTCGAGCTTAAGTTAGACTCGACAAAGTCCAACTAAGTCACTCGAAGACGCTCGAGGGTAAATCGAACTGAAACGAGGTCAACAAAACCTTGTGATGTAAAATCTAAAATTGAATTATCAATATCATCATTGTGAATGTTGTATTTGCTTCCGCACATTATTCGTTAAGTTATATTTTGAAAATACAAAAAAATTAGAACTCTTGTGTAGGGTTAAATTTTTAAAATACCAATTCACCCCCCCCTCTTGGCACATCTCGTACTTTCAAGTGGTATCAGAGCGGGGTTTCAAAATAGTGTTTTAGAAAACCTAGAAACGTAAGATCCATGGCTCAATTTGGTAACCGTAACACTGCGGAGGGTTATTCTATAACTCGTCCACCTTTATTTGACAACATACCATTTGATTTCTGGAAAATACGCATGTCTACATTTTTACAGTCTTTAGACTATCGCATGTGGATGTTAGTCCAAGAATGTTATTCTGCACCATTTCGTATGTTGAATGGAATTAAAACTGAACTATCATTTAATGAATGGAGCATTGAGGATAGAGAACTTGCACAACTAAATGCTAAATGTCTAAATTATTTCTTTTGTGCGTTGAAATCAGAAGACTATATGCGAGTCTCAACTTGTACTACTGGTAAACAAATTTGGGACAAACTGTGTATCACGTACGAAGGAACTAGTGAGGTCAAACAATCTAGGTTGAATATACTGCTACATGATTACAAACTATTCCGCATGAAACCTAGTGAAACTATATCTGACATGTACACTCGATTCACCCAGATTGTAACATCTCTGCATGCTTTAGGAAGAGAGTTGTCTAACTCGGAAAAAGTAAACAAAATACTGCGATGTTTGTCTAGCTCATATGATGCTAAAATCACTGTAATAACTAAGTCAAAAGACCTAAATGTTTATTCTATTGATAATTTGCTTGGGTCACTCATTGCCTACGAGCAAGAGGTGAGTCAACGACAAAGTGATGCAGGTGAAAAGAAGAAGGAGCGTGCGGTGGCTTTAAAAGCAAACAATTCTGAAAGTGACAGCTCAGCAGCGGAGGAAGATGACGACATCGCCTTGATGACTCGTCAGTTCAAAAATTTTCTGAAAAGAAAGCAGCGCCATCATCAAAGCAATTGGAACAAAGGTAAGAACTCAAAGCATACTAAGGTTGCATCTGAAACAATTTGCTTTGAGTGCAGGAAACCTGGTCATCTCCGAGCTGATTGCCCCAACATCAAGACTCATCAAACCAAGGAGAAGGGTGAGGAAAGATCAAAGTTCAAGAAGGGCAAATTTAAGACTCAGAAAGCATTTTGGGCCGACTCTGCCTCAGAATCATCGGAAGAAGAAGCAGAGGAGGAGGTAACGAATCTGTGTCTTATGACTAATGATAATCTTGATCAATCAGATCAAGATGGGGTATGTCAACTGTCTTACGATGAACTGCTTGTTATTTCTGAAAAAATTCATGACTCGTATATAAAGTTGAAGAAAAAGCATGTTAGTCTTAATACTGAGTTTAGTACTTTACAAAAGGAGCATGCTAGTGTAGTAAAGAATCTTTCTAACTTAGATAAATATCATATGTCTTTGCTTGATGAATACGATGTATTAAATAAGAAGCATATTGAGTTAACCACTACACACGATACCTTGAAATCATCACATGTTAAATTAGAGAATGCATTTAAGGAACTAGAAGAACTATCAGGGGAACTTAGTAGTAGTGAGCATGCATTGAGATTCGAATATGCCAGTCTTAACCAAGAGAACAAATTTTTAAATGAAAAACTTCATGCATTCGAGAATAATAAAAAACCTCCCACAGTTACTGAGTTTTTTCAGCCTCAACCATGTGATTCATCTCATTCAAAACCAGCATGACATGCATCATCCAAACCCAGAAATAGGCACTACCACCCTCGTAGATTAGTGAACCCATTTCCAGGTGTTAGATGTTATTCTTGTGGCATACTAGGTCACATAGCCCGCACATGCTCAATTCACTATAGAACACATCTAGTGTGGAGACCTAAATCGCATTCATCACAGCATAACATGCATACATTTCATTCATATAAGCATAAGGTGGAACCCAAACTCACTTGGGTTCCCAAAGCTAATCCGTGATTGACATTATAGGGATGCTTTTACAAAAGACCTAGTGAGAGCATGTGGTACCTGGACAGTGGCTGCTCGAGACACATGATTGGAGACATGAAGCAGTTCGTGACACTGGAGGCCAGGTCAGGAGGCAAGGTAACTTTGGGAGACAACACCACCAGAAAAGTGGTGGGCTCAGGTATTATTGGAAACACTAAAAATTTAATTATTAAGAATGTACTTATAGTGGATGGTTTAAAGCACAATCTTTTAAGTATAAGTCAACTATGTGACAAGGGCTTTGATATAAAATTTATGTCTAATAAATGCATGATTAGCTTAAATGATTCACGTGTGTTTGAAGGAAAATGTATAAACAATATTTACATGTTAGATTTGAACTGCATTGAAATCTCAAACTCTTTGTGTCTGAAAATAATAGCGGATGACTCTTGACTATGGCATAGGAGACTATGCCATGCTAGTATGAAAACACTTAGGAACATCACTCAGAAAGACTTAGTTAGAGGCATACCAAAGTTAGACTTTACTAAGGACCATCTTTGTGATGCCTGCCAATTAGGAAAACAAGTTAAATCTTCATTTCATGCAATCAAGGATATCAGCACCACTAGGCCACTAGAAACTCTCCACATGGACCTGTTCGGACCTGTTAGTACAGCCAGCCTAGGAGGGAATTTGTATGGGTTTGTAATAGTAGATGACTACTCTAGGTTTACTTGGGTGAAATTCCTAGCTCATAAGAGTGAGTCATTTGAAGAATTTAGAATTTTCTCCACTTGGATTCAAAGGAAATTAGGATGTGTAATTTCAATAATTCATAGTGATCACGGTGGGGAATTTGAGAATGATAAATTCGAATCTTTTTGTTAAGAGGTTGGAATAGAACATAATTTCTCTGCTCCTAGAACTCCTCAGCAAAATGGAATAGCATAAAGAAAGAATAGAACTTTAGTTGAAGCTGCTAGGGCTATATTAGCTGAATACACTCTCCCTAGATACTTTTGGGCAGAAGCAGTAAATACCGCATGCAATGTATTAAATAGGGTAAATGTTAGATCCAAACTTAATAAGACACCCTATGAGTTGCTTAAGGGTAGGACACCCAATCTTTCCCACTTACACATTTTCGGTTGCAAGTGCTTCATCCTAATCAATGGCAAGTCACCCTTAGGAAAGTTCGATCCTAAATCTGATGAAGGGGTTTTCCTAGGCTACTCATCGGTAGGTAAAGCCTATAGAATATTCAATAAGAGAACCTTAGTAGTAGAAGAATCCACCCATGTGGTATTTGATGAATCCAATAAGACATCTGAACCTAATCATGAAGAAGAAGAAGTTGAGGTTATACGGGGAGTAGAAACCATTACCATAGAGACTAGAGCGGAACCTCAGGAACATCTGCCTAGAGATTTGAAATTTTCTTCTAGTCATCCTAGAGAGCTGATCTTAGGAGACCCATCAGAAGGGGTAAAAACTAGGCATGGGCTTAGGAAAGAGGTTAGTCATTTTGCATTCATATCTATGATTGAGCCCACGAGTATAGATCAAGCCTTAAGAGATGAATTTTGGATCCTAGCAATGCAAGAAGAGTTGAACCAATTCGTTAGGAATGATGTATGGGAGTTAGTCAAAAGACCTAAAGAACAAAGTGTGGTTGGAACAAAATAGGTCTTTAAAAACAAGATGAATGACTCTGGAATAGTAGTAAGAAACAAGGCTAGGTTAGTAGCAAAGGGGTATAACCAAATTGAAGGAATAGATTTTAAAGAAACCTTTGCTCCGGTAGCTAGACTAGAAGCCATCAGGGTACTGTTAGCTTTTGCTTGTTTTAGGGATTTTAAGCTGTATCAAATGGATGTCAAGAGTGCCTTCTTGAATGGAGTAATCAAGGAAGATGTTTATGTGGAGCAACCTCCGGGGTTTGAAAACTCACAATTTCCAAACCACGTGTTCAAACTGAAAAAGGCACTATACGGGTTAAAACAAGCACCTAGAGCCTGGTATGAAAGACTTAGTACGTTCCTACTAGATAGAGGCTTTGTAAAGGGTAGTGTGGACACCACCTTATTTTTGAAGAAGGTAGGAGTTGAAGTACTCATTGTTCAGATTTATGTAGATGACATATTGTTCGGATCGATGGAGAAAAGCTTATGTAATGAATTTTCAAAAATAATGAGCGACGAGTTTGAAATGAGTATGATGGGAGAACTTAGTTACTTCCTTGGATTTAGTGTAAAACAAACGAAAGGTGGAACGTTTCTTAGCCAGTCTAAGTACATCAACGATATTTTGAAAAAATATGAAATGGACAATGCTAAGGCAATGAATACACCCATGAGCTCTAACATTCAATTGGATACAGATCCCAGTGGGAAGTCTGTAGATCAAAAGAGGTATAGGAGAATAATTGGATCGCTTCTCTATCTGACTGCTAGTAGACCAGACATAATGTTTAGTGTGTGTCTCTATGCCCATTTTCAAGCTGACCCGAAAGAATCTCACATGACTGCTGTCAAAAGGATTCTTAGATATCTACTAGGCACCCCGAACTTAGGAATTTGGTATCCTAGACACAGCACTTCTTTTGAAATCTTAAGATACTCAGATTCAGACTTTGCAGGATGTAGGGTAGATAGAAAAAGCACTTTTGGCACTTGTCAATTCATTGGACAATCATTAGTTTCATGGTCCAGTAGGAAACAAAATTCAGTAGCCCTATCCACAGCCGAAGTAGAATATATAGCGGTAGGTAGCTGTGTTGCATAAGTTTTATGGTTAAAACAACAGCTTGTAGATCTAGGACTACCTGTAGGAACCATTCCGATCATATGTGACAACACTAGTGCTATTTGCATATCCAAAAATCCAATTCAACATTCACGAACCAAACATATAGACATTAGACATCATTTCATTAGAGATCACGTAGCCAAAGGAGATATTGAACTGCACCACATTGCTACTGAAGATTAATTGGCTGATATTTTCACAAAACCATTAGGTTATGACACATTTAGCACTTTAAGAACCAAATTAGGTGTCATAGACATTCAAGTCTAAAGTAAAACAAAAAAAAACAAAAAAAAATGTGTTTGTGGTTGTTATGACTTGTTTTGTTAAAAAAAAAAAAAAAATTGGATTCCTGATCCTCTTCTCATGCTGCTCACAAACTTTGATATTCTCTGACAATCGTACTGTACGATACACTATCGTACTGTACGATAAGGTTCAAATCACTCCAATCTCAGCCGTCCATTCCCATTCACGGTCCAGATCTTTCATGTCTTATGCCTATCGTACTGTACGATAGCTCTCAAATTCTATAAAAAGGGAGGGATTCTTTGCCTATTCTCCTTACTCTCAATCAATCTGAATTTCCTCTTTCTCCAATCCTTTCTTCCACCATGTCTGGGTCCAGTAAGCACGGTCGAATGATCGTCGGGAGCTCTTCCTCCTCTCGGCATTTCGATGATCATTTTCTCTCCGCTGCGGATGAGAAAGTGTATATTAAAATCAAGGAAGCCAAGTTCACTCCATCCCGCATGCTAAATCAAGCCGCCCTAAATTTTGAGGTGATGAATCTGTTCGCTTCCACTACCCTTCAATTCCTTCTGACTCTCGCTTTTCCGTTTCACTCCGAACTCTTATTTGAGTTTTTTGCCAATATCCGAGTCGACCTCAAAAACACTACTTTCACATCTTATGTCTGTAAACAGAATATCGTTATCACCGTCAACGACATTACTGAGCACATAGGGCTGTCCTTTGACGGCCCTCGTCCCCAATCCATGATCTCCCACGGCTATGATCGGACATCAGTAAATATGACCCTTAGGGGTGTCCCCTCCAATCAACACATACCCCTGGTCCAAACTCTAAATCAGAATGCCCGCGTTATCCAGCATGTCCTACGCACATCCATTATACCCAAAGCTGGAGACCGCATCCATATTACTCCACTGCTTTCTGTCGTCACATATCTAATCATGTCTGGCAGAAAATTCAATGGAGCCCAAATGATTTTTGACTATATTCATACCTTGTCTGCCTTCCGATATCCCGGTGCCCGCCGCAAACTGAACCTTGCTTTAAGGCATGTCATAGGATACATCCTAGATGCAAAATACCAACTTCATTATCCGCTACCTCCTGATCACCTTCCGATCTTCTACTCGGATGCCTCCTTTCGTATCTTGTTCCATCGGGGGGCCACTCCCGCCGATCCCGAGTTTGATGACGAAGAGGCTGCTGCTCCTACTGACGCACCTCCACCACCACCAATCCACCCACCTGGCCTTGCTCCTCCCGACTACCCTCACGACGACATTATTCGACACCTTGATCGGCTGGAGACTAGGTTGGATGCCCACATTGCTCAGCAACATCAGGAGCATGACACTGATATGAGATGGTTTAGGGAGCGCTTCACATCGATCGATCACCAGTTTGCGTCCCTCCATCAGTACCACCAGCTGTTTCCGCAGCCTCCGCCACCACCTTCGGATCAGGATCCAGATTTTTGAGATGTTGAAGTTGTTTCTGTTTTCTGTTTGTTATCATTGTAGTTGTTTCCTTTTTCTTCCCTTTTTGGTGCTGTCAAAAGGGGGAGATATTTCTGTGTGTTCTGTATTCTGTTTTTTCTTACTGTTAAATGCTATTGGTTGTTTATGTTTTCAGTACATGTTTTTTTCTATCTTGTTGTTCATTTTTATATTATAATAAAAAATAAAAAAAAACTGTTTCTTCTCCTCCTATTTAAAAATTAATAAGCTACTCTTCTGAGGGGGAGCTAAAGAAGTCAGAACATCTGTCCATCAGAAAATATTATTTGACACCATCAAAAAGGGGGAGATTGTTGAAATCCAGGATCCCGAGTACTTAATTTTGATGGTGACAACTAATACTTACTGAGTCCATATAGACTTCCTTTAAATTATAAATGCTTAATCCTTGTATATGAGCACTAACATTTCAGGTCAGATGCACACGGCTCAAGATTACTGGAGACTCAAACCGGATAGAATAGGATGTTAAAAAGTCTGTAATTTTTATTTCTTTATTTTTATTTTCTTGAGTCTGCCACAGAAGCATGCATGTGAAAGGAGCAACCATGCACACACCCAGGGGGAGAACTGCTTTTTAAATGATTTAATTTTTTTTAAAAGGAAATCATACTGTATGATTTTGTATCGTACTGTACAATTAATTAAAAATACTCAGGCTAACGGCTAATTTTCGAATGATTAAGTTTACAAACTAATCGTACTGTACGATCCATATCGTACTGTATGATAAGATATAATTAAGAAATCCTAGCCGCCAGAATAAGTTTGGTAAGTTTTTTAATTTGATTTTCTGTACTGAACGTACTGTATGATTCGTATCGTACTGTACGATTAATTAATACTTACCAAAATTATCTCCCTAATCAGGAAATAAATGTTGGTTTCTAATTTATATGTCGATCATACTGTACGATCATATATCATACTGTACGACTGACAGAGACGATTTCATTCGTCCCAGAGTTCGTATCAGACGAAACCAAGGTTTTTTATTCTGTTCGTCCTGGACGATATTCATATCGTACAGGACGATATCAAGAAATAAACTAATCGTACTGTACGATTAGTGGAGTGCTGGACGATTGTCAGAGATGATTTCCTTCGTCCCAGCGATCGTACCAGACGATCCCAAGAATTTTTGTTCTATTCGTCCTCGACGATATTCGTATCGTACAGGACGATATCCTGAAAAACACTAATCATACTGTACGACTCAAGGAGTGCTGGACGACTGACAGAGACGAATTCTTTCGTCCCGAGGATCGTCCCACAATTCGTCCTGTACGAACAGTACGACTCAACAGTATCATCCTGTACGATATACTTATCGTACAGTACGATATGAATAAAATTTGATAACTGTTCGTCTGTACTCGTACTGGATGGAGCTGTAATTGAACTGATCGTACTGTACGATTATTAATCGTACTGTACGAACAGAAATGCAAAAGTTGAATCTTTTAGGGTTTTCTGAAGCCTGATATAAAAACAACTTAAAATTTTCTTGAGAGGGTTGTTGATCTATCCTTTTGCTGTGAGAGGCTTGGAGGAAAAAAGAAGGGGATTCGGTAGAGAGAAGTTTTTGGAGAGATCCAGGGCTTGAGAGAGGAAGGTGAAGGTGAGCTTGAGCGTGAGGGAGAAGTAGTGTGAAGGGATCACACGGTGGCTCCAAGCTAGCTACATGCTTTGCTCCTCTTGTGGCTTTGGGAAGCTTCAAGAAAGTTCTCGAGGGAAGAGTCACTTCAAGATCAACATCGCCAAGGTACTCTGCCATCTCCAGGAGGGAGAAAAAGGAGAAGGTCCGCCGCCGTCACCAGGAGGGTGACATAGCGTTTGGTATTCCGCCGCACCGAGGGAGGTGAAAGTGAGTATTGTAAAGGCTTCTCCGCCTTGCTGTGGGGGCAAAAGGAGAGTCAACTTTTACTAGTGCAAATCCCGGAGTAGAGGACTCCGGGGAGTGGACGTAGGTCAAGTGACCGAACCACTATAAAAATCTCTGGTGTGTTTTTTCCTGTTTTACCGTACTTTACTTTTCATGCTTTTAATTTGTACGTTGAATTGCTTGGTGAAAAATCATTATTTAAACCTTGTGGTGTAAAATCTAAAATTGAATTATCAATATCATCATTGTGAATGTTGTATTTGCTTCCGCACATTATTCGTTAAGTTATATTTTGAAAATACAAAAAAAATAGAACTCTTGTGTAGGGTTAAATTTTTAAAATACCAATTCACCCCCCCCCCCCCCCCCCTCTTGGCGCATCTCGTACTTTCATATGCATGTAGTAGGATAAAAGGGAAGAATTCACTCCTATTTGGTATATGTGCCTGTAGTTAGGTCCTTACCCGATACATATGTTTGATGGTAAGATAAAGGAAATAATAATCACTCTATGCATATTCCTGTAGTGATAAGAAGAGAAAAGAGTCACCTCTGCCCGTTGTATGTGCCTACAACAGAGTCCCTACCTGGCGCATATGCTTGAAGTAGGATAAAGAAGGAACACTCAACATAATCACCCGGCACATATGCCTATAGTGATGTGAAGAGGAAAGAGTCACCTCTGTTTGGTGTATGTGTCTACAGCAGAGTCTCTACCTGGTGCATATGCCTGAAGTAGGATAAAGAAGGAACACTCAACACAATTACCCAGCATATATGCATGTAGTGATGTGAAGAGGAAAGAGTTACCTCTGCTCGGTGTATATACCTGCAGTAGAGTCCTTACTCGGCGCATATGCCTGACAATAAGATAAAGGAAAATTCAACAACCACCTGGCGTATATGCCTATAGTGGTGTGAAGAAACAACACTCAATAGGCACCCGATGCATATGCCAGATGGTGAGCCAAAGGGAGAAATAAAGGGATGATCCCATACGAAGGACTATCTATGAAATCCCAAACTCATATTTAGTCACATTATGGTACAGGACAAATCGTCATGGCCATGAGTGTCCAAACATAAGAAGAATTCTATAGGCAAAATTGAAATTGTATACGACAAGAAGTAATACACTAGTGTATATTTCTCTAAACAGGGAGAAATATACAAACAACAGAGTGAAAAAGTGATCTCATACTTAAGGAGATGGCAATTGAAGTAACGAGAGGACAGACCCGCCACTAAGAACAACAACTCTGTCGAGAATCAACAATTACTAAAGAATCACAATGAGAACACCCATACTAATTGATAGGACCCTGTGAGAGGTACAAGCAACATCTATATATCCCAAGAACCACTCCTATAGCCAAGAGTAAGATTTTAGGGGAAACTATGGTTCTAAAGGAAATAAGGGATTGACTTTCTACTAGAAAATCTGAATCCATTAAAAAAATGATGTTAACATCTGGAGCAAGATATACCACATCATTTGTGAGGAAAACAACATTCCCGTTATGAAAAAGTGACTACAAAGATAATGAATGTGGAGTCATCTCCTAAGCAACCACCAAGATGCTTCGAATGAGAGGAAAAGAGAAGTTTGGGGAACTTGAGCTCTTGGAGAGTAAAGCTGGATTCCATATGTGACAAGGGTAACTGGTTTTGCTTAACTGAGAGGCTCCCTTTTTTATCACCATATATTTTTTTATATATTTTTATCTGCTCACAGTCATAGATTGGGCATATCCTACACTATCAAAGATAGCACATGGTAGAGGGGATGTTTACCATATCCATGAGTTACTCCTAATATGAAATATTCTATAATGACTGGAACACAACAAGGGGGAGATATAGTTGGCTTTGATAACCTAGGCCACATTCAACTCATGTGAATGAATTAGGGAGCATAATTACCATAAAATTGATGTATGAATGAAATCCATATTAGGATATTGGATCAACATTACCATTCTTAACTAATATAGGTTGGTATGGACCCAGTATCACATTCAGCTAATGGTTTTAATATCCCAGACCACATTCAACACATATGAATGAACTGGGGAGCACAACTATCATGATAAAATTGATGGAAGAAAGAAATTCACATAGGGATAGCGGGTCAACCTCACTACACTTGACTAACATAGGTTAGGTATGGACCCAGTATCATATTTCATAAGGGTTTTGAACTAGTGATTTTGATGACCAAGACTACACTTGGGGGTGCCAAGTGAAATTAGGGAGCTGACACTTATAGTAAACTCAAATGTATAAAAATATGATGAGTCTACAATAAGCTGGATAAATTATATAATTCATATATAAGGAAATCATATGACTCACGTTGAAGAATGAAGGGAAGCCAGGCAATCATGCATATTAGTTTTGTTAACAAGACTACACTTAAGCTAACGAATGAAACTGGGGGAATAAACTTATAATGAACTTGGAGATGTCAAAAATCTCACAAGAGGCTCACAGCAAGCTGAATAAAATCACATAACTCATATGTAAAGAGATATTATTAGATATTAGAGCCCCAAAAATTCTCATGCATGAATTTTCAAAAGAACAAGGTGAGTACTCAAACATACTCACAAAGAGATGTTAAATACTCACAAATTAATTGAGATAAGTTTGATCTATACATTTTTTTTAAAAAGTAAGAATTTTATCAAAGAGTAGGAGCGTCATTTTTTCAAAATATAAAGTTTACCTCTTGATTATATGGACCCGATCAAAAATGACAAAGGGAACATATTCAAAAATTTAGTAAGAAGTATATTGACTCCATCTAAGCCCTAGAAGAGTAGAGATTTAAATTTTGTTAACCTAGCTCAAGCTCTCTACAAGCTAGACTGGGCTCTCCCTGACATGTTTTTTTTTTAATTGAAATCTAAATCAAGAAAGATTTAAATTAGAGGAAGAAATTGAATCTTCTCAACTTTCTTGCATGATACATTTTTGTATCTAATAGAATATCATTGCATAATAATGAATATGAAATCATGATTTTCAAACTCAAGTATCAAAAATATCAAAGGACATATGGGCTTTCTGAGATTTAAAAATTTACAAGAAATGGAAGCTACTTACAAATTAATTTTGGGCTCATTTTGTGCCTCTTTTAGCAATTTTGGCACACATTGCACATCTTTTAACTTTGATACACTTCGTGCATCCTTCATTTTGGGCTCATTTTATACCTCTTTTAATAATTTTGACGTACATTGAGTATCTTTTCATTTTTGTAATTAGCTTCCTTTCTAAACCTCTAGAAAATATATTTCTCAGTTGTAACACTATCTTCCAAATATAAAAGAAGAAAATTCACTTTTTTATGTAAGGAAGAATGATCTACAAGATAAACTCGATCCTATAATAAGAATAACTAGCTTGATAGAAAAAATTATGAAGCATATTCACCAGCATGCAAAAGATGTCTATGAGATAAAAAATTGTAAGATAATGAAGAAAATTTTTATTCTTAAATCTAATTTCAACTTGATATAGATTTTAATTCAAAAAAGAAATCACCCCACACAAGGGATGGGAAGGAGAGAGCATACCTCTTTTTTTTGGGTCATCATAACATGGATGGTAGAGCTAGAAGAAGCAAGAGAGCAAAAATAATCCAAAATCATCTTTCTTTCATTAATTCATCATCAATAAAAGGGAGAATGAAATCTTTCGATGTAAATGCTGTAAGAGATATCATCTTTCCCTCTAAAGTTACAATAATTACTCTCTCATACATTTTTTTTAAGTACATGAAAGAAAAGAAGTGTGCTCAGTAGGCACTATAGTGAAAGAAGGAAAAGAAATAGGTAAAAGAGTTGAACTGGAAACTATTGACTTGGCCTACCAAGGCCTACTCTAAACTGTCTTTAAACTCTAAACTGCATGTCTAGTTATACCTCTTATCTTGCGAGAGAGTTCGATCTTCCACCCCCCCCCCCCCCCCCCCCAGAACTAAGGGGTGTTCTGCTAACTGTTATAATCATCACACTGGCTGGAGCTTGCGCTCATTTGAACAACCTGAGCCACCTTGCCTTAAGGTTGCCCTAAGTCACTATCTTATAAGTGAATCTCTCCACTAGCCATAAGGCTCTCCACCTTATCCTTGAATACAAAATAATCTTCAAGGATATGCCTAATATGCTAGTGAAAGGGGCAATATAATGAATGCTCTATCAGTCCTTCTGCATTTTTATTCTTATTAACTGAGAATGTTATAATATTCTTTTTAATAAGGAATTTAAATATCTTCTGTGCACTTTCCATCTTAAAGGAATATTCCTTGTTAAGCCTCTCTTATAAGGATAACTGACTCTCTGAAGTCCTACGGGAGGGTCTAGACTGTACTGCTGACTGCCCAAGTGTATATGATGGCTATTGCGGTGCTGAACTAATCATGGGCTTCTTGCCCTTATCTTGTGGCTCAAAAGTACTATGTACCTCCCCTCTCCTAGGTAGAGGTGTCCCTGAAGACTCCTACCACTGAGGTCTACGTGAGGGTTGACTCTCAACTTTAGGAGGGACTGCATCAGATATGCTTTCTTGTAAACTGATCACCTTCGTCAACAACTTTTGAAAGGTTCTAAATTGAGCTGAGGTCAGGCAGACTCCAACTATTGTCTACATCCATGACGATATGGGCGTCGTCCAATAGTGGGAGCACCTGCCTGGGGTCTAACTGACGGAACTGCACTGGCCTGTTATTATTGTGGCTGTCTACTCTGCCATCGATACCTTTATCTTAAGGATTATCTCTGCAGCTGAATGTGCGCCTGAGAAATCTGATAGAATAACCTCTCTCAACTAACAGACCCTCTACCTTGTGCTATGCAGATAATATTTTAAAACCTCTGAGTGAGAGTTTGAGCAACATCATCCCTGGGGACCCTAACACGTGGAAGAGTAGTAGTAATAGGATGGGACACCGCAATACGAGCGACATCCTCCTCATCATAATTATGTGTCATAGGAGAGAAGTGTCCTCCCTAGACTACCTCTATCTCAGGAGTCTGTGTAATTGAAGGTGGGCATGGCTCCCACTGTAAGGGAACCACCCTAGGCTGAACTGGCTCTTACTGAGCCACAGAATCTATCATATGTTGCCTAGCTGCCTTAGATACATCTAATCAAAGTCTCTGATTTCTATTTCTATGGGCCCTTCTCCCAAGATTAGAGGTAGAGAATAAGGCTAGATCTGAACCCACAAACTGAAGGACTAGGGAAACATGAGCTGCAAGAAGCAACGGGGTCTACTTGGTAGTCTCTAGGTGAGAGAGCCAGGAAAACACAGAAATCCGACAAGAAGAAGGTGAAGGAGCCTTGGTCCGGGCACCCCTCTTCCTAGAAGAAGAAGAAGGAGGGGGAACTGAAACATGAGCTAGCTCCGTTGGAGCAATAGAAGGGAAAACTACTGGCTGCCGGTGCTGAGGGGCCGGAGCCATCTGAATAATAGGTACAGTAGGCACTGGTCGCTTGACTGCTGAACGAGTAGGCTGAACAGGGAGTGGCCTAGGCATTGGATGCCTAACCACAGGGTGCACTAGCTACACATGAATAGGAGTGGGACAAGATTTAAATTTAATTAATTAAGTTTTTTTTGAAATTCTTGGCTTAATAGGTGCCTAGGCTGTTCGCCGAATAACAAGATGTCTGAAAGGGCACATGGCTGTGTGACCTCTTCTCTGGGAGGAGAGAAGGCGGTAGCCTCAGAAGGGGTCAGTCTGCCAAGGGTGACGAAGGTCGAGTCAGTGAAGAAGCCAAAAGTGATTCCTCTAGTAGGATGACTAGTTAGCAGGGACTTCGAAAGTGCTACCCACACATCAGAACCAAAGTGAAAAGTAATGGAAGAAATAAAGGAAGCCATTGCACTATCTGCCAATAGAAGAACAAAAGAAATTTGAAATACTTAGTAAGAAACGATATCACGAGAGAAGAAGGATAATAGTTAAGGGATGGGATGGCCCAGTAGGCCAAAAAGAAAGGAACCTAATTAGGGAGAACCCTAATTAAGGGTAGGACAGACCTATCTAAGGAGTACCAAAACCCAGAGTACACTCAGGAAAGGATAATATAGAATCTAAAGATGGAGAGAGATATATGTCCCATCATGGTCGCTTGAAACCTATAGACCTCCAAAAGGACACCGCTGTGTAGGGGAACAGAGTTGCAAAGGGTACAACCGTACTATCCCGTAGGATAAAATGATCACAGACCTTTGCGCTCTTCACAAGTGGACCAATGAGAGGGTAGATTCAATCATACATATGATTAACCATTGAGTATAGTAACTCTCACCTACGCACCTCGATGGGTAATAATATGTATGACCTGATTAGAGTCACAGAGTTTCCTCCACCTAATACATCAACTCGAATGAGATTTATTTGATGTGAGATTCAGTTTCCCGCAGGGTTTTAGGCCTAAGAAGACTCTCTATTAAGGATCCTATATTATTCTCTTTGATGGGATTGGCACATAGGGAGGAATTTAGAAACATCCTATTCAGAGGGGAAGAAAGGTTCAATCTAGCTTAGTCAACATGTATGACTCACATCATCATCTGGAAGGACTATGGTAGTAAAAAGAAACTGAAGAAAAGCTAACACTGAACTCTGAGCATGCAAGAGAGAAGGATGGATGAGGTGTCATCCATGTAACACGGATAGGTAGGGTTTATAGCATCTAAAGGATAGAAGACTTACCCGCTGATAAGGCATACTATGAGACACTAACAGTAGCAGCCTTGAGCCCTAGATCTATAGTGGGTTTAGTATTCTACACACAACACTAACACCCGTGTCCTAGCTAATACATCCTGAACTTATATCCTGCCTAAAAAAGAAAAACTAGCTAACCACCTAGTCGCATAAAAGCTATGCTGCCTGGACTTTATGAAAGATGGGTGGGTGGCTCAGTTTTTAGAAGTTAAGGCCGACATCTAGAGAGGTTTCTAAATGGCCTTGTACTTACGAATGGTACTATGCTTCTAAGGCTAATACAATTAAATTTTAATTTTATGTGGTTTCTAATGCAATACATACTAGTTAAAATCTCCAAATTATGAATGCTTGAAACTTAAAAAAAGGCTTAAAATAATTTTTTAGAAGACTAGGCTTCCCCAGGTTCAGCACATAATTCTCATAGGTCAGATTATCTGAACTCTACCCATAAACGGGAAAGTGTCCAAATAATAAAAGAGAGAAATATAATAATATGCATGTGACCCTAGACGGTTCTGACTATTCCCTAGGTTATTAGTTTTTTATGTTATTTAATTTCTAAAATATTAAATTTTAATTATGAGTAGAAAAAGTTTTTATTCCTAAGGAGCCTAACAAAATAAGGCACACACACATGCAAGAAATAAGGCATTTTATCTTCATCTTTATCTTCAGATCCTTCTATGGATCACCTTCCTTCGGTCTTCTTATGATTCATCCTTCATAAGAGTATCCAAATGAAAAGAAATTTCCCCATTAGAGGTTTTCTTTTCCCTTGGAATCCCTTATATTTGAAATACCTTATTTTTAGGGACTTTCATTACTCGATACACCGAATACAATTACATCATGAAAAAGAAAAATCTAAACTCTCCTGCATGATTATCCTAAGCAGTTATATATAGAAAGTAAAGTACTCATTGCCAGCCACACTTGGCCATACTCTTATTCATTATTTTTAGCCACCTTTATTTTAGTGTTGTATGAGTATGACCACCTACAGAAAATATCATTAGTATCAAGATCGCCCTTAAATTTAGTGTTGTATGAGTATGACCACCTACAGATTAAAAAAGGTTTTAATAGATTTTTTTGTGCTTTGTGATATTTTAGATTAAAATAATAATATAATATTATATAATTATATAAATTAATTCAATTTTTAGTATAAATTCATATAAATTTTTTGGGGCTTTAAAAATTATAAAAATATTCATAAATTGGCTTATTTTATTTAGATAATACTGGTAAAATTGATTTGTAAAATGAACACGTAAAAGTCCTAAAATCCCCAATTTTATCAATAGATGTCAATTTCATAAGAATTTGCACCAGTGTAAAAAAAATTACATAAAACTTATTATAATCAAAACACAATAATATCTATTTTATGGTGAAGACGATTTTAAATTTTGGCTTATAATGACTCCTAAAAAAATTATTTGTTTGGATCAAAATATAGGCTATTATAGCAAACGCCATATTCAATCATAAATAGCCAGTAAATAAGATCAATAACCTTTTCAGATGGTGAATGAATAAAAACCATTGCTATAAAATTTCACCACAGCTCGAAGCTGCATTACCATTAGAAATAGACAAAAAGCTAGAAAGAAGACAGTTGAGGAACTTCAATGATCAAAATGTTGCATAAATATTCAAAGAGTGTATTGACTTTCTTTATTCAAAAGCAAGACTATTTTGATCCAAATGAAATTTTTGGACAGATATCCTAAGAAAATAAATAACAAACACATTTCTCGAATGCTCTTTATTATGAGACATATAAAGTTAAATTTCTCCTTGTCTATTCTATTCTATTCATACATAGCCATCATAGAGAAACATTTATTAATAAATTCTATAATTAGTTACCTTTTACCTCATGAAAGTTTATCTTTCCCAATTGTTTCTTCTCTTTTAAATAATAATAATAGACTAAATCAAATATAATTTAGAAACCATTTTTAATATTAGAGTCAATATCAACCCTATGACCCCAATAAAATCATCAACTTAGTGCTACCTAGTTAATTACTAAGAGGATGACTAATAGTCACCTAAATTAAAATGCCAACACATTTGTCAAGTGGTTTTTGGTGGTAAATATTTGAGATTCTTAAAACTTTTCATCATTGAAAATAACGTAATATATTTTACATTTATTTATGAGTTATATATATCATAAAATTTTTATATATTTATATATTTCACATCTAAATTTTTATATCTATTTATATAACTTATTAATATTCAAGCACAAAAAAAATCATTAATATTAATTTATTTGAAATTATTTGAAATTATATATATATATATATATATATATATATATATATATATATAGTTTTTAAGGCAATTTTGTTATAATTTGTATAAAATTATGAGATAATTTGTTTTATTTTTTATGTGTATATTTTAATATAATATAATTTGACCACTAAAATATAATATAAATAAAATATAAATATTTAGGTAGATGATATAATCATTTTAAAATAATTTTTCTTATAATTAAATATAAAATTTTAAATATTAATTCTGCTTGTCCTTTCTATTCTGCTTACGCTGTGGTGGTCAGATTTTTGTCCCAGTTCGCTGTCCAGAAATGATCTGGCTGATAGTCGAGCCGGCGGGCGGATCTTCCGACCTCGATAAAATGATCGAGAATGTAAATGCAACAAGAGCGGCAACTGGTGCGTGGCTTACAAGTTGCAGAGTTTCAGCAGGCTTGGAGAGCGAGAAGCCATGGATGGATGAACTCCGAATGGTCAGAAAATAGCTGAAGCATCAGGAGGAGAGGTCGGGATTTGGGCTCCGCTAAGTGCATTGACCTTTGAATCTTACTCGCCTGGCCTCTTCGACTCCATCGACGCGCTGTTGGGAAATTGTTAAGAAGCTGATAAGCTGCCTTGAAATCGATCGCTCTCGCAGTCTTCCAGTCTTTCCAGGTTAGGTCAGTTTTGCCTTTGCTGAATCATCTACCTCATTGGATTCAAACGGTTTGTTTTTATTTTTCTTCTTCAAGCTCTGTCCACGGAAGGGCTTAATATATGCTGATTTTGTAATTTTTATTTCAATTAAATAGTAATTGATCTCCAATGGAACTCTATTTCTAACATCTAAAAATAATATTTCATGTATATTCTTTCTCATCTTTTTTAAAATTATTTAAAATGAATAGCCTAATTTATATAAATTAATTACATAAAAAATAAACATATTAAAATTATAAAATAAATATATTTGAGATCAAAATCTTAATATTTAATAATAAAAAAATGGATTTGTGAACAGTGCAATGTTAATATTGACATCGCACTATTCACGGCCACAAATTTGTGGTTCGAAATAACATTCGGGTAAACGAGTTGTAATATTAAATATATTTTTTTATATTTTATTCCTATCACTCATATCACCTTGTAAATTTTAATATTTAATTTCTTACTCTCATATTTGATATATGAATGATAGGCATGGAATATTAAAATTTTAAATATTATATGTCTAAATAACATAATATAAAGTGGTATGTATGTAAATTTTTTTTTTGTTTTTTGCTTTTTTTGCACATTTTTTTGGGTAAGCAAGAGCTTGGAACATATATTAACAGAGGCAAGACAAAGCTAGATTTTCAAAATATTTAGAACATGGGAAAAATAAGATGGATGTGTGAATAATTTTAAAAGGGATTTACATACATATCACTTTATTTCATATTATTTACATATCTAATACTTAAATTTTTAATATTTCATGTTTTGCACCCATAGACAACTTAAATATTAAATATGTTACTCTTATATTTCATTCATACAATCCACACAATCTTATAAATTTTAATATTTTATTTCTTGCATTCATATTTGATCTATGGGTGGTAGGCGTTTGTGTTAGATATGTAAATAATATGATATGAAGCTATGTGTATGTAAATCCCCCTAATTTTAATGGTGAAACAAAAAAAATTGCATAGAATTTTAGATAAATATATTTATTGAGGAGCGTAAAATAAGTAAAATATTTATTCAATTATGAGAAAAATATTTAGAATGAGCAATCGCTATCATGAATTTTCCCAAAGCACCAATTGTTAGGATTTCGATTGATCAAGAGAAGTGTTAGAATCTATTGAAAACTTTGTGAAAATGAAGCGTTGTGAGTTAGGGGAATGGAAGGATTCTTAGAAAATGAGGATTTTAGAGATGTATATTAAATACAAAATATTCTCTCGACTTATTTAACCTATTAAGTTCTTGATATTTGATATAACTTAATTTAGTACTCATTACCCTTATTGATTATATCATTATAAATATGAAAATTCAAATCTATATATATGGACTTTGCTTCATTAAATTCTCATATTTTCTTCAAGCATAATTATGAGCATTATTTGGACCTCATACATGAAATTCAAATATATATATATATATTTTTTTCAATTTTAAAATCCATTTTTGATAAAAGTTTCATCCTTGATTTTCATCATCTTTCTAATTTTTAAAATATAATAATATAAGCAATATACTTTATCTTAAGATGCAATGTATTCTAACTAATTAGAATATTTATCAAACCATTTAGGCTTCGTTTGGTTATTTGGTATTTTTATAAAAGATAGTTTTTAGAAACTTTGTTTCGGAGAAAGGAGTTTTTGGAATGGAGAAGCATATATAAAAAGCTTTCTTCGAACAGCGGAAATATAAAAAAAACTGTGTTATTGAGAACGTTTGTTGAGAAACCAAAGGGTGAAGAAGAAATGAAATTACAGTTTTAAAACGGAACAAGCACAAAAAACGTTCAACCAAACGAGGCCTTAGTATTAAAGGATTGCTCTCTCAAATTTACTCTTCTAATTTTAAGAGATAATAATGTGAATATAATCTTTGAAGTTGATTTTGAATATTCGTATTATACTTATGAATTGTAACTCGGAATGCATTATATGATAGAAGATTTTATAAATTAGCTCCTAAATTTATCCATGACTATTTCTACGTATAACTCAATTTCAACTTTTGTTGTTCATTTCTTTGATTTATTTCATTTATAAATGATGGTAAGATTTTGTTTGGGACGGCTTTCTCACTGCAACTTAAATAACTTTTTAATATAAAATTTTAATTTTTGTACTAAAAAATTATTTTAAGAAGCAGCAAGAAAGCCGTTCGAAACGAAGCCTAAGTTGATTTTTATCAACTTTTTCAAAAATCTCACCATACTTGCTTAAATTTATAAAATTCAAACGAGATTATGAAATAATTCATATTTAAAATGCAAGAATTAAGAATAGACCGATATTTCAACATTAAATAAAAGTATTCCAATGCCCTAATCAAAATACCTTTTTTTTTATCTACTTTAAAATTACTTAATTGAATCTACACTTTAAGAAAATATAAATACATGTGAGAATCCTTATTTTCATACTAGAAGACTTCCTAATATTAGTATAATATATTAAATGATTTATATTTGTTCGACAAATTTTAAATTATGTATAGACTATAAAAAATATAAATACATGATATACAAAATCCTAATTAATTTAGACTGGCGCCTAAATCCATGCTTGTTTTACACTAAGGACTTTAATAAAATATTTATTCAAAACATTCATCTTAAAAATGTAGAATAATAAAAATATATAATTCTTAAAAATATAAAAATTATTTAGTTGGATGCAAATTACATAAATTATTATTTTTTTCTTAAGGCTACATTTCAATACAATAAAATCTATCTTTCATCATCTTTTATCCAAGCGCCTCGAACTTGGCCGCTACTGACCGAGGTCGGGGAAGATCGCTGGCAGGAGGATTCGGGGGAGGAAGCAGCAAGAAGGGACGGGGTTGGGTGCAACGATGACGGAAGTGAGTTTGGATGAGTGTGACGGGGTTGGGTGCGACGGCTGGGTCCGTGATGGGGCTAGGTGTGACAACGATGCGAGCGGGACTTGGCTGAGTGCGATGATGCTGAGAGCTGGATTAGAACCTCCCCTTTGTGTAATTGGGTTCTGCTTTCTACTTTTTTTTCAGCATTTAGTAAAGGTCGGCAAATCAATATATCATGTACGAAGAGAAAAAGGACCATAAAGAGCATATATATCAATCTTTTCTTTATAGCAAACACAAATAGCTTCTAAGAATCCCAAATTGCTGCAAAACATGCTACTGCCTTGCACTGATTGCAAAGGTATTGTTAGCTGTGATAGTATTCATGTTATCAAATACGGTATTAATGGTGAGCTCCTGAATTTGTGGAAGGCCGGGATGTTTCAGCAAAAAATGTTTTTAGCTTTATATACAAGCTCTGTAAATTGATAAATAAGTGAAAAGAAGATTATGCAGAGCATGACAAAGGTGCTGACATGAAAATAAATCGCTATTAGTTATCACAGCTGTTTAAAATAGTTTGTTATAAACTGTCGAAGATTTTGTGCTCCATATTTCTTATAGAATCTCTCAGACTTAGAGGGAAAGAGGTGTTAAATGACAAGCATAGTT
Source organism: Dendrobium chrysotoxum (assembly GCA_019925795.1). Taxonomy (NCBI): domain Eukaryota; kingdom Viridiplantae; phylum Streptophyta; class Magnoliopsida; order Asparagales; family Orchidaceae; genus Dendrobium; species Dendrobium chrysotoxum. Next base: position 52,485,537 of record CM034306.1, on the reverse strand, counting down.
CTCATGTAAACTCTTACTAGAAACTACATGGATTGCTGCATAATCTAATTAATTATTTCCTTCTTTGTTAGATGACATCCTGCCACAAGTTTAAGTGCTTTTCCCCAGACTAAGCATTTGTTTCATTTTAGCAACTTTCCCAAAATCGTTACTTTTTTGAGAAAGTATATCAATTAGGCGGGCAAATAAAATTCACATAAGAGGATTATTGAAAAAATGATAGATATGAGGTATTATAAATAGATTTTTTTTCAAATGTAAAATTTTGTAACCAATCAATAAACTGAGTACAACATCAAGCAATACTAAGGATTGCTAGTTGAATACGGGATCATCTAGTTAAAGAAGAGAACCCCATGAGGCTCATTTAAAGTATCTTGTTTGAAGTCTTGTAAACCTTGGAGAGTGGCAATATATAAATTGGATAGAATGTACTCAAAATAATTTATGAACAATAGGTTTAATTCCTCAGCAACACTTAATTGGAATGAATGGGAATTGTGGTTTCATAAAGCTAACACAAAAATGAGGGTGCATTGGTCAACATTAAGAACCTTAGAAATATTGCCCGCCTTAATGTGTACACACAAAATCTAAGTTCAAATAAGATGGTATTACATGGCATCAATGAAATAAGAGAGATTTTTAGGTTCTAATGTTCCATCACCCTTTCACTTCTAGTTGATGACCTACAAACAAGAATGGAACCCCATTATGTTGAGAGTGGGCAAAGCCTCAAAATCAAATTTTACTTATAGGGGTAGGGAGGATTTTAGGAATTTTCCCCCCTCCCCCTAAAAACAAATTTTTTTACTAAAAATCCGTGATATTCATCTTCTCTCCCGTTCTCGTTCAAACACAAAGCCACAAAAAATTTCTCCCTCTCTTTCCTCTCATTCCAGTTCATGCCCAAGGACTGAATTTTATCTTATACATTTTCTATTTTGCCCACACAAAAAAAGCTGATTTCGCACCTGCCTATAAGTTTTGCATAATTGACTTAGAAACTTCTTTCAAAGCATGGTATACTTGGCTCCATGTTACCAAATGATCCCTTCTTCTCTACATCAATGCATAAATATGAAGTTAATGGTGTTGAATATTGCATAAAAGGAGATCTCCAATCCCTTGGTATTCATGATTTCAGGATATACGAAGATGCTATTTATTATGTCCCAAAGAATTAGTCAAAATTCTGTATGTCAATCACTATAGCAAAGGTCCAAGACAAGTCCAATAGGTCAAAGGCTACGCTACAACCAGTTAAGAAAGAAGAACAAGACTATGGCTCTCTCCCAAGACCTGCTTTTGATAGTGTTCACGTCTGCTTACATTTTTATCAAGCTAAAATTGCTAGCAATGAAAATTTCTTGTTTAGTTCTCTCTAATAAATCTTTTTGGATGCTAATATGATGTCTTTAAATTGAAAGATATCTATGCATAGATGTCAAAGCAATTCTTTGTTTCTAGCTTAGATGTTTTCTGTCCATTTCCCGTAATGCTCCTGCATTTCCACATCTGCAGGTTTTAGGGCTGGAACTCCGAGAGAATAATGAGTTCAAAGGTTATAATTTCAGGAGAAAAAGAAAAACCATTTAGTTGGGTGGTGAAAGTCATCCAAAGATTATTTCAGTTCATACATGAAGCAATTAGAAGTGTTTTTTACCACAGGCCTATCAAAGATTCAACTGTAAAAGAGACACAGTACAAGAAAAAAGTGCTTGATCCTCAAGGACCATTTCTTCAAAGATGGAACAAAATATTTGTCCTTGCCTGCGTGCTTGCAGTATCTGTGGATCCTCTTTTCTTTTATGTACCTATTGTCGATGATGATAATAATTGCTTTGAGCTTGATAAGAAATTAGAAACCACTGCAAATGTTTTACGCTCTTTCACAGACATCTTTTATGTGCTTCATATCATTTTCCAATTTAGAACTGGTTTCATTGCTCCTTCATCTCGAGTATTCGGAAGGGGTGTTTTGGTTGAAGATTTATCAGCAATAGCTTGGCGGTATTTGTCATCAAACTTCCTCATTGATATCCTTGCTGTTCTTCCCCTTCCACAGGTATCAAACTCTTTTTGTATTGCATCTGTTTTAGTAGTTTTAGACTTACTATATTCAGTCCTAAGTAATTATAGTGATTTTTTTTTTACAATTTACATTTGGGGACATTATAACCAAGATTTTTGGAGAGTTTGTAACAACTTGCTTTATTAGTACATTGTTTAGGGAAAAAGATACAGCTTGCTCTCTAAAGTGCAACTCCTACCTCCCTTAAACTCTGTTGCAATAAACCAGAAGAACAAGGACACCCACTAAGAACAAATAAGCCATGAAATGGCTCGGTTCGTGCTAGCCGATTGTTAAGTTGCGGCTTCCTATAGAGTATGTCCACTAGACATTATTTTCAAGGCTCTAAGCTTGGTATAATCAATGAAGAAATCTTAGGCTCAAGTTTAATTAGTAGAATAAGAGGCCATACAAATCTAATCAATTTCCAAATTCTTGAAATTAAAATAAAAGCATGAAGTGACATCTACCGACAACTTTCTGCCTAAACCCAAATATATGAGAGACTAAGAAAAATAATTGGCCTAAGGCCTATTCAATTTGAAAAAAGTCTGTACGGTTAACAGAATGGCAGTTCTGAATCCTACTTTTCTGTATTCCATATACTATAACTGTCTTCTAGACTAACTTTTCTCCATTCTTTTTGTTAAATATAAAATCAGCTACATCTCTGTTTGAATTATGTTTCTCGCTTTTTTTTACTTTTTTGCTTAGATTTCATGTTAAGGTACATATGAACTTGGATGTTTCTTGTCTCTGCTATCAATGACTCTTACAGATCTCATTTTCATGGGCATTCGTTTGACCTCTTTTGATTTCTGTTTTATTGTAACTGATGGATTACCTTGTTGGGCAACTTTTAGCGTTTCTCTTTTTATTATTCATGCTTCCTGCGCACAAGATGATATGATGGTCCAAGCTGTTAAGATAATGTACTGCTTGTGTTTAATGGTCAGGTGGTTGCGTTGATCATAGTACCAAGATTGAAAGAAACATCTCCATTCGATGCAAAAAATCTATTGATGCTTGTAGTCCTATTCCAGTTTGTGCCTCGATTTATCAGGATCATACCCTTGTATATGGATGTAATGAGATCTGCTGGCATTATCACTGAAACAGCGTGGGCCGGGGCTGCCTTCAACCTTTTGCTTTACATGCTTGCAAGTCATGTATGCTCATGACTCTCAATTGTGTTGTCTTCTATCCTATTCTGAAAGAAATTTTCAAAAGAACCTGATAGAGATCTATTTACGTGAGATGATTCTTGTCAGGTACTTGGAGCATTTTGGTACTTGCTTTCCATACAGAGGGAAGATGCATGCTGGAAGCAAGCTTGTTCCATAAATAATTGCAACACTACCTCTTGGTACTGTGGGAATGAGCAAGGACAAAACAATAGCTTTTTAGATGATGCATGCGCCATACAAAATTCAAATAATTCAATCTTCAACTTTGGTATCTACATTCCAGCTCTTCAAAACATTGTTCAGTCGAGAGACTTTCCGGAGAAGTTCTTCTATTGTTTTTGGTGGGGACTGCAGAATCTGAGGTTTGCTTAATGGGGATGTTTCTAGTTTCAAGCAGGATAAAGTAAAAAAGCCAAAATTTTTTACTTTTCAACATTATAATACTAATCAATAGTGAACCATCTTAAAATGACTTTTATATAGAAATAAATGGGATTGCTCCCTAATTTATCATGATAATTCATACATCATGCAAAATTAAATTAAGTGCCATGATTTGTGCCATGTGAGATGAGATATGGGGAAAATGCGTGTGAATATTATATCTCTAGCATATTGTGAAAATGTGTAACTAAAATAATGTATATTCAAGGTAATATGATATTATGATGCCAACATATATTAATTTATTGTGGTGGCTTGTTCGATTTTACGATGCAATGTGGAAATCATTAGCAGCAAAAAATACTCGTAAGTAATGCATATCTATATCCATTAAGAATATGTAAAAAATGTATATTATAAGTTGGCATATATAGAAACTTCGGAAGATTACCTATCGTACTGAACTTACATTGGGATTCATTACTTTACTGCACTCATCCCTTCATTCTGGTCGGTTGTACTGGTTTCTAATTTTAACAGTTGCCTTATCTGATTACAGTTCTCTTGGACAAAACCTGGTTGCAAGTACTTACGTATGGGAGGTTCTCTATGCTATTTTTGTTTGCGTCTTAGGCTTGGTCTTGTTTGCACTTCTCATTGGCAATATGCAGGTAACTAGAAGAATTCTGACGACTCTGAATCCTCCCTCCCTTAACTTTTCGAATGTTTCTTCTTTCAGTTCATGCATAAAATCATAAATTACATTTTGTATCTGTTAATGTAGGTGCAAGTGTGGACACATGAATATGGATGTAACCAAATTTACCTTTAAAGGATGAACCCAAAGTTTTCTTCAATTTCCTTTTCAAGATAACATGAATGTACATACAAATTAAATTTTTTAAAATTTTGTGGAAATAATGCATTGCATATCTCAACAGCATTTGTTGAATTTGGCTAGATGGTCGAAGGTTTCCAACCTTACTCTTTTGGATTTTATGTAATTATTATTAGTATACTTGAATTGAATTCTTGAACTGAAGACTTTTGGATTAATACTTGAATGTAATGCACTTGTAGACCACAATGGTTCATGCATGAACGTATAAATCATAAGTATATTTAAGGGTTGCCAATGGCTTCTATGTTAATAATGTTAATCCAAGTCATTAATGCTTATGAACCCTTCTTGTTATCTACTATTTTGCTATTCCATTTATCTTTAGAACTTATTATGCTAGTGATGATATTGTTAGTTCTGTGTGGAATCTGATTGTGTCGATCAATTGTGTTGTATCGCTACATTGAACCTCAATTTCATTGGTCGAGCTCACGGGGGGTTGCAAGGGATCCTCCTTTGCTTGGGTTCGGGTGCTTTGCACTTAAAATTTTTTTATACAATCGTAGAATGCTGCGGTGTTGTGTAGTTTGCTTGGAGACATACAGAGAGTGGAATGCTGCGGCGCTCCAAACCCTGGCGCTGTCATGGAGCGCTAGGGCGCTTTAGACCTAGCATCGTGATGCTGTCATGCAGACTGGAGACAGCGAGTGGAGTGTCACGGCACTGCGAGGCAGGCTTGCAGTTTTCTTACTCATTTTTTCATGAAAGGTTGCGTCCGTTGGTGGTTTTATTATATCTCTTTGTTAGTTCTATTTATAGTACAATGTAAGTGTTGACCATAGACCTCAATTGTTCCCACTACCCCATTACTCAAATAATCGTTCCTACCACGACTCCTCTCAATTAAGATACACACAATTGCTCTGTACCTGGCCATTCAATTCATTAGCAAGAAGAGACCCATACGATCTGGTGGCCTCTCAACTCCGCACAAAGAGACGTCAATCTGACCTCCTGCATGGCCAAACTCGTCTGCTTCCTCCCATCCAGCTGAAGTCCTCCAGCCACACGTGATTCCCAGCCCTTACATCCGACATAACCCTCCAAGCTCGGCGCCCTTTCCATCTCGTCGTTCAGAGAGGACCAAATCAAACCCCAAACTCACCTCCGTTTGCACTGACGAACCCGTCGAAGTCTGCCGACTCCACCTCTGACTGTCGTATGCGACTCTGACCGTCCGCTTCCAGTCCATCTCCGATCATAATCCTAGCGTCGATTTAGCCGATCCGCCTTTGACCCGCACATAGTAGCCGTGCCCAAGCAACTCCGACCGTGAATTCCAACCGACCTCCTGCTCTGGCCTGACCAGCCGAACTCAAACCGCCGCCAGCCTACCTCTTCGCCGTCGACCAACGCCCTTCCCCGTGCCCTAGCCGCATGCGTCTACCCTCTCTCCCTCTCTATTTAATATATAAAATGTTATATAAAATATAAAATGTATATATAATAAAATAAAATGAAATAAAATAAGAAAAAAGGGAGAAGGGATTTTCAAACAGATACCAAGACAGGAGAAGATTTGAAGGAAGTCCCGGGGTTAATACGGTCCCTTGAAGCCTTTAGTCGTCGATCTAATCCGGCCGAGTGGATAGAAGGCTCGAAGACTAATTCTGGGGTCGATTCGCTCCCTTGAATCCCTTGGCCGTTGAATCCTATTTGGCTGGGCGGATTGGAAAGGGCAAGTGCCCTCCCCAACCTCCTCTCGTGGGGAGAGGGCGTTGAAAGGTTGCCGGGTTTTCAAGGGGGATAAAAACTATCTTTTAAATTTAAATTAAGTCACTTAATTAATAGGTCGCATGCAATGGAAGACTGAAAGACCTATTCCGGGACCAAATAACATCCCAAAGCCTTTGACCGTCAATTATCTTTCTAGCTGGGCGAGTTTGAAAGGGCAAGTGTTCTCCCTGCCTCCCTTCGCATGGAGGGGACGCCGGGAGGTTGCTGAAATTCAGACCATGATAAACAAAACTTGAATAATTAGCAAGAGACCAAAATTTAGATCACAGGAATCCTGACTTGAACAAGTTTATAGAGAACTGAACTTGTAATTGCAGGGAACTAGACCTAAATGTATATTTGGAATAAAAATATAATCAAATGAAAACATGTAATATAAAAAGCATAACTTGAAGCAAATTAAATGCAAATGGATACTAACAGAAGACCTGTGATGAACATGATAGCTCAATCACGAGCAAGGGACTTGTGACGTGAACAATAATTTGCCTACGAGCAATTACAAGAAACATGCAATGCAAGTAACAGCTCGCCTACAAGCATGTATAAGGAGATTGCAATGAATATAGTTTGTCTATGGATGACAACAAATGAATATGTAATGAAGACACAAACCTGCATGCAATACACCATCTACGAGCAAGGGCAGAAAATCTATAACGAATGCAAGCGCTTATGAATAACACTAAAGGATATGTGATACATATGACAGTTTGTCCATAAGACAAGGTAGCAGGATCATGATAGAGTACATGAACTCGTGATGCATGCAACAATCCCGCTTACAAGTAACTGCAATAAGCTTGTGGGTGTTTATGGGAAACAATGAAAGACATACAATTAAATATAACAACTCGCCAGTCAACATTAGTGGTGCTTACAGGATCTTTGCAAATGTGACAGCCCGCACAGCTCTTCTGTAAACATGAATGAGGGGATTGCAGCGAGCGCAACATGCTTTATACCCTCAAAAGCAGCAGATTCATAATGAATATGAGCTCCTACGAGTCATTGTAGGAAGCTCATTATGCACGTAGCAGCTGTAAACCTTAAATATACATAATAGTCCACCCACAGACAACAGTAAGAGGATGTGTAGCACGTACAACGCACCCATAAGAAGCAACAAGCGACCTGTAGCGCAGCGCAACGCCACCAGATCTACAATATTTGTACGAGCGGACAGAAGGCGGGACTCCTATAACAACTCCAAACTATATACTAAACACAACTCGCATATGCTTTGACAAATGCGATAAATTTGCAAACACCGATGTTTGAGAATGTTGCGCGGGTCAAATATTCAAGTTTCATCCTCCTCTATGAAAGAACTGGAGTCGACCTAATTTGAATCATAAAATACTTTTCAAATTCCTATAAAAATCAAAGTGATTTTAATATCACCCCGATGATAGCCGTATTGATAGGAAATCTCAATCAGAGGGGTCAAATATTAAAATTAATAAGAATATGAATTCTTAAAATAAAATCTATCACCTAAAAACTTAAAATTAAAATCCATCCACCTCCCGCAACCGTTTGTCGGGAGTGATAAATTTGAAATTAACCTCAGCTCACAAAAAGCGAATGTCGTGTCGGATATATTACTAAGATTCATCTTCAAACAGTCTCTTGCCAACAAGGACGTGACACATGTCATCTGATCGGGTGATTTGCCGCAAAATAGCACCATTATATTATGATCACGGCCAAAGCCCGTTATGTTTCCTAACGACGTCAAACCCTTGAGTAATGAATCATAGGGTATATTTAATAGGCATAAAGCCCTATGTCAGCTAAGGTGGATTCAGATCTATCCTCTTAGACAAACACCACCCTAGGTCCACAAGGTATTTTTGGACGAAGCAACCCATGGTTGTCGATAAGGTGACTTCTGTCAGGCTGGGTTGACTACCTCCTATGACTAAGTAGACCAGGAAACATGACTGCCTGGGATGACGGAACCATGAGATCTTGATCGGGCTCGTTTTCATTCCCCCATCACCTCTTTTAAGTTTATGGTGATTAACTTTAAGTCTCAAACTAGAAAATTCATATCCAAAATTTAAACCCTAAAAATGTTGCTATTTTACACTGGATTTATGACCTATGAGACCTCTTTAACGACTAGCCTTAATCGAAAGTTCTCTCTCATTATTGGGAAGGGTAATTAATTATAAGGACTTGCGCCTATAGGAAACCTGAACTCAAATCATAAAATTCTCACAAAATGAGGGTGAAATCTCTGGGTAATGTTTGATTCAAAACCCAATCTGCCATTTGAAAATTCACTCGGAACCTAAGTTTGTTAAAACTCTCCGCCGTGACAAACAAGAAAAGAGACGGCGCAGAGAGGCCGGGGCGCTAGAATTTTTGGAGGCCACAGTAAGAGAGAATAGAGACAAAGGTGAGAGTGAGAAAGGAGAGAGATCTATACTATTTCTCCTAAATTTCGTAGTGAATTTCTTCGGGTGGTGTGGCTTCGTAGTTTTTTCGTGGTTATGGGTTTTTTCATGTTAAATCCTAGTGTTCTTTATTTCCATTGTCATTTTCTCTTTCTTGTTTGTGTTTGTTATGTGGTTTACTTCCAGAACAGTTATAGTCTTTTGCTTGCTTAACTGTAAATTGGTTCCATAATCTATGAAAAAAGAATTTTATGACTGAATTTTTCACTGAATTTTTCATCAGTGTTGATTTCGAATTTTACGGGTGATAAAATAAAAAGTAGCTTTAAGTATGTTGGTGCACAAACTGCTGTGAAGGTCTTTTGCCTTCTTGTTAGTTTGCTGAAGAGAGTTGTCAAATTCTGGATTCCTACTCTTCTAACTTTGATGATGCTGTCTGATAGAGTTTACAAGCAAATTATCACTCGTTCTTCATCCTCACCTCGCATACATGCTCTACACCGTTTCTTTTTTTTTTTTCCCCTAGTGTATACACTTCAAAAAATATGTTACTTCATCTGAAAATCTATACCATTTGAAACTAGACTCAAAATAACTCATTGCCACTGTTACAGACTTACCTTCAATCCACCACTGTAAGAGTAGAAGAAATGAGGATGAAAAGACGAGATTCAGAGCAATGGATGTCTCATCGCTTACTTCCTGAAAGCTTGAGGGATAGAATACGTCGACATGAGCAGTACAGATGGCAAGAGACAAGCGGTGTTGATGAAGAGAGCCTCCTTCAAAACCTGCCTAAAGACCTTAGAAGAGAAGTTAAGCGACACCTTTGTTTGGCTCTGCTCAAGAGGGTATACCTTTTTTTTTTCTTCTATGCTATATTTCAATTTCACAATACGTCTTTTTTCTGTATTTTATGCTAACTGTATTATTGCAAATGTTGGGTAAGGATCTTTTCACTTCTATTTTCTTAATTTGTTTATGATCTTCCGCTCTTTATTTGTCTAGCTTGGGTGAAAAGTTTAACGGTTTATTCACCAATGACAAATAGCGACTTAGTAATATCCTTAATCACAATACTAGGGCGGTTGACCATGCTTAAGGATGGGCATTTTGACACATTGATTTATCACCAATAAATTAGATTTTACAAGTTTGGGAATATGGGTTTAGTCATCCATCTCCTGAAAAGTTCTTTTCATTGTATTGAAGTTGGAATTACGAATGTGAAACACTGATAGGAAATACTTGAGTTCGCAAGTATTCCTATCGGAAATACTTGAGTTCGCAAGCAACCCTAACAATAAATTGGTAAAAAACAGCGAGAAAGAACACAATATGATAATGAAAATAACTCAAACAGTAGATTTTATTATATGAGATAAACAAAGCAAATGAAAAGCAAAGATACAATTGATCCTCTATTCGAGAGGAGGATCGTCTCTCCCAAATCTCTAGACAATAGTCTAGAGCCCAAACCCAAAGAGACTACAAGAGAACCATAATCCAAAGCATGCCTAGCTCTATCCCCCTCATCCCCTTTAAATAGCCCTTTTCCACCTCCTTACTAACCTCCTTATAACTTTCCTAATATAAGATATTATTTGATTAATACAAAAGATATCAAATCTATTTAATTAATCAAATCTACTTTCCTAATATAAGATATTATTTGATTAATACAAAAGATATCAAATCTATTTAATTAATTAAATCTACTTTCCTAATATAAGATATTATTTGATTAATACAAAAGATATCAAATCTTATTTAATTAATCAAATCTATCTTCCTTATTAGTCTTGCCACCTCCCTCTCTCTCCTCTTGTTACCGCTCAAGTGGGTCCCACTCCTAAGTGGGCGGTGCTGGCCCCATGGAACCGACCTAACAATACCGCCCTCCCAAAGAATCACCTTGTCCTCAAGGTGGAAATATGCTCGTGTTCCCGTGGAGGTGGCCATCCTTGAGGTGGCTGAAAAACCTTATCGAATTGCTGAATCAAAGGCTGCACTGAAAGAGAAACATTCCTTCCCTCCTCCAATCTGATCACCTTTAGCCTGTGTAGCCCCACCAGATAACCTTCACCCACCTCCTTGATAGTCCTTACCATAGTTTTGAGAGACACCATGGATTTGGATAACCCTGCATCCCCCCTAATCATCACCTTTCTTCCATCTATCATCATCTCCATCGTAAGGGTGCCCCAATTGATCTTGGTGTACCCTAGGGTTTGTAGCCACTTCATCCCCAGGATGACATCAGCACTCCCTAGCTCCAGTGGAAGAAAGTCCTCCCTTACTTGAATGTCCTGGATGGTTAACACCACTCCTCTACAGATCCCCTGGCCTTTCTCCATCTTCCCAGTACCCGTGATCATCCCATAATAACCGGTGTCCACCAATTTCACTCCTAGTTGATTGATGACCTGAGTGGAAATGAAATTATGGGTAGCCCCACTGTCAATCAAAACTACCATCTCCATGCTTGCTATTTTCCCCTTCACCTTCATCGTATGATTCAAAGTGAATCCTACTACTGAATTCAGGGAGACCTCCGCCACATCCAGATGCAACTTGTCATCCATCTCTCGCTCACCTCCCTCCTCAGTTTCCTCGTCATCACAAACGGTGAGAACTTGAAGAGTTCGATCCCTACACCTGTGCCCTGGAGTATACTTCTCATCACACCGAAAACATAACCCCTTTGCCCTCTTCTCCTGTATCTCCTTCTCTGTCAGCCTCTTGAAATTTTTCCCACTCCTTCCTACTGGCTTCTCCCTGGTGGTCTCATTAATGTTGCTTGATGCAGGCCCCTTGGGTGCTAGAGGAGTGGTTGTCATCCTGTAAGAGCCTCCTGAGCTACTGCTCCTGGCTCCCCTCTCCAGATTCCTCTAATTTTCCACCAGCTGGGCCAACTTCATGGCCTCCCCCAAGTCACGGGGCATCAGAACCTTCACTGCTGCTCGGATCTCCGCCTTCAACCCCTTCATGAAGTTTCCCTCCAATACTGTGTCTGAGAGTCGCTCCACCCTGCTAGCTAGGTGCTCAAATCGCTCCCTATAGTCTGCTACTGATCCCTCATGTGTCAAAGCAAAGAACTGCTCATAAAAATCTCCTCACCGGTCGGTTTGGAGATGTTCTATTATGCAATTCTTGAATTCCCTCCAGGTCCTGATAGGCCTCCTCTGGTCTCTCCACTGATACCACGACAGGGCTTTTCCTTCCAAGCACAGACCCGCTGCTGTCAGCTTCTCCTCCTCCGTCAGCCCGTTGACAGCGAAGTATCGCTCCACCTTATAAATCCACCCATAAGCATCTTCTCATTCGAATATGGGCATCTTCAACTTCCTCACCTTCTGGTCGTTACCATTCCCCCTGATCCTTCCATAGTTTCCCCTCTCCCAAGTGCTAGGCCCTCCCCAAGTTTTCTGGTCTTCCATTGCCCGGCCATAGCCCAATCCTCCTTCGTAATCCCCCCCTTCGTTCTTCAAAATCAGCACCTCGGCGGCCATAGTATCCCTCCTGGCGCTCCCCATATCCACCTCCCTTTTCTCCCCTATGGGCAGACTCCAAATGGGGTCTTCTTCTTTCTCCTTCCATGATTTCCACCTCATCGTCCTCCCTACGAATTTCAGAATTCATACTTTTTCCTTCCACCCTTCTTGCCACAGAAGCTGCCGTTTGGTTTTGAATTTCCAACATTTTCTTCATCATATCCCGGAAATCGGCAACTTGTCCTTCCATGGAGGAAATCCTTTCCTCCACCGTTGTTTTGATTTGATTCATCTCCCCTTCAATCCTTTCTTCCAAAGCATCCATCTTTTTGGCCGCCATTACAATCCGGAGTTTGTAAATTCACAAAATCTGGCTTTGAGACTCCAAAAACAGCAAATTTTCCTCTTTCCAGGCAAAAAATCACCGCTGAAATTTGCCGAAAACAGCCCTCCACCCAAGATTTTGTCTGATACCAATTTGATAGGAAATACTTGAGTTCGCAAGTATTCCTATTGGAAATACTTGAGTTCGCAAGCAACCCTAACAATAAATTGGTAAAAAATAGCGAGAAAGAACACAATATGATAATGAAAATAACTCAAACAGTAGATTTTATTATATGAGATAAATAAAGCAAATGGAAAGCAAAGATACAATTGATCCTCCATTCGAGAGGAGGATCGTCTTTCCCAAATCTCTAGACAAGAGTCTAGAGCCCAAACCCAAAGAGACTACAAGAGAATCATAATCCAAAGCATGCCTAGCTCTATCCCCCTCATCCCCTTTAAATAGCCCTTTTCCACCTCCTTACTAACCTCCTTATAACTTTCCTAATATAAGATATTATTTGATTAATACAAAAGATATCAAATCTACTTTCCTAATACAAGATATTATTTGATTAATACAAAAGATATCAAATCTATTTAATTAATCAAATATACTTTCCTAATATAAGATATTATTTGATTAATACAAAAGATATCAAATCTTATTTAATTAATCAAATCTATCTTCCTTATTGGTCTTGCCACCTCCCTCTCTCTCCTCTTGTTACCGCCCAAGGGGTCCCACTCCTAAGTGGGCGGTGCCGGCCCCATGGAACCGACCTAACAAACACCCATACTTTTGTGCATCATAAGGATTTATTGTGATGTGCACCATGTCAAGTTGAACACTTTATATAGAGAAGTTCGAAAATGCTCCTTCACCAAGATAATGACAATACTACCACTTAACAAAGAAATTAAGAAGACTGCCATGTTATTTTGCTGGGCCATTTGATGGTTATTTATTCTTTCAAAAAAAAAAAAAAACTAAGGTAATTAGGTTTATAGTATCCTTGTTCGTGCCTGTGCTGCTGTTAATATGTGAACTGCTGCTGAAAACTTGAATTACTTTAATCTTCTTGTTAGTGTTTGCTTTAGTCTGATGTTTCATTAATCTGGCAATACACTTGTGAAGTTTTGATGAAATCTGAAGGAGATGAACTCTACTTGAGAGTGCAAACTCACAAACTTGAGAATAATTGCGACTACTTTTGTTGCACCAACTGTGAGTAAGTTTCAAATTAAAAGGATGATATTGTGAGTATTTGATTCTGCTTTAAGAATTTAAATGTTAAAATACACTGACATTTTTCATTTTGAGGGATCCTTCATTTTTTTTTTTCTGAACTTAAATGGCTTCCTTCATTACTAATGAGGATATTTACCTTCTTTTAGGTTGCAATTTTTGAAAAGATGGATGATCAGCTAATGGATGCAATGTGCGATTGCCTGAAGCCTGCTTTATACACTGAAGAAAGCCGTATCATTCGTGAAGGTGACCCTGTGGACGAGATGATCTTCATCATGAGAGGCAAGTTATTTAGTGTGACAACAAATGGTGGAAGGACTGGTTTCTTCAACTCAGATTATCTCAAAGGTGGTGACTTTTGTGGGGAAGAGCTTCTTACTTGGGCTCTTGATCCTCATTCCTCTTCCAGCCTGCCAATCTCTACAAGGACAGTGAAGGCATTGTCTGAGGTTGAAGGTTTTGTTCTACAAGCGGACGATCTGAAATTTGTTGCAACCCAATTCCGAAGACTCCACAGCAAGCAGCTCCGCCATGCCTTTAGGTTATATTCACAGCAGTGGAGAACATGGGCTGCTTGTTTTATACAGGCAGCTTGGCGTCGGCATTCGAGAAAGAAGCTTGAGGAATCCCTTCGCGAAAAAGAGAGCAGGTTGCAGGCTGCACTGGTGAAAGGCAGCAGCAGTTCACTGAGCCTCGGAGCTGCAATTTATGCCTCTAGATTCGCTGTGAATGCTTTGAGAGCCTTGAGGCGGAGTGGGACAAGGAAGGCTCGAAGGCAGGAAAGAGTTCTAGTGATGATGTTGCAGAAACCATCAGAGCCTGATTTCACTGCTTAGGAACTTCAACACAGATGACAGCTTGTTTATTCTGTAAGTGGTTTTGATTTGGATATCGCAAAGATGCAAATGTTTTATGCTAAATAGGATTTTCTGATGGATGCTGGTGCTTCTTATGTAGCTTGATTTCATTCTTCATCATGCTTATGACGGCAGAGGACAATTGTTCGTCCATCTCTTTTTCTTTTTTTCCGGACATTAGCATTGGCAATATGATAGTGTCCGAAGCCAGAGTGGTGTTGTATACTGCTACTTGTATATAATATGGAAAAATTACAGGTTTGTTTAAATTTTGTATCAGATTTTCCTTTAAAATATCTGACAGACTCATAACTGTGGCTTCGTTTGGTTATGTTATCTGGTTGTATTGTGGTATTAGATATGAAATAAATTTGTTATTATCTTCATAGAAATAACATTATTTTTTCTGCAATGAATTGTCCAGATACGATTGCGATATAATTAATGGTTTTTGCAGCACATTTCTATTGCTAATTGAAGTTGTAATTTGTCAGTTTTTTTGAAGAAAAAATGTGGTTGGAATGACGTAACAAAGTGAGGCCTATGAAGATGAGGTATTGTTGATTCTCAGGGGTTGGATCAATTAAGTCATTAAAAGAGGTTGAATTGAGTTCAACAAATTGTTGAAGGTGAACCAGCTTAAGTCGCCTTCAACTTGAAACTTGACAAGCTTTAAATCACCTAGATCATGGAGTTATCTACAAATATATCTTACCGTAGATACTCCTCCCTATAATGATCACTTTTATAGTGTTGAGTTTACTTGCGTGGACCTGAATTAAACCCGGTAAGATGTGTAAATTCATTTAGCATTCATTGCATTTTTTGTAATTATTTAGCTATTGCGCCACAGCGGTTCCCTGACATAAGCGCTGCGGCATCGACACGTGTTAAACGCCACAACGGTGGCCCTTCCCAAAGTGATGCTCCAATTTCCAAAAACCAGCGCCGCTGCGCCACGTGACCTGAACCGTTGCAGCACTTGTTAGTTGACTACTTTGTCATTTTGTTTCTGCATTGAGTGCCGCAACACCGTATTCAGCAACATCGCAATGCTTCATCGTGTTATAAGTCGAAGAATGGTTTTTCATTTAATTCAACACCTTCCATTTTCTTTAAACTTTTTTCTTTTCTTTGAAATCTTCTCTAGAAGAATGGCTCCTAAGATGTTTGGCAAGAAGAGATCTTCTTCCTCTTTTGATAAGAGCAGATTTATTTCTGCTGATACTGAATCTAGATTTGTTCACTCAATTGTAAAAAAACAATTAATTCCAGAAATAGGTTTTCAAATTCCTACTCCACCCATTTGCAAATAATAGCAAGTAGAGGCTAGAAAAGATTCTGTGAGAACCATTTTTTGCCATTATTAATGTTATTCGTGAATTTTTTGCAAATGGAAAAGAGATGGTGGATAATAGATGTTATGTTTGGGGTAAGTGGTTTGATTCAGTAGCCATTAATGTGGTTTAAAAACTTAGAGACTTTGAATTTGATGAGTATAATGTTTTCATTAATACACCAATAAATCCTGATGACATCTTGAGTGTCTTGTGTCGACTTAATAGTGGAGCTTGTTGGAAAAAGAAAGATAATAGAATTATCAATTTCCCGGCCTCTTTTATGACCCAAACCTCCAAAATTTGGCATTATTTCATTTCTACCCGATTGTTACCTAGTCGTAATATTAGTGAAGTCACTCGTGACAGTGCCCTTTTAAATTATTCAATTCAAATGGGGTATTCTATTGATGTAGAAAAACTTATATTTTCATATTTTATGTACATCATTAGGGGTTCCACATCTGTTGGGTTAGGGCACCCTTCTCTCGTATATACTTTTTGTTTAGCAGCAAGTGTTATGGGGGAACAAAATATAGAACAGTTATTCCCTATTCAAGCTTTCACAAAAAGAAAGATTTTAAGTTTTAAACAAGAAGAAAAGGATGAGGAGAAAGGTGATTTCAGTGAGCATAGATTATCTGGTAGATCAGGCAACAACAACAGTAGTAAGAGTGCCAGAGCTCCTAAAATATTCGAAGATCAGGTGACTGATCTAAGGAGAAAATTGGAAGAGGTGACTCACTTTTATGAGGAAACTAGAGATTGGCAATTTGAGATGAAAATGAGGATGGATCATAGCATAGACCAACAAGAATAGTATTATAGATATACTTCATATTTTAATGACACACTTGTTGGTATATTTAAGAGTAACCCTTTTGTGGAGCATCCTGAACAGCTTGAGTTCCCCTCTGCACCTACTTACAGACCATTTATATGGCAGCCTAGAGAGAAAGGACACCATGATGATGAGGAGGATAACCCTGATTAAGAGAGTTATGGGTTATTTTTCTTTTACTTGAGAGAGAGAGAGAGAGAGAGAGAGAGAGAGAGAGAGAGAGAGAGAGAGAGAGAGAGAGAGAGAGAGTTTGGAGGTTACTTTTGTTGGGTAGCATGTTTATTTTATTTTGATATATTATAATGGATAGTCTAGCTGAAGGCTTAAAACTTAGTGCTTATGGGAGACAACCCACTTGGTATGTTATGTATGGTGTCTAGTGTACTAGTTATCTTATAACATGTGTTGTGTTTATGTTATGTTATCACATATTTCATGCGCCTTTTATCATTTATATGAAAGTATATATAGTGTTAATTTTTATTTGTGTTTTTTTTATTTATATTTTATTGAAATCCCCTCATGCTTATTATAATTCTTGTATTCTAATTATTTAATTAACCTTAGTAAAAATGATTGTTAAAAATTATGTAAAATTAGGATAATAATTGATATATCGCCAAAAAATTATCTTGATCGAGCACGAATCTCGAGGAAAAACTCAAGTTGGAAACTTCCAAAATTAATTCGGAGACCATTTAAACTCCGATTTCAGCAAGCTTATAGTCGAACTGAGCGTCTCGGAAATACGAACCCAACGACACCAAAGTCGACTCAATCCGAGCCCAAATGAGTCCAAATCAAGTACCCGAAGCGCTGTTGGAAGCCTCGAACAGCAATTTGAGTTACCAAACGGTCTCTGATTTTGACGAGCTTATAGTCGAATCGAGCGGCTCGACGAGACGAATCCAACGAGCCCAAGATCATAGAATTTTGATATCATTAAGACCTTCAAATGCTCAATAAATGGTTCATGATCAAGGGATTCAATATCGGCCGTTCATCCGGATCACTCCTTATTTGCCCATGATCCCTCATCTATTTACGGGCTATGCCACTCCAGAAAAACTATAAATAGCCCCTCATTTCTCTTAAGAGGGGACCCAAGCCAAGAAGAGAAGAAGGGAATAAGAAGAGAAGAGAAGTCTAGGAGGGAACAGCTCCTCCTCGACCACCGCCGGAACACCGCTGGAACTTCGCCGGAACTCCGCCGGAACACCACCGAAGCACCACTGGGTGCCCGAGGGACGCCAGAGCTCTGCCTGACGCCCGAGCAACATCGAAATTCTGCTCGATGCCGGAATTCTACCCGACGCCCGAGTGACGCTGGAATTCTTTCCAAGTGACGCCGGAATTCTGTCGGACACCCGAGTGACGTCGGAACTCTGCTTAACTGACACTCATTGTAATCTGATCGTCCTGAATTTAACGGACGAATCAACCTTGTGTATTTCATACAATACTAGTGGAACCTTTTCAACTGGGCGTGGCCCCGTGGTTTTTCCCCTTTTCAGGGCTTTCCACGTAAAAATCCTGGTGTTTCTTTCATTCTTCTGTTTGTGTGCTGGATATACGTACAATGCTGAGACGGAAATTTAAACTCTATCGCCGCGTATATTTAAGTCCGCAACAGTTTGGCGCCGTCTATGGGAAACTTATCCCACAACTTCAAGTATTGCTACGATGGTCAACAGGCGTAGCAGTCACATCATTGGAGCTTCTCGCTCCAACTCCCATCAGTCTAGAAATCATTCTATGAATCATAGACGCCCGGTATCTGCCTCTTTCTACCCCGGGGGGCAAAATGCACCTGGAGAAGGGACCTCGGGACCCTCCTTAGAAGAAAGAGTTCGAAAGATGGAAGAATCTCAAAACGAGATTCTACAACTCCTGCGAGAGACTCGACAACCGACCCTAGCACCTCAGGAGGAGGTTCTTCTCCCTCGAGATCCGCCACGTGTTGAAGCTGTTCAAATCGAACATCTTCAAGCTGAGATTCCTCTTCCTCCACCCAGGAGGTGTTCGCAGTCACATCAAGATAATGAACTGGCTGATACAGCAAGTTCTACCCATCCTCCGCACACAGGTCGGCAACCTCGTATTCATTTGGACCTCCCCGAAGAGTTAGCCCGACCACACGTTGCTGAGCTCCCTCGCAATACCCTACGCCACGAACTGCGACGATTGGTTCAAGAGGAGTTCCCTATAGGAGGCGTAAGGCAACCTCTTCGTCAGTGGGACTTCCAGGAGTCGTCACCCCTGACGGAAGCTATTCTTCAACACGCTATTCCGGTATGATTTAAACTACCGAGCATTGATTCCTACAACGGGACATCCGACCCGTACGTGTACATCGATCATTACAGAACCATCATGCATATCCAGCGAGCTTCGGATGCCCTCTTATGTCAGGTTTTTCCTACTACACTCAAAGGACAGGCGCGAACATGGTTCTATTCTCTTCCATCCGGAACGATCCCTTCATTCGTCAAATTGGCCAAAGCCTTCGTTGAACAGTTTGTAGCCAATCAAAGAATTGCTAAGGATTCTTCCCACCTCTCCGGGATTCGTCAAAATGAGGGAGAATCGTTAAAAGAGTACTTTCAGCGATTTTCCATCGTGGCACGACAGATTCCAGGAGTAGACCCAGAATTGCTCCGAGGGGTCTTCCTTGGAGGCCTTCGTCCTGGTCCTTTCTATTCGGCACTTATGCGCGACACTATTCATTCATATGCCGACCTGATCCATCGTATGGAGGCGCAGATATCTGCAGATGAGGCAATAAATGCTCATAGAAAACAGTTCGACCAAACCACTAGGAAGCGCAAGGGAGCACCTGAGGTGAAAATTCCCTCATCACAACAGAAAAAGCAAGGGAATAGCAATCTACCTCCTAGGCCCCCATTACCACAACGAGAACCTCGGCAGGAGAAAGAGTACACTCCGCTCAACACATCTCGAGCAAATGTGTTAATGGCGATTCAAGATCAGGACAAAGTGAAATGGCCGCATCCTTCGAAGCCAAATACAGGAAATCAAGATCAGTACTGTCACTTTCATCGTAGTCGTGGCCACACTACTGAAGCATGTTGGTAACTTAAGGATGAGATTGAAAGACTTATCCGCCAGGGCTATCTTCGACAGTTTATTGGGAACCCACCTATCCGAGAAGAAGCTCGCCCCACTGGGGGGCAAAATCAACAACAACAAAGACAACAATTGAATAATATTCAAATGGTTGGCGAGATTGAATGACCACGCACTTTGTGTAGTTGTTTTAGTAATACTACTTGTCATGTGTCATCGTGTATCTCTTCTATGATAAGTAGGATGTCACTCTAATGTCCTTAGTATTTCTACCAAGTCAAATGATGTGGTTGTCCCTATATGTATCTCTTTTGTTATACAAGGGAATTATTGTATTGTCTTACAATAATATAATGTGTTGTTCGTCCAGTTTTGATATTGTCACTTTCTTTAAAAAGAATACATCTGACAGTAAAAAACTACTGACAAATATAGTCTCTTTATCCTTGATTTGAGAAATACGCAATCTTTATTGTGTCTCAATCACGGGATGATCAATCCCAGGGGGATTCGATCCGGCCTCTTCCATACAGGTTAAGGTCGTCGAGCAAATGCTCCGACATACAACCTCGGATAGGTCTCACATCCTTGGCGGATTCTCTCGACCTCTTCCATACAGCTTAACGTCGTCGAGCAAAGGCTCTGACATACAATCTCGAATAGGTCTCACATCCTTGGTGGATTCTCTCGACCTCTTCCATATAGGTTAACGTCATCGAGCAGGGCTCTGACATACAACCTCCGATAGGTCTCACATCCTTGGTGGATTCTCTCGACCTCTTCCATACAGGTTAACGTCATCGAGCAAAGGCTCTGACATACAACCTCGGATAGGTCTCACATCCTTGGTGGATTCTCTCGACCTCTTCCATATAGGTTAACATCATCGAGCAAGGCTCTGACATACAACCTCGGATAGGTCTCACATCCTTGGTGGATTCTCCTGACCTCTTTCATACAAGTTAACATCGTCGAGCAAAAGCTCCGACATACAACCTCGGATAGGTCTCACATCCTTGGTGGATTCTCTCGACCTCCTCCATACAAGTTAACGTCGTCGAGCAAAGGCTCTGACGTACAACCTCGGAAAGGTCTCACATCCTTGGTGGATTCTCTCGACCTTTTCCATACATGTTAACGTCATCAAGCAAGGGCTTTGACCTACAGTCTCAAATATGTCAAACATCCTAAAAGGATGTCTCTCACATTCGTTCAGACTAATAATACATCAAAAGCACAAAGCATGTCTTACAGATGCAAGAACAATTCAGGTCCCTCTAGGGGACAAATCCTCATTTCATATACAATATCATTGGAGTTACATAAATCCAGATTCAGGTGTATATTTATTCTCACTAGAAGTTGAAATTGAAAAGTACATTGGCATCATCCATACAAACTAGTATCATCAAGTAATAAGCAACTTTAACACAGTCAAATATCCTTGGTGGATTTAAGTGACTTCTCCCTTACTGCACGCAAGCATCTCCTACAACTGCTCCTTCAAAGAAAGGACATAATTGGATCATCATTAGATCTCCACTCAGTGTTAGTGTATTGCCAAAATGTTGGCATATCACACTACTTCGGCCCCTTGATCCAGTAATATCTGATGTTGGCACACTTCAGTATGGATGAATATTGCCTTAACACAATGCCACTGGACACCCGCCATCATCGACCCTTCGTCGGATATCTGCCGGCGGTCCTTTACTTCATATCAGCCATCATCAGCTTCTCGTTCAACTGCTGATAGCAGCACCGTTGAACTCTCTCCTTCTGCTCCCAACTTGGTCGTTGACTGCCAACAGACTTCCACCCGATCGTCCATCATCGACAAACTAACATTGAAATTCTATTCGATGCTGAGCTTCCTCCCATTGGAGGACTTCTACACGTCGCCAGACCCTCGTCGGACTTCAACTCGACGCTAAACTTCTACCCAACGTCGGACTTCTGCCAGTCGTCGGACCCCCGTCGGATATCTACCCGACGCTGTACTTTTACGTGACGTCGGACTTCTGCCTGTCGTCAGATGTTTGTCGGGCTTCTACCCGACACCAAATTTTTACCCGTCGTGGGACTTCTTCTGGCCGACAGATTTTCGTCAGAGTTCTACCCGACGCCGTACTTCTTCCCGCCGCCGAACTTCCACCCGGCCGCTGATCACCGCCAGACTTCATCCTGACCTTCGTCGGACCACCGCCCGGTCGCGGACCGCCATCGAACTTCAGCCCGACCTTCATCGGACCACCGCCCGGCCGCTGACAGCCGTCAGACTCTCTTCGACTAAATCTCACCTCCACATGATCTCTTAAAGGAGAGAAATTTCCAACTCCCATTCCGCTCCCCTTCTTGAAAAGGGGAAGCCGCTAACTTCTGCGCAAAAGGAGGGGCGCCGAATCAAGTAGGGAAAATCACATACTCAACAACAGCGGAAGGCCTCAAAATGCCAGAAGCTAGAGGGGAGAAGAGAGGAAAGCCGCTAACTTCTGCGCAAAGAGAGGGGCGCCGAGTCGAGTGGAGAAAATCACCTACTCAAAAACAGCGGAAGGCCTCAAAATGCCAGAAGCTAGAGGGGAGAAGAGAGGAAAGCCGCTAACTTTTGCGCAAAAGGAGGGGCGCCGAATCAAGTAGGGAAAATCACCTACTCAACAACAGCGGAAGGCCTCAAAATGCTAGAAGCTAGAGGGGAGAAGAGAGGAAAGCCGCTAACTTCTGCGCAAAGAGAGGGGCGCCGAGTCGAGTGGGGAAAATCACCTACTCAAAAACAGCGGAAGGCCTCAAAATGCCAGAAGCTAGAGGGGAGAAGAGAGGAAAGCCGCTAACTTCTGCGCAAAAGGAGGGGCGCCGAATCAAGTATGGAAAGTCATCTACTCAAAAACAATGGAAGGCCTCAAAATGCCAGAAGCTAGAGGGGAGAAGAGAGGAAAGCCGCTAACTTCTGCGTAAAAGGAGGGGCGCCGAATCAAGTAGGGAAAGTCACCTACTTAAAAACGACAGAAAGCCTCAGAATGCCAAAAGCTAGAAGGCCAGAAGAAGAGGAAGAAAGGGGCATTTTGTCCCCTACCCCAAGGGGGGTATTTATAGGATGAAAAGGGGAGAGAAAGAGAGGGAAAATTTGAAAAAAGAGGGGGAAAATATTTGAAAATTGGAGGGAGGAGGCTTCTAGAAGAAAGTTTGAATTTTTCAGAATTTTTCAGAATTTTTTCGGAATTTTTTGGAATTTTTTTGGATTTTTCAGGATTTTTTAATCCCATATGGGCCCCACATTTAAAAAAAAAAATTTCAATTGGGGGCAATTGCCGCGCTCCCCAAGGGGCGCGCCTGTTGCGCGCGCCCGCGCGGGTGCCGCTGCCAGCGGCTGGCCGGCCGGTTCGGCTGCCTACACGTTCTCGGGCTCCGATTTCGAGCCCGTACGGTCCAAATCGGATGTTTTTGGGGTCCCCAGACACGTTTTTCGACGTTCCGGACTCAATTTTGACACTTTCGGAGCTCAACGGGGCCTCTATGATCAAGTTCAAGCAAACATTTAATTTTTGGAACGCAATTTTTTACGATTCGGCCAACGTAAAATACCAGAGCAAGTATTTTCGGACTCATGGAGCTTCGCCGTCCGAAAATAGGGGGGCAACTGATATATCGCCAAAAAATTATCTTGATCGAGCACGAATCTCGAGGAAAAACTCAAGTTGGAAACTTCGAAAATTAATTCGGAGACCATTTAAACTCTGATTTTAGCAAGCTTATAGTCGAACTGAGCGTCTCGGAAATACGAACCCAACGACACCAAAGTCGACTCAATCCGAGCCCAAATGAGTCCAAATCAAGTACCTGAAGTGCTGTTGGAAGCCTCGAACAGCAATTTGAGTTACCAAACGGTCTCCGATTTTGACGAGCTTATAGTCGAATCGAGCGGCTCGACGAGACGAATCCAACGAGCCCAAGATCGTAGAATTCTGATATCATTAAGACCTTCAAATGCTCAATAAATGGTTCATGATCAAGGGATTCAATATCGGCCGTTCATCCGGATCACTCCTTATTTGCCCATGATCCCTCATCTATTTACGGGCTATGCCACTCCAGAAAAACTATAAATAGCCCCTCATTTCTCTTAAGAGGGGACCTAAGCCAAGAAGAGAAGTCTAGGAGAGAACAGCTCCTCCTCGACCACCGCCGGAACACCGCTGGAACTTCGTCGGAACTCTGCCGGAACACCACCGAAGCACCACTGGGTGCCCGAGGGACGCCGGAGCTCTACCTGACGCCCGAGCAACATTGGAATTCTGCTCGACGCCGGAATTCTACCCGACGCCCGAGTGACGCCGGAATTCTTTCCAAGTGACGCCGGAATTCTGCCGGACACCCGAGTGACGTCGGAACTCTGCTTAACTGACACTCATTGTAATCTGATCGTCCTGAATTTAACGGACGAATCAACCTTTTGTATTTCATACAATACTAATGGAACCTTTTCAACTGGGCGTGGCCCCGTGGTTTTTCCCTTTTTCAGGGCTTTCCACGTAAAAATCCTGGTGTTTCTTTCATTCTTCTGTTTGTGTGCTGGATATACGTACAACGCTGAGACGAAAATTTAAACTATATCGCCGCGTATATTTAAGTCCGCAACAATAATAAAACTCTATATCATAGTTCAAATGAACATTATTTATACTTTATAAAATAGAAAAACTAATAATTAACTGACTTAGACCATTTAGTTATTGCTTTAATTTAAAATTATAAGTTATACCTTTGTGTATTAATTTTTGAAATAAAGATGAATAATTATAATTAAAGATTAGATATGAATAGATTAAAATTGAAAATCATAAGCAACTCGAATTTGGAATTTATAATCTTATTAAATCCTTACATAAAATTCATTAAGATTGTAAAAGGGTTCGAAGCAAAAATAGATAATCAAAATCATTAACTATGTACTTTATAAAATAAAAAAAGAGCTGTGAAATAATTTTATAAAGAAAAAGAAAAAGACATGACAGAAAAAAAAAGATGAGTACATTTAAAAATTGATATTAGTCAAACGCTTAGAATCTGATTATAATTTTATACTTAAATTCATAAAGGATAAATTAAGAAAACTAGTACAGATGATGATAAACTAATGAAAGTTTCAATTTTAACTAATAACATATCTAATCATTAAGCTATATTATTCAATTTAAAATTCAAAAATTAATAAGTAAATATATAACTTGTGAATTCAAATTAAGCAATAATAAGGATGACTAATTATTAGTGTAATTATTAGTATTTTTTTAAACTAGAATTATAATCTTATTCATTTTTACTAATTCTAGACCGTGATGTATTATCCTATATTTTAGTAATTTTAAATTACCATTTTTTACTTTAGTTACTCATTTAATTAGAATTATAATATTTTTATTTGATGGAGGATTATCAATAGTTTAAGTTGGGAAGAATTTGATATGTGTAAATAATGTATTATTTTATGTGTTATATTTTCAGTGAAAATATATTATTTTAGTTGTGTTGTGCAAAAAATTTAAAAAAGGGCACAAAATTCTATGTATCATATATCGTCGCTGTGTCGGACAAATCAACGCCGCAGCGCCATCAAAGGCACCGCCGGAGCACCAAAACATTGATATGGCTGCACCAACTTCTCTGTTGGACAACAGTGCAGTGTCAAAATGGTCAGCTTTGCAGTGCCATATTCATTATCTTCAAGCGCCGTAGTATCACAATCTATTACATCTCGACACCAAAATTATCATTTTGGTGCCACAGGGTTCGAAAGTTAGCAGCACCGCGATGTACCAATTATAACTTTCAAAGGACATGATTTATTAGCAAAATAATGTGACTATTCACGACGTAATTGATCCACATTAACAAGCACCGTGGCAGAGCTAAAGCAGTAGCGCAACAGTGTTAGTTCATTTTATAGGCGTAGCGGTGCCAATCTTTTAAGCATCGCGGTGCCAATTACCTAATTTGTGTTTTCCTATAAATAGTCATTGTTATATTTGTTGGAGAGTTCAGTCACTTATATTTCAATACTTTTTAAAGTACTTCTTTAGATCTCTCTTAGAGTCAAATTTAAGAGAGACTAACGAAGTACTAGATATAATAATTAGAGTGTTTTGTCCGTGTTTATTTAAGCAACTCTATACGTTATGAAAGAAGGAGTGTAAAGGAGATACATTAATCATTCCTAATGATATCATTCTCTTATATTTTTATTCTGCTATGCTTTCAATGAAAATGCGTTTGCTTATCTTTTCTTTCATATATGGCTAATTCTTTAATTTTGATTTAATGATGTAAAAAACATATTAAATACTAATAAATTTTTTTTTGTTTTAAAGTTAAATGATATTTTCAATATCATCCCGCTCTTTATTTAATGCATATAATGGTCATATTTGTAATTAAAACTTAGTGTGATATATAGCCTCGACGAAGGAATGTAAGAATAACCAGGAATATTAAAATAGTATGTTTGCATACCTAGACATAGGCTATAAAATATGCTAGATTTTTAAGGAGATGATATAATTGTAGGTGGTTAGCAGATATTATTTTCACCCCTATAAGCTCGATAGAGATCTAGTGATGCATATGCTCTGAATCACATTAAAAATAAAAAATTTATTAGGAAAGATATACAATTTATATTCAGCAGTCCAATATACTTTATTTAAATATTGTAGTGATTATTTTACTATTTTTATTCATTGATTAAATCTCCACAACAAAAAATTTTATTTTAGTAGGATAATTTTATAATTATAGTAACTAGTAGTAGTTGATTGCTAAAAAGCATACTTTCTCGTAGGTTCGATACTCTACTCTATCACTTTATTACTTGATTCAGCATGTATACTTGTGTATATTAAGTGGGGTTTGCTATTTTTATAAATCAAAGTAAACATAAGCATTATTTAGAGGAGATAGAGCCTTAAATATTTTTATAATTCAAATTAAACTCCACAGTAATCCCCCATCAATAAGCTTTGAAAAAGAGAATTCCATATTTCTACATATGTGAGAGATGGACATAAATCTTTTGATGTGATAAATGATATTCCAGTAATGCGAGAGTTTTCAGATTTATTTCCAAAAGAGTTGACAAGTTTATCTTTTAAGAGAAGGATGGAGTTTTGTATTGATAAGGTTCCTTGTACCTCTCTTATTATAAAAGCTCCATATAGCATGATATCTAGTAATTACAATAATTAAAAGTTTAATTGGAAGACTTTTTGGATAGAGACTTAGTGGATCCCCATGGGGTGCACCTGTAACGTTTGTGAAGAAAGATGGCACAATGCAGTTTTGTATTGATTATAAAGAATTGAATAAGGTGACCATGAAGAATAAGTATCCATAGCTTTAAATCGATGATTTATTTGATCAACTGGAAAGTGCATTTATAGTTTCAAAGAGACTTAAGATCTGAGTATCACCAATTGAGGGTGAAGATGAAAGATGTGGTAAAGACAGCTTTTAACACTTGTTATGACCAATAGAAGGCTTTAGTTATACATTTTGAGGTGATGAATGCACAAGTAGTGTTCATGGATCTAATAAGCCAGGTGTTCAGGGAATATTTAGATCAATTTATTATTATTTTAACTATAATGTCTTGGTGTATTTGAGGATTGAGGAGCACCATACGATGCATTTGAGGTTGGCTTTAAAGACTTTAATGTAGCTTCAGCCGTATGCTATGCTCTAGAAATGTGAATTCTGATTGAGATGTATCACCTTTCTAGACCATGTGATTAGTAGTGATGGGATATTTATATATCCCTAAAAAGTGCAAGTAGTATCTAATTGGCCAAGACCGACCTTAGTGTCAAATACATGTAGTTTTATAGGTATGACTGGTTATTATAAAAAGTTTTAAAAGGGCTTTTCACAGATTATGATTCCTATGACAAAGTTTACTCAAAAGGTTGTATCTTTTGATTTGATGTCGGAGTGTGAGGCCAATTTTTAGAAGTTGAAGGATTATTTGGTATCAATACCAGTTGTGACTATCTCATATTGTGTTGATGGTTTTCAAGTATTTAATAATGCTTCTCTAAGAGGTTTGGAGTGTGTATTACATTAGCATGAAAAGGTTATAGCATATGCTTCCATGAAGTTGAAGTCACACCAGAAGAATAACCCCACTCATGATTTAGAGTTGGCAGTAATTATGTTGAATTGAAGATTTGGAACTATTTCTTGTACGAAGTGAGATGAATATTTATATAGATCATCAAAGTCTAAAGAGCATCTTCACTCAAGAGTTAAATTTGAGGAAAAGAAGGTTGTTGGAGCTCATTAAGGATTATGACCTCTATATTATTTACTAGCCTGGTAAGGCAAATATGTTGGCTGATGCTTTAAGCAGAAAGATAGTGGGAAGGACAACTTGTATGGTCACTTCTAAGAAAGCTTTGATTTGAGAAATGGAAAAGATATAATTAGAAGTTGTGTGCTAATTTGATGAAAATATAGGAATTGTTTCTCATATGATTGTTCAGCCTTTCCTATAATAGAAGACTATGGGAGCTCATAGATTAGATGATGAGTATGCTAGATTAGTTGATCAAATTTAGTCTGGAAAGAAAGCTGAATTGCGAGTGGATGATTGTTGTGTGTTACCTTGTGGGAATTGATTGCGGGTGCTTATTAATAGTCGTTTGAGGAGAGAGATTTTGCACGAGGCCTATTATTCTAGGTACACCATCCATACAATAAGTAGCAAGTGTATCATAATTTGAAACTAATGTTTAGGTGGCCTCGATTAAAGCATTCTGACATAAATTATTTTTAAATCTGAAACTTTTCAAATGATCAAAGTTGAGCATTAGGGTACAAATAGTTTACTGCATATTTTGTCTATTCCTGAATGAAAGTGGGAAGATGTTACGATGAGTTTTGCTATGAGATTCTAAAGATTGAGGCAATCACGTTGTAGCATGGATTGTGGTTTATTGGTTGATAAAGTCAGCACATTTTCTTCTAATAAAATAAACTGCTTTAATAGATAAGTTGGGGCAACTATATGTGTGAGAGATTATCAAATTGTATGGAATACTTAAGATTATCATTTTTTATCATGAAGGTGAGTTTACTTCTCAATTATGTAGAGGCATTTAGGAAGGTTTAGGATCTAAGTTGACTTTTTAGTATAGCTTTTTACCTAGAGATAGATGGCTAGTCCAAGAGGACTATTCAAGTGCTTAAATATTTGTCAAGATTATATGCATTAAATTTTGGAGGAAGCTAGGACGATCATATCCCTTTGATTGAATTTACTTATAATAAACAACTTTTGTCAAGTTTGGGTATGGCTTCGTATAAATCATTGTATAGAAGGATGAGCAACACATTTGTCTTGCACAAAGGTGGGTGAGAGGAGGTTGATGGATTCTAAATTGGTGAATTATGCCGCAGACACATTAAAAGTAGCTCAAGATAAACAAAACAAGTATTATGATCCAAACTATACAGTTGTTAAATTTTAGATAGTTGATTTTGATATATTTTTTTTAATAGTCATTTGAAAGATATGAGAAGATTTGGAAAGGAAGTAAAGTTAAGTCCAAGGCATATTAAACCTTTCGAAGTGATAAGTAGAATTAAATAATGTACTTATAAGTTATTGTTACCAAATTTATTCTAACTGCTAGCTTATAGTGAAATGTCAATGAGGACATTATTTTAAGAAGGGGAGAATGTTATGACCACTTTTACAGTATTAAGTTAATCTTAGTTAACCCAAATTAAATTTGGTAAGATTTGTAAATTAATTTAGTATTCATTAAAATTTGTATAATTTTTAAGAATCATTTTATGCTTAGTTTAGTCAAGAAAAGATTTTAGTTAAATTTGAAAAAGAAAGTATTACAAGTTGGAAAACTCTTCTTTGGAGCACTGGAGCACTATAATACTCTATTAGTTGAGTGTCTGAATAGGTGGCACTATGGAAAGGAGCACTACGGTGCTAAGCTCTCTTCTTTAATCTCTAAATTTCTCTTGGGAGAGCTGCAACATGAGAAGGGAGTACTGTTGTAATAGTTCAAACTCTTAACTATCAAAATATTGCTCACTTTAGCATAATAACCACATGATTTTGCCTCGTTGGTGTAAATTTCTAGGAGGTCACTCATCCCAAGATTTCTCCAGGATGAGTACACTTAACAATGAAGTTTCTTAATGAAATTTTAACTATTACACCAAAAGACACCTCAATGTTTAACAGTTTAGCTTTTTTTTACTTAAGGGGTTTCGCAATCTCCCCCACTTAAGAACTGACATCCTCATCAGTATTTTTATTCTAGAATCATCCACTAGGCAGATATGATTCTAGAGGTGGCCCCTAAAAGTTCAAGTGGTAACTCCAATAATGTAGCACTTTGTCCCATACAAGATTCAAGAGGTGGCTCCCATAGCGTAGCACTTTATCTTATATGTCACTTAGTTCTCATCTTCTCGCTGCTGCATTGCTCTGATACCACATATAGTAGGTCAAACTCTTAATTATCGAGATATTGTCTACTTTGGCATAAGGGTCTCACAATTTTGTCTCATTAGTGTAGCATCCTAGGAGGTCATCCATCCTAGGATATCTCCAGGATGAGCATGCTTAACTACAAAGTTTCTTAATAAAATTCTAACAATTACACTAAAAGTCATCTCAATGTTTAAGAGTTTAGCTCCTTTTACTTAAGGAGTTTCATAATTATGGTCCAATTTCACTATGCTCTGTATATGAGTGTCTAAAAACTTCTAGTAGGAGCGGTGTAGTGTTGATCCTATAAATGCCAAAATTTATTTACAAATATTCATTCTTATTTGAGGTAGTCTCTTAGTGAGAGATTTTAGAGAGAAAAGTTGCATTTGGAGGTCTTGGAGCTTATTTCATCTGATGGGCTAGTTGAAAGATTGTTCGGCTTGAGTTAGGTCACCTGTACCCCACTTGAGGATTTATTTCATCACTTTTTTGGTATTTTATTTTACTTGGGTTTACATAAACACAAACTTATGAAGATTTAGGAAGTTTTAAATATATAATTTTTGGTATGTGATAGAATAGAATATTCTGGTCATGTTGATAGGAAAAATATAATTTTTATCAAGTATTTTGATTTGCACAATATTTTAAGTATTTTATCAGTTTGTTAACATTTTATAGAAAATAGAAAATAATAATAAATGCTTTAAAATGATGTTATGGAGGTTGACCATGAATATTTTTATAAATTATTACTATTGAATGTGCATATAAGCTTACCCCTTACATACTACTATTTTATTATACCTGTGAAATTTCATGTATTCTTGTCTCATGTTAAGTATTGCTTATGTATGTTGAAAATATTTATATTTCTATATTTTTGTAATGAGATTGTTATGAAATGTTCATGTGTTGGAGGATATATGAAGGAGAAGGAGAAAGGAGGTAGCGTATGTGGTGGTTGTATACATTTATATGCCATACAAGTGGAGTTATAAAAGCTTGTACATATATGTAGTTCTTCCATTTATGTATTTAATATGCCTTTAAAAATCATATTTCCTAATGCCACCTTATACCTCTACTTTCACTTATACCTCCATCTGATCATCTCACATCTGTTTAAGCATATCAAATTTGTAAATGGAGGAATTACATATGTGCACATGCCCTTATAACAAACCCATTCTTATTAATATAATGTTTAATTATGAAGTGCAAAGCCCAAATACAAATCAATCAAAATAGTAAATGAACCCATGAACAGTGACAAAAAAAAAAACAATGCTTAAAAATATAAAGAACTACATCAATCTAAAAAGACGTAATAGAAAATATTGCAGTTATTATTAGCAATTGGCCTCACAAAGCACAAAAAGCACCCATACACCATAACATTCACTATCCTAATTCACCCCTGGTTGCCTAAGCTGAGGATGAAGGCCATCCAAACAAGTGAAATGGAGAGTCAAAAGGATATGTGCATAGCATCTTAGCATCATCATCAAGTGATCGCAAAAAGCTGGCATATAATAAAAAATTTCTTATCAATCTCTCTCTTCCCTCTTTTCTTCCACGGCAAGCCAAGCACAATGGGGAGGGGGAGTGGTTGGGGTAATTAGTTCTTAGGATTTAGAATTCAGTGTATATAAAAAACACTATTAATGGTTTAACAACTTAGTGCTACATGTTGAATCCAAAATTATTATAGAATAGAGCCTCTAATATCACGACGGTGATTTCTAGCATCATTGTGCTCTCAGGCCTAGCATCACAGCGCTACCAAGCATAGCACCGAAGCACTCTGTTAAAAATAAAAATTTTTATTTTTAAATACTTTTCATATTTTTTGGATGTTACAATATACTTGCTTTGGAAAAATATTGCCCTCGATATTTTCATGAACAAAAACAAACAATACAAATCAATGAAAATAAATTCAATTCGTAAACTCACCAAAATAAATTAATATTATTCAAAACTAGTAAATCAACTTAAATCTGTTCAATAATTTCCAAATAATACTATTTATTAACTTTTCATTCATTGTATTCAATCAATCACGAGTTCAATCACACCCTTATGCATATTAATCATTCCACATAAAATGCAATGCAACCAACAAAAATTTAATAAATAGATAAAAGATTCTATCAGTGGATCCTCTAGGTACATCTTTATCATTCTGGTGGGTCAAACTATAAACTCTAGTTAGTACTAGTGTTCATGCTAGAATGGAAAACTGTGCAGGTTCTCTTTAACCTTCAATAATTCCTTGTCCATCTATCCTGCTCGTGGACCCTTCATTGTATTATCTAGATCCAATAATCCTTTATCTATAGCCCCCTACCTAGCTTACTCTCATCTAAATACAGATCCTATTCATTATCATTGTAGTGGAGAATCAACCATCTGGTGTCCTCACTGTCCACACCTGAAACACTGTCCAGTCATAAAAAATACTGTTCAATATGTCTCTTAGCATATCGGGCACACTCCGATACACTTTCCACACAACTCAAATCATTTTCTACTGTTTAAAAATTTTCTTCTCTTTTCACTGCTCTCTCTCCAGATCATATCATCTCACAATCTCTTCCTACTCACATCCTATCTGAACTGGAGAATAATCAAATCATTCTCCACCAGTCTTGCTCTTTCCACTAACTCTAAAAATTCTTGAATTCTCAGTGAGGCTAATAAATGCCTCAGTTCATCTCACAGTCCCCTCAAAAATCTGTAGCATTTTTGTTTCACTGTATTAATCAACTGTGGGGCATACCTAGCCAATGCAATAAATTATGCATCGTACTACATCACTGTTTTTTCTCCCTGCTCCAATCTTGTAAATTTGCTGCCGAGCTGATGGGGGTACAAACCAATCTCTAAAAATAGTGATAAAGTTTGCCCATATAATCTCTGCATTTATTTTGCTCTAAAATATCTCCCTCTATTACCATATCCATTATCTCTTAGCCTCTCCACAAACAAAAATATTATCAATGGAACTTCTCTTTGGACACTGCATGCTGTCAAATATTTTCTTTATCCTTAATAGCCAGTCTTTGCTACTTGGGATTCAACGACTCCTTTAAATAACTGCAGATTCAGTTTATAAAATATTTATAGATGTTTATCCTCTTCGGATTGCTTATATCCAATTTGCTTACTCTGGGCATCACTTATTAGCTGTGCAAGCTTACTTTTAAGCTGCATCAAACTGTCAGAATTGATTGGAACTGTTTCTACACTTTATCCATCACGTGTATCCTAATCAGTAGGGTCTCTAGCTGTCCACTGATATAATACTCTTTTCTAATTAATTAACACTAACTCAACATATATATATATATATATATATATATATATATATATATATATATATATATATATATATATATATATATATGTAAATCATTCAATCAAATGTAAAGATGAAAACTTTACTACCCAACTTCTATCATACTCATATCAATTCCTATAGTTCTGGTTATAATTTAATTCTTCTAACAACTGCTCTGATATCAATTTATCACGCTCCAAGATCTAAATTGAAAGAATTATCTAATTTATCTTTTAAATCATTTTAAAATATTTTTTCCATATTTTTTAGATTGTTAAAAGGATTGAAAGAGTATTAACATTTGAAAATAAGTATGAACAGCTTTCAGAATATAAATGATGGAAATTATAGTTCAATGGTGCATGGATGTTTCTATTGTTAAGCAGTTGCAACTTTTTGGCCACCAACTATTAATAACCAAGCATAAAAGAGTATCTCAATGTATTAATTTATATGGTAGATGTATTTACTTCAAGGGACATGATCCGAAATTTCGTACTATAACAAATAGAACTTCTTATGGCTCAATTAATTTTCCCCCACCTTTCTATATTAGAGATTTACTATTGTATATAAAATTTGGAATAATAGCAAACACATTACATAAAGCAGGGAGAATGATAGAGGGGGGGGGGGGGGGGGGGGGGGGGCGGGGTTCCATTTACCATTGAGGATGAATTGGGGAGAACTTAATAGGTTATCAGTCGATTATTCACCTCCACTAAATAATAATAATAATACCTCTGCTCAAAATCATATGTATACAGCCTCCCCATACCTTACAGTTCAGTGATTCGACGATGTTTCTGAATAGGCCACAGTCGCCCATTCCTATATGCGTGACTTCGGCCTCAATCATGCTCTACCTTAGTCATTAAATTAAGAACGAAATGCGGCTCTTTGTTTTCTAATTCCCGCACACAATCCTTCTCCCCAGGCTATAGATCCCCTACTTCAAACTCTTATCAACGCTCTCAATCCCTATTTCTTTTAAAACACTCAGAGGATCTTGAGCCCCCATGTTCGAAACCTCCCGTCTCCCCCAGCACCTGTGACAGATCTTCCTCCCTCACACTCCCTATTTGCCCGAACTAGGCGTACGACCCCATCAAATCCACTAGTCATGACCTCCAATTCGACTGGCAGTAAATTTTTGGCACCAGGCTATCATGTTAGATAAATCAGTTCACTTGCAAGTAACAGGTAGAAGGCTCTTGATGCACCATACAATGTATTTGCATGCTGAAGTACACTCTTGTGGGATGAGTGCTGGAGAAAATAATTGCTTGTAGAAGGAGAGATAAGCTAAACAATACTGCCAATGCATGACAAATGCAGCTTAACATACTGTTAAATCATGCCAATGATCTGCAACTTTTGTACAAGCAGACATAAGGCTTTTATAAGCTCATAAATAAAAATTGTGCATTTTTTAAATGATGACCACCTACACAACTAGTTATATTCAAATATTATAAAAACACCCCCTCATGCATTGAAGTGCGCATTGACACGTTTAGAATATGCATATGCATTTTGTAAAGCTCTGAAAGAAATGTAAAACATACACATTACAAAATGCAAGGTACACTATACAAGCACATAATTCAATATGCAATGCCACGTTGTGGCGACACATTGCATTAACATGCAAAATGCATCGTGCATATACATGTTGCAACTTAGGAAATGCATTATGCAAGCATGATATCCAACATATAAAATGAACTGCACAATAGCAGCAAAGCACTATGCTAACATGGAAACACATCAGGCACTACATGCAAGCACTGAATCATCATGTTAATGCATTGTGCAAGCAACACTAACATGCAAACACATCATGCACTACATGCAAGTACAGAATTATCATGATAATGCATTGTGCAAGCAAGCAGATAATGTATGACCATATTATACATACATATCATACACTACCGTATTAAGCCACCATGTAATATGTAAAATATCACACACTGTAACTAGATAGTGCGCAAATACAAA
The DNA here is from genome assembly GCA_019925795.1 of Dendrobium chrysotoxum. Classification (NCBI taxonomy): domain Eukaryota; kingdom Viridiplantae; phylum Streptophyta; class Magnoliopsida; order Asparagales; family Orchidaceae; genus Dendrobium; species Dendrobium chrysotoxum. The sequence goes on along the minus strand of CM034306.1, from coordinate 52,449,800 downwards.
ATGTATCATACATGCATACATATAAATACATAAATACATATGTGAGTATGTTAGCATGTAAATGGGTCATGTACACTCGTTGCACTGCATATATACAACCACCGTAAAAACACATCTTATAAAATATATGCAAAATCATGCTCCTACATGGGCCTCATCGAGCATGATGTATGTACACACGTAACGTCTGAGAATACTACACGGGTAAAAAAATGAACTTAAGATCGAGCCCAATTCTTCTATGTGAATAGATAAGAGTCGACATGGGTCAAACTATCAAATAAATATATAATTGCGGCATCGACCGGGATATTTATTTTATATATTCATTTTAGGCCTTCAAGGTCTATAATAATAATAATTTATTAATAAATGCATAAAGCTCATAACTAAGAACTTGATCCTTTGTCGACAAGTAGATATAGTCGACAAGGTCAATCAATAACGTAAAATCACTCATAAACTCCGATGATGGCCATGTTGACAGAAGATCTTAACCGGAGGGGACCCCAAATACTTGAAAATGCCTTTTAAATTCCAACAAAAATTTTAAAGCTCAAAATTCATCAAAACCTAAATATTTAAAATAAAATAAAAAATATCAAAATACTTAAAGCTGAATACCTATCCAACCTCCGTAATAGTTTGCTGAGGTGGATAAATATGAAAATTACTTTAGCTCACAAAGAGCAAATATCTGGTTGAGAATGTCACTATGATTCATTCTTAATATGTATCTTATTAGAAGGACGTGGCACATATCCTCTAACAGGTGGCTTTGCTACCAAATGGAACAATAAGAAAACAATTATGACTATGACCCTCGAATAGAGTAATTTTGCTCCCAAATGACACCATTTAATTACAATCATGGTCAAAGCCCATACATTCCTTAACCATGCCAAATCATTGAGTAATGCATCAATAAAATATGATCAATAGGGTATAAAATCCTTTGTTAGCTTAGGTGGATTCAAATTTGTCCCCTTAGATAAATATTCACACCAGGTTTACGAGATAACCTTGGACAAAGCAACCCATGACTGCTGACATGGATCTTTCTGTCAGGTTGTGTTGGCTACATTCTTTGACAAAGTAGACCATAAACCATGATGATTGGGATGACGGAACCATGGGATCTTGATTGGGTTTATCATCATCCCTCCACCATCCGCTTTAAGTGGAAGGTGATGAATTTCTAATTTTAAATATTAAATTATAAATGCTTGAACATGCTGCTACTATACGCTAGATACTATGTATATGTAGATACTATATTTCTATTTGACGACTAGCATTAATCAAAAGTTCTCTCTCGTTTCAGAAGGGCAATTAACTAAAGGGGCTTGCACCTATAAGAAACCTGAACTCATATCATAAAGTCCTTGCATTAGGGAAAAATCTTTGGGTAATGTCTTATTCAAAACACAATCTGTCTTCTAAAAATTTGCCTCAGAACTTAAGCATTAAAGCTCTCCTCGACAACAAAAAAAGGGGCCGCGGAGAGGCCGAAGCGTGAATTTTTGGAGTCCACATTGATGTATTTGATGCATGTGAACAACATTGCCAATAGAGTTACCATTGCACCAAGGGTCTCAATGATAAGAGAAATTATTGCAGGTTGATGTTTAAAAGAAATAGAACTTTTCATAAGATTAGCAACTTGTAACCTTTCCAAGATTTTGAAGCTTTTTTAGTCCTCGGGTACCATTAGGAAACATATTTATGACTCCACCATTAAGCAATAAAGTGTTGGAGATAAGATAAGCCATATCATAGTGTAGTTGTGAGCAAAAGTTAATGTAGGGAATGAAGGAATACCCAGCCCTCTAAATTGTATAAGCTTGCAAGTGTTAGCTGAATAGATCAAGTGAAGCTTTCTATCATGAATGTCTCAATGATATATAAATCTTGTGCACATTTTATTAAGGAATTTGCGATAGATTTTTGGTATAACTTCATTGTACCCCTGATCCAATATGTTATTGTATTCCAAATGGTGAACCTAAGAAATTGCATCCTTCCTGTAAAAGATAGAGATTTAGCCTTCCACATCTCTAAGAGAATAGACACTTTCCTCATATGAGATTGAAAGTCAAATATATGTTATATGTAATGGCAACTGGAATGCCCAAATAGGCAAAGTAGTCTTTATCAACAGGCAAGTTGAGGTCCTCAAGCATTTCTTCCTAATTAGGAGTGGTTTAGAGAAGTGTTAATACTTAACCCAAAAGTGTCATTGAAAGTATTGAGGATCGTGTTGAGAGAATGCAATTTAGCTAAGTTCTCTTCTCTAAAGACCAAAAGGTCATCAACATAGAGGAGATGGGATGTATGTTCATTCCCCATATTGATGTCATCATATTCATTATTTTGAATTGCTCAATAAAAAAAGGTAGAAAGTGCATCCATAATAATGCAAAAAATAAATGGGAGAGAGGACAACCCTACCTTAAATTAGAATTGAAATTGAAGAACCCTTCCAGTGTCCCATTAAGGTATAAGGAGTAGTGAACATTCGCAATTGAATAGTCTCATTGTAGGTTTTGATCTACCCAATGAAGATATGGGGAAACCCTATTTGGTGCAACCTTTAAATCAAGAATTGTCTTGAAATAGTGTCGAAAGCTTTAAAGATATCAAGTTTAGCACAAAATAAGTATCCATGCTTTCCTGATAACTCAAATAAAATCTCATTTGCAAGAATGATATTGTTCATTAAATTTCGACACTTGATAAAGCCAACTTGACTAGATGAATAATATTTTTTTTTGAAGAATGCAAAATTGCATTGATAAAAGCAAAGAAAAAACAAAGACCCTAAATACAAACTTATGAGAATTAACTACCCTATCATATTCTTCCTTCACAAGATGAACGAAAGAAGGTGGTAGTTTATTCTCACAAAACAAGTCCCAACAAAAGTCATAAAAAAAAGCTAAGTTAGCACAATAATGAGCTAACTTATTACAACCACGACTAACATGATGGAAAAGGACATTATTCCAATCACCTAAGAAGAAATAATCTTCATCTTCAATGCAGCCATCCAGCTTCTTCTCTTTGCTATACACTTTATGAAGAAAATGGATCACATTTTTATTATCACCTTCTATAATAATACCACTAGCATCTAGCAATCTTCCCTTCAACACATTCTTCAAAGGAGTAAAAGCCAACAGCTCCAATTGTGCAATGTCCCAGTGAACTCCATAGAAACCGAAAGCAAACACAAATATGCCTTTGTTGTCCCGAACAATGCCTCCAATTCCTGCTTCATAGTTCTCCTTGAGGGCAGCATCAATGTTTATTTTATACCACTCAGGAGGTAGGGGATGCCAAGAATTCGAAAACAGTCCAAAGGACTGATTAGCATCCCAGTGGTCCGAGAGTATAAGATCCTTATCTGGCAAATTTACAAAGCTGAGAACACTAGCTGCAGTCATTGTATCTGTAGTCTCCACCTTCCCATGCTTGATCTTATTCCTGTTATTCCAAGAACACCATAACAAAGAACAATAAATCCTAACCACCAAGGGATTTGATCCAGCCAATACTTCCAGCTGATACAAACAATCTTGGAAAGAAATGAATTTAGGAATCATGAACCCCCAACTTCTTAATACATCAATCACTTTTAACAGCTTAAGGCATGAAGTGGAAACATGGTTGATATCTTCAATCTCTCCACATCCTCTAGGACATAAATTGATGGTAGCTAACTTCCTCTTCATGATAAAATCTGTTGTAGGAATTGCTGCCTTGCATAACCTCCACATAAATAGCTCTACCCAAGCATTTAACTTCAATTTCTGTATCCAGGATCCAGAATAAACATTCAGCTCATCTTTGAAGACTTCCTCCTTAATCAATGCCGAAAGAGATCTTCCTGAAAACCTTTTCTTCAACTCTAAGAAGTCCTCATCAAGATTCCTACAGATCTGGATCTTACTAATTAAAGTAATTAAATCATTTCCAAAGTATAACATTAACCTGTCAAGATTCCAACTTCCCTCATAAATGAAGAAGTGAAGATTTGTATCCTCATCTTCAAAGTTTGCAACAAAAGTGGGCCACTTAAGCAAGCTTTTATCCAAGATCCAAACATCTTTTAAAACATTAATGTTGTTACCCAAAACTATTCTCCATCTAACTGCACTATGGAGAGCTTTCCGCCCAAAAATAATGATCTTCGAGGAAGGAGAACCCCCATTCATGTTTCCATTTCTCCACCAATCTTCCCCATATTTGGCCAATAAATTTCTGTTAAGTAAAGAAGAAGGATTTTCCAAAAGATTTCATGCAAATTTAGCCCTTAAAGGACCCAAGCTAGACAAAGCCGACTGGATACCCCATCCTCCCAAAGCTTTCGGTTTACAAAGCACTTCCCAAGCCACATAGTGCATCCCATGACTACCATCAACCTTATTCCAAATATAATTCCTGCAAAGTTTCTCAAAACCCTTTAAAATGCTTAAAGGAATGAATTAGCGTGACATAAGGAATACAAGAAGATTGATAAACATAGATTTCACCAACACTAACCTCCCAGCCAAGGAAATAAATTTATTACTCCAAGCATTCAACTTCTTCATAGACTTATCCATAAGAATTTGGAAATCAGCCTTCTTCAACCTCCTTAACGCAACCTTTGTTCCCAAATACTCCAATTCTTCAACCACCTTGAACCTTAAGAACTTTGCCATTTTCTTCTTCCTCCTTCTATCAACCACTTTACCACAAATCATAACATATTTATTATAATTGATTCTTTGACTGATCCAGCTGCAATAGTCACTAACAATAGCCTTCATTTCCCTTATACTTCTCAATCTAGCATCAGAAAATAATAGTACATCATCTGCATAGAGCAAATGAGAGATCTTATGTTCCTTGAGAGCAATATTAATACCTAAATCCATGCCCTTATTGAAAAAACTGTTAGAAAGTAATTGAGAACAAATGATAAATAGAAAAGGTGAGAGTGGACATCCTTGTCGGAAACCACTCTCTCCCTTAATCCATTTAGTACAACCACCATTGATAAGGATAGAGAATCTCAGCTCGACGATACATTCCATCACCAACTTCAAATATCTTTCGGGAAAACCCATAAGAATCATCATCTTGTTAAGAGTAGCCCAACACATACTATCGTATGCTTGCTCCATATCCAGCTTGATAGCCAACAATCCATTGTTAGCTTTAGAGAACCTTATTTTATTGAATACCTTCTGAGCAAGTAATAAATGGTCCGATATAGATCTACCTCTCACAAAAGCCACCTGTTCTTCAGATATAATCTTTGGAATAACCATCAACAATCTGTTCAATAAGAGCTTAGCCACAATCTTATAAATAGAATTACAAAGGCTAATAGGATGAAAACTAGATGGAGTCACCGGATTATTAGTCTTGGGAATAAGGACCACAAATGTGTCCTTCCAATCTTTACACATCTTTCCTGAAGAAAGAATCTCTTTACTGCTCTACACACATCCTCTCCTACAATACTCCAATAAGCTTTGAAAAAGGAGTAAGTTATTCCATCACAACCCGGTGCCTTGTTATTACCCAGCATCCTTACCACATCCAGGATTTCAGAAATCGAGAGATCTGCATCCAATCCTACTTTGTCTTCAGTTGATAAAACCTTCCAGGGAGGCGGCCAATTCTCCAGCAAGCAAACCCTCTCTTCCCATTTCTTCTGAAAAAACTATAGAACACGTCTTCCACCTCCTTTGGATCCTTGGTTAAAATCCCATTTGTGATTTTAATTTGATGAATCCAATTCCCATTCTTCCTAACATTTGCAAAAGCATGAAAAAACTTTGTATTGGAGTCCCCCTCTTCAATCCAATTTACTTTAGCTCTCTGCTTCTACCAAGTATTCAAGCGACCAAGAATAACATTCAGTTCCATGACTTTAGATCTGAGCAACCAAACTTTTTCATCACTCAAACCTCCAGCATTAGCTTCCTCCTCTTGAAGCTGATAAATCTCAGACTTTAGCCTATCTTTTTCAATAGAGAACTCCCTTAACTTAGTCTTGCTCCAATAGAACAGATCTTTCAAAGCTCTTTTGCACTTCTTATTCAAAATTTGCATTTCATCCCCACTAAACTCCTTCTTCCAAACCTTATCAATGATATGAGCTGAAACTTTGTAGGATAACCAAACACCTTTAAATTTCAAAAACCCCTTCTTCCTAGAAGAAGTATAAAAAATCTTCAGAACAATAGGACTGTGATCAGAAGCTACTCTGGCAATATATCTTACCACTGCCACCTGGATACAATCAATGGCTAAAGAGTTAAGCAAGCACTTGTCCAATCTCTCCAATATCCGTCCCCCCACCAATCTTATTGTTACACCAAGTGAACCTTGGTCCAACAATACCAACTTCATGGAAGTCATTCTCATTCATAAAGTTAACCATTTCCTTCGGCCCTTGAGAAAAAACAAATTTCCTTCCACCTCTTTTCTCATCTTATGACAAAATACAGTTGAAATCCCCTCCCACCACCGAAGGGACTTTCCTATGAGCAAACTCCTGAATACAATCCCATAACCTCCTCCTCTTCAAAACCTCCTTACTCCCATAAACCGTAGATATCATCCACACACCCTTATTAAAGATATTCAGGTCTCCAATAACACATTGATTTGACGTCTTAATGACCGAAAATAAAGCCAAATCAGATCTCCATAAGATCATAATACCTCCAGATAACCCTTCTGATGGAAGAAGAAAAAAATCCCAATCCAGTCCCATAATCTTCTCAAAGGAGACTTTATCAAAAGCATTGATTTTAGTCTCCACCAACCCCACAAACAAAACGTTAAAATCTTTAATGAACTCCCTAAGGTATAGAGAGGCTTTCTTCTTCTTAACCCCACTACAATTCCAAAAAGCAATGGAATTCATTTAAAAACCTTAGGGGAAGTGCCCCCATCCTTCTTTCTGACACACCCACCTTCTAAATTTCTACCATGGGATACATTTTTGATAGGTCCTAAGGACCTAAGTTCTTTAGCAAGCTTAACCTTAGTTAACTCACCAACATTACCAATCTCCTTCACCAAAATAGCATCACATTTGTTACTGCACTAGTCATTACAAACCCCTCCCTTCTCCCGAACAACACCACTAACCACTGAATCCAACTCCTTATTGCTCCCAGATGAATAATATATGGAATGATAAGTTTGATCCTCAAATCAAGAATATTTTCAATACTTTTGTAAATATATGTTATAGAGAGATATAGGTTTGTAATAAAAAATCTCTGCATGATGCTTTTTCTTGGAAAAAAGTAATATCTACCTAGTAGCTTTTACTAAAAAATGTTTAACAATCTTATAAACTTGCTCACCAATAAAATCCCAGCAAGATGAATAAAATAATTCCTTTTGTTTCATCATCTATGATTGGGGCAATAAGCAAGGGGATCAGATGTCGGGGTGGATAACATTTTATATAGGGGAGGAGATTGTGTTGCAAGATGTATTGTTGGGAGGATTGAACAAGATTTTAAAATGTGAGGTGATAGTTTCAACAATTTCAAAAGGATTGGAGAAAAGGTATCCAATGGAGATGAAAATTATAGTACTTCCTTTTATTCTCCCACATAAGAATTTAAGTTCTTCACCATTAATTAACCATTTAGCTTTTCCTCCAAGAGGCCCAATAAGAGCAAGAGTAGGAGAGGGCTTCCCCCAAAAGTAAAGCAGCTAGCTTGTTGGGAATGCAATTCTCTAATTGTAGAGGAAACTTAGCATAAAGAGAGGCTATAGGATCTATATTGTGGTTGCTATAAAAGGCCACTTGCAAAGCTTCCTTAGAATGGAGGTAGTTTAGACCAGCAATTCTTATTAGAGAAATCTATTGTTGCATGTATGAGGTTAATTTGTGTGGACAATCAATAGGGAGTGGTTGAAGCATCTGGGGCTTTCAACCCCATAGAATAAGGTAGGAAAAATGGTCCAACCAGGCTTCATTTACCAAAACACATTCTAATTTGATATTGCCTTATTGAACTAGGTGTTGGAAAGACCAATAGAGGTTAGGACTTTAATAGTAGCATCAAAGATCATATTATTGAATACCAAAAATTTGTTGTTAGGAATATGATTCCTTCACACTTTTCTTTATAATGCCTACAATAGTTAACATCCCTAATCATAGCTCAAGGCTGGTTTGAAGAGCTTATAATGCCCTCAACATCAATGACGATATTCCATAGGTGAGATATGCCAGCTTGAGCATTAGAGGCATAAACCACAGATGAACAGATTGGTTGAAGGCTCCCAACAATGACCTGACCATGAATAATTTGATTGTTTGTGTGGATAGGAGCAAAGAATGGTTAAAGACTCTCGACATTCCATTAAATTCATATCTTGCCAGGGTAGGAAGAGAGGAAGTTATTGCAACTCCCCTCATTTTGATACAACTTGTAGTGAATTCACGAGCCAAGTGTTAGAAGCAAGAGTATAATTGATCATTGCTTTGAAGATGTAGAAAAGTTCTATATTAAAAGTGTGAATCAGGTCCTTGTAATAAAGAATCCTGTCAAGCCATGAACAAATGCTTATTAAATTAGATAACTATTGCTATAATTAGTAATCAAATTATGATTAAATTAACACTTAATTAGAAATTAAATAATTATCTCCAATGCTTTATGTAAAGACATGAGTTTTGGTAATTATTATTATTTTATTTAATATCTATATAACTCATATTTCAAATAATCATTTTAAATTCTAAATTATATTGTCAAATAATTTCACAAAATATATTAACTATGTTGCTACATAATTTTTAGAATTTAACTCTAATCGAATTTATTAAACTCAAATTTATTGGATAAATCCTACTAAATTAAAATCTATTAGCATCCAAACAACCATATAAGTTAGTTCATATATTGTGATTGGTGTAAATGAGCCGAATAAGCTCTTGAGTTGGCTTAAATTTGACTTGATGAGCTCGTGAGTTGAGCTTATTGAGCCACGAGCTCGAGCTTAAACTCGAGCTCTTGTGTTAAACAAGCTCGAGTGTGAGCTTGACGAGGCTCGACTGTCAAGCTTGTGAGCTGTGAGAATTTTTTTTAAATAATTATCACTTTCATTAAATTGAAACATTAAAAAATAATTAAGGCTGCCATTCCTCCAAAATAATAAAACAAAAGCGACAGCCTAAAGCAACCAGCAGCTTTCATAAAAATTATTAGGATTTATTTCCTAGGAAAAAAAACTGCATCATTAATTACTTCAATTAAGACTTTTTTTGGGCAGCTTTTTTTTAATGTTTTCTAAAACGGCTTTGTAGCATAAAAATTTATTAGCTTCAACGTCTTTAAAAATTTATTAGCTTCAACGTCTTTTTCTCCATAGGAAAAAAAGTACAATGCTTCTTCTCTGGCTGTGATCACTCGACAGTCAACGCTCCTCAGGAAAGCTCGATGGAAAAAAATGCAACATCAACGCCTTCTTATATGATAGTGATCTCATTGGCGGTCGACCGGTTCATTTGTTGCGAGCTTGTGTCTCGTGTGCTGGCTCATGATCTTGTCTTTATTGTACGAGCTCAGCTCAAACACGCCCTTTGAGCTCCACTCGGGCTCGAACTCGAATTATAGCTTCCAATTTGGCTGGCGAGCCTCGATTCGTTTACACCGCATGAGTCCGACTCCCGACTCATACGCTTTCAGCTTCCACGCAACGCCTAGGGTTTAAGGATCGAGCGACCCAGCCCCATGTGAAGACCAGCCAAAACGGCGTCGAGGTTCCTCTACTCCGACTATCGGCTAAGCTCAAGTGGCCACATTATGCTTTTTATGTTTCATCTCATCTCGCACGGTATGCTTTCTCTGTTTGTTTCTCCAACTTGTGACCCTCTCTCATCTAAATCTGTGCGTGATGAGTTTGCACTTTGCTGTTACTTTGTTTGTGTGCTTCACATTTCTTCTTACACATACTAGATAAAATGATTCAAGTTAGAGATGGGTGAAAGAAACTTCGGTTGCTGATTTAAGAAGCTTTTTCGTATAAATCTAATCTCTTTATTCCCTCCTTTGAATATTTTCACAGTTCTGCGTATGATATGTTTAACTACCTTCTTGATTTATTTTGGAAGGTTAAAGATTGTGATTTGGTTATTTGGAATTATATCTGTATGCTTCTTTAGCTTTTACTGTGAAATTCTTCTTTAAGTAGCTAAAATAGATTGATGGATAGTGCAAATGTACGTTCTGAGTTGTTCTGTGAGTATATATTTGGTTATAAATGTATATTTTGAGTAGTCAAATTGGGGTTCTATCTTCACAAGTCCAAATTATATAGTCATTCACATGATCAATGCTTTGGACCATGAATTGAGCATTTTAACCATTCACAGTTTGCTTTATACTGAACATGCATTATAATTTAATATTAAGATGATTTATTTTCCTGCAAGTGAATGATAAATACATATTCTACCATATGATTTTGATATATATGCTATTTGTGCCTCGTTTATTTATAGTTTTTTTTTATGAGCTTTGGGGAACACTTGGGAAGCAAAACATTCGCTCAAAAAATCTTAAGACAAGGATATTACTGGCCAACAATAAAACATAATGCAATAGACTTTGTTTCAAAATGCACCAATTGTCAAATGCATTTCTTATCTTATCTCCCTCATGTTTCACCTGTGAAACTTTTATCTATTCAAAATCTCTGGCCCTTCGCTTAATGGGTCATAGATAGACATCATAGGACCTTTTCCCATAGCTATAGGATAGGGTGAAGTAGTCAGTGGTAAGAACCATCAACCCAGGTGGATGGAACCTGAGCCACTCACAAAATAAAGCAAATGCTACATTTTTTTTGCAAAAATTTTCATATTCAACTGGTTCAACATGGTTGTTGCACATCCTCAAATGAATGGACAAGTAGAAGTAACAAATTGAATCATTCTTAAAGATTAAGAGCACGCATTGAAAAGTCTATGAGGGACATGGGCTGAAGAAATTTCCAATGTATTCTAGACTTATTGCACGACTATAAGAACTCCAACAGGTGAAGCATCTTATCATTTATGTTTCAATACATAAGCAATTATCTTGTTGATATTGGTGTGCCAAGCTCGGCGGTCCAAACTTTTGATGTGACTAATAATGAGGATGTGCTCTATTAAAATCTTGTTCTTCTTCCAGAAACACATGATGTAGCTTCTCTTAGAGTGCTTTCTATTATCAACGAATAACGCGTCACTTTAATCGAAGGGTGATACCCTAAACTATCTTCGTTAGAGTTTGTCTTACAAATTCTTGAAGCTAATGCGAAGGGAATCCCAACACAATAAACTTACACCTCTCTGGGAGGGACTATAAACTTTCACGTCGTGGTGGTTGCTATAAACAAGTTGGGAACATTCAAACTTAAATATTCAAATGGGAAGATGCTACCTTGAATTTGGAATGCTGAAAATATTCAGAGATATTATCAAGGAACTATCATTTATAAAATTTCATATACAGTCCTAGTTAGACTTCTACTCCATGAGTAAAGTCATATCCAAGATCTAGAAATGACATCAACCCAATCAATGTGCAATCTATCCTAAGGAGGTTCAATTTGACCTCTTACACATAGGTCAATATCATTGAGAAATGCTCTGACAAACAATTTTAGATATATCAAATATCCTTGATGAATTTTACTCGATCTCTTTCACATAGATTAACATCATTGAGCAATTTTTTAAAAATAATCATGGATTGGTCAGACATCCTTGGTAGATTTTTCTTGACTACTTTCATACAAGTTAATGTCAATCAGTAATGCTCTAACAAACAATTTTAGATAGTTTAAATATTCTTGGTAGATTTCTTTTGATATCTTCAATATATGTTAATGTCATCGATCAATGCTTTGATAAATAATCTCATATAGGTCAAATATCCTTGGTGGATTTTTTTTTACTATATAAGTTAGCAACATTGAGCGATGCTAAGACAAATAATCTTGGATGGTCAAACATTCTTAGTTGATTTATCTTGACCGCTTGCATACAAGTTAATGTTATCAAATAATATTTTAACAAATAATCTCAGACATGCAAATATCCTTGGCATGTTTCTCTTGACATCTTCCGCCACAAGTTAAGGTGTCGCCTCATATGAACAATCCATGGAAGATATATTTCTAAAAAATAATTATTCATGACCCTGTTTCAATCATATAGAGCTTGGTTAGAATTATATCGTACTCATTGAAGTAGGCATCCAAGAAAGCTTAGTTCCCTACTCAAGGCAAGTTTTCGGATCATCGGATTACTATTATCCATAAGATTAAAATTTCATTACTTTCAAAAACCTAATTACAAATGTTGGTCAAACTTGTATTAATACATGATGAAATAGACATCTATGCAAATAAGAAGTTTTATTTCCAAGCCCTATACAAAACCATTGCATGATATTAATACAGTCTTTATTAACATCTCAAGAAAATCTTATGAAGATTTTAACCTTCGAACTCTTATCTCAGCTTTCAATGGGCGATCTCTTCTCTCTTGAATTTAGTTTTTAAGAAATATTTTTTGACTTGGCTACAACATGTCCAAAATAATTAGAGTGGCATTAAGATCAACATTGATGCTTGTATCATTAATGTTGGAATATAACTTTTGAGAAGAAGTGCAAAAGTAGGCCTTGATTGCCTTAAAATTTTGTCACCAAATGAGGACAATCAATGCTTCTTTCAAGAGAAGATCGAAGCCTCATCGTATGAACTGAAAATCTTGATTACCTCAAAATCCCATCATCTGATGAGGACAATCAATGCCTCTTTCAAGGAAAGATTGGAATCTTGTTGGAACTAAAAGTCTTGGTCGCCTCTGAATCTAGTCACCGGACGAGGACAAGCAATGCCTCTTTCAGGAGAAGATCGAAGCCTCATCGTAGGAATTAAAAGCCTCGATTACCTCCAAATTAGATCACTAGACGAAGACAACCAACACCTCTTTTGAGGGGAAGATTGGAGCCTTGTTGTTGGGATTGAAAGTCTTGATCATCTCTAAATCCCATCTCCCAACGATGACAGTCAATGCCTCTTTCAAGGGAAGACTAGAGCCTAACTATTGGGATTGAATGTCTTGATTATCTATAAGTTCCATTGTTTGACAAGGAAAGTCAACACCTCTTTTAGGTGAAGACCGGAGCATCATTGTCAGGACTATGGGCTCAATCGAATCTACTAGGAGTGAAGAATCACCATAGCATCACCGGTAGTGGTATATGTCACATCATCAACTCTTGTTGATCTAGTTATCTTCTTTAGTCTGACATCTTGTGGGCAAAATAATCGAACTTCTTTCGGCATGTATGAGCTTCTGAAAGAGGTCTTGAAATTTTCTGCATTCTTCTTTGATTGGAATATTAAAAATTAAAGTACCAATGATCACAAATTTTTAAATTTTGCAACAAGGATTACATGAAGTATAAAGAGAAAAATGGTGAGAAATTCATGTATCTAATTTTTAATGAATTTTTAGTGCAAGTAAAATAGTGAGAAATTCAACTAACAGTCATTCAAGAATTTTTACAGCAAAAGATACTTTAAATTTTTTTTTTAAATTATAAGAGATTTACATATTAAGGGGCATCTTTACAAAAGTTAAAGTAATTTGGACTGATATATAAATCATAAGAAATTCTTGAATTCAAAAATCAGAAAAAGATAGATTTTACAGAATGACGGCTTATGAGTTTTCTATCTCAATAAACAATAATGTTTTACGTGAAAAAAATTTCATAAAAATGCAATCTACATCCAAAAGAATTTTGAAATTTTTTTATGAATGAATAGACTACAAAAATGCAATGAAGACAGAAATGTTGCAATTTAAGCATCATGACAGTCAAAATAAAAATTCTTCTACAAATAAAAATGATAAAATTTTACTATGAAATTATTTGGGAAAAACACAAATATACCCGAGATCATCTAATTTAAAAATTAGATCAAAATTCTAAAGATTCATACAGAAACAAGAAGAATATTAAAGAAGCAAGATTCATAAAAGGGCGGTTATTGTAGTAGCAGATCAGTGTGCTCACGCTTTTGCGCACATAGGCACCTACACAACCGCACACACACTTGGACCCATGTGCCCTTGTGGGCATACATGCTCAATAATTTTGCGCAACTACGTGTTTGCGCGCATGCACACCATTCGTTGTGGCGACGATTGGTCGGCCGGTTGACACAATCCATCCTGGTTTGATTTTGTGTCTGAATATGTCTTACATAATTTTATTGATATTTTGGATTCAGTTTTGACATTTTTAGAGCCTTACGAAGCCCCCACGATCAAGCAAATTTGAATAATTTGGGGCAAATTTTTTTTAATAATTTTTTCTTCAATTGATGCACCGACTTCAAGAAAAGTTGAATTTATAATTTTAGTAAATTTATTTATTTCACAATCCCTATGAAGGTCCATGTTGACGTCCAAGTACTGGTTCTGCCTTTTAATTTTTTCAAAATTACAATTTCGTGCTTATACATTATCTCGAAGATTAAATACATATTTTTAAATGACATAGAGTTCAATGTCTGAAAATACAGGCAAATGATCTGCCTTAAGAAATTTACTTTGATCATTACTAATTTTGATACAATATTTGTGTTAAAAACTTTCAGAATTAAATTCAGAATCATTCGTAGTCAGATTTCAACAACATTGTAGTCAAATTGAGCGTTTAGATAAGACATACCAACGACATTAAATGTGATTTGATCTGAATCTAAATGAGCCCAAATAAAGTTCTTAAAAGATAGTAAAATGTTTTGGGACGTAGAGGATCAAATAGTCTCCAAATCTTGCATGCGTCTATAGGCAAAATGAGCGGCTCGATACGATGAATCCAACAAACATAATATCACTTGATTATGAGGCCATTAAAAGACTTAATGCTGATGAAACATTGTATGATTGAAGGATTTAATATAAGTCATTTGATGAAGTGTTATAAAATTTTGGTTAAAATTTTCAAAGTACTTGCTCTAAAAATACTATTAATATACCCCCATTCTCCACATGAAGACGATATGGACTTGAGTTGGGAGAGAGCTTGGAAATCTAAAGAACTCTAGAGCTCTGCTTGATGTTCGACGCCTATGATCACCTACAGCTATCGCCATCACCTAACTACCTTGTCTAATCGTTGATCATTGTCGCCTAATTACCATTGTTTGATTGCCATCGCTCGACTACCATCATCCAACTGCCAATCACTGGCGCATGTCTTCAAATCAACCAGCCCCATAAAACTACTTGAAAAATGTGAGATGTTGAGAAAATTGCGAATATGAAGTTTATATTAAGGAAAAACTGAGCAAATATTCTGCATTAAGATATTCATTCATTAACTATGAGAGCAGTATTTGTAGGCAAGCTTAAACTCGACCAGTTCATGACAATTACACGGTTATATATCAAAATAAATTCGCTAATACAAAGACGAGCAAATATACAAAGATGGCGCCGAAGCTGAAAACTGAAAAGGCAGCAGACTGGAAATCTCTTTCCAGTATATATTTGTCTGTAATGAAGACATTCAAAAACAGTAGTTTGCGTGATCACTTGTTGCTTTTGTACAGCTCAAAAATGATACTCTGCAATATAGAACAAAAGCAGATGTATTGATAATCAATTTAAGAGTGAGAGAGATAAAAAAACATATACTTCAGTAAGAAAACAAACTTGGCTTCTTTTTTTGTTGAAAAAATGGTATCATGGTAATGCTTAACAATTGTCTATTATATGTAAATATCATGAAATTAAATTAACTTAATTACTGATAAATTTAAAATAATAAAAATATTTGTTATGAATATATGATAAAATAATGAAGTAGTAAAATACTTTCTTGGTCCCCACACTTATAGAGACAAAATGAAACAAAATTTTGGAGACCAATTTCTTTTAGTTTATTTATAATTTTATGGCCATTGAATTCTATATTTAGACTAATTATCTTAATTTATTCAGCCAAAATATACAGATTTTCACAGTCATCTTACAAATTTAAAGTTTTTTTCAAGTCACAACAACAATTGGTCCTTTAATGATTAATACCATGAGAGGAGGTGTGGGTTATGTTGGATCCTAATTTATTCGTGGGTGCACTAGACCTTACTAGCTTGCCGACTGAGTGAGCAAGTGAGCAGGAATGTGGGTGAGAATGGAGAGTGAAGAATAGAATCAAAGAGTGGAAGAGAATCTAGAAAATGCTCAGAAAATTAGATCTTTTAAACTGCTAGAGTTTCCATTATCAAAAGAAGGAAAAAGGTCTTCCCCCTAAATTGTTCCTCATGACATCTTATTTATAGGGTCATGGGGGCTACGGTAAAGGCTACATAAAGAGAAAGGTAAAAAAAGATACAACACTACACAGTTCACATATACAACACTCTAGGCATGTGTACCCCCTTGATTAATTAAGGGAGGCTGAGGGTCGCAGAGTTCTATTGGTATGTATATGGATGAGCTCAATACTACCGAAGGTGTGATAGGCATGTTTTATAATGTTGGCGAGCTTGATAGTGTTGAATAAGGAGTAGATTTAGGAGAGGGTGTTGCCGAGTAATGAATCATTGAGCAAGAAGGTTGACAGCGGTGCTCGGTCGGCACTGGTGGTCTCTTGGCTCATCATTGCCCCTTGTGCAAAAAAAAGGTTAGGGTGGACCTTGAGGCGACGACCGAGACTACGGCTGTGCCAATTGCGACGATCGTCACGACTATGGTGATCGCCTGTGTTGTCGACCTTGATGATGATGAGTATGATACGCCTCAGGACTCGGTATTGATAAAGCGAGACCACTATGGCGCCCAACAACAGAGGCTATAGAAGAAGTCACTTCTTTTGAGGTAGAGGTTGATTCGCTTGTGCCTCAACCTGCAGATAAGTGAAAAAGAGACCAGTATACATGTTTAGAAATATCATTACTCGAAATAAGGCACCCGCTGTGAGAAAGCCTATAATCTATGTTTTCTCGAGTGAGAGATGAAGGCTTTGGAACAGTGGAAGCTTGCAAGTACACAAGTCGAGCTGTTTAGTGAGATCTCATCCTGGTTGTGCTTTAAGTGTGCTGAGTTTGACCCTTAAGGAGTTATATTTGTTGATTTCAGGGGTGTAGATTATAGAGGGATATTAGGGAGTTAGCTCATTGACTATTGTTGATATCGTCAGGCCCTATAATGCAGCCGAGCTGGCTGGGGCCATGATTGAGGTCGAGGAGGAACTACATGAGTATGAGGCTTACAAGGAGAAGCCCATAGGGTTATTGTCTTTGAACCGCTCTGGGGATGCCATTACCCCTCAGGACAATGTCACACTAGAGGATGTCACCGAATGACTCTTAGAGGTGGACCAGATGCTTCGTCTGCATGGAGTGGATGTCTTCGCCTCCTCACGAGAGGTGGCGATTATGGAGGAGGTCACCAAGATGAGGAAGAGGAACGATGAGATAAAGGAGGAAAACACTAAGCTGAGGGTGTATACCATCACAATGAGAGCGCAACTCCTTGAAATGAGGACTCTAATTGGCTCTTTGAGTGTGGAAGTCAAGGCGATCATTCAATCGTCGAAGTAATCCAACTTCCTAACTAGCGGTTCCTTTTTGTTGGAGTATCTGGAAGGAGTAGGGGGGTTGACAGTAGCGATTGCGACCGACCCTATTTACAAAATACACCGTGGTGGCATGCAACCTTGCACCACTTAATTTTATTTTTTAATGTAGTGACTTCATGTATGAAATAAGATTATTCTTTCTTATACGAGTTTGTCTTTCCCGTCTTTTTCTTTCTTTTGAGTGTGACGAGCACTACATGTACGATGAGTGTGAATATCATGCAAGTACTCTACTTTTCTCATGACGAGTAGCATTATGTGTGCTCTCTGAGTGACGAGTGAAATTTTTGAAATTTTGATTTTTTGGAACTTTGATGTTTGGGATCTCGCTAGAATGATGCCTCATGCGAGTGTGAATGCAGTGCTTTAATTACGACTACTCAATAGACAGGTAGAATAAGATGCCAGAATCTCTTCAGAAATAATGGAGAGAGAAAATGAGATCCAGACATTAAATGCATATTTGGGTGCGCCTCGAGTGTTGTGTTCAATAATTTTGCCTATAAATACTTTAGATAGGATCCCACGAGTGTGATCTTTCCCTGTGCTCTTAATTTCCTTCTTATGAGTATGTTAAATTGAGATGGTTGCCTTCTGCAAGCGGGTAACTGATTTCATTCAAAAATATTGGAGGTGCAAGTAATCATGGATCGCGCCGACCTTTGTTATCATGATGACTACTTTTATGCATTGAGCGAGGTCAATGTATATGCTTCTAATGAGGATGAGCACTTGAATACCTTTTGTGAGGCTGAGCTGTGTCCCTATTGACCACTTCAGCCTGGGGTTGGGACTTCCTTTATGCAGCGAGTTGGTCATCGTTTTCAACTTTTATGGAGTCATCCTTTCCCAGGTGTTGCTAGACTCATTTGCTTCAGTGGTATCATTTACTTCATTTTTGTGTGACTTGAAGCTGCCTTGGTCGATGAACCTCTTTAGGCATTTCTTCTTTATATAGGCGCTCCATCAATGGTTTATTCAGTTTTTGCCAGTGGAGATGAAGGCAACAGGGCTAGCAAACAAGGTACAAGATTGGAAGGAAAATTTGTCCTCGTTTCAAAGGATGAAACTGTGATTGGTGCCGACCATCCCGATCTCGTTAGCCAAGAGTAAGAAATGCTTGCCAGAGCTCAATGTGAGGGGGAGGAGACACTATTATTGGTACGTGGACAGTCGCTGATCATCCACCACCACATTGCCCTTCAAAACGTCTTCAAGAATTTTTATGGTGAGCGAGTCATGTGTTTTGCTAAGTATCAATGAAAGTGCTTTCTCCCGTCACTCACTTATAGAGACAAAAAGAATCAAATTTTTTAAAACTAGTTTCTTTTAGTTTATTTTTTATTATATGGCCTTGAAATTCTAAATTAAGACTAGCCATCTTAATCTATTTAACCAAAATTTAAGGATTTTTACACTAATCTAATAAAAATTTAAAGTTCTTTGAAGTCACAATAGCAATCGAACCCTTAATGATTAATCTCATGAGAAGAGGTAGTCTGGGTTATTTCTTCAACAATTATGGTTTCTTCAAGGATAATTATATTATATTATATACATGTACAATTATATAAAAAAATTGAATGCAATTTAATTTAAGTCAACTTATAATCAAATGATTTCTAATTGAGTCAGTTTAACTTATTGGTTTTAATTTCTAGTTGAGTTTGACTTGAATAGCAATAAAGTTTTCTTACTTTAATATAATCTAAAATTTACTCCAACCTTAGCTCCATACAATAATTATAGTAATAAACAAATTAAATGGATTGATTCCCAACATCCTCAAAAATAGGAGGAACTCATAGCTAGTTATAATTGTATATATACATGCCCATGTAGATGTTTTACAGATATCTAGTAGGTTCTAACAGAAGAACTCAGTTAGAGAATCACATCGCTCAGCAAAGATACTCACAAGTAGGGATTGTGACTTATCTTAGCCAATTGGATCGAGGAGTCATCCCGGCATGCCCAGTAGGGAACTTATACAGATTCATCCAAGACCTCAGGAATCACTTATCTCAACATAGATTGCTTTTCTGAGATCACTCGCTGCCATCCATACCGGCAAGCTACCACTAACATCCCCCAATCCAACTATAGGAAGTGCACACCTCAAGGGTCTGTGATTATAACCCTTTAGACTCGGTCAATCCTCTACTTTCGGTCATTATTGCCCAAAGGGGCTCACCCCCATGCTCGAAGGTCCATGCACTTCCTCTAGAGACTCGCCACATCATCTAGAGGATTTGCCCACACAAACTCGTTTTATATGTTATATCTTAAGACTTGCTTAGTACGCCTGCTTGTAAAGGCTCACCTAGAGACTTGCCTTGGAACAAAAGATCATGTTAGATGTAGAGAGCTACATAAGCTCCTACCAATCTAGCCACATGTCCAATATAGTCTGCAATGGGTTATAATGAACATTAAACTTTTTTACTTTTTAGTATAGCCTTCCCTCCAGCCCTTTAAGCCTTATAAATAAATGGTGAAGAGGCACATTTTATATCTTTTGAACATTTTTTAATCTTTTGGCATGCTTTAAGCTTTCATCTCTCTCTCTCTCTCTCTCCCCCCCCCCCCCCCCCCCCCCCCCCCCCCGCTATACTCACTCAAACCTCTCTCAGTTCTTCAGCTCTTATCTAGAAAATTACTTGTTAGAAAATTCGGATATCATCCGTAGACAAATTTGAATCTAACATCCTGAAAGATGTGGTAAGGGTGGATTCATGCTGGTAATAATAAAACATGCATATCTTGAAGAACAATGCCTATATGCATGGGTGAACATGAATATCCTCAACTACATCATTTGTCGTGACATAATGGAGATGATGGAAAGGCTCACCAGGATAGTTCAAGACGCGCTAGAAGAATTATTGAAAAATGTCTCAGGGGAGAGCACTCCAAAAGGATACTCCGACTTAGCTGTTCATCACAGAAGGATAGAAACTAAGGTGCTCACCTCAATGCCTAATGTTGATCCCACTGTAGTCACACCAATAATGAAGAGCACAACCCTTCTCAACGAGTGAAAAGGATAGAACTCGGATAATCAACACATTTTTTAGGAAGATAACAAAGGTGTGGTTGCCTCCCAAGTTTAAATTGCCCAACTAAGAGTCCTATAGGGAATGATTAACTCCTCCAACCATGTCACTTATTTCAAGTCAGTGACAACACTACTTAATGTTAGCAGTGCCTTTAGTGTCGATTATTCTTTACCACTTTCAAGAAGTTGACTCTTTGGTGATACACTCACTTTTAGTTGGGTGTGATCACCTCCTTTGTGGAGTTCAAGAAGATGTTTGCCATTCAATTCGCAAGTGCCTAGAGATCCATAAAGAACTTGCAAGCTCTCCGAAAGATGCGCCAAGAGCTAGACAAGTCACTCAAAAGTTCCATTGCCCCATCCCCAAAGGAAATGCTGGAGGTGGACTTTAGAGTTGGATGTTGCAGGTTGCTCTAACATAATGCCTAAGAGATTGTCCTTTTCCTTACACTTTTGGGTTGCAATAGCCCCGAACATTTGTGAAACTACTCGAACTCACTGACAACCTTATTAACTTGGAGGAGTGCAGTGTGTGGTTGAGGGTTGCCAGACCAATCACCACCGAGAACTAGAGGTGAGGCATGAACAACATCAATATCGAGAGCACGACATGAATCACCTGAAGAGCCATGGGATCAATAGGAGTCGGCACTAACCACATTCTCATCGCCACCCAAGTCAGCCAAGGATGTCTTTGCAAACTAGGTCGCTCAGGATTGCGAGATTGCTTGCCACACACACGGGACGAGCACTACAAATCACTTGTTTGTACCACGAAGAAGGTATGACCTCTATCCACCATTATTTTACTATGACCCCTTGCGAGTGCCAGTGGCAAAGCTCGTTGATACCAATCAAAATAATGAATTATTCAAGAGTGATTGCCCATACCCTAAACACTTCCAAATATTGTGTCTTCCATAAGAACCACGGGCATGACATTGAGGAGTCTAGGCAATTCACATTGGCAAGGGTTGTACTCGCCATCCTAGGTGGAGAATGGGCCGAGTCACAGAGGCCAACTCTAAGAGACCTTGCATAAGGGAAGTCAACTCAGCCACTCCTTGCAGGAGCCAACTGTTGACATCGGTCAAATCACTATTTGCGAGGTGGAAAAACTAGCAAGTGGAAACCCCTTCAATGGCGATTTGGTTATCACCGCTCTGGTCACTAACTACTAATCAGCAACTTATTCATCGATATTGGGAGTTCCATAAACATCATTTTTAAATATGTTTTTAAAAAATAAACTTGCTTGCCTCCTTACTCCTACTTCAAGTCTCCTCTATGGTTTCTTTGGTGATTGTAGGGATATTGAAGGCGTGATCTCCCTTCCTGTCATCTGGGGTAAGGGGTAACACAGGTACATTGACATGGCCGACTTCATAATTATGGATGCGCCAGCCACCTACAACATATTCTTCAAGCAAACTCTTCTGAACACATACCACATGGTGGTCAAGTTCTTGATAAGTAATTGGGAGATCATGGTGAGAGGTCGTAGCAGGCATGTTACTTTGAGGATGTGGGAAAGGTGATGATTTCTCGAGAAGAGGCATTACAACTACAGGTCGAATGAGGACCAGGGCTAGAGAGTAGAGACTGGTAAGGCAGTGGAGGAGGTCCAAGCAGCGAAGGGATTTAGAGAGGATCCTAAGAATAAGCACATCATTCAGCTCAGGACGTTGATGTTAGCCCTAGCTCTATGCAATAATTATAGTAATAAATAAATTAAATAGATTGACTCCCAACAACCTGAAAAATAGGAGGAACTCATAGCTAGTAGTAACTATATACTTGCATATGCTCATGCAGGTGTTTTATAGGTACCTAATAGATTCTAACAAAAGAACTTGACTAGAGTACTCACATTGCCCACCAAAAGTACCTGCTAGTAGGAAGTGTGACTCGTCTTAGCTGATTGGATTGAGTCATCCTAGGCATGCGTATTAGGGAACTCGTATAAATTCGTCCTAGCCCTCAGGAATCACTTGTCTTGTTATATATTGATTTTTTGAGGTCATTTGTCGTAATCTAGGCCATCAAGCTATCACTGGCATCCTCTGATCTAGGTACAAGAAGTGCACACCTCAAAGGTTTATGATTACAACCCCTCCAAATTCAGTCAATCCTCTATTAGCAGTCATCATCG
Organism: Dendrobium chrysotoxum; assembly: GCA_019925795.1. Classification (NCBI taxonomy): domain Eukaryota; kingdom Viridiplantae; phylum Streptophyta; class Magnoliopsida; order Asparagales; family Orchidaceae; genus Dendrobium; species Dendrobium chrysotoxum. Next base: position 52,426,897 of record CM034306.1, on the reverse strand, counting down.
CCCAAAGGGGCTTGCTCTTCACCCTTCAAGGTCCATATACTACCTCTAGGGACTTGTCCCCACATCCAAAGGACTCGCACGCACAGACTCGTCCTGCTACTATACCTTGAGGATCATCCAATATACCTGCTTGTGAAGACTCACCCAGGGGATTCAACCTAGAAAAGGGCCATGTCAGAGGCAGAGGATAACATATGCTTCTACCAATTTAGCCAAGTTTCTAATACAATTTATAATCGCTCATAATGAATATTGTACTTTTTATTTTTTAGGAATAGCCTTCGTTATAACCCTCTAAACCTTATAAATAAAGGATGAAGAGGCATATTTTGAATCTTTTAGATATTTTTAGATCTTTTGGCATACTTTGGGATTTCATCTCTCTCTCACTCTCAATATTCACCCAGATTTCTCTTAGTTCTTCAACCCTTATCTAGAACATTGCTCGCTAGTAAAATCGGATATGATCTATGGGCAAATACAAATCCAACAGTAACAATGAAGGTGATCACTTAAGATTCTTGATTTTCTCGTTTAGTGTAGGAAAAAAGATTTCTGTGAAGGTTTAGATAGGACTAAAATGACATTTTATCCCGGAATGATTGCCCTCCAATTATATACGGGAATAGGGAATAGGCTCAATACCTTCTGTTGATGTTTTAGAAAGCAACCTATAAGCTTCTGGTTGATGAATAACTTCTAAAATAAATGACATTTCTACAGAAGGGATTTCACATAATATAAATGGGTAAACGATAGCTGACCTGATAATAGTTGAACAATTGGGGTCTCTTCTTTTTAAATGTTGGTGTAAGAAGATCACGTTCCATATCAAATGGCACAGGATCCAAGTGAATAGCTTTTATGAATTCAAAGCCCTTTAGCTGGAATGTTAATAGAACAATTAGAATCGCTTCCATTGACTTAGAAGGGAAGTAACTGGAGAAGAATATCTTTATGATGCCAATGTTTATGCAAATAAGCAATAAAAGAGCTCATCTGTGCAATATGTACCTTCTTCGCTTTAGCAGTCTTATTTAGTTCTGCAAGAATGTATTCTTTTGCTTTAGGATTCTCACAAAGGCTAGAAAATTCCCCACTAACGCCATTCTCTTCGCCCCAACGCTCAATAGCTTGGATGTTAGGATTGATAACTGCTACTAGGAAAGACTCAAAGCTACTGCCATAGATCCATATCTGCAAAACACATTCGTTGATAAACAAAATCAAATTTATGCAAGAATCAAGCAGATGGTAAAGTTATTCCGCAACCAATACGTGAACTGCACGAAGTTTATGATGCAGAGAGGTCTCACTATTTTGATCAGGGGAAGTTTTTCATAAATCTGTCAACAATGTCAGAGGTCTTTTTTTTTTTTCTCAGCAAAACCATGTCAAAATTCATATTTAATATTTAGATGTTGGCCGCCATTTGTTTTTTAACTTTTCTAACATTGGGTTGAATTCTTAACTAAATTCTGGACAGCCTGCCATACTTAACTACCTAGAAACAGTTGTACAATCTTAAACAAACACACTGATAAAGTTTGCCAGTAAAATGATTCCAAGGACTTCAATGATCTCAGCAGTAATTGTCAAAAGTTCATCTGATGTTTTCATTAAAACGCAATAGATCTAAAAAATAACTGATGAAAGACAATTTTAAAAGATCATTTTATTAATAAACTTACCAACCATGATATTCCTAAAATTTTCAATAAGCCCATGACTTTTATAACATTCACCCTATCAGTATAAATTTATTTGACTCGATAAAAGTTTCAGGTCACTACTCTTTGTTCCATTCAGGAACCGCTCAATGTATAGCCTATGAAATTAATTGTTAGATCAAAATATTTTCAACTCTTAACTGGGTTAAAAAGCCATTATCTTGGTGTATTGAGATACCGATTGGGAATAGAGATGTCAGTGACTACCATAAACTACAAAATGTCCGATCTCTAAGAGAAGATTAAACATAATGAAGTAAATCAGCTATGCGAAGATATAAAAAACTAAACTTGAACAGTAGGAGCCTCGCGATATGCATAACATTTTATATGACACGAGGAAAAGAAGCTATATAAATTACTGAAGGCCTGTGAAAGCTTGGTTTCAAGGAAAAAATTAATTTGCCCCAATGCAATCTTTAGTGCATGGATAAGACAAGCAACAATGGAGAGAATTCACTGAAATAGCCACCACCGATGAAAAAATATTAAAGGCCACACTAACTCTCAGCTTGGCCTTGATGAAAATTTAATTTACCCCAATGCTATTAATAACACATACAGAAGACAAGAAACAAAAAAGAATTCATTTAAACAACCAATTCTGGTAAAACAATAAAACATTTTTGGCAAGGAATTTAAAGATAAAACACATAACCTTTTTCAAAGCAATATCAAGGGGCCACACTTACAGAGTCTATAGCAGCTATGGAACCATAAATGTTCTCCAAGTTTTCCACTGCAACATATTCTCCTTGGGAAAGTTTAAAAATGTTCTTCTTTCGATCTATGATCTTCAAACTTCCATCTGATTGCCATTCGCCAATATCTCCTGCAAAGAGAACGAGAAACAAGCTGGAGTCTTTGAATAATCCATAGATATTAATGTACTAGAACTCTCTTCATTTGAATGAAAAAGAAACATGTGAAATAATTAGAAGTAAACATTTCCATTTTTTTGGATATAAAAGAGTTCTGCGACCTTGCTCCACAATTAATGTTTACAAGCTAATCATTTGCCAAGCATCTTCTCATCAAATTGTATTGGCTATGTTAATTTTTTTTTTTAGATGTTCCATGGAAACATCAAGCACTTCAAAGGGCCAACTGCTAAATTAAGATCTCTTATCGCACATTTCAAAAATATACACATGTCAATAAATTTTACATCAACAAAACAATGAGAACCGATGAAGGAATTAGTATGAAAATCCGAAGGACATTAGCATAATGGTGAATGAGGCAGGGAAACATAGGCTAGATTTTTTTTCCTATGAGGCAAGAAATGGCAAAGTTACCATAAGAAATTGATTTGATTTCATCATAAATATTGCCACTAAAAAAGTACTTAAATAAGGAGAAATCATATAAATGTTATTCCAGTTTACTAAACATTCCAAGTTTGCTGATGAATCTTCATTTCCCGTGTAGGAAATCTTTAACTCAACCTTTAAACCTGCAATACAAGTTGACATGCCAAGGATAACAAACCTGTGTGGAACCAGCCATCAACCAAAACCTCATTTGTGAGGTCTTCTCTCTTATGGTACCCTGAGAACAATGTTTTCCCCCTGATACAAATTTCACCACGAGGTTGGTCTGCTAGTGCATCATAGCCCATCTCAGGAACAGATTCCAGCCGCACATCTATATTTGGAACAGGGGGACCGACTGTTCCAAGCATTGATGGACAATTTGGCAGTGAGACAAAGGTTCCTGCACAGGTTTCGGTGAGACCTAAAAAAATCTCATTAGTTGTATTATCATGATAAATATTTTTGGGCAATAAATATTTAAGCATATAAAATCATTGATATTCTTTCATCAGATGATAAATAATATCTAACCATGTTACGCTCATTGATCTCATTGTCATCATCAACAGAAATATCCTTACTGATTTGTTATTTGAATCCTTCATTCCCATTTCAATTTGTTTAGGGAAGCATTGGTTAATTAGACCTCTCTCTCTCTCCCCCTCTCTCCCCCTCTCTCCCTCCCTCTCTCTCATGTGCAGGACGAAAAAAATGTAGGACTCAACATGCAATATCATATATGTCACCAGTGAACCTCTTTTTTTTTTTATTTAATTTTGGAAGTGCTAACCCTTCCAATAAGCACAGAATCATGGGCATACATTTATTTATAGGGATGCAAATTCTTTTAGAACACTTGATGGTGAATTGCAGAGGAAGCTTCTCCTTCTACTAGTGTGAGATTTGGATCTCTAATTAGGACTGCTATCCTTATTCCCTTTTCAGCCTAAGTACTTGTGATTGATTTTACGCGCATTATTGAGATTTGTTACAAATTTATTACATTAGAGTTACCTTTTTGCAATATGAATCCTACATTGTGGCATGGTTTTCTTTTGCATTTTTTATAAGAAGTTCAATATTTTGACGACTTTTAAATTGTTGTTTGAACGGAATTGTACGTGTTTTTTATTTTGCATAAAATAAGGCCCAAATTAAAAGTTGGGGAACTACCAATTGTAATATTTGGGAATTTCCTTTGTGCATTTCATCCTGGCTTTGTACTACTGAAACCTAAATCCTAAGGCATGCTGCTGCTACTCATACAGATTTCACAATATATTTTTCCTAGCTTTACCACACATCAATCTTAAGAAGTATTAGATAAGCAAGAAACGTAAATCCTACTATAAATAAGCAATTAAACAAACAATAAACAAACACTATAATGCCCAAGCCCTGTTGTACTAAAACGTGAAACTAGTCATTACATATGCAAACAAACAATAATTCACCATTTTTTGAACTCCGACAACAACCTTTTGAAACAAAATTTTATAATAATAATTAATGTAAACATCCTACTATAAATAAGTTAGCACACGTGATAATTTAAATAATGTGATAAAAGGAATTAATTCATCCCAAAAATTGACCAAAGCGAAGTCAAGATTAAGAGCAATCACTATAATGCCCAAGAATTTCAAGTTATAGAAAGCAGCTAGGTTATAGCTTATATACCATAGCCCTGTTGAACATGAGCACATGTCACAACCCGTAAAAATTCTTCCACATGAGTAGCCAGAGGAGCAGCCCCAGATAATATAAGTCGTACATTGCCACCTAGTCCTTGTTTAACCTATAGCATGTAAAAGGATTTCAATTTCATTAGTCAACTGTGATGCCTAAAACCAAGGCGAGAAAACCCTGGTTAATGGAATAAAAGACATCTGATTACCTTACTAAATATTATTCTATCAAGAAATGGAGCTGCCTCTTCATGTTTACTTCCATTTATCATATTGCGTAGCTTGCTGCAAAATCCATCCAAGACATGATTATCATGACAAGAGTAAAGAGGACATTTACTTTATGAACTGTTATGCAAACTGATATAAAGTACCGATTTAGATTTAAGAACTGAGCTTAAACTTACTATTTATAGGCAACATTAAACAATGTATGCTTTATAAGACCTCCCTTAGATATTTTATCCTGCAAACCTATGAACCAAATAAAATACAAATGTAAGAAAAAATGCAAAATAAAAATGTATTATAGTTAGCCTGAACACAAGAAATAAATTTTAAAAACATATGACGGTCAACAACTGCTTAAAGATTAAATATAGCAATGAATCTAGATGGCTATAGTTAGAAGCATTTAATTACCAAATATTAAATTGCAATTGCAAAATGAAACAAGGCATTGAGGCGTGAATATCTGTGTGATTAAGAGAGGTTGCAAAAGGAAAGAGAAGGGCACGAGTGGCCTTGAGAACTTCACCTGTATAAATACGATCTAGTACACGAGGAACAGCACAAAAAATAGAGGGTTTTAGTGCCCCAATATCTTCAATTAACAATTTGACGTCCTGTTAATATTACTTGCAATTAATGAGGGTGAACCTTGCAAAAACAAAAGAAAAAAATTATATCTTACCCCCTGCCAAAATCCAATCGAGGCCCCTTGGAAAATAAACATCTCCTCTATCACCCGATCAAATATATGGGCGAGTGGGAGGTATGATAAATAAACATCATCATCATGCAACTGCAATAATTCCAATAATAGATATGTTAGAAAATGACTTCAATGTATCTTAATTCCTTAAAAACCGAACTCCATGCACTGCTTTGGATGACAAAAAAACAAAATGAAAGAAGACAGATTGGGTTTGTGGTAATTTCACTATGAATAAAGTTAATATTGCTCACCTGCTCATTCATAGATTCAAGCAGTCGATTAACACCAGCCATAAGAGTAAGAATACTTTCATTGGAAATTAGTACGCCCTTAGGATCTCCGGTTGTCCCACTAGTGTACATTATTGTACAGATGTCAGTTTTATTGATCAAAGGGAGATCAACTTTTTGGCTATTGCCCTGCCAATAGTGTATAGAAATAAAACCATTTAAGAGAATAAACACAAGATTGAATAAACATTGATTCCCGGTAAGCTGCTGACAAGCTAACAAAGATATTAGTAATAGAGGCATGCCATTTTATATGTAAATGGGTACTTTATCTGATTTTGCATTATCAAAATCTAGTATAACTTCTTTCATGAAAAGAGAACATGCACCTGAATTGGTATTACACAGAAATCTTTGTCCGGTTACCCAAAGTAATGTGAACTCATCAACTATTTGGTATTACTAAATGGGGGATTTATATTTACAATTCTTATATATTTATATGTCTAACACAAATTTTAATATTTACTGATGTAACACACAAATCTTTAAATCACATAAAATCACTAATATAATTTTTCTAAAGTAAAATAATTTTTTTGTGTATATGTTTTGATGTGATTGAGATACCAAAGTGTTATATAAGTAAATGCTTAAGTTTAGATGTGAGATATGTAAATATATAAGAATTATGTGGCATTTGTGTATACCCTTGAATAATTTACAACTGCATTTTAGTTGGTTAATTTACAATTGGGTATATGAAAACCTTAAAAGAAATTTTCAGTATTCAACAATAAAAAGATCTACTTTTAGGGACAATAATAACAAATGATTTGCAATAGAAAACAGCATATACAATGCAGGTTGCTCAATCTAGTGTGGGTTGTGGGAAGAGATTGATGCAAGCAACCTCGCTAGTACATTGCATAAGGTTATTTCCATGATTAGAACCCACGAAACTAGACCAAAAAGGAGTAAACCTAACAACTTAACATTATGTCTATAGGTCAAATTTAATTTGCACACCTAGGATGTTTACAGACTATTGCAATGGAGTTAATTAATAGGATGCTAACAAATAAAATTTTCATCATTGTAACCAAAATAAACCATAATTAAAACAGAGTCATACTTCTATGGAAACAATTCAATTATTTTCCAGCAAGCCAAAGGTGTTAGTTATTGACTCAATATTCATACATGAGTCATATGGTGAGTAGGCATCACGGGTATTGTGTGAAAGCATGAAAATGAGTTAAGCGATTTTGCATAAGTTAGATAACTTTGCGTTGGGCTGGTGCCATGTATATTGATGCATGGAAGCTTATTTAATATGGAAGCATAAGGAAATCTAAAGTTTTGCATATAGAGTTATAAAGGAATTGAGAAGATAGAGAATAGGGAAGAGAAAGATAAAGAGAAGGAAATTACATTTTTTTTTTTTTTTTTTATCATATTTTTCCTTGTCACTCCCAAATTATTTCTCTCATACTTCACTTGAGATAACCAAGGCTTCTATTTTCTTTCTTGAGTGAGAGGTACTTAAGTTTTGGAAAGGCTTAGTGAGTGTCCTTTAATTATATGCCATGATTATGATTTTTTATTAGTAGATTGGATCCCCTCTTCTATCTTGAGGATATAGGCTTACTCGTATAGAATCATATAAATTTTGTTTTTCTCTTTTGTAGTGATTGGTCTCTTTTGCAATTACTTTTTGATCATTAAGTTTCCTCATAAATTAATACTTCTATAGAATAAAGCTAAGCACAATCTTTTCCTAATAAAAGGAATGTTCAATGCTTCTTTAAATTTTTAACATATGCTTGGAGGCTAACCAAAAAAATCATAGTAAATGTGTTATTGAAGTATTTACTTAAAAAAAGATAAAGCACATTAACTAGTTCTTTATTCCGCATTTAGTCAACTGTGAAGTACTATTATCCTTCTCTTTATCTTGGAAAAGATCACAATTATCACTGGAAGATGGAATTTGGAAAGTTCGTGAATTGTACTAAAAGTTTCTACTGTACGAATTATGAATATCTAAAACAGCCTTTAATAAAATTTTTCAGAGCATTAAACTGTTTCTTTAAGGAAACCATACGAGGCTGTTTACATATGAGGTGTGAAAACATGTTAAACAAAGTAGAATCAAATGTGTTATGATCATTGCAAAGAACACTTCTATTATCATGCTATATTCAATCTCCAAGAGTTTGGTATAATAAAGCACGAAAAGAAATACATCATTAAGCAATTCAAATATATCATTTGTTCTATTGGAAAATTCAAATTTTCCAGATTAGGAGCTTTTGGCTCAAGATGACAGATTTCAGGCCCAAGAATGATGTAAGCAATACGCCCCTTGGTTTTATTATTATTATTATTGTTGTCGTTGTTATTATTATTTTCAATTACATATTCAATATTCCAAGACATAGGCCTACTGCAACCCTTCAATTGACATGCTATTAATGTAAATAATAATACCAGAGAGTGCCTCATTGCTTGATATGCAGTTGAAAAAATTACTGTCATTTGTTTCTATTTGCCATTTCCTTCATGATGAAGATTAACGATGGTCCTCTTCTGAAATTGCAGTGAAAGCCAATTCTTCAGATAGTTTCTGTTGTACATCTTGATTGATGATAAATTAATGCAAGTTAAACCAGCAGTAAATCAATTTTTTTCAATTTCTTAAAACCAAGCCAGGAAATTATTTTAAAACAATGGAGCATCTTCGCAAGGGATTCATAAAAGAAACCTTAGTAGCTGCATAAGTTTACTTACTAAAAACAAGAACTCATCCCAGGAGTAGGCTCTTAAACCAAATTGTCCGAACTCCTCTTTCTGCTCTGGCGAAATGTTTCCGAAACTCACAATAGCTGCATGCAAATTTTGCATATGAACTAGCCCATATAAGAATAAATAAAATAAAGAAGTTGTCAAGTCTTGGTATTAATAAACTTACTTCTCAAGAACTTGGCTGCATTAGGAAAGGCTTTCAACAGCTGGCAAATTGAAAAAAAAAATGAAATGAAAGCTTAGGAGCATTTCATGATTTTTTCATTTGAAGAAATTTTATATGTAACTTATTATTGCATGCATTCTCTACAACTCTCTGTGGCAAATGATTCATTATATACCTGCAAAATTCCCACATGTCATCTCCATAATATACAAGTATCAATTGTTTACATCAACTTAGCATCACCTGCACATTGACCATCAGGCTAAATCCTACTAAGCTAGTTAAAGAGCCTTCATAATTAATTTTTGGAGGATTTATATACATACCACTTTATATCATGCTATTTACATATCTAACACTCAAAACTTTAATATTTCATGCATACAACCCATAGATCAAATATGGGTGCAAGTAATGAAATATTAAAGTTTATAAGATGATATGGGTGGTAGGAATGAAATATAGGAGTGATATATTTGATATTAAAATTGGTTATGAGTGGTATGTATGAAATATTAAAATTTTAAATATTAGATATATAAATAGCATGATATAAAGTGGTATGCATGTAAATCCCCCTTAACTTTTTCTCTATTGTGCGGCAACCTACAACCTTAGATACTTGACGGGGCAAAAATACATTCAAATTTCAGCATGTTAGAAAAGGCCAAAAATGTGGCATTATCACTTGACAATTGCATTAGAGTTTGACAAACAATTTGGACAAATGGATATAATTGACATCCAAATTTATGAAGGTGAACTTTATGATAATAAATTTAGATTTAAAATTGTTGGTTGGCTTGTATAGACTTTTGTTTGGGAATGCTTTTCAATTGCTTTGTTTTTAAAAAATCTAGCGTATTAGTTTTTATTTGTGTGGAGAGTGTTTGAAGGTAAACGGTAAACTGCACTTGAATCTCCTTAATTGTTTTAGGACCATTAACAACGCACTTACAGAGTAATACTCTCATCCATCCCTCTGGGAGTAGTGTTGATTGTATTTTTTAAAGAACAACACAATATTAGCACAACATTAGCACAAGTTATCATGCTCTATTGAATTATGCCTGTCAATAGGACAAACACACCATCAAGGTACATTAGATTTTGTAGAAATGAAGAAGAATATTATGATGAGTATTAGGGCTATTGCAAGTTAGATTGAGCTTATTACCTCTACAATCTTCTTCTCATCCACAAAAACAATTTGCACCTCTGCATGGCTTATTATAAATTCAACAGCATCAGCTCCTAAGCAAAAATATATCATGAGAAATAAAAAAATAAAAAACATGCAGTAACCAATAATTTGCATGAAGTATGAGAGGAGTGCTCCAATAAACAACCACTCAGTGCATGGATGAGCAGCATCCATGCACACATACTAGCAAATATGACTTGTTAGGCCTTATACGAATCGAACTTAATGTTTGTAACAACACCAAGAAGATAAGTACGTTACATACCAAGGGTATCATATAATGGAACGCAATAGATCCCATGAGCATTGCAAGCCTGCAGAAAATTTAGATGCATTCATAAAATAAAACTTATTATGAAGATCTAGCAAACATAATATGAAATTCTAGGACATGATAAAATATTCTACAAGAAGATTAGAATGATCGCATATTCAGACAGCCAATACCTCCATGCTAATGATCCATTCAGGACAGTTTGCACCATAGATGCCACAACAATTTCCCTAAAAAACACATATTGTAAAGTAATTATTACAAATAAAAAATTCAATAAAATTCTATAATGGTTCTATCTGAAAATCCTTTTGAAAAAAATGCAGCAAGGATAGTTACTCTAGCGTTTCTCATAGCCTTCATACAAAAAAAATAGCATAAGCATAAGATTTTAGAATTCAAAAAGTTTAATTTAAGAGGTAGATCTCTTCTCATTTATGTGTTTTAGCTACGCAAACATCAGCCATTCGGTCATTTGTAAGCTAAGCCTAACAAAATAAGAGAATAATCGATTGGGTTGGAGTCTAGTAAAATATGAATCATAAGGTGCTTCTCTTTGAGTAACTTGATGGATTCAAGGACGTTGGATATTAAGAACCACTCCAGATTTTAAAATCCATTAATATGTGTATGCCAAATGGAGAGAAAATCTATTAAGTTAGGTTGCTTAGCCAAAAAAACTCCCAAGCATGAACCTGTTGACCATAAAGAGTTGAGACCCATAAATAAATAATAGGATAGTGGTCAGAATAAAGAGGGAGCAAGATTTTTGCATATGATATGGAAAAGAGGTCCATCCAAGTTGAATTGATAGGGGGCCCTATCAAATTTTATCTTAATAGAGCAATTGAAATAATTCTTTAGGTGTAAGAGTGACCAATTTTAAAAGCCCAGAGTTAAGGAGAGTATCATTGAATTAGTGAGGGGGATAGGATTCCCCTCTATCTTTTCATTCTTGAAATATAATGCAATTGAAATCCTCCTCACAATCCAAGCACCATTGATAGAGAAGGCAATGTCAAAAATATTATTCAAAAGGTTTTTTTTTTTTTTTCATCTTTTAACCATATTGGAGTTAACCTCATAGACAAAAGTGATTGAAAATCCTATTTAATCTAAATTTCACCATGAATAAATTGATCATGAGTTAGATGTGGCTTCTAACCATTTATAATGGTTAATCCCACGCATAGGCAATCCCACTCATCTTCAAAATCCATTTAAAATTAGCTATAAATAAGACATTATATATGATTGTTGATCCACCATAGTGAATATATTATGGTCATATGCATGAATTAGCCTCCATAGCCAATCTCACCATTAGTAAACTGATCATGAATTGCTGATAAGATTCAATGAGATTTTAGAGGCATTCCATTTAATCCAAATCTTACCACTATTCCTAAGATGAAAATTATTAATGCTATTTGTATTTTTGAAGATTAGAGAATTATTGATGAATTTAAGGTCAGATCAGGTCAGGCAACGACAAATTTAAAATCTTGTTCCTCCCACAATAATTACATTTGAGAATAAATCACATTTAAATTCTGATAATTTTACTCGATCCCACTGATGTGAGGGCTTTTGAAGTTGTAGAATGTATTTATCTTAATAATGATGATGATAAAAATTAAAATAATAAAATTTTATTTTATTTATCAAGTCAAATTGATAAACTTAAATCAAGTTCTACAACTTACTGATGTAATACACATATCTTAGAATCATTTATGACTTGTCGCCTAGTATTTTGACTTACTCGTGGTTGTGGCTCGACAAGTTGTCAAGACTAACACGTCCAATTTAGACGTCAATCCCATATATAAACTAACCAAAGGATCTCCATACGTAACATACCTAATCGGGCCACTCTTTTCAAGAAATCTAAACTACTCGCCCACCAAGTAAGGTTTATTTCTATAACACAATAAACATTGTCAAATTAATCAAGGGTATTTTCCCTTTTCTTAGAACTCACTCATCGTTCTCATCTAGTGCACAGCTATCAACCTAGCTTATTTGCTACAAGAACAACAACAACATTAAGCCTTTATCCCACTACGTGGAGTCGGCTATATAAATATTTTTTCTCTATCGTGCCCTCTTAAGAGTCAAATTGTCATTTAAATCTAATAAATAAAGGTCATTTCTAATATTTTCTAACCAAGTCTTTTTAGGTCAACCCCTCTATCTTTCTCAATATAGGCCGGTCTAAAACATCTACTCCTAATCAATGTCACGCTCTAGAGTCTAATTTGGAAGAATTGTCTATTTACTCTCCACGGGCTTCCATTGATCCATTCACCTCAAGGTATCAACTAAAAACACACCGCGTCATCGACGAAGAGGGTAATCAACTTTTTGACTCACTCCCGCAAGTGAAATGCAACTTGCTTGGCCAATATCAAATACTCAAGTGAGAGGGGAAAGGACGGCGGGAGAAGACGGAGACGCAAGCCTATTAAGAGTCAAATTGTCATTTAAATCTAATAACATATATATATAATAAAATTCCTATGTATTTGAGTTCATCTTGCACATTATCATGATCTCTTATTTAGTGATTGCTTTCGGTTTGTTTTAAGTCTTTATGATTATTCATTTTTTTCTCCATTGGTACCATGCTCCACATCAAAAAATTTTATTTTTCAAATGTCAATTGCCATTTTAAATCTATAATGGACTAATTCTTCTCCATTCCCCCATGGATTAAGCTCCTAGACCTTCCCATTTATTGTTAGAATTCATTGAGAATTTCAAAGATCACAATCAAAACTAGTGGTCCTCTAACTATTTTGAAGAAATTTAGATTAATCTTTACTTATGTTTGTGTGCAAGCCTCAAACTTCTACCTCCCAGATGAAACCCCATCAACCTTGATGGGCAGATCCAAAATTAAAGGTTCTACATGGCTAGAAAGTCACTATTTGTAATTGTGATGGCTCAATTTTACACCCTTCTATTCAATGCCCTTCATAAATGAACTGATGATCCCAACCCAAAGCAACTTCAAGTCAGAAGTAAACAATGTCAAGCTACTAGACAACCGTGTTCATCAACCTCTGTTACAATTAGAACTTCTCATTTACCCCAACCTCCACAACTATTATTCAGATAAAGACTCAGCATTTTGCCCATTATACTATCTCTCTTATATGCCTAATCTCAACTCCCCTTCAAATTTCAATAACCTTACCACAACCACTGACACTTCTACAACCTTCAAACCTAAACTTAAACACTCTCCTGAAATCCTCATCTACACATTCCCCCACATTTTATATTTCTCATATGGGATATCCTATTACCCTGAAGGCATACTCTTTCCATAAACCCAAATATTTCATATGTATCTCTAATCCTTAATTGTTTAGAACATGTGTGGTTTCAATGGAATTAATTGAGTGCATCAGTGTTAGAATTTAGTTTACTATTGATAATTGTATAAGACGATGAAATTAATATTGCAATTTGTAGACATTTGAAAATTTTGAAATTCAAAATTTTGATTTTTAAATTTTCTCACTCAAATTTTGAAAATTTTTGAAATTTTAATTTATTAAAATGAGGGAGTATTGTGTAAAATTACTTGATTTAAATTAAAGCAAATAACCAATTTCAAATAAGGATTGCCGACCAACACTTGTTTGAAGGAGTGCTTATAAAGTGTAACTACCTCTCTTCTCCACTATTCATTTGGCTAGTCACTCTCTTTTCTTTTCTCTTTTATTTTTTTAAAATCTCTTGTAACACAAACTATAAATACTTCATGGAATGAAAGAAGAAAGGATTACTTTGTTTTGACTGAAATTTTGGAGTTTATTCCAAGAAGGAGAAGGCTTGGTGGTCGGCCCTACATTTGGAGGAATTTGGTGATTCTTTTAAACCTAGTCACTTTGATGAGTGCTAAGCATATATGTTTTGCTTAAAGCATTATTAATTCTTGATATAAGATTCTCATATCAGCCCTCCTCTTCTCATTATATCATTTTCTCATTATTTATCTCAAAAAAATCCATCCAAAACTGCAATGAGGTTTGTTGGCCATGGATTGTATAAATAAGATAATCTTATTCAATTGGCTATTTGGACACCCTAAATACATTGGAAACTGAGTCAAGCTTTAGAATTAATCTTAAGACAATTTTTTATCAATCCCAAGTATTTTCATGCCTTGATCCAAACTCTAACCCCCTCCACATAGCCAAAAATCTAACTTAAGATTGTTGACAAAAAAAAAAGGTCCACAAGACCTAGTCTTATTCCAACCCAATCAAAACACCTCGAAAATCCTAAAAAATTATGAAATACTGTAAATTACATTTAGATATATTAGTTTAAATATTCTAGTGTTTCCTATCCCAGGGGCACCATACAATCACAAAACCAAAATCCTAAACTTCCATAAAACAAGCCCTAGGATTTTGACTAATTATAACCTAGGTAGACCCATACTTGTCTAATCCATAACTCTAATTATGCTACAACATCCTCAAAAATTGTATACCTTTACTAACACTCTTGAGAAGATTTGCAAATACATTTAAGCCTTTACATGTTTGAAGGAGTGCTTATAATGTGTAACTACCTCCTCTCTTCTCCGCTATTCATTTGGCCAACCACTCTTTTCTTCACTTTCTTTTGTTTTTTGAAAACTTTTGTAAAACAAATTGTAAATACTTCATGGAATGAATGAAGAAAGGATTACTATATTTTGACTGAAATTTTGGAGTTTATTCCGAGGAGAAGGCTAGGTGGTTGACCCTGCATTGGAGGAATTTGATGATTCTTTCAAACCTAGTCACTTTGATGAGTGATACACATATATATTTTGCTTAAAGCTTTATTATTTCTTCATGTAGTACCGTTATATCAGCCCACTTCTCATCATACCATTATCCAATTATTTCTCCCATAAAAATCCATCCAAAACCACATTGAGGTCAATCAGCCATGGGTTGTATAAGAGTCTTATTCAATTAGCTATTTGGACACCCCAAATACATTTGAAATTGTGTCAAACTTTATAATTAATTTTAAGACAATTCTTTATAAACCCCAAGTGTTTCCGAGCCTTGATCCTAACCCTAACCTCCTCCACATAGCCAAAAACCTAATTGATTGATGCAAAATATGAATTATGTGTTAATAGTTTCATTTTCCCCATTATTTTATAGTTGTTTGTCCAAAAATTCTCGATTGTTTTATAAAAGCCCTTCAGATTGTTAATGTCGTGATAATAAAAAATTAACATAGCTGATCTTGATTATTGATGTATTAATCACAAATATCAACTAAAAAATGGCAATTATAATTGTTGGCAATGAGATTATATATTTTAATTTTATTAATAATTATTATTACAATTCTATTTGAATTAACAAACATAAATCCTGAAATAAGTCGCAAAATAGTTCATCGTGATTTAACTGAAATTAGCCTATGTCATGCCAAATTGTTTTCTGCCTTAGGATTTACTAAATCCAAATGTATAGGATTTATCAAATCTTACTAATAAACAAACAGTCCCTAAAAAAGGAAAATTAACATGAAATAAATAAGAAGAATGCACTCAATATAGTATAGCCATGACATAATAAGAACTTTATTTTAGTGGTACATAGCGTCAAATAAGACATATATATATATATATATATATATATATATATATATATATATATATATATATATATATATATATATAGAGAGAGAGAGAGAGAGAGAGAGAGAGAGAGAGAGAGAGAGAGAGAGAGAGATTAAATTTGGAATGTTACTTTCTGTGAGTGCGGCTCCAGAAAAATTGAGCTAAATAATAACTACAGTTATTATTTTGTTTAATAGTATCAGTATTGATTAGTATTGACTTTGTCAATTGATTACTATAGACATTACAATGAAAAAAAATACTATCAAAATTGAATAATACTAAATAAATATTAATCGTATCTATCATTTAGCTTAAGAATCTTTCTTGAGCTGTGCTCGTAGAAAAATTCCTCACTTTCCTAAGGCGTCTGTGCCTCGGGCGAAGGTGCCTTCAAAAAATTCCACTTAAAAACGAAGCAATAATAACTCTATAAAACCATCAAGTGACACCTAGCCTCACCCTGGCATGCCAAAGGTGCAAGTCCCTCAATAAATGTGATCGTTACTCCATTCCTTTTTGCACAGTCCCTAGAGAGTCGCTTCCATTACTCTCGAAGTATTCAATAGTCTATTTTACTATTTGAACCTGAATACAAAATGTTATGACAATCATCTACAGAAATTCAAAATTTTATCATGCAAACCAGTTTGAGAATGAGGGAGAACCCAATTTAATATATAGCTCATCTTGAAAGATGTTGTCAAAATATAAGAATTTGTCTTAATGGCTCAGATATCTCAAAAAAAAAAAATCTTAGGATTGAATTCTGCCCACATCAAATTTACACCTCAACACTTAAATATATTTCAAAATTTCATCAAAAGGTCTTGATTTCAGTGATATACTCTGGTTTTCAATGCATTAATTTCGTGTTTGATATCCGGTAGATGCAGAATGAAGGACTTCTCTTGTTTCCTATATGGATTTAAAATTTGCAATTGACCTTGTGACCACCTTACCTTAATTAAAATGTATAGAATAAAGGCTATGTTTTTTTTTTAAAGAACATAGGCCATAAAAATATAACGGTGGGTCATAAGAAACTGGTAGGTGCCCGCTTTTCCACCCAAAGCCACGAACACCTGCCACCTCTGCCTCCTTCCTTCTTTTCTTCCGACGATACACAACAAGCTTCCACCAACAGTAAAACAAGGGGGAATTCTAAACTACTTTATAGTAATTCTCCAAACACACAAAATCAAACCATTCCAAAACAGAGCGCTAACCTGCTCAACTCCGCAGCTTCGAATAGAAGTTCCAACTTTCATCACCATGTCGTACACTTCTTTGTAACTTAGCCACACATATTTCCCCGCCTGTAACAATTCACAATGTCTGATTATCCCGATTTGCAAAACGTGCATATATATAACAGAAATGCAGTGAACATCCATCATTGAGTTACGCACCTTCCCATCAACAATCTCGCGACGCCCAAGCATCCGATTGCCAGGATTTCTTTCCACCGACAAGCTGGATAAAAAGAACCATCACATCCAATAAGAATAAAATAAAAGCATACCGCACCAGTCCAAATAATCGAATAACTCCCAAATGATTTCCGATATAGCTTGGAATCCGAAGAACGAAGGGAAGTGGAAGGAAATAGGGAGAGCTAGGGATCAGAGACAGGGCTAACCGGAAGACATCCCAGCAGCTATCGACGCCAGGAACCGGCGGCGGAAATCCGTCCTTGGCGAATACGCTCCGGTAAACGGGACCGACTGATGGCGAGCCGGTGGTGCCCTCCCGGCACTTCTCCACCTCCACCAAGTACTTCATCTCCGATGCTCTCTACCGCTGCAGCGAGATCACTGTCTCTGTTATTTAATGCGGGGAAGGAAAGCGATCCTTTCATCAGTCTTTCATTGGTGGGAGGAAGGTGAAGGTGGTTAGGATTTCCGGCCGCCTTTTATATTGCTTTCCAACGGCGTCCCCACCGGATGTTGATCTATCGTCTAACTATGGCGGTTTGGAAGAAAGTTGTTGGGAATTTCTGTCGCAGAATATTACAAAATAGGCAGTATTAGATGGGAAATTTTATTTTTTGTCTCATTATATTTAAAAATGTATAAATATTTTTATTATTTATTTTTTATATAAAACATCTAAAAGTTTTTTTCAGACCAAAATATACCTATTTTTGTCCAGGAATGCATATTTGAATTTCACTGTGATAAACATTAATTCAAATAAGAGTTAGAATTAGATTCAAATAAAATTCGATCAATTTATTAAGTTATCAGAATATATAATGTATGAATATAATATAAATATTCCGATATTTGCTCATAACTCTACTTTCACTTATGACTATTTTTAATCTCCCACACATGTATATAGCAAGTAGAGCCAGAATAGAACAGAGTAATCTCTCACACTCGCTTTCAGTAAGTTAGAATATCATTTGTCATTATTTTTAGACATCAAAATAGTGGTTGTCCGAAAACATATTGAATCTTTGAAAAAAATATTACGTGTAAAATAAGAATTTCAAAATAGTTAGAATAATCGACCACTCATTATCTCGTGAATTAAGTAAACTCTTCTAAATTATGATTTCGTCCTTTCTTTAAATTGATGTGTCAAATAGGGCAACAAATTTTAGGCAATTTGGCTCTAAATAGGTGGTCATATTTACTCAAAATTTAATGTAGAGGCCCTGATAGACTCTAAAAGTATCAAAATTAAGTTCATAATATTAAAAATAGACCCACATGGTTAGCTATCTTTGTTTGTGCATATTAGTTTTAAAGTGAGGGAGGTTCTTAATCCCTACAGAACTTTGATCTTTTTTCTTAAAGTGAGTTAATTTTCTCTATTTTGACAGATTAGTTCTATGGTGAGAGAGATTCTTAATCAATGCGGTGGAGCCCTAATCTTCTCTAAAATTGTGTTAATTGTCTCCATTTGGGAAAATTAGTTCTAAGGCTAGAGAGGTTCTCAATTCTTATGAATGAACTCTGCTCTTTTCCTCCAAAAGGAATTAATTGTCTCAAAATTTAGTTTCAACCATGAGTGATCATCCATGGCATAGAAACAAAGGAATATCAATAAAGCGAACTACCCCAAACTATGGTTTCGTTTGGGACGGCTTTCTTGCTGCTTCTTAAAGCAGCTTTCTAGTAAAATATTAAAAAAAATTTACTAAAAAGCTGTTTTAAGAAGCTGCAAATACCGCTTAAGATGGAACTTGAATTTAAAATTGCTACCAATGTCGAGGGCCAATATAAGTGATGACAAATATTAATGTTGTTGTAGGTGCCATTGAAATCATTTAAGATGTATTACAATCGAGGCTAAAGTTACATATTTAAAATTATAACAAATTTTAACAGGGAGGAAACTGCCCATTAGAAGCTGAGGTAGGAGTTTAAAATATTTGAAGGTTATAAATGCTTCAAGAAATCTTTGTTGGTGGTGCTAAAGAGTTATCTTAATAAATCTAGTAGTTTTGCATGTGGCTTTGAAATATAACTTCTTGTTTGTTTAGCGCTTGAATATATATTTCTTCGATTAATATATAAGCTAGATTAATATTTACAATCAAAGTGTTAGAAGTAATAATGATAATTAATGAACTCTTAATCTTCATATAAGAATAATTCATATTATTGAGAACTTCAACCATATAAAACTAAGCCTTTTGTATGTTTTTGAGATTTATTAAATCTTCGGGTCTTAAATCTAGCATATCATTGTTAAATATTTGAGTTTGCAAAAGGTATTGTCCCACAATTAGAATATAGTGACCTTGATCCCTTTGTGATATGGATTTTGGTATACATATGTGCTCTTTGGATTTCTGAATCAGCTTTGTATAATGCCTTTGGCATACATATGCTCTTTGGGCTTCTGTGTTGGAAGTACTTCAACATGATGGTGAGAGGTATTGTATAGGTGTCATCAAATTGATTAACCTTAACTTACTTATAATTTGGTGTTGGGAGAACTCCATCATGTTCTGATAATGCTCCATATTATCTAGCCTCCTCTAGAAGCTAGAGGATTTAAGCTTGATGATCGTCTAAAATTTAGCCTACTTGGCCTTCACCAACTAAATTATATTATCCTTAATTAAAGGATTGATCGTCAATCATTAAAAAGTACAAATATCTCTTCTCTCTCGCTCTCTCCTTGCTTCTCTTCTTCTACACCGTTCTCACATACAAAATAAAAGAGAGAGTTAAGTTAATAACACCAAAGGATGCCACCCTTCAAAAAAGCGAGAAAGAAAAAAGATTGCATTAGTATTTTTTGTAAGATATAAATGATACCCTTCTCCATAATCGAGGAATGCGTTAGTGCTATATAGTTGATAAATCGTCAAAAGATTATCCTGATCGGGCAGGAATCTCGAGGCAAAGTTGAATCAGAAACTTTCAAAATTAATCCCGAGACCATCCAAACTCTGATTTCAACGAACTTATAGTCAAACTGAACATCTCAAAAAGACAAACCTAATGACACCAAATTTGATCCAATCTAAGCCCAAATGGATCCAAATCGAGGGTCCGAAGCGCATTTGGAAGCTTCAAAGCATAAGTTGGATGATCAAATGATTTTCAAATGTGACATGTTTATAGTCGAATCGAGCGGATTGACTTGACAATCCAACGAGCCCAAGATGGCTGAATTATGATATCATTAAGACACTCCAATGAGGATAAATGGTTCATAATCAAGGGAATCGATATTGGTTGTTCATCTGAAACACTCATAACCTACCCTTGATCTTCTTAATATTTATTAACCATGCCACTCTTAAAAAACTATAAATAGACCCCACATTCTTTACAAGAATAGAGAGGAAGAAAGAGAAAGAAAAGGAAGAAGAAAAAAAATCTGATATCTCTCTTGCCACTAAGCTCCTTCTCGACCACCGTTGGGCCACCAACAATCACCAAATTTCTGCCCGACCACCAGCCGTTGTCGGACTTCTACCCGACCACCTACTGTCGCCAAACTTCTGCCCAGCCACCAGCTGTCGTTAGACCACTACGGGACCTCTGCCCGGCCACCAGCCGTTATTGGACCACCGACGAAATTCTGCCCGGCCACAAGCAGTCGTCGGAGCACCGTCGGACTTTTACCCAGCCACCAGCCGTTGTTGGACCACCACCGAACTTTTACCCGACCACCAACCATCATCGGACCACCGTTGCACTTCTACTTGGCCACCAGCCATCGTCGGACCACTGCCGAACTTCTACCCGGCCACTAACCGTCGCCGGACCACCGTCGGACTTCTGCCAGGTCACCATCCTTCATTAAACCACTATTTGACTTTTGTCCGGCCACCAGCCGTCGTCGAACCACCGCGAGACTTCTGCCCAGCCACTAAACGACACCAGACTTCTGCCTGTCGCTGACCGTTGATGGACTTCTTCCCGACCATTGAACGTCGTTAAACTTTCTCCTAACCATCGAGTGTCGCTGAACTTCTTCCAGATCATCAAACGATATCGAACTTTAGCCCAACTCTTTAAACCATTATAATTTCATTGTCTCCTATTTGAAGGACGAGTCTTGTATTGTAATTCACTCAAATTTAGTTGAATCATTTCAATTGAGCGTGACCCCATTATTTTTCCCTTTTTCAAGATTTTCAACGTTAAAAATCTTGGTGCTTTATCTTATCTGTTTGTGCGTTAGATATTCGTGCAACGCTAAGACGAGAAATTTCCTTACTTTACTGTCGCGTATATTCTAGCTCCTAATAGTTTGGCACCATCTGTGGGGAAATCAATCCCATTATCCCAAGCACTACTTCAATGGCCAACAGGCGTAGCAATCATAACCTTTGACCCTCCCGCTCAACACACACTAATCCAGGAGTCCGTTTATGAATCAGGGACGTCAGACATCTATCTCTCTTTACCCCGGTGGGTGAAACTCTATTAGAGAAGGAACATTAGGACTATCCCTGGAAGATCGCATCAAAAAAATGAAGGAATCTCAGAATGATATCTTTCAACTTTATGAGAGACCCAACAACCAATGTTAACACAACAAGAAGAGATTCTTCTCCCTCAAAATTCACCACTGGCCGAGGATGTTCAAGCTAAACATTTTCATGCAGAGATTCTTCTTCCTCAATCAAGGAGTCACCCCAGATCACATGAAGATATCAACCTTGTTGATACTGTGAGCTCTACCATCCTTCTCACACAGGTCGGCCAATCTACATTCCTCCACGAGAACTTTGCCCGACCTCTTATTGTTAAACTCCCACGCAACTCCTTACATTATGAATTATGATGATTGGTCCAAGAAGAGTTTTCCATGAGAGGTAGAAGGCAACCTATTCATCAATGGGATTTCGAGAAGCCATCACCTCTAACTGAAGCCATCCTTCAACATCCCATTCTGGCAAGCTTCAAATTATCGAGCATTAATTCTTATGATGAGACATTCAACCCTATGAGCATATCGATCACTACAGAACCATTATGTATATCCAACGAGCCTCAAATGTGCTCCTCTGCCAAGCTTTTCTTGCTACCCTCAAAGGGCAAGCTCGAACATGGTTCTATTTGCTTCCATCCGGAACCATTCCCATATTCGTTAAATTGGCCAAAGTATTTGTCGAATAATTTATTATCAATTGAAAAATTATTCGAATTCTTTCCACCTCGCAGGAATTTGCCAAAGTGAAAGTGAATCCCTCAAAGAATACTTTCAAAGATTTTTTACTGAGCCTCAATAAATTTCAGGGGCGGATCCTGAATTGATTAAATGAATTTTTCCTGGAGGGCTTCATCCTAACCTCTTCTACTCAGCACTCATGCGAGATACGGTTCATTCATATGTTAACTTGATCCATTATGTAAAGGCACAAATCTTTATAGATAAAGCTATCAATGCTCATAAAAAGCATTTGAGCAAACAAATGGAAAGTGCAAAAGTGCACTAGGGATGGCTAATGCATCCTCTTAACAAAAGAAGCAAGAAAATTATAACTTGCCCCCTTGACCCTCGTAGCCACAACGTGAGCCTAGACAAGAAAAGAAGTATACACCACTTAACGTATCTCAGAAAAATGTATTGATGGCCATCTGATATCAAGAAAATGTGAAGATGCTAAATCTTTTGAAGCCAAACATGGGAAATTATGAGCAATACTGCCACTTCACCTTAGCCATAGACACACCACCAAAGCATGTAGATAGCTTAAGGATGAAATTAAGAGACTGATCTGACAAGGATATCTCCTACAATTCATTCAAAATCCACCTGTTCAAGATAAAACTAGTCCCACTAAGGGGTAAAATCAACAACAACAAAGATAACGCAGAATAATCATCAAATGGTTAGTGAGATTGAAACCATTACCAGGGCCCATCATTACCCAATCAAGTCTTAATTATAGCAAGTAAGGAGCCAACACCAAAGAAGTCTCGCACCAATCGCTCCATTACTTTTGACGACTGTGAGTTAGAGGGAGTAAAGACCCACTCATGATTAATGCTGGAATTGACGACCTGTGTTACAAACATCAAAAGAATCTTGGTCAATAATGGGAGCTCTATGGATATCCTATTTTACTTCACTTTTCTTAATATGGGCCTAGCTTGAGAGAAACTCCAGCTCGCAGCAGGTCCACTATATGGGCTTAATAATCAATCTATACAGGTGGAAGGAACTATCAGCCTCCTAGTTATACTTAGAGAATTTCCCCGACTAGCAACTCACTCCATTCAGTTCATTATAATAAATTCAGAATCGGCCTATAATGTTATCTTTGGAAGGTCACTTCAATTGATCTTTAGGATTATCACCTCCATCCCTCATCTCAAATTAAAGTTTCTTACCCCAATAAGGGTCGATATAGTATGCGGAGATCAACAAGTAGCACAATCCTACTATCTTAGGCAAGCTCAATCATGCCCATCAATTACCCTAAACATCGAGGACTTCGATCTCCGGAATAAGGACATTTCTTAGAGGGCTTCCCCTATAGAAGACCTCGCTTATATCTCTCTGTCAGATGAGCACCCTTTGAGAATGGTGAAGATTGGATTGTTGCTCTTGGATGAAGAGAAGAAAAAGTACATGGATTTTTGCATATAAACTAAGATATTTTTGTATGGAGTTCAACCGACATGTTTGGAATCGATCCTAAAGTAATCATGCACTCCCTCAAAGTAAACCCAACATCTAAGCCAGTTATCCAAAAGA
Source organism: Dendrobium chrysotoxum (assembly GCA_019925795.1). Taxonomy (NCBI): domain Eukaryota; kingdom Viridiplantae; phylum Streptophyta; class Magnoliopsida; order Asparagales; family Orchidaceae; genus Dendrobium; species Dendrobium chrysotoxum. The sequence continues at coordinate 52,402,710 of CM034306.1, read as the reverse complement.
AATAAAATTTTATACCAGATCGCTAACAAGCAATTGAGTAGGAGGTTGATAAACTCTTGAAGGCTGAGTTTATACGGGAAGTGCATTATCCCGCATGGCTGACGAATGTCGTTATTATATGAAAAGCTAACAGAGCTTGGAGAATCTGTGTTGACTACACGAATATAAATAAAGCCTACTCAAAGGATAGTTTTTTGCTTCCTTGTATTGACCAATTGATCGATACCACATCCGAACATCAAATGTTGAGCTTCAAGGATACCTACTCTAGTTATAATCAAATAAAAATAGATTCTACAGATGAGGAGGCAATAGCTTTTCGAAGAGATAAATGATTATACTGTTATCTAGTCATATTGTTTGGGCTCAAGATTGTTAGAGCCACATATCAATGCCTCATAAATAAGATTTTCAAAGATCTTATTAGGCGCACTATGAAAGTTTATGTCAATGATATTTTAGTAAAAAGCTTTGAAAAATCTTAACATATCTCTAACTTAGAATAATATTTTTACCTATTACGATGCTACAACATATGACTTAACCTTATCAAGTGTACTTTTGGAATAGTTTTAGGAAAGTTCTTGGGGTTCATGGTGACCCACCAAGGGATTAAGGCCAATCTAGAGAAAATTAAGGTACTAAGGGATAGGGTGCCCCCACTGAATATCAAGGAAGTCCAGAGACTGAATGGAAGGATTGCAGCACGGTTTCATTTTCTGGCCCGCTTAGGGGATAAATATCTGCATTCTTCAAGATACTTAGAGTTGCTCGTAGCTTAGAATTCTAATGGATTGATGAATGCCATAAAGCCTTCGAACAGCTACGATAGTATTTAGCATTGCCGCCATTATTTTTAAAACTAATATATAGAGAAGAGTTGTACATGTATCTGGTCGTTTCTACCTATCAACTTTGTCTTGGTCCGATAAGAGAATAATGTACAACATCCTATCTATTATGTTAGTAAAATCTTATCTGAAATAGAGGGGCGCTATCTATTAACAGATAAAATAGCATTAGTATTAGTCTACTCAGCCCGGAAGTTACACCCTTACTTTTAAGCTCATATAATTGGAGTCTATACAAATCTCCCATTTAAAATATCCTTCAAAAGCTAGAAGTGTTAGGTAGATTAATCAAGTGGTCATTGGAACTAGGAGAGTTTGACATCCATTACTTAACCAGGCTTGACATCAAATCTCAAGCACTTGCAAACTTCATGGTCGAGTGTATCATTCCCTTCTCTGACAAATCATTAGCTACTTCTCCTTCTTTCCCATGCTGGACATTATATATTGATGGAGCTTCTAGGAGTTTTAATGCTGGTGCTGAAATTTTATTGATCTTCCCATAGCAAACTACTCTTGAATACCGGCATCGACTGAAGTTCCCTACAACAAAGAATGCTGTCGAGTAAAAGGCCTTATTATCGGGTTTAAGCTGGCCATTAATTATGAAGTACAGAACTTGGTAATTCACACTGATTTGTAATTGGTTGCCTCCCAGGTGGAGGGAGAGTTTGATGCTCATAACCCATAGTTGGCCTAAAATTACAAGATAGTGAAGTCACTTTTGGCCCATATAGGAATGCATCAAATCATTCATATCCTTCGGGAGTAGAATACACGAGTATATGCCCTCCCTAAGCTCACCACATCGATAACTAGGGACCTCTTTAAGAGAATCAAGGAGATACACTTCCTCAGCATCCAAGGTCCATGGGTCATTGTTAGATTGAAAAAAGTTTATTTGAGTTAAAAAAAGATTAATTTATCTTTGAGAGAATTTAATTTCTAGAATTTTAGTTTTAAAATCGAACACATTATAAATGATATATCACCGCGAGAGAGGAACATATCATTCCCTAATGAGTTCAAATTACAAAACTTTGAATTTATCTTGATTATCATAGCCATACTTAGGAAAGATAACATATGATTATGAAGGATCAAAATGATGTTCGATCAAGTGTTTAATTATAATAATTCGGATAAGAGATCATTAATTTCATAATTTAAATTATGATAATAAAACAATATATCTTTTTGGAGAAAGAAAATATCGTTCACTATCAGTTAGTTAAATATGGCAATTATGATCGTTAAATTTGATTTTTTCAAAGATAATTAATTAATTTTTTAAAAAGATTAATTTTGAAAATTGATCTGGGTTTCTAAGTCACTTATGAGTGCAAGCCCTCGTAGTTAATTACATTGTAGGAAATCGAAGTTTCTTACGAATGCTCTCAATTAAAATAATGATAGAAATTTTATTTTGAGATTTCAAGAATTGATGTTGAAGAAAGTGAGGTTGCAAATTCAACAAAGATTGGATCAAATTTGAACACTTATTTCTAGAGGTCAAAGGAGAAAAGGTAGGAGGTGCTTTGTGATTCTGAAATATTTCAGAAGCACCCCAGCCTAAGTGTTAGGATTAAATTTGGATTGAAAGATATTTAAGTTTGAATTATCAATTTTATTAGAATGTTGGGATTATATTCCCAGAAGGTTAAGGTCTTATAGTCTGAACCTGCCTCATAACGTAAATCTAAATTGGGTACTGAAAATTAGTAGCCCGAACCTAACTAATATAGTGCGAACCTGGACTTACCCCGGCTTGGATTGGGGAGCCAGCTAACCACCTAATCGCTTTAAAATCATGAGTTCGGTCTTTTATGCAGGAGTGATAGGGGCGTTGTTTAGTTAAGTTTGAGGAAATAAAGCCGACATCTAGAGCAGATCCTAATTGGCCCCTTGACTGATATTGGGTAATATGAAACTAAAGTAAAGAAATAAATTTTTAGATACTTTTAGATTTGTATCTAATGCAATACATGCTAGTTGACTCGATGAATGCTTAAATCAAATATGAAGCAATTTTAAAAAGGTATAAAAATAAATATTTTTCTAGAGATTGCACAACTTCTCCTTGATAGGACTGCACCTTAATAGGTTAGGTGGCCTGCCAAAATTTGCAAATGTAGAGGTGCCTAACAAGGAAGAGAAGTAATAATATGATGTATGTGACCCTCGACGAGCCTGAGCTTACTTCTTTAAATCGTTAGAGTTTCTATCTGAGCTTAAATATTTTAAATTTAATTAAAGTAGAAAAGATTTTTAACATGCCCTTACGAGCCTCCGATTATTCCAGGCTAAATTAAAAGCAACATACAATCAAGAATACTAGAAAAGACATGTAATTTCTACTACACAATCAAATTAAATAAATCAATTAAATTTATCAAATTGAATGCATATGTGGCAAGTGTCACTTAATATTACAACCTACGGTTTGCAGAAAGTAAAGTGATTGGGTACTATTTATAATAATTTTGATTCTATTCCTAAGCTTCAAATGAATTTGAGAATGGGATTCTTCTTGATCCTTATTTCTTCGTCTTTCTATAAGCTCTTTGGATCGGTCAGGTCTGGATATCTAAATAAAAAGAAACTTCCCCTTGAATGGGATATTTTCTTTCATCTTTGGATTCTCAAAGTATTATAATCTAGATATCCAAATAAAGAGAGACTCTCCCTTAAGGGATGTCTCTCTTCTCCTTGGATTCCAGATTAGATATCTATCTCATCTCAAATTATCACTTTAATAATTATAACTCAATATAATTCAAATTATATTACATGAAAATAAAAAATCTAGACTGACAACCTGCAGGGTTATCTTAGGCAATTAACATTTAAATAATCTCAAGTAGTTATATAATAAAATTAAAGTGCTCAAACCAGTCACACTTGACTATACTCTTTTAATTTTTAAAAGGGGGACTTAGTGTAGCAAGTACTTGTAGCAATTTAATATTTATAAATTTTTCCCCTTTTTACTTTTAAATACTCTGTATGAGCATGGTCACCTGTATAAGATTATGTCAACATTTAAATTGCCCTTAACCTAAGGATAAATCTAACGCATAATCAATCATGTCACAAAGTACATAAATTAAATTAATAATCACAGCAATTATCTAATTCTAACAACCACCATATAGTGAAAGCTCAAAAAACCCTTAATATTTTTTGGAGTTTAACCGAATCATTGAAATTTTTGAATTTTTTGGATTATTTTATTTATTAAATTAAGAGGTTGAAATTTAACTTTTTTATTAAAGTTTATTTTTAGATTTTTAACATTTTTTTTAAATACTAGGCCTTAAGATGAGTAATTATATTATAAGTTTATTGGAATTGAAACTTTCTATAATTAGTTATGAATTTTAGAAGTTTGAGTTGAAATTTGACTTAAAGTTGACTTTTTGATTTTGAGTGATTTTTTATGGTTTGATATTTTTAATAAATGTTAGACCTTACATGGAGTACAATACATTTGAGTTTGCTCAATTTAAAGTTTTCTACATTAAGTTATAAATTTTTGAAATTTTGAACTATAATTGATCGGAAAGTTGACTTTTTTTACTTTGACATATTTCTATTGGTTTATTATTTTTAGAAAATACTAGACCTCAAATGAAATTGAATGACACTAAGTTTAGTCAATTTTATTTTTTCTGGAATTAGTTATGATTTTCAAAGCTTGGTTAATTAACTAATTTTTTTAATTATTTAATTAAAAAGATTTTGATTGTTTTGATCCAAACTAATTCTAAAATACATAGAATCACTCCTAAAGGTCAGGGATGACCCATGGGAGTGTTTTTAGGTGTTACGAATTATTTAAAATTTTTAATAATTTTTAATTTATTTATTTAATTAAATATTAATTTTCACTAAAACTTAAATTAATGTTAAATTAAAGATCTAGAGATGGGGATTTTATTTTTCCTAAATATAGAATCAAATTATGGTCAGTTTTATATATTATTTATAAGTTTTGAATTTAATTTTAATTTATTATAATTTTTTGAAGTTTTTTGATCCCTAAAAGGGCTAAATTTTGACTTGCTTAATTTTCTGACTTAATGACCTCCAAATCCAGTGAAATTTGGACCTAATGTGTAAAATATCACTAAGTTTAATTTTCTCAAGTTTCACCTCTATTAGGTATGTGTATAATTTTCTAAGATTTTTCTAAGTTAACTAGACATTGTCCTTAATTATTTTTTCTAGGTGTCACTAGTATTCAATTGGGTCTGAAACTTTGGTCACCTAACTCTGAACATATGCAAGCACACCACAACAATCAGATAGTCCAATTCTACCAATTTGGAGAGTTATGAATTTTTAAAGTTTTGGATCCAAAATGTACCCATCACTTTATAAATTCATCCCACAATAATCCACTGAGCATGTGGACCTAGGAAAAATACTAGGAATGCCTATGATGCTAAAAAACATTTCACAAAAAGTTGTGTCCAATTTGACCATTGGATTGTGAGAAAATTAATAAATTAGATTTTGAACAAACCTAAATAACTCACAATTCGATCATCAAAACACTTTGTTTTTAATTTTAATAAATAGTAGAGCTCAAACCCTTTCCAATGAGCCCAAGAACACTCAATTTGACAAAAAAAAAATTTCTGTGAATTTTGGAATGATGGCTTCCATGCCACCAACATCTTAATCTGAGTCAGCAATGACTCTGCACCGTCGGATCGAAGCGGGGCGACGTCGATGGCGGAGATTATGTCATGTCGCCCAGAACTTGAACCGCACGGCACGAGTTCGAGCCCTGCCCCCTTTCACGATTTTGGCTGGATGACGCGACCGATTTTGGACTGTCCGATCTGACAAAAGGAAAGATCGGACAATCCAGATCTGCCTAGAGTCAACAATTCAAAATTGAACTAAAATTTTAAAAGCCCATAACTCTCAAAATACTCAACCAAATTCAACAAAATTTGAAACATAGGTTTAGAGTAATATATTCTTCCAACACCTAAAGTTTAAAGGCCTCATATGTTATAGATTTTCTATAGTTTCAAATTAAAGTTTAAGAAAAAGTTGAGATATGTTACAATCCTGTGAATGGATTTTGATATTTTTGGGCTTGTTGGAAAGCTAATTGGATCCTCTACAACTTCACTAAAGGCTCTAAGAGCTATTGATGACTGGATTGGAATCTGCTATAGTAAATATATTTTTCTCTTGCTTTCTCTCTCTCTCCTCAAATTGGGTTCTTAAGCTTTGTAACAGGTGGGGGAATAGTTGGGGAGGCTTCTCTTATAACAAGGGAGGCTGGGTTATCCATGGGATGGGTTCAAAGCTATTGAAATTGAAAATTTTAGATGATATGGGATAGAGCCAAGGCTTTGAGTTAAGTGGCAATTATCCTTTCCTCCTAATGATTGCTAGCCTTAATTTGAGAGTGAGAGAAGCTTTGGGTTGCTGCCAAGTACTCCTCATAGCTATCTTAATACATGGAGATATGGTTTTATTGGGTAAATTTGACTTGCCAAGGTGGCATGGCCACCTAAGCTCACATAAAAGCTTGTTTGACAATTTGACAACTCCCTCCTTATATATTGACTAAATTTGACTATTCAACAGTCAAGGGGTGATGAGGTGAAAAAGTGGAAGGTCTCAAATGCTAGTAGGATGATTTAAAAGGGGTGTAAAGTAATTCAAGTAAAGTTTGAATGAGTAAATATAAATATATGGGAGTTTGACCAAGTTAGAACTAGTTGACTTTATCAAATCCAGTATGTTTTAACTCATTATAAGTTTATGAAGGTTTAAAATATGCATTGGAATGGCATTGACGGGTTTGAAAGTTTACTTTTATTGGATTCAAGAGATTGAACCAAGTTAGCATGAGTTGACCAAACTTAGGTCTAGTTGACTAAATCAACTAATAATTGGGTCAAAGGTCAAATCAAGTTTAAATCACTAGGGGAAGTGATTAGGGGAGTTCAAATGGGTTTGATATTGATTGAGGGTTTGATTGGGTGTAAAGGAGCTTAGGTTAATTTAGTCAACCTACGTTGACCTGGTCAACCAGGTTGACCCAGGGGTTGGGCCTAGGCTCAACAAATTTAAAATGATGTTTGAGTCTGGTGAAAGTGGTCCCCAGATCTAGAGAGTTCAATTTGGTCAAAATGACTATTTGGGCCCTAAGAGGGTATTTGGGTCAACCAAGTTAACCCAGGGGCTGGGATTAGGTCCAATAGGTTTGTTTTAACATTTAAAGTTAATGAAAGTAGTTCTATCCAAAGATAAGATCATTTGGTTCAAAATGACTGTTCACACCCCTAAGGGATATTTTGGTCATTTTGGGTTAATCTGGTCAAACATGCTTGACCAGGATCTGAGTTTGAGTCCTATGCATTTTTAATGATGATTAAGATGCATTAGAAGAGTTTCTAGGATTTGATTTGAAAAGGTTATGTTGGAGTTTAGAGAAAATTCCAATATTGCCCTCAAAAGGCATTTTAGTGATTTTGACCCCTGGTTAACTGGGGGTCAAAGTGGGTCCACCAAGTAGTTTACTGCTCAAAACATCATAATCAAGCGTTTGGATGTGATCAGAGGGTTTGGAGAAGGCTCCAAGGTCAAGATCCACTGGGTGGCAGGTCTAGTGGCATAGGCCGTAAATATTTGAAGATTTTATAGCCTCTAAATTTCAATCCAGTTTCTAGGGTTAGAGGCCTCAGATTGAGCTCAAATTTGGAGGGTAGACCTTAGGGACATGCCTAATCAATATGCAATTAACAGATCATGATTCGAGGGTTATTTGATCTAGGTTTGAAAGATTTGAAAAATTACTAAAAAGGCTTTCAGGACCTAAGCCTTTAGCCTTTAGATTTTCGTTTGGATTTCAATACTTGATCTGGATTTTGAATTCAAATGCTTGAAATTAAATTATCCAAATCATTTATAATCATTTGAATAACCATAAATGATTGGATAGGATTTAAGCTGGATTGGAGGTTGCATCGAAGTTTAAACTAAAATTGAGATCTAGATAGGTTTGAAATCTGGATATGTTTGAAGTTTGAATTAATTTGAGATCTAGAATAACTTAAATCTTGATTTATCTAGAGTTTGGATAGATCTTAGGATCTGGATTGATTCTAGGGTCTGGATAGATCTAGGGTCTGAATAAATCCTAGGATCTGGGTTGATTCTAGGGTCTGGATAGATCAAGGGTCTGGATAAATCCTAGGATCTGGGTAAATCCTAGGGTCTGAATAAATCTAGGGTCTAGATAGATCCTAGAGATTAGATTGGTCTCAGTGACCTCATACAAAAATGATGCCAACAGTCATACAAGTGATTGACGAGCCAAGAGAGGCCTCTTGGATCGATCCCATCTTAGCTTTCCTATAAGATGGTATACTACTTGAAGATCTAATAGTTGTAACACGACTTCGAAGGCAGGCAAAAACCTTCACTATTATTCGTATAGAGTTATATAAATGAGCCTTCATTGGACCATACTTCAAGTACCACTTACCTGTAAAAGCCAATTATGTGCTTCGGGAAGTTCATTCAGGAATATGTGGAGAACACCTAAGGGAAGAGCGCTAGCGTTTACAATTATGAGACATGGATTTTATTGGCCCGTAATAAAGCAGGCTGCTCTGGAGTTTTGATAGAGGTACAACAAATATCAACTGCATTCTAATCTCATCCATTTGCCTGCTATAAAACTTTCATCAATGCAAAGCCCATGACTTTTCGCCCAATGAGGAATTGATATAATGGGACATTTTCTCATAGCTACTGGATATGAAAATTCATCATCCTAGTTGTGGATTACTTCACCAAATGGGTGAAAGCTGATCCTTTGGCAAAAATCACAAAGGTCAAAGCCAAATAATTTATATGCAATAATATAATTTATCATTTTGGCATTCCTGCAAAGATCATCACCGATAATAAAACTCAATTCACTAGAAAGATCTTTATGACATTTTGTAAGGATCTCCATATTCAATTGGTGAATATGGTCGTAGCCCATCCTCAGACGAACGAATATATGGAGGTTACAAACTGAAATATATTAAAAGGATTAAAGACACGCCTGGGGAAGGATGGGGGGCAATGGGTTAATAAACTCTCAAACATCATCTAGGCTTATCGTACCACTACCAGAACTCCAATAAGGGAAATCCCATACAATCTTTGCTTTGGCACGAAAGCCATCATTATAATTGATATTGGAGCCTCAAGCCTTAGAGTTCATATTAGTGACCTAAAAAATAATGAGGAGAAGCTCAGAAAAATCTAGATCTCCTTCCAAAAGCAAGAAATGTGGCCTCACTCGAAGTTACGGCATACCATCAAAGGATAGGATGTCCCTACAATCGAAGCATAAAACCACGATGTATCTCGATTGGAGACTTAGTTCTACGTAGCATGGAGGCAGCTGGAAAGGGCCCGTAATGCAACAAACTTTCTCCCCCTTGGGAAGGTTCTTATTTAGTGATAGCTATGGCCAAACTTGGAACTTTCAAGTTGAAAGATACCAATAAAAAGATGATACCCCGAACTTGAAATATTGGAAATATTCGCAAGTATTACTAATAAGTGACAATAATATCACTTTCTTTATGTCCCATATGTCTTGTAAGTTAAATGTATCTCCTATGCCGTCTGAAATTAAGTATTATGTAATCTCTATATCCCTAAGTTATATCAATGAACTATAGCATTGTTTAATACAATGAAACTTTGTTTGCTCATTTATTTACATTATCTTCTTCTTTAAGTAATATTGCAACGATAATTTCATACACACTATGAACTCCAATTTTAAAATTCTTGATTTGAGAAATATACAATCTTTATTGCATCTCTTCTTTTACACCATTCTTAATTAAATCTTAAAATTTTTTATTCAAAAAATATGCAATCTTTGTCACATCTCAATCATTAGATGATCAATATCGGGGGAATTCGATCCAACCTCTTCCATACAGGTTAAACATCATCAAGCAATTACTAGCAACCTCAGATTGGCCAAGCACCCTAGGTGGACCTCAATTAAATTTACTTAAGCTGAGTAAGTTCACTGAAATAATTTTTATCATCCAACTTGAAATAAAATTAAAGCCATCAATAATTCTTTTATATATCATAAAAGATCACATAAATATATGAATACAAACATTTGATATATATATATATATATATATATATATATATATATAACAATCACTAAGAAAGATAAAGTGATACAATTTGTTGTAAAGAAACACTACATAATCTCGATAATCACTAGAAAATACTTTTCAAAGCTTACTCTCAATATCATCATTATCGCCTGAATCTAAAGTGGGGTCATAGGAAGCCTAACTAGGTGTCAACCCTTCAACTTCAACCTCGATTTTGTACTGTACCAGACAAACTCCCTTCAAAAAGCATCGGATAAAGAATACACTACTGCTCCATAGCCTTCACTTCTATAGCATATATATGATTGCGAGCCTCCTTAACGTGAACATGAATTATGCTCTTAAATGTTATAGACTTCTTAAAATCTTCTATGAATTTTAGAGAACCTAATCCATATTGGGCCTTTGATAGAGCATCTTTTTTCTCAGCTATGAGACATCGAAATCTCGTGTTCTCATCTTCAAGGGCTAATATCTTCTCTTCAGAGATCTGTTGATCCTTTAGATGTTGATTGATCATCGCTTACACATCCACTAGATCAATGTGGAGTTGATCTATCTGCTGATTCTATAAAAAAAAAATAGAAGTCACCATGGTAGCCAATTCAGCTCTGCTCTCAACCAAATGTTTTTCTTTTACCTTCATCTCTTTAATCTTATGGTCATACTCTCATTTGTGCTCTCCTTAAAGATATTTGATCTTAACAAATTCGGTGTTCCATTCATTCAAGGACTGAGTAAGCTTGACCTCAAGATCCATGTTTTACAGTAACTGAAATAATAAGGTGATATTTATAAGATATATGTCCTTATAGATGTACAAAAAAGGAAGAACAAAGAAGAAATAGCTACTCACCAAGTCATCAGCTCAGGGATGTCCGACACATTGATGATTCAACACATCCTCTAGAATATGTAACTTGGCAGAGGAGGAGCTTGGGAGAACTTTACTAGTGCTTGCTAAAGTTCCATCCAATTTATTCTTAGATAAATCTTGAGGACCTCATCATTCACCAATTTCTTAGAAGTGACCTTTGAAGCTGGGACAGGTGGCTCCTGAGCTTTCATTTACTTCTTCAATATGATAGCAGCAAATCTCCCCTCTTGGATGGATAATCCAACTTTAAACAAGAACTCTTCCTCTATGTATTTACTCAAGTAGTATACCTCATAGAGAAGATGTTTAATAGCAGGAACCTTAAGTATCTTCAATATGTCTTCTGCTCCAACATATAGAGGAATGGGTAAATCCTTCATCTTCCCCTATTTCTCCAAAAGACCCCAGTCATTTTCACAAAGAAAAATGCACTGACCCATCTCTTCGACGGATCTCTGGTACAAAAGTCCAACCATTTGGATCTAAATGTGATGTGTCACTGTACATCGCAGATGGATCGGCCCATCCAAGAAAGGCATTATGGCATTATAATTGCCCCATGATCTCTGAAGAGAGTGATCAATCCCACTGTGACTGACATGGCTCTATATGAAAATTGAGATAAACTTACTCTACACATTGTTGAAATATCAATCAACTCTAGAGGAGGTGAAAATCACAACCCCGCTTACAAAATGATCTCATAAATAGTCAGGTATCTTGGAGGAGGAAGGCATGCCCTATCAGATTTTTTTAGGAACCATCACGACGAGATCGATGGGAAAATCGAACTTCTTATGAAAAATAACTAGAGAATCGTCGGTAATAGTAGAAACCACATCATCAGCCTTGGCCACCATGTAGGGTCTCTTTGGATCATCATTTTTTGCAGCAGATCGTCGATCTCCTTTGGACATTGGGGGAGGGATGGATATTACACTACCCCGATGGAGGGGGGGTATTATAGTTGAGCGGGGGTGGGGAGAGTTATAGAGTGGGGGGATGAAGTTTGAAATTATTAATTTTTGGATTTAAAAATAATAAGAATAATAATAATAATATTATTATTATTATAGTATTATTAAAATAATAAAAATTAATAATATTATTAATTAAATTATATATATATATATATACCACAAACCGTCATCAGATCATCGCTGGACTTCTGCCCGGCCATCATTTGTCTCCCAACCACTGCCAGACTTCTGCCCGGCCACCAGACGATGCCGAACTTCTGACTGGCTGCCAACCATCAGTGCACTTCTACCCAACCACCGAATGCCATTAGACTTTCACCCGAACACTGAGTAGGGGTGTCAAAATCTAACCCGACTCAAAACTCGACTCGGACCCGACCCAAAAAATTTTAGGTTCGGGTCAACCCGTTTGTTATACAGGTCGGGTTCACGTTTGAGTTTTCGACCCGTTTGTAAAATAGGATCAGATTTGGGTTGACCCGACAACCCCAAATCAGCCCGGGTTGACCCGAGAACGTGACAGCATCTAGTCGCATCAACGCCTCAGCCGTCCATGTTAGGTCTAGTCTCATTACATCAGCCGTCAGGCCAACTGTTTTCCTTGATGTCATCCGCATCTGAGGAGTCTAATCACTTCGCGTGAATCACCGGATGTCGCAGGCCCGCAATGCCATCGCTGTCGTCCGTGTCTTAGGCAGTTAGGCATCTCGACTCTCTCTCTCGCGTAAGTCTCGACTCTCTTTGGCGAGACCCAGGTCGGCAGCCAAGGCCTAAGGGCAGGTCCTAGACTACCACTCGCACCACCTCAACCCGCAATATCAATAAATATGAATTATAAATGATGAATTTCTTTGCTAAAGTTGGAGAAGCTTTGAGGCGATGGAGTTCTCTTAAAAAGATCAGTTGTGGTATGCTCATTTGTTCTCCTTTAAAAAGGATACCATAGGCTAAGAGTCTAGTATAAATTATGGTGTTGATATTAGGAGTTCGAGTTGGTTATTAGTAATGACATGAATTGATATTATTAATGATTGCTCATGACAAAGTTAGTAGGCATTAGTATTAGTAACAACGGAGTTCATCAAACCTAAAAGTGAGGGTGTGATCAGAGGCATTAATGTAGGAGTCAATGGCCTAAATTGACATTAAATAGGATGGCGTATGTTGTAGTTGTGAGCAACAACAAGCAATCAAGTCTACGTACATCAATTTTTATGTCAATGGGGTGCATTGACCTTATAGGTGATGGAGTGCATTAATGCTATTAGCAATGGCGAGCAATAAAGCCAGCAACTGTTGACATTTATGTTGATAGAGCACATCAGCCTTACTAATGATGGTGTGCATCTACATTATTGGCAATGACAAGCAACCAAGAATTTTATCTAGGGTGCACATGAGCCTAATAATTGATGATTTGCGCCAATGTTATTAGAAATGTAGTCAACGGGAGATGATAATTGGGCGATGATGGTTGTGCAATGGTGGTAAAAAAATTATAGTTAGGTAACAATGATTAGTTGGCGATAGTCATAAAACCTTAATCTAGTGACAATAGTTACGAGATCCTAGTTGGGCAATGGCAATAATTAGCGATGATTGTCAACGTTGATTGTCAAGTAGAGGTCTCTCTTACTTCAAGTCCAAATTTAGCACCAAGCTCTAAACACCCTTCATGTGGAAATGCAAAGGGTCTATATAAATTTTCTTGAGTGAAATTTTAATAAATTTAATCAAATCATCAAGCAATGTGTTGATTCCCTCAATCATATATTTTTATACTCACATTTAAATTTCTTAATTTAAATGACCACTATATTAAATGATCATAATCTTATTTAATTTCTCTCATCAAAATGCTCATTTTGAATGTAAACACAACTAATAATAGGCCACAAGAAAACCCATACATGCATTCTTTGATTTCAAAAACTCTTGCAAGCATTTTAGATCTGGCTGTTGTCACTATTTACAAAGTAGGATTAAATATTATCTTTATTGAATAGATTTTTAAATTGTTATCCTTTGTAACAAAAAATCAAACTATAGGTACACTTATACGGATATCCTTCTATTTTATACAAGCCTAATTATTTGGTTTAGTTGGTTTGGTTGGTTGGGCCTACTCAATAGCTACATGTTTAAATAATAGGAATAATTTGGGCACTGCCTAATGCATAAACCTAACTAATAAAGAAGTTCTGAACATGATAAATACATCTCAGTTATCTGGTTGTTGAACTTTAATGTGTCAGAGAGAGAGCGACAGAGCTTTTGAAGTGCTATCACAATGACTTGAAATATCCATTTCAGAATACAGAATTTAGCAAATTACATACATTTATGTATAACAGACTACAGAATGTAGCAAAATAGATAACATTTGATATAAACTACAAAATACTTAAATTTGATAACATTCCTTTGTATAATCCTTTAATTTCTATTTAAACAGCTTATAATTTATATAAAAAATCTCTCAACACATTTCTCTAATATAATTTTCAACAGAATAATGAACTGATTAATTCAAAACACACATACATATCGTATAAAAAAAGCCAATTCATCCTCCAAATGACAAACTTTTGCTTTGCCAAATCCTTCTTGCTTACAGAAGAATCTAATGCAGCTTCTGCTGTTAAATTGGAAGCTTAACTGCTTTCTTTGCTTGTTTCAGGGTTCAATAAAGTGCCAGATGAAAATATTTAACAAGATGAGTAATACATATTCAAAAACTGTATATAAACTTAGTAATCTAAAACAAAACAGTAATCCCAAATGAAGATGATAAAAATCATTGTCAAAACATATAATCCAACTCTTGGAAAACTTCCACAAACATGTCTTTAATATTAGTTGGTAGCAGGTACACATAAAACTTCCACAAAGTCTGCCGTGATGGCTGTAGTAAACCAAAGTAAGTCAAACATATCATCCAAGTTCCATCTTCGACTTCACAGATCTTTCTTTGCGATCTCTGCCTTATGAAGGCACTGGAAACAAAAGCAAGGATGGGAAAGTTAGAGATGGCATGATGCTAACAAATTTGTTAAAAATAGAGGGGGCAACAAGCGGTGAAACGGAGAGAAACTGACTGCTGAGTTCGGTCAGGCTCAACTAGATAAATGACTTTTGAGCCCAACTCGATGAATTGATGAGCCAACTTCAATACAACTCTTTAGCTCGTGAACTAACTCGATAAAAAAAGTTAATATAAATTTTCTACAGTATATTAGAATTCCATGGTTTAAGTACAAACTTATTGAAAATATTTAAAAGTTTTCTTCCATTTTATTATTTTAATTCTATATTCAACCATTTTATTACAAGTACTTGAATCAGAGTCGCATTCTCTCTTTTTCATAATAAATAAGTCTACTTATGAGCCGACTTTAACTTATTGAATTGAGCTCGAGTTCAAGCTTAATTAATCAGGCTCAAACTCTACTCAACTTTGTCTACGTCCCTGGCAAGAACAAAACACAGATTATAAATAATAAGACTGCAAGTTCGAAGCGTCCCTGTAAAGGCTGAAAATTATGGATGCAATAGCAGTTGGACCAAAAAATAAACACCCAAGTTGAACATCTAGAAGACAAGAATCCATGAGGCTGTTAGGAATCACTTTCTATTTTCTATTTTTGTTTTTGTTTTTAAAAAGAATGTTTGATTTATGTCTTTTAACTATTTTTATTTTATTTTTAAATAAATCAACTTATTTTAATATCTTCTAGATAAATTTTCTTCTATGTTCTTACATTCTTAAATGAAAACCACCTCATCACCACTGGCCAATGATCGCTATCACTATTGTGGCAAATTACAACTGTATACAATATGCAATAAAAAAAATAAAACTTATTTAGGATAGCAAATATATTCTTATTTATATTGAACCATAACCAAAATAAAATAACATAGTAAAAAGTGATCCCAAATCGCACCTAATGTTTTGTTTTGCTTTTTTTTTTTTTTTTGAGTTTTCCTTTACTACGCATTCTGATTTGACATGCCACTTTAATCAATCAAAAGGTATAAACATCAACTCAAATCTTATAAAAACACCCCAATAATATTTCCCCACAACTCTCCTAGCACTCTGCCAAATCAATCTACAAACTTACATGAGAATGGACAATAAGGCCTAAGGTGCTAAGAGTTAAGCAAGTACTAAAGGACCTGTTTGGATGCAAGTATTTCAAATACATGAAATATTTTAGGTTGTTTGATTTATAATAAAATAAATTTGGAATGCCAATTTTGGAATTTAGATGCTTGTAAAATAAATCAAACACTTTAATTTTTTTGAATTAATATTCGAGGGCATGGCAATTGGGTTCTACAGAACAATGAAACGAGGGCCAATTGAAATCAGAGTCTACGGGAATGGCAAATCCAGGTACGGACCTGATGGTTATGGGATAGGCACCAAAGGTTTCAGGGAGAGGCGTCAATGGTTTTGGGAATCGATGTTGATGAATTCGACTGCACTGCTATAAAAATCAGCACAACGCTATGACGAATGGGAACAAATGTTCATTTCATGCGAGTTTGATGTATTCCAGATTCATCAGATTTGAGCAAAAAATTCGAAATACCACCACAAAAGACCTATTTGGGGAGTGTTTCAAATTCCACAAAACGACTATGATTTGCTTACTCTCAACCAAACTTTCAAAAATTTAAGACTCCTACATTTCGAATGCAATACACTCAAAATACCTATAATCACATAACCCCTAAGAGACAATGGGTTGCAAAGAATCTTATCAGAAATTAAAACCTGGTAACGGTGCTGCTTGACAAATTAAGTATTGTTTCTGGTGTATAATGATTAAATGTTTGCAATAAACGGACAACCGCTTCCAAAAATGGCTATAACGAGTCAACTTACTGTATGTAGAAGTATCTATTTGCTCAGGCAATTCCTTAATGTCCACTTCAAATCTTGCTTGAACCTATAAGAATAGCAATTATTTATTAAATAATTACAGACTGCCTCTTCCGAAATCAAAGAGCTACATAAAGAAAAAACATCAAACCTGATTAAGAACATCTGAATCAGAAGCTGAAGAGACAAAGGTAATAGCCAGACCCTTGGTGCCAAATCTGCCAGCCCTACCAACCTGAGAAATGCAATGTTAGACAAGTCATCAAATGACATAAACAATTAGGCTGCATCTCGAAGAAAATCATACCCTGTGCAAGTAAGTATCCGCAGAATCAGGCATGTCATAGTTTATCACAATGTTTACACGCTCAATGTCAATTCCCCTGCCAACCAGATCAGTAGCAACAAGAATCCTTTTGTGTCCTTCCTTGAAGCCCTTGTACCTTGTTAATCTGCGAGAATTAAAAAAAAAATTCCATCTAAACTTGATATCATTAAATATCAATGAGAGCGTTAAAAAAAGCCACCAACCCCAAAGGTCATGCACTCATGCCTAAGCTCAATGCAGCAAGTGTTTAGCCTCCGGAATATAATTTATCCATACAGAGTATTCATAAGAAATTTACATATACCTATTAGGGCAATTAACAAGATTTATACAAATAAAAACAAATCAGTGAAGTGACTTAATAGATATGAAAACCGGTAATGCCTTAAGAATTGATGAAAAAGTAATGTTAGCATGGGGTCTGTTTCTTACAGTTACAAATCATATAAAAAAAAGCTTCGAAGTTAATAAAATGCATCTACATAAAACTAAGCACAAATTTTAGACAAACGCATGGGAGAAAACACCCGGACAAAGTGTTTCCACAATGACTGGGCATAAAAAGCACATTGGCAGTGAATCAGATATCAAGTTCAAGTAGCCAAAAACTAGCCCGTCGTCTCATAAGGTCACACCGACTGGGCAGATTACAGGTTAATAGAAAAATCTGGCTCCATCAGAAAACCTGATGCCATGCAGCAACTTAAACTGCGAACTTCAGGAATAGAAACAAATGCTTCAAAAAATAAGCTTCAAGGCCAAGGCTTCAAAGATTTGGGGCGAGCTTGGCTTTGAAGATCGTTTTCTAAAACAATGAAGACAAAGTATGTATCACTGAACAAAGAATAAATGAAAATAAATACACCCTAAATACTAATCTTGTGTTTCATATGACAAGCATGAAAAATTCCTGGCCCTACATTAAAAAATGTGATTGGGCACAGGAATCCACAAATTGGTTGGCTGCAAGGTGGGCAATAGAGCATGCCATTGACCATTACCCTTTACAACCGTGAAACAAATGGCACGCTCCTTTAGGCTTTTTCTGGGAATCTTTCAGCTGCTTTAGTTAAAAACCTAACCTATCCCAAATTTGATTTTGGCAAAAAACAAAAGGAAAGCTTTGTAATGTGCCCTTACACCTTCATGGCTTTGCGGAGAGAAACAAAATTGAAGAACAAATATCCCCATAATAACAAGTTTATTTCCTTGGGCAAGGCAGATCAACCACATAAAATTACCGAAGCCATAGCATCATGAAGGGAATCCTAACAAACAGTTTTCTGGTAGCCATTATTGCATAAAATTCATATTAGACCTGAGGTAGCAAAAGCCTTCTCAATTCTTAGGCCAGCATTTGCTATATATCTTTTAAACTAAATATTAAAAGAGATGTAGAAAGGTGAGTTTATTTCAGAAGAAAGTAGGATAGCACGAAGCAGCTCAAATTGTTAAATAAGGACACTAAGATAAACCTGTAATATTAAACGACCAAAGATTACATATCAATTTTGCTCATCAATTTATATGACTTAATTTCTCGCTATAAATCTGCATAGACAAACCTGATCCACAAAATCGCTCCACTTTTTCCATCATATCTCATTTAAATGTTGTTTATTTTATCATGAAGCAAAAGAGGAAAAGTCTATTACCACTGTCACATTACATTAGAGAATCAACATTAAAAGTTCTTGCAAAAGCACAAGAGAATATGACGAGAAAGTAACAGTGATGTCGGCAAAGGGATGCAGATAAGTAAAATATTCCATAAAGACAAGCAGCTGAAAAAAAACAGTTGCACATGCCAGTAAAACAATGAGCTGAAATAAAACCAAAGAAATCAAATGGGCCTGACCAAATTTCTTTTAAAAGAATATTATAGCTGGAAATCCTCCTAACAGGCTAGTAGGCTATACCACCTTGCTGTTCAGATTAAGTCAGCAATGACATTCAAAAGGAAGAATATTCAGTAAAGATTTAGAGAAACAAAACCAAACCTTTCTTCCTGTGACATTCCAGAATGAATGCAGATAGATGGGAAGTTGCACTCTACTAGCAATTTGTTCAGCTCTGCCGCTCTATTGACACTCTTCACAAAAATTACAACCTGATTGAAGTCCAGAGCATCCAGAAGATCATTCAATTTACGGTTCTTCTCCAAATCACTGAGTTTGATGTAGTGCTGTCAGAAAATAAAGTTAAATGAGTGCCATATAATAATATAAAGCTAAATGTAGTTTAACTGAAAACTTTCATACCTGTACAAGCCCATGGAGGGTTAGTTTTGCTTCATCATCCACATATATTTCCATTGGCTGTAAGGGAATAAATGTAAAATTAGCGAAGACTAGTATCTCATCTTCAAGATAGCTGAACCGACAACCAAATGAATGGGCACCAATAACCACCACCAACAACCAATACAATCAATACTCCTGTCCATTTGACATGTGAAACATAACCTACCAGCATGGAAATCATAATGCTCAAAATTCAAATTGCTTGTCCAATAACATGATTAATAGAATGCATTGACTGCTTCCTGAAGTCCAAGAGGCAAACTTCGACGTGCCCAAACTGTCACAAAACTACTTGCGTAGGTTCCAGACAGTCACAAACCTGACAAGCTACTATCACTGATGACCAATTAAAACAAGAACAAGACATTGCTAGGTTGCATAATGCCTAAAAATCTGAATCCTAATAAAACCTAAAACTGGCTTCAAATAAACTAAGCCATTCCTTGCTTGCACTGTCCTAGGGCTCCTTTACAATCTCAATCCACCAAAGAAGGTATTCCTAAATATAGCATGGAAAACTGAAAGACATAGTTCTGATCATGAAAGAATGACGTCAAAGTGTAAGCTGGCCATGGGACATTACATCTTGCATGAATTTCTTGCAAACAGGTCGTATCTCCTTGCTTAGTGTGGCTGAAAACATCATGACTTGCTTGTCATGTGGAGTCATTTTGAAGATCTCCTGCACATCTCTCCGCATGTCTACAGGGCATACAGAACCGTGAAATGAAATTTTGGAAAGAAAAAAGCTTAAATAAATTTAATTCGGTATAAATTTTAAACATAAACTATAGAGTAGTATCATGACAAATGATAAACAATCATACCTAGCGACTCTAGCATCTTGTCACATTCATCGAGAATGAAGTGCCTAACATTCCTCAGAGAAAGGTCTTTATCCCTAGCTAGTGCTAGAATTCTTCCTGGTGTTCCAACAACTATATGAGGACATTCATTTTTCAGTATGTCCTTGTGCTTTCCAATGTGAACGCCACCATAAAATACAGCAACTTTGATTTCAGGCAGGTAAGTGCTGAATCTCTCGAACTCATGACATATCTGCAAAAGATGACATGCTCCATTTAAGGACAGGTCATAAAAAACAAATGACCGACCTAAAGCTGAAAATAGACAAAGAGAATGAACGCTGGTCCATCTACACATAAAAAAATATATGTTGAAGGCACTATTTGGTGCAAACCTGGTACGCTAGTTCTCTAGTATGACATAAGACAAGTGCAGCAACTTGACCAGAAATGGGCTCAATTTGTTGAAGGGTTGAGAGAACAAACACTGCCGTTTTCCCCATTCCAGACTTTGCTTGACAGATGACATCCATTCCCAAAATGGCTTGAGGTATGCACTCATGTTGGACTGACGGATAACCAAAGAAAATTGGAGCGAAGTACCCCCAGTGAGTAAAAAAATAATCATCTGGGTCCTTTTAATTCAAAGCTTTACCATATTCTCCTCCGAACAAGAAAGTGGCAGTAGTGTTTACCTGCAAAGAATTAATAGAATAATCGATATAAGTAAAAAAGGAATGTGCTCTCAGTTCAATTTCCAATTTGCTATTGAATCAACATAGAAAATATCTTCCCGAAAATTCAAGATTATTGGACCCTGCACCATATAACTGCTCATTAAATAGAAAAACAAAATAATAATACTTCCTAAAAAAATGTAGCTCACGACCATGCAATAAATTCCTAAACTCTTTTCCTAACAATGTTACTTCGAAGTACATTATTTGCATTCACCAATCACCATCCTTAGCAATATGAACAAAAGTTATGACTTGCATTTTCCAGCTAGAGGGAAAAATGATGCAGCTTCTCAAACAGAGCAGTTACTAAAATGAGCATAACGTAGAATTAGGTTAAATCATTTGCACAAAGCTACAAGAAGAATGTAGCCCTCATCAGAGAAAACGATTTTGGCCTTCAATTATGAAGTTAAAATAAGCGAACAGCATGCAAAAGCTACCATCAAAACATCCTAAAGGATGCCATGAATCCATATTGCAGTTGATATTATGGGATGGGTAACCCTTTCAAATTAAGGTAATAAAAATAAAATAACAAAGAAACAAAATATTAAGATAGTGAAGTTGAATTTACAAACAGAATGTCAGCGTTACAAACATTATAATTTTTAGAGAACAAAAAGAAGCAATATATCCAATAATCCAGTTCCACAAAACATGTCTCCTATAATCTAAATGATAAAAGAGCCATTAAAATGCTTCAGTTTCCAAATGAAAAAAAAATGGAGGCAAGATATAAAATTATCCTTAAGACAAAAGTAGGGCTTCAACAAGCCAAAAAAGAATAAAAATAAAAGTTATCATTCTAGGCTCAGATCTTGATAATTAAAAGAAATAAAAACAAAAATGGACCTTAAACATCAAATTATCTCCACAAAATTCTCTGCTAGAGAGGCAGAGAAAAGAATAGGTTAAAAAGTTGCAATAAATGAAGTTTCATATGTGCTCTGCTAAGGTTTCTTTCTTCCCCTCCATTCTTCTAGTGATAAGGACTTTCTTCTTCCTCCTCGCAAAGGGTTTCTCACTCTCTCCTGAGAGCCTTTACCTTCACAGCCATTTGCCTCCCTATCACAAAGGGTGTCTCACTCCTCGCAAAGGGTTTATTTCCTGCGTCTTCTGTGTTATGGAGCAATAAAATATGGCACCCATTACACCTCTTCTTCCATTTTGGGCCCAAAGTCTCTCTCAACAGCCTCTTCCAACCACAGATCTACTCCCCCCACTTCCTACTAGCATGCAACCATCTTCCATAAACTAGAAGGGACTCTTGACTTCACATGCCCCTAATGGCACCAAATGCTCTCTCTCATAAATCTCTTCTTTGGTTGATAAGGTCTGGCGACTAGACCTTGGCTTTAGTTGGTTATAGCATTATGTAGTTGTTCATCAGTCATTCCATGGTAACCTCTATCAAATTGTTCACAAACTTTGGAATCTAAGACTTCGTTTGGGACAACTTTCTTATTGCTTCGCTTTTCAAACCGCTACCACAATTTTTATTTGGTCATTACTTTTTCATTGCTTTTAAAAAAATTATACTAGAAAGTTATTTTCTACAACAGCTTTAAAAAGTTATTTTATCTACAACAATTTTACAAAGCAATAAAAAAGTTGTCCCAAACAAAGCCTAAAAGATACCTATAACTTCCTTTTTGTGCAAATGGCTTCATTTTATTCAAATGTAACAATGGAGGATATAGAAATATTTTGCAATGGCAAGCCTTGGTTCCCTGAAGGGTGCATATTCATCTCCCAATCTTAATCCTATTAAAAATAATTTTAAAGAGAGAAATAATTACCTGGATCAAACTATCTAATCTACAACCAAAATTGTCAATAAAATAGGGATTGCTGACAATATCATAATATAACTGCATCATATATGCTTATTAAAAATAGGGGTAGATCAACTATTGCCCAATAAGTTTGTGGGCTTCAATAATTGAAAGTTAAGTTCTATGTAGGTTTGACGGAACAGGGTTTCTCTAATAATTGCTTTAACTAACAATTAAGTCCCCATAATATGTTGCTTGATAAAACTTTTTGTAATATTTTTTAGTTGGATCGGGTTCCATCTACTAATTATGAGATCTTGTTTCCTCGATCATTGTGAAAATTGGGATAGGTCTTAAAACCAACCATTATTTTCTTTACAAAAACTATTGAAACCTTGCCCCTGATTCATAGACATTGTTTCTAATGCTTCGAACCTAAATGTCAAGGGGTTGTATTTTTAGTTTTGGCAATGAACTTAAGATGTTACAGTTGCTTTCTAAGATATCAAAATGGAAATCTACCAATGCCATCTCCTCTTTTAAGGATGAACAGAACACAATTTTTGTTCTTCTTGAAGGCAATCCTCTTGACTTCAAAATGTTACAAGAAGTGTTAAATATTCAAGAAAATATCATTCAAGCCTCTGACATTGAGATGAAGTGGATTAAGCAAAGAGCTAAATTTTCTTGAAATACTAAATAAGAGAATGACCTAAATTGCTCTATCAAAAAATTAAAAGAAGGATAAACTAGAATCTGATCAAGGAAATAGAAAACCTATGGTTGTCTGACTAATCAAGATGATATTGCTTCAGTTGTTACCTCATATTTCATTGATATCATTAATGCCACTAATACCTCTTTTTGTAATAGCATACATAACAACCCAAGAGGAAGCAAAGTTACACCTTATGATCAATGCACTTTAACTACTATTTTTTCTGATATTGATATAAAAGAGACATTATTCAGCATTAGAAAAAATAAATGCCAATAGTTTAATGGGTTTAGTTCCAAAATTTTCATGGAATACTGCGATATTATTTCCAAGGATTTGATTGATGAGGTTCATGACAACTTGTGAATTGCCAAGCTTCCAGAGATTGAAACATTGTGCTATTACTATGGTTCAAAAAAAGTTATATTCATGATCGCCTAATGATTTCAGACAAAATATTTCTCTGCAACACAGTTTATTATAAAGTTGCTAGCTAACAAATTAAAATCGGAGCTCCTTACTTGATTAATCATGCCCAGTTTACTTTCATTTCAAAAAGAGACTGTGCTAATTAATATTGCTATGGCTACTGACCTTTTAGGGATTTCAATCTTTTTAATTCTCTTAAACACATTTGTCCATAGATGAATCTTCATAAACGATTAGAGTGGCCTTGCTAAAAAGCTAGACAAAGCTATTTGATAACTGGATTAATGCTTGCATCAAGGTCCTATTCTCGATCATTATAAATAGGGGACTCGGGGTTATTTCTACTATGCCAATAGCAAGGTTGTCATCTCTCACCCTCTCTTTTCACAATTGTTATGGAAATTCTATATTATATGCTTGAAAAAAACAATTTGCAAGGATCCTTCAATGCACTATAAAACACAACAATATCACTATTACTCGTATCATTTTTGTTGATGACCTACTCATTTTTTGGCAAAGCCAATCAGAGTACCATACAACATATCAAAAAGATGCTTCATGAATTCTACTTGACTGGGTTTAATGCCAAATCCTTACCAATCTGCATTAAATTTTTTCTGAAGCATTGTTCCTTCTGATGCCCAACTATAGGCCTTCTTGGTATCACCTACGGTTTTTTTCGTGGAAGTATATTTGAGTGTAATGGCTCCTCTAACAAACTCAAATCATTGATTGTTTTCCCATTCCAAACAATCTCATTGATTACCTCAATGGTTGGAAATAAAAACCCTTGTCATTCCCTGGTAAGTAGTTTATTAAAACTATTAATTGGAATTACCTATCTTAAAGGATGAGATGCATATTCACCCCAAAGGGGTTTATGATAAAATTACAAGCTTGATTGCTAACTTCATCATAACAGGTGAATAATTACGTGAAATATGGGTATTCCACCTCTTGACGCTCTTAACACGATATGTAAGGCTAAAATGATCTGGACGGTTTATAATTCTAGTAATTGCTATGTTGGTTGGTGCCTTAATTACAATGGTTTCAACTTGAACAAGTGTTCTTTCAGTCTCAACACTTTAGGAAGCAATGAAATACACTGTTATCAAAATCAGAAGGTGGATCAATTTCAATATTTGCAGTAATAGTTCTCTATTTATTTAATATGACCTGGGGATCTCGAGCCAATCTATTAATGATATTCTTGTTTTCACAGCTTATTTCTTTGGAAAATTAGAGTATCTTGTTGTTGCTAGTATTTTGGATAATGGTGCTTTGGATCTTACCTACTCTACCTTTTTAATTGAGGCTAGCTATCTTCAAGATATCTAGAATTTAAGTACCTTCTATTCTATAAAGAATATCACTTGGATTGGGAAAGACACTTACTCCTCTACATAAGTACCTTCTATTCTGTAAAGAATATCACTTGGATTGGGAAAGACACTTACTCCTCTACGACTGTTTACAAATTACTACATAATTATATTCCAAACAATGACTAGCATAAGCTCATTAGATTCAAAGGTTACTCCATGAAATTCATTTGTCTTGCTTGGAAGATCTAATTTTTGGGGCTTAAGACTAAAGATGTGCTTGCAAATAAGGGTTTACATCCCAAGACATGGGGCACTTTCTTTCATATGGGTAGATTTTTTCAAACTTATTGAGTTTGCTGACAATATTTTTTAGAAAATTACTAGAAGTTTTCCTCCTACTCTAGAAGAGTTATTATACTCTTACAATTGGATTTCTCAATACTTTTTGTTGGGTAATGATGATAGTTTAAAATGAGGTTCAACAAAGGTAGTTTGGCTACCTCTATCATGATGCTTTAAATTCTATAGATGAGATACTAAATTTCATCCAATCATTTAAGACACTTCATAGCTCTTAGTCTCTCAGAATTAAGGGTGTCAATATTTGACCCGACCCAAAAACCAACCTTAAACCTGACCCGGACTCAGCCCAAAAAATTCCAGGTTCAAGTCAACCCGTTTGACAAACAGGTCAGATTCGAATTCAAATTTCTAACCCGTTTTTAAAATCGGTTCGGGTTTGAGATGACCTGAAAACCCGAAGTTGACCCAAATCCCCGCGTCACAGCCATCACTCGGCTCGATCCTGCTTCTCACACCCTGCACCACACACAATGCACTCGCACCTACCTTGCCCGCGCTCAAGGCTCGGCCCCGCGTCCCGCAAGTCCGCAATAGCAGCCTACCTCGCGGCCCTTGCTCGCGGCCCTGCTAGCCCTGCACCGGCGCACCTACTTGTCTTGCCCGCGGCTCAACCCGCACCCGCCCCCCTCCTCTGTACCTCTCTCGTGCTCACCCCGCATTTGCCAAGGCCCGCGCTCGACCCAGCTCAAGCTAACTCCTGGGTCGCAATGCAGCACCCAGCCCACACCCGCGCCCGCTGAACTCGCTCGCCCCTGCCATGTTCCTAGTTCGCGGATCAAGTCAGGTGAACCCGATAACCCGCGCGGGTCGGGTCTGGATTGGATTTTTTAACCCGTATGCAAAAACAGGGTGGGGTGAAATAGTTGCAGGTCAATATCGGGTTCGACTCGAACCCGACCCTCAACCCGATTTTGATAGCACTACTTGGAATGTTGCTCCGAACCCTATAATGCTTAATTTTTAATGAGACCATATTTATGTCTTCTACTTCCCCACATCAAGATTTTAACTATTTTTTTTATTGCCGTTTTCTTTTCTCTACCACATAAAGTTTCTTGTTACTTAGCTCCTAATATAAATTATGTTTCCCTTTAGATGCAATTCTTGGTGTGGCCCTCAAATCCCCCCTGCCAAAAGAAAAAAAATTCTCTGCCTGCATATTCTAGTAAACTATTCACTTAAAAAATAGCAATTCAAGGAAACTAAAGCAATAAAATAAAATTTGTTTATGATAAAATTATATAAAGAGCAAGAGCATCATGCATTACAATTTCCAAAATGAAACTCTTAGCAGTAGTTCAAACACCATAGAAGAATTTAAATCAACTAAAAAAAGTAGAGAAAGATCGATTAAATGATCCAGCAATGCCAAATGATACAAATCTGTATATAATCCACATGATAAAAAACAACAAAACAAACTATTTTCCAAATGAATATGAGATTGGGAAATTTGGTTTGAAAAATGATCCTTATCACAAATTTGGTATTGACAAGTCCAGAACTTCACAACTTAATAATTTAGTAATACCAAAGTACAAATGAACATTCAGGCTAAATGATCAGCACATAAACTTTTCTATATAGGAGTAAACTACTCCCTCGCAATACACCAAATAATGGATGCTAAGACCTCCCTATACTTGTCTGCTATAAATGATAGGAGAGCAAGTTTGTTGCACACTAGAGTTCACAAAATGCCACACTTATCAAAAAAGTGAACTTTTCCTCCTGCTATGTGGCCAGAACACACCTAGAGAACTCAAGGCACATATTTCAATGAAAATTGGCCATGTTATCATAAAAGAAACAAGAAAATAGAGAAAACAATCGAGTAAATACTCGGCACCACATTACACATTTTTCATGATTCAGTGTTTGCATTGCTCTTGCCAAAATATACTACATATAAACAGCATAAATAACATACAATATTAACCTATGCTTGATAAGTAATATGGTGGTAAAAAGAGTGAAACTTTTCAAATCATTCAGTAATATTACAAAGTTCTAGCATGATATATACACATGCTAATGAGATGAAAAGTATTCAATTCTGCCAAGGCACCTGCAGAATGGACTCCATTAATACAAAATGCAAAACAATAGAAGGCCATCAATTAAGAATTTTGAAACAACAGAACCCAAAAATAGAACGGATTAAACAAAACCAAAATAGTCAATAAGGGAAACATTAGGAGAAGACAAGCTTAAATACTACTTATGTCAAAGTTCCTACTTTATTTACTCTTCATTGGGCGCTCTCTAATGATGCAGAATGAAATTTCAGCTCTGAACATACAGCAAAGTTAGAAAAGACAAGATGGAGATACAAATAAATATTCCATGTTTGTAATGTTTGTTATACCAATGCCCTCAATGAAGTGATTCTTCTTCAAGACTCAAAATTTTACCTTACACAACAAACTAGACTGCAAAAGAAAATGAGCAAACTATTTCAAGCAGACCTTTAAAGGAAATATGATGATATCAATGATAATCTAAAAGAAAAAAAGACTGTGTAAACAATAAAGGGTCTTACCTTCAGATGGGTGCTCAAATCCAGAATCAACTATAGCCCGTAGAAGTTCTGGTTTCAACAGAAAATCTCTAAATCCGGAGCTGTGGATTCCTACATAACCCCTGCTTTCGATCAAGAAACCAAAAAGATTATTACCAATTATATCAAGCACTTAAATAATTCAAGTTAATAAGAACACTCCTAAGACTTTGGCAGCCAAAATGAAATTAGAGCATTGCAATGGAAAATTTCCACAAAGGCATCAACTCTAAAATGGGTCACTGATTGATAGAGCACTGCAAATGCCATGGATATAACTGCTCACAAATATGTACCATTAAAGCTACAAAAATGTGTACATGAACTTGCTATGCTATTCAATTGTGATAGAATAAGCGCAGGAAGTTCTTTTACATGTTATAACAAAAGAATATGATGTTCAAATATTAATAAACCTCAATAGACAATCTAATTCACTATAACTAGAAAATTAAATTACAAGATTGAACCAAACAGAAAATTTTCAAGCATACCAAAACTGCTGCTTCACATAACACTAGAGCGAAAGTTTATAGATCCAAAGCCAGATGATGCATAGAAAAAAATTTATTTTTTTAAGAAAAATAATAGCGAACAACAGGTAGGACTATACATGGAAATAAAGGGAAACAAGTGAAGCATAGATCGATACCAGTTTATTGTAGGTACAAATTAAGTACATGAATTAACAAGAGGAGATTTTGCTTACTTCTTTGCTGATTCACCATTGATTTTTACACCAAGAGAGACAGTGGCCTTCTCTTCTTCATCATCATAGTCGAGAAGCTCGTCCTCGTAGACGTCGTTTTCCCTTACTTCACCCATCCTACAATTCAACGAAATTTTAAATCTACTGATCAAGAGCACCCGAAAAACAACGAGCAAATATACATACAAATACAAGCAACCCGCGGACACTCACCTTAGAAAGAAGTATATTCGATAGACGTCGGCGTACAGAAAAATCGATTCTGCAAGAAAAAACTATAATTGAGAAAGTGGAGACCTGGGCTAGGGTTTCTACAGTGATCAAGATAAGGAAATTGGAACAGAGTAGATGCTCGGCTTTCCAAAAAAATAGAAAAATAAGGATTGAACGGAGGAAAGAAACAAGAAGAATAAGACCTAGGGTTTCTAGCACGAGGGAACTGCAAAAAGAAAACCAAAAATAACCCCAACTAGGGTTTCGAGAGACGGAAGGACGAGACAGAAAGGTTCTGGCTTGCCGGCGGATTTGTTTTTTTTTTGTTTTTCCTTTTAGACGCGTGCATTATTTTAGGTGCGCCACCATCCACCGTCCGTTAAACACGTGGCCCAGGGCGATTCAGCGCACTTGAACTCTTAGAATATTGATTGAAATAAATATAAGAATTTTGATGATTGGAATATGAGCTCTTATCCTATTAAAAAATTAGGATGCAATTCTTGAGATTATTTATTCATCATATTTAAATAATAAAAAATAATATTGTATGATCCAATTGGAATGGTTATAATTCTTGTAATATTTTTTTTAATTATTAAGAGTATTTTTTTAATAAATTGAATAGCAACTTTCTTAGAAATACGCACTTAAGTAGATCTAGTTATAAAAGATAATTTCACATCATAGAAATTTCTTAAAAGTAAAAAAATAGCAATAGTTGTGTGTCTGAACATTTGCGGCAACAGAGAGATAGAGTGTTTAACGTCATAGTTTTATACGAAGATCCAACATACACACAGATAAAAAAGAGAGATACAAGAGTCATAAAAGATACTTTAATTTTTATGTGAAAAATCCTGAAAATAATAAAAACTACTGAGCCTACCGATTTTTCCCTCCTATTAGGAGGAGAATTGGAGTTTGCATAGGACGACTAGGCTTTGATCGCCATTAACAACCTCCAAATTTTTTACTGTCCATTTTTCCATCAAGCTCAGAAGAACCGTACTTTTCTCCCATCCCTAAGGGGGTATTTATAGATCTAGAGGGACATAAATTTTGAAAATTTTTCCTGAAATTTTTTCAAAGTTTTTGAATTTTTTAAATAAAAAATTCCTTTTTTAAATACACAAAAAAGGAAAAATATTATCTTAAAATAAAAATATATATCCATATAAATATATATTTATTTATTTCCTTTCTAGAAAATTTTCTAAAAATTTTTTGGATTTTTTTCCTATTAAAAAAAACTTTAAAAGGAAATAATTAAAAATTAAAAAATTCCTTCTAGGGCGCCATACGCACGCTTGTATTCTCGTGACTTGCGTGCGCGTGGGTGGGCCACCAAAGGCAGGTGCCGGATGGCTAATTCAGGCGTTGATTTTCATTCGGGCCCACTTTTTTGACATGAACAGTAAAATTCAAACTTCCAAGGCTCCTCGGGCCCATTTTTCGATGTTTTAGACTTAATTTAAACACTTTTAGAGCCCAACAAAACCTCTACAATCAATTTCAAACAAGTTTAAAAGTTTTAGAGCAAATTTTTTTGACATTTCTGCTTCGATCGACATGCCAACTTCATGAATCTTTAGAAAAATTATGATCCATGGCATTTTACTTGGGGGCTGTTTGGTTAGCTATAAAGTGAATGCAATGTAAATAAAATGTAGTGTAAAATAAATATTTTAAAGTTATTTGGTTTGAAGTAAAGTGAATTCAGGGGAACTGATTTTTCTGTTTGGTTGGATGTATGCAGAGTAAAGTAAAACACGCATCTACCAAAAATTACAGTCTTTGACATATTTACCCAAACACCTTGACTGAATTTACAAGTATCTAAATGATCAAGATTTGCTGCAACAGAAAGATTTACACAATTGCAGTTGGAAGAATCATCAACAAGCAAATCCCTTCCAATAACACTTTCCAAACCATTCAAATTGGTGGCATCATACCCACACAGAACGTTCGAGTGCAGGTCAGGAACCTGGAGAGGTTCGGCTTAACCACAGTTGGGCAGATCGTGATTGGCATCAACATTTTGCAAAGTACTCTTCGTCGCAACAAGTATAGAGGTTGGATTGGCATTGTCTTGGGGTGAAAATCAACCACCTTGACGTCTGTCCCGCATGACAGAGGCAAAGTCGAACACTTCATTACACTGGTTGCTCTCGATTCCACCCTAA
Organism: Dendrobium chrysotoxum; assembly: GCA_019925795.1. Taxonomy (NCBI): domain Eukaryota; kingdom Viridiplantae; phylum Streptophyta; class Magnoliopsida; order Asparagales; family Orchidaceae; genus Dendrobium; species Dendrobium chrysotoxum. The sequence continues at coordinate 52,371,462 of CM034306.1, read as the reverse complement.
TCCTCCTGAAGATGAGCCGAAGAAGCTGAACAGATGGAATTAATGACCAAGGGAACATCGTCGGAGGAGTGAAGTGAATGTCGTCGAAGGAATGAAGTGAGCTGAATAAGCTACTTATGTAGAAGCTGACCTCACGCGAAGCACCAAAGTCTGAGCCGCGGCAAAATAGAGAAGATGAAAATCTTTTGTAGAGGAAGAGATTATGATGGTTCACGCGGTCTTTTCTCTTTTTCACCAGCATGATTTCCTTTTTCGCTCAAAATGGGCGGGTTTCTTTTACGTGCAAAATGAACTACAACGAGGGGCTTAGAATACATTAGTATTTTATTTTACTTTACATTATGTCAAACCAAATACTAACAAGTAAAGGAGTAATGCATTTAATATACTTTCCATTCACTTGTCCACCAACCAAACAACCCCTAGGTTCACAACCTCAAGAGGAAGTTTGCATTAACGAATATGGAACGAGTGCGCCTCATAATTTGCCTGAAATTGTAATTTTGCATCGACAAATTTTCAAATTGTTCTAACACATATTTTCGAACTATGTAAGCTTCAATGTCCAAAAATAGGGAGCAGGTGTTACGTCATCAAAAAATTGCCTTACTCAAGCAGAAATCTCAAGGCATATTTGAATTGAAAACTTTCAAAATTAAATTCAATGCCAATTGAACTCTGATTTTAGCAAATTTATATTTAAATCGAATGTCTCGGCAAGACAAACCCATCGACACTAAAATTGATCAAATTCGAGCGCAAATGGGCCCAAAATTAATGGTCTAAAACAAATTTGGAAGCATAAGAGTATTAATTGGATGACAAAATGATCTTTAAATATGGCATACTAGTAATCGAAATGAGTGGCACAACGAGACGAACCCAACAAGCACAAGATCGCTTAATTATGACATCATTAATACACTTGAATGTTTAAAGAATACTCCATTATCAAGGGAATCAACAAGGGTCATCTAATGGAGCTAATAGTGTAAATGAGTCGAGCCAACTCGTGAGCCTGCTTGAATTCAACTCGCTAATAAGATCACGAGTCGAGCTTATTGAGCTACGAGCTCGAGCTCGAATATTAAAAAAGTTCAACTTTGAGTTTGATTAAACTCAACTCGTTAGCTCGCGAACTAGTTTAAATAAATTAAATATTAAAAAAATAATTTTTCACTTGTAATAAATATTTAAAAATATTATTTAAAATATAAATATTTAATAATAACATTTAAAAGTATTGTACAAAACAACAACTTTTAAAAACAAATGTCCTATCATATTAACTTTAATGTACTTATTTACCCAAAATAAAATTATTGTCAGTTTTTTCAAGAAAAAGCTTTACTAGGCTACAAGCTTCCTTCTTCTTCGTGACCCGGCTGTTCGGAAGAGAACTCTCTTGCTGAGTTAGTTCGACAAGTAGAAATTTGGCCGTTTGATATGCTTGAGTTGAGTTCAAGCTTATTTTCTAGGCTCTACTTGAGCTCAAATTTAGAGATTCAAGATAGCTCTAAGGCACAAATCCTGGAGCACCACAGCCGGCAATCCCTCGCTTCCCGGCCAATGCCACTGGAATTTCACCAACCGACCATGATTCTTTCGACCTATGTCACCCGACTGTGATCCTTCTGACCCCTATTATCTATAGACTACAGTCCCTCTAACCATTATTCCATGACAATAGTCTCTCCAACCTCCATCACCCACCGACTATGATCCTTCAACCTTAGTCACCTGATGTTGACCTCGCTTTTCGCACTTAGGCCCTCGAGCACATTTGGTCGATTTAATTGAGCCTCGTCGAGTTCAATCCGAGCTCGCGTCAGCTCGAATTGGACCCAATTAATTCCTATTAGGCTAGATTAATTCATTCGAACCTCGTCGAGCCTGATTCGAATGGGATTTGTACTTTCATTAATTAAATCCCGTCGAGCCTGATTTCAACTCAAATTTAATTTCAATTCAAGCCCATTTAACTTATCTAAATAATTTGAAATTATTTCTAAATCAAGAAATCAGTTCGACGGCCTCGATTTCGTCAAAGATTCGATCCTACCGTTTTGATATCCTTAATTACGATGTTTATTTCCTGAATTTGGCAGTCGGCATTAAGAGCATTCATCCTTAAGAAGGAAAGGAATTGATACCTCTCGGGAGGGCCAGCTACGTCTCTCCCAATCGGAACCAGAGACACCGAACCGAACCCCCTGCTCTCCACCACTCTTGCTCACGAGAAATTCAGCCAGGCCTCCATCCCTCTCCGGTTTGCATAGTCTCTCCGACTCTCTCAGGTTTCCTCTCTGGTTCGCACAACACCAGAGGCCGCAGCCTCTCCCCTCTCGGCTTCTCGCCGGCGAAGCCCAGGAAAAGGCCGAAGTCCCCTCCTCTCTCTTGCGTAGCCGACCCAGACGGAAGCCCCCGCCTCCCTCGCTCTCAGTCTTCTCGTGCTCGCAAGCTCCAGACGACAACCCTACTCCCCAGCCGGCCGATCTCGCTAGCAGCAGGCAACTCTTTCCCCTTTCTATTCTTCTTCTTCTTCTTTCTTCATAATTCCTGCATCCCCTTCTTCTAACCTTTCTTTCTCTTCCTTTTCTAATTCTTCTTCTGATTTCCTTTTTCATCTTCCTTTCCTTGTTCTACTTCTCCTCTTTCTTCTTCTTTAAGGATGGTTATGGCGAAATGATTAGCTTGTAGAGTAGAGTTGTGTAAAGCTGATATTTCCTTGCTATAGTAAGTTTCCTGCATCCTATGGGAATGAAGTATTCCCCACTTTATAAGTATTTCATTTAGGAGGACAAGCCATATGACTTTGTGAGGTATGGATGTGCCTTATAATAAGGTTTATGTTGTTGGAGCTATGTTATTTGTGTATAAAATCTGTAGAAGATCATGCCTATAGATGAGTTATGCCATGTTATGCATTGATTTGTGTTATTTGAGAATAAGCAATTAGTGTAATTCATGTCATATAACCTAAAACTCTAGGTGTGAATGGGGGAGATCATGAGAAGTCACATTGATTCTTTGTTAAAACATGCATGTAAGGTGTTTGGTGAAATGCCATCAAAAGAAAATTGTGATGTTTTGGTTCAAGTTGAAGCTTGCTCCCTACTTTCTCTATGGTGTATTAGCTATCATTATTCTTAGAAATGATCTAAGCTCTTCTCCTTTGGCTTTATAGAGGCAGTGATGATAATGATTGTAAAAGCGAACATATCCATGTAATCATTGCATAGGCCTTTTTTTTTTCTTTCTCTGTATTTATGTGGGAGGGTGTAGATATGTTAAGCTTGCATGATGGATTCACCTTCTTAAACAAGAATAAGAGTTTTTGATTTTTCTTTATCAGTTCTAATGATAATATATTAAGCTTGCATGATGGATTCACCTTCTTAAACAAGAATAAGAGCTTTTGATTTTTCTTTATCAGTTCTAATGATAATATATTAAGCTTGCATGATGGATTCACCTTCTTAAACAAGATTTCCAGTGGACTCCTATGAAATAACTCTTGTATTAAGAATCACGATGGTTGGATTAGTCATTGTTAGAAAGAAAAATATATGAGCAATATGACAATATGTATTCTCCAAGCTTTATTTTAGTTCGTTAGATTTCCTTTTTCTTGCCCATAGATTCAATAAAAATGAGTATTGATCATAGAAGTAATGTCTAAACTTCTTAAAATGCAAATCTAAGACAACAAATTTGAGAAGAAGGAAACACTTACATTTTCAAAGCAATCTATTTTGATATGAATAAAGTAGAGATCAAATTATGATTATGCTATATGGAGTAAAGTTGAATAGGAACATATTGCGGTGCTATACTATATCTTGAACCGGATTAATTTCCTGTTGCCTTAAAATCATGAGATCCAATAGCTGCTTACTAATGCCTATGTTATTGTCTTCTTTGATGGAGTTTTGAATTCTTGGCCAAAAGCATGTTTGTGGAAATTTAGACTGATAACCATGTCACGTGTGATTGAATGAGTAGGAATTTGGTTAAATCAACGATGTTTGTTTTTAAGTTCTTTTTTATTTGTTGGACATTGATCTGCATGCTTTAGATTTGGATTATTGTATTGTTGTTGAAGCCGCTCCATGCAAACATATTGTAAGACCCGGATACTGAGAATTCACGTAGAAAATTGGTGGAAGATTTCAGCTTCTACTTTTTTTTAAGTTGGCAGTATATTTTGGTTCTTTTTAAGTTAAAGAAAAAAAAACTTATTTCCCGTTTCAAGCACATCTATTTTGAATCCACATCATCTTTTTGTTTATAGGTTCTTTTTGTGGTAAATGCCTTCTCATTACTGTTACATGTGTTGAATCCTTGCCAAAATATGCATGCAAGGTATTTGTGTTAATGCCTATTAAGAGTTAGTAGAAGTCTTTCCTTTGATAAAAGAGGAGATTTGCAATTGTTTGAACATGTTAAGACTTTATGCGATGAATCGATGCATTAAGAAGGCTCACTTGTGTTGTTTGAAGGGGCATTGACATTATGTTTGCATATTATCTTCATTGAAATACTGAAATTTGTGGATCATGTTACAGAAATTTATATCTTGGAAATCTCTTGTCCAAATGCTCATATACACCTTGTGCTAAGAACACTTCTTTAAAATTAGGCCTTCCTTCGTGTAGGTTGTAAAAATTGGAGAGGTGATTTTGTCAAAACTATGTTGATATCCTTGAGATTTAAAAGCTTAAGACATGATATTTGGGAGAAGTGTTGTTTCCAAACGATATCATATTCATGCCTTGGTTCTATGTTTGGCTTTTCATTATCCCACGGTATAGCATGTAGTCTAATCCGTTAGCATACTTCATGATAGATTAGGTATCTTCAAGCATTAAGAATACATGCAATATGCTTGTAATAATGTCTATTAAGAAATGTGATACACTTTAACCAAGCAAAGACTTTGAGCAAGCATAGTTACACCTCATTTGTTCCATATTCCTAATGAGCCCATGAGTTTTGGGTTAAAAGCTTCTTTCTTTCTTTTTTTAAAAGTCTTCAATGCATATAGCTTGGATGATAAAGTCCGTTGGAAAGCCTTATGAATTATTATTTTTTGGTTATAAGGTTTTATGGGATGTTTCGTGTTGAGGAGCTTTATGATTCAACTTGTGTCAAAGGTTCTATGGTTTGTTTTATGTTGGAGGCCCTTATGAGTTGTATTTGTTGAGAGAGCTTTTCGAGTTATTTTGCATTGAGAAATTCTTTGATTTTATTTGTGAACGTTTTATGATGGAAAGCTTTACAAAACTTCCTTGTTTGAAAGTTTTCATGAGTACACCCCACGTTAAAGAAATATACTATTTATTTTGCATCGATAGAAGCTATTGTGGATTTTTGTATTGGGGAAGTTTTATGAATTGTTTTGTTTAAAGGTTTTGTAAGTTGTTTTGTTTTGAGATTCTTTGGATTGTTTTGGAGATTGAGGGCTTTATGAGGGGTTTTATGTTTGAGGAGCTTGATGTCAGGTGACTCTTTCAGTTCTCTTTTTATGGATGGATTTTCTTTCTCTTATTTATTTTTGGTTTCAAAGACGAGTTCCAAAAAGAAATGTGAGTTGAAAATTTTATTTGGATTTTGGTTTCAATATCAATTTTTCTTCTTTGCTATTTTGAGTTCATATGGGGTGATTTGGGTCATTGTGTCAAATATTTCGATTGCTTTCTTAAAACGTGGGAACATCAAATAGCATCCAAATTTCCCTTACTCTTATTTGTATTTGGCTTAAATGCTGAATGGGAATAAGGGTGGGGCAAAGGCATGTTTGGACTTTGACAGGGCATGCCTATCAATGAGATGCTAACATTCCTTAAAAATAATAAATAAAGACTATTTTTGTAACAATGTGGGGAGTTCTTAAAATTTAGACAGTCCTGGAGAGCAAACAGCCGAGCTAACATCCAGACGAAAGAAAAGGTATGTTTTTTACTTAATAGCATTTTATTTTGATTATTTGCATATTGAACATGATCCTGCTCTCATCCAATCTTTGTTCTTTTCTTTGTGCTTTTGCGAGGTACCTGTGGGAAAGCAAAGAAGGAGCTTTTAGGAGCACTAGACGAAGGAGCTTGGATTACCGGATCCGAGCATCAGTCGCCCCCATTCATTCTGGTGGGGGTGCTACGGGCGGTACCACCGGGTCGTAGCCCCCGGTGTAGTGAGTTTTTCTCAAAACTTAGATAGCCTCTAGGGAGCCTATCTGTGTGTACGTTCCCCTACCCTTTAGGACCTTATAGAAACTTCAATTATTAGATTATTTTCATGCCTCATTTTATTATAGATCCTTGAACCCAGTTACACATGTGCGAATGTCTAAGGGGTTAGAAACATCTCTTTATCTCCTATAACACTAGTGACACCTAAGGACAAAAATTAAGGACTGAGTCTTAGAGAACTTAGACTTAGGATGCATGCTCCCTTAGGATAGAAACATTAAACATAGAAAACCTAGTGACACGCCACCCTAGGGCTAGTTTGCCTTAATTCATTAATAAAACAGTAAAATCAATCATAATTTAAATCAAAAAATGCATTAAAACACTTAATCTCTAATCAAACTATAACCAGCATACGAAATCACTAGGAGGTAAGACTTGAACATGAATTTGAGTTAAATCTTGCTAATTTGTTTATCATCCTTTAATTAAATATTAACTAGATAAAAATCATTAAAATAAAATTAAATTCAAAAGAGTTATAAAATTGGAAAAAACAAACCTAACTCAAACCTAAAAGACCTTCTAATACGCTAACTTCAGAAAATCATAACTAATTACAGAAAAATTCAAATCAAGTAAATTAAAAAGCACTTAACTCTAATTAAAGTCTACTATTCATTAAAAATATTAACTTTCCAAAAATTAATCTAATTTGAAAAGTCAACTCTCCGGTCAACCGTAGTCCGATAAGTAGGGCCCGAAACTCTTAAAATCATAACTTTGCCTAGAAAACTCCAATTTCAGCAAACTAGCAGTCTAATTACTCATAGTAAGATCTAGTATTTAATAAAAACACTAACTCCCCTAGACCCAACCTATTTATAATAATGACCTTTTTGGACCCCCTTAATCTAACTGATAGATGGACCCCGGACCTTCTAAAACTCGCTAATATAACTTAAACTTTAAAGATCACTACCATAACTATTAAAATAGATCTACAAACTAAACTAACTAAAAATGGACCCTAATTTACTAATATTTGAACTTTAACCAAATCCTCCTTTTCAAACCTTCAACAAATATTAACACAAAACAACTCAAACCATCTACCCAATATAGGACCTATCCAATGCCACACAAACTTTCTACACACACGTAGAATTGATTGTTAGGGTACCACTTCTAGATCCAGGTTAGGCTGGTGTTTCCCTTCTTAGTTGTTTCCTGTGTTGTGATCGCTCTTGCATGTGGCACGTATGCTGGTTGATATGATTTGCTGTGAGTGTTTATTTTATTACTGCACTATCTTTTATCTATGATATTGTTGCTTATGCGTTAGATCTACCCCTAGGCTAGGGACGTTTTATACTGACTCAGTCTTATACAGGTGGCCACGCTCATGCAGCGCTAAAAATAAACGGGGGCTAATATGATAAATCATAAATTATAAATGCTTGCTACAGGTGCTCCAAAATGCTTAGCCCCCAAATGAATAAGAGCGTGGCCAAGTGTGTTTTCTTTTCTGCTTAAATATAAATTGCTTGGGATGTTGTTATACATATAATTGCTTGGGATATTTTTATTAGGATAACCTTGCAGGTTCAGTCCGGGTCTAGATTTTCCTTTTCATGATGTGATTTGTAATTTATATTGAGTTGTGAAAGTTTTCAAAATTCTGGCATTTCAAGTACTATGTACCCAAAGAGAAAAAGAAAAGCCCTTCACAGGAAATTTCTTATTCATTTGGGTATCCTTTTGGAGGACGGTTCATAGAAGAACCAGGAGACGACCCACGTGAAGGCTTGAAGGTGAAGACTTGAAGATGAAATGCCTGGCTTTTAAGACTTGCGTCGTCCAGTAGGATTAGAATCCAGGATGTTGTCGGTGGGGCCTGGCCACCATTACTTTTCTGCAGACCCTGGGTTGTACTTATACAGCACTTGCCGTGGACTGTGGACTCTTTCTTACTCTGCTCTGTGGATTTATATTGATGTGTTTATTTTATGTGCGCAGTAGAAATTACCTGCTTTTCTTAGATTTCTTTCTTGCATGTGCTTGGCCTGATTTCGTTAGGCTCCTTAGGAACAAATCTTTTCTACTCGTAATAAAATTCTAAAATTTTAAGAATTAAATAATATAGAAACTTAACGAACTAGGGAATAGCCGGAACCGTCCGGGGTCGCATGCATAGTGATGCATTCTCTCCCTCCTTGCTATAAGACACTTCCCCGCCTGCGGGTAGAGTCCAGATAATCCGACCTATGAGGATGAGGTGCTGGATCTGGGGAAGTCTAGTCTTTTCTAAAAAAAAAAAACTATTTTATAAGCCTTTTTAAAATTCTATGCATATTTGATTTTAGATCGTTAACCAGCATGCATTGCATTAGAAACTAATTAAATTAAAATTTTAATTGCATTAGTCTTAGGAGCATACACCCTACATAAGTCCAGGGCCAATTAGGAAACTCTCTAGACGTCGATCCTACTTCCGATAACCAAACTACCTACCCATCTTTCATAAAGACTTGGACAGCATGGATTTTATATGATTAGGTGGTTAGCTGGCTTTCCTTTTCAGGCAGGATATAAGCCCAGAATGCATTAGCTAGGACACGGGTGTTAGTGTTGCGTAGAACACTAAACCCACCATAGATTTAGGATTCAAGGCTACTATTGTTTCGTAGTACGCCTCATCAGTGGGTAGGTCTTCTGTCTTTCAGAGACCATAAACCCTACATATCCGCGTCACACGGATGACGCCACCTCCATCCTTCTCTCCTGCATGCTTCGAGTGCATGATTTACTTATTTTCTCCAGTTTCTTCTCACTACCTTAGTCCCTACGGATGCTGATCTGAGCCGTGCATGTTGACTAAGCTTAGCTGAACCTTTCTTTCTCTTTGAGTAGGATTTCCTAGTCTTCGCCCTATGTGCCAATCCCAATTTGGAAAGTATAACATAGAATCCTTAATCGAGAGTATTCTCAGGCTCCGGCTTGAGATGTAATTAACCACGGGGGCTTGCGCCCGTGGGAAATCGAATCCCACTCTCAAATAAATCCCATTCGAGCTAATGTATCGGGTGGGGGAAACCCGTTGTGATTAGATCGTACATATTATTATCCATCGAGGTGCGCTGGTGAGAGCCACTATCCTCAATGGTTAATCATATGTGTGATCGAATCTGCCCGCCCATTGGCCAGATACTGTCTCCCCTCGCGGGGCGATGGTGTTCTGTGTCCTTTCGGAGGTCCACAGGTTTCTGGCTACCACGGTGGGACAGGTTTCTCTCTCCATCTTTGGATTCTATATTATTCTTTCTAGTGTGTACTCCGGGATTGGTACTCCTTAGATTAGGTCCGTCCCACTCTTAGTTAGGGTCCTTCCTTAGTTAGGATCGTTCCTCCTTCTTAGTTAGGGTTTCCCCCTAGCTAAATTTCTTGCTTTCTGACCTTCTAGGTCATTCTGTTCCCTATCTATCAATCCTCTTCTCATTATTTTTACTAATCATTTGAAATCTCTTTTGTTCTTCTTAACAGACAGTACCATGGCTTCTTTCGTGCCTTCTGTTACCTTCCGCTTTGGTACTGACGCCTAGGTGACACTCCCTGAGTCCCTACTGGCCAGTCCTCCTGCTGAAGGAATCACTTTTGGTTCCTTCACCGACTCGGCCTTTGCCACTCTTGGCTGGCCAAACCCGGCTGAGGCTGCTGCCTTTTCTCCTCCTCAGAGGAGAGGTCGTGCAGCCATGCGCCCCTTTGGACGTCCAGTTGCTCGGCGGACAGCCCAGGCACATGCTCGTCCTACTCCTGTTCTACCTGTTACTCAGACTGCCCCGGCTCCTCAACGCCGGCAGGCAGTAGTTACCCCTGTTGTTGTTCCGGCAGAGGCAGCTCGTGTTCGGGTTCCCCCTCCTTCTTCCTCTAGGAAGAGGGGTGCCCAGACCGAGACTCCTTCGCCTTCCTCCCGTCGGGTTTTAGCTTTCGCTCGACTGTCTCACCCAAAGACCCTTGAGGAGACCCCGACACTTCCCGTACTTCCTGTTCCCCCTGTCGCTCAGCTAGTGGGTTCAGATGTTGCTTCGTCTTCCGCCTTCGGCCTTGGGAGAAGGGCCCGGAGGAATAGAAACCGTAGACTTCATTTGGCTGCATCTGAGACAGATAGACAGTGGATGGCAGATTCGTTGGCTCACCAGGAGCCTGTTCAGAGGAGAGTGGTCCCCGAGCAGCGGGCACTACAACCAGTTTCAGTTATACCCATTCCAGAGGTTATAGTCGCTTCTGAGATAGCAACAGTTCAGGGAGGACGCTTCTCTCCACTGACACATAGTGGTGATGAGGAGGACGTTGCTCGCATTGCGGTGGCCCCTCCTGTTACATCTACTTTACCACGCGCTAGGGCTCCTAGGGATGATGCTGCTCGAACCCTCTCTCAGAGGATTCGAAGCATTATCCGCTTAGCGCGCGGTCAAGACCCTGTCAGTCGAGAGAGGTTACTCCGTCGGATTGCTCAGGCGTTCGTTCACTTGCAGAGGCAGAGGTACTAATGGCGGAGAGGACAGCCGCCACGGTAGCCAGTTAGTTCAATCCCTTCAGTTAGACTGCAGACAGTTGCTTCCGCTGTTGGACGACGCCCACGTCGTCATGGATGAAGACAGCAGCTGGAGCTTACTAGACCTCAGTTTAGTTCAGTTATGGTAGCCACTCAGCAGTCAGTTGTTCCCACTGGGTCCCGTCGTAGTGGACGGGTATGGAGACGACGACGGGCAGACTCTCCTGTCGAGGCAGTGCAGCCAGTTCAGGTAGTTGGGCAGTTAGAGACAGTTGTTCCTTCTGGATCAGGGGCAATTCCGATGGTCTACGATACAGTGGCAGATGTTGATGTTATAGTCCCTCCCGAAGTTTTACCAGCCCGGGGAGAGGTAGTTTTAGCTCCTAGCCCCCGTAGGATTTCTTCCCCTACGGGTCCATATATGGAAGCGCTTCGTCAGACCTTCTCCGAGGAGGACATACTTGAAGAGTCAGATGAAGATATACCAGTGCACCGAGTGTGTGTGATTACTAGACGAGGTCTCTCGGATGAGCAGAGAGAGGCAGATGATGATGATGATGAGCAGGGAGAGCCCGAGGTGGGTGGATCTCCCAGGTCAGTTGATACAAAAGCTACAGTTTTAAATCTTCAAACTCAGATGGCAGAGATGGCTAGAGCCATGGCAGTGATGACCGCTCAGTTGACAGCTTTGGGGGTCGTGCCCCAAGTTGCGGACGTAGGTACTCCTACTACGTCCAGTGATGAACCAGTAGTACCACCTATAGTAACACCAGACCCTATGAGAGTGGACATGGTCCAGAGAGCAATCCCAGTGTCACCTACGACAGTTACTTTCACTATCCCAGTTCAGAGTCAGTCAGCTCAGTTGTCAGCGGGACAGATTCAGGATTTGATTGCTCAGAAGGTTGAGCAGGCAATTTCCTCCAGGAAGTCTGGAGAGGTAGTTAGCAGGGGGAGACCTTATCCAGAGTAGTACGAGCAGGAGCCTTACCCCCTGGTTTTATCCCTCCTAGGTTTAGAGTTTTTGATGGATTTGGAAACCCAAGGCAGCATGTGGCTCAGTACCGGGCCATATGTTGCAACATAGGAGGGAATGATGCTTTGATGTTGAGATTGTTCGTCAGCAGTTTAGTTGGGGTGGCATTTTCCTGGTACGCCGACCTCCCCAACGACTCAGTTCGCACATTTGCAGAGTTAGAGCAGCTTTTTATTCAGAGATTTATTAGTACTGAGCACCGGGTTACAGTTGGAGAGTTAGTTGTGGCCAGGCAGCGGCCCCGTGAAACTCTACCAGATTATATAATCAGATGGAGGAATCTTAGTTTGCAGTGTGAGCCCCAGTTACAGGAGTAGCATGCAGTAGAAATCTTGTTGAAAAATATAGATGGCCATATAGCTCCTTACTTGAAGGGTTTTAACATTAGAACCTTTCAAAAGTTGTTGACAAAGGTGGTTAGTTTGCAGGACAGCATACCCGATGCAGTCCCTCCTAAGGTAGAGAGTCAACCCTTGCGTAGACCTCAACGACAGGAGTCTTCAGGGGCACCTCCGCCTAGGAGAGGGGAGGTACACAATACCTATAGACCATCAGATAAGGGCAAGAAGCCTTTAGCCAGCTCAGTACCACAGCAGTCGTCGCACACACCTGGGCAGTCAGCAGTACAGGATAGATCCTCCCGTAAGACTTCAGAGGGTCAGTTGTCCTTACAGGAGAGGCTCGATAAGGAATATCCTTTTAAGAGGGAAAGTGTGCAGAAGATATTTAAATTCCTTGTTAAAAATAACATCCTAATATTTCCATTTAATAAGAAGAAAAATAAAGAAGGACTGATAGAGCACCCATTATATTGCCCCTTTCACCGGCATACTGGGCATGTTCTTGAAGATTGTTTTGTATTCAAGGATAGGGTGGAGAGCCTTATGGCTAGTGGAAAGATTCACTTACAAGATAGTGATTTAGTGCAGCCTCAAGACAGTGGCTCAGGTTGTGCAAATGAATGCAAGCCCCAGTCAGTGTGGTGATTGATATCAGTTAGCAGAACACCCCCTTAGTTCTGGGGGGAGTGGCAGTTCACACTCTCTCGCAAGACAAGGGATATGACCAGACATGCAGTTCAGAGTTCAAAGACAGTTGAGAGGAGGCCTTAATAGGCCAAGTCGACAGTTGTCAGTTCAGCTCTTTTACCCGTTTCTTTTCCTTTATTCACTGTAGTGCCTATTGAGCGCACTTCCTTTCTTTCATAAATTAAAAAAAAAAAGAAAAAAAAAAAGAAAAAGAAAAAGAAAATATAAAAAAAAATGATGATAAAAAAAAGAGGGAAGCTCTCGGTTGAGCAAAGCCTGTTGCCCTTGTCACAGGAGGAACCCGGTAAAAATCTCTAAGAGCTCAAATTTCCCAAGTTTTTCTTTTCCTCTTCTTCGAAGCGTCTTGACGGTTGCTTCAAGGATGACCCTACACTTGCATTATTATGATTCTTTATGATTATAGTAATCTTCATTAGTGATGTGGTACATCTTGTTCTGGATGTTAACATCGCTTCCTTATAGGCTTAGATTTTTCTAAGGAAAGATCAGCCCCCTCTCCTACTCTTAATCAGTAACTCACTTTCCCATTCATATCTTGCTCTCTGCTGCTAGAGCGGTCTTATGGATGTAGCGATGTTGCTTTCATCTCTCACAGGGTCCCACCACTCAGTGTGGGCGTTACCGCTGTGAACTGTTGATGATTATTATTCTTAGCCATAGTTGTTATCCTCAGTGGCGAGTGTGTCCCCTCGCTACCTCGAGTTATTTCCCTAGTTGTGATGTAGTACATCTTGTCTCAGATGTTAGCATCACTTCCTCAGGAGCTTTGATCTTCTTACAGAAGATCAGCTCCTTAGTTTCTTTACCGACATGATTCCTCATTCATGCCCTACTCTTAAATAACAGAGTAGTTCTATGGATGAGTTGAGATCACTCTCACTTTTCACAGGGTCCCACTAGTTTGTGTGGGTGCTACCGCTGTGATCTTCTGTGGATTGTTAATCTTATTCATATTTATTATCCCTGGTGGTAGGTGTGTCCCCTTGCTACCTTGAGTTGTTTCCCCAAATTGTGATGTAGTACACCTAGTCCCAGGTGTTAGCATCGCTTCTTTGTGAGCGTTGATTTTCTAACAGAAGATCAATGTCCTAATTTCTTTGTCTACATACTTCCCTATCGGGACCTGACTCTTAGCTGCCAGAGAGGTCCTGTGGATCTGTTGATGTTGTTTTCACTTCTTACAGGGTCCCCATCAGTTAGTATGGGTCCACCACTGTAGTTCCTTGATAATTATTTCTCTTTGATATCATTTTCTTCTTCGCAGTGGGTGTGCTCCCTCGCTGCTTTAATTGTTGTCAATCTGGGATGGGATTGCCCCTCTTGCACTCTACTGAGGGCGTACCTCTTCCTGTTATTCTATGAGGTATTATTCTGATGTTTTTTTTCTCCTTTTCATGTGATATTAGTGTTGCCTAAGAAATTCCGCTGGCATTCGGATACTCGTGGCCACGACGATTTGTCCTCTACCACGTGGTAACCAAAGCGCTAGCTCGGGGTTCCTTAGACAACTTCTCTCTTAGAGTTTCTTTCACTTACCTTTCATTTCTCCCTCACATCCCTACACAGATCTATGTTAGGTTAGTGTTGAGGTGACTCTTTCCTCTCACATCACTGCAGGCATATGCGCCGGGTGATTGTGTTGAGTGTTCTTTCTTTATCCTACTGCAGGCATATGCGCCGGGTAGGGACTCTGCTGCAGGCACATACACCGGGCAGAGGTGACTTTTTCCTCTTCACATCACTACAGGCAGATGCGCCAAGTAATTGTGTTGAGTGTTCTTTCTTTATCCTACTACAGGCATATGCGCCGGGTAGGGACTCTGCTGCAGGCACATACACCGGGCAGAGGTGACTTTTTCCTCTTCACATCACTGCAGGCAGATGCGCCGGGTGATTGTTGAGTTTTCCTTTATCCTATTACAGACATATGCGTCGGGTAGGAACCCTGCTGCAGGCACATACACCGAGCGGGGGTGGAGTTTTCCCTGATTGTCCTACTGCAGGCATATGCGCCGGGTGGACATCAGACTTTTTACTTGGTTGAGAGAGCCCGACAGAGTCCCTGGGAGGCATTCCTCACCACTCTTTTCCCCTGATTGTCCTACTGCAGGCATATGCGCCGGGTAGACATCAGTCTTTACTTTTTACTTGGTTGAGAGAGCCCCGACAGAGTCCCTGGGAGGGCATTCCCCACCACTCTTTTCCCCTGATTGTCCTACTGCGGGCATATGCGCCGGGTAGACATCAGTCTTTACTTTTTACTTGGTTGAGAGAGCCCCGACAGAGTCCCTGGGAGGGCATTCCCCACCACTCTTTTCCCCTGATTGTCCTACTACAGGCATATGCGCCGGGTAGACATCAGTCTTTACTTTTTACTTGGTTGAGAGAGCCCGACAGAGTCCCTGGGAGGCATTCCTCACCACTCTTTTCCCCTGATTGTCCTACTGCAGGCATATACGCCGGGTAGACATCAGTCTTTACTTTTTACTTAGTTGAGAGAGCCCCGATAGAGTCCCTGGGAGGGCATTCCTCACCACTCTTTTCCCCTGATTGTCCTACTGCAGGCATATGCGCCGGGTAGACATCAGTCTTTACTCTTTACTTGGTTGAGTGAGCCCGACCGAGTCCCTGGGAGGCATACCTCACCATTTCTTTTCCCTGATTGTCTTACTGCAGGCATATGCGCCGGGTAGACATCAGACTTTACTCTTTACTTGGTTTAGAGAGCCTGACAGTGTCCCTGGAAGGCATACCTCACCACTCCTTTTACCTTCTGTTCTGCTGTTTCGATATGGTTAGGCAGATAGTTGGTCTACTTTACCTTTTTGCTCTTTATTTCACTGTTTTGATATAATCATGTGAACACCGAGTTGTCCACATTTACTATTCTAATATGATCAAGTGGATGTGAGATCCTTTACCTTTTGCTTTCTTCTCTATTCTGCCCTTTCTATAGGGTAAGGCAGATAGATGATCTACCTTCTTTCTCTGGTGGTACTCCTTGCTTTTCTTTGATTGTTATTCTTTACTATTTTGATTTGATCGAGTGATTGTTGGGTTTTCTTTCTCTTCACATCATCGTAGACATGTTCTAGATGATCACTGAATTTGCTGTAATTCTTTATATTTTCGTTCCGATTATGCTCATGCGAGCATAAGTCCCTTTCTCCTTCTCTTGGTCTGCCATTTCAATCTGGTTAGGTAGATAGTTAATTTTCTTCCCAGGGCTCTCCCTCACTATTTTGAGCTTGTTTAGTGAGCGTTGAGCCTCCTTTATTCGCTGTTTCGAGTCGATTAGATGAATTTCAAGTTTCTCTCCCATCTTCTGTCCCACCATGCCTGCGTGGTTGTATGATCATCACATGATTGAGTGATTGATTGAGTGCATGGTCATTGTGTGATTATTTGATCTTAAGGTGATCGTTGCATTTTGGATTGCTCATTATATGATTAGATAATTGTTGCCTATTTGGGTTTGTTGCATAATCATATAACTATTGCATAATTAGATGATTGTTGCATTATTGTGTAATCATTACATAGTTATATGATTGTTGTATAACTATTGCATGATTATTTGCTAATTATTATATGATTTGATATGATTAGAGGATTATTACATATTCATCACATGATTAAAGTGTGACTAGATTATTGTCATATGATTAGTTGATTGTGGCATGGACGTATGATATTTATTTGATTTCGATGGGCATCATACGATTGCGTGATTGCATGATTATGTAATCAAATTGCATGCTTGGGTGACTACTATGTGATTGTATGATCATAGCATGATGGGGCACCGATGCATGACTATATGATTGTGGTGTGGTTGAATGTTTCTCGAGTCTCTTTAATTGATCGTAGGATGTCATCTTCATAGCGAATCTCATTAGTTGAGCATAAGGTTGCACTTTCCTAGATGTAGGGAGGTCAACGCCAACACGTACGGTTCACTCGTTGTTCGCCGCACCTGTTGGGGGTCCGTTTGTTGACCTCGCTTTTCGCACTTAGGCCCTCGAGCACATTTGGTCGATTTAATTGAGCCTCGTCGAGTTCAATCCGAGCTCGCGTCAGCTCGAATTGAGTCGAATTGGACCCAATTAATTCTTATTAGGCTAGATTAATTCATTCGAACCTCGTCGAGCCTGATTCGAATGGGATTTGTACTTTCATTAATTAAATCCCGTCGAGCCTGATTTCAACTCAAATTTAATTTCAATTCAAGCCCATTTAACTTATCTAAATAATTTGAAATTATTTCTAAATCAAGAAATCAGTTCGACGGCCTCGATTTCGTCAAAGATTCGATCCTACTGTTTTGATATCCTTAATTACGATGTTTATTTCCTGAATTTGGCAGTCGGCATTAAGAGCATTCATCCTTAAGAAGGAAAGGAATTGATACCTCTCGGGAGGGCCAGCTACGTCTCTCCCAATCGAAACCAGAGACACCGAACCGAACCCCCTGCTCTCCACCGCTCTTGCTCACGAGAAATTCAGCCAGGCCTCCATCCCTCTCCGGTTCGCATAGTCTCTCCGACTCTCTCAGGTTTCCTCTCTGGTTCGCACAACACCATAGGCCGCAGCCTCTCCCCTCTCGGCTTCTCGCCGGCGAAGCCCAGGAAAAGGCCGAAGTCCCTTCCTCTCTCTTGCGTAGCCGACCCAGACGGAAGCCCCCGCCTCCCTCGCTCTCAGTCTTCTCGTGCTCGCAAGCTCCAGACGATAACCCTACTCCCCAGCCGGCCGATCTCGCTAGCAGCAGGCAACTCTTTCCCCTTTCTATTCTTCTTCTTCTTCTTTCTTCATAATTCCTGCATCCCCTTCTTCTAACCTTTCTTTCTCTTCCTTTTCTAATTCTTCTTCTGATTTCCTTTTTCATCTTCCTTTCCTTGTTCTACTTCTCCTCTTTCTTCTTCTTTAAGGATGGTTATGGCGAAATGATTAGCTTGTAGAGTAGAGTTGTGTAAAGCTGATATTTCCTTGCTATAGTAAGTTTCCTGCATCCTTTGGGAATGAAGTATTCCCCACTTTATAAGTATTTCATTTAGGAGGACAAGCCATATGACTTTGTGAGGTATGGATGTGCCTTATAATAAGGTTTATGTTGTTGGAGCTATGTTATTTGTGTATAAAATCTGTAGAAGATCATGCCTATAGATGAGTTATGCCATGTTATGCATTGATTTGTGTTATTTGAGAATAAGCAATTAGTGTAATTCATGTCATATAACCTAAAACTCTAGGTGTGAATGGGGGAGATCATGAGAAGTCACATTGATTCTTTGTTAAAACATGCATGTAAGGTGTTTGGTGAAATGCCATCAAAAGAAAATTGTGATGTTTTGGTTCAAGTTGAAGCTTGCTCCCTACTTTCTCTATGGTGTATTAGCTATCATTATTCTTAGAAATGATCTAAGCTCTTCTCCTTTGGCTTTATAGAGGCAGTGATGATAATGATTGTAAAAGCGAACATATCCATGTAATCATTGCATAGGCCTTTTTTTTTTTCTTTCTCTGTATTTATGTGGGAGGGTGTAGATATGTTAAGCTTGCATGATGGATTCACCTTCTTAAACAAGAATAAGAGTTTTTGATTTTTCTTTATCAGTTCTAATGATAATATATTAAGCTTGCATGATGGATTCACCTTCTTAAACAAGAATAAGAGCTTTTGATTTTTCTTTATCAGTTCTAATGATAATATATTAAGCTTGCATGATGGATTCACCTTCTTAAACAAGATTTCCAGTGGACTCCTATGAAATAACTCTTGTATTAAGAATCACGATGGTTGGATTAGTCATTGTTAGAAAGAAAAATATATGAGCAATATGACAATATGTATTCTCCAAGCTTTATTTTAGTTCGTTAGATTTCCTTTTTCTTGCCCATAGATTCAATAAAAATGAGTATTGATCATAGAAGTAATGTCTAAACTTCTTAAAATGCAAATCTAAGACAACAAATTTGAGAAGAAGGAAACACTTACATTTTCAAAGCAATCTATTTTGATATGAATAAAGTAGAGATCAAATTATGATTATGCTATATGGAGTAAAGTTGAATAGGAACATATTGCGGTGCTATACTATATCTTGAACCGGATTAATTTCCTGTTGCCTTAAAATCATGAGATCCAATAGCTGCTTACTAATGCCTATGTTATTGTCTTCTTTGATGGAGTTTTGAATTCTTGGCCAAAAGCATGTTTGTGGAAATTTAGACTGATAACCATGTCACGTGTGATTGAATGAGTAGGAATTTGGTTAAATCAACGATGTTTGTTTTTAAGTTCTTTTTTATTTGTTGGACATTGATCTGCATGCTTTAGATTTGGATTATTGTATTGTTGTTGAAGCCGCTCCATGCAAACATATTGTAAGACCCGGATACTGAGAATTCACGTAGAAAATTGGTGGAAGATTTCAGCTTCTACTTTTTTTTAAGTTGGCAGTATATTTTGGTTCTTTTTAAGTTAAAGAAAAAAAAACTTATTTCCCGTTTCAAGCACATCTATTTTGAATCCATATCATCTTTTTGTTTATAGGTTCTTTTTGTGGTAAATGCCTTCTCATTACTGTTACATGTGTTGAATCCTTGCCAAAATATGCATGCAAGGTATTTGTGTTAATGCCTATTAAGAGTTAGTAGAAGTCTTTCCTTTGATAAAAGAGGAGATTTGCAATTGTTTGAACATGTTAAGACTTTATGCGATGAATCGATGCATTAAGAAGGCTCACTTGTGTTGTTTGAAGGGGCATTGACATTATGTTTGCATATTATCTTCATTGAAATACTGAAATTTGTGGATCATGTTACAGAAATTTATATCTTGGAAATCTCTTGTCCAAATGCTCATATACACCTTGTGCTAAGAACACTTCTTTAAAATTAGGCCTTCCTTCGTGTAGGTTGTAAAAATTGGAGAGGTGATTTTGTCAAAACTATGTTGATATCCTTGAGATTTAAAAGCTTAAGACATGATATTTGGGAGAAGTGTTGTTTCCAAACGATATCATATTCATGCCTTGGTTCTATGTTTGGCTTTTCATTATCCCACGGTATAGCATGTAGTCTAATCCGTTAGCATACTTCATGATAGATTAGGTATCTTCAAGCATTAAGAATACATGCAATATGCTTGTAATAATGTCTATTAAGAAATGTGATACACTTTAACCAAGCAAAGACTTTGAGCAAGCATAGTTACACCTCATTTGTTCCATATTCCTAATGAGCCCATGAGTTTTGGGTTAAAAGCTTCTTTCTTTCTTTTTTTAAAAGTCTTCAATGCATATAGCTTGGATGATAAAGTCCGTTGGAAAGCCTTATGAATTATTATTTTTTGGTTATAAGGTTTTATGGGATGTTTCGTGTTGAGGAGCTTTATGATTCAACTTGTGTCAAAGGTTCTATGGTTTGTTTTATGTTGGAGGCCCTTATGAGTTGTATTTGTTGAGAGAGCTTTTCGAGTTATTTTGCATTGAGAAATTCTTTGATTTTATTTGTGAACGTTTTATGATGGAAAGCTTTACAAAACTTCCTTGTTTGAAAGTTTTCATGAGTACACCCCACGTTAAAGAAATATACTATTTATTTTGCATCGATAGAAGCTATTGTGGATTTTTGTATTGGGGAAGTTTTATGAATTGTTTTGTTTAAAGGTTTTGTAAGTTGTTTTGTTTTGAGATTCTTTGGATTGTTTTGGAGATTGAGGGCTTTATGAGGGGTTTTATGTTTGAGGAGCTTGATGTCAGGTGACTCTTTCAGTTCTCTTTTTATGGATGGATTTTCTTTCTCTTATTTATTTTTGGTTTCAAAGACGAGTTCCAAAAAGAAATGTGAGTTGAAAATTTTATTTGGGTTTTGGTTTCAATATCAATTTTTCTTCTTTGCTATTTTGAGTTCATATGGGGTGATTTGGGTCATTGTGTCAAATATTTCGATTGCTTTCTTAAAACGTGGGAACATCAAATAGCATCCAAATTTCCCTTACTCTTATTTGTATTTGGCTTAAATGCTGAATGGGAATAAGGGTGGGGCAAAGGCATGTTTGGACTTTGACAGGGCATGCCTATCAATGAGATGCTAACATTCCTTAAAAATAATAAATAAAGACTGTTTTTGTAACATTGTGGGGAGTTCTTAAAATTTAGACAGTCCTGGAGAGCAAACAGCCGAGCTAACATCCAGACGAAAGAAAAGGTATGTTTTTTACTTAATAGCATTTTATTTTGATTATTTGCATATTGAACATGATCCTGCTCTCATCCAATCTTTGTTCTTTTCTTTGTGCTTTTGCGAGGTACCTGTGGGAAAGCAAAGAAGGAGCTTTTAGGAGCACTAGACGAAGGAGCTTGGATAATCAGATCCGAGCATCAGTCGCCCCCATTCATTCTGGTGGGGGTGCTACGGGCGGTACCACCGGGTCGTAGCCCCCGGTGTAGTGAGTTTTTCTCAAAACTTAGATAGCCTCCAGGGAGCCTATCTGTGTGTACGTTCCCCTACCCTTTAGGACCTTATAGAAACTTCAATTATTAGATTATTTTCATGCCTCATTTTATTATAGATCCTTGAACCCAGTTACACATGTGCGAATGTCTAAGGGGTTAGAAACATCTCTTTATCTCCTATAACACTAGTGACACCTAAGGACAAAAATTAAGGATTGAGTCTTAGAGAACTTAGACTTAGGATGCATGCTCCCTTAGGATAGAAACATTAAACATAGAAAACCTAGTGACACGCCACCCTATGGCTAGTTTGCCTTAATTCATTAATAAAACAGTAAAATCAATCATAATCTAAATCAAAAAATGCATTAAAACACTTAATCTCTAATCAAACTACAACCAGCATACGAAATCACTAGGAGGTAAGACTTGAACATGAATTTGAGTTAAATCTCGCTAATTTATTTATCATCCTTTAATTAAATATTAACTAGATAAAAACCATTAAAATAAAATTAAATTCAAAAGAGTTATAAAATTGGAAAAAACAAACCTAACTCAAACCTAAAAGACCTTCTAATACGCTAACTTCAGAAAATCATAACTAATTACAGAAAAATTCAAATCAAGTAAATTAAAAAGCACTTAACTCTAATTAAAGTCTACTATTCATTAAAAATATTAACTTTCCAAAAATTAATCTAATTTGAAAAGTCAACTCTCCGGTCAACCGTAGTCCAATAAGTAGGGCCCGAAACTCTTAAAATCATAACTTTGCCTAGAAAACTCTAATTTCAGCAAACTAGCAGTCTAATTACTCATAGTAAGATCTAGTATTTAATAAAAACACTAACTCCCCTAGACCCAACCTGTTTATAATAATGACCTTTTTGGACCCCCTTAATCTAACTGATAGATGGACCCCGGACCTTCTAAAACTCGCTAATATAACTTAAACTTTAAAGATCACTATCATAACTATTAAAATAGATCTACAAACTAAACTAACTAAAAATGGACCCTAATTTACTAGTATTTGAACTTTAACCAAATCCTCCTTTTCAAACCTTCAACAAATATTAACACAAAACAACTCAAACCATCTACCCAATATAGGACCTATCCAATGCCACACAAACTTTCTACACACACGTAGAATTGATTGTTAGGGCACCACTTCTAGATCCAGGTTAGGCTGGTGTTTCCCTTCTTAGTTGTTTCCTGTGTTGTGATCGCTCTTGCATGTGGCACGTATGCTGGTTGATATGATTTGCTGTGAGTGTTTATTTTATTACTGCACTATCTTTTATCTGTGATATTGTTGCTTGTGCGTTAGATCTACCCCTAAGCTAGGGACGTTTTATACTGACTCAGTCTTATACAGGTGGCCACGCTCATGCAGCGCTAAAAATAAACGGGGGCTAATATGATAAATCATAAATTATAAATGCTTGCTACAGGTGCTCCAAAATGCTTAGCCCCCAAATGAATAAGAGCGTGGCCAAGTGTGTTTTCTTTTCTGCTTAAATATAAATTGCTTAGGATGTTGTTATACATATAATTGCTTGGGATATTTTTATTAGGATAACCTTGCAGGTTCAGTCCGGGTCTAGATTTTCCTTTTCATGATGTGATTTGTAATTCATATTGAGTTGTGAAAGTTTTCAAAAGTCTGGCATTTTAAGTACTATGTACCCAAAGAGAAAAAGAAAAGCCCTTCACAGGAAATTTCTTATTCATTTGGGTATCCTTTTGGAGGACAGTCCATAGAAGAACCAGGAGACGACCCACGTGAAGGCTTGAAGGTGAAGACTTGAAGATGAAATGCCTGGCTTTTAAGACTTGCGTCGTCCAGTAGGATTAGAATCCAGGATGTTGTCGGTGGGGCCTGGCCACCATTACTTTTATGCAGACCCTGGGTTGTACTTATACGGTACTTGCCGTGGACTGTGGACTCTTTCTTACTCTGCTCTGTGGATTTATATTGATGTGTTTATTTTGTGTGCGCAGTAGAAATTGCCTGCTTTTCTTAGATTTCTTTCTTGCATATGCTTGGCCTGATTTCGTTAGGCTCCTTAGGAACAAATCTTTTCTACTCGTAATAAAATTCTAAAATTTTAAGAATTAAATAATATAGAAACCTAACGAACTAGGGAATAGCCGGAATCGTCCGGGGTCGCATGCATAGTGATGCATTCTCTCCCTCCTTGCTATAAGACACTTCCTCGCCTGCGGGTAGAGTCCAGATAATCTGACCTATGAGGATGAGGTGCTGGATCTGGGGAAGTCTAGTCTTTTCCAAAAAAAAAAAAAACTATTTTATAAGCCTTTTTAAAATTCTATGCATATTTGATTTGAGATCGTTAACCAGCATGCATTGCATTAGAAACTAATTAAATTAAAATTTTAATTGCATTAGTCTTAGGAGCATACACCCTACATAAGTCCAGGGCCAATTAGGAAACTCTCTAGACGTCGGTCCTACTTCCGATAACCAAACTACCTACCCATCTTTCATAAAGACTTGGACAGCATGGATTTTATACGATTAGGTGGTTAGCTGGCTTTCCTTTTCAGGCAGGATATAAGCCCAGAATGCATTAGCTAGGACACGGGTGTTAGTGTTGCGTAGAACACTAAACCCACCATAGATTTAGGATTCAAGGCTACTATTGTTTCGTAGTATGCCTCATCAGTGGGTAGGTCTTCTGTCTTTCAGAGACCATAAACCCTACATATCCGCGTCACACGGATGACGCCACCTCCATCCTTCTCTTCTGCATGCTTCGAGTGCATGATTTACTTATTTTCTCCAGTTTCTTCTCACTACCTTAGTCCCTCCGGATGCTGATCTGAGCCGTGCATGTTGACTAAGCTTAGTTGAACCTTTCTTTCTCTTTGAGTAGGATTTCCTAGTCTTCGCCCTATGTGCCAATCCCAATTTGGAAAGTATAACATAGAATCCTTAATCGAGAGTATTCTCAGGCTCCGGCTTGAGATGTAATTAACCACGGGGGCTTGCGCCCGTGGGAAACCGAATCCCACTCTCAAATAAACCCCATTCGAGCTAATGTATCGGGTGGGGGAAACCCGTTGTGATTAGATCGTACATATTATTATCCATCGAGGTGCGCTGGTGAGAGCCACTATCCTCAATGGTTAATCATATGTGTGATCGAATCTGCCCTCCCATTGGCCAGATATTATCTCCCCTCACGGGGCGATGGTGTTCTGTGTCCTTTCGGAGGTCCACACCTGACTACAGTCTTTCGATCTCTATCATCTACTGATTATGATCTTTTTGGCCACCATCATCTGATTATGAGCCTTTAATCTTAGTCTCTCAGCCAAGGTCCTTCTGACCTCAGTCATCTGCTAACTATGGTCCCTCTGACCTCTATCACCTGACAATGGTCCCTTCAACCTCAATCGCTCGATTATGATCCCTCCGACATCTATTTCCTGATTATGGGGTCTCTGACCATAGTCGTTGGTCAAATATGGTCCCTCTGACCATCATTGCACAATAACAATCTCTCTGACCTCTGTCGCCCGTCGACTATGATCCTCATGCCACCTTCATTTGACTACGATCCTTTCAACCTCAGTCACTCACTAATAATCGTCTCGCCAACCTTTGTCACCCAACTATGATCCCTCTGACCATATTTGCCTGCCAACTATGGTCCCTTTGACCATAGTAGCATGACAACGATCCCTCAGACCTCCATCTCCATTTGACTACAGTCCTCAGACCACCATCACTTTAGTATGATCTTTCTAACATGAGCCTCTCTCTGACTATGATCCCTTCAACCTCTATTGTCTGACTATGATCCCTCTAACCTCAGTTGCCCGACTACAATATCTTTAATCTCAATTGCCCGACTATAACCCCTCCGACCTTTATCGCCCGACTATAGTACCTCTGATAATCATCGTATGATCCCCCAACCTATGTTACTAGTCAACTATTATCCTTTTGGCCCCAATCACTCATTGACTATGGTCCTAGAACCACTATCACCCAACTATGATTATTTGACCTCAGTCACTCACTAACTATGGTCCCTCTGACTTATGTCTCCTGGCTATGATCCCTCCGACCATAATTGCCTTCCAACTACAACCCCTTCGACCACCATCGCATGACAACGATTCCTCCAACCTTTACTGCCCACCGACTAAAGTCCTTCTGACTTCTGCTGTCCGTCGACTATTATCCATCTAATGTCTGTTGTCTGACAACGATCCCTCCGACTAGGGTTGTAAATGAGATGAGTCGAGTCAAGTAATGGTATTATCGAGCTGAGCTCGTTTAACTCACACTGAGATCAAATTGAGCTTATTTAATGTGCTTGAACTCAATTTATTGTATAAAATTCAAGCTCAAGCTCAGTTTGATTGCTCGACGCATTGTATAAAATTATTTTTTGGTTCTATCCCTATATCAAGGATAGGCAGAAGTGTAATAATCAAAAGAAGAAGGAAAAGCAGATGGATTTTAAGTTAAATTTTGTATTTATGATAAAAAAACAAGAATAAAAGTATTTGGATGAGATAACTTCCACGGACTTGTAATCTCTATATATTATTTATTTATTCTCTAATTTTTTGCTCAATACGACCAGCCATGGAATTGCAAGCATATAAGCTTACCTCGTAGCAATAGAATCACAGGCTTGAACCAGTCTAAATCGCCATCTAAGCTATCATTTTCATCATCACAATAAAGTTAGGGCACACAAATGAGGTCTCCCAAGACCTAGCCTTTACATATGCTCTTATCATCTCACACCTGTGCTTTTAGGAAAAAAACCTAGGGCGTATGCATATATTTCTAAAAAATTCTTAAGAAAAGGATATATTAGAAGCTTTTAAAAATAAGTTTTTAAATTCGAGTAACTCGTTGAGCTAATGAGTATAATCAGATTGAGCTCAAACTTGAGCTTATTTAGCATACGAGCTCAGTTATGACTCAAACTAGATAAGCTCGACTAGTGAGCTTGTTAGCTAGTCAAGTTTGAGCTAGTTTGGGTCACTTACACCCCTACCTCTGACCAACATCACTTGACTACAGCCCCTTCGACCACTGTTGCATAATTACGGTTCTATCTGTAATGTCCCAGAATCTAATTTGGAAGAATTTTTTTTATCTTTTAATTTATTCAACTAGAGCTTCCTAATTTTTTTTATTAATATAAATAGCAACAAAAATAAAACTATCGATCAAAACATTAATATATACATATATATTCCTTTCCCAAAAATGATATACACTACTCAGGTAAGAATTTTCACCAGTGCTTAAAAATTATGAAAAATTTAGTGCAATTAAATTACTATAATATATATGCTATAGTAAAGGCAGTTTGTGAATTGAACTTATAGTGACTCTTAAAAAATTTTATTTGCATAAGTCAAAATTTGGGCTATTACACTGCCAAATGGCCAACATTCTCTATAGAATAGCTCTCATATCTCTGGATTCTTTCAGCTCCAACCATGTGATGTGCTTTATATGATGTATATTTGTTATATTAAGCCAATACCTTCCCCCGAGAAAGGGCATCATTTGTTATTAACAACAAATAGTAGTGGAATCATTTTAACTTGGCAGGGCCCCATGATTTTCACTTTTTAAGATTTTTTCACTTAACAATTAAGGTTTATCTTATGACTCTTAAACCCCTCTTTCTTATTTATGTGTGTACTAGATTTTTGTATAAAGTTGGGACGGTAAATGCTACATCTCTCTACCACCATGAATGTTCTGGCATTTAACAATAGTCAAATAAATATGTGTAATATTTTTAAAAATAGAGCAGTGAAATAACTACCCCAAGTAGACCCTTAATTAAAGTATATGAATTATAATTATCCTCATAAAATGATTAAGATTGCACTTGTCATCATACATCTATGCACAACATGCATCATAATGAGGAGAGGAAAAAAGGAATATTTCAAATAACATGACTAATTATGACATCTTATCAACATCAAATTTCATAAGAACTAGCTAAAGTTGTTATTATTATAGTTAATGGTAATATTATGAATTCCCTGAAACTTAATGGTTATATTATGAATTCATATCATCTATTACATATGCATAGTCCTTAACATTTATAAGAGAAATTATACAGTAGCATCTCATACATGTATGAGTCTGACAATATCTTAGTAAAACTTTAATATATAGCTTAGTATATTTCCCAACTACTCATTAATGTTTTTATGCTTGCGACAAGCAAACACATATGAGTAAATGAAATGATGAGTTTAAATCCCAATGTAAAATAAAATTTGTAATATATAATTCTTTTGCATGGTGATAAGTCAGAAATCTAGCATAGTAATGTACTACTTCTATGTAACTTCATCATAAAATATATGCACAATAAAGAATTTGTCATATATAAAAAATCATCATAAGTCATGTGTATCAATAAAAAATATGATATATCACATAATGCTTAAGTTGTTACTCATAGTTGTAAATGCTTACATGTGGAATCATGACATCCTTATATATCATAATCATTTAAGTATTATAATTGATATAATAAGTCAAATATGTATGAAATATTATTAAGGTTTGGTACATAAATTATCTCAACATTCATTACATTCATAATTCTCTTTTTTACAACATTGGAACATGCAATGCCTTATTTCATACGCTCCATATGGGTTGATCATGTGGCATATTGAAATTTGAATTCCAATATTGCCTCAAAATTGATTAGATCTGAACCAACTCTAGAAGAGGTCATCACAACTAATAATCACCTAAATTTGAACAAGAGTCTTGAAATTTGAACATCAAGGACTATTCCTATTTGGAAGAGTCCAGCCTCTGACTCCTACTGTTGAAAGAATCTAGTGGCAATTGCCTAGTTAACACAAGTATAAAACCTCTACCCCTGACCCGCCTCCATTATCCTTAAGTGAAGTAGTTATTCTTATTCACATTGATAGGAAAAACCTCACTACTTTGGCTCATATTATCCTCTCTATGATATCAACCCTAATTCTCCTTAAACTTGTAGGGATATTATCCTTTTGCATCTTACCCATAATAGTCGTCCTTAAATTTAGCCATTCAGAAAGCACCAAGTGATCACTCACAAAGAAACTATTGTGTCAAAGGATATCATGTCATATAATGATGTTACATGCCTCATCTCCAAGATAAATGACCCTCATCACTCCCACTTACCAACATGACTCTCATTTTCTCAATTTTTGATCCATTTTCAATCACCCATAAGTCACTACATAACACAAATTTCCTCCTAGTTTTATATATATACTATAATATCTGATGTACTTATTCCTTATAAGGATGAATACTAAATGCTCTCCACATACCAAGAAATGAAGGATCAATCGCCTCATGCACCCATGCCTAATTAACACAAGTATAAAACCCCTACCCCTTAACCCTCTTCCACTATCCTTAAGTGAAGTGGTTCTTCTAAGTCACACTAATAGGAACAACCTCACTACTTTAGCCCAGAATTGTCCTCTCTATGATATCAACCATAATTCTCCTTAAACCTCTAGGGATATTATCCTTTTGCATCTTACCCACAAGTAATAGTTGTCATTCAATTTAGCCATTCAAAAGGCACCATGTGGTCATTCACAAAGAAACTATTGTGTCAAAGGATATCATGTCATAGAATAATAATACATGCCTCACATCTTAGAAAGATGGCCCTCATCGCTCACACTTACCTACATAATTCCTTGTTTCTCAATTAAAAGTCCATGTTCAATCACCCATAAGTTGCCACATACCTCAAATTTCCTCCAAATTATACATATATGCCACAATATATGATGTACTTATTCCTTATAATGATGAATACTAAATGTTCTCCACATACCAAGAAATGAAGGATCAATCACTTCATACCCATCCATGATGCTATGCATCATCTCTACATGATCATCATGTTAGTGCCACCTAAATTGTTTGGTTGTGTTTAGTGAAAAAATTTATGATGTAATAACCTTTTCTACAGTGTTGAGTCAACTTACATTGACTCAAATTTAACCTAGTATGACTTACAAGTTCATTGAGTATCTATTAAATCTTTGTGAATTTTAGAGTTAATTTTATGTCTAATTTAGCTATAGAGGGGTTATAATATGAACTGGAAAAGAGAAAATAATAAATAGAAAAATTCTTCTTGGGAGAGCTATGGTGCTTCCGTCTTTGTTAGTCAGTGAGCTCTTGGGACTGGTGCAACATTGAAAGGCTATTGTTGCAATACTAAAATCTCTATTCAGTACTAAAATTTCCCCTAGGAATGGGTGTTATAACACTAGACTCTTTATTTGGATGTCTAAAAACTTTCATTGGGAGCACTATAGTGCTAGAAATGATAGCACTAGGGTGATATATAAAAAATATCAAAAAGCACTTCACAAATAAATCATTCTTTCATTTGTGGTAAGTAATTAGAGAGAGAAGAGTGTAAAGGCCATCGTAGCACTGATCATAGAACTTGTTATGACCAGAATTGGATCTGGTATGTCAATAGGTTCATTCTTTATCTCTATGAATGTTTTTATATGTATTTTTTGCATTGGATTAATTCCTAAGGGTCAAGTGTATGAAAATCTACATCTACGTAAAAATTTCATCGAAGCTCCATGATACTGAATTCTAGGCACTGCGATGTTGTCCCCTCCATTTATGGGTAACAAAAATAGGTTCTTTGGGAGAGCTACAGAGCTGAGGTCTAAGCATTATGACACTTATTTATATTATGGTATGTTTTTGGTCTCTAGGAGTGCAACAGTGCTGATATTTGAGTATTGCACCTCCAAACTCTTTGTATTTTGAATAGAAAATAAAATTTGTTTGCACCACTATGGTGATGTAACTAGATTTTTTATATATATCAAAATCCACTAAATTTTCTATTGCCATTTTATTTTCATAGTTGAAAAAGTTATTCGGATCTAGATATGCTACATTTACCACATCTCTATTTTTAATAGTACAGTTTTATGCATTTTTTGGAGTTTAATAACACATAAATGAGAATATTATGATATATATGAAAATTTTAATGTTTAACTTTTGGTATGTTGTTATTTTTACTATTTTGGTCATTTTGATATATTTCTTCAAAATTTTCATCGAGCATTTCTAATCACACGGGATTTTGAGTATTTGTAATGTGTGTCTGAGTTCTAATAAAATTTGTTATGAAAGGATAAAAGCCTCAAAATTCTTTGTAAATGT
Source organism: Dendrobium chrysotoxum (assembly GCA_019925795.1). Classification (NCBI taxonomy): domain Eukaryota; kingdom Viridiplantae; phylum Streptophyta; class Magnoliopsida; order Asparagales; family Orchidaceae; genus Dendrobium; species Dendrobium chrysotoxum. The sequence continues at coordinate 52,340,904 of CM034306.1, read as the reverse complement.
CATTTATGAATAGTTTTATTATTGACAATTGTTGAAGTGTGTGTAAATTTACCTTGAAATTCTGATTGCTTTGATATAAATGTGCAATTCTTTGTATTTTTGTTATATGTTTGATGTTATTTATATTGGGAAAAAGTGTGATGTTTTATATATCTATGTGATTGAATATGTGTGGACAGATAATGTCAAATGTTATTGATGATATATGTATCCAAGTGGAGTTATAAGAGTCTAATTTCTAAATGAAAAAAATAATGATATGCACCGAGAATCATAAGGTTTTGATATTGAAGTGCCATGCAATTCAACAATTATGTTATGCACAGGGAATTATAAGGGCATGATTCTGTATATGTTTTATTATTTGTGAAATATTATGGGGTATAAGGCCTAATAGACTAATCTAATCTGAAATGATTATGATTGAATCTGATGTTATGTGCTTAATTATACTATCTATGAACTTGTGTTATTTTTATTATTTGATAGCATTGTTATGTTGGTACTATTATGAACCTTTTATTACTCTACTAGATGTTTCGATATGAATAGTTTATTTTTTATAATTTCTAAATGATAAGGTAATGTGGTTGTTTACTATTTTATTTGTTATTAAGAATTTAGGAAGGTTTAGTGTAGCCTACTGAGTGGTGGTTTGGTCATACCTATTTCTTTTCATCATGTGTTAATTTTAGGCTAGTGAAAGGGAAAGAGATAGGTTGTGTGATAACCTAAAAGTGTGAAATAAATTTATTTAAAAAATATAAAAATTTTAAAGTAAAGCATTGCAGTGCTAGGACAATAATAATATTTTTATATATTTTTTATTAAAAATATCCCTACCTCACCCAACTGCCTCCCTCACTTGGTTGCTTGGCCAGGAATAAATTAAAGGAGGAGAAGAAGATAAAGGAGAGAGAAAGGTCTTTGGATCTTATTTGCCCGTCATTTTTATTGCAGATTTATAAGTAACTATCTTCTAATTTTTGTTTTGATTATTTTAATTTCTATGGATTTATCTCTCCTAAATCTGTCAAAAATATATTATATTATGATTTTATAAGCTTTCACTGCATAACTTTTGATAGGTTATATATTTGATCATTTTAAAAAATATGCTATAATTTTATTATATTTTCACTGGTTAAATATGTGTATAAGAATTTTTGGATAAAATGAGTAGGGAAAAGACATATTAAAAATAGGTTGAAAAGTGTTATATTATGATTTAACATGATAAGGCTGCAAGATAATATATATTGAAATGATTGATATGATTGAGTTATGCAAGAATGTTTGCTACTAGTTTAAATCAGATAGGATGTATGGATATGATGTACTAATTGATATCAGATATATGATATAATAATCTCATGTGATATCCTCAAGATTCATGTGGTCCACTAATGGGAGTCAGTAGATAGAAGTCATAAGAAGTTGGAGATTGATTGATAGTTATAAGAAGTTGGGGTGATTGATTCATGTGATTTAAGAGGAGTTATAATGAGTATATTGATTGGGAGTTATAAATGCAGGAGAAAGATACCCTCTTGTGAAGATATGAATATTGTTACTGATATTAACACTATATGGATATTAATATTACAAACACTAATCACTGTTATTGATTACTATTACTGATTACTGTTACTATGACTGACACTAAGAATATAGATATTGTTACTAATACAGTTCTGTTATTGATATTATGAATGTAAATGATAGATTGATGTAAGCTAAATTAATGATAAGATTGAATTGAATTGAATTGATTGAGTAATAAAGATTGATTGATTAACCGGTTGATTAGAGTTTATGGTGAAAGAATGAAACAGAACTGACAGAGATATTATATGTTATAGACCAATTATTGATACAGATAATCGTATATATACATTAATCTCTATTTTTATAGGATTTATAGCATATTGTTATTCTCTTTTACTTTGCATTAATTTCAGTTGTAAAATTTTGGTTACTTGCTCAGCTATGTGCTCATTATATAATTTTACATGATTTTAGGTAAAGTTAAGAATTTTATGATATAAGGCTCTGTACAATATGTATAATGTATTTCGCTATACACAAGAAATTGGTAAGCTCTAGCTAAATGACTAAGTTGAAAGACATGCAATTCTTTCAATATAGATCCCGAAGCATGATATGTTAAGTAGATAGAGATTTCTAATTTCTCTTGGTTAGGTTTTGGTAAGTGAGTTCTTTGTCAATCATGACGTATATTTGATTTTGCACCATGATTGATGTGTACATGGACTTTTTTTTTTTGTATAGCATTTTTAGTTAATTTTTATATTATTTATTTGATATTTTAATGGCTCTATATTCTATTATTAAATGAAATAAAAAAAAATTCCTTCCAAATAGATCCTCGGAACTGAATTGTTATAATATGACATGATGTGACCCATTTGGTATATGATTTTGTCAGATTGGGTTGTGACAAGAAAAGAGATTTTTAGAGAGAAGAAGTAGCATTTGGAGATCTTAAAGCTGATTTTATTTGAAGGGCCAATTGAGAAAGTTATCTAGCTCAACCATGTCATGCTCCAGAATCTAATGGAAGAATTGTACTTAATGATAATCATCTCATTATCAAATTTAACATACTAGAGATAACTAAATATCCAAAAAATTAGGAGAAAAAATAATTAAACATTCATATTTCATCCTAGAAGAATTCATGCATAATAATCCAATACACTTTTCATGCCATCAAAATACATATATAACTAACCATATTATCAGAAGGATACCTCAAAGTGGACATACCCCGAGTCAGGCCATGACTTTACCAACTTCTAGTCTACTCGACATCAACTTTACCTTTTCCTAAAATCACATGAATACATATGGTGAGTAATTACTTTCTTAGTAGGCATTATGAAACCTTACTAAAGCATTCAATATTCCTTATTTAAATTAAATAAGAGTGATTAGAAAGTTTTACCATTTAATTAAAGTAATGTGATGGTTATAGAAAGTTTTATTCATAACATGATTTATATTGTATACTTAATTATCAACAAGAATTAGGTGTCAATATCATAAATTCATTAACTTATGAATAGTAATACATGAACTTATAAGTGGCATTGACTTGATTTGTTCTTGAACTTACATGTATCAATAACATGAAGTTTCATTCAAATGTGTACTTTACCTTAGGATAGAACACATGAATTGTATGTAATTTATGCAAAACATGATTCATGCACATATTCTGATGCTTGCTTACAAATCAAACTCCACTTATATCTCCACTTGATCATTCTCACATATATTCAAGGTAGATGGAGACATGCCTAATTCCCCTTATAACTCTAATTTCACTTATATCTTCACTTAATCATTTCACATTAATTCAAAACATATGGTGGAAGACATGAATATATACATGTAATGGCCCTTATAACTTTACTTATATTACACTTATATAATCTCCCATATTCTTCAAATTTGCCATATGAACATGCATTGTTTTATATGAACCTAAAAATATTGGCATATTCAACAGGTATAAATTACATTTAACATAATGCATGAATGCATAAAAGTAATACATGTATGATAATTCAGTAGTATATATGGGGAAAAACTTATACACATATTCAATAGTAGCAATTTAGAAAATCTTTCATAAGAAATACTTATAACATTTTTTCAAGGCTTTATATTATATCTATGAGCAATACCACAATATATGCTTCCTATTGGAGGAGGCATCATGGTCATTGCTACCTATTTATTGGATAGTGTTTCAAGTGTGGTTCGTTGAGCCATAGGAAAGCTAAGTATCCTCCGAGGGCACCAAAGGAAGGGTTTGGTACTAGATTTGAGATAGAAAAGAGCATCCTCGTCAAGAGTTATTATTGAGGGATCATTAAGTAGAGGTGGTGCTAAATTTGTTGGGAGGTACAAAGAGATTTTGGTGTTATAGTCAGTGCTGCTTCTGTACAACCTTATGTCTATAGCTTAACCCAATAGGAGGCAAAGGATGCACCTGATGTTGCAACAAGTACTACTCTTATTTCTACACAATCTTATAGAATTTTATTTTATTCTGGAGCAAGTCACTCTTTCTTGTTCTAGAAATTTCTATATTTTTTAATATAATTAATGTTTCCTTGTTATCTGGGTTGACTGTTATGTTGCCTAATTGAGATTATTTGGTTACAAGTCAAGTTTGTGCCTATGAGATTGAGATTTCAAGTAGGAGTTTAGAGTTTGAGCTGATTCTATTACCCTTGATGGAGTTTGATGTTATTATAGGTATAGATTGGTTAAATAAGGGCTTAGATTGATTGTAGTAAGAAGAGAGTAGTGTTAGGTGTTGGTTAAATAAGGGCTTATTTTTAAGCTGTTAGAAAGTGTGTTGTCATCTTTATTATCGGCCTTGTAAGTTGATAAACTATAGAAACAGAGAGTTCTATATTTGTTTTCTATGTGAGAAATGGGAGTAATTTTTTGGAGTTGTTGGAGATGTCCCTATTGCATGAGATTTTTTAGATGAATTCCTTAAGGAGTTGGTGTAACTATCTCTGAAGAGAGAGGTGGAATTTTGTATTAATGTAATGCTGGGTACCTCTACTATTGTAAAAAATCCACATGAAATTACACATAAGGAATTACAAGAATTGAAAGTTCAATTGTATGAGTTATTAGATAGAAGTTTTGTTAGGCCTAGTGGATCTACACAGGGTGTACCTATATTATCTGTGAGGAAGAAGGATGACACAATATAAATGTGTATTAATTATTGAGAATTGAATAAAATGACCATCAAGAACAAGTATTTGTTGCCCAGGATCCATGATTTATTTGATCAGCTGGAAGGTTCCTTTGTCTTTTTGAAATAGATTTGAGATTTAAGCATCATCAATTGAGAGTGAAGAAAAAAGATAAAATAAAGAAAACTTTTAGAATCCATTATGGCCACTATTGGTTTTTAGTCATATCTTTTTGGGTGACGAATTCACTAGTAGTATTTATGGATTTGATGAAACAAGTGTTCAAGGACTATTTGGATCGGTTAATTTTTTTGTTATGATATATAAGTGTATTCAAGGCAGAGGAAGATCCTATGACTTATTTGAGATTAGCTTTAAAGACTTTATGGAAGTATCGGTTGTATACTAAGTTCTTGATGTGAGAATTTTGGTAAAGATCAGTAGCCTTTCTAGGTCATGTGGTTAGTAGTGATGAGATATTTGTGGAACCCTAAATGGTGTAAGCAGTGGCTGATTGGTCAAGGCCAACTTCAATGGTATGGTAGGATATTACAAAAAGTTTGTTAAGAGATTTTTGTAGATTGAAATCCCTTTGATAAGATTTACATACAGGCTGTGTCTTTAGATTAGACATCGGAGTCTAATTATTTTGTGTTAGCATCAGTCATGACCATCCCGTCTGGTGCTATCAATTTTTAAGTGCTTAGTGATGCTTCTATAAGAGGTTTGGGATGAGTTTGTTAGCAACATGGGAAGGTTGTAATGTATGCTTCCAACTAGTTGAAGTCGCATTAGAAGAATTATCCTACTCACAATTCGGAGTAGGCAGTCATTATGTTTGTAGTGAAAATTTAGAAACATTCTTTATATGGAGTGAAATGAGAAATTTATACAGATCATTAGAACTTGAAATATGCTTTCACTCAAAAGGAGTTAAATTTGAGGCAAAGGAGGTGGTTTGAGCTGATCAAGGACTATGACCTCAATATTATTTATCATTCTGATAAGGCTAACATGGTGGTTGATGCTTTGAGTAGGAAGTCTGTTGGAAGGATAGCTTGTATGATCACATCTAAGAAAACTTTGATTTAAGACATGGAAACATTAGAATTAGAAGTTGTTTGTTCATCTAATGTAAATATAGGTGTTCTTTCTTGAATGATTATTTAGCCTTCCTTGTAGGAAAAGATTAAGGAGGCTCAAAGACTGGATGATGAGTATATGAGATTAGTTGATCAAATTAAATTGGAAAGAAGATATGAGTTATATGTGGATGAATAAGGTATTCTAACCTGTGGAGGTCAATTACAGATTCCTACCAGTGGTGAATAAGGAATGATTTTCTACATGAGGCCCATTATTCTGTACACACCATCTACTTAAAAAGTAGAAAGATGTATCATATTCTAAAACTAATATTTTGGTGGCCTAAGTTGATGTGTAATGGGGTTGAATTTGTTTCAAAATATGAGATCCACTAGATGGTGAAAGTTGAACATCATAGGCCAAGTGGTTTATTGCAGCCTTTATTTATTCCAAAATGAAAATGGAAAGAAGTTATAATGGGTTTTGCTATGGGATTCCTAAGATCAAAATAAAATCATGATGTAATATAGGTTGTCTATTAAAATCAACACATTTCCTTCATATGAGATAGATTATTTCTATGGAGAAGTTGATATAGTTGTATATGTGGGAGATTGTCAAACTGTATGGAATACCTAAGGTTATCATTTCTGATTATGATGGTAGGTTTATTTCTAGTTCGTGGAAAGGTATTTAAAAAGGTTTAATAGTTAAGTTGAAGTTTAGTATAGCTTTTCAGTCATAAACTAACTATCAGTTTGAGAGGACCATTAAGGTGCTTGAGGATCCATTGATATTATGTGTATTGAAGTTTGGAGGAAGCTGGGAAGATCATACCCCTTTGATTGAATTTGTGTATAATAATAGTTCCCATTCAAGCATTGGTATAACTCTATATGAAGCATTGTATGGTAATAAGTGTAAGACACCTTTGTTTTGGATAGAGTGTGTGAGAGGAGGTTAATTGATCCTGAGTAGTTAGATGGTGCTAATGAGAAGATTAGGTTGATCATGACAAATTGGTTGGAGCTCAAGACAAGTAGAAGAAGTATTTTTATCTGAAGCATCTTGTAGTTGAATTTTAAGTGGGTACTTTGAAGGTTCATGAAGGTTGTTAAATCTTAAGAAATTAGCCTGAGGCTCACCAAGAGGGGGGTGAATTAGTTATTTAAAAAAAATTTCCAACTTTAAAATAACAATGATAATATTTTTGAGAAAGTTTTCAGAAATTAAAAATAACAAAATCTAATTGATTGCAGAAGTGAATAAGTTTATCGAAAATATTGATTTAACTATGATGATATTTTAATTTATGAAATGAAGCGATAATCACCGATTTTCCCAAGCAGTTATAACATAAATAAAATGCAGAAAATAAAAAAAGTGCGAAAATGAAAAAATAAACCAGAGATTTTTATAGTGATTCGGTCAACCTTGACCTATGTTCACTCCCCGGAGTCTTCCACTTCGAGAATTATATTAACACTAAGTGACTCTTCTTTGGCTCCCACAGTAAGATGGAGAAGCCCTTACAGGCTCACTTTCACCAAACCTAATACGGTGGAGTGACAGACACTATGTCGTCTTCCTGGTGATGACAGCGGACCTTGACTCATTTTTCTCCCTCCTGGAGAAGGAAGGTAACCTTAGCTCCTTTTTCTCCCTCGTGGAGAAGGCATTGTACCTCGAGGACTTGACCTAGAAGCCTCTCTCCCTAAAGAGCTTCCAAAGACTCACCAAGGCCATAGGAGGAGCAACAGTGTAGCTAGCCCATAGCAACCGTGTGATCCTCTCACACTCCTTCTCCCTCCGCTCAACCTCACCTTCTCCTTCCTCTCAAACCCTGGACTTCTAAAAAGCTTCTCTCTCAGAGTGCCTTCAGCAGTCACACAATCCTCTCAAAATTACAAAGAGAATCTCCAAAACTTACTTAAGTACTGGGTTTCAAGAAACCCTAAAAAATTAAGTTAGTTGTCACTGTTCGTACAATACGATTTGAGTTTGTATAGTACAATCAGTTCAAAACTAGTCCCATCCAGTACGATGTAAAAAAGTCATTCAACTGAACTATATAATTTTTTGAACACATCATATAGTACAATTCCTGGGACGACTGGAAATCATCTTAATCAATCATCCCATATTGCTCTCATCGTACAGTACGGTTAGTTGACTTCAAGTAGGTCGTCCAATACAATATGAATATCGTAATGTATGATTAGTTTATAAATTATGGTTTCATTTGGTATGATCTTTGGGACTACCAAATTTTATCTTTGTTAATCATTTGGTACGATCACTATCGTACAGTGTGATCAGCTATCATTAATTAAATCATAATTTGATTGACTAATTATGGGGGGTAACTTAAGTAAAATTTTAAATATTCATACTATACAATTAGCATCGTACAGTACGATTAGTTCAAAAATCAAATTTTAAAATCTTACTTAAATTAATCTGGAGGCTAGGGTTTTCAGATCATAATGAATCATATAGTATGATTGTAAGTCGTACAGTATAATTAGTACAAGAAATTTTAAACTTTAAAATTTATCTCACTCTCCCTGTGTGTGTGCATGATCACCCAATTGCATACACTATTATGTGGATAGACTCAAGAAATAAAAAATAAAGAAAAATAAAATTATAGACTTTATTTACTTGAGATTTTTATTCTACCCATTCTTGAGCTTTCAATAGCCTTGAGCAGTACATGTCTTACCTGTAATGTTAGTGCTCACAGATAGAAGAAATATCTAAAATATTTAGTGAGAAACGTAACAAGTCAATCAATAATGTTTGTGATCATTAAAATCACAGACTAGGAATCCTGGATTGCAACATAATTTTGTATTCCTAAATATTATCCCTTTGAAGGGCATAAGCATATTTGGTAAAGAAGGAAAGCTAAGTCCAACATATATTGGATATTTTGAGGTGATTGGTAGAGTTGGGAAATTTGATTACAAGTTATTATTACCATATCATATGTATGATATACATGAAGTGTTTCATGTGTTTATATGTGTTTCATGTGTCTGTATTAAGGAAAAAGATTTCTAATCTAGAATAGAGTTTTTGAAGATGAATTGGAAGTACAACTTGATTTGACTTATAGAGAAGAATATGAACATGTTCTGGATTATGATGTGAAATAGCTAATGAATAAGCAAATCCATATGATTAAAGTTCAATGGAAGCATATCTTAGAAAGATAAGCAACTTGAGAGAAAGAAATTGAGATGAGACAGCTTTATCTTAATTTGTTCTAACTACTAACTCAAAATGAAACGTCAATGATGATATTTTTTAACGAGAGAAGAATGTAATAATCACTTCTATAGTACTGAGTTTACCTGAGTTGACTCGAATTGAATTATGGAAGAATTATACATTCATTGAGCACCTGCTAAATCTTTAGGAATTTTAGAGTTAATTTTGTGTTTAATTTAGCCATAGAGGGGTTGTAATTTGAAATGGAAAAGAGAAAATAATAAGTTAAAAAATTATCCTTGGGAGCACTACAACGCTCTAGTTGTAGCACTGCAACACTGCCCTCTCTATTTATTAGTGAGCAATTAGGAGCACTGTGATGTTGAAGTCTCTGTTTGATACTAAGATTTTCATTGGGAGTGTTGTGATGTTAGGCTCTCTATTTAGATGTTAGGAAACTTCCATTGGGAGCACTGCTATGTTGGGGATGGTAGCATTGTAACGCTAAGTTTATAAAAATTAAAAAGCACTTCTTAAAAAATTCATTCTCTCATTTGGGGAAATCAATTACAGAGAGGAGCTAGAATGATTTTTAGAGAGAAAGTTATTTTTGGAGATGTTAAAATCAATTTTATCTATATACTAGTTGGAAAAGTTATTCGACTTGAGGTAGGTTATTTATGCCTTACTTAAAAATTTAGTTTCATCATTTTTGTGGTCATTTTGGTATTTTATTTTATTTGGGTTTACGCAAGCACAAATTTATGAAGATTTAGGAAGTTTTCACTGTGTAACTTTGGTATTGGGTAGAACAGAATATTTTGGTCATGTTGACAGGAAAAATGTAAATTCTCACCGATTATTTTGATTTGTAAACTATTTTAAATATTTTATAAGTAAATTGACATTTATTAAAATTACTATAGCATAAAAAATGCTTTAAACTAATGTTGTGACCATTGTCCATGAATAAGTTTCTAAATTGTCAATGTTGAATGTGCATATAAGTTTATCCCGTGTATGGTACTATTTTATTATACCTTTCAAATTTCATGTATTCTTGTATCTTGATAAGTGGTTCTCATATATGTTGAATATGTTGTTTTTTCTATTTTCATGTGATGAGACTAATATGATATGATCATGTGTTGCAGGATATATGGAGGAAGAGGGAGAAAGGAGGAAGTGTAAGTGGTGGTTGTATATGTTTACATACATCAGGAGTGGAGTTAAAAGGGTCTATACATACATGATACATTTGATCAGATTTGAGATGATCAAGAGGAGGTATAAGTAGAAGAGGAGTTATAAGGGGGTTTGAGTAAATATATGCAAGTGTAGGTATAAGAGAAAGTGGGGGTATTATGAGGTGTAGGGGAAAATGGGAAGCATAAGTGGAAGTGGAGTGCAAAGAGGCATCAGGAAATGTGATATGTGTTATGTATTAGTATGGTATATGTTATATTATATTATGTATTTCATTTATTATATCATGTTCATGTGAACACTCATATTATCTTTGCTAACATGTTCTTATTGTGATTTGAGATGCAACAATAATTATTTTGATGCAGTTATGTTAGTAATAACACTTGACACAAGCAGTGTTGTTAGTTCATTTAAAAAAGCATATTTTTTCATGTCTATACAATATTCAATTGTTATGAAGTTTTATTTAATTGTAAAATTTGAATTATTTAGTAGGTTTCTCGTAGCCTACTAAGATTTGCTACTTGCACATGTTATTTCAGCAAAGGGTAAGATCTTGGTCAAGTAGGACCAGCTAATAAGGGTTGCAGTACAGATTGCAACTATGTTTTTGTATAAGAGCATTCTTTAAAAATTCATTGGTTTTATGCATGTTGGATGATGTGAGAAAATTGATACATGGATTATTATGCATTATTCTTTTGGTGATATGAATGAAATGAAAGGGTGATGTAAATGTTTGAGAATTTCTATTATTTGATTATTTTAGATATTTCAGATTGTTAAAATTGAAGAAATAAGAATATTTTTTTCAATTAGATCTTGGGGCATGATATATGAGAACTAACAATTGCTTTGTATTGTTCTTCTCCAATGTACAGTTTAGTTCTCTTCTTCCCTATAGTGGATGAAGGCCAACAAGGTTGAGGCACGTAAAAATAATTGTGCTAGTCTCTTATTTCTAATTTATCTTTTCTTAATTCACTCTACCCATTTACTATAACACAAATCCTCCAACATTAGAGTAATTTGACTTAACGGATCACTATCTCTATACCATCTCTTCGTTTGCTTAAGAAATCCCAATGACAGAACTTAGGTCTCATCTCCATTTTCCCTATTCCAAGATAATTTTCTCTCATCCATATTGATAATGATATTGTTGAGATATGAGATCTTTCTAGTAACCTACAAAAGCTTAAGGAGAAAGGAGGTAAATAACCAATGTGTCATTCATTTTGCATGAGTTTGAGATTGTTCAAGGGTCATTAACTTTTATTCATGATGGATGTTGGTATCACAGCTTTTGTATGGGCCTTTGATGATGGGAAATAACTAATGAAAAAAGCATTGCTTTCACTTGGCTGAGGTACATTTAAATGTAGAATTTATTAGCTAAATTTGGTTTCATTAGTAAAAAGCTCCATACATTATGGAAACTAAGCTATGATAGTTGGAACATATTTTGATACCTGAATCATGGTTAGATGATTAGTTGAGATGTATTAATGAATCAATTCTAATGAATGCTTTTGTTGGTGTGATTCTCTATATAATTATAGTGATATTAGATATGCTATTTTTTGCATGGTCGGCTTCTATTAGTAATTTAATTTGCATAGCCTTTATGGTTTTTGCTCAAGTAGTACACTATGATTCATAAGAACAATTATTTTGGGTTACTTTATTTCAGCATTTCTTTTGTGTTATTGCAGTACGACCATGATTTTGATGATTATCATGTAGGTTGTGCTTGCTTTGTTTAGGCTTCATTTGGGATGGCTTTCTTATTGCTTTATAATACTGTTTTTAGTACAAAAATCTCTTGAAAGCAGGAAAAAATCAGTGGTCTAAAGTTGTCCCAAATGAAGCCTTAATTCCCAATATTAATATACTTCTCATCTTATTTATCCAGTTCATTTATTTTACTTTACAATAATACTTGACATTCACCTAACTCATTTGCAGGATGAACTATAAGAGTCCTTCATCAAAGCACTGCCCATCTGTCATTGGAAAAGGAGACTATAGTATCGTCATATGCCTACCATGTTAGTATATTTAATCTATGAAATCATGAATGCTCTATTAGTTAAATTGGATATGTACGAGTATGAGTATGTAATAACTTTTATCTATTCTTATTCATCAATTCATTATCTATCCTTCTATATTTTATTAATGCATGCATCAATATCATTAACTTCATAAAATTATAACTATTAATTTATTTGGTAAAATTCAATAAGATTATAGTCAAAATATTCATAAAAATCATATCTATTATATACAAAAAGTTATACGGTAAAAGTTTATTAAGAGAAAATTACATTTTTTATCACTTTTGGGTGGATTTAAATTGTGAAACACAAAATCACTAAAAAAAGACAGGATTTGACTTACTTTCAATGATCATAAGATTTTTCCCAACTATTACGACAAATAAAAAAGATATGAAGGTGACTTCCTCTCTCTCTCTCTCTCTCTCTCTCTCTCTCTCTCTCTCTCTCTCTCCCCCCCCCCCCCCCCCCTTTCCCTCTTTTTTTTCTCTCCTCTTTTAACCGGCCATGCATATAAATGGGGGAGAGGTAGAAAATGGAATAAGATATTTATATTAAAAAAATAAAAGTTTTTGCCTACTGCTGAGGTGCTTAAAACCCTCTGCCGTAGTGCCCAATTAAATCCCAAAATTTTAGATAACTCAGCATCTTGACGATACTTTCCCAGAGCTTCCCAGCACTGTTGCACTCGCAAGCACAGTGCTGCAGCACTTTAACAGGAAATTTTTTTGAAAATTCAAAATTAAAATTAGTTTTATTACAATTAGCTTGTGTTATCTTTTGTACCCTCAAGTCATTATGTTGATCACAGAAAAAAATACATTGTCATTAATACTCAATGCCAACTTTTTATCGATTATTGTCTGACACTATCATATTGGTGTCTAGGGGTGCAAATGAGTTGAGTCAAGTCAAGTTGTGGCATTATCGAGCTAAGCTCATTTAGCTCACACAGAGCTTGAACTCGAGCTTGAACTCGACTCGTTTATGATGCTCAATTTTTTGTTTTTAAAAAACATTTGTAAATTTTAATTGTATTTTAAAACAAAATATATAATTTTAATTGATTTATTGATTTTCACTTTAAATAAAGTAAAAAAAAATATCAAAGTGAATGTCAAAATGAAACTTAAATATATATGAAGTGCAATAAGCTAATTTTGCTTATCCAATTTTTTTAAAAAATTGTGATGCAAATATTATAACAAATAACTACTATAGCATAGTAACCTAAACACTAAGAATTTTTAGAAGGATTAAACTATTAGTAGAAGCACAAACATGATGACTGCAACAAGCCTTTTTTTAATAAATAAGTAGTTTTCCAATAAGGATGAAACTATTAATAAACTTCAGCTTCTCTCATATAACATAACATACATGTATGGTTCATTCCTCGCAGTACAACTATTTCAGAAAAGAACCTCCTTACACAAGTGAAAACCACCCCATTATCTCATTTCTCTACTTCCATTTAAATTTTCCACATAAGAGGCTTTTTATCAGTGATACAAAGTGAGATTTTCTTTTATAAAGCTGCTTACATTGACACTACCAATTAGCTCAATAATCTCACATATAGTTGGGGTGTAAATTCAGAGCTTTATTATTATTATTATTTTATTTTATTACTTTAGTTTTTCTAATGATTATAAAACAGACATGAGTATCTCCAAACTTGATTATGCCCTTACGGCCATCAAAATATTCATGGGTGATGTCTCCTTGAATTTTAGTTGATGTTAGAAAAAGAGCATTAACTTCCTTTTGAGATAAAGGAGAAACCTTAATAAAACAAAAATTAGCATTTATGTTCAGTCTTCTTAATGGGAGAAATGTGCACTACCTCTAGCCCATAAGTCATAGTTTTGATTCCTATCTAAAGATAAAAAACAGAGAAAAATATTTTTTTTGGTAAGTTGTTGAAATCAATAGTAGAAGAAATGAAATATTTTCTTACTGAAATCGTGATTACTCGCTAACCTATGTAAGGGTGAAAATAGGAATGAGCAGGAGGAGCAACTGTTAACAATTTCAGATAGAAATCATATAAGAAAATAGAATAAAATAGATAAAAAGAATAGGAGAAAGAGCAGAAACATGCCAGTTGCATAATCCGGCATTAGGAAAGGATCTATACTTTTATGCTAAATAATAATCCAACATTAAGAAAGGACTAAAGCAACAACAATAATGTTGTGTGGAGAGTTTATGGGAGGAGATATGAGATGGTGGAGTGAAGGCTAGATAATTGCAACGTGAAGGCTGTGAAAGTTCGTGAGGGATGTTAAGCCCTTGTGAACTAGTCTCGAGGCTAATCAAGAGGAGGGGTGAATTAGTTATTTTAAAAATTCATGAGCAAAAATAATTTAAAAAAATCTTTTTAAATATTTTAACATAATTATAATTTTGTGATGATGTGCAGATGTTCACGATAACGAAATAATAATCACAATCACACAATCATCAACAGAAAAATAAGTGCGGAAAATAATCAGAAAGAACACACCAGATTTTATAGTGGTTCGGTCAACTTGACCTACATCCACCCCCCGGAGCCTCCCCTCCCGGTATTGCACTAACACTAAGTGACTCTCCGTCTACTCCCACAGCAAGGCGAAGAAGCCTGTACAAAACTCCTTTCCACCAACCTGGTGAGGCAGAGAATCTAAACTTCTTTCGCTTCCTCCTAAAGCAGGCAAAGAACCTGGACTCCTTTCGCTTCATCCTGAAGCAGGTAGAGAACCTGGATCTTCTTGTGAATGATCCTCCCACAGAGACACCAACAAGATAAGAGACGACAACTGGAGAAGACGACTCAGATCCTTGCTTGGAGCAACCTTTGTGAACACCTCACAAACTCCCCCTCATAATATCCTCTCTCTCTCTCTCTCTCAAAGTTTTCTCTCGAAAGGAAGGTGGCAAAAAATTTTTCTTGTTGAAAGAAAAAGATCTTAAATAGGAGGGCTCAAAAATTACTCTAAATCTCAACTGGTCGTCAAAGATCTTCTCGGATGATCGGTCGATCGTCATGTACGATCAATACAAAATTATATGAATTAGCCTAGATGATCTGGTTTCTCTAGAAGATTAGTAGACAAAATTTATTCTGATCGTCCCGTACGATTCTATGATCATCCGGGATGATTAGTATAAATCAGGAATTTCATCTAGAAGACAGCTCGAGTCGTCCAGGGCAACCAATGCTAGACGATCTCAAAATAACTTGATTAGTTCAAAATCAGGAATATCGTCTAGCACATTTCTCGGGTCGTCTAGGTGAAGTGCTCTGGACGGTTAGGATTTTGCATGTATCGTCCAGGACGATCTTGCGATCGTCTAGGACGATATGATCGTATCAATAAAAAATTAATTATTTTTCTTAATCACCAGACTAATTTAGGCATGATTGTAAAGGATCGTCCAGGATGATACACGTATCATACGGGATGATTAGACCAAATTTCTAAAAAGAAAAACTTGCCTAACTTAATCTGGCGGCTGAGAATTTCTGATTTAAGCCTATCGTCCTGTACGATGGGTATATCATCCAGGACGATCTGCTTAATCAAACTGACTTAATATGGTCGCCCTAATTAGGGTTTCTGTCTTCATTGGATCGTCTAGGACGATATGAATATCATCCAGGATGCTATGAATGAAAGTTCGATAGGGATGTTAAGCCCTAGTGAACTAGTCCCGAGGCTAACCAAGAGGGGGGTGAATTGGTTATTTAAAAATTTCATGATAACTATGAAAATCTTTTTATAACGTGCAGCTGAAACGAATTAAAATAACGATAAAAAGATCAACCATAGATATTCACACAAGTAGTTAATATCAGAAAAAATTAAAGTGCAGAATTGAATCAGAAAAGCAAACCAGATTTTATAGTGGTTCGGTCAACTTGACCTACGTCCACTCCCCGGAGCCTCCCCTCCGGGTATTGCACTAAACAGAAGTGTCTCTCCTTTTGCTCCCACAGCAAGGCAGAGAAGCCTGTATAAAAATCTCCTTCTCACCACACGGTGAGGCAGAGAACCCGACCTCCTTTCGCTTCCTCCTGAAGCAGGCAGAGAACCTTCGAACTCCTTTCGCTTCCTCCTGAAGCAGGCAGAGAACCTACGAACTCCTTTTGCTTCCACCTGAAGCGGGCAGAGAACCCCGGATCTTCTTGCGAACGATCCTCCCACGACGAACACCGACTAGACGAAAGACGACGAGCGGAGAAGACGACTCTGATCCATGCTCGGAGCAACCTTAGTGAATCCCTCACTATCTCCCCCTCACAAGATCTTCTCTCTCTCTCCCAACTCTCTCTCTCTCTAGGGTTTCTCAGGGAAGGAAGGCAGCAAAAGATTTTTCCAAAACTTGGAAAAAGTTCTTTTAAAGGAGGGCTTAAAATTTGCCCTAAATTTCAACTGGTCGGCCAAGATCGTCCTGTACGATCAGTTCAAATTCAGCTGTTTCAGCCTGGACGATCTGGCTCTTCTGGACGATCAGTAGAAAAAATTGTTCATATCGTCCCGTACGATCCTGCGATCGTCCGGGACGATTAGTGCAAATTGAGGGAAATCATCCAGAAGACAGTTCGGGTCATCCAGAGAAGTCTGTGCTGGACGACCAAAAAATGACTTGATCGTCCGGGACGATGGGGTCATCGTCCTGTACGATTAGTTCAAAAAGGTCCCAAATCGTCCTGTACATAGTTCTGGACGTACAGCTTAAATGCACTAGACGATCAAGATCGTCCGGGACGATCCTGCGATCGTCCAGGACGATATGATCGTATCAACCAAAAATAAATTGCTTTTCTTAATTACCAGATTAAATTAGGCATGATTGTACTGGATCGTCCGGGACGATACACGTATCGTCCGGGACGATCAGACCAAGTATCTAAAAATAAGAACTTGCTTAACTTGATCTGGCGGCTGAGAATTTCTGATTTGGGCATATCGTCCCGTACGATCCGGAGATCGTCCAGGACGATCGGCTCAATCAGACCCTCTTAACTTAGTCGCCCTAATTAGGGTTTCTGTTTTAACTGGATCGTCCAGGATGATGTGGAGATCGTCCAGGACGATCTGAACAAATTTTTAACAGAAACTCTAATTCACTCAATCTCTCTCACTGAGTGTGTGTGTGCAAGGTTACTTAGCTAGGGAATCAGTTACATTATAATTGACTCAATAAAAAGAAAAATCATACATTTGACACACTTGGACCCGATCTTGAGTTGGCTTGAGTGGCTCGCGGTCTTTTGTGTCTGAAACAGATTAGCCAAGCAAAACACACTGGAAACATGTTTGTCATCATCAAAACTAGATTTGCAACAATGAATATCATCCAGTATGATATGAATAAAATTTAAAATAGAAACTCTAACTCATTAAAACTCTCTCCCTGAGTGTGTGTGTGCAAGGTTACTTAGCTAGGGGATCAATTACATTATATTTGACTCAAGAAAGAAAAAAGTTATAATTTAAATACACGCGGACCCGATCTTGAGTTAGTTTGAATTACATTTGATCTTTTGTACTTGAAATGTTAGTCAATCACAACAGAACACATAAATATTTGTTATCATCAAAATTATAATCCTTAAATTCAGGTTTGCAACAGGCCGATGGAGAATAACTGTCGGGATCAAGCTACTGGGTTCATCTCTCACGAGATACTTTGTAAGCGATAGGAAGGAGTTTATGATAACTTTGAGTGCACGAATTATATCAATATGAGAGAATAGGAAGGGTGCACATAGGAATCCTAAGGGTTGCGATGGAATACATGGACAAGATTTTGTCATTTTTATTTTTACGGTTGAGATTTAGTTTAGAAAGAATAGAGAATACGAATAGCAGAGTATAAATGTGTATTTAATTAATATGAACGAATACTAAGAAGTATTAGAGAATTTAAATAATTTCTTCATTCATTTAGGGGATACGAAGAGCAGAATACAAAGGGATATTTAATTAAAGGAAGACTAAGAAGCATTAAAGAATCTAAATGATTTCTTCATTTATTTGTTTCAATAAAAATTTTGCTCATATGAAATTTAATACTATATTAATTTTTTTTTAAATTATCAATTAATCATGATAAGATAATAAAATTAAAGGCCATGATTTTATTTGAATAATAAAAATGAAAGGTTAAGATTTTATTTGGGAGTAAAACTCAAATGGCTTTTATAATAGTAGTATAGATGTAAAGATTTTTTAATAAAATAATTAATTAAAAATTATACTTTAATTTTTTTTATTATTAATTATTAAAATTATGAATTTTTTATAATTATTCTTGAATGAATATTAATTAATGAATTATATTGTTAATTGCTCTGATATGAATAAATTAAAAATATAATGCAAATAAATATATTAATTAATTGTATTTAAATACAGAAATAAACACAATTAAAATCTTTGGCATTATAATAATTAGCTCTTACTTAAATGTAGTTAAAATGTCATGCATTTAATTAAATAAATAAAGTTAAAAAATAAATTTAATGTGCAAATAAAATGAAAGATTTGGATTAATATTTGATAAATAAAATGAAAGGTAAGATTATATTTGGGATTCCAAATACAATCTATTTATGTTATATTGTATCAATATTAATGCTTGAATGAGCTATAAGTATGTCAATCAATTTAATTTACTATCAATCATTTTAATATACTATCAGGTAAATATCATCATGAGTATAATTATGAAAAGTAAGGCATGACTTTTATCTTTAATGTGGTGTATTCAACATCTTTATCCCAACTACTTCTTAGTTGGTCATCAATCATATTAATTATCACTTGTTTAATTTATCATTATAGGTGGCTTTCAATAATCATTAAAGAGTCGTCAATATCTGCCCGTCGACGTAATCGGTCATCTGATCTGTTATAGGCTACAATCAGGATAATACTATAAATCATCTTTAAAAGAAAGCCTGTCGCTTACCCTCCTACGTAGTGTATTATGTTTAATAGCTAATCCATTTTATCATGTTAACAGCCAACCTTTATTTGCTTATGCAAATGGCATAATCAAAATACAATATAAAATAATAAATTCTGTTCAATATAAGAAAATCTATATAATAATCAAAATCATTAAAAACTAAAATGAGATTTGAGTTACTTACAACAAATAGAAGAAATCTCTGAACAAAATTGATGAATGAAAAAGCTCTAAACAACCTTCTCTCTCTTCCCTCTCTCTTCTTCGACAAGGCACAACATTTAAATTCAAAATTTTCATTTAAAAAAATAATTTTAAAAAAAATCGGATTATTACATTTCAACTGTTATGCAATTTTATTTAATTATAAAATTTGAATTCTTTAGTAAGTTTCTTGTAGCCTACTGATAAGTGTTACTTGCACAAGTTACCTACATGTTATTTTAGCAAAGGGCAAGATCTTGGTCGAGTAGGACTAGCTGATAAGGGTTGCAGTACATATTGCAACTATGTTTTTGTATAAGAGCATTCTTTGAAAATTCATTAGTTTTATGCGTGTTGGATGATGTGAGAAAATTGGTACCTGGATTATTGTACATTATTCTTTTGGTGATATGAACGAAATGAAATGGTGATGTAAATGTTTAAGAATTTCTATTATTTGATGATTTTAGATATTTCGGGTTGTTAAAATTGAAGAAATAAGAATAATTTTTTAATTAGATCTTGGGATGTGATATATGAGAACTTACAGTCGTTTTGCATTCTTCTTCTCCAATGTAAAGTTAAGTTCTCTTCTCCCCTATAATGGATGTAGGCCAACAAGGTTGAGGCACCTAAAAATATTTGTGCTATTCTTTTATTTCTAATTTATCTTTTTTTAATTCACTCTGCCCATTTTCAATAACACAAATCCTCCATCATTAGAGTAATTTGACTTAACGGATCACTATCTCCATATCATCTCTTCGTTTGCTTAAAAAATCCCGATGATAGAACTTAGGTCTCATCTCCATTTTCCCTATTCCAAGATCATTTTCTCTCATCCATATTGATAATGATATTATTGAGATCTGAGATCTTTTCTAGTAACCAACAAAAACTTAAGGAAAAAGGAGGTAAATAACCAATGTGCCATGCATTTTGCATGAGTTTAAGAATGTTCAAGGGTCATAAACTTTTATTCATGATGGATGTTTTGATATCACAGATTTTGTATGGGCCTTTGAATGGCTGAGGTACATTTAATGAAGAATTTATTAGCTAAATTTGGTTTCATTAGTAAAAAGCCCCATACATGATGGAAACTAAGCTATGGTAGTTAGAATATATTTTGATACATGAATCATGGTCAGATGATTAGTTGAGTTGTATGAATGAATCAGTTCTAATGAATGCATTTGTTGTTGTGATTCTCTATATAATTACAGTGATAGCACAAATGCTAGTTTTTGCATGGTCAGCTTCTATTAGTAATTTAATCTGCAAAGCCTTTATGGTTTTTTGCTCAAGTAGTACACTATGATTCATAAGAACACTACTTTATTTTAGCATCTCTTGTGTGTTATTATAGCGCAACCATGATTTTGATGATTATTATGTAAGTTGTGCTTTCTTTGTTTAGGCTTCATTTGGGATGGCTTTCTTACTGCTTTATAAAGCTATTTTTTAGTACAAAAATCTCTTGAAAGTAGAGAAAAGCCAGTGGTCTAAAGCTATCCCAAATGAAGCCTTAATTTCCAATATTAATATACTTCTCATTTTGTTTATTCAGTTCATTTATTTTACTTTACAATAATACTTGAGATTCACCTAACTCATTTGCAGGATGAACTGGAAGAGTCCTACATCAAAGCATTGTCCATCTATCATTGGAAAAGGAGATGAATAGAAGCTTTTGCAGTTCCCAATCGAAACCAATAGATTCAACATGATCAAGCTAATTGGTAGTGTCAAAGTAAGAAACTTTATAAAAGAAAATCTCGCTTTGTAGTGCTGATAAATGGCCTCTTATGTGCAAAATTTAAATGGAAGTAGGGAAATGAGATAATGGGGTGGTTTTCACTTGTGTAGGGAGGTTCTTTTCTGAAATAGTTGTACTGCGAGGAATGAACCGTACATGTATGTTATGTTATATGAGAGAGCTAAAGTTTATTAATAGTTTCATCCTTATTGGAATGCTTATTTATTAAAAAAAGCTTGTTGCAGCCATCATGTTTGCTCTTCTACTAATAGTTTCATCCTTCTAAAAATTCTCAATGTTTAGGTTAGTATGCTAGTAGTTATTTGTTATAATAGTTGCATCACAATTTTTGAAAATAAATTGGATAAGCAAGACTAGTTTATTGCACTTCATAAATATTTAACTTTCATTTTGACATTCAATTTGATATTGATTTACTTTATTTAAAGTGAAAATCAATATATCAATTAAAACTATATATTTTGTTTTAAATTACGATTAAAATTTACAATTTTTATTTAAAACAAAAAATCAAGCTTCATAAACGAGTCGAGTTCAAGCTCGAGTTCAAGCTCTGTGTGAGCTAAATGAGCTTAGCTCGATAATGCCATAACTCGACTCATTTACACCCCTAGATAGCAATACGATAGTGTCAGACAATAACCGATACAAAGTTGGCATTGAGTATGAATGACAATGTATTCTTCTATTATCAACATAATGACTTGAGGGTACAAAAGATAACACAAGCTAATTGTAATAAAACTAATTTTAATTTTCAATTTTCCAATAATTTGCCTGTTAAAACGCTGCAGCACTATGCTTGCGAGTGCAACAGTCTTGGGAAGCTCTAGGAAAGCATTGTCAAGATGCTGAGTTATCTAAAATTTTGGGATTTAATTGGGCACTATGCCAGAGGGTTTTAAGCACCGCAGCACTAGACAAAAACTTTATTTTTTTAATATAAATATCTCATTCCATTTTCTCTCTCTCTCTCTCCCATTTACATGCATTGCTAGATAAAAGAGGAGAGAAAAAAAGAGGGAAATGGAAAGAGAGAGAGAGAAGAGAGAGGAAGTCACCTGCAGATCATTTTTGTCTGTCGTAATAGTTGGGAAAAATCTTCTGATTATTGTAAGTAAGTCGAATCCTATCCCTTTTTTATTGATTTTGTGTTTCACAATTTAAATCCACCCAAAAGTGATAAAAATGTATTATTCTCTCAAAAAAACTTTTACCTTGTAACTTTTTTGTATATAATAGATATGATTTTTATGAATATTTTGACTATAATCTTATTGAATTTTACCAGATAAATTGATAGTTATAATTTTATGAAGTTAATGATATTGATGCATGCATTAATAAAATATAGAATGATAGATAATAAATTGATGAATAAAAATAGATAAAAGTTATTACATACTCATACTCGTACATATATATATCCAATTTAATTGATAGAGCATTCAAGATTTCATAGATTAAATATACTGATATAACAGGCATATGACGACACTATAGACACATGGCATACTGATATGACACATGTACCACATTCATGATTCATTTCACTTATAGATCATTGATAGAATAATACTATAGAGTAACTAAATGTAACACCGATGTGTTTATTTAGAGATTTCAGTATAATAATTTCTATTTTCTCTTTTATTGATCATATTGATTTGTATCACTTATGATTCATCATTGATTATATTGAAAGCTACATATTTTATTGATTGAGATAATCATGCACATTGATTTTCAAGATCTTGCATTGATAGTTTTGGTGGTTTTGAGTTCTGCTAGGCTTTGTAAGCTCATTATATGGATTTTATCGATCTCAGGTCCGGGAAAGGGTTAAATCCTATGGAGTAAGGTTGATTGGAATATTCAGGATTTTCTTTTAATTTTTGTATTTTTTTTAAATTTTTTTGTAGTTAGGAGCTTTGAGATAGATTGATGAGGTAAGTGATCTCGTAGCTATTATAAATCAGATTTTGATGAATAAAAATAAAAAAAAGATTTTGATGTATTGAGTTTTAGTTGCATCACCTGAACTGATTTATATTGATAACTTTATAGAAGTTATGGTAGATTAATTAAAAGATAAAATAAATAATTCTTCCAATTTAGGTCTTAGGGCATCACACTAACTAAGCGCTAAGGTGGGGATGTCGTTGGGCATAAAGATACTACCTAAATCTCAACCTATAAAAGGGGTAATTTGTTTGGGGGCACTTTTAGGCAAAAGGGTGCCACATAAGGTCAATTGAAAAAGGACACTAAGAAAGATGCTATGCGTTATGATAAGAATGTTGTTAGGAAAAATAGTATTAGCTAAGAGCCAAATACAGATATTTTTATAAGCTAGAGATATCATTAGGTAGAGGGATGTAAATCAAGGGCAGGCCTTAGCATGGCATCAAGAAGGCAACATTGGGCATCAAGAAGGGGATCCCATTTATTGGAAAGATTTCGACTGAGATCTATCTTAGAATATGTTAATCAAAACATCTAGAGTGGGAGTTTAAGAAGTGGACACTAGGTAGATTATGTTAAATGATCTGAATAAGAGCATTGGTTAGACATAGATGTAATTGACCAACTAAGGAGGTGATACCTTGAGGGGAGCAAATAATTCTTGATCAGATGAGCCCAAGAGGCAAGTTTGCACCATATAGCAGTAAAGAAGTCACTGATTAATGAGAGAAAGTGTAGGATAATAGGAAGGATGGTGGAGATATGAAGAGACAACGAGTTAACCTCAAGAGGGAAGATGAGTTCTGGCCTAATAAATTATGAGTGATGGTTAAGGGGTGTCTTTATGGACATTGGCTTGATAGATCCACATGTTGACATTTTATCGAGCAATTTCTAGGAGGTTGAAGCTTCTTAAGCTAAGATAAGCTTAATGGCTGATCAAGGTCTATAAAGGCCTCCTAAATGGGCAAATCTTGGTCTATAAAAGGGAAGCTAACTAAGTTAAGGCACAAATATACTAAGATTATAGTATTA
Organism: Dendrobium chrysotoxum; assembly: GCA_019925795.1. Taxonomy (NCBI): domain Eukaryota; kingdom Viridiplantae; phylum Streptophyta; class Magnoliopsida; order Asparagales; family Orchidaceae; genus Dendrobium; species Dendrobium chrysotoxum. The sequence continues at coordinate 52,316,635 of CM034306.1, read as the reverse complement.
AGGCAATCTACTAGACTTTTATGTGGGATGGCATAACTAAGGAAATATCTTCAAGATATTCATAAAAATATTATTAATCACACCAAATTAGATGGCTCTACCTTAAATAGGGAGCCAAAAAGACATAAAGATCAAAATCTAAGATAAAAAAAACATGTATTGTTAAAAGGGAGGACAATAAAAACCCTAACCTTAATTGTAGATGATTGTACCTTTTTAAATATCATCCAATAGACCTAGAAAAAAAAACTAAGGAGAAAAACAAACTGTTGAAAAAAAGGTTTTACACGTACAATCACTCTAGCCAGAAGATCAAAGAGTGTTAAAGCAATTTTAAACATAACAGATTTTAACTTAGGCTTTTGATTATTATAATAGATGAATTTTTGCAAGGGATGCTACCTTTTTCTCTTGATTCTTAAGAGTACTAGGAAAATTGCACGTGCATAATATGCACGTGAATAAAGTGCACATGAATAAAATTATAAAAATAAAAAATAAATATTATAAACATATAATTCTTTTTATTTATGTGAATTAATAATTGAAGCTTGAGATGCATAAATTTATTTCACAATCCTATCACACAAATTTGGGGATAACAAATTTATAAGAACATAACATCTAACAAGTAAATTAATTAAAATTATCATAATATATTTTCCTTCTGATCTTAATCTTCAACTATCTCACCCTCAATTTTTTAATAGGTAATTTATGAGTCAAAATAGTTACTTATTATATTGTCAATAAAAAAAAATTAATATAACCTAATTTTCTTCAATTAAAAATGTATCTACTTCATTTACTATAATAATAAATAGATTAAAAATATTCAAATTGTTTACAAACTTAACTCATATTAAATGGCAGTTAAAAACCTACAAGAAAAAAAAAATTTATTTTATATTATCTCTTATGAGAAAAGTATTCGTTATTTTTTATAACCATATTATTAATTCATATAAAATTAAGAGCTATAGAATTGTATTAGCTAAATAAAAAATATTTATAATTAAATAATTAATAACAATAATCCTGAGATTGAGAGATAATTCTATCTCATTTATTTATTTTATATCAAGAGGCATATCTAAAAGTTAGGTTTAAGAGTAATTTTAAAATTATTTTTAATATTTAGGTATTGTATAAATAAATATCAAAATTCATATGTGAGATATATAAAAATTTTGATAAGTTAAAAATTTTTGTTGGCATTGTCGTCGATTGGCTTTCCAGCATGAACGATACTCTTTCTATAGTCATCCACTGAAGAGAAAATATTAAAAAAATAGAGAAGAATACATCAATAATCTCACATATAGTCGGGGTGTAAATTCAGAGCTTTATTACTATTACTTTATTTTGTTACTTTAATCTTTCTGATGGTTATAAAACAAACATGAATATCTCCAAACTTGATTATGCCCTTATAGCCATCAAAATATTCATGGGTGATATCTCCCTCAATTTTAGTAGATGTTAGAAAAAGAGCATTAACTTCCTTTTGAGAAAGGAGAAACCTTAATAAAACAAAATTTAGCATTTGTTTAGTCTTCTCAATGGGAGAAATGTGCATTACCTCTAGCCTATAAGTCATAGTTTCTATTCCTATGTAAAGATAAAAAATAGAGAAAATATTTTTTTTGTAAGTTGTTGAAATCAATAGTAGAAGAAATGAAATAGTTTTTTATTAAAATCATGATTACTCGCTAACCTCTGTAAGGGTGAAAATAGGAATGAGCAGGAGGAGCAACTGTTAACAATTTCAGATAGAAATCATATAAGAATAGAATAAACGGATAAAAAGAATGGGAGAAAGAGTAGAAACATGCTAGTTACATAATCTGGCATTAGGAAAGGATCTCAAGTTTTATGCTAAATAATAATCCAGCATTAGGAAAGGACTGAAGCAACAACAATAATGCTGCGTGGAGAGTTTATGGGAGGAGATATGAGATGGTGGAGTGAAGGCTAACAGATAATTGCAACGTGAAGGACGACGAAGAATAACTGTTGGGATTGAGCTTCTGGGTTCATCTCTCACGAGGGACTCTATAAGCGAGAGAAAGGAGTTTATGATAATTTTGAGTGCGCAAATTATATCAATATGAGAGAATAGGAAGCACGTAGGAATCCCAAGGGTTGCGATGGAATACATTGACAAGATTTTGTCATTTTTTTTTACAGTTGATATTTAGTTTAGAAAGAGTAGAGAATACGAATAGCGGAGTATAATTGTGTATTTAATTAATATGAAGGAATACTAAGAAGTATTAGAGAATTTAAATAATTTCTTCATTCATTTAGGGGATACGAAGAGCAGAATACAAAGGGATATTTAATTAAAGGAAGACTAAGAAGCATTAAAGAATCAAAATGATTTATTCATTTATTTGTTTCAATAAAAATTTTGCTCATATGAAAATTAATAATATATTAATTATTTTTAAAATATCAATTAATCATGATAAGATAATAAAATCAAAGGTCAGGATTCTATTTGAATAATAAAAATGAAAGACTGAGATTTTGTTTCGGAGTAAAACTCAAATGGCTTTTATAATTGTAGTATAGATATAAAATAATTAATTAAAACTTATACTTTTTTTATTATTAATTATTAAAATTATGATTTTTTTATAATTATTATTGAATGAATATTAATTAATGAATTATGTTATTAGTTGCTTCGATAGGTATAAATTAAAAATATAATGCAAATAAATATATTAATTAATTATATTTAAATATAGAAATAAATATAATTAATATCTTTGGCATTCTAACGATGAGCTTTTACTTAAATGAAATTAAAACTTCATGCATTTAATTAAATCAATAAAGTTAAAAAATAAATTTAATGTGCAAATAAAATGAATAATTTGGATTCATTTTTAATAAATAAAATGAATGACTAAGATTGTATTTGGGAGGAATCTCAAGCCACACTTATATAGTAATATAGATTTATGATTAGATAATTGCAATATTTATAGTGGAGCACTATGATTAACAAGCAACTTGAGATAACTACGATCAGATCACCAAACGTGAAAAGTGATCCAGAAATAATAATAATAATAATAATAATAATAATAATAATAATAATAATAAAATTGAGTCATTACGTTGCCATAACAGATTAGTAAATATCTGCTACACACTTAATAATAACTAAGTTAGTAGAGGCCCATTAACTCATAGAGGAGAGCCGTTATGGCCTACCAAAAATGTAATGTGTTTGATGTAACTATATGAATAAATAAAAAGGTTTAGGTTTTATTTGAGACAACTTTCATATTGCTTTTAAAAACAGCTTTTTAGTATAAATTTCTTTAACTAAAAATTTTTGTGCTGAAAAGCTGCTTCAAAAAGCAATAAAAAAGCTGCCCCAAACGAAGCCTTAGCCGCTATGGCCTACAATTTTTTTTTTGAAACTTAGGCTTTGCTTGGGATGGTTCTTTGTTGTTTTCTAAAGAAGCTTTCTAGTACAAAAATTTCTAATGAATCAGAAAACTTTATAATAGAAAGTTGTTTTAAAAAGCAGTAAGAAAGCTATCCAAATGAAGCCTTAGTTATGGTGATTTATTGAGTTGATAATTATGCCTTATAGTTCAATCTTTTATGTTTACATGAAAATTTTAGAGCAATTGAACATGCATGATAACTATGCACCCTCTCATCTTAGCTTTTGATTATTGGTGACTCAATCATGATAACCAGTTTTTATCTTAACTCGATCATTTACATGACTTTCGAGGTTTAACATCATTAGGTTTCGTTTGGGACAGCTTTTTTATTTCTTTCTAAAGCAACTTTCTAGTTCAATAAATTTTTGTAATAGTAAGCTATTTTAGAAAGCAGTAAGAAAGTTGTCCAAAATAAAGTCTTAGACTCCTTAATCGTATTTAGGGACTTGTTGAATTGGCTTGAGATCAACTGACTCACTCACTTGACTGCCTTTACAATCATCGTTTGGATATATGTCTTCGACTTTATAGCTATATTTTGTTGAGTCAAAGGATGAGATCATGAGTTCAATCTCCATAGCTTGCTTGCACTGACATGGAAATAAATGTCCTTTATGTTTTGGATAATATGACCCAACTATCTTGCTAACTTGTTAAATTGATATGATTGCAGATTGGGAATGTTAAACAAGATAAGAAAGATATTTTTTCATTAATTGAAAGAATTTTTATGAACAAGACCTATTTTCCTTCAAATATGCAATTTTTTATAAGTATTTCCATGGTGATTGAGCTTCAAACAACAATTACAATATGTGATTTCAGTATAACTAAAAAAAGGTCCCCTAAATACATAGAGAAATTCAATTTCAAATCATTTTAATATGTTGGAAGATTTTTGTTATGAGCTTATATAAATATTAAATTATACATTATGTGATATCTTATTTTTAAGCTTAAATTTTTATAATCAAATTAAAGATTAATTATTTTTTGGCTCTTCAAGCATGTCATTAGTTTTCTATATGGAATTCATTATATGTAGATATCAGACATTTTATTTTATTTTTTATGATAGGCTAAAATGCTTTAAATGTGCTTTAGTACAAATAAGGTCACGATCATTAGTTTAAAGGGTCTTGCTTATTTTTGCTCACATCCCATCTTGAGTAAAAAAAAGTTCTCTCTCTCTCTCTCTCAAGAACATTTTTTTTGATGTGGCAGATCGAAAACCCTAATTCTATGATTCATCGGATTCAAATACACTTCCAATTAAGGCTCAGTTTGGATAGTTTTCTTGCTGCTTTTTAAAGCAACTTTTTAGTATAAAAATTTTTAATTTTATAAATATTTGTACTAAAAAATTATTTTAAAAAGCAGTAAGAAAGTTGTCTCAAACGAAGCCTAAATCTTCTTGATAATTTGACATGAGATCTTGAATAAATGAATTGATTTTTTTATCTTCAATTAGGTGCAACATAATATTCACTAATAAATAAAGAATATCCTAAGAGAAAAAGTATATCATAATAAAATTAAAATTATGACATATTTCTCATAATAAAAAAAGAAAGTTATTTTATAAGAATCTAGTGAAAATATTTGAGTTATGAAGAATACTTTTTACTTAAATAAAATAGATAGAAAATTTAAAAAAAAAACATATAATTACATTGCAATTAAATTTCTATGATTTTGGCCATCTACCAACATAAATGTGGCTTAATCCTTAAATCACAATGGAATGCCAGATCAGCACGCCTTCGAGGTAAATTTGGTGGACCCGGAACACCGATGGGACCCACATATATAGTTTAATTAACGAAGCCACCGGCCAAGCTGTTGTTAATTGGGCCAGTGTGGCCCACCACATCGTACTATTGGATTAGACAATACGCCAAGATTCCAACATTTTGATTTTTGACCCGAGAAATATTATAATTATCTTATAATTAAATCATAGCATAAACTCAATTACATATACATTTTTTAACTTCATATAAAAAGTTAATAAATATTTAGTTAAAAAATATGAAAAAAATATTATAAATATAACTTCACATATTTTTTTTTTCATTTACACATATAATACCTAAATTTGATTATTTACACAATCCAATACATTCTTAACTTCATTATGCTATTCTGGTTTGATCGAACTCCATCGAAACTTTCTTTTTCGAATGTCAATTCTGTCGATGTGTTTTCCTAGCAAGCTCTATGCCAATTATGTTGATGTGTTGCACTAGCAAGCTCTGCCACGACCTCTGCTCCATCAAATAGGGTTTTAGAATAAAAGAGGAGTGTGAGGGCAGTGACGAGACTGACAGCTTGCGAAGATGCCACAGGACTTAGGCAATATGATGGGATAAGTGATATTTTGTTGATATTCAAAAGCTTAGATATTATGTGAGTAATTTATATGCTAAATATTTAAATTAAGAAATTTAGCACCTTATTTATAAATCAGGTCTTATTTGATGATCATAATTAAGAAAGTTTTCATACTAAATTGAACTTTATAAGATGAAAATGTGATTATGATATTTATTTCTTGGCATTTGAGCTATATATCCAAATGTCAACGTAGGAAAATGTTGAAAATGTCACAACAACATCATTTGTACTCAAATGTCAACACAAAAACAAAGTTGAAAAAAGGTATCTATATAATTGGGAGACTAAGAGACAGAGTCCATCATGATTCACAACAGCATCATTATTTCCTTGATGAGGTTTCATCAAAGTAAATGACCTATTTCTTAGGCTCCAAGTTGTCTTATGATCCTATATACTTAAAGTCTTTAAAAGTTTTATCTCCTAAAGAAGTCTAGCTAGGAAGAAAAAAAAAAGGCTAGATTTCCCTCTAGACTTTGATAATTGAAGTCAACATTAAGAATATTCACTACTTGTTCAAAGGAAAAACTTGCCTTCAATATGAAACTCATTAGTTTATTAGATAATTGTAAGCCAACCATGCAAACTTGCTCAATACTTCACAAGAAGCTTTATAAATTAAGCCTTTATATGTTATCCTATGAATTTTCTTTAATTCCGTCCGTTCTTGTAACATTGAGCTTCGATGGAAACATAAAATTTAGAAAGATTATGAACTTGACACATCGAAGTTCAATGTCATATATGTTCTATATTTTCTGGTGCATGAATGTAATAAAACTATCAAAGATTCTGTCTAGAAACCTCACTCTCTCTACTAAGCCGAACTGAACAACATTTGAACTCGCTCAAGCTCTAACCAATTTTTACCCTTAATTAGTCTTAGCAAGCAAGTAAAGCCTTAGATGAATGTGAAGAACATTGAAGAATTAGCAACACATTTATAAATCAAATCAGAAGATAAAACAATTAATGTTTAATGCACATTTATAAATCAAATCAGGAGACAAAACAATTAATGTTGAATTTGTCCTTATTGTCTACAAAATAATTAGATGAAGCTATGATGACCAAACGCGCCATATAGGTATGTAAAGTTGAAAATTGATAATTTAAGACTCTTTAGTATGAATGGTAAGACCAAATAAATCTATTTATGTACCATCAGTCCACTTCTCTCCCTCCAGCACAAGAAAATGGCTGAGTTATATGACCATAAAGTAAACTAGCTGACCCAATTACCAAGACAATAGCTTCAAATTGGCACAAATAGAGTACAATGAAAACTAGCTATAGTCCAATGCTCTTTTGAAAAAAAAAAGAAAATAATACTCTTTTAAAGGTCCAAATCATTTCATATCATAGCATTGATTATGTTTGAATCCCAAAAGATGATCATTCTCCCTATAGTGGGACGAATAGGAGAGAATCAATGAATAGTTTTCTGCTCGCATCTTCCGCACATATATACATCTATGTATGTGTTCTGAAATTGACTGTAAGTGACCGTAGTGGACAAATTAGTCATCGGTTTTGCATGGACATGAGGTGGTAAGAACTTCCACTTTCAAGCATTTATTATACCTCGTTCATTAGTCTTAACTTTTGTAATAATCGGTTGTGTCAAAAGTAGTCATTCAAAGACAATTTTCTCTTACATTTTATTTTTCTTATTTTAATAATAAAATATTAAATTTACAAACCTTAAACTACAATATAATACAAATTTCATAATTTTTTTAAAAAGTTTACTCAAGCATAAAATATGTAAAGATAATAACCTAAACCCTAAATAGAAAAATAATAATTTCTTTTTAAAAAGTACATATATATTTGCTAATTATAATAGACCAAGGATTTAAAATTCCCCACCCCACCATCTTTTCCCTCCTAAAGAAAAAAAAAAAAAGAATGTGTGGCTTTAGGTTCTGCCATTAATCACAGTGGACTATTTAGGCTTTATTTGAACAACTTTCTTAATGCTTCCTAGTACAAAAATTTCTATTTCAAAAAATTTTGCACTAGAAAGCTGCTTTAGAAAGATGTCCCAGAAAAAGTCTTAGTCATGGGCATTGCATGGAGCTGAGGTGGCAAAAATTTTGGCAATCACGCAGTTATTTTATTTTCTCCATATGTCTAAACTTTAGGAATAATTGATTGTGCTATAAGTGGTCGGTCCAACAATATTTGATTTAGGTCTTGTTTGGGATGACTTTCTTACTGCTTCTTAAAGCATAATTTTTGTACTAAAAAATTATTTTAAGAAGCAATAAAAAAGCTGTCCCAAACGAAGCCTTAGTATATATTATATATACATGTCCGCTATCATTTTATATGAATAAAAACTTTTTTGGTTATCTTTTTTTTTTTTTAAATTTAGGCTTCGTTTGGGACGGCTTTCTTATTGTTTCTTAAAGCAGCTTTTTAATATAAAAATTTTAATTTTTAAACTAGAAAGCAGTTTTAAGAAGCAATAAAAAAGCCGCCCCAAACGTAGCCTTAATCATATCATATTCAATCCACAAATTAGCACCATTTGCCTTAAACTTCGTAAAAAAAAAAAAAGATGGTACCAACTTTTATAAAATTTAAAAATAATTTAATTATGAGTAAAACATGCAAAGGTAATATCATTATGAATGACATAAATAAAAAGAAAAATGATTCCTCAGTACTCTAAGAATATGCTAATACAGTTTGATTGATTTTACGTACATAGATCTTGACCAATCACAAATTGCTTATTTGATGAGAAGCTGATCACCCACCGAGGCTTAGGGTGGTTGGTGGGAGAGCACGATTGGGAACCCCCCATCCCGGGTTCGAATCCACCCCACTACGGCCACGCCTCTTAGGTGGGGACCAATAAAGTGTTGGCCCGGGGGTTTCTGGTGTGGGTGCCACCGCTAGGTCGACCGAGGAGATTAGTGGACATCGCCAAGCGCCTCACAAGCTGAGGTGGCAGCGGGCCGATACTCCCCGTTCCCAAAAAAAAAAAAAAAAAAATGAGAAGCTGATCAACCATAGATATATAATCATTTTTTAAAGGATTTGCAATCATTTTGAAACTGTTTATAAATAGTTGCAAATTGTTGAGAATAAACTATCCCCATGCTTTTATCTTTTTCACTTTCTCCTATGAATTATAATCTTTTGTGGCTATTGGATCTCCTTACAACCAATGATAGCTGACCCAACAAAACTTGTCAAACCCTACATCAATCTGCCATAAATAGTGATTGATGACCCATGAATATATGACTACACGATTGATAACTTATAAAACAATTCTGAATGAGGATTGGACTTATACAAATCTAATTAATTTGTTATTAATCAAAATAAAATTTTTAAGGTTTATATTTTGGTAAATAAAAAAGGGTGCACTATAGAAAAATTACGGATTTACAGCGGACTTTGTGACGGATTATTTTTGTCAAAAATAGCGACAGATTTGCGATGAAAATTTTCGACGATTTTTTTGCTACGGATTTGCGGCAGATTTACAACGGAATTTGCCGTCACAAATCCGTCGCAAGCTCAGTTATAATATAAATAAATAAATAAAACTTTTTGTTGTATTTTGTCTCCGCGGCCAAGTGAAGAAGGGGGGTTTGTGTCACAACCTGACTCGATATGACCCGATATCACATAGGTCATACCGTGTCCGATTGTGACAAGACTGACCCCAAGATTTGGTTGGAGAAATATTGAAATAAAACTTCCAATTGCTACACTACATAGAGTCACTATTGAATTGCAATATAAAGTGAAAGACTACTGAATCTCAACATGATTTTTCTATATATCATCCAAAATATATATAATATGAAATCTATTTACAACAGTGGTTGGCAACAGAGTACAACAAAAAAATAAAAGCGAAGCCTGCAAAAATTAAAACTAATAAAACATAGCTACAGCACAGATCAGAGCCTTCTATCCCAACTACTCAGCTCGATCCTTGCCCCTCCCCAGGCCTGAAAATAAAAGCAAAAGTATGAATGAGTTAACACGGCTCAGTAGGCTATTGTAGCCTAAAACAAAAATCAATAACCAAAATCAAGAGAATTGAAAACATTGTGCTGAATCATATATTGAAACTAAATATAATTAAATAAATACTTAAATGAACTGAATTATAAGCAAATACTTCATAACAGAATCCCACATCGGTAGCCCATTGGCTCCAACATAACAACACTTAGGTAAAAGAATCTCACCGGCATAATAGAATCCCACCTCGGGGCTCCGGTATAACAACACTTAGGTAATAGAATCTCACCGGCATAACAGAATCTCACCTCGGTCGCCCACTGGCGTCGGCGTAACAGAATCCCACATCGATCGCCCACTGGCGCCGACATCACATCACAACACTTCATGACACTTCACAATATATTTTTCAATGCATTTCATTAATTAAAGCATAATTGGACTGAAATAAAAATTTGTCAAAATGTCCTAACGGCAGACAACAGAAATACTACTCAGTAAAAATTCACAATTTCTAAATATAACCAAATTACCACAAATTGTATAAAATATTATTCTTAAGCTTTAAATGAACGGAAGCACTATTTTTAGATATCAAAATAAATTTTTAAGTATGCAAAATGGCTGCTTTTTTAAAATTATTTGGCAAAAAATTTTCAGAATATACTCAAAATATTCGTAATCACAATCTCTATAACATATAAAAAGTTATAGGTTAAAGTTTTACCAAAATAAAGTTATCGTCATTTTTCGGTTACGAAAATATAAATTTGATCAAAAAAATATAAAAAATATTAAATTACTGAAATCTGAAATAGGCAAAATGTAACCTACCTCGAGACGAGCAATTTTCTCAACTGTGCCGACGGATAAAAATCACTCTATGGCAGTCAAAACCTAGCTTCTCTTTTTCTCTCTCCTCTCTTTTCACTTATTTCTCCCAAACTTCTTCTCTGTTAAGCCATATGGATAAAAAGGGAAATGGCTTAAGAAATATAACTAAATGCTTTTAAATATTTTTATAAAATAATAATAATAATAATATTCTAATAAATTTTCAGTATAAAATTCATAAAATTCTTTAGGAATTTAAAAAATTATAGAAAAATATTTATAAAATAACTTATTTTATTTAAAAATATCTGGTATAATCAATTTGCAAAACAGACACCTGACGGTCCTAAAACCCTCACTTGTACCGTCATGTGCCAATTTCTTAAGGAATTTTACTGGTGCCCAAAAATTATAAAAATAGGAAAACAAAAATAGAATAATAGAGATGTTTTGGAGAAAATAGTTTATGATTTGGGCTTATAATGACTTCTAAATAAATTCTTGACTGTTGCAGGTCAAAATGCAATTTTTAAAAATTTTGAGTTATAACGGTTGGTTTGCATGAGGAGCAGGTTTGAATACCAAGCAGGTCATGTGGCGTGTGCAGTCCGGTCAGGCAGGAGCGGGCAGCCCGTCAAGCAAGTGCAGTGGTCACACGAGAGCGGGTGGTCAGGGTCAAGTAGTTGATCAGGCTAGCTCGGGCACCTGGGCGGTTAGGCAGAAGCGGGCAGCTGGTCAAGAGGGCAATGAGGCTCGGGAAGCGGGTAGTCGGTCAGGTTTGAATTTTTTGTTTTTTTAACTTTTTTTAAATTCAATTGCAAATCCACAGCAAAAATTTTTTTTTCCTCAAATCAAATTTTGCGACTAATTTTTCCGCCATAAAAAGATAATTTTTCTGCAGTGGTGTTAGATTTTAAAGGTGGTGGTGTTCAACATTATGTTATTGATGGCATCATTTTTTGTGCAGCATAAATTCATTTCATATCCTTTGATTAGGTCATATATTTAACCCATCTTTCCATATCAACTCTTTTCGGCCTAGTCCATACACCTGGTGTATTTTTTGTGCAGCATAGATTCATTTCATTTCCTTTGTATATCAACTCTTTTCTGCCTAGTTCATACACCAGGTGTATTTTGATTCATCTTTGTTCGTGCAAGTGCTTGGATTTTCCCTAATCATGGGGTCCCTATAGAGACAATAACTAGCTTTGAGAACCATAACCCAATATAATACATCACACTCTAGTTAGTTGTGGAAGCCGAAGGCATATCTTACTCCAATACAGCGAGTGTAATAACACATAATTTCATAAAATGAATTTATTTAAAAATATGAAAATCTTATTGTAGTGCAACAGCCTGAGATGGAGAGTACAGCGGATCCATTCTATATGTTCTATAGTAACTCTGGATTCAACATTCAACATTATGGCATTGTGGTCTTTGGTGCTGTTGTGTTAGATGCTAAATAATATATATATATATATATATATATATATATCCCTCAACAGCTCATTTCTTTTGCTTGTTGGGGAAGAAAGGAGAGAAAGGGGGAGAGAAGACGAGAGATAGAGAGAGAGAGAGAGAGGAGAGATGGACTCTTAGGGCTTTTTCGTTACTTTTGTTTAATTATTTTGATCATAATAAGTGACATCTACTCTACATCTATTTTCAATGATTTTGAATTTAATATATTTCTCTCTTCTAAAATTGATAAAAATGTGATATCTCCAATTTTAGTGAACTTTCATCATGCAACTTTTGAAATGTGATACATATCATCATTATGAGCATTTTAACTAGCTTATATTAAATTTTCATGGGGTGGTTTGGCTTATATGGTATTTTGATTAAAATGAATAGGAAGTACTCAATGTAAAATGATCATGTGTTAATGTACTAAATTTGGATATGAGATAATTATGTGTATATGATTACTTTTCATTTGGCTTAACATGCATTTTGGTATAATACATGCATATTGATGAGCACACTTGATAGATCAACATGTTAGGATAATTATATATGGTGTGTGTAAGATGCATGTTATTATAATATACATGATATGAAATGTGTTTAGGAAAAAGAAAAATTAATAAATTGATGTGTTAATGGATGGAATCGATACTAATATAATTGAGAAGATTGATGAGATGATTGATAACTAATAAGATTAATGACCTATGATAAATATGATCGATGATATATAATATATAAGATTGATGATATATGATAGATATGATTAATTATAGATGATAGATAAGACTTATGATAAATGATATATATGATCATAATATATAAGACTGATGACATATGATAGATGATAAATATGACTAATAATAGATGATAGATAAGACTGATGACACATGATATATATGATTGATGATAAAAGAGAAATATACTAGATAAGGCAAATAATAAATTAGACCAATTACAGATAATAAATGATAAATATGCTAGATAAGACAAAGATAGATATGATAGGTGGTAAATAAAATTGATAATATATAAGATAGATGATAGATAAGATAGATGATTGATTATTGATGATATTGATTAAGTGATGTGATTGATTGGCTGATTGAATGATATACTAAACATGAATGATATGTTATGGTACTGATATAAATATATGATTTATGATGCAAACACGACAAGATTGGTTGACTTGATATATAAATGATAAGAATGTGTATGATATATTATTGTTTATATGAATATGATTTCTTATATATTATTTCTATTTTTTGTAATTTATAGCTCATTTTGTGATTTTTACTTGTTTTCAAGTAAGTGTAAGAAACTTGTGGAGTGAGGTTGATATGAGTGGCATGTTTAGATTTTTTTTTTTTTTTTGCATATGTTGGTCTTACTTTGTTTTTGTAGTCATTATGTATTATATTGATGGGCCAATTTTTATTGAATATTATGGCTATTGTATATGTCATTTTAGGCTTGGATCAATGTGTATATATTAGGTGGATGTTAATGTATTTATATTTTTTGTTGTTTATAAAAATAGTAAGCTCTCGTAAATGTTTAGAAGATAAAAGGAGGCAGTTCTTCCAATTTTAGATCTTAGGGCATTACACCTAACATCATAATTGACTTTAGAAATGAATCCAAAAGTTATGTTACAGTTGTCATTGCATATAATAATGCATATAATGAGTGAAATGTCAAAATTGTGAAGCTTTTATGTGGATTAATACACAAATGTTTTATTCATGAAATTGGTCCTAATAATTTTTTTTAGTCATTGCCTTTTTTTTCATGAAATGGAATATTGGACTACACAATTTCATTTTAAACATAAAGCATTATAAGTCTCACCACCATCTCATTCACAAGTGAAGTGCATTAAGGATGAAGATCAAAAAGTGATTTTCTCAAAGGAGCATAGATATTCAACATATGTGAATGTGATATTTCAATAAATTTTTTAATGAAGATTGTATGATCCACTTTAGTGACTTTAGCACCTTATATAAAAATAGATATTTTAATTTTTATCATTGTATTAATAAAACTAATGTTATAGAGGCTTTAAAAAATGAAGTATTGGAAAGTAGTTGGACCTGATCATATTTCAGCAGAAGAGTAAAAATGCTTAGGAGATCAATAAATTTCTTAGCTTACTACACTTTAAAAATTATTTTGAAGATTGAAAAGATGTCAGATGAGTGGCAAAGGAGTGTGGTGGTTCCTGTTTTTAAGAATAAAGGTAATGCACAAGAGTGTGTAAATTATAGAAGAATTAAGTTAATGTGTCATACACTAAAATTATGGGAGAGAGTAATTGAGCATAGTTTACATGTGATTCTAATATTTCTCAAAATTAGTTTGGATCCATACTGAGTAGGTCAACTATGGAAGCTATACATTTCTTGAGAGGTTTAATGGAGAAGTATATAGAGTGTAACGAGGATATACATATAAGATTTATTGATTTAGAGAAAGAATATGATAAAGTTCCAAGAGAAGTGCTCTTGAGAATTCTAGAAAAGAAAGGAGTTAATAATGCTCATATTCAAGTCATTAAGTATATGTATACAAGAACTATTTATTGCGTTCAAACATAAGCTAGTTTGACCAAGTAATTTTCTATTTCAGTGGACTAAATCACGGATCATCTTTAAGCACATATCTTTTTTTGCTTTAATCATGGATGTTCTTACTAGACATTTACAAGAGCATGTACCTTGGTGCATACTTTTTGCTAATGATTTTCTTCTTGTTGATAAGACTAGCAAGAGAGTTGATGAAAAACTTGGATTATGGAGGTCAAACTTAGAGTCTAAAAATTTTTGTTTGAGTAGAGCTAAAGATAAATACATAGAGTATAATTTTAGTAGTAATAAATATAATGGTAGAATTGTGACATTGGGTGACTAAGTCATTAAAAAAAGTGCATGTTTTAGATATCTCGGGTCTATTTTTCAGAGCAATGGTGAAATAGATGAGAATATTATTAGTAGAATTTAAGTTGGATGGTTGAAGTGGAGGAATGCATCATGCTTGTTGTGTGATTGAAAAGTACACCTCAAACTTACAAGAAAATTTTATAAGATGGTGGTGAGACTTATAATGCTTTATGGCACAAAATGTTGGCCATTAAAGAGAACCAAAAAATTAAGTTAAGCATTATAGAGATGAGGATGTTTATGTAAATAGGTGGCTTAGAGACACAATGTGAAACAAGTATACACGTGAAAAGGTTGGAGTAGCTCTAATGGCAAATAAGATTACAGAGAGTCACCTTAGATTGTTTGGTCACATAAAATGTAGGCATTTTGATGACCTGGTTAGGAGAGTAGATGTATTAGATTTGGTCGATGTTAAGAAAGGTAGAAATAGACCTAAAAAGAAAAAAATGGCTTTTTTATTATATTTAAATGGAAATTTGACTCTAATTAATATATAATGAAGAAAAAGCATTCATATAGCTGATCCCATGTAGTGAGATAAAGGTTTGTTATTGTTG
Source organism: Dendrobium chrysotoxum (assembly GCA_019925795.1). Classification (NCBI taxonomy): domain Eukaryota; kingdom Viridiplantae; phylum Streptophyta; class Magnoliopsida; order Asparagales; family Orchidaceae; genus Dendrobium; species Dendrobium chrysotoxum. The sequence goes on along the minus strand of CM034306.1, from coordinate 52,300,948 downwards.
TTATTGGGTATTTTGGTTGTTTGATATTTTAGGAATTTTAACAAGTATATTTACATAGATAGAAATTACTATAGAATGGTAAAAACTTCAATACATTGCCGTAGATATTGTATATGAATGGTTTTATAATTATAATTGTTAAAATATTTGCATAAGTTTACCCCCATAAACTCTTATTGTTTTGTTGTGCTTATGAAATTTTGTGTATTTATATGATATATAAGATATTGTTCATACATGCTAAAAGCATTAATAATTCTATGTTCATGTGTTTGAAAATATGTTGAAAGGTGGAAAAGTGAAAAATGCAGGTAATTTATTATTGATATTTTATGAGCTTTTTATATATTTCTGTAATATGTCAAATATTATTTATACATATTGTAAGTACTATGCTTATATGTTTGAAAATGTGTAAGAAGGGCGAGGAGGAGAAAGATGCAAGTGGCTAGTGGATGATATTTTATGTGCATTTAAATGAAGATATAAGGACTTGTCCATCTATACATTTGATACGATTGAACATATATGATATGAATAAGTGAAGATATAAGTAGAAGTGGAGATATAAAGGAGAAATGAGAAATATAAACAAGTGGATATGTAAGTGGAAGTGAAGATATAAGGGGTGAATGAGAAATATGAATAAGTTGAAGCATAAAGAAGCGAAGGGGGAAAAGTATGAAATTCTTTGAAATAAATTATTAAATAATATTTTTTTCATTTATTTCATTTTTGACATCATATTTAAATAAATCCAATATTGCTATTTCTAACATGTAACTTCTATTGACATTAGTTTCATACTAACATATATTTAATTGTTATAAGATATATTTGATAGTTACACAACACAACATAAACATCATGTTAGTTCACCATAAACATGCTTTACTAGTGATGCGATGTTACATTGGTGTATAAGCTATTTTATGTATTTTGAATTTTATTGTAGGTTATGAGTAACCTATCGAGCAAGTGTTGCTCACCCATACTTTGCTTGCACGTATTATTTTTCGGGAAAAGATAAGACTCCAGTTGAGTAGAGACTGCTGATATCTATTGGGTCCCTGGTTATATATACATGTTTATTTTATAGACTTATTTTTTTTACTGTCATAGTTAATGTATATATATGGGTGGAGAGACTAGATCAGGATTGTTGTATATAACTCTTTTGTTTTTATAAGTTTGTCTAGTAAATGAAAGGATAATAATATTATTATTTACGATTTATTTGATGATAAAGAAATCCTCTGGGTTGGTAACTATTGAAGAAAAATATGTTTATAAGAAAAATTCTTTCCAATTTGATATTGGGATGTGACATAATCTCTCTATTTATCTCCAAAAAAGAAACTTCTCTCACCATCTCCTCCCCTAAAAAAACATCCATGAGCCCACGAATACCTAACCATCATTTTGATTTTTTTTTTTTTGAAGGAATGTTTGAAGTAATTTTATTAAGAAAAAATTACAAGCAACTAAGTGATTGATCCACAATCACAATCCTCATTGAGTAAAGAAACAAAGCAAGGAGGGACCTTATTACTACTACATTCATCCCAAAAGAAATCTAAAGAACGAGCATAGTTAGCACAAAAATTCACTAACTTATTACATTTCTTATTAACACAATGAAATAAAACTTGATTAAACCCAATGAGAAAAGAAAAATCTTCTATTTTTGGACTTCCCTCTTTGACAGGCACCTTATTAAAGAGCTTATGAACAAAATCAATAACATTCTCATTATCACCCTCAATGATGAGCCCTTTGTACTCATACATCTAGTCTTGGACAAACTTCTTAACCGACAAGATTGTAAAAAGCTCCAACTGAGATGAATCCTAATGCAAACAATTCACACCAAAGGCACACAAAAATTTGCCTCTTTGATCCCTGAAGACACCTCCAACGCCAGCATTGTAATTGCTCCCTAAAGAAGCATCAATATTAAGTTTAATCCATTCGGGGGGAGGAGGATGCCAATAAGAAGACAGCTGCGATAGCTGGTTGGTATCCCAGTATTCCGAACTTCCTTTGAAAGATGTCGCAGCCATGCTAACAGCATTAGCAGCCATGACTGTGAAGCTATCCTCCATTCCACCATGTGTTCCCTTTTTTGTACTCTTCCAACTTAAGAAGACTACAGAGCAATATAAATTCCCAATGAAAGGACCAGAATCTGCAAAGCTTCTCAAACCCGACAAACAATCTTGAAGAGAGGAGAACACCGTGATCGAGAACCCCCAACTCCTAAGAATATTGATAACATGCGTAAGCTTACAACAATTGGCCATAATATGATCAGCATTCTCCATAACCTGACACCCTCTTGGACATCCATTACTCTTAGACAGCCTTCTATACATCAAGAACACATTTGAAGGAATAGCATTAATGCATAAACGCCACCAAAACAAGTCAACCCGAGGCCTAAGCTTCAGACCTCTTCTCCAATGCCAATGGGGATCTTCAACTCCATTCCCACTCAGTTTCTAGGAAATTAAAGCAGATAGAGATCTACCTGAACATTTGTAGATGAGCTCCAGCTGATCAGCACCATATTTAGGAAAGATATGAGCAAGCTTTATTGCCTCCACCAACTGCTGCCCAAAAAACTGCTTTAGTTTTACCTCATTCCATTCTCCTTCACTAACAAAACTTTCCAGACATTGCATATTCTCATCCAAACTCACAACAAAGGTTGGCCATTTAGCTATGGATTTATCTAAAATCCAAACATCCTCTAAGGTACTAATAAACCACCCGATGAGACTTTCCACCTCACAACTTCCATCAGAGAGTTGAAACCATTCAAAATGATCTTCACCGTAGGAGAGCTGTACCTTTTCAAATGAAAGTTCCACACCTAATTTCCATACTTAGCACGCAACACCCTGTTAAGGAAGGAAGAAGGCTTAGAGATGAGATTCCAAGCAAATTTAGCCCAAAGAGGACCAACTTTGGAAGCAATGGATTGAACTCCTTGACCACCCAATCTCCTAGGCCTGCATAACACTTCCTAAGAGTTATAGTGTAGACCCTTACTTCCATCAAGCTTGTTCCACAAAAAATCCCTACACATTCTATCCAAATCATTAAGAACCCCAAACGGAACTAAAGAATGAGTGGTAAGAAAAATACGGAGAGAAGAGAAGATGGATTTAATAAGAATCAACTTCCCTACTAGAGAAATGAAACAGTTACCCCAAACATTCAAATAGTTGGAAGCCTTTTCCAAAAGACTATTGAAATCAGCAGATGTCATTCTCCTCAAAGCAATCTTGATGCCAAGATACATAAATTCTTTCACCACTTTGAAAATCAAGATTTTAGCTAGAGACCTTCTTGTAGATCTTCTAACTGATTTACCAAAGAGAATAGAAGATTTCTGAACATTCACCTTCTGACCTGACCATTTACAGTAGTCCTTCAAGACTTTGCTTGCTTTCTTCACACTCTTAACATTAGCTTCCAGAAACATGACAATATCGTCAGCATATAATATATGAGAAACTTTCTTAGCATTTGGAGCCACTTTAATACCCAAGCTTTTCCCTCTCTGGGCAACAGCATCAGACAAAAGTTAAGAGCAGAGAATAAAAAGATAGGGAGACAAGGGACATCCTTGCCTAAACCCACACCTAGCATCAATCCAACTTGAACCATTACCATTAATCAATATCAAAAATTTTGGGTCAGTTACACATTGAAGAAGGAAATTAGCAAACTTATCTAGAAATCCCAAATTTTCCAAAACGTTTTTAAGAGTTGACCATCCCATACTATCATAAGCTTGTTCTATATCAATTTTGATTGTCATAAGACCTTTTTTGGATTTAGAATATCTGAACTTGTTAAACACTTCTTGGGCTAGAAGAACATGATCAGAAATAGAACGGCCTTTGACAAAAGCTGCCTGCTCCTCAAAAATCAGCTTAGGAATTACCCCAATCATTCTATTTAATAACAACCTAGCCACTATCTTATATATCGACAAACAAAGGCTTATAGGTCTATAATTAGAGGGGGTCACAGGATTATCAACTTTAGGGATAAGAACCACCAAAGTCTCCTTCAAACTAGAACTCATAGAACTAGTCATAAAAAAGGAAGAAACTGCCTTCCAGAAATCTCCTCTAATAATTTGCCAATAAGATTTAATGAAAGAGTATGAAATACCATCAATACCTGGAGAGATATTAGATTCCAGCTGAGCAAGCACCCTATCCAGCTCCTCCTTCTTAAAATCAACTAGAAGGCACTCTCTGTCAATATCATCCAGCTCATATAAAGGGGACGGCCACCCCCTCAACTTGCATGTTTCCTTGTCTCCCATTTACTTTTAAAATACTCATTAAATACTCCTTCTAACTGATTTTGATCCTCAGCCAATCGCCCATTATTGTCTTTGACCTGATGAATCAAATTAGAATTGCGCCTACCCGACGCAAACACATGAAAAAACTTAGAGTTGGAGTCACCATCAGCTAAACATTTAGCTTTTGCTTTTTGCCTCCACCACGTATTAAGACAGGCAAGAGTAATATTAATCTCATGAACCTTAGATTTCAGCAGCATCAGTTTTTCTCCTATTAGCCCGCCAACCTCTGCTTCTTCAATTTGCATGTCCAAAATTTCATTCTTCAAGTTCTCCTTCAAGATCATCAAATTTTGATGTTTAGATTTATTCCAAAAAAAAGAGCTTTCAAAGCTTGCATGAATCTCACATTGAGAGAAGTAACGACATCTCCCTGCACTTTCCTTTCCCAAGATTTAGACACAATCACCGTGGAAGCTGGGTACGAGGACCATACCTCTTCAAACCTTAGAAATTGGTTCTTCCGAAAACCTGAAGGCAACAGCTTGATGAGAATGGGACAATGATTAGAAGCTATACAAGGTTGATGCCGAACTGCCGGCGTTTGGATAGCTTCCAAGGCTGTTGTGTTCAAAATACACCTATCCAATCTTTCAAGGATCCGAGCACCACCCTTCTTATTGTTACAACATGTAAATTTTGGGCCAATGAATCTCATATTATGTAAATCACAATTGCTCATAAAACTTCTCATATCTTGAGCACCCTGAGATAGAACAAATTTTTTCCCTCCTTTCTTATCTTCTTGGGACATTATACAATTGAAGTCACCTCCTATAACAATGGGAAGATCAAAGTTTGAAATCCCTTCAAGTTCACTCCACAAACTCCTTCTCTTATAAGAATCATTACTACCATATACAGATACAATGATCCACACACCTTTATTAACAATTCTCAATTCCCCAACAACAACCTGAGATGAAGCTTCTAAAACAGTAAAAGAAGCCAAGTCCTTCCTCCAGCAAACCATAATACCTCCGGATAAGCCTTCAGTAGAAAAAATGAAAAAATCTCAAATGTTACCAATGAACCTATTACACTCAAGTCTTTCAAAAGAAGAGATCTTAGTCTCTAAAAGTCCAACAGACATCACATCATGTTCTTTCACAAATTCCTTCAAGTAATGGGAGGCTTCACTCTTCCTAGCCCCCCTACAATTCCAAAATGCTTTGGCCGACATTTATTGATAAGAAATAGGATTGCTCCCTTTCCTACCTTTAACAAAACCACCACCCTTCCTACCATGATTAATAATGTTATCCTTCCCCAAGGATCTAAGTTCTTTTTGAAGCTTGAAATCTGATTTCTGATAGGGAATACTTGAGTTCGCAAGTAATCCAGAAGGACATACTTGAGTTTGCAAGCAACCCTTCCCATCTCTCTCATTTGAATTAGAAGGAAAATCATTATTCTATGGATCTATATCTTGAGAGTTTTGAAAAATAACCTCCTTACTTTTACCAAGATCAGTAATAATTTCAGCACCTACGGCTTCTAACACTAGTTCAGGAACAAGTTTCGAATCCTCGAAAGCAGCTACAAATTTTAGAGGAGATCCCATATCACCTTCAGGAAGATTCATGGCTACTTTAGAAAGGTTAGGGTCTAGATTACCCATAACAATTTATCCTTCTTCACCTACCACCGCATCCTTCATCTCCAAACTCTTATCCAGGTTCTTAACAATTCCTTCCTTAAAAGAAGGCTTAAAACCTGGAATAACAGCCCCTACCAAAGAAGGCTCCAAGTTAACATTCTTAATATTCCTCAAATTTGCCAAGGCTTCCTTAGGAGCATTACGAGCAGCTTTCTTACTTTTTTTTTTGTAATTGACATGGACCCAAGGTCCATAAGTATCATTTTTATCAACCTCTTGTTCCTTATTCTCCAAAATCCCAATCCCTTGCTTCTGAACTCCTTCAACCGTGACATTAGCTACCAACTCTTTCTTTTTACAATCTCTTTTAACATGGCCGATCAACCCACAATCAAAGCAAAAAGTGGATATCCTTTCATATTCAACCTTCTGAAAAAACCTTCCCGCCATACTCTCCACCCAAACTCCCAAGGGCAGAACTTGGTCCAACTTCACACGAATACAAACTCTTGCAAACTCCCTTCTTCCCATTGAAACATGTTTCCATCTATCATTAAAGGAGTTCCTATCATAGAAGTAATTCTCACAACATTCACCTCATCCCAACATTGCAAGGGCAAGTGAGGCATTCTAATCCAAATAGGAGATGTTAAGCCATAGATAAAGGAGAAAACTCCAGAGTCCACTTATCCGTACCTATAATGTGACCATTCGCATACCAAGGGCCACCTGTGAGTCCACCCTCCAAAGCTTCGGCATTTTTAAAAGAACACAAGAACCAACCCATCCCTAGGGTGGTAAAGTGAAACTGGACAAATTGAGACCATTGACGTCTTAATTCCACTGCCACAATGTGTGAAGGAACTTCTCTACCAAAAACCTTTATCACCAAAGAATTTCTAAGAGTGTTAACATTCGAAATCTCATTGGCTTCAAGAAGCTTGACAGCGTTGCCATCCTCTAACAACACCTTGTCCCTATTATTAAAAGCAACCCTGATATGATCCTTCTTGATCCAAGGATTACCCACACCAAAACCTTTATCAACCTTAACAGGCATTTTATCAAAAATAATAACTCCATCCCGAACCACCTCTGAAGAAACATTCTCTGCAGAAGAATTCAGTTGAACAGCCTCCACACTCTTCACATTTTGAATATTTTTGTTAACCGGACTCAGGGAATTCATATTTATCGCACCGTTACCGGGGATTGCATTTGAATACTCGAATCTATTAACAAAAATTTTCAAACCAGAGGATGATGCTTGATTATCGCTAGGCTTGGAAGGAGAAACTACATTAGCCTTATCAGAACAGGGAGTTTTACAGTCATATTCAAGAGCAATACCCTTGCCTTCACCTTCAACCTAAAAATTTACCATTGGAACATTATCCTCACAATCTCTTATCACTATACCCGAAGAGAACCTTTTTTGCTTTCTGTCGGCTCCAGGTATCGATCCAGATTTTGGTCGAGTTGAATCATCAATGTCATGAGCAAACATCTTCTCTGATGGAGGTTCAGACATTGGAGGGGCCGCCGGTGGCTGGCGGCCATCTACTGCCATCTCCTAACAGAATGCTGAAAAGGAGGAACAGAAACCGCGTAGAACGAAATTTGAAAAACCAAGAGCTTCTCTCTCTAACTTCTCTCTCTAAGCTTTCTATATCATCATTTTGATTTACGTGTGTGCTTCTTGCACATATCTTTCAAAACTTTTTCATTATGCATGTGTGTGCCCACAAACCTTTGACACAACACCTTCACACATGACCAATAAGTAATAGACTTGATTGATGCATAATTTAATTAGTTTTGTCTCTTTTTATTTTATGATATGTGATTGGGTGCACATATCGTTGTATAATTTGTATTATAGTAAAGTAGCTATCATGAAACTGTTTGTTTAATTTTATTGACGAAAATTGTTTAATATAAATATTTTTTATGATGTATATAAGCAATATTTTTTTTTTCTCTCAAAAAAAAAAAGCAATAGGCATTTCCAAGCAATTCAAAATGATGTACATAAACTTTCCAAAAATTCACGCAACAAGTAAAATGACAAAGCTAACTATCACAACATATCAAAATTACTCTGTGAAATATATACTACAAATAAATAATGCACAAATCATAATATATTGTCAACCACTATGTATATAAACAAAAAATATAAAATACGTGTATGGTAGGGCATTTTAATTATACATGTCTGGTATGGCATTCATATATAAATATTTTTTCTCAATTTTAATAAAACCAAAGAGCTATTGCCAACCACCGCCTGATTGCACCGCAATCAGCCACACATCAACATTAATCAGTATATAAAAATCTCTCATTTAAGGAATAAATCCCATCATTGATGACACGACTAAATCATGCACTAAAATTCCCAACTCCATCTTGTAGCCAAGGCACCCATGCAACAAATTTCTCGAAAATAAGATTAAAAAAACCCCTCTCCTTCCTTAGGAAATCACCCTGATTATCCCCTCTTCCATCTTTCTCCCTCTCATGATCACTCCCTTCAAGCCGTCTAACATAAGCCTCTAAATCATGCACACATGCCGGATAATTCTCCATCTCAAAAAAATCCAAAGCCAATTCAACTCCCACATGTGCATAACATGAGCCGCCATCACCGCCGCCGCCACCGTTACTCCACGGCAACCTCAAGTTCTCATTCAAAAACAACCCCGGCATTTTGGTCACCGGATCCTTCACATTCACCACTCTCAACACCTTCACCCCAAGCTCGTCACACCTGGCCTTAAAACCGAAATTCCCAACCCTCGGCCCACCGTACGAGTAAACCGTAACCGGTATAACTTGGTTAATCCCCGCGCCCGACCCGACCCGATTCAAACCAAGCTCAGCCAAGTCATACCCGAACAAAACCGCGAGCGAGCTTCCCATACTATGCCCGGCCAACGTTATGCTAAGCTCATCATCGTTCTTGTACAAATTGACAATCCGAGAAATTTCGGTTAGTAGTGACGCGCGACAACACGCGGATGCGTAGAGAGTTAGAAAGCCCGACTCGACCTTGACGTCGGGGCGGGGATTAAACGGGTCGAGACCAGCGGTGGCGAGCGAGCTCATGAAATTGGTTAGCCATTCGGTGTTGGTGACAGTTCCGCGAAAGGAGACGAGGATGTCGCGGCGGCCGAGGGTAGAGAGGGAGTGATCGTCGGAGACGGCGATGTAGCCGATCCAGTGGGAGCGAGTGGAGGTGGCGGGGGTTGCGTAGAGGTATTTCGTGACTTGGTAGGGGGCATTGGAGAGACCGGATTGGGAGAGGATGGAGAGCATGGGGTATTTAGAGTTGAGGTAGTGGGGGGAGGATGGGTCTTGGTCGAAGGATTTGTAGGAGGAGATGACGAACTGAGCGTAGCGGATGAGTTCGTGTCGGAGGATGGGGTGGAGGGGGTGGAGGAGGTTTCGCCAGTCGTCGGCGCCTTGGATGTCGCGCCAGATGGCGGGAAGAGATGAGGGAATCGCGCTGCGGGGTTGGCGACGAGCGGCGGTTGAGGAGAGCAGAACTGGGTTGGCCGGCATTGCAATGGTAGACGGCATGGTTGGTCTCTGTTTGTGCTCAGTCGAGTGCGTAGAAAGGGTGGGGTACAGGAGATGAGTAGGGTGGCCTGTGGGCTGCTTATTTATAGGATGAAGAAGAAAATGAAAAAAAAAAAAAAAAAAGGCCGTGAAAACGTATCCGTATTAACCAATATAAAAGTTGTGAAGGGTATATATATATATATATATATATATGATACATGAATTTTTATATTTATTTATGCATCATATATTTTTGTGTCTGAAATTCTGAATCATATAAAAAACTAGTTTATTTAAATTAAATTAATATTAATATTAATTTTTAGGAGATCTAAATAGGGGTGTCAAAATAAGTTTTTGGTTCGAGTTCGAGTCGAACTCAGAGTTGACCCGGGTCTAAACGTGTTGGCCTGAACCCGACTCGATTTATAAACATATTGGAAATTCATACCCGGACCTGACCTGACCCGTGAACCTGTACGCAATTGGCTCTTTGCGGTGCGGGATCATGCGATGCCGTCTGGGTGCAAACTGCGAAGTCCGGACGCGAGGCGAGCAACTGAGGGCAATGAAGATCCGGACCGGGAGTGAGGTGAGCAGGTGAGCACAGTGCAAGTTGAACTCTAAACATGAGGAGAGGGCGCGAGCAACTAAGCGCGAAGCGGGGTTGTACCATATGGGTGCAGAGTCTGCGGACTGCGGAGTCCGGACCTGAGGCGAGCGGGGGAGCGCCGAGCGTGGTGCAGGTTTGGTCATCTGGGTGCAGACTGCTGAGTTCGAACGTGAGGCGAGGGCGGGAATCGCAAGATAGTGCTGTGCAGGAGAGGCAAGCGCAGTAGGCTAGGTTTCCCGATCAACCTGGGTTGATTTCGAGTTTCCAAGTCAACTCGAACCTGACTCAATTTTATAAATGGGTCAGAAAACGAAACCCAAACTAGACTCATGTGGCAAATGGGTTGACCCGAATCCGAAATTTTTCGGGTCGGATCCGGGTCAAATTTTGGGTAGGGTTAAATATTGACAACCCTAAATTTAAAGATTTGAGTGTCGTATATAAAAAAAATAACAAAATAAAGACTATGTATGCAAAAACATAAAAGTATTGTGGCATCTGTCTAAATCCCTCTTTTATTATATTTGCTTCGAGGTTGATGTTATATATGAAAAGATTGTATTGCATTAATTTTAATGTAAATATGATAAATTTTAAGCTTATATTAATACAATTTAAATTTAGATATTCTGATATAATTTTTATTTTAAAAAAAATAATGATGGAAGGATGAGTAGGTGGCAGTGTTTGAGAAGGTTGGTTTTTGAAGGTGAGATATGTATTTTCTTATGTAATGCTTAGGGTTATAAATGAGTCGAGTTGAGCTCGAGTCATCTTTGACTTGAGCTTGAGCTTGATTAATTAATCGAGTTTGATCTAGCTCTTTTATTATGAAAAAGAAAAAAAAATATTATGATTTTAGCAATTATTATAATAAAATAATAAAATAAATGAGAAATTAAAAAAAAAATAATAAAGAATCACTTAATATAAGAAAATGAGATATATTTGTTAAATATTTTTGTGACTTTGTACTTAAAATTCAGAATGATAATACATTTTAACTGTATTTTATGTATTTTTTAAACGAGTCAGCTCGTCAGTTAACGAGTCGAGTCAGGGCTAACACAAACTTGACTCACCAGCCCTTCAAGTTAGGCTCGTGAGTCATTTATCGAGCCGGCTCACGAGTCAGCTTGATTCACATTATTAAAAAAAGTTTGTTAGGATGCATTGACTTAATTTTTTTTTTAATTGTCTTACAAAATTGATGCCTTTTTTATTGTATTTACTTAGTTAATTATGTATAAATGTGTGAAAGGATCTATTGACTAATAATTCGAGGAGAAAGTTATTTTTTTCAAGCTCAAGAATTCAAGTCAAATTTATTTATAAATTCAAGTCAAATATCATTTATAAAAAAATAAAAATATGAACGTTTGGTTCTTATGGCGTTGAATTGTTTGCTTGACTCATTTATCTATCATATTATATTATTATATATTAACAAAGAGCGCATGTTAAGCGAGGATTTGAGTGAACAGTTTGTGGGTTGGACGGAGATGAAGCGAGGATTAGTTAGTTTTATTATGCGTACAAAGCTTCTCGTTTGGGTTTATTATGCGTACAATGAGATTACCAACTCCTGCGGCATGCACCCGTGCGGTCTGCCCTCCCGCACAGCGCACTCGCCCGCTAGCCCCAATTGGGCTCGGTGCACCCGCACGCCGTCCGCCCTCACCTGCTCGCACAGGCCTGCTCGCTCAAGTCGCACTCGACGCACCCGCATGCGGCCCCTCTCACCCGCTCGCGTAGGCCTGCTTGCCCCAGTCGCGCTCGACGCACCCGCACACGATCCGCCCTCCCCCATTCGTGCAGGCCCCCACGCTCGCACTCGCCTCGCACCCACGCCCTCTCACCCGGTCTCTCGCGCGGTCCTGCCAGACCTACCTCGCCCGCAGTCACGCAGTTCACGCTCAACACTGACAGCACGCACTTGACGCTCGTTCGAACTTGCCTACATATGTCTTTGTCCATTTTTTTCCTCGAACAATCCAATTCAAAGATTTTTATTTTTTTGGGGCATCATAACTATTTTTAACATCTAGACTTAATTTTAATACTTGTGGAATTTAACTGAACAACTACAACCAATTTTGAATAACTTAGAGCAAAATGTTTTCATAATTTTTACTCTAATCATCACACCAACTCTAAATTATGATTGATGATATTTTACTCGGTTATAGCCTTGGGGAAAAGTTGATGTTGACGTCTAAAGAAGGATCGCACCTTACAATTTTATGCCATAACTTTTTTAAAAATTAAATATCTATTTTAGACTAAACAAATTTTGACAACAAAAAATAGAGAGATAGCTTATCCTAAATTGGAAAATCTGATTGAACAAGCAAGAATCCTAAGGTAATATTTATATAAAAGATTTTACATAGCTCACCTTGGCTTGTTGGTTGAGAGCTTAGGCTTCCAACTAAGAGGCCTTGGATTCGAGCCTTTGTGTATGCGATGTGTGTGTGAGTTTGACTTAATTGACCTAAATGTTCCCAAAAAAAATAAATCGTCTAAATTTTGAATTTAACAAATTCATAATCATACTGAATGCCTCCAAGAGGGGAAATTATTGGGTGCGAACACCGGACGCAGTTCTACATCCGGAAGCCAGCCAAATGACAACACGTGGCAACGCGGTTACCCGACGACCCGGCCCGTTGAGAAGTCGGAAAGATGCACGTGCTTTGGCGAATTCCGCGCACGGCCCGACCCGTTCATGTAACGCGAAATTTTAAAAGTCCCGCATTTTTTTTAGGGATGTAATTCTAAAAGTTCCGCCTTTTTTATGATTTTATGCCTTTTAAGGTAGTATTTTCAGATGTTGGACAGGTTTTGATCACAGAAGAGCGCTGAGGAAGAAGAAGAGGATACGAAAATAGAATTCTCCTTTGATGACGTCGAAGAGTGCGAGGAGGTCGAAGAGACCCTAAACTTGGAAGAAGACACCATGAGGTCATGTACGGGAGGAATTACAGGAGATACGGCAGGATTATTATCGGTAAATTCTTTAGAAGTTTCATGATATATCATTCGACATTGTAACCATGTATGCATCTCGTATTTGCTGCTCGATCTACTTATTTTTGAATAATCTTTTAATCGATTACCGCTACACTTTGTTGCTACCAAGCAGTACCACCGTGTTTGCTGTACCGTCTTGCTGTTATTATCCTAGTACCGAGAATCGTTAAGGACATGTGGTACCGAGTATTGATACTCGGTGTACTCGGTACCGTACCGACTGAATACCGAGTATCAATACCGAGAATTCTGTAGTGATAAATCAGACAGAGCAGTACCGACTTTGGACAGAGCAGTACTTACTTCCAAGTATCTCGGTTTACACATGAGTATGGTACCGAGTCAATACCGAGTAACAATACCGAGATAAAATACCGAGTATCAATATGCAGTGTTACATCTGACATTATCTCGGTATTGATACTCGGTATTCAATCGTCCGCTCAGCATGGGTATTGCGTTCTACAAGTTAATTTATTTTGCACTGACACGATTGTTGCAGCATGTTAAATATGTTTTTCATGTGCACAGGGTGTTTATAAGTCTGAGAAGGAAGCATATGATATATATTGCGAGTATGCCCATAATAATGGTTTTAGTGTTTGGAAAGAACATCATTCGTACTGGCCAAATTCGAGGAAGATTAAATCAAAGGACTTTGTATGTTCCAAAGCAGGATTCAAGAAGGCTTTTGACTTAAATGTAAAAACAAAATACCGAAAAGCAAACACGAGAACCGGGTGTCCAGTAATGATTAGATTTTTAGTGAGTGAAGATGGAGTTTGGATGGTGCATAAAATGATTGAAAGCCACAATCATGAATTAGCTAGGCGGCAAGATCAACATTTGCTTAGGTCATCTAGGCACATTAATGATGATAATGCAAATATTCTGAAATCAATGTCTGATGCTAGGATAAGAGCAGTTGATGCTTTTACATTTCTATCTGATGAAGTGGGAGGAGCAGGGAATTTGAGGTTCACAAAGAGGGATGCATACAACTATCTTCAGAAAGAGAGAAGATCGAAGATTGAGAATGGGGACACCAATTCACTAATTGAAATATTTAAAGAATGACTCACTAATGATAACATGTTTGCGTGGGATGTACAAACTGATGAGGATGACAGATTGTTGAATTTTTTTTGGGTTGATGGGTTGGGGAGGATTGATTATGACTGCTTTGGTGATGTGATAATTTTTGATACAAGCTATAGGCTTAACAAATATAATTTAGCCTGTGAACCTTTTGTAGGAGTTAATAAACACTGGCAGAATGTTCTTTTAGGGGTGGCCTTTTTATCTGAGGAGACAATTGAGTCCTTTACGTGGTTATTTAGAACTTTCCTAAGAATTATGGGTAATAAACATCCCATAACGATTTTTACCGATCAAGACCAAGCAATGGCAAGGGCAATTGAAGTTGTATTACCTCAAACACGACATAGATTGTGCCAATGACATATAAGCAAGAAGGCTCCTTCCAAAATATGCTGCTTCAATAGCAACAACACAGTCAGAAGTTTATTTTATAATTGTTTAGGCAAGTGTGATTCAGAGGATGAGTTTGAGAGAAATTGGGTTGAAATGATCAAAGAAGGGGACCTCCAGAGTAATGAGTGGTTGAAAGAGCTATATAAAATTAGGAGGAAGTGGTCAACAGCATTCAACAAAAATTGTTTTAATCTTGGGATTCTTTCTACTCAACGTAGTGAATCTACCAACAATGTCTATCATGGCATTTCTAAGCCAACAAGTTGTATTACTGATTGTTTCCTGGGCTTGGAGAAGGTCATGAAGACTTGGCATAGGAATGAACAAGATGAGAATTTCAGATGCAGTCAGTCAGAGATACAACCAATAATTAAAAGTAGTCTAATACTAAAGCAAGCCTCCCATTTTTATTCAAGAAAATTATACTCATTTTTTGAAGAGGAGTTCTTATAGGGTATTGGTGGACTGTGCATAGATCATGCCTCACTAGATTCATCCATAATTTCAGTCAGGAACGTGGACAAATGTGTCCAGTTAAAACGTTGGACTGTTCATATAGATGCAGTTGATAGTAATATACATTGCAGCTGTGGTAAGTTTGAGATGATGGGTGTATTATGTGCTCATTATATGAGAGTAATGAGGCAGTTAGATATTGTTCATATTCCAAAAAAGTATTTGTTGTCCAGATGGTCAGCCAGAGCTAGAAAACTTCTTTATGTTGGGCTTGTACATGGTGGTTCTGGATTAGATCAATGCACGTCGGAGGAAGGATCAAGTAATATGGTATTTCAGAATCATATATGTAGATTTGCTTACCAAATTAGCACAGAAGCACAGGAAAATAAGGATGCAGAATAATATATGTTGAATGCAATGACTAACATGGATGAAAATGTTGAGTTGATAAAGGGAGGGAGCAAAATTAAGGCAGGTGGAGGTGGCCATAAAAACATTAAAGACCCTGTTAAGTGTCGGCCTAAGGGTATCTCTAATGCAAGATTGAAGGGTCACTGGAAAAAGAGGAGAACCAAAAAAAAACTAAACCTACAGCCAATAAAAATCCTACTGAACAGGTTAATCTTACAGATCCAGCCACCCAAGTTACTTCGTTCTCTAACATACCGAGCTGCACCGAGTGATATTGCTCGGTATA
The DNA here is from genome assembly GCA_019925795.1 of Dendrobium chrysotoxum. NCBI lineage: Eukaryota > Viridiplantae > Streptophyta > Magnoliopsida > Asparagales > Orchidaceae > Dendrobium > Dendrobium chrysotoxum. The sequence continues at coordinate 52,285,098 of CM034306.1, read as the reverse complement.
CCGAGCTGTACCGAGTGATATTGCTCGGTAATGATCGGCCTCCAATTACGTACCCACGGGAACTGCTCTCGGTATAACTCGGTATTTCTAGTTTTATTACTCGATATTTCTGAACAATTAATACTGTGGTTGATTAAAAATAAATGCTGTACCTAGTTATATAACTCGGTATTACTCGGTATTTCTAGTTTTATTACTCGGTATTTCTAAACAATTAATGCTGTGGTTGATTAAAAATAAATGTTATACCTAGTTATATAACTCGGTATTTCTAGTTTTATTACTCAGTATTTCTGAACAATTAATGGTGTGGTTGATTATGTATAAATGCTTTGAGTGGACTTACTAAAACTTTAATGAATAGTTGGTGAAGCATTTATTTGTTTTTGCCCTACAACATATATATATATATATATATATATATATATATATATATATATATATATATATATGCACTTATATTGCCGTACAAGGATTATGTGTAGTTTTTATCTTAGCAAGCCGAATGGTATTTACTCTTCCATGAATCAAAGAGCATTTTCGTTAATGTTCTATTGATATGAACAATGCAAATGCTTTTATGATTCTTGAAAGGTAAATATCTGTCGTCTTTCTTAGCTGATTCCATTCAATCCATACGAAGTAAGGTATGTGTTATAAGGAAGCAACAGGAAATACAGGTATGAAATATTATTTATTTAATTGTAGTACAGAAGAGTGCGTAGGCAAATTCTGCCCCGAAATTTGGGCATATTTTCCTCCCAGTCCTTCACATCAGACCACACTACATGTATTGTTTGGATAATTGCTTCTATATACTTACAGACATACATTCCACAGTCAACACTATTCTTCTGTGTTGGAGCTTCTTTAATTTTTCGAATCGGCCAACCTCATATGTCCTCATCAAAAGCATTTTTAGTTTCCTCAAACAGATGAGATATCTGTAAAAAAGGAAATGCATGTTAATCTATTATTTATAACGGATATCGTTGTAAAATTAATTCCGTCATACTTATAACTCCTGGAAGAACAGCTCTGTGAGTCTTCTTTGGTAAGGAATCATAAAATTCCCATGTTTTGAGACTCAAATTGCCAACAATGAGAGTCCAATGAAAATCCTGTATAATTGGAACAAGCAAATATTTTGCAGCCCGAACAGACTCTACTGTTATATGTGAGACGTATTGTGTCGTGTAAACTTTATGTTGGACATAACCCTGGTTCAAATAAATTAAAAACAATTTAGTCTGGATGAAAAATAAAATTTAAATGATTTTACTAACTCACCCAATGGCAGCTAGATACAAATAGGAATGGCGTAAATAACCCTGGGCATAATCGGTTCTTCTCAGCAAGTAAAATACCAAATGCGTCTATGTGATTGGTATCAAGGCATTCTGACATCAACAGCTCATCAATCTGGCTTCTGTAAATATGAACATTTTCAGCTGTATATATAATGTCACCCCTACACAGAATTGGACAGTATCTTAGCGAAATCAATAAATTATATATCGAACCAATAATAATTAATACCGACCAAATACCGAGACATGCTAAGTAGACCCGATTACCAAACAACATCAAATGAGTAGATATACCATCATATACCAGATGCCGACACAAATACAGAGTTAATACCAATTCCATACCGATCAAATACCGAGTAATACCGACTAAATACCGATACTCACTTGTCTTTATATCTTTGAAGGCAACTGTCAATGAATATCCGCATTTCTTCGCTTATTAATAACCGTCTATTATACTCAAGAATTACTTCTGCTGGGCGAGGTTTAATCGTGTAATCAGTTAGAATTTCCGTCAGTTGCAACTTCTCAACATCACCAACCTTACTGGGAGAATCTTGCTTTGCTTGTGGCTTTGGCTTATTCTCGGCCTGTGTAGTTTTTTTTTCTTGGGCCGCCTGTGAAAGGTGACTTAACCAAATTTCTTTTCCTATCAGCGCGTCGTTTTACCCTCCGTGCTATTCCAGTATGGGCAGAAGACGCAAATTCGTCCATCTCTTCATCTGGCAATGTTGTTTCTTTTTCAGTGGTCTTAATCAATACCAGTCCTTCCCCAGGTGATTTAGGTTCAGTTAATTCTACAGGAATTGCGGTAATGGTCTTGGATGAAGATTCTTCACCCCTTGAACCTTTATAAGCTGTAAACACAGTGGGAAAATGATCGGCTAAGAACTTCTCTATAGCTTCCACTATGGAATTTGTCTCTACTCTCAACTCAAAAACGCATGATTTAAGTGCCTGGACACGTCTATCTAACAAACTGGTAGTAGCATCAACGGCAGAAATCTTCTTTACAAGTAATTTATTTTGTTCAAACAGTCTTTTTATGTCATCGTGTAAGCTCTTAATGTTACTATCATCAGAAATATTTGCAGGTGGCGCTTCTTTTTGGGATGTAGTGCTCCGGGTTCTGGGTGGGGTTGGGATCTTTGTGGAGCTGGCAGGACTGCAGCGAGTGGGTGAGATTTTATGGGATTTTGGGGGGCTAGATTGATGATGTATATCAACATTTACTGTGTGATCGATTGTTTGTTCGATTGTAGGGGGCTCGATTCTTGGGGAATCAATTGTTGGGGGCTCGATTGTTGATTTCTTGGGTGGAGAAATAATGGAAGAACTCCCTAATAAATTTCTCTCGACCCTGTAACTCCTTCAAAATTACGAACGATCTAATGGATATGTATTTGTTAGGGTAAGCTCAAAACAAAAGGAGAAGAGTTTGACAAAACGAACGATGTAATGGATATGTATTTCATTACCTGATCTTTGCGTAGACTCGCAAATAGTTTTGACACCTCCAACTCACTATACATAATGTGGCTATCCCAACGATTAAAATGAGGTCGAGAACTTTCATCCACTGGAGTGTGTATGGTTGTATGCTCTAGAAACTAAATCTGTATTTTTTGGGATGAATAACATAACCAAATTGATTGAATTAGCTTAAGGATTGCTGTAATAAAGTATGATCATACTTACAATTAAAATAACTACAAATCCATTTATATAGCCGAGTGACCTCCCCTTGGCATTCTGCGTAGCAATACTATCGTATTCACTTGATAGGAAATCCCTAATGGATGCTGGCCAATTGTAAGTTAAAAATACGTCAAAATTGTCAGCAACTTCACGGAAGGCAGTAGGTATCTTAAAGTTTGCCATGGGAAAAAATAGATTTGATAGTAAGAAAAATATGAATTTTCTCGTAACATCTTCTAGTGGTGTTGACACATCCAAACTTTCAATCTCATGCCTAATGTCATTGGATGTTGTTCCAGTTATTCTACTACTTCCCGGCACGAATATTACACCCCTGTTGGGCAGTCCAAGCATAAGAACTACCTCATCAGAAGTGAACGGTAGCCGTCGTCCTTTCAGAACAAAACACTGCTTCTCAATGTCCCATTTGGTCAGAAGCTTATGCACAAGTGGAACATTCTGCCAAATTGGCGCCAATGTCAGAAACTGATCAAGTTGGAGCTCTCTTAATTTGTCAACAAAATTTTGGCCAAATCTACTGACTAACTGATTGCATACTTCTCTGAAAGTGGATGATCTGCATCGAAAATGAATAAGAGGAGTATATCCCTGCAACATTGGAATGGATAATGCGTTTACAAATTAGGGAATTGTAAATACCGATCTAAACCGAGCCTTACAAATAAGTTCAACCGAATACAGTACCGAGCAATATCATCTACCGAGAAATATATCGATCTCTTCCTCAACAAATAAGATCGGTATCATGCATAATATTACTTCGATACCGATCAATAACCATCAATATCGATCATAACAGAGTAAATACCGATGCAATACCGAGCAAATACCAAAAAATACCGAGAGTGGTATTTCTCTTTTACAATCAGTATCAACATTTCATTCTCAGATCAGTAAAAAAAATACAGATGAGTACCGATCATGAGTACTATTATCAGATCTATACTAGTACAGAGCATGGTACCTACCACAACTGCTCGGTACCGAGCAATACCGAACGGTATAGTAGGTACGCCATTTTGATACCGATATTAATACCGAGAATCTGTATATTAATCTTATAATATCTATCTCATGTCTTGATCTAAATAATGACATTTTCTTATATAAAGGAAACCCCAAACCCTAATTTTTCATTAACAGACTTAGCTTCCTCAACCTAAACATTTCATAACAAATTACTGACCTTAGGCATTGCTTCAAAATCTCTCTCTCTCCATCGAGAAGGTGATGAGCGAACCCTAAATTTTCGTCCAATGATGGATATCACCAGAGAAACACTGAAAGCTTCGATTTCAAATTTTATCCGGACTCTTCTTTTCGTTTTCTTTTAAAAGGTACGGGTCGGGCCGTCGGGCCTTGGCCACGTGCGGAATTCGTCAAAGCACGTGCGTCTTTCCAACTTCTCAACGGGCCGGGTCGTCGGGTAACCACGTTGCCACGTGTCGTCATTTGGCTAGCTTCCGGATGTAGAACTGTGTCCGGTGTCCGCACCCAATAATTTTTCCTCCAATAGACAAACTCATATACCTAAAGTGATATGATTCGAACTCAAATAAGCGCAAATGAAGTATTTGAAGAGTAATTGAAATCTTTAAAAAATAATTGGTGATCAAATAATCTCTAAATCTTACATCTTTATAGGTAAATCGAGCATCTAGATGAGGCAAATCCGACGAACATAAGATCCCTTAAAGATAGCTCCGATGTTATAGGACAATTTTCAACCTCGAAACTCATTCTATATAAATTATTCATGTTATATTTTATCAATAAATTCTCTAATCACGAGGAAAGTCATCATTATAACTAATCACGAACATTAATGAGATCATTTTAAGTGGGCTTGGTCATTTGATTGTTTTTCCCCCTAATTTTCATATAAAATCTCTAATGCCTCATACAACTTTTCCTTTAACTATGCATGTATAGAGAATAACAGAGACTTAGAAAACAATAAAAGCTTAAAATCAATATTCATCTTCTTTATTTATCCCTTGACTTTTTCATCCGTCATCAGTGCACTAGTTACTGTTTTATATACCAGATACATCATCTTAACAGTGAAGATGAGATTACATTAAGGGATGAGATCAAACATTAATAAAGTAGTTTCCGTTAACATTAGCATTAGCAGACATAGTGGAGCAGGCACGATAGTGACAATAGGGAATAATCCTGGTTTGAGCTGACACAATTTATGCATCCTTAACATTAGGGGTGTCAATATTTGACACGATATGAAAATCCGACTCGAAATCGACCCAGAAATTTCAGGTTTGACCCGACCCGATTTCAAAATGGGTCGGATTTGGGTTCCCAAAATTGACCCGTTTGAAAAACGGGTCGGGTTCGGGTTGACCCGAAAACTCATTTGAAATGAGCTGCCTGCGCCCTACCCGGCCGCCCGCACTGCTGCCCGCTCCCTGCCCGGCCGCCCGCACTCGCGCCCGAGCTCGCTTGCCCACGCGCCTGCGCTCGCTTGCCCTGGCTTGCTTGCCCACGCACCAGCGCTGCTGCCCGCGCTCTCCTGCCAGCGTGCCTGTGCTTGCCTGCCCACGCGCCCTACCCGCGCGTCCCCGCTTGCCTGCCCGCGTGCCCGCCCTTGCCTGCCCACGCGTTCCTGGTCGGGTCCGGGTCTGAATTTTCGACCCGTTTACATACCCGGGTCGGGTTAGGGTTGACCCGTTTGAATCCCGGGTCATTCCGGTTTGACCCGAAACCCAATTTTGACACCCCTACTTAACATCCCCCCTCAAGTTAACGGTTCGATCTTGATTCCTTAATTTGGAACGTATATTGTGAAATTTGGATGAAGACAATGACTTTGTAAATATATCAGCTAGTTGATCATGTGTGGAGATATGATGAACTACAATAGTTTGTGACTTGATATATTCACAAATAAAATGGTGGTCAATTTCAATATGTTTGATTCTAGTAAGAAAAATTAGATTATGAGCAAGTGAAATGACTGAAATGTTATCACAATAGAGAGGTGTAGGTGTAGCAATATGGACATTAAAGTCCTACATTGGATGCGAAATAGGTATGGAGACAATGGGAATAGATGTGTGGGATAATGTATCAAGAGATGGATTAATGAGAGGTGAGTTTGCTAGAGAGGGTGAGATAGGATTTGATGAGGATGCGAAATTAGAGGATGGGAACTTAGAGTATGAGGAAGCCTGTGAGGGGATTTTTGTCGGTATACAAGAATTGGGTACAAGATAAAGTGGAGGAGGGGAGGAATTTGGAGGTGAAGTGGAAGTGGAGATTGAAGTGGTAGGAGAGGATTGAAATAAAAAAAAAACATGTTCTTGAAATATAACATGTCGAGCTATAATGATCTTGCCAGAATTCGAATTAAAGCGAAGATAACCTTTGTACTGAAGAGGATAGTGTAGGAAGATACAAGAAATAGATGTTGATGAAAGTTTGTGTTTGGTATTAGGTGGAGACAAAGGATAACATTGACACCCAAAAATGTGAAGATGAGAGTATTTTGGAGGTTGACAGAAAATGAGATGGAATGAGGACAACCTGGATGTATTTGGTGAATGCATGAGATTAATGAGATATATTACAGTTAAGACTGTAAAAACCCAGAAGGAATATGGAAGATTGACATCTAAAGGAGGGCACGAGCTATTTCAATGATGTGACAATGCTTGCGTTCAGCAATGCCGTTTTGTTGAGGAGTATAGGGGTAGCTGATTTGGTGAGATATACCATTTTGAGCACGGTACGAGGTAAACGAGGTGCTTGTAAATTCGCCTCATCCATCAGTTCGAAGGGTAATAATAGATCGGCCATGTTGATTTTCAATCATAATTTTAAACTGATGAAATTTAATGAAGGTTTCAGATTTATTTCTCATTGGAAAGAGCCAAGTGTAACGAGAAAAATCATCTAAAAACAAAACATATTAACAATAATCATTAATAGATGAAACAGGAGATGGATCCCATACATTATTATACAGTAATTGAAGAGGTTTACATGTAGTAGAACAAGAACTAAAGAAAGGGAGGCGATGTCCTTTTGCTTGATTACAAGTATGACAAGATAAAGAACAAGATGATGGATAAAGATGGCTGCTGATTATAAGTTTTTTATGTTTGATAAAGAAGAAGACAGAGAGATAAAGATAAACATACTCTCTCTCTCTCTCTATACCAACCAATATCTTCATATTTCTTCAAGAGTTGACGCAATAAATAGTGCAACGTCAAAATATTTTTGATGAATTAATATCAACGAATTAGTGTTACATCTACAGAGACACCATAAACTCTGCTAATGCAATGTGTGAGAAGCATTAATTAGAAACATCTCTATCGAGCTCATATATACCTTTAGAAACAATGCGATGACAATATTGGCATCGCGCTGCTCACAACGGAGAGAAAGCACAAAATGCGTTTCTGTTTGGAGTTCGGGTTGAGACTTACGCAACTACAAACAGAAGATATGCAAATAACATTTGGTTTGATTGGAGATATCCTGAGAGGAAAGATTAAAGAATAATGAACAAAGCACAATTGTAGATGATTGAGGGCAAGCATTCTAAATTCTGGCTTGTCAACTTCACTATCTCTCGCAGTGTCGCCTCTACCAGCTCTCATCACTCTCTGAATGCTAACCAAGCTGATGCAACAGCTTGTCCTCAATGATAAGCTTTGCAAAATTCTGACAATGATATGGTATCCAAGCTAAATGTTTTGTAAGTTGTCCTTCCTATTGAACTAGCAAGCAGCTGATTCATGCACTTTAATATATATTTGTATATTTAATATTTTTTTGTTTATTAAAAATTATTTATTTAAAATAAGGTATAATTTTTAATATTGAACTGGTCATCATTAATGATTAAATATTATATATACACCATATATGCTTTTATGAATATAAAAATACATAAAATAATAGAAATATAAATAGAATACATTCAAATCTAGTACTATGTTTATGTTTTCATTTAATATCAAAGCCTAATTTTATTTTAAACAAATTATAACAAAAAAACTCAATCTAAAAATGATATTATCATGCACCATTGGCTATTCATGCAAAAAATTAAATTAATTAAGAAAAAAATATTGTAAGAAAATAAATACAATTATATAATTAATACCATTATTCTACTTTTTAATTTTAAAATATTCCTATTTTTAATGATGAATTTTTTTTCCATATTAATTTGAAAGAATTTAATTAATTTAATATAGAAATGAAAGTATACAATTAATTAATTAAATTTATAGATGCCTTTGTTATATTTCATTTACATCTTTTGTTTGCACATTAATAAATCACTTTTTTTTTGAATAAAATATTCTAGAAAATATGATCATGCATCGCAATTTATTGCATCTAAGATATAAAGAAAAATAGAAGAAATTCTAAATAGGTCAAGCCTTACATGGCCAATTTGAACATAGTTATATCCTCCACATATAGTTTGTACCCTATTGAGTCAACACATCATTTAGAAAGATCATATCGACATGTTGAGGCCATTCTCCCTCTAGCTTTATTTCAATTCAGTGTAACCCTTTATGACTTAGGTTGTCATATTTGTTACATCCAAATCATTTGATAATCATTGTTCATACCAACATTCCCATTTAACCAGAAAACTCTCAAACCTTCATGTATACATGACATTCTAAAGAAATTAAGTCACCTCTAAAATCCTTTTGTCTTGCATTGAGCTTAAACAAACCCAACTCGCTTGAGCATCTTTTTGGACTTGTTAACTCACATTTCTCCTGATCAACATCATCAACCTAAGCAAGCCACATTTGCTTAGACTAAAAATAATAGCATATGTATAGCCAAAACCTAAAACTACTTAGATACCACAACTTTGTATTCCGGTGAGTCAATTTCAACTGAATGCTTCTTTCCACTTGGACATATTTGTATAACATTTTGAGTTGTGGTTGCTCATACTTGCTTTCTGCATCTATTTCAGGTCAAGATAAAGGGAAGGTGTGGGTTGAGTAGATAAGGGCTGTAAGATCTAAGTCAAAGTTTATATATGTATGGCAGATGATTTTGACAATCGTGTCTTTTTTGTTATGTCATGTTCTATCTGTGTCGTCATGTGCTGTTTGTTATAATAAATTTGATTATAAATATTTCTGAGATTAATGAAAAAGATTTTGATGATGAGTATTTATATATTTTAATTGAAATTTAGTGACTCCTTAGCATATGAATTATTTAAAATTTCTGCAATTCTCTTTAATTAGATCCCAAAACTTTTATCCTACCACGATCCAACATGGTATAGCCCATTCTATCAATGGGTTATATTGAGTCGAGTTGTGAAAGGAAATGGGAGTAAATCACTATAAACTTTACTATGGATTTTCCTAGGTCTAAGCAAGGGCAAGATGTTGTATGGGTGATAGTAGATCGGTTGACCAACTCCACTCATTTTCACCTATGAGACAACACGTTTGAGCTCTTCCAACCTAAGGCTTGTCCCTTATCGTGTAAACATTCAACCTAAGGCTTGTCCCTTATCGTGATTACATCTCACTTGCCTCTCTTCTCAGGTGATTTGAGATCTCTCATACGAGTCTCCAGCAAGAACAACAAGCTTATTGGTCATAGGTCTCCTTATCTCAACACTCACTCATAGACTTGGCCAAGCTTACTTGCTTAGAGACAACACGTTTGAGCTCTTCCGACCTCACTCATTCAATCAATCAAAGATTGACACTTGTCTAGGGTAGCCTATGTTACATTATACTTTTCTCCTTTTTGTTGTAGTCTTTTTTGTAGCCATAAAAATCATATAAATAAGAGCTAATGTGGAACAAGTTTGAATCTTTTATTTCCTGATTGATTTTAGTGGATCTTGCTATAGTTTGTGTTTTTTAATTTTATTGAGCATTCGATAAATTCTATCTTTTTCTCTAGTTATATTCCCCACTTCTCATTCTCACACAAGTTCTAGGTCACTAACTCACATAGCAGGCCAGCTAGTGAAGTTAGTGTCACCCACATACATATTGGATCCATTATATTGTGTTTGCCATTGTTACTATACAACAACAATATCAAATCTTTATCCTACTATGTGGGGATAAATGAGAAAATTTTAAGGCTCCAATAAGGCTAAACGTTCCACAGCCGCCGGGTCGGGTCTCTCTGTGGGTCGACTCATTTCGAATTTTCGCCCGTCGTGAACTCAGCCAGGAGCCCTCAACCACGAATATCTACAGGTTTTCTTCAAAAAAATACTGGCTTTTGGTCGACATGCGATCTTCGTCTTCTTTGCACGGCAAAAGCTTAAACCTTTGACGAGTAATAACTCCCAGACAAGCCGGTGCGTTCTCCGATGGCGGCTTCGCCCCTCACGGCCACCGGATCTGCTATTTTCAGTAAAAAGGTTTGATATTGCTGCCCTATCTTCGTACCTCCTCGTCCAATAACTCAAACTAAGCAACTGATAACTTTCTTCTTCTTCTTTTTCAGTGCGAATTGGGCGGTTCAATCTCCTCTTCCTCTCCTTCGTTAGTTGCGCATAGATGCAGGAAACACTCTTTGAATAAAATCCTCGCAGTCATGGCACCTTCCCGTACTCCTCAGCGCCCTCCATCGACCACAGGCTCGGTTTGATTTCTTTATTCTACTCACCAACATCTTTTTTTTCAGTTTATTTTTTGCGGCTAAAACCGTGAATTTTTTCTTGCTCTTTGTTAATCTGCAGGTAAAGCACGCAATGACGATGACTGAGAAGATTCTAGCCAGGGCTTCGGAGAGGTCGCAGCTAGAACCCGGGGAAAATGTATGGGTGAATGTGGATGTCCTGATGACTCATGATGTCTGTGGTCCTGGGACAATCGGAATCTTTAAGCGAGAGTTTGGAGAGAATGCCAAGGTTAATGAATGTTCTGTTCTTTTCTTTTGGTTTATCCTTCTATCAAGTTGTTCTGATAATGAGTTAATATATGCAATCAAACTCGAGGAATTATCACATGTAGATAATGTGCATAGCTCTATGTGTGGATTGTAGGACTACGCAATTGTGTACAGCTATGTACTCATTGTGTTTTTTTATTTAATTTCTTTTTTTTTTGGGAATATTTTTTTTAAATTTCCATACAAAGTTTTATATTGTTGTGTACTTGCTATGCACTTATCTAATTGGAGTAAGCAGCTATGTACTCTTATTGTCTGCATGTAAATCTACAAATGTTGTTCGCAAATAATAATTTATCATCAGATTAAGGGCTGGCTTAGTTCAAAATGAATATTATTAAATCCTAGTAGAATTTAGTAAAGAATGGTGGTATAAAACGTGGGAGCTATTTTATTACCCAATTCTTAAATTTAAATAAATCCTTGGGTTGTTTAATTCCTGTTTGAAAGATTTGAAGATTTAAAGAGATTTGGATGATTTTGTGAGTTACAAACAACCAAATTAATGAAATTGCCATTGGTTATGTTCATACAATAACAACAACAACAAGAAGCCTTTATCTCACTATGTGGGGTCAGCTACATGAATCTTTTTTCTCCATTGTATCCTGTTAAAAGTCAATTCTCATCTAAATATAATAAAGAAAGGTCATTTCTAATATTTTCTAATTAAGTCTTTTTAGGTCTACCTCTACCTTTCTTAACATAAGTCAAGTCTAATACATTTACTTTCCTAACCAGGTCATCGAAAGACTGCCGTTTTATGTGACCAAATCATCTAAGGCAACTCTCTAATCTTATCTTCCACTGGAGCTACTCCAACCTTTTCACGTATATGCTCATTTCGTAACCTATCTCTAAGGGTAAAGCCACTCATCCACCTGAGCATCCTCATCTCTGCAACACTTAACTTAGTATTATGCTTCTCTTTTAATGGACAACATTCGGCACTATAAAGCATTGCAGGTCTCACCACCATCTTATAGAATTTTCCCTTAAGTTTGAGGGGGACTTTTCCATCACACAATAAGCCCGATGCATTCCTCCACTTCAATCATCCAACTTGAATTCTGCTGATAAAATCCTCATCTATTTCACCATCACTCTGAACAATAGATCTAAGATATATAAAACGTGTACTCTTATTAATTACTTGATCACCCAACATCACAATCCCCTCACTAGGTCTATTACTACTAAAATCATACTCCATATATTCCGTTTTAGATCTACTCAAGCGAAAACCTTTAGACTCTAAGGTTGACCTCCATAATTCAAGTTTACCTTCAACTCCTTCTCTAGTCTTATCAATAAGAAGAATATCATCAGCAAAAAGCATACACCAAGGTACATCCTCTTGCAAATGTCTACTGAGAACATCCATGACTAAAGCAAAAAGATATGGGCTTAAGGTTGATCCTTGATGTAATCCAACTGAAATTGGTACTTGGTCAAACCACATGCATAAATATCCTTAATGACTTGAATTTAATTATTATTAACCTCTTTCTTATGTAGAACTCTCCATAGCACTTCTCTTAGAACTTTATCATATGCTTTCTCTAAATCAATGAAAATTATATGTAGATCCTCCTTATTCTCTTTATACTTCTCCATCAAACCTTTCAATAAATATATAGCTTCCATAGTAGACCTACCTGGCATGAATCCAAATTGATTTTGAGAACATTAGTGTCACGATGCAACCTTTGCTCCATAACTCTCTCCCATAGTTTTAAAGTATGACACATTAACTTAATTCTTCTATAATTCGCACAATCTTGTGCATCACCTTTATTCCTAAAAATAGGAATCAACACACTTATTTTCCATTCATATGGCATCTTTTTAGTCTTCATAATAATATTTAAAAAGTTTAGTATGCTAAGAAATTCCTTCATCTCCTAAGCATTTCCACACCTCTATTGGAATATGATCAGGTCCAATAGCTTTTCCACACTTCATTTTCTTTAAAGCTCTTTAACTTCGGGTTTACTAATATGCCTATAAAAACAAAAATCTTTATTTTTATTTAAGGTGCTAATATCACTAAAGTCAATCGCATTCTCATAATCTTCATTGAAAAGTTTAGCAAAATATCTCATCCACCTTTGTTGAATATCCTCTTCTAATAAAAATACTTTTTGATCTTCATCCTTAATAAACTTCACTTGAACTAATTTCTTACTACTCTTATCTCTTTGTTTAGCTAACTTATACATATATCTTTCACCCTTCTTAGTATTTAATATATTATATGTGATTCCACAACAACAATTACAAGAATGTCTTTAAATTTCATTTTGTGTGTTACATAGTTGTTAGCAGAAACACTAAAACGACAAAATTATATTCATGATTGTAATTGAAAATAACAAAGATAATTATATAACCATTGTATATCATCAGAATTAATTCAAGCAACATTAAATTATAGCAATATCTACATAGTATCATCAAAAGTATTCAGTTAATAATATTATTAAAAAACAAATGACCACATTGAATATGTGAGATATCCAAACATAAAAGAAAGTACCAAACGATAACAAACGGATTATAGGGAACAATTGAGACATGACATAAACCCCCTTCTTCTCCTATTTTGCTCATGGATGTCAACTTGATGGCTTCTATATGGCGATTGATTAACCTCAAGCAGCTTATGAGCCTCTTCTAATGAGCGGATATGTTGGTACAATGATCCCTCAAAGCCATTCTTGACCGCCACCCCGCAAACGTAATATATCATATCATACCTTTAAGATCATGAAGGTTTAGCTTTAATGTAAGGTTAGAGCATAATAAATTTTTCTTTACAAATAAATAAAGGTATTAGGTAAAAAAATGTATAGTATTGGTAAACATTAAAAAAGAAAAATGCAATAAACATTCTTTTAAGCAATAAACATATGCTACCAAAAATTTTTTTAAGTTAGAAATGTATTCTCAACTTATTATCCACAACATAAGCCTCAATCATGCTGTTTGTCACTCACCTTGAATGTTGAGGATTTTGTTTTCATTGAAATTGTTTGCAATGATAATAGTTAATAATTAAAGGTTTGAATATTTTGCTGTATTTTTTATTTGACTATACATTTATAACTTATAGTTGTGACCCAAGTAGTTGTTGAGATTATATAGGGTAATAGTTGCCTCTATCATGATGTTTGTCATTCCTTAAATGATAAGGATGTTGTTGATTGTTTGCTATGGTAATCATTAATAATTAAAGGAGTGAATATTTTTCTTAATTGATTATATATTGATAACTTATAGTTGTGACCTAAATAGTTGTTGAGATTATATGGAGCATTGTTTTGCACTAAAGTCACTCTCCAATTCTTGCTTGTAAGTCAGTCTTTATCATTTGCATCAACAACTTAGATGCCCTGGTTCTGGTTGTGCCCCATCTTAGATTGTGCCATATTGAAATACATATTGTTGTCATGGTATTGATATAAGAATTTATGTAAGATTATACAAGAAATAACAATATGTGTGTAGACTTGTAATGAAAACTCTCGCATAAGTGTTGGCACTTAAACCATTTCCTTCTAGATTTTGAATGTCCTCTCTACAACATTTTTAAGTTGAGCATGATGATGATTTCTTATCTAGTGCATTATTGTATGTACACCTCTCCCTATTAAGATATTCACTCGGATGATAATGGTAACTCCTAGAAGGTGTGAGGAGCTTATGTTTATTGCCACTTCTCTTTCCTTGGAACACCATTGGGCTTGTTTTCTAGTAGATATTGCTCTTTTACAATCTCTCTAAATATAACATTATGTTTTTCTTGCAACTTATGAGTCCACAACATTTCTGCTTTAGAACTATAAGTTAAATTCTTTCTCATTGCTATTTTCATCTCAAACTTCCATGATTAGAACCTCATATTTGGCAATCTAATATGATGACTTAAGTTATACATGTACACATCCATCTTCAAAGTCAAGCATACATGATTTTGGAAAATTGTCATGACTTTGTCAATATTAATCCTACACCTATACAATTCACTAATGAATGAGGGAGATAAGATTAACCGAAATTTGCAAAAGCAAGAACTGAGATTTGAACTCCTGCTTGGTTATGACATGGGAAGTGATAAGTAACTCTCCCAACAACATGTTTATTGGTGGAATCATAGTCACTCTGACATTCTCGTAGTTTCTCATCATCATTATTTAAACTAAGATGATTTAACTCCTATTAATCATTGGTTGCCTCCCCTTTCATTTCTAAATTGAACCTTTGTTGTTATTTCTTATCTTCTTCTCAAAGGTAGCTGAAGAAGGGTTAGGGGAAGAAGTGGCCATCCAAAATGAGAAGAAGGAAAGGATTCAAACCTTAACTAAATCTAATTGCAATAGAGCTCGTCACAATGGCAATGAAATGCAACCAAGGGTTACAATTACACTGGGGATCTTAAACTATATTGATTTTATAGCTGGCGTATAAAGAGCATCTCAAAATTAAGGAAGTACCAAATGCAAGCTTGTATTTACCAAAACAAGTTTCAATTGATTGGATGCCATATACACAATCGTAGTTGGAGAAAAAAGTTTTTTCTTTTATATTGCTTCAACATTATTGATGCATCTAGTTTTCTTAATTTCTGTTTTGATGTAATATGAACTGTTATATTTGTGTTTTCTATTTTTGTTTTATGTTTTTTTTAGCTATCCAATGATGGAAAGCATCCCGTGATCAATGCGTAGGATTTGCTTGGCTTGCTTGACCTTGGGTTTGCCGGTTTTAGGGTTCTTTGGGCTGCTGCTGCTGTTGGTTTGGTGTTGGGTTGTTCACGGTTTGGCTTGGGCTGTTTGGGTTGGGAGCTGATTTTGGAGTTCTATTTTTGAGTTGAAGTTTAGCTCATTAATCCTAAAAGGTATGGTGGAATGTGGCTTTTCTTTTCCCCTTGCTGCCTTCTCGTTTTCCCCCTTGCTGCCTCCTCGGTTTCTCCTCTTAACCCCTTGGTTTTGGTGGTTTTTGCTGTTTCCCCATATGTTCTGTTGGGCTTCTTGTGCCTGCTGCCTTGGTTGCTGGTTTGCCTCTTCGGTTCCTTCCCACCTGGCTGGTTCCGTGGACTTACCTGTTGGGCTTCTTGTGCCTGCTGCCTTGGTTGCTGATTTGCCTCTTCGGTTCCTTCCCAGCTGGCTGTTCCATGCCCTTTATGGCTGGTTTGCTGTGGACTTTTGCTCTATTTCAGGTGCTGAAATTATGGCTGTTGTTTGGTGACCTTTGGTCTTTCATTTCCCTAAATCTAATTGGTTTAGATGGAGGTGCTATGGCTGTTTGGTTTTCTTATGGTTTGCCTATTTATATAACATGTTTTTGGAAGAAAAAGGTTGTTGAAAATTGTTTGGCAAAGCCACTAAACCTGAGGGTTTTCTTCTTGGAAAAGCTTGAGAGCTTGTTCCATCTTCTTTCTCCTCTAGGAAAGCTTGCGAGCTTCTCCTCCCTTCTTCTCGGCTTCTAACCCCTTCTTCTCTACGCAAGTTCCACTCCACCTGTATCCTTCTTCTGGTTCCGGTTGGTGTAAGTTTGGGGCTGTTTTTTGAGGTAAATCGTGGCTGTTTTGTGGAGGATTGGTGGCTGTTTTAAGGTGACATTTGTGGGCTGTTTTGGAGACATTTGCTGGAGGAGTTTGGTAGAACGTTGGCCCTATGCCTTGGTGGACCCCTGGTTTGCAAGCTAAGCATTTTTCATTTTAATTTCCTACACCCGATGCATGTGAGGAGTCCGCTTGACGGATGTTCTGAGGATAGCGTTGTTTTATTTTAAATTTGTTCTTTGCTAACTTTCTTTTGTCTAAGGTTTGTTGGTCTTCGGTTTTCTGTCTAAGTTGAAGTGGAAGTCTTATTCTCTAGCCTATTTGTTCTCCAATTGTGGTTTTAAGTTGGAAGGTAAGTCTTTTGTTTTCTTTTCGTAATATTTCTCCTTTCTTGGTTTTTGTTTTAAGTTGTCTACATCAGTTTTGGTATCAGAGCCCTAGGTTGGTATATCCTAGGGTAGTGTGTGAGTTGTCTTTTCATCTTAAAAGTTATGGCTAATCAAAATAATCAAGGGGGAGATTGGCAACAACAAATGATGACTCAATTGGCAAACTTACAAGAACAAATCACTAACATGGCTAATGTTATGGCAAATTTGAATGTGAACAATGCTAATGCAAATCCTAATGTTCAATCATCCGAAAGTGAAGATGAGGGTCCTAGACATCAAAATAGGCAACAAAGAAATTGGGACCACGACATTAAAATTGATGTTCATAATTTTGAAGGAAAATTACAACCCGATCAATTCATAGAATGGGTGGAAAAAATGGACCAATTCTTTGAATGGAAAGAAATTCCGGATAATCGAAAAGTCAAATTTGCAAGTCTAAAACTTACTGGACATGCATTAACGTGGTGGAAAAATTTACAAAATAATAGAGTGAGACGAGGGAAAGAAAAAATTCAAAATTGGGAAAGAATGAAAGAAAAAATGAAAGGAAAATTTCTACCTTCTGATCATGCAAGAACACTCTTCCAAGAATTTAATAATCTGCGTCAAGGTAACCAAAATGTGGAAGAATACACTGAAAACTTTTATAAATTGCAATCTAGAAATGACTTAGATGAATCGGAGGAGAAAACGGTTACACGATATCTTAATGGGTTAAAATGGACAATTCAGGACCAACTTAACTTGCATCATGTTATCAAGTTAGATGAAGCTTATCGTATGGCTTTGAAAATTGAAAAACAACATCAACGGGGAAGTAACAAAATCACTGAAACTTACAAACGACAACAACTTGGAAAAGGTAAAACACAATCTGCACAAACTTCTAGAGGAACAACTGGAATAAAAATGAAAACTTATGAAAATCAAAACTTGGACAAGGGTAAAGGGGTAATGGGAACTAAACCTTCTGATCAACTTAAGCTAATTGGACCTTGTTACAAGTGTGGTCTTTATGGTCATTTGTCAGCTACCTGCAGAAAAAATAACCCTCCACGAAATAATTTCATAGAAAATGAGGAAGAATTAGAGGAAGAGGAAGAGAGTGATCCTGACCCTGCAAATGATGTGGATATGGAAAAATTTGATTTGGAAGGTGATGAAGGGGAACCATTATTGGTAATCCGACAAGTTTTAACTACTCAAATTGATAAGGGGGATAAGTGGCTTAGAAGAAACATTTTTAGGACTACTTGTACTGTTGAAGGAAAATTTTGCACCTTAATGATTGATAGTGGGAGTTCAGGGAATTTTGTGTCACAACATATGGTAGAAAGATTGAAACTAAAAACAAAACCTCTTGGCAAATCATATAAAATATCTTGGTTTAAAGAGGGGGGTGAGGTTCCTATAACCAAACAATGCATTGTGAATTTATCCATTGGAGGTGCCTATAAGGATCAAATTGTTTGTGATGTTGTGCCCCTCGAGGTTTGTCATATTCTTTTGGGTCGTCCCTGGCAGTATGATCATAAAACCATTCATAATGGTGAGAAAAATACCTATACCTTAATTCAAGATAATAAAGAGTTCACTCTTTTTCCACAAAGGTATATTTCTGACCCATCAAAAGAGAAAACTGCAAAATCATCCACTCCTGAGTTGCTTTTAAATGCAAATGAGTTAGCCCAATCTGAAGTGGCATATCTAGTGCTTGGGAAAGAAACTGAACCAACTCTTGAAATTCCTGAAGCAATACAACCATTACTGAATGAGTTCTCTGATATAACACCTGATGAGTTACCTACTGGTTTACCCCCGATGAGAAATATTCAACATCATATCGATTTAATTCCTGGAGCTACATTGCCTAACCTTTCACATTACAGGATGAGTCCAAATGAACATAAAGAGCTTTCTACTCAAGTGTCTGAACTGTTAAAAAAAGGTCTGATAAAGGAGAGTTTAAGTCCTTGTGCTGTGCCTGCTTTACTTACTCCTAAAAAGGATGGAACCTGGAGGATGTGTGTGGATAGTCGTGCCATAAATAAAATAACCATCAAATATAGGTTTCCAATTCCTAGGTTGGATGACATGTTAGATATGCTAAGTGGTGCTACAATTTTTTCTAAAATTGATTTAAGAAGTGGATACCATCAGATAAGAATTAGACCTGGGGATGAATGGAAAACTGCTTTTAAAACAAAAGAAGGCTTGTATGAATGGCTTGTTATGCCTTTTGGTTTGTCCAATGCTCCAAGTACTTTTATGCGAACAATGAATCATGTTTTGCGTCCGTTTATTGGAAAGTTTGTGGTAGTCTACTTTGATGATATTCTGATTTATAGCATTCATCCATCCGAACATCTTTTTCATGTGAAACAAATTTTGGAAACTTTGAGGGAACAAAAATTGTATATCAATTTAAAGAAGTGCTCTTTCATGACTTCTAGTTTGACATTTCTGGGTTTTATTGTGTCTGCTAAAGGAATCAAAGTTGACCCTATAAAGATTGAGGCAATTCAAAGCTGGCCTGTTCCTAAAAATATTAGTGAGGTAAGGGGTTTTCATGGTTTAGCTTCTTTCTATCGTCGGTTTATCCAAAATTTTAGTTCTGTAATTGCTCCTATCACTGATTGCTTGAAAAAAGGAGTCTTTAAATGGACCCCTGAGGCTGAAAAAACTTTTCAAAATATCAAAGAAAAAATGAGTCAAGCTCCAATTCTTAGTCTGCCAAATTTTGAAAAGGTTTTTGAAGTAGATTGTGATGCTTCTCATATTGGCATTGGTGCTGTGTTAAGTCAGGAAGGAAAACCTATTGCATACTTTAGTGAAAAACTAAATGATGTTCGATCTCGTTATTCTACTTATGATTTGGAGTTTTATGCTATTGTTCAGTCTTTGAAATTTTGGAGATGCTATCTGATTCAAAGAGAGTTTGTTTTGAACACTGACCACGAAGCTTTAAGATTTTTGGGTTCACAAAAAAATCTGAACAAACGACATGCCAAATGGGTTTCTTTCTTGCAAGAATATTCATTTCATATCAAGCATAAAACTGGTGTGTTAAATAAGGTTGCTGATGCCTTAAGTAGAAGGTCACATTTGTTGGTAACTGTTTATCCAACTATTTCTTCTTTTGATTTTCTGAAAGATACATATGCTTCTGATTCTGACTTTAAAGGGATTTGGGAAGAATGTCTTGTTTCTGGATCTGATCCATCTGGTCAATTTACTATTCATAAAGGGTTTTTATTTAAAGGTTCGAGACTTTGCATTTCAAAAAATTCTTTAAGAGAACAATTGGTGCATGAACTTCATAGTGGGGGTTTGAGTGGACATTTTGGTCAGGGGAAAACAATTGCTTTGATTGAGGAAAAATATTTTTGGCCACATATGCGAAAACAAATTACTAAGTTGGTAAAACAATGCAAAACCTGTCAGGCTTTTAAGGGAACATCGCAAAATACTGGGTTGTACACACCTCTCCCAATTCCAAATAAACCTTGGGATGACATTTCTATGGATTTTATTTTGGGTCTTCCAGTTACTGCTAGAAAGTATGATTCTATTTTTGTGGTTGTTGATCGTTTTAGTAAAATGGCTCATTTTATTCCTTGCAAAAAAACTTCTGATGCTTCACATGTGGCTGATTTATTTTTTAAAGAGATTGTTCGTCTTCATGGTATTCCACGTACATTTACTTCTGATAGGGATACTCGATTTTTGAGTCACTTTTGGAGAACTTTATGGGCTAAGTTGGGAACTTCTCTTCAGTTTAGTAGTGCCTATCATCCTCAAACTGATGGACAAACTGAAGTTGTCAATCGTAGTTTGGGTAATCTTTTGAGATGCCTTGCTGGTGAGAAACCTTTTCAGTGGGACTTAATTTTGCCCCAAGCTGAATTTGCTTATAATAACTCTGTGAATAGATCTACTGGAAAAACTCCCTTTGAAATTTTGTATGGTCAGTCTATACCTCATATCTTGGATAGAAATGGTTTGTCTTTACCTAACAAAATAAGTGCTGAAGCTTTAGAAACTTTTGATCACATCAAAACGGTCCAACAGCAAGTTCTTGAAAAACTCCGTATAGCTAATGTCAAATACAAAGTTGCTGCAGATAAACACCGGAGAGAAGTTGTGTTTAAAGAAGGTGATATGGTGATGGCTTACTTTCGTCGCCAACGTTTTCCTGTTGGTACTTTTGGTAAACTGAGCAGAAAGAAATTCGGGCCTTTTCGAATTCTACGAAAATTGGGCACAAATGCCTATCTCTTAGACTTACCTATTACTGTCGGCACTTCGCCTATATTCAATGTTTCTGATCTCTCTTTGTATGAAGGAAGTTCAGGTGATTCTGTGGACGTGGAAACTTTACCACTTTCCACCTCTGTTTCATACAAGGATGACCTGATTGAGGATGTTGTTGATGTAAAAATCACTAAAACAAGACATGGTGAGCACAAAAGATTTTTGGTCAAATGGAGCAATCGGCCCTTAACAGATTGTACTTGGATCGATGATATTGAGCTAAAGAATCGCAATTTGGAGCTTTATGAACGAGTTGGTAAAGCATTCTCATCAGGAGATGAGCTTCTCCCACCTGGGGGGAATTGATGCATCTAGTTTTCTTAATTTCTGTTTTGATGTAATATGAACTGTTATATTTGTGTTTTCTATTTTTGTTTTATGTTTTTTTTAGCTATCCAATGATGGAAAGCATCCCGTGATCAATGCGTAGGATTTGCTTGGCTTGCTTGACCTTGGGTTTGCCGGTTTTGGGGTTCTTTGGGCTGCTGCTGCTGTTGGTTTGGTGTTGGGTTGTTCACGGTTTGGCTTGGGCTGTTTGGGTTGGGAGCTGATTTTGGAGTTCTATTTTTGAGTTGAAGTTTAGCTCATTAATCCTAAAAGGTATGATGGAATGTGGCTTTTCTTTTCCCCTTGCTGCCTTCTCGTTTTCCCCCTTGCTGCCTCCTCGGTTTCTCCTCTTAACCCCTTGGTTTTGGTGGTTTTTGCTGTTTCCCCATATGTTCTGTTGGGCTTCTTGTGCCTGCTGCCTTGGTTGCTGGTTTGCCTCTTCGGTTCCTTCCCACCTGGCTGGTTCCGTGGACTTACCTGTTGGGCTTCTTGTGCCTGCTGCCTTGGTTGCTGATTTGCCTCTTCGGTTCCTTCCCAGCTGGCTGTTCCGTGCCCTTTATGACTGGTTTGCTGTGGACTTTTGCTCTGTTTCAGGTGTTGAAATTATGGCTGCTGTTTGGTGACCTTTGGTCTTTCATTTCCCTAAATCTAATTGGTTTAGATGGAGGTGCTATGGCTGTTTGGTTTTCTTATGGTTTGCCTATTTATATAACATGTTTTTGGAAGAAAAAGGTTGTTGAAAATTGTTTGGCAAAGCCACTAAACCTGAGGGTTTTCTTCTTGGAAAAGCTTGAGAGCTTGTTCCATCTTCTTTCTCCTCTAGGAAAGCTTGCGAGCTTCTCCTCCCTTCTTCTCGGCTTCTAACCCCTTCTTCTCTACGCAAGTTCCACTCCACCTGTATCCTTCTTCTGGTTCCGGTTGGTGTAAGTTTGGGGCTGTTTTTTGAGGTAAATCGTGGCTGTTTTGTGGAGGATTGGTGGCTGTTTTAAGGTGACATTTGTGGGCTGTTTTGGAGACATTTGCTGGAGGAGTTTGGTAGAACGTTGGCCCTATGCCTTGGTGGACCCCTGGTTTGCAAGCTAAGCATTTTTCATTTTAATTTCCTACACCCGATGCATGTGAGGAGTCCGCTTGACGGATGTTCTGAGGATAGCGTTGTTTTATTTTAAATTTGTTCTTTGCTAACTTTCTTTTGTCTAAGGTTTGTTGGTCTTCGGTTTTCTGTCTAAGTTGAAGTGAAAGTCTTATTCTCTAGCCTATTTGTTCTCCAATTGTGGTTTTAAGTTGGAAGGTGAGTCTTTTGTTTTCTTTTCGTAATATTTCTCCTTTATTGGTTTTTGTTTTAAGTTGTCTACATCAATTATTCATCAAGTTAGTTATTTGAACTTCTCAACTCACATTCATGAAAAAATCAAACTGGCTCACATATCTGGAATTCTTTGAATTATGATGAAGAAAAATCTACATATTATGCTTGATTTCACTAATAGCCCCTTTTTTTATCAACATTCATAAAAAATACTATTTCCTATGGCAAAAATGTACTAGAATTTTAGAAAAAATTATAAATGATCCACTTCATAAAACATCGACTTGCAAAGATCCACTTTTAAATGGAAAAAAATTTGCAAGATACATAATTTTTCCTAAAGAAAGGAAAAAGATGCGTCTGATTATCGAGGTTAACAGTAGTTGTGAATGCAAAATGATCCCAAAGGAGCCTAAGTGGGAATTATTATCATCAAGGAGGATGATTTAATGGTGAGTAGGAAATGAGGGCCTTGAGAAGTAGAGAGATAAGGGAGATCGTGAAGGGCAGAGAAGAGAGAGTTATAAGAAGCAGAGAAGCGAGGGGCGAAGGCAACATAAAATCCTGCATAGTTTGTTGGGTATTGGATTTGATAATACTAGTTTTGAGCCTATTTTTTTATAAAACCTATAAAAACCAGATTTTAAAATGTGGATTTTAAATACCTTGTACAAATTTTTTGGTGGATTATAGATGAACACTTAGTTAAAATCTACTTAAACAAGTGGAACTAAATGGCCCCCAAGTATGGAACACGTTTGGGTATTATTATTATTATTTTTTTAATGTAGGCCACTAGAAAGCAACTTATATGTGATCTATAATAAAAGTACGATGAGGTGGGGTTAATGTAAATTGTTAGGAGCCTCATAGATGATTTTTTTTTTAATATTTCTTAAGAACCACAGTAAAGTTGACCGATGAAGCTTGAGAAAACAAGAAGTACAGATCGGTTGCTTAAATATTTTAGCTGTAATTGATCTTAAACTGTCAATACGGATGTTTTAGATTGATTATGAGATCGCAAAATTAATACTAAAAATAATAATTGTGTTGTGTGGCAAAAGGTCTAGTAGTGGTGGTATTTTTTGGTGGCTTTTATTTCTAGAATATTTATTTTTATTGAGCAATAATCATTAATGGTAGGCGTGTAGATTTTAAATTAATATGATATATACACATTTGTAATTTGCATATTAGAAACTTTGTCAATAGCCCCAAGTGCATGCATATAAAAATTCTGTATATTGCAACTTGTGTTGTATTCATTTTAATACATGACATCCTTTTATCTATATAATGTAGGGAGCATTGTACTTCAAATTATATCTCTACAAAATGGAATAATACAAGGGGGCAATAGATATTTTAAGGGTGATTTGTGGCATAGCAAAACAACTTCTTTAATGTCACCTAAGAGACTTTCCATATTAGATATTATTAACAGGTGATGCTAGGTTGTTTCAAATGCTTTAGGATATGACCCAACAATAACAACACCAACAACATCAAGCCTTTGTCCCACTACGTGGGGTTGGCTACATGAATCCTTTTTCTCTATTGTATCCTGTTAAAAGTCAAATTCTCGTTTAAATCTAATAAAGAAAGATAATTTCTAATATTTTCTAACCAAGTCCTTTTAGGTCTGCCTCTACCTTTCTTAACATAAGTCAAATCTAATACCTCTACTTTCCTAACCGGGTCATCGGAAAGCCGCCGTTTTATGTGACCAAACCATCTAAGGCGACTCTCTCTAATCTTATCTTTCACTGGAGCTACTCCAACCTTTTCACGTATATGCTCATTTCGTAACCTATCTCTAAGAGTAAAGCCACTCATCCACCTAAGCATCCTCATCTCTGCAACACTTAACTTAGTATTATGCTTCTCTTTTAATGGCCAACATTCGGCACCATAAAGCATTGCAGGTCTCACCACCATCTTATAGAATTTTCCCTTAAGTTTGAGGAGGACTTTTCTATCACACAACAAGCCCGATGCATTCCTCCAGTTCAACCATCCAACTTGAATTCTGCTGATAAAATCCTCATCTATTTCACCATCACTCTGAACAATAGATCTAAGATATCTAAAACATGTACTCTTATTAATGACTTGATCGCCCAACGTCACAATCCTCTCACTAGGTCTATTACTATTAAAATTATACTTCATATATTCCGTTTTAGATTTTCTTAAGCAAAAACTTTTAGACTCTAAGGTTGACCTCCATAATTCAAATTTACCTTCAACTCCTTCTCTAGTCTTATCAATAAGAGAATATCATCAGCAAAAAGCATACACCAAGGTATATTCTCTTGCAAATGTCTACTGAGAACATCCATGACAAAAGCAAAAAGATAAGGGCTTAAGGCTGAAGGTTTGGTTCAATTTGTTGCCAAATCAACAAAATAAGACCTGTTTGGTTCAATTTGTTGGTTTTATCCAAACAATACCACCCTTAAGTATACCAATCTCAAAATATTTTCTTCTCTTTATTATGCCTTACTTGTTTTTGCTTGGATCTCCTCTTCCTTGCCTTCATGTTGCTTGTAGAAACCTCCTTCCTTGGCCCTCCTCTCCAACAGAGGGAAAAGAGGAGAGAGTGAGAGGAGAAAGGAGAGGGGAATTGATAGGATGACTAGAGGGAGAGGGAGAGAGGGAGGGTGGAGTGTGACTGAAATTTGCTTATACTATTTATAGGAATATGTTGTACATTATAAGCAACTTTAAATTAGGAGAGAGAAGCTAACATTCCTTGAATTAATCCATCCTTTTTCTTATTATGATACTTCTCTTTCTCTTAATTTTTTTATGCATTCTAGAACAATGGTATGTGTATAGGCTTTTCTTGAAGAAGAAGCCCCTAATAATGAGCAAGGTAATCAATGTTCAACAATAAGATCTATGGTCTCATGACTGGTATTATGTATTATAATTTAAGTCTTACAGAGAAAGGGAGAGTATATTTTTTGAAGAATGTTTATTTATCCCTCTTATTCCTTCTTGTAATAGTTTGCATAAGTTTCCATCCTTGCTTTTGATTTTGCTTCTCATCAAATTGGTCCATCATCAGGAGAAGATCCTTCATGTGCAATTGCTTTTTCTCCTCAAATCCCTTTCACAGCATAAATATGAATTATCTATGTTGTAAAAAGTTTTTATCTCAACAAGCAGTTTCCCTATATCACAGTTCAGAAATACCTCCATTGTGTTTCTCTTGTACTTCTTTTTTAAAAATAAAGGAGGTCGCTATTTGCACTATTGAAACGATATAAAATGCACTATTTGTTTGGATTTTAGGGTTTAAATAAAGCACATTATGTTATTTTTAACTATTTTACTATTCATTATTATGATTTTTTTGTGTGGTGTTTCATTTAAAAGCTCCTAAACCCCTACATTTGGTCTCATGTGTAATCCTACTAGGTTGATCTCTCAAATGGCTAGGATATTCTTGATGATGATGTTTTATATCTAAATTGGACTGTAGAACCAATTTTGTTCTGAAAAGCGATCATATATTGTAGTTTTTATGGAATTGTCCAGAACTGTTATTAGATGCACGAGAGATGATATTCATATCTAGTTGCTGAATCATTTAATCCTACTCCATCTTTTCTTCTTAAGCTTACCATTTACTAGGAAGGCATTTAGTTTGTTTGTTAAGTTTTTCCACGCATTCTTATTTTCTTTAATTTTGTGATATTAATTTCTTGATTAAAGAATTGCTTTTTGGAGATTTTTTTTCCTTACATGCATGTATTTGCAAGAAGGTAAAAGAGGGGATGGAGCAATAGAGATCCCATATCGTCCTGTGATCATAAGTTCAAATAATTATTTTCAGTTTGATTATTCTGATCTTGCCACCGATTAGAGTTTTAGTGTTACAATTAAAATCTTAGGAATTTCAAAATCTAAATATTTAATTATAAAGGTAAAAATTTGAGGATTTCCTTTATTTTATATATTTCCCTCATTTGAAGAATGTAGAAATATAAATATTTTATTTATTTATTATAATATGCAATGTTATGAAATGTAGAAATATAAATATTTAATTATAATAAAAGTATAAATGTAAGATCTTAGGAATGTAAAAATCTAAATATTTAATATATTCATAGGTTTGGGATCGTGAAAAAATAGTCATAATACCAGATCACTACATTTTCACAAGTGATGAACGTGCAAACCGAAATGTGGATATCTTGAGGGATTTCTGTTTGGAGCAAAACATCAAATACTTCTATGATATTAAGGATCTTGGAAATTTCAAGGTATTGTTTCTTCTTCTTTGTTCTTTTGCATTTATTTTGTTGAAGAGTTTTAAGCATAACTGTCCATTATAACTTGGCAGGCTAATCCGGATTATAAAGGTGTTTGCCATGTTGCTCTTGCTCAGGAGGGCCATTGTAGACCTGGCGAGGTGCATGCCATATTTCATCTGGTTTAATGTTATGCAATTCATTTTGGTAGCCCAACTTAGTTTTTGTACTTGCAACTAGGTTTTGCTTGGTACGGATTCTCACACATGTAATGCTGGTGCTTTTGGCCAATTTTCTAGTGGAATTGGGAACACTGATGCAGGCTTTGTCATGGGCACCGGAAAGCTTCTGCTTAAGGTTTGTAAATGCTTTCTTCATGCCAAACATTTTGTGCTATTTCCGTGTAATGAGCTACTCTACAATTTATTATTTCTATGTAAAATCTTCAAGCTTATCTAAGAAATAATTAAGTTGTTCTGGATGTGCACTTTCCTATGTATATTTTTGCATCTACAAATTAACACATTACTATATGATATGCCCTTATAAGTTTGTAGTTTGATTAAAATTTTGAGGGATTTACATACATACCACCCAATACTATTATATATATATATATATATATATATATATTTAACATCTAAAACTTTATGTTTACTTGTCGAACGCTTAAATCTCATTTAACACATCAAATATACCACCCTGTCAAGCCTGCTCGTTCTGTACCAATTCCTCTATCAACTCCCACACTTAGCAGTTGGGGCAAAGCTTGGTGAAAGTAGTGTCTTACAGGTAAGGGGGATGAAGCTTAACAAGGTAGCCATAGTGACAACATGGGCTCAATGATGTCAGTGACAATGGGGACGAAGGAGGTGAGAGGTGGCAGGTTTGGAGGAGGGATTCGGTGAAGGTTTTATGCTACATTGATTTGGTACAAGAGGAGAGGTAGCGAGTTTGCGTGGGAGGGTAGAGTGTGAGAGTTCATGGAAGAATCAATATAGGATGAGTAGGCTAGGTTAGATATGTACTGAGTAGTATATTTGATGTGTTGAAAGAGATTTAGGTGTTAGATAAGTAAATATAAAATTTTAGGTGTTAGATATATAAATATAATAGTATTAGGAGGCATGTATATAAAAATCCTCTTAAAATTATTGCTCCTGTTGTTGTTCATCATGGTTTAATTGTCATGTGTTGATTTCAGTAGTGTATACATAAAGTAATTGTTGTCTCTCCAGAAAATTATCTATGCCAAAAGAAGGAACCAGCTTGAATATGGTTTTTATGTTTAGATGCTAAAAAGGTAAAAAGTAACTTGAGATTTGATTTTGCACTAATGCTTATTATCTAGGAATGTTATGGCAACTCTTTATTTGTAAAATGTGTTTAAAATCTATTGGCTCTCATAACAGAGAGATTATAATTCCATTTATATGTTTTAAAATTCATGGAGAAAGCATCTGCTACTGCATAGCTGTGCTGCATATTATAAAGTTAATTACTGATTTCAGGGAAGTAGGCAAGGTGATTGTAATTAAGAGTTGTTTTTTAATGGTTCTAGAACTGCAACTCATAAATCTAAATGGGATAATTTAGAATCCTATAATTAAGGTAATTGCACTTAGCAGTATATATTCTACACTAAGATCGCTTAATTTTTAAAAAAGCTTCTTGCTAATATTTGTCATGCTTGATGGTAGATCGTTATTTTTTATGTTTTAATACTTAATTATGGTTTTTCTTTTTTCAATCCTTTATAGCATTTGATTTGGAGTTATTCTGAATGCATGAGTCGATTTCATGTGAATTTGTAGGTACCTCCTACTTTAAGGTTCATATTGGATGGAGAAATGCCAAGTTATTTGCTAGCTAAGGATTTAATTTTGCAAGTGAGTTTTTTTTTAGTCTTTAATGTCTTTTATTTGTCAACCAAAAACTTAGTCCTGTATTTTGATTGGAGTTTTTCTTTTTTTTTTTTTCAAATGTATCCTGAATACCTGGGAGTATTTTTCTTCAAATTTTACTATGCAGATAATTGGTGAAATAACAGTAGCTGGTGCAACATACAAGTCTATGGAATTCCTTGGTTCGACTGTTGAAAGCTTGAGTGTAAGTGCCATGAGTTACATTACTCTCGTATGTCATTTTTAGATTATTGAAATTTCATGTTTTGTACTACTTAGATGGAAGAGAGGATGACATTATGCAACATGGTCGTAGAAGCTGGGGGCAAGAATGGGGTTGTCCCTGCAGATAAAACTACTTTCAAATACCTCGAGGTAAGCAAGTCTAACAGTTTGGTACCTTGATAAACCATAGTGAGTTCATTCTGCACTGCAAATCCAATTGATTAGAATCAAATGAGAAAAAACATCGCCTGGGGTGTAGGTTTTTCTTTAACCAATTCTAATACCATATATGCAGGATAAGACTTCTGTGGAATATCAACCTGTGTATAGTGATGAAAATGCTAGGTAAATTTTCTCTTTTATCTTAAAGATTAGCATATTAAATCTGTTTGTTTATAATTTTTGACAAATTGGCTTTTTCAATTCTCTTACAAGGTTAACAATTTGACCCTTTTTAATGGAGTACATTGTCCCCTTGTTTTGTGAAACTATTTCATGCTTGGTACAAGAAGAATGAAATATATTAAATGGTTCATTTATAGAATGTAGTGGGTTGGGAGGATGTCTTCCATGAACTTCCACAAAATTGGCTTTGATTGCATACTCATTATATCTTGCTATGCCCTGCTTTTCTAGTCAAGTTTAACAATCTTACATACTGAATTCAAGTTAAATTGACAAGCTGCTAATAATTTTGATGATCATCACCATTCGCCTTGTATCAATTATTTGGGGTAGGCTTTTCCAACCAACATTTTTCATTCAATTTAACTTAAATTCAGTATGTATTTTCTTTTCCTTCAAAAAAAAATACATACTAAATTTAAGTTAAATTGCACAAGCTGTTAATAATTTTGATGATCATCATCATTCGCCTTGTATCAATTATTTGGGGTAGGCTTTACTAACCAACATTTTTCATTCAATCCTGCTGATTGTTGCTCAACAATTCTGATTATGAAATTTGTATATTAAGATTTCCTTCATAACAAATGTGTGGTGATTTGTGAATAATTCTGTTACATAGTGCCTTATCATACTGCTAATTTTTAACATTACTGCTGTCATAATTATTGATCAGCATGTGAATCTTGCAGGTTTATTCAAGATTACAAATTTGATGTCTCAAAGTTGGAACCATTGGTTGCAAAGGTTTGTGGATACCTTATTAAATAAGTTTTATTGTTCATTTTGGTATATTTTAATATTGTAATCCTTTCTTATTTGTTTTCCCATGCCTGATGAAAACTGGCGGCTCTACTTTAAACAATTCCTTCTTTAATTCTGCTCCTTTTATTACAGCCACATTCTCCGGATAACCGTGCTCTAGCAAGAGAATGCAAAGATGTGAAAATTGACAGGGTATACATAGGATCATGCACTGGAGGAAAGACCGAGGATTTTATGGCTGCTGCAAAGGTTTTTCTAGCCTCGGTAAGGCCATTGTTTCTGCTTTGCTATCTATACCATTTATATCGTTTTTATTTTTTTATAGCAACATATTGCTGAAGACTGTTACAGTTTAATAACCATCTACATGCTCTTTATTGCTTAGCAAATTTGATTAATTTCTGTGTAATTTTCACTCTTCTAAAGTATCTCATGTATTTCACCATTGTATTGGATGGCATTTATTTGTTCTTGCTTAATGATTTAGGAATTCAATTGTTTATCATCACTGTGCATTACTTTATGAATGCAGTTCGCTATTAGTTTGAGACTAATGATAGTCATGAAGAAATGTCTTTTGAGATAATTTTCTTTAGAGCAGAAATATGTTATTTTTAAAGAAAATGAATAAATTACACTAGTATGGATATACAAGTCAATATTTATATGTATAGTTTAAAGAATCAGAGTAATTGACTTATGATTAGATCTGCCTATATTTCATGAAAACAATGTTTCCACGAAATAGCCTATAAATTGTTTAAAGAACTATTTTAAATGATATACAAGTTAATCAGCATGAATACAAGGAGTTTCACATAACTATTAAATGCCACTTCAGTAATCATGAGTATTACTTGCTGTTTGTAGTTTGAAAGCGGATTTTGAAAAATTTAGTCTTCTTTGGGGAATTCAGAATTGAAATTAAAATTTAATTCTAAAATCAAACGTCCCATCAAAAATATTATACCACCTCGGGAGGTAGAAATAAAATTTCAGGATGAGGTTCAGATTTAGAATTAAGAATCTCATCTTGAATATTGTAACCGGGTTCAAGAGAGGACCTCACATGGCCTCGAAGGGTCAAAGTAAAGTTCAATCAAATATCGGTCTACGATAATCAAGAGCAGCGATCATTAATTTTATATTCGAATTCATTTTAACAAAAGATATATCTCCTTGAAGGGAGAAGATACCATTTGCAAATGATCGTTCGAACATAACGATGATGATCATTAGTAATTTAATTTTTCCAATGAAGATTAATTGAATTTTGAAAATCAATTGTGGGTTCTAAATCTCGTACGAGCGCAAGCCCTCGTAGTTAATTACAACGTGGGAGACCGGAGTCCCCTACGAAAACTTTCGATTAAAATAATGGCAGAAATTTTGTTTAGAGATTTTCTAGGAATGATATCAAAGAGAAGAAATTGGAATTTCAAATGGGATTGGAGCAAGATTGAACACTTATTTTGGAATCAAATGAGGAAGGGTAGGAGACACTTTAGGATTCTGAAACAATTCAGAAGTGCCCCGACCTAAGTTAAGTGTTGGGCTTTAAAATTTGGATTGAAAGAATGTTTAATTCGAGTTGAGCATTTTATTAGAAATTTGAGATTATATTCCCGGAGGTTGGGGTCTTATAACTCATAGCCTGCCCCGGATCCTAGATCTAAATTTGGACACTGGACCACAGTGATCCGAACCTAACTAATGCAGTGCAAAATCTAGGCTTATCCCGGCCTGGATTGAGGAGCCAGCTAAACCACCTAAACGCTTCAAAATCATGAGTCCGGTCTTTTGATGCAGAGTGATTAGGGATGTTATTTAAGATTAGTTTAAGAAGTTGAGGTCGACATCTAGAGCAGATCCCTAATTGACCCCTTGACTTATGTTCGGTGGAATGCTTAGACTAAAATGCAATTAAAATTTTAATTTAATTAGTTTCTAATTTGATGCATGCTGGTTAAAATCTCCAAATCAGGTATGTATGAAATTTTAAAAAGGTTTATAAAATAAATTTTTTTTGAAAAGACTAGACTTCCCCAGATCCAGCACTTCATCCTCATAGGTCGGATTATCTGGACTCTACCCGCAAGCTGGGAAGTGTCTTATAGCAAGGAGGGAGAGAGATGCAGTAATATGCATGCGACCCTGGACGATTCCGGCTATTCCCTAGGTCGTTAAGTTTCTATGTTATTTAAATCTTAAAATTTTAAATATTAGTTATGAGTAAAAAATATTTTTAGTCCTTAGAGAGCCTAGCGAATTCCAGGCTAAAACAAAAACGACATGCAAGCGCCAAAGAACTAGAAAAATAAGCAATCATATACGCAATCAAATTAAATCACAATACGTTAAATAATCAAATTAATTAAGTAAATATCCATTGGCAAACTGCCTTGTTTATTACAACCCAGATTTACATAAATTAAAAGTGGTCGAGCACCACTGACAACAACCCAGATTCTAATCCTAAGATTCAAGTGACTTTGAGAATGGTTCTTCTCGCTCTTCACTTCTTCGTCTTCTTGGAACTCTTTGGATCGTCGGGCCCGGATATCCAAATGGAAAGAAACTCCCCTTTGAAAGGGGTGTTATCTTTCCTCTTTGGATACTTGAAAGGTCATCCCAATTTGGAGCTCCAAATGGATAGGGACTCTCCCTTAAGAGATGTCCCTTCCTCTTTGAATCCCAAATTAGATGTTTGAAAGATATCCTAACTTAGCCTTCCAAATGGAGGAACTCTCCCCTAAGGGATGTCTTCTCCTCTTTGGAATCTAAATTGGATATTCATATTCCATTCTCAAGTCACTGGGCAATTTACAATTCAAATATGATATCAAATTACATTGCATGAAAATTAAAATTTAGACTCGATCCTGCAAGGTTATCTTAAGCATTTAAATATTAAAATACATCCCAAGCAGTTGTATATATGTGCACATAAAACTAAACACACTTGGCCACGCTCTTTTCATTTAGGGGGCTAAGCAGCTGATGCACCTGTAGCATTTATATTTATTATTTGGTTAGCCCCCTTTATTGCCCTGCACGAGCGTGGCTGTGATATCCGGTTTGGCTGGGCCGGTTCAACCGAACTGGCCAGCCCTATTTCAGACGCCGCGACCCCACGCGGGTCATTACGAAGCATTTCCGCGAACTGAACGAACGGCGGACGGGCAAATTCGTGCGGGAGAGCGAGGTAAGCTTCGTTTTTCCAATTTTAGCAAGGGATTGGCTTCAAGGATAAGAATTAATCATTCCTTTTCGTTCCTACCGTTAAAGAAGAATTTCTTTCCAATTTTTCTTATAAATTTCGTCGATTTCTTAAATTAAAGCAAATGATACTTTCATAATAGGGAAAGGAAGGGATTGAAAGCAAAGAGAAAGAATTTTGGGAGAGGAAGAAGAAATTTAGGGTTTTGAGAAATTCCCAAAATTGTAAGTAAATTTCGAGCATGAGTAAATTTTTATCTTGAAATTTTATGAGTTAACTTTTATTGTTTGATTTTAGAGATTTGGAAAAGAGAAGATCGAAAGCTTCAGGAGTCTGATTTCACAAACAGAATTCTTGGAAGAGAAATTAAGTGGGTATTTATAAAATTTTCTTTATGTCATTTTCTTTCCAGAAGTATGAATATAAAAGTTATGTTTTACATTTTTGGAACTATTGTTTGAAATAAACAAATGATTTTACAAGAAACAAATGACTTTACAAGCATGAGTATGTCAAAGAAGATGTATATGTATTAAGAACGTATATAGATATATATGAATAAATAGAAAGAATATATGAATGAACAATACATGAAAGATTTGAAAAAGAAAGAAAATGGAAAAGGATATGCATGCAAATTCCAGGAGTCACCCCCGTATGGTACTGGCTGGGGAAGCAATGTACCCGTGCACGATAAAAATAAAAGGGAAAAGGTTATGATATAAGGAAAAGGAAATGGAAATGGATGTACCTCGGGTACATTTTGACGGTGCTCCTGTATAAAAGAAATGGGAAAATGAATAAAAGATAAAAGCTATAAGGAATGATGATAAAGTCTATATGAATAAAGAAACAAAATAAAGAAAGGACTTATATTTTATGCCAAATGAGATGAAGAAATGCAATAATAGTAACGTTAATATGTAATGTCTTTTATGCATGAAAATTCGTTTAACTGATACCCACTGAGTTTACTTAGTGAACTCAAACAATGAATTTAAATGTTTCAGGTAAGTCTTCAGAATTAGAAAATGGGAGAAAGAGAAGAGTTCGTCTATAGAAGACGACGTGCATCTGAAAACAGGTAAATTGTGATCTGAAATAGATGTAAAAGTATTTAAAGAATTTTAGTTAGTGGCTCTTCCGCTGATTAAGGAGATTTACTGTTTTATGTTCTTATACTTATGAATTGTTTAGATCCTACCGTCTGACCTTAGTTCCCGCCTCGTTAATTCGAGTATCCGGGCCAGGTCGTGACAGTGGCCACCTGCAGAAAATCCAATGAGCATCCAGATCGTTCCTAACCTAAAGATAATCTAGTCGCCCATCACATTAATCCACAGAGTGCAATAAAAGTAAACAAACAATCAATCAATTTCAATCACAACATGCAATGAAAACTCGAAAAACCCAGCACACAACAGAAAAGTAAACATTGGCCTAGCCTAGATCTAGAGTTGGTTGTCCTAGCAAACCATCTAAAATGTGTGTAGTAGATCGTGTGGCTAGGGTAGATCCTGAATAGGGTACATAATTGAAGTTGTTTAACGTTCTAATTGGTTGAAAGGCTTAAGGGAGATTTTAATTGAAGTTTAAGTCTTAATGGTTTAAATTTGATTTTAAAATTGATTTTAATTGTTTGTTGAATAGCACCTTTGTTGCACACCGAGGCCATGAAGTTTATTTCACTTTCCTTGGGGCTAATTTAATAGCCTCGTAGGCCTGGGTTACCCAGTAGTATCCGATATAATTAAGTGATTTGAGTTTGATTAATGTTTAAAGATTGATTAATTTTTAATTAAATTGATTGGTTGCTGGTTTTAAAATAAAATTGATGTTTTCTAGAATTTTGAATGATTTATTGAATTTAAGAATTTTTTGGATTATTTTAATCAGTTAATTAAGGAGTCAAAAGTTGATTTTTTAAATTAAAGTTAATTTTGTAAGTTTCAGATTTTTAATAAATATTAGACCTTATGATGAGTTGTTCGACTATTAGCACACTCAATTTAGAGTTTTCTATGAAAAGTTATGATTTTTTGAAGTTCTGGCCTAGATTTGAACTACGGTTGACCGAAAGTTGACTTTTTGACTTTGACCAGATTTTGGAGGTTTGACATTTTTAGAAAATACTAGACCTTAATTGGAGTTGATTGACACTAAGTTTGCTCAATTTGGATTTTTCTGTAATTAGTTATGAATTTTTAAAGTTTCACTAATTATTGAATTTTTTTAATTTGCCTAATTAGAAAGGTTTTGATCATTTTGATCTAAACTCATCCCAAACTGCATGGAATCAATCCCAAAGGTCAGGAATGACCCATGGGAGTGTTTCCAAGTGTTTGGAAATTATTTTTGATTTTTAATTAATTAATTTAATTAATTGTTGATTTTCATTAAAAGTTAAATTAAAGTTTAATTAGGAGTCCAGTCAAGGGGCTTTTATTTTTTCCTAGATAGAGGACTAAGTTCTGGTCAATTTGAGATATTATTTGTAATTTTTGGACTTAATATGAATTTATTGCATTTTTTTGAATTTTCTGGGTCCTTAAAAAGGCCGAAACTTTAGGTAATTAATTTTCTAACCTAATGACCTCCAAATTTAATGAAATTTAAAATTAAGGTACATCATGACACTAAGTTTTCTATGTTCAAGTTTCACCCCTATTGGGTGTGTGTTCCCTAGGAATTTTGTATGTTTTTTAGACTTTTCCTTAATTATTTTTTCTAGGTGTCTTTACTATTCAAATAGGCTTGAAATTTGGTGTGTCTAACCCTGATACATGTGCAATCACTTCACAAAAGTTATGATGCCTAATTCTACAGAAAAATGGAGTTATGAATTTTCAAAGTTTTGGGTCCAAAATGGACCCATTACCTTAAAAATTCACATCACAGAAATTCAATGGGTATCTGAACCTAAGAAAATTATAGTGCATGCCTAAGATACCCAAATACCTTCCACCAAAATTTGGGGCTCAATTGACCACTGGATTGTGAGAAAATCACCAAAAACCGATTTTAAAGAAATAAAAATATCTCACAATACAGTAATCAAATCAACTTAAAATTAATTTTAATAAATAGTAGGCTAAATTATCTTTCCAACGAGCCCAAAAACACTTAATTTGGTGGAGAAATGAATTTACTATGAATTTTGAAAGTTATGACTATTTTTAAAATTTTTTTAAGTCCATTAATAACCGGCGCCAATCATTAGCAATGATTCGCGCCAAAACGGCGACGGCGTGTGGCATTTTGACATGCGAAGTGCTGTTTATCAATCACCTATCTACACCATCACTAACCCCGAGCCGTCCGATCGAGAAAGATAGAAAATCGGACGGCCGAGATAGATCAAGGCCGTTTTAGCTCAAAATGAACTAGAAAATTGAAATACTCATAACTTTCAAAATGCTCGTCGAAATTTAACAAAATTTGAAACATAGGCTCATGGGAACATGAACGTTCATTGCCTAGAGTTTGGAGACCCCAAGCAATGAAATTTTTGAGCAGTTTCAAATTGAAATTTAAATTTAAAATGAGCATAACTTACAATCCAACCGTCAGATTTTTTAGATCTTAGGCTCATTGGAAAGCTGCAGTGATCCTCTACAACTTTGATGAAGACACCAAGAGCTAGATCTTTCTGGATCGAAAGTTGTGTTGGAAAATCCTCTTTCTCTCTCTAGAATGCTCTCTCCTCACTAAAATAGTGATTTGAGACTTGGAAATGATGGGAATAAGCTTGGGAAAGCTTTGGAGATGGATGGAGAGGATGGGAAAGGGTTTTGGAAGGTTGGAGGCTGGAGGAGAGTTGAGGGAGAGTGAATAATGAATCCTCTTTCTTAGGTTAGATCTCTCCTACCTTAACCCTTAGCTTTTGGATTGGATGGTCTTGATTTATTTGGAAGGAGTTTGGATGCATGACAAGTGTCCCCTAAGCTACCCAAAGCTAGGGAATAGGGTTGGTGGTGAGTGTGACCTCTCTTGGTCCATGGGAAAGGGGACCACAAGTCTTTTCCCCCATTTGGATGAACCAAAGCTTGGCTTGGTTTAGGGTGTTGGATTAGGGCTTCTTAAGAGAGAAAATGGGTCAATTTCTATCAGGTTTGAGCAGGTTTTGGATTAAGCCATGGATTGCCAAGGTGGCTTGGTGATGTGGCCATGATTTGGCCTCTTTCCATAGGCTTAAAGGGGTTTGGAGAGGGTTTTGACTCCTCCAAATGAGTTGACCAAGTCAATCCAAGGGGGAGCTTGACTTGGAAAGCTTTGGACATGTCAAGGGTATCCAATTGAATGATTTTGAGGGATTGATTTGATTTAAAATGAGTTCAAGTATTGAAATTAACCTTAATGTGGGTTAAGGGTTGATTTGGTCAACCATGATTGACTTGGTCAATCTGGTCAAACCATGGGTTGACTTTGGGTCAAAAGATTTAAATGAGTATTTTGAGATCAATGGAGGTGGTTTCATACATTGGTAAGGTCATTTGGATTGAAATTGACATTTGAAACCTTAAGGGGCATTTTGGTCAACCTTGGTTGACTTGGTCAACCAGGTCAAACCAAGACTTGAGTTTGAATCCAATGTGTTCCTAATGATATTTAGGATCCATTGGGATAGTTTTTGAAGGTTTATATGGGAAGGTCATGTTGAACTTTGGATAAAAGACCAAAAACCCCAATAAAGGACATTTTGGTCATTTTGACCATTGGTCAACACTGGGTCAAACTGGGTCTGGAAAAGTACAATTTACTGGTCAACCAATCATAGAAAAAGTCATGATTTTGATTGGAGGGTTTGGAGAGGGTCCCAAGGTCAAATTGCTTTGGATGGCAAGTCTAGTGGCATGGGCTGTAAATAATTGAAGGTTTTGCAGCCTTTGAGAAAAGATTCAGTTTGAGGGGCTAGGAGTGTTGGATTGAGCTCAAATTTGGAGGATTGGTCTCAAAGACATGTCTGAACAATATGCAATAGATATATCATGGGTCGAAGGTCACTTGACTGGTTTTCTAGGTGACAGAAAGTTCACCCAGAAAGGGTCTTAGGACCTAGATCATTGACCTTGAAGGTTTGATTTGGAATGTTGGATTTGGGTTGGATTTAAGAGTTAAATGATTGACCTTGAACCATTCATATCAATGGAAATCAAATGAAGGATTGAAATTAATTGGATATGATTTGGAATTTGATTGAATGTTCACTGAAGGCTAGATTAAAGATTGAGTTGAAAGGTAGAGCTGGGTTTGATTGAGATTGAATTGGGTCTTTATTAGGACCTTTATGACTGAAGGATGGACATCTCCCCATCATTAGGTCACTAAAAAGAACCCCAAGTGGGTCCTAGTGACCTCATACAAAAATGAGGTCAACACTTGCCAATAATTTAAATCTACAATTTTTTGTTGGGGAGTTAAATATTATTCTTTTTCAAACTATCTTCTTATGTTCCATCTTTTTTTTTTGTTTACACTGAATGTTGGGGTTGTTTTCTAGTTCCAGTTAGATATAGGCTTCGTTTGGGACGGCTTTCTTATTGCTTCTGAAAGCAGCTTTTTAATATAAAAATTTTAATTTTTAAACTAGAAAGCAGTTTTAAGAAGCAATAAAAAAGCCGCCCCAAACGAAGCCTTAATTGTGGCTTTATTCTGCTTTTTTAATGAACTTGGGATTGATCTTGCAATTTGTTTTTGGTTTATTTCAAATATCATTGCTTACTATTTGGGTTCAGTTTTATGAATTATATTTCGCTATTTATTACATTTAGTTGTACTTAAAATGTGAAATTTGTTTTGTGTAAATCTTTTTACAGAACTTTCTAGTGATATTATTTCGGTCTTCTCTTTTTCTTTCAAAATATTTTCACATTAATTCTATCTTATTATAGGAGAATTTTGTACTCTTCACATATGTGCTTGAACCATCTACATTTATTCTTCATTTACTTATCTTCAATAAGTGATGCTTCCATCATCTCTCATATATTATAATTTCTCATTATGGAGTTGTTTGGTTGCCTGAAAAAGGAATACAGTATAAAAGAAATGCAATATAAAATGAATACTTTAGAGTTTTTTGGATGAGTGTAAAAGGAATGCATGACTTAAATTTTTTTTTTTTTTTGGTTTGAAGTGAATGCAATGTAAAGTGTAAAAAAGTTGTGCTCGGGGTGGTTGTCGGGCGGTGGTGGTGGTCGGCCGGCAGCGGTGGTGGATGGTGACTGGTGGCTGTTGGCAGCGGGGTGAGGGTGGAGACGGTGGCCGTTGGTGGTTCTCAAACAAGCTTTGGAGTGGTGTAAACGGTTCTCACTCAAAACTAGGCTAGCAAAAATGAACTATAATGGAATACACTGCATTCACTTTACTTTATCTTGGATTTATTTTTCATCCGACCAAACATCAAATTTCTCAAAACCCCTATATTTACTTTATTTTACACTCATTTTACTTCCAACCAAACAACCCCTATAGCATTTTTAATTTCATTGCATATTATCTTCATATAAAACATATGAATTTTTCTTATTACATCTAACATTCAGCATTAGTCAGTAACACATTTTCATAATGCGCAGGGAAAGAAGGTTAAAGTCCCCACATTTCTTGTCCCAGCCACACAGAAGGTATATATATATATTTGATTTCTTCGAGCATTAAAGTCAAATATCTGAGTGTCCTAAACTTCTTCCTTCAACATTTTGAAGGTCTGGATGGATCTCTATGGCCTCCCAGTTCCAGGATCTGGCGGAAAGACCTGTTCCCAAATCTTTGAAGAAGCTGGTTGTGATACTCCCACAAGTCCTAGCTGTGGTGCTTGCTTGGGTGGCCCTCGAGATACCTATGCTCGCATGAATGAACCTCAGGCAAGTTCCAACTACCCTTTGTTCTTTTTTGCTGAATCAGTAGACATTCAACCTTGTTATATTTTTCCAAGCTGAATGCTAGAGGTTTAAATGAGCTGAGCTTGTGCGTGCAGCTTTGCACGTTAAGCTAACAAGAAAAAATTTCTGATTGTGTTCGACTCGTTAATTTATCGAGCCAAACATGAGTTGTTCACAAACATGATGTCTACATACTATCATGGATATATTCATATATTTATATACAATATAAATGTATGAATGTGAATATACATAATTTATACAAATATATATGCATAAATGCATGAGTATGCCTATACACATGCATATATATATGTAAGCAAGGCCTTGTTTTTATTTGGCTTGCTAAACATAGGAGTTTATAGAAACTAGTCAAAATCAAACTTGATATATATATAATCAAGTTATTATGGTGCCAATATGATTAAATAAGGCCTTGTTTGTATTTGGCTCGATAAAAATTAGTTAAATTTAAGCTAATTATCAAGCTGAATACAATTGAACATAAACAAGTGAAAGAGTTTTTTTTAACAAACCTACTGAATGCTGTGAGATGTTTGAACCTTGATTACTAATTGAGTAGCTATGCAGGTTTGTGTTTCGACCACCAACAGGAATTTTCATGGCAGAATGGGGCACAAAGACGGTCAAATTTACTTAGCTTCGCCATATACGGCGGCTGCATCAGCATTGACCGGCTTTGTAACAGATCCAAGAGAGTTCTTGCAGTAAAAGAATGGGTTCATTATAGTCATAGAAGCTCTGTTGATCATCATTTGGATTGGATTGTTCGATGGGCTATGTTGTCTGTTAATGATAGAACTATTTATGCTCAAAGTACGATCCAATCCATAGTTAGGAGAGAAGGGATCTGACAAGAGTCTTGCAAGTATGGTCAAGAATTAGGGACTTTTCATCGCCTGTCACTTATTACAATAAGAGTAGTGTGTATTTGAAGGGGTCTAAACTATATCAGGAGTTCTTTTCTTCTTGTAGGCTGAGCGATTTGTGATGTTACTGGTAATGTTAATTTGCTTCGAAATAAGATAAGAGTTTCTGCTCGGTTTATATTCATTTGTATTGATATATTGATTTTTGGCTTTAGAAAGTTTTCAATGTGTGCTCTCTCTAGCTCAAAAGCTGTAGATAGAATATGATTTCCTGCAACTGCAAGAGTTTGTATGGCCTCAGCAAGTAATTTCTTGAAAGAAATGTTGCTAATATCTAATTTAAAGAGTTAAATGTAGACTTGTGTGCTGGAATATTGTGATAAAAGAGGATAGGAGATAGATTTTATGTGAAAAGTTAAGGAAAACAATTATGAGGTTTTGCCAAAGTGAGTATAGTTTGTACTGGTTAGTTTTGAATTATATAGGATTGCCTTTTCTCGTAGTTGATGAAGTGTTAGAATGATCCTAAAAAAGGGGTGTGAACGGCTTGAGTATTTGCCTTATCAAGTTAAGGTTGTTTAGTTCCTACCGAGTTTGAGCTTGAGCTTTAGTTTGACTCAAGCTCATTTGCTAAGCTCAAGCTCAACCCGTTAAAAAATTTATAGGCTCGAGCTTAGCTTGATTAATTGAGCTCGTTTGGAGAGCTCGAGCTTGACTCAATTATAGAGTTCGATTTTTTGATTTTAAATAAAAAAAATTATTTCTTATTATAATTTTTTATTTTAAATATAGAATTAATTTAAAAAAATATTAAAAAATATTATATATAATTAGTTTAAATTAATTTTTAAATATATTTTAAG
Source organism: Dendrobium chrysotoxum (assembly GCA_019925795.1). Classification (NCBI taxonomy): domain Eukaryota; kingdom Viridiplantae; phylum Streptophyta; class Magnoliopsida; order Asparagales; family Orchidaceae; genus Dendrobium; species Dendrobium chrysotoxum. The sequence goes on along the minus strand of CM034306.1, from coordinate 52,242,790 downwards.
TTAATCAAGCGGCTCAACGAGTTTTCGAGCTAAGCCAGGTTGAGCTTGAGCTCAAACTCGTTTAATATACGAGCTTGAGTATAGGCTCGATAAGTTCGACTCGTGAGCTCGATAATGAGTTGAGCTCGAGCCGGCTTGGCTCACTTACACCCCTAATCATTGATCTAAAATATGATGAACATTATTAGCAGTTGATTTGGATGAAGGTGCGGGTAATTGAGAAGGTTTCCAAAGAGTGGAAGATATTGCATAACTGAAGTAGGAGGACGATTGGAAGTGGTTGAGTTTATCCCTCTTCACGATGGAGAAAGAATTGGACAATCTAAGTCTAGTAGTGGCACCAAATGGTTAGGGTTGTCCCTCTACTAAAAAGATGGAGAATTGTTGTTCTAGAGTTAGCAGGCAAGTAAAGATGGTTGGGGCATTCCCTCCCATGAAAGGAGGTGAAATTGGGTGCTTGGAGTTGATCATCGACTAAGGCGATTGGGGTTGTCCCAATCTTGGATGGAGGTTGAATTGCGCAATCTAGAGTCCGGGTAATGCAAATCCACATAATTTTTTTCCTGAAAATGATGAAGCGATATTGTTAACCTATTGCAAATCTATACATTTTGGAAAATTGTCTAGATAGAGCTAGGTTACCGTTATCCTATTTCATATTTCAATTTAGTGGATATTTTGTAGATTAGTAATATATTATTTGGTTAGATTCCGTACAAAGTCAAATTTATGATGATTTGAAAATTTTTATCACGTAACTTCTAATATGTTGTAGAATATAATATTCTAGGCATATTAACGTGTATAAATTAAATTTTCATTGAATATTTTTAGTTATATGATATTTTAAGCATTTTAACGAGTATTTGATACTGATAAAAGTTACAACAGAATGGTAAAAAAATTATTATTGATATTGCATGTGAATAGTTTTGTACTTTGTAAGTGTTGAAATATGTGTATAACCCTCGTGATACCCTATTATCTGTCGTACATGTGAAATTTTGTATAACTCTATAAAATTTTAGATATTATTTAGACGTGTTGAAAGCATTGACATTTGTATGCTCATGTGTTTGAAATGTGTGAAAAAAAGGAAATAAGGAGAAAAAGCATTTATGCCATTATGAATACTTTATGTGCATTCCACACAATTTTATGATATGACATATTGTTTACACATATTGAGTAATGATATCTCTATGCCATACTAAAATATTTATATTTGCACGTGCTAAAAGTATTGATATTTTTATGCTTATACTGAAAGTACTTATATTTGTACATATTAAAAGTATTGATATTTCTATACTCATGCTAAAAGTATTGATATTTGTATATGTTGAAAGTATTGATATTGTTTGCACATGCTGAAAGTATTTGTTGAAATTCGAGAGCCTGACCTAGTATTTTGATGATTACAAATATTATTGATATGATTATTTACTTGTTCTTGCTTTGTACACATTATCTGTTTTCTTTTGTGTGTCACTAACCATTTTAGGTCGAGCTAGAGTGAAGAATCAAACTCAAGATAGTACAACATCTAGGTCGAGTCAGTTTATAATAATAGTGTCACAACCCGAATCTAATTTGGAAAGAATTATATCTTTTATATTTTAATAAAAATAACCATAGCTAACTAATTTATGTCAATAAAGTAATACCAGTGAAAATCAATCTATTGATCTAAATATTGTGGATCAGCACATCTCAGTCCTTCATCAGAATCCAACGGCTCAGATTAAACCAATAATTGTGCTTCATACTGTACAAACCACCCCCATACTATATGAATGACGTGTCACTAAAATTGTTGGGACAAAGTTAATTTGGTCAGTATGATCTTTAATTACACATCATACTGTACGAACACATATTCATACTGGACAATCTATCCAATCAATGATCGTACAGAAGATCCTCGGGATGAATGATAAGACGAAGATCATACCATATAATCTCCGATTGTACTGGATGATTTGACTATCTTTATATTATTTTGGACGGGATGATTTGGATTTTATTATTCATACTGTATGGTCGCCATCATACTTTACAATCAAATAGAGCCTATAAATGAAAGGGAAATTTTCATTTCAAATCACACCTTCCTCTTTTCCAATCTTCTATACTTCTAATGTCTTATCCATAGCATTCTTGATGGCCGACAAGTGAGACAAACATCTCTTAGGGGGTCCCTCTTGACCTAAGGTAGATGATTGCTTTCTGTTTGAAGAGGATGTTGCTACTTACCAGAGATATTAAGATGCAACAATCACTACCTCTAGGATCCTGAATTAAGAAAATCTTCAATATTAGGTACTTGACATTTTTGTAGGCACTACACTACAGTTTCTCCTTACATTTGCCATCCATTTCAATGGTGAGTTACTATGTAAATTTTTTGCAAGCTTAAGGATAAATGTTGAATGTACATCCCTCCAATCTTATGCATGTAGGTGCCCCATAAAAATTACCTATCAAAACTTTCACGTGCACCTTAACGTGTTTACCACTAGCACAAAACCTATGATATCTCCACTAATAATGACTATAACTGGACCTAAGTAAACCTTGCCCTTAGGAGTACCCCATGAACATTCAACAGCCTTTAGTGAGCACGTTAGTCTTAAATGCACGTGCTATTCAACATGTCCTTAGAGATTACATTATACCCAAAGTTGTGAAAACCTTTAAGTAAAAAGAAGCTAAAATCTTAAACATTGAGGCTTCTTGGTATAATTGTTAGAATTTTATTAAGAAATTTTATAGTTAAGCATGCTCATCCCGGAGAAATCCTAGGATGGGTGATCTTTTGGGAAGTTACACCAACAGGACAAATAGTGAGGCTTTTAGGCTAAAGCTGACAATATCTCGATAGTTAAGAATTTAGACTATTAAAAATGATATTAGAGCAATATACTAGCCAAAGATGGGAACTAAGTGTCATACAAGATAAAGTGATATGCCATGGGAGCCACCTCTTGAACCCTGTATGGGACAAAGTGCTACGTGGTGGGAGTCATCACTTGAACTTGTAGAGGCCACCTCTAGAATCTTATCTGCCCGATGGATGATTCTGGGATAAAGATATTGATAAGAACGTTAGTTACTTAAGTAGGAGAGATTATGAAACCCCTTAAGTAAAAATAAGCTAAACTCTTAAATATCGCCTTTTGGTGTAATTGTTGAAATTTCATTAAGAAACTTCATAGTTAAGATTGCTTATCCCTAATAAATCATGGGATGTGTAACCTCCTGAGAAGTTATACCAACAGGACAAAACTGTGAGGCCCTTAGGCCAAAGAGGATAATAGCTAGCAAAATAATCAACATCACCCCACTATTATCCATGGTCATCTATTTTTGTATGACTGGCATTGAATTTAATGTGCCTGGTATAATTATTCACTATATAGAAAACTTGACACTATTAAGAATCCTAGGGTATGCCATAGGCAAAATTTAACATTAGGACATATCATAGCCTACCTATTAGATGAAAATTATAGCCTGATCTACCCTACCCCAGCTAATCACTTCCCAGTGTAATTCATGGATAGCTCCTTCCATCTCCTCTATAGCGATAGACGTTGAGGACCACTGGCTATAGGGGTGCATGATTCTAAAGAGGAAGGGTGAAAATCAACACCCGTAGCACCAGCTCCTGTAGCACTTGCCCCAACCACCACCTCCTAACTTATGGATTGAAAATTTTGATCATTTAGAGATGAGATTAGATACACATAATCAGGAGTCAGCAACACATTAGGAGCAACTTCAGCAGTAGCATGAGGGCGATCGTGCTTGAGCAGTTCTCTTCACTGCATTGATACTTTTTTTTAAAATGCTTCGATACTCCCAACCGCCACCACCACCTTATTAGGGTTTGTTTGATGAGTAGTTTATTTTATTTATACTTTATCTCGTTGTACTTTGTATTTTAGTCTTTTTTGTCATATTATAGCTTCATTTTTAGTCTCTCCTTTTAGTGATGTCAAAAAGGGGAGTAGTGAGTCATATTGGTTTTACTATTTGCTTTTTAACTGGTACAATTTTTTTTCAATATTGTGTTGTATTTTGTTTTAGAAATTAAAAATATATTTTAAAGTTAAAAAAACAAAAACTTATGAACTTAAAATTTTAAAAAATGAATAAAATTTTAAAAAAATAAAAATCAAATATTTTCCCCATTACGTTTAAAGAAGTCATTTAATGAGGGGGAGAATATAGCAGGAAATTAAATATAAAACTTACAAATTTAAATTCCAACAAACAATTTTTGACCTTATAAAAAAGGGGGATGATTTTTGAAATTCAGGAGTTCGACCTAGTATTTTAATGATTATAAATATTATTGGTATGATTATTTACTTATTTCTGCATTATATATATTATCTATTTTTTATTACTCATTAAGCATTTCAGGTACAACATACACCAAGTTGGAGTGAAGAATAAGACTCAAGATAGTACAATGTCAAGGTAAAATTATTTATAATAAGAAAGTCTATTTTTTTCTTTTTTTCCTTGAGTCATTTTATGTATTAGATTTACATTGGCTAGACAATCAAGTGCACATACACAAGGAGAAAAAAAATTGAATATTTAAATTTTTCTGTTAATCGCACTATGTGATAACAATCGTACTATACGATTTGTTAAAAATAAAATTAATTAAATAATAAAATTAATTTAAATTAATTAAATTGAATTAGAACTAATCGTACTGTATGATCTTCAATCGTATAGGATGATCAATTATTTTGATAAAATCCCATTGCCGAATCTATGTTATCAAAATTAGTTAATTTTGAAATTTTAACTGATCATATGATATGAATGATTTCGTAATTTTGCTCATGTAGATTAATGAATCAAATCAAAGTTTAATTAATTATTATACTATACAATTATTATCGTATAGGACAATCAAACAGAGAGGTCGCTGGCTGAACCTTAGTTTAATATGGATGATCCTTTATTCGATACAACTAATTATGTTATACGATTGAGTATTGTAAAGGATGATCTATTATGAGAATTAAACTAACCAAATAGCATAATCTGAGTATCATACTATATAATAATAATAATTAATTTGAAAATTATGGTTTAATTTAAATAGTCCACTTTCTAATTTCAGTAGAAGACTTGACGGTCAGAGGTTGAGCAGTTAATAACATTTTCTAGGGACAGAGCTTATGAGAAAGGAGAGAGTGCTCCTTTGCTTGTAAGAGGATGTCCAATCCACTTGGGAAAGAAAGGAGGTGAGGTTAAGGGTGTGTTTTCTTTTAGAGTGTCAAGGGGTATGAGGGGATTTATAGGGTTGTGCCTATCAACCTATAGCTTGGGTCCTTGGGTGTGTTATGGTTTTGAAGCTTTTGGAGAAGAGTTATAGGGAAATCTCTTTGGGTGAAAGACTTACTACCCAAGGAGGCTGTGGGATGGTATCTTTGCCATTATAAGGAGCAGAAGGGGTGGGGGTGGCATCTTCCCCGAGCTGGAAAGTGAAGGGAGGGAGCAGCATCTCCGCCAAGCAAGGAGCTCGGGATTAACGTCTCCACGATGTGAGGAATAAAAGGAGGCAACGATATCTTCTCCAGGCAGAGAGGCGAAGGAAGAGAGATTCTTTGGGGCTAGAAAAGTCAGTAAATGTAATTCTCCACCTTGCAAGAGAGAAGGGCTTCTTTTCCTATGTGAGTGCTTAAGGAGAGTGACATAGTGCAATACTCAAAGAGGAGAACCTTTGAGGAGTGGACGTAGGTCAATTTCGACCGAACCACTACAAACTCTAGTTTGCATTTTCTTTACTTTCTTGCATATACTTTCATGCAATCTAGTTTATGTTGTTTATCTTTATGGAAGATTGTGGTTGATAGATATCCAGTTGCACACTTGCTTGAAAATTTAAAAAAATTATTTTTTAAAAAATTAAAAATAAAAAAAATATTTTTTCTTTAGATTTATGATTTGAAAATTTTATTTTGTTAAAGCTTCTATGTATTACTCTGATTTCAAGTAAAAGATTTTTTAAAATGCCAATTCACCCTCTCTTGATGTCATAAGTACTTTCAAGTGGTATTAATGTACTTTCAATATTAATATTTGTACATGTTGAAAGCACTAATAGGGAGGTGGAAGGTATAAGTGAGTGGCAGTGGATGTTTTATATGCATTCAAGTGGGTATAAGAGCCTATGATTGGTGGTAGATGTTTTCTGTACATTCAAGTGGAGATATAAGGGCATGTGCACCTATATGTTTGTTGATTTGTGCATTTTATATATTTGAACATATATGATATAAATAAGTGGAGGTGTAAGTGAAAGTGGAGGTATAAGAAAGTACATAAAAAATGTGAATAAGTGGAGGCACAAGTGAAAGTGGATGTATAAGAAGGCAAAAGGAAAAATTGTGAAATATTTGAAATGAAATATTATATATTATTTTATTCCACATTATGTCATTTTGACATCATGTTAAATGAATGCTTATTTTGTTTTTTATAATATGTGCTTGTTATTGACACTAGTTTCATACTAACATATACTTGAGAGTTGCAAGATACTTTTTTGATTGAAAGAGTTAAACTTCGAAAGGATTAATTTTTTGGAAAAAGTTTGAAATTAATGTTTAAATTTTAATTCTGAAATCAAACATCCATCAAAAATAATATATCACCTTGAAAGGTGAAAATAAGATCTCCTAGTGGGTTCATATTTAGAATTATAAACTCTATCTTGAATATCATAGCCAAATTCAGGAAAGAACTATATATGATCTTAGAGGGTCAAAATGATGTTCAATCAAACATGTAACTATGATAATCTGGATATATTATTATTAATTTCATATTTAAGGTCATATCAATAAATGATATATCTTCCTGGAGGAGAAAAATATCATTCATTATCAATTACTAGGATATAATGATAACGATTGTCATTAATTTTAAATTTTCCAAAAAGAATTAATTAAGTTTTAAAAATTAATTTTAAAATTTGATCTAGGTTAATAAATCTCTTACGAGCGCACACCCTCGTAGTTAATTACATCATAGAAAAATTGAATTCCCTATGAATACTCTCGATTAAAATAATTAAAGAAATTTTATTTTGAGATTACAAAGCTTGATGTCAAAGGGAGCAAAGTTGGAAATTCAATAGAGATTGGATCAAATTTGAGCACTTATTCCATATATCAATGGAACAAAAGTAGGAGGCACTTTGGGATCTAAAATAATTCAGAAGTGCCCCAGCCTATCCTAAGTGTTAGGCTTAAATTTTAATTCTTAGAGATTTAAGTTTGAATTACGGATTTTATTAGAAGGTTAGGATTAGATTCCCAAAGGTTGAGGTCTTATAGCCTGATTCTGCTTCAGAACCTAAGTTTAAATTGGGTACTAAAAATCAGTAACCTGAACCTAGCTAGTGTAGTGCAAACCTGGACTTATCCCGGCCTAGATTTAGGAGTCAACTAACCACCTAGTCGCTTTAAAATCATGAATCTGATCTTTTAATGAAAGAGCGGGTAATGACATTTAATTAAGTTAAGTTTGAGGAAATAGGGATGACATCTAGAGCAGATCCTAGTTGGCCCCATAACTTATATTGGGTAATATGAAACTTAAAGTAAAATATAATTAAAGATTTAAACACTTTTTCATTTATATCTAATGTAATGCATGCAAATTGACTCGATGAATGCATAAATTTGAATGAAGCAATTTAAAAATTAGGCTTAAAAATAGGTTTATCCTAGAGATTGCACAACTTTTCCTTGGCAGAATTGCACCCTAATAGGTCAGGTGGCCTGCCAAAACCCGCAGGCAGGGAGTTGCCTGACAAGGTAGAGAAAATTTAATATGAATGCATGAAAAACTCTTAGTGGTCCGAGCTTACTTCTTAAGAGCGTTAAAGTTTCTTTGAGAGCTAAAATTTTTAATTTTATTGAAGTAGAAATATTTTGAGTTATAACCTCACAAGTCTCCGATCAGGTTCCAGGTTAAATCAAATATTGACATGCAAAATCACCAAAAAAACTACTAAAAATATGTAATCCTAATCAAAAAGTAAGTACATCAATTAATAATCAAATCAATTAAATTAATATTCAAATTGAAAGTCTATATGACAAGTGCCACTGAATATTACAACTAAGAATTACAGAAATTAAAGTGGTCAGGTACCACTGACAACAAGCCTGAATTTTTAGTCTTAAGACACAAGTGACATTGAGAATATGATTCTTCTTGCTCTTCACTTCTTGGTCCTTTTACGGGCTCTTGGACCCATAGGGTCCGGATATTCAAGTGAAAAGAAACTTATCCCCAAAGGGGTGTTATCCTTTCCCTTTGGATATTTAAAAGTATCCTAATCTGAATCTTCAAATGAAGAGTGACTCTCCCCTAAGGGAAGTCATCCTTCTCTTTTAATTTTAGATTAGACTCATATCCCATCTCAAATGTCACTTAATAATTTACAACTCAATAGACTTGAATTATATTTAATAAAAATTAAAAATTTAGACTCAACAACCTATAGGATTATCCTAATAAATCAGAATTTAAATAATCCCAAGAAGTTATATTTAAAATTAAAATACTCAAACCAGCCACACTTGATTATGCTCTTTTAATTTTAAAAGGGGGACTTAACGCAGCGAGCACCTATACCAATTTATTATCTATAATCGTTGTCCCATTTTACTTTTAAATGCCCTATATGAGCATGACCACATACATAAGATTGAATTAGCAAATAAATTATCCCTGACCTAGGGATAATCTAACACACAATCAATCACATCATAGAGCATAAAAATTAAATAAATAATCACATTAACATGTTTTCGACCAGCATACAATGAAATCTTGATAAGCCGGCACATAGTAGAAAAGTAAATATTGGCTTAACCTAGATTTAAAAGTGGTGTCTTAGCAAACCATTTAAAGTATATGAGATAGGTTGTGTGGCTTGGATATGTCCTATATAGGATGCTTAATTAAAGTTGCTTGATGTTTTATTTGGTTGAAAGGTTTAAAGGAAAATTTTGATTAAAGTTTAAATATTAATATGTTAAAATTTATTTTTAAATATCTTTTAAAGATTGATTGGCTACTACCTTTGTTGCTTACTAAGACCGTGAAATTTATTTCATCTTCATTGGGGCTAACTTAATAGTCTCGTAGGCTTATGTTACCTAGTAGTATTTAGTATATATTAAATGCTTTGATTGGTTAAGGTTTAAGGAGTCAATAAATTTTGATTGATTTGGTTAGCTACTAGTATTTAAAGTTGGATTAAGATTTTCTAGAATTTTCAATCAATTATTGAATTCTCTGAAATTATTTGAATTATTTAAATACATTAATTAAAGAGACCAAAATTTGACTTTAAGATTAAGATTGATTTCTGGAATATTGATATTTTTTTCAAATAATAGACCATAAGAAAATTAATTAGACTGTATGTTTGCTGGATTTGGATTTTTCTACAATTAATTATGAGTTTTTGAAATTTTGACTTAAATTTTAAGTTAAAGTTGACCAAATATTTAACTTTTTGATTTGGAATTGTTTTTGTCGGTTTAATATTTTTAATAAATATTAGACCCCAAATGTCTTTTAATTTGCTCAATTTGAAATTTATTAAAATTAGTTATGATTTTTAGAAGCATGGACTTTTATTTGAATTATTTAATTAATTTAATTAGAATGCTTTCTATAATTTGAATAAAAAAGAACTCCAAACTTCTTGAAATCACCTCCAAAGATAAAAAATGATCTAAAGAGGTGTTCTCAAGTGTTTGAGAATTTTTTGAAAATTGTAATTATTTTAAATTAATTAAATATTAATTTTTAATTAAAATTAAATTTAGGTTATATTTGATGTCAAATTAGAAGGCTTTTAATTTTCTTGAGTTAAGATTTAATTTATGATCAATTTGAGGTATTATATGTAATTTTTAGATTTAATTTTGATTTATTAAAATTTTTGAAAGTTTTAAGAATAATTAAGGGTTTAATCTTAAGTTAATTAATTAAAGGGCTTAATAATTTCAAAAATCAGTAACAAATTTCCTATGAGTTGGAGGTGTCACTAAGTTTAAATGGTTCAAGTTTCATATCAATAGGAGATGTATCCTAATTTTAAAATTTTTCTAAGTTTATTAGACAATAGTCCTTAATTTTTGTCCTTAAAATGTCATTAAGTTCAGTGGGCTCAAATAGACATTTCAACTAACCCTTGGTAACAAACATGATAAGCACACATATAAGCACAATCAAGTCCTTAAAACTAGGAGAACCTAGAACTAAGTGTAAGTGCATCCTAAACATGCAAGGATTAAACATAAGATATTTAATCAACAAATTTAATTAGTAAACAATTAGGGTAAAATTATTCACTAATAATTCCACACTAATTCTATTCAACCATGCTCAAGCTATGTCTAAAATTTCAAGGTTCAACTCAAAGCTCTCAAAGATTTAATATATATAATTTTAAAAAAAATTTATTAGAAAATGACTTAATTTTAATTGGATTCTAGAAAAATTAAAATAGTTCCAAAGTAATTTCAAAATAATTTTTGAAAATACCTTAATAATATAAAAATATTTTGAAATAATTTTTTTTATCTTTGAAAATAATTTAAGTCAACATTTAATTAAATATTAATTAAATATGTAAATATTTAAATAATAGAAATTACATAAAGGGTATTTAAAAATATCTTTAATTTAATTTAATTTTAAATTAAAATATCTTAAAATAAACCTCTGATTATTTAAAATATTTTAAAATAAAACTTTTAATTTTAAAATATTTATTTTAAAATTTAATTAAATATTAATTAAATAATAAAATAATTAAATAATTTAACTTATTTAAAATAAATTAAGTTTTTAATTTTATATTAAAATAATAAAAATTCTGAAAATTTTGATATATTACATTAATTTTTTTGATTTAATTTGAAATTCTTTTGAATTTTTAAAGTTTTATATTAATTAAAGTATTTAAATTAATTTAAAATTAATTAATATTTAAAACAATTATTAAATTAAATTAAATTAAATATTAAATATTTTTGAAAATTTTAAATTATTTCAAATATTCTCTTAAAGTTTTTTCTTTTTTAAAATTATTTAAATTTATTTTTAATTAAATATTAATTAAATAATTAAATATTTATTTAATTATAAATTATTTAAATATAAAATATCTTAAGTTAATTTTATTTTAAATTAAAATATTTTAAATTAATATTTTAATTATTTAAAATATTTTTAACATAAAATTATGTAATTTTGAAAGTATTTATTTAATTAAATATTAAGTAATTATTTAAGTAATTAAATAATATAAATTACTTAAATTATATTAAATTTTTAAAATTAAACTTTAATTTTAAAATATTTAAAAAGGTTATATAATTTAATTAAAATATTTTAAATGGAATTTTTTATTTTTTAAAATAATTAAGTTAATATTAATTTTAATATAAATTAAATGTTAGAATAATAAAAATATTTAAACTATTTAAAGAAAATACTTTAAATTTCAATTAAATTTTGATATAAAATATTTTTAATAATATCTTTTAGAATTTATAATATTTTAAAATATAAATTTGAATTTTTGAAAATATTTATGTTTATATTAAATTAAATATTAATTAAATATTTAAATAATTAAAGTTCTAAAATTATTTAAAATATAATAAATATTTTTGAAATAATTTTAATTTTAAATTGAATGATTTTGAATTCTAAAAATTTTGATATATTTTATATAATTCTTTGATTTTATTTGAATTTTTAAAGTTTTTTTAAAAATATTTAAAATAATTAGAATAAATCTAAATATACTATGGCGGCGCCGACGGCTGTGGGCTGGACATGTGGCAACCCTTGGTTGGAGTATCCAAAATGCGCGTTAATAATTAGCCGATGGTGCATTAATTACTAATGATTACGCTGCCAGCAATCATTAGTAATTAATGAAGTGTGGCAGTGGGTCCACGCGCTAACTACTTAAATGAGTCAGCACGCGTGGACACCATCTGATCTCCCGCTGTTCGAGATGGACGGCTCATATCGAGAACACGCCACAGGATCAGAATCTCAATTAAACAGAGCCTCGAAATGACTTGATCTGGACCGTTGATCGAAAACATACACTTACTCCATATTACGGAAGAACCCTAGAAATGGTTTTTTAGCTTGTTCTCACAAACAGCTCAACAGTTTTCAATGAAATTTTAAACCAAGATTCAATACATGAACAGAAATCTTGGGGTATAGATTTAAAGGTCTAAAAAGCACTTATCAAAATGCTAATTTACGCTAAGTGTGTGACCTAGAGTTTGAGTTTTAAGAGAAACTAACCATTGAATTTGAGGGATTTTGATTTCTCTGAACCTGTAGATTGTCCACGCAAGTTTCCCTTGAAGAAAGTGCGGTTTGAAAAGTTTTGGATCGATGGCTTCAAGCTCTGGACGGAATAAGGCTTAGCTTGCCGGAAAACTCACCACTGGTAGGGTTTGAGTGGTTGCTTTGGACTAGGGAAAGGAGGAGGACCTTGGGAGCTCGAACAAAAAGAAAACTTGCTTGGAGAGCTTGAGTGTGGAGAGATAACGTAACTTAAAGAATGAGTTCCTTTTTGATGTTTTCCCTTATTCGAAAGCTCCAGGTAGTTGTGGACGGCTAGGATCCCTTTGGAAGCTTCCCTTAATGCATGCTACCTATCCAGGGGTTATTTGGAATAGAACATCAAAAGGACATAAGGACAAGTAGTTTGAAAGGAGCCCTTGTCCTCATATAAGCATGTGGTGATGCTTAGGGTCGTTTGATGTTGAATCAAAGGTTAGGTGTAGTTTAGGAATGTTCTAGAAGAAGTTTAATAAGCTGGGATTAAATGAGGTTTAGAATATAATGAGCTAAAGAGGTGGCTTGGCCATTACTAAGATGATAAAAGATTTTGTTGACTGGGTTGACCAGTCAACCAGTCAAGGGGGCATGCTGATGTGGAATAGAGGGAATTTGAGCTGGTGGAAGGGCTTGAGTGAAGCTTGAAGTTAAGGGATTGAGGCTTGAGCATATGGATGGGGGTTTGAGGTGGTTTAACCAAGGATTATTAAGTTGACTTCGTCAAACTGACTAAAGTTTAACTTAAGGTAATATTGGAGATGCTTGAACCATAATTTGAAGTTGATTTAAAGTTTAATAGAGTAGGGATTGCTTGAATGGGTCATAAGGAATGGTTTGGGACACATTGAATTAAATTGACCAAACTTAATAATTTGACCAATGTCAAATCAAATGTGATTTGATTCCGAATGAGCTTAGGTATATTTGACTCAATCATTAAAATGGATTTGAGAGTTTAAAGGGCTTGATTTAGTGAAATGGGTTGGATTGACCCATTTAACCCTTAAAGGGTTGTTGGGTCAACGTAGATTGACTTGGTCAACCAGGTTGACATAGGCACTGGGTCTGAGCTCAATGAGTTTAAAATGATATTTTGAGTATGTTGGAGGTGGTCCTAGGGTCTGAATTGATCCTTCTAATCAAAATGATGTATTGGACCCTTAAGGGGCATTTGGGTTAGTCTTTAACTTGGTCAACCAGGTTGACCTAGGGTCTGGGATTGGGTTCAACAGATTTGAAATGATTATTGGAGACTAATGGAGGTGGTTCCATGATCTGGGGAGGTCATTTCAATCAAATTAACCTATTGGACCCTTAAGGGGCATTTAGGTCAACCAGGTTGACCTAGGGCCTGGGTTTGGATCCAACATGTTCGGATTGATATTTGAAATTTTTTGGAAGTAGTCTCATGCAAAGAGGAGGCCATTGGGTTTAAAATGACTTTTCAAATCCTAAGGGGTATTTTGATCATTTTAACCCCTGGTCCACTGGGGCTCAGAGTGGGTCCATCAAAATATAGTTTAATACTTAACAAGTCATAATCAAAGATCTAGATGTGATTAGAGCCTTTGGAGAAGGCTCTAAGGTCAAGATCCACTGGGTGGGAGATCCAGTGGTATGGGCCGTAAATATTTAAATAGCCTTTAGATTTCAATCCAATTTCTGGGGTTAGAGGTCTCATGTTGAGCTCAAATTTGCAGGGAAGGGACATGTCTAATCAATATGTAATTAATAGATCATGAATCAGGGGTCATTTGACTGGGGTTTAAAGTATTTAAAAAATCACTAAAAAAGGCTTTCAAGATATGGCCTTTGAATCTTGGATGTTGGTTTGGAAATCTTAATTTGATCTAGATTTTGAATTTGGTTTCTTAAGTTTGAAATATCCATATTAATAACAATCAACTGGATGATTGCTAGTGAATGAATCTGGTTGAAACTTGATCGGAGGCTGGATTAAAAGGTTAATTAATATTTGGAGGGATTGAAACCTTGTTTAATAAATGTCTGTATTTGATTAAAGTCTTGATAGACTTAGGTAGGATTGGCTTCAATTTAAATTGATCAAAAGTCTGGATTGATTTGAATCTAGATTGATCCTAAGGTTTGGGTAGATCCTAGGGTCTGGATTGATATAGGGTTTGGGTAGATCCTAGGGTCTGGATTGATCTAGGGTCTGGGTAAATCCTAGGGTTTGGATAGATCCTAAGGTCTAAATGGATCTAGGATCTAGATTGGTCCTAGTGACCTCATACAAAAATGAGATCAACAGACACAACATAAATATCATTTTAAATATATTTTACTGTCCATGCCATGATATACTGACGTACAAGTTATTTTATGTGTTTATATTGGATTCCTAGTAGGTTTTGAGTAACCTACCGAGCAAGTGTTGCTCACTCCTACTTTACCGACCCATGTTATTTCAAGAAAAAGATAAAGCTCTAGTTAAGTAGATACTAGTGACACCCATTGGAACCTAAATTTGGTATATTTACTATACAGACTTATTATTTTGATAGGCATAAGAATTGTATATGATTGGGTGGAAAAAGAGACTAGACCATAATTGCTGAGTATAGCTCTTTTGATTTTATTTTTTCTAGGAAAGTAATGAAAGGATGTTGATTTTATTATTTTTTGTTTTGTTTTATCATATAGGAAGGACATATGTTTGTAAGTATTGAAGAGAATATGCATATAAGAAAATTCCTTCTAATTAGATCTTGAGACATGACAAGTCAATTTTGTATTATATATACTTGGTTGTTTGTGATAACATGACTAGTCATTCATAGCCCCCCAATTTGCAATTGATCTTAGAATTCAAATATGTGAGTTCCATTATGTCCTTCACCACATTTGGATATATATATTTGATGAGATTGATGATGGTTTTTAAGTCTTATGTACGTGAACTTACGCTTCTAAATGTTTCATATATGAGAATTTTTTCTCCTGTAAATTTTCTTATTTGGGTCCTTATCTCATGAAATGAATTGTGTCATCTCATCTGAATCATTGAGACAATTCAATGGGCCCCATCATGCCCAAGTCATACATCATTTGTACTATGTCGAGGAAAAAGAATTTTAAGAGGTTTAAATGGCTAAGTAATAATTTTTTTAAAAAAGTTCATAATCTTATGAAAATAAATAAATGAATAAATAAAATATTAAAAGTTTAATCTAAAATCATAATAAAAATAATCTAAATCTTTAAAATAGAGCATTATAAAATTAAAAATTAAAATTTAAGAAGAATGTTAATAAAAAAAATAATAAATAAATATTAAACAAATAGAATAAGATGTATATTATAAAAAACTATTATTTAATTAAAAATTACTTATTATAAATATCCTAAAAAACATTAATTAATCATTAAGTGCTCTCCAAATAATCTTGTATGGAAATCTAAACCTAGGCCTAATTGATGCCTAATTTATTTAAATTAATCTTAATCTCAACCATCCATCAAAAACTAAAGTCTTAGTTTGACCTATTTGACCCAACTCATATATTAAAATCTCTCTTTTGTATTAAAATGAAGGCCCAAATACTAGATTCCTCACATGATTTCAACCAAGCACATGATTTCAATCTAGATCCAAATACTAGATTCCTCACTTAGTGAAAATAAGTGAATTTAGTTCTTCACATCTATATCTTTATGTTAAATCAAATTAAATTGAAAATTGAAGGCCTTTCACACTGAGATTTGCCAAGTGCAATCAAGTAAATTTTGCTAAATCTTAAGTTAAGCCCTTAGACATATTTACTTGACCCAAATCAAGCTGAGTCTTCTCTCTATGTAATAAACACTAAGATTGCCTTTGAGAACTCATAAAGAAAAATACTTTATTCCCTTATGATATACTAAAGTATCATTCCAACCCAAAGGTGGGATGTTTATATTACTATATTTTAGGACACCATGAATGATATATTGTCTCAATACAAGTAATGGTCATTCAATGAGTTCTTCCTAACCCTTCAAAAATATTAAACCTTTTTTTAAGCTAACAAAAAACTTTAAGCAAAATATAATTTAAAATAAAAAAAACCACTAATAAGAAATTAAATCATTTTTTAAATTCACAAAGAAATAACACATCAACTATCTGTGTGACAGACACATAGCCTTGCAAACATTAGATATACTACTCTTAGGCATCTGCAGTTGGGTGTAGTTAGAATATTTTTCTTTCTAGCATTTAGCTGTGATATTTAGTATGAAGTATTTAATAATAATTGTGTTGTGGGCACTTGCTATGAACTAACCACTGCATTTAAAAATCAATTTTACAATATCCAAAATCCAAAAACAAGGTTAATGGAAAACAAATGATATCTAAAATTAAATAACTTAAAAATATCGTAACTTGTCAAGGTTAAAAAGTATTTAATTTTACTTGCAAAATAATTGGAAAATAAAAAATACAAGTAAATATGATAGAAATAAAAAAAAATAATGATTATAAAAAATTAAATAAAAAAATAAAAAGAATATTTGGAAGAATTTTTATATTAAATAATTGAACTTATCATTTCTAAATGATCCCATGCTCCATAATTGAAATACAATACAACTTTCAATAATGAGATATGAAAAAATTATTTAAATTATTCAAAATATAAGTAACTCTTAATATTCTCATGATTCTTTGTATATTTGAATATATTATTTTCTCATAATATATTCAAAAAAATAATATCATGCTTTTAATTTTAATCCCAATAATTATTTTCAACTCTTAAAATTCATATATACTTAAGCATATGAACTGTTATAATTATTTTTTAAAATTAAAAGATAACAATCATAAATTGGTGAAAACACATAACATTTTAAGATAGTAATATATATAGTTATAATGAATAACACTTTATATGTTTGTTGTCCATAATTAAAGATCAATCAATGTGGATGCATGAAGAGGCATGCTATCTCTTTAATGACTTGTTGGTGTTCTTTAATTAAACTAGTAAAAATGCCCGTGCATTAAATGCACGTGACTAAAAATTTATATTATAAATTTTTTAATTATATTATAATTATTAAGATGGAAAAAATTTATTGAATTTATTATTATAAATAATTATAATCACTAATATTTATTTGCATGTGCACAAAATCGAGATGAATAAAAATAAAAAAATTTAAAATTTAGTGAAAAAATGTCATTAATTTTGCTAGTTTTATTGCACATGCATTAAATGCACTTGAATAAAAAAAATTAAAATAAAAATTCATATAATGAATATTCTAATTATATTTTATTTAATAAAAAATAAATTTATTATCTTTATTTCTATAATTAATAATAATTATTAATAATATTAACAAAAATTATATATTTTCTTAAAATAATATTAGCAAAAAATCCATGCACAAGAACAAGTTCACACATTTTATTCACCAATTTTGCAACAAAAAACAAAGGAAAAAATTAACCTAAATTAAAAAATATATTTGAGATATGCTAAATGCCTAAAAGCTCATCTACTTTAAATAAAATAATGAGTAGACATTAATAACAGTAACATTGAATGGTATATTCGTCAAGAAATACATAGTTATAGAGTTCTCAAGAACCCCAAAGAAACATCATAAATGCATTGTAAATATTATTAGTACAAAATCAAAATGTAGTGCAATAAATAGAATAAAAAAGTATCAGATCATGACCATGAATTTCTCCATCTCAACATGAATCTGAATAACCCTCAAATAAAACTAAAAATTGAATTTCTCTTCAATCGGCCAAATAAGTTGGTGAAAACTAATTTCAATTCAATTCCTGAGCCATTTCCATTTCATTTCCTTTTTCAATTCCTTGAAGCCAGATAAAGCCTAAAATTACTGTGTGATGAATCAGTGAAAATTGTTTAAAAGACTCTAAATAGGTGTTAAATATAATAGCACACTGTTTGATTGAAAAAAATATAATTATAAGTTTTAAAAAGTTTTAATTTTATTTGAAAAATACTTAATTTCTAAAATTTTGATTTTGTAATCGAACACTTATTATGAATGATATATTGCCTCGAAAGATTAACATATCATTCACTTATAGGTTCATATTACAAATCTTTGAATTTATTCTGATTATCGTAATCAAACTCAAGGATAAACAACATATAATCCCGAAGGATTAAAATGATGTTTAATCCAATGTTTGACTATGCTAATTTGAATAAATTGGTCATTAATTTTATAATCAAAATTATGATTATAATTGACATATCTATCCGAAGAAAGAAGACATCAATCAGTATCGATAGTTTGAATATGATGATAATGATTGTCAGGTTTGAATTTCTCAAAGATAATTAATTGAGGGTTTTAAAAACTAGATTTTGAAATCTGGTCTGGGTTTCTAAATCTCCTACGAGCGCAAGCCCTTGTAGTTAATTATATCATAAAAAACTAAAAAATTTTCTACGAATACTCTCGATTAAAATAACGATATGAATTTCATTTAAGATTTTTAAAGCTTGATATCAAGGGAGGTAAGGGTTGGAATTTTAATAGGGATTGGTTCAAAGTTGAACAGCTATTTCTGGAGTCAAAGGAAGAAGGGTAGGAGGTGTCTTGATATTCTGAATTACTTTAGTAACACCCTAATCTATCCTAAGTGTTGGGTTTAAATTTGATTGAAAGAGATATTTAGTTTGAATGATCAATTTTATTAAAAAATTGAGATTTCTATTCCTGATCACTAGATTGAGAGAATGCCCAGGAGCTGAGGGTGGAGACTAACTTACCAAGTGGGTATGACTTCCCCGGTCAAGATCCCATAGTTTTCCATCGTCCCGGGTTCATCGGTGTCCTTAGCCTACTTAGTCGAGTACCGACCAGAGGATCCTTGTTAGCAACCATGGGTTACCTCATTTAAGGGGACCTCGTAGGCCAAGGGGCTGGGGACCTAATCCTAGGCTAATAATTAGGAGGTGTATAGGTATGTGGGTAGTGAACCTATGTCTATGTTATCTAACCTAGGGTGCCACTCTCATTTTGTGTTCATATCAACATATCTCAAAAATAGAAAGAAACACCGGCCTAACCTAAAGCTAGAGTTTGTGTCTTAACAAGTTAATCTAGATGTGTGTAGTAGGTTGTGTGGTTTAGATATGTCATATATCGGGTAATTGGTTAAAGTTGTTTAATATTCTGGTTGGTTGAAAGGCTTAAGGGAAGATTTTGGTTAAAGTTTAAGTCTTAATGATTTGAAATTAATTTTAAGATTGATTCTTAATTATTTATTGGATATCACATTTATTGCTCACCGAGACCGTGAAGTTTATTTCACCTTCCTTGGGGTTAATTTAATAGCCTCGTAGGCCTGGGTTACCTAGTGGTACCCGATATGATTAAATGAATTAGATTTGATTTAAGATTTAAAATTTAATGAATCTCAATTAAGATTGATTGATTACTGGCTTTAAAGTTAGATTGAAATTTTTTGAATTTTTAAAATAAGTATTTACTTTTTTGAAGTTATTTGAATTATTTAATATATTTAATTAAAGGGGTTAAAATTTGAATTTTAGATTAAGAATAATTTTTGAAAAATTAATATTTTATTAAAATATTAGACCTTAAGATAATCAGTTAGACTATAAGTATGTTGAATTTGGATTTTTCTATATTTAGTTATGAAGGTTTGAAGTTTTGACTTAATTCTAACTTAAGGTTAATCAGATTTTTGACTTTTTGACTTTGACTGGTTTTTCAAGGTTTAATATTCTTGATAAATACTAGATTTTCATTTGAGTTGAATGCCTTTGAGTTTGATCAATTTGAGATTTTCTGGAAGTAGTTATGATTTTTCACAATTTGAAATTTATTTGAATTATTTAATTATTTAATTAAGGGTGTTTTAATGATTTGAGTCCAAATGAACTCCAAACTTCTTGAAATCACCTCCAAAGATCAGGAATGATCTAAGGAGAGATTATCAAGTATTTGAGAATTTTTTGAAAATTTTAATTATTTTTAATTAATTAAATTAATTAAATATTCAATTTCATTTAAAATTCAATTAAGCTTAAATTTAATGTCAAATCAAGGGGGTTTTAATTTTCCTGTATTAAGGGTTCAATTTGATTAATTTGAGATATTATATGTATTCTTGTAATTTAAATTTGATTTATTAAATTTTCTAGAAGTTTTAAAGGGTTAATTAAGGCTTAATCTTAAGGGGTTTGAATTTTATATATTAATGATTATGTGTATTGATTAAGGTTCTTCAATAAAAGTTAAATATTCTCATACATTTTATTAGGATCATTATTGGGTATAGGAGTTTCCAATTCTTTTAAGAGGGTTTAATGATTAATCGATTGATTTAAGTTTGATTGAGGTCAAGTTTGATAGTGTGCATTGATCCTAAGCTAAAATGTCAATAAATTTTCTATGTTTGATGTTTCATCCCTAAAGGATATATGTGTGGATCCTAGAGTTTGCCTAAGTTCTCTAAGACTCATCCTTAATTATTATCCTTAAATGACACTAGTGTTGTAATGGGTTTGCAATCAATGTCTCTAACCCTTATACATACACATAAATGTAAACAAGCTACTTTGATGGGTTTTGGATTTGTAAAAAGAAGAAAATAAATATAAATTAAATACAGGGGGTTGCTACATGGACCTAAAGTCGGAGGAGCATACAATCATTAGCTTATGGGATCTAGGGCCTTCTAAGTTTTAAGAAAACTTACCTGATCACCGGAGCTAATCAATGGTGATTCTAACCGTAGTACCCCCATTTGGAAGAAACGGGGGCGATTGAAGCTCCTTGGCTCTATCCTCCAATCAGCTCCATCAGTACCTCACAAAAAGGCAAAGAGAGAAGGAGGTGTCAGAATATCATGCATGCGAGTATAGAAGTTACTATTAATTAGCATATAAATGAATATGTGAAAATATGAATAAAATCGAATTATTGAGGCAATTTCAAAGTGTATGTATCTTTGCAAGAAACAATTTCAATGTATGTGACATCTTATAAGAGTGATCTCAGCATATATACTTATGTGTAAAGAGAAGTTTCCACTCATATATCATCCCACAGGAACAATTTCAGCATATATAATGATATTTAAGAGAGGAATTCAGCTCATATACTATCTTTCAAGAATAATGAACCATATGTAACTTATTTTAAATTGAATCTATCCATATATATAAAGTTATATTCAATGCCAACGAAATTTAGAACTTGCTTCACAATGTTCGAGCTCAATTCAAACCAAATAACTTCAATATGTGTCAAATATCTACAACCTTGGTTTGTCAACTTAGAAAAATGCAAAAGTAAATAGTTGGATACATCAATATATATATGCTGCTTTGCATTGTCTTATGTTCATCATAATTAGCATCTGACAATTTATCAAAATAAAATCAAAGGGTAAATGCCTTGAGCCTCTTCCTTTGAAATTAGAACGTGTTTCTGTCAAAGCTCTCTTACCATATTCAAAGCTTCTACTTCACTGTCACAATAAATTTGACACTTGCACCAGAACAGGAAAAATAGTTTAAAGGCAATTTGACATAAGACAAGTGTATCTTCCACCAATAATATATTCATGCCACATAAAGGTTATTTCACACTCTCATCCTTAAACACCACAGATTTATTTTTGAGTATATGCAAGATCTAACCAAGTTCTTTTCTCCAACTCATTCGATTATTTTCATTCAACATTCATATTCAATGAAACTAAGAGATGGATAACACAAAGCAATTCCATTCCCTTCCAAATAACTCAAAACACCTCTCAAAAACATGTAGCAACCTTGCATCGGAACTATGAATATTCAGGAATTTGAAATATAAAGAGGACTAAGTTTTCTAACATCATTATCCAGCCCTACACATCACAACATTAAAAATACTTGTATTGTCAATTTCAAGAATGTGTATGACCATATCACTATAACCATAACCCTTTAGATCAAAACGTGTTTCTCAATATCCCTTACAAGGTGTTAATGCAAGTAGCATGTTTACCACTGATAGCAAACAACTTATTCAATAGATGATGCAAGAATCGAATCATAAATCAATTTCGCCAAGAATTCAATATGGCCACCTCCTTGCTTAATGTTTCATCAAGAAATATTGATGTTTATAAGAACAAACATCCTTCCAAAGACTATTTACAATAAAGAATAGTCAAGTGTTCAACTATGAAATGTTTGCAAGAGAAGCAAGTTAGAAAGAAAGAATCTCAACATATTATAAACCGTCAGAAGGGAATTTCAACGTTAAAAAAAACATAAGAGAACATAAAGTGACTCTTCTTTCTTTTCTCTTATCATAAGAACTCAAAGTAAAGAATTAACAAGAGAAGAAAAGAGAAATTTTATTGCAATCTCTAGCTTTAATATTCGAACAGAACCATCACATGCTTTCCAAATTTAGCCACATTTTTTTTTTGAAATGTATAGAACGGATGAAGTTTATGATTGCCATGTGCAAGGATTCACCACACCCTTACACACAAAACTTCATGTGTGATGCCACAAATAGTCTTCCACTAAGATTTACCTAAAATCATAAGGTTCACTGTCATTCCATTGATTGAACCATTAAATCTATAAGTAGATTCACACATAACATGCCTCATTGACTAAATAGCTGCAACAGTACAGGAGTTTTCATACAAGGCCATGGAATCCTTTTGATTATCAATTTCATATGCCTTGACTCAAAGAAATATTAAAGGAGGAGCTATTACCTTCGCAACAATAAGATGGCTTGAACTGGTAGGAAAAGCAGTTGGAGAACTATTGTTGTCACAAAGAAGAGGCTGCAGCGAGTAGAAGGCCAGATTGATGGCTCGGCGTTGGGGATCTTCAAGACCGGGAAAGCCATAAGAGCACTCTCTCGCTCCTTTCTTCGGTTCGCCTTTCCCTATTTTTCTCTGGGATCGCACGACACAAGCAAAAAGCTCAATGAAGACGTGATGACGGTGGCTGGAGGCGTATGAGCTGCTTGGAGAAGTGAGCTCTTACTTTTCCTGGATCACACACAAGGCAAGTATAGTAAAGGATCGAATCTCCGGGTAGTTCTTCCTCGATGGATGGAAAAGAAGAAGAGCAGCTAGGGCTTGAGAGCATAGAACGTGGAATTCATAATTAGCCGCTTGCCCTAACAGCTTCTCTTTAGAACCTGAAATATGAAGAAGTCAAAAAAATATGACCATCCTACCCCCTCTCTCTAATTCAAATCAATGGCTTAAATTAATTTTTGCTTTACAGGGGAGGGGGGGTTTGAGAGTTAAATGGCCCATGAAAGCTGAATTAAACATGTCAAAATTTCAAATTTTGGATTCAAATCATGCCAATTGAATTAACTTGGGTTAGTCGACATCGATTTAAATTAGATTTGGGTCGATTGCATTTAGAATGAGTTGATCAAAGTCATCGAGCATTAAATTGAATACAAACTAGTAGAATCAATTCTATATCACTTAATTGATTTGTTTGATAAAAAATCAAATGAGTTTTGATTGACGATTGATTTAGAACTGGATGTTTGAAGCTTGAATTAAAAATGGACTAAAGTGTGATCGAAGATTCAAGTGAAGTGTAGATTACGAACTGGATTGGAATGTGACCAAAATTTGATTAAAAATTGATTGAAGGTTGATTAGAAGCTTGATTGATTGAAGGATGTATATTTGATTGAGGTTTGACTTAAAATTATGGATTAAAGTCTTGATTGAGGTTTATATTGATTTAAATCTGGATTGATCTAAGATCTGAATCAATCCTAGGGCATGGATTGATCTAGAGCCTGGGTAGATCCTAGGGTCCGAAGTTTAGGAAGATCCTAAGGTCTAGAATGGTCTAGGGTCTGGGTCCTAAAGTCTAGATTGGTTTGGAAGAATCCTAAGGTCTAGATTAGTCTAGAGGCTAGACTAATCAAGGGTCAGATTTATCTGGAGTCTATAGGGGTTCGAGTGGCCTCATACAAAAATGAGGTCAACAAATGGACCCCCCAATGTAATAAAATGAAGTTCTATTGCACATATTGACGTTGACCAAATTAAAAGATTGAATCTGGAAATTTGATCCTAAGGGAGGATATGAATCTAACCCTAACGAATCAAGGTTTGAATTGATACTAAGGTAGTGCCACAGAGGGCGTACTCTACCATTAGTAGATCCAATCCTAAGGGATAGGAAAACCTACACCCTAAGGAAAGGAGAGTTTGATTTAAGATTTGAAATCAAATTTGAAACTAGGATGGTGCCACAGAAAGCATTCTCTACCACTAGTAGATCAAATCCTAAGGAAAAGACCAAACCTTAAGGTGGCGAAGGTTAATTGATTGTATAGGAAGGAAGAATTCCTAACTATAGAGGATCGAGTTTGGATTTTTATTCTAAGGGAAAGGAAAATTTATCCCTGGGGAATTAGAGGTTTGAATTCATACTAGGGTAGTGTCTTGGAGGGTGTACTCTACCACTAGTTATTTTGGTCCGAAGTGGAGGAAGAAAACCTAAACCCTAAGGAAAGGAGATTGAATGATCATATAGAAAGAAAGAATTCCTAACTATAGAGGATTGAATCTGGAATTGATACTAGGGCGGTGCCACGAGGGGCGTACTATATCACTGGGGAGTTTAATCCTAAGGAGTAGAGAAGATCTAATCATAAGGAGGAGAAAGCTAGAGGACCCTGTAGGAAGGAAGAAATTTCTAACTATAGAGAATCAAGTTTAAAATTTGATACTAGGGTAGTGCCACGAGGGGCGTACTCTACCACTAGTAGATTTGGTCCTAAGGGAAAGGAAGAGTCTATCCCTAAAGGAGAAGAAAGTCTGGGCTATCGTATAGGAAGGAAAAACTCCTAACTATGGAGGATTGAATCTAGATTTGATTCTAAGGTAAGGGAAAAATCTAACCCTAGAAGATTGAGTTTGAAATTGAAACTAGGGTAGTGCCACGAGGGGCGTACTCTAACATTAGTAGATTTAATCCTAAGGAAGGGAAGAAAACCTATCCTTACACGAAAAGAAGACTTAGGTGATCCTATAGGAAGAAGGAACTTCTAACTATAAAGAATCAAGTTTGAATTTGATACTAGGATAGTGTCATGAAGGGCATACTCTTCCATTAGTAGATCTAATCCTAAGGGAAGGAAGAAAAGCCTAACCTTAAGGAAAAGAAAGCTTAATTTTGCAACTTGAAATTGAATCCAGGATGGTGCCACAGAGGACTTACTCCATCACTAGGGAGTCTAATCCCAAAGGAAGGAAGAAGAGCCTAACCTTAAGGAGAAGAGAGTTTGATTTTAAAATTTGAAATTGAATTCAGGATGGTGCCACAGAGGACTTACTCCATCACCGGGGAGTCTAATCCCAAGGGAAGGAAGAATAGTCTAACCTTAAGGAGAAGAAAGTTTGATTTTGGAATTTGAAATTGAATCCAGGACGGTGCCACAGAGGACTTACTCCATCACTGGGGAGTCTAATCCTAAGGGAAAGAGAATACTTACTATAAGGAAAAGAGAACTGGATCATCTTATGGGAAGGGAGTATTGCTTCCTATAGGAGATTAGGCTTAAATTTTTGAAATTTGAAACTAGGACGGTGCCGTAGAGGGCGTTATCCATCACTATGATATCTAATCCTATGGAGAGAAAGCACGATGATTCACATATATCCTTAAGGAACAAAAGACTGGAGGACCCTGTGAGAAGGAAGCATTATTTTCCACAGAAAGATAGATCTAGATTTTGAACATAGGATGGTGCCATAGAGGGCATGCTCCATCACTGGAAAATCTAATCCTAAGGAAAGAAAGTATGATGACTCACATCTATCCTTAAGGAAAAGAAGACTGTAGAACTCTATGGGAAGGAAGCATTGCTTTCCACAGAAAGTCAAATCTAGATTTTAAACCTAGGATGGTGCCACAGAGGGTGTGCTACATCACTAGAAGATCTAATCCTAAGAAAAGAAAGCACGATGACTCACATCTATCCTTAAGGAAAAGAAAACTGGAGGACCCTGAGGGAAGGAAACATTGCTTCCCACAGAAGGTCGAATCTGGATTTTAAATCAAGAATGGTGCCATAGATGGCGTTATCCACCAGTAGAAGATCTAATCCTAAGGAGAGAAAGCACGATGACTCACATCTATCCTTAAGGAGAAGAAGTCTATATGACCATGAGGGAAGGAAACATTGCTTCTCATAGAAGATCGAATTTGGATTTTAAATCTAGGATGGTGCCACAGAGGGCGTTATCAACCACTAGAAGATCTAATCATAAGGAGAGAAAGCACGATAACTCACATCTGTCCTTAAGGAGAAGAAGACTGGATGACCCTGAGGGAAGGAAATATTGCTTCCCATAAAAGGTCGGATCTAAATTTTAAATCTAGGATGGTACCACAGAGGGCGTTATCCACCACTAAAAGATCTACTCCTAAAGAGAGAAAGCACGATGACTCACATCTATCCTTAAGGAGAAGAAGACTAGATGATCATGTAGGAAGGAAGCATTAGGACTCACACCTAACCACAGAGGATCAAATTTAAATTTTGAAACTAGGATGGTGCCACAACGGGCATGCTCCATCACTAGTGAATAATCTTATGGAGAGAAAACTTACTCTACACAAAAGATCAGATTTAAATTTTTAAACTAGGATGGTGCCACAAAGGGCGTCCTCTATCACTAGTGGATGATCTTATAGAGATAAAACTTGCTCTATACAAAAGATCAAGTCTAGATGATTATGTGGGAAGAAAACTTGCTTCACATAGAGGATCAAATCTGAAATGATCATGTGTATAGAAAATTTGCTCTATACAGAGGATCGAGTCTGGAATGATCTTATATAGAGAAAACTTATTCTATATAGAGGATCGGGTCTAGAATGATCATGTGTAGAGGAAACTTACTCTACACAGAGGATCAGATCTAGAATGATCACGTGCAGAGAAAACTTGCTTTAGACAAAGGATCAAATCTGGATTTTGAAATTTGAGATTTGAATGATTTTTGAATTTGAGTTGATTTAGTTTTGAATTTGAAGTGTTTGAATTTGTGGTGAGTTTTGATTTAAATTGGTTTTGAATTTATGAAATTTGAATTTAAAATTTGATTTAATTTTGAATCTTGAATTTTGATTGTGTTTAATTTGATTTTGATTTATTTGAATTTGGAAGGTTTTAAAACTAATTTGATTTGAGTTTGAATATGGAGAGATTTTGAACTTGATTTGATTTGATTTTGAATTTCAAAAGTTTTTAAAAAAATATTTTGAATTTAAAGGTTTTTTTTAATTTGATTTTATGTTTGACACTCATCTAGCGTGGTACTTCCTGAAGAGCCTCCCCAATATTTAAAAATATTGGGTGTCATTCTCCAGGGTTGATCAGTTGATGGAAAATTCTCTTATAGATCGTCATCAGAATGAACGATCCAGTCAACATTGATTCAAGCTTTACATTGATTTTACAATGGATTAGATGTGGTCTCCAAAAGACTACAACCAAGTCTCCTACTTGGGGAGTTCTAAAGTGACACAACTTATCAATATCTCGAATCAAATGTGACTTATAAACTTTCAAACTTTATTGAGCACGTATTTGATTTTTATTTGAGGCCCTAGAACTCTTCCAATCAGAGTTGGGCACTCTGCTCAATTATAGTTTGATTTTGAATAGCAAGTCCCAGTAAAGGAAACTACGCCCCTAGATCAAAATGATCTAGAACCCAATACAGGGTATGGTTTAATTTTGAATGAAAATTTCCAGCATTAGAAAATACTCCTTTAGTGGGCTTGATCTTGGACCCAGCATAGAGTGTAATTTTATAAAAAAAAGGCCTTAAAGGAAAAGATGCCTATGCGTAAGAACTTACACACACTCCTTAAGGACCATATTTGAATTTTTATCAAGAGTAGAAGATTCATTCTCTTTATTAGAAAGCTTCCTCTAACTATTTGGACCCTGTTAGAATGACAAGTGGATTCAGAAGTACAGTGAAAAGTTGTGTGACTCCAACTAACTTGAAAAGGTTCAAGGATTTAGGTTTTATTGACCCAGACCAAGTTTCATAAAAACTAAACTGGGATCTTCCTTAAATATTTTGAATTTAAATTAATTTCAAAGTAGTTTAAGTTGAGTAAAAAAATTTGATCTTTTCAATTCTCTTGCATGAGAGATTTTTGTATCTTAATAGATTATCGATGCGCGACAGAGAATCTGGATTCAAGACTTTCAAAATCAAGCAATTTAAAGTTAAATAGGTCTTTGAGATTTAAGGATTTAGAAGAAGGGAGCCTCTTTTTTTCTTTCTCTGATGGTGCACATTGCGCATCTTTTGATTTATAGTATATTTTGTACTATTTTTGAATTTAGGCGCATTCGCGCATCTTTTAACTTCTGGTGCACTTCATGCATTTCTCAATTTTTTTGGCACACTTTGCACATCTTTTGGTTTTAATTAAATTTGAGAAGAGGTTTCACCTTCTTTATTGCAATGCCAGGATTAGATCTCAAGTATAAGAGAATAAAACTCATTCTCCTATGCAAGGATG
The DNA here is from genome assembly GCA_019925795.1 of Dendrobium chrysotoxum. Taxonomy (NCBI): domain Eukaryota; kingdom Viridiplantae; phylum Streptophyta; class Magnoliopsida; order Asparagales; family Orchidaceae; genus Dendrobium; species Dendrobium chrysotoxum. The sequence continues at coordinate 52,213,772 of CM034306.1, read as the reverse complement.
GAGAATGTTGAAGGTAGGACCTAATCTTTTAAAATGAATATTGGCTTGACTTTTGAAAATCATTGAACAAATTTTAAGTACGCAAGAGACATCTATTGAGATAAAAAATTATGAGAAGATTGAAAAAATTTTATTTTACAGGTCAACTTAAGTTTGACATTGATTCTAGTTCAATGATTAAATCAATTCCCACAAAAGAGGTGGGAGAGAGGGGCATTTAAATATATGATGGAGTCAACTACAACTTTCTCCTGCTTAAGACTTAAGGTAGAGGTCTACTTTTATTAAAAAGATATTCAACTATCTTGAAAATTTAAACTCAGTACACTTGAGAAATTGAAAGTTTTCTTAAAAGTTGCAAGTCTAGGTGGCAAGACCCTAACAATATAGAATTAGACTCCTATAATCTCCTTAGAGGGAGAGACTATTATAGGGTCTGCACTATCCGAGTTGATGTGGCAACATTTCAATCAAAAGATTTATCACAATAGGACCCCGTTGAAAGTTAAATTTTGATGGTATCACTATCTGATATAATCTCAGATTATTTTCCCTCTCTCTACTAGTGGCCTAGTAGTTAGGAGAGTGGCACCCCGAGTGATTTTTATACCTCCTCCTCTGTAGGTGATGTAGTGGGACACGTATAGAAATATGACCTAACATCTTCTAGTAGAGTGGACGGGTCATAACCTTCAACTAGGGGCCTATGGCCTAGTGCTGGTGTTTGTTCAGTTCTGGCTTGATTGATTCTCGCTGTGTAGTAGTCAAGAAGGTATATCGGAGATTACGCTCTCATTTCTACAACCTCCCCCTTTGCGCAACAGGAGAAGGGTGGAAATGATTTCCACCTAGAAAGGGGTACGTAGAAGGAGCAACAAACTTTTGATTAGCCTCAGACTTGACGTGCTTTAAGGATTTCATCTCAGCAATCTTTCTAGCCTTAACAACCTTCTTTCTGACTCTTCAAAGGTAGTTCTTCTTCTTATTCTTGCTGGTCCAAGGGGTACTGAAACTTGATATGATCTCGGACTGAGATGGACAGTTATCAGTTATTTCTGACTTCTGGTTCTTATCCACCTGAGTAGAGAATACAGTGGGTAAAGGGGCGACAACGACCTCCATCTTGGAGATAGGGGAGTCAACTCCTGACCCTAAAGTAATCTTAACTAAGGGGATATCCCTTTATATTCCAGCAGACAGATCAATCATTTCTTCTCCGTCGATTGATAACTTGAAGTCTTGGAATTCCATTTCAAATTGGATGAAATTACCAGAAGTAATTCCTTCTACAATCAAGTTTCTATCCATGGAGAAGATGAGTTTTCTAACCGTTTGAGTGCTTAATTCTTGAAATTAAAAGAATGTGATTTGAATTAATTTGATCTTGAAATTGAATTTGAATTTCATACTTGATTGGTTATTTTTAAATTTTGAACCCTAACATGTTGAGTTTTCACCCAACATTAGGGTTTGGAAAATTGGTTGAGAAAATCCAGGGGGACCTGACTTGACTCTTTCACTTTGAAAATTGATTTGAAGGTGAAATGTTAGAGTTCAGGTGTGAAATTGAAGTTGAAGTTGAACTTAAACTTAAGGTTGGAATTGGATTTGAACTTGAAGTGGAAATTGAGGTTGAATGGATTTTCTTCAAATTTTGCAACTCAACATGTTAACATTCACTTAATCATGTAGATTTATAAAATTGATATGAAAATCCCAAGGATTGGGCTTGACTCGTTTCATTTTATAAATTGACTTGGGTTGAAATGTCAAAGCGCCGATCAAAATTGGATTGACTTTAAAGTGGAAATCAAATTCAAATTTCAAGTTGAAATTATATTTGGACTCAAAGTTAGATTTGAATTTGAACTTGAGGCTCAAATCAAATGAATTTTCTTCAAACTTTATAACTCAACATGTTGAGTTTCACTCAATCATGTAGGTTCACAAAATTGATTTGAAAGATTCGGGGATCAGGCTCGACTCTTTTCGTTTCACCAATTGACTTGGGTCGAAATGTCAAAGCCCGAATTCAAATTTGAAACCAAAACTGAAGTTGATTTAAAGGTTAGAATTAAACTTGAATTCAATTTTGAAATTGGATTTGAACTTAAGATTGAATTTGGCTTCGAGGTTAAATTTAAATTTGAATCTTGAGGTTAAAATTGGATTTAGATTCAAGGTTGAAATTGGATTTAAATTGAGATTGAAATTGAGTTTGAAACCGGATTTAAATTCAAGGTTGGAACTGAATGGATCTTCTTCAAAATTTGAAACTCAACATATTGAGTTTTATTCAAATATGTAGGTTTACCAAATTAGCCTGAAGATCCTAAGAAATTAGGCTTGACTCTTTTCACCCCACCAAGCAATTTGAGGATGAAATGTCAAAGCCTAGAATTAACTGGAAAGTTTTGGATTCACGTTGCATATGTTTAACTATAACAGAATATTATAGAAGATATATGGAAACAATGATTTAAATTAATTTGAGAAATCTTGAAAGAGATTTAAGAAAAATTTGAAAATTCGGTAGAATCTCCCCTTATTTTTGAAACTCAATGTGTTGAATTCGCATTCAACATAAGGGTTTACAAAATATGGGGGGAATTCTTAAAAGTCGACCCGACTCTTTCATCCAAAGGAACTGTTTGCGAGTGAAATGTCAGAGACCGACAATACCAGAAGGGTTGAAGTTTTGAACTTAATTTGAAAAGATAAAATTTTACTGAAAGCTTGAAACTTTAATTTTGAGATTAAAAGATCTTCTATAAATTATGAAACTTAGCACACATAGATTTATCTGAGCGTGCAGGTTTACAACATATACAGAAGGATCTTAAAAAGCTTGGCTCAACTCTTTTGCTCTACCAATGAACTTGGAGGCAAAATATCAAAGCCAGATTTGGAGGGAGGTTTCCTACACTCACCTCTCTTTTCACATGTCTTAATTGAGTTGGCCACACTCACCCAAGGAAGAAATGGGTAGAGGGGCCAACGGAAGAAAGATAGTCAAAATTATCGATGTAATAAAATTCGTAGTGCTACTAAAGATGGAGAGCGAGATTTTCCCCAACGGAGTCGTCATTTTTTATTTGATTGAAAAAATATAATTATAGTTTTAAAAAAGTTTTAATTTTCTTTGGAAAATGCTTAATTTCTAAAATTTTGATTTTGTAATCGAACACTTATTATGAATGATATATCGCCTCGGAAGGTGAACATATCGTTCCCTTATAGGTTCAGATTACAAATCTTTGAATTTATTCAGATTAGCATAGTCAAATATTGGATTAAACATCATTTTAATCCTTCGGGATTATATATTATTTCTCCTTGAGTTTGATTACGATAATTAGAATAAATTTAAAGATTTGTAATCTGAACCTATAAGGGAACGATATGTTCACCTTTCGAGGCGATACATCATTCATAATAAGTGTTCAATTACAAAATCAAAATTTTAGAAATTAAGCATTTCTAAAAAAAATTAAAACTTTTTCAAAACTATAATTATATTTTTTTCAATCAAACACACACCTTAGTAGCAAGGCCTTCTGCAGCAAGTTCCTACAGTGTGGTTGTTTGCTTGAAAAAAGTATTATTGGTTTTAAAAAAGATTTAATTTTCTTTGGGAAATATTTAATTTCTAGAATTTTAATTCTGAAATTGAACATTCATTATGAATGATAAATCACCTTGAAAGGTGAATGTATCGTTCTTTAATGTGTTCAAATTTTAAAACTTTGAATTTATCCTGATTATCATAGTCGAATTTTAGAAGGAACTACATATGACCCTGAAGGGTCAAAATGAATGTTTAATCAAGTATTTGACTACAATAATTTGGATAAGAAGATCATTAATTTTATAATCAAAATTACAATAGTAAATTAATATATCTCTCTAAAGAAAGAAAATATTAATCACTATCGATTATCTAAAAATGATGACAATGATTGTAAAGTTGATTTTCTCAAAGATAATTAATTGAGGGTTTTCAGAACTTGATTTTGAAATTTTGATCTGGGTTTCTAAATCTCCTACGAGTGCAAGCCGTCTTAGTTAATTACATCGTAGAAAATCAAAAATTTTCCTACGAATACTCTCGATTAAAATAGCGATATGAATTTGATATTGGAATTCAAAGCTTGATATCAAGGGAGGTAAGGTTTAGAAATTTCATTCGGGAATGGTTCAAGATTGAACACTTATTTTGGAGTCAAAGGAGGAATGGTAGGAGGTATTTTGAGATTCTGAATTACTTCAGAAATACCCCAGCATATCCTAAGTGTTGGGCTTAAATTTGATTAAAAAAGGAATTTAATTTGAATGATCAATTTTATTAGAAAGTAGGAATTAGATTCCTAGAGGTTGAGGTCTTAAGATTAAGATTTGGCTCAGAACCTAAGTCTAAATTGGATACTGAAAATCACTAACCTGAAACTTAGCTAATAACTTGGACTTACCCCGGCCTGGATTGGGGAGCCAACTAAACCACCTAAAAACTTCAAAATCATGAGTCAGGTCTATTATGCAAGAGTGGGTAGGGATGTTATTTAAGATAAGTTTAAGGAATTGGAGTAGACATCTAGAGCAGATTCCTAATTAACCACTTGACTTATGTTGGATGAAATGTTTAAGCTAAAATGCAATTAAAGATTTAGAGACTTTAAAGTTTATATCTAATATAATGTATGCTAGTTGACTCGATTAAATGCTTAAAATCAAAATGAAATTATTTTAAAATCAGGCTTAAAATAATTTTTTTTCCTAGAAGATTGCACAGATCCCCTTGACAGAACTACACCCTCATAGGCCAGGTGGTTTACCAGAACACACAGGCTGGGAGGTGCCTAATAACTGAAAAAAAATATAACAAGTATGCTTATGAAAAACCCCTCGGCGGTCCCGGCTTACTTTTTAAAATGTTAGAATTCCTATGTGAGCTTAAATGTTTTAATTTTGTTTAAATAGAAAAATTTTAACATTTCCCCACAAGCCTCCGATCGGGTTCCAAGCTAAGTCAAAACACGACATGCAAGATCACCAAAAAATTAAGAAAAACAGGCAAATCCTAATATCGTAATCAATATCAAATAATTAATCAAATAATTAAATCAATTAAATTTAAAAATTCAAATTGAAAGTCCATGTGGTAAGTGCCTTTTAATTATACAACCTAGGGTCTACAGGAAAAGTAAAGTGGTCGGGTACCACTAACTACAATCCGGATTCTATTCCTAAGACTCAAGTGACTTTGAGAGTGGGTCTTCTTGTTCTTCACTTCTTCGTCCTTATACGAGCTCTTGAGATCGTCGGGTCTGGATATCCAAATGAAAATAAACTCCCCCTCGAATGGGGTGTTATCTTTTCTCTTTGGATATTTAAAAATCATCCTAATTTGGATCTCCAAATTGAGAGAAACTCTCCCCTAAAGGATGTTCCTTCCTCTTTGGATCCCAAATTGGATGTTCAAAAGCTATCCTAACTTAGTCTTCCAAATGGAGGAAGACTCTCCCCTAAGGGATGTCTTCTCCTCTTTGGAATCTAAGTTGGATATTTGCATTCCATTCTCAAGTCACTTGACATTTTACAACTCAATTCAAATTAAACTACATCAATCAAAATTAAAATCTAGATTCAACAACCTGTAGGGTTATCCTAATAATGAACAGTTATATAAATATCTCAAGCAGTTATAATCAATCTCAAGCAATTAATATTTAAAATAAAATACTCAAATCACAGCCACGCTTGACCATACTTTTTTTAACTCAAAGAGGGTCTTAGCATTCTGAAGCGCTTGCACAAAATATTGTTAGTTTAAAGCTTTATTAATTGCCCCCTTTAATTTAATTACCCTCTGCGAGCATTGCCACCTGCATAAGATTGGGTTAGTACAAATCATCCCTAATCTAAGGGCAAATCTAACGCATAATCAATTATAACGCTGAGTGTAGTAAGTAAATAAATAATTAATCAATTCTACTACTAGTAAACAGCATACAGTAAAAGCTCAAAAACCCGGCACACAGCAGAAAAGTAAATACCGGCCTAGCCTAAGACTAGAGTTGGTTGTCCTAGCAAACCATCTAAAGTGTGTGTAGGAGGCTGTGTGGCTTTGATATGTCCTATATATAGCAGTTGATTGAAGTTGTTTAATGTTCTAGATGGTTGAAAGGCTTAAGGGATTTAAGTTTGAGTTTAAATATTAATGGCTTAAAATTGATTTTAAAATATATTTTAAAGGATTATTGATTACACCTTTATTTCACACCAATGCTGTGAAGTTTATTTTACCTTTTTTGGGGATAAGTTAATAGCCTTGTAGGCCTCGGTTACCCAGTGCTAATCATATAGTTAAGTGTTTTAATTGATTAAGGGTCTAAGAGTTAATAAATTTTATTCAAATTAATTGGTTACTAGTTTTAATGTTAAATGAATGTTTTTTGGAATTTAAGATGATTTTTGAATTTTCAAAATTTTCTGGATTATTTTAATCATTTAATTAAGTGTCAAAAGTTAACTTTTTAATTAAAAGTGATTTCTAGAAAGTTAATATTTTTATAAAATACTAGACCTTAATACGATTAGTTAGACTATAAGTACACTAGATTTAAATTTTTCTATATTTTATTATGATAGTTTGAAGTTTTGACTTGAATTTGAACTAGGTTTGACCAAAAGTTAACTTTTTCAAATTTGTTTGATTTCTACAAATTTGATATTTTTGATAAATATTATACCTTACTATGAGTTTAATGCCTTTGAGTTTGCTTAATTTGGAGTTTATTTGAATTAGTTATAAATTTTTGAAGTTTTGATGTATTTATTGAATTTTCAAAATTTGCTTAATTAAGGGCCGTTTATTGATTTGAGTCCAAATGACCTCCAAACTTCTTGGAATCAACTCCAAAAGTCAGGAATGACCTAAGAAGAGATTCCTAAGTGTTTGAGAGAGTTTTAGAATTTTTAATTATTTTAAATTAATTAATTTAATTAAATATTCAATTTCACTTAAAAATTAAATTATTCTTAAAATTGATGTTAAATTTAGTTGATTTTATTTTTCATTGATTAAGTATTCAATTCTGGTTAGTTAGAGATATTATTTGTAGTTTTTGGGTTTAAATTTGATTTATTACGTTTTCTAGAAGTTTTAAAGGCTTAATTAAGGTTTAATCTTGATTAAATAAATTAAGGGGCTTAATGATCTCAAAAATCAGTGAGAATTTTTCTATAGGCTAAGCATGTCACTAAGTTTGATTGGTTCAAGTCTCAAGTAAATAGGATGTAAATCCTAATTATTAAAATTTTTCTTAAGTTCTCTAAATGAGTCCTTAATGATGTCATATGATTTTATAGGTTTGAATCAATATTCATCTAACCCTTGTACTTAACATACGCATTCAAACACAATCACAATCAATCCTAAATCTAGGAGAGCTTAAACTAAGTGGTGTGTGTATCCTAAGCATACATGGATTAACATGAGACATGTAATTAAAGACAAGATTAATGAACAATCAAGATATGATTGTTCACTAATCATCCACATTAATTCTATTCAATCAAGTTTAATCTATGTTTAAAATTTCAAAGATACACTCAAAGCTCTCAAAATTTAACCTATAAAATTTTAAAACTTAATTTGAATATCTAGAAAATAGGTTAATTTTAGAAAATCTAGAAAATTTAAAATAATTCAAAATAATTTTGAATAAATCTCAAAAATAGTTTTAGAATAATTTTAAAATGATTTTGAAAATATTTCATAATATAGGAACATTTCAAAATAGAGCTTTTGTATTTTTTAATAACTACTTAAGTTAAGTACTAATTAAATATTAATTGAATCCTTAAGTATTTACATAATATAGATTATTTAAAATATTTAAGATATTTAAATAGACTTCAAATTTTAGAATAATCAAATTAATCCCTCTGATTTTAATAAAGTAAGATTAAATCTTCAATATTTTAAAGTACATGATTTAACTTTAAATAAAATAATAATTAATTAATCCTTAATCAACTAATCATTTATATTATTTAAATATTAAAGTTATTAAACTTCAAAATCATTTATATTTAAAACAATTATTCAATTACTCAAAGTATTTTAAGATAAGTTTTTTTTTAGAATATTTAATTAAATATTTTAAAGTAAGTAATCTTAAATATTTGTTTGATTTTAAGTATAAAATATTTAAATAAATACACTAAATTGATGAAAATAAAAATAGATAATTTAATATAATTCTCTGAGATTTTAAATATTTAAAATAAAATATTTAAATTTATTAACCATAGTTAATTAATATCAAATATATATATATATATATATATATATATATATATATATATATATATATATATATATATATATATATATATATATATATATATATATATATATATATATATATATATATATATTCAGCATTTAATATTGAAATTATTTTTTAATAAAAATAATTATTTTTTTAAAACTTTTGATATAATATTTATATTTTTTACAATTTTTAAATATTTTCTAACATTTTTTTGAATTTTTTCGGCATTAAAACATATTAAAAAAATTAAATCGAAACGGCGGCGCCACCTCCACGTGTCAGAATCGGATTGGCCAGAGCGAGCCACGCCAATGATTGCTGGCGGTGGCATTAAACGCTAATGATTGCGCCGCCAGCAATCATTAGCGCTTAATGATCTGTAGATGCATTTTATATTTAAAATACGTCAGGGCCAGCTCCTGACCGTAGGATCCCCCGCGATATGAAGTAGACAACTATGATCGAGCCAAACAGAGAAATGGACTGCTGGATCAGATCCCGGTTGAAAATTCGAACGGAACGGCAGGTTTTCAACCGTTGATCAACAGATCAACGGTTCAGAACATCCATAGTTCATGCAGGGCGAAACTCAAACCCTGGAAGCTTAAAAATGCTCGTTCTTTTGATTTACTCAATGAAAGAACTTGAAATTTAAAACATGGATTTAATTCATGAACAGAAACACTGTGGAATAGGTTTTAAAACTTGAAATGCACTTTTCGAAATGTTATTTAAATCTATGTGCTCTAGACTAGGGTTAGCGATATACCACTATATAATTGATGGATTTGAATGATCAAGGATGTTCTGAGCTTGTTGATTGTCCATGTAACTTTCTTCTTCAGAAATCATAGCCTGAAAATGACTGGATCAAACGCTATCAGGACTGGACGGAACTAAGCCTTGGTTTGTCGGAAGCCGCTCGCCGATGAGCTTTGACCGGTGTGATTTTGATTGGGGAAGGTTTGGAGATGTTTGGGGAGCTCAAGGGAACTGGAGTTGGGGTCTAGGAGCTAGAGGCTAGTGAGAGAAGGTAACTTAAAGAATGGAGGCTCTAAGGGGTGTTTTGCCCCATTCAATCCACTCCAAATTGAATGGAGGGCTGAGATTGCTTTGTTTGGACTCGAGATGGTTGACATATGGCCTGGAGGGTAGTTAGTAGTAGGGGCCAAGGACAGAGAAAGGACAGGCCACATGGAAAGTGACTTTGGTCCCCACCTTGGCATGTGGGAATGATCCAAACCATTGGATCCCCATCCAAGGCCTGGAGTACACCCTAAGAAGGTTCTAGAGCACATCAAGGCTGCTGGAATGATTTGAGCTGAAATGGATTAGCTTAAGCAAAGGGACTTAATCATTTTAGATGAGTTTAAAGGTTTGTTGACTAGTTTGACTAGTCAACAGTCAACTTTGATTGCCTAGGTGGCTTTTGAGAAACTTGCATTGCTGATGGGAGGGCTCCAAGGGGTCTTGAACAAATGGGTTGAGTGTATAATTAAGTCAATGAGTATGTCAAGAGAATTGACTAAGTCACCATGGTTTGACTTGGTCAAATTTACTAAGATTGAGCTCACCTATGATTAGAATACACCTAAGGCATATAATGAAGTGATTTGAGGTTTAAAATGCATTGAATAGTTTAAATTGATTAGAGCTTGCATGTGATTAAGGGTTTAATTATGGGTTGAAGTTTGACCAAGTCAAATTTGACATGATTTGACTCCAAATAAACTTGAATATGTTTGAATCATCTCTTCAAATAAGTTTGAGAGTTTATAGGGTTTGATTTGATCAAATTAGTTGGAATAACCCATTAAAACCCTTAAGGGGTCATTAGGTCAAACCTGATTGACTTGGTCTACCAGGTGGGTCCAAGGTCTAAGAATTGACTCAACAGATTTGAAATGATATTTGGAGACCAATGGAGTGATCCCAAGGTCTGGGGAGGTCATTTGGTCAAAATGACCTGTTTGGGCCCTAAATGGGCTTTTAGGTCAGGTTGACTTGGTCAACCAGGTTGACCCAAGGTCTGGATCTAGGTCTAGCAGATTGGGTTTGATATTTGAAACTTGCTGGAGGTGGTTATATTTGATTTGAAGCTCATTTGATCCAAAGTGACTATTCACACCCCATAGGGGTATTTTGGTTATTTTGGATTCTAATCAACTGGAGGTCAAAATGAGTCCAATAAAATACAATTTAATATTTAATGAGTCATAATCAAGGGTCTGGAAGTGATTGGAGGCTTTGGAGAAAGCTCCAAGGTCAAAATCTACTGGGTGCAAGGTTTAGTGGCATAGGCTGTAAATATTTAAAGGTTTTACAGCCTTTGGGTTTCAATCAAATTTTTAGGATTAGAGACCTCATAATGGGCTCAAATTTGGAGGGTTGCCTCTTGAGACATGTCATATCTGTATGCAACTAATAGACCCTGAATCAGAAGTCATTTGATAGGGGTTTGAAATGTTCAAAGATTCACTAGAAAAGACTTTTAAGACTTAGACCTTTGGCCATGGATCTTAGGTTTGTATTTCTGGATTTTTAAGATTTAAACTTAGATTTGGATTTAAATGATTAGAATTGAATTATCTAAATCATTTATGATCATTTGAGGTGATCATGAGTGATTGAAAAGGATTTGAGCTAGATCAAAGGCAAGATCAAGGCTTGAATTAGAATTTGGATTTTGAACTTGACTGAAGTCTGGATTTTGATTGAGGTTTAAATTGAATTAAAATCAGAATTGGATTGAGGTTGAGATTGATTTGAATCTAAATTTATCATAGAGTTTGAGTTAATCCAAGGTCTGAATAGATCTAAGGTCTAGGAGGATCCTAAGACCTAGATGGATCTAGAGCCCGGGTAGATTTGAGATTTGAGTTGATTTGAGGTTTAAATTGATCTAATGTCTGGATTGGCTTAAGATTTAAATTGGTCAAAGGTCTGGATTGATTTGAATCAAGATTGACCAAGGATCTAGATTGGTTTGGGATTTAGATGAATCCCAGGGTCTAGATTGATCCTAAGGGCTAGGTAGATCATATGGTCTAGATTCTAGAAGGGTTTTAGAATCTAAGAAACCCTAGAATCTGGGATCTTCTAGAATCCTAAGACCTAGGAAGGTAATAAGGTTTGGAGTCTAAAAGAGACCTAGGGTCTAGGAGAGTCCTAAGGTCTAAACTCTATAAGGATCCTAAGGTCTAGAGATCCTAAGGTTTAGAATTTAAGAGTATCCTAAGATGTGAAGTTTAGAAATATCCTAGAGTCTAACAAATCCTAGGTATGGGATCTAGAATAATCTTAGGATCTAAGTAGGTCTAAGGTCTAGAGTCTTTGAAGAATCCTAGGGTCTTAGAGTAGATTCTAAGATCTAGAGTATAGGAAAAATCCTAGGGTTTAGATTAGTCTGGAGGTAAGATTGATATAGGATCAGGATTGATCTGGGGTTTGGGAGAAGTCCTAGTGACCTCATACAAAAATGAGGTCAACAGTGGTTTGTACAGATTCTGGAGTTTTTTATCCATATGGCATCAGCATACCATCAGGAGTTTTTGTTAAAAAACATTACATCTTGAGTCTTTCGAACAGGCTCAAACAGAACATCCTTTACCTGTCACGAAGAGGAAACCATTCGCAAGCTCATTCTTCTAAAAAAAGGGCTATGAAATAAATACATTGATAACAAAACTAACACAAATAGAAATATCCGAACCAAAAAAGCCTTCCATTCTGCGAGCCAAACTCTCAAAATCATTTTCCATCAAATTGTTAGGGGTATCCCCTAGATGTACCTGTATAATACAAAATAAAATAAAATGACTAAACTGAAAATATTGATAATTTAATCAGATGTTATGTAATAATGCTTTTTCAAGAAAAAATGTTAAGCTAATAATGAAACAAAAGACACGAGCTGTATTAGTTCAGTAGTTTATCTTGTGACAAAATCACATAGGCCAAAGGAAATAGGTCAGCGCTTGAATAAAGGTCAAGTTTTTGATAGAACATTAGAGCAAAACATTATTGAGCAGATCATAGAGTACATATTGTAGGCAGTACCTTAAACATATGCTGTTGGGCCTTAAGATTAGAAAGAGGAATGTAGATTTGCTTATCAAAATAATGTCGTATGGCCTGTTTTACCATAAACAAAGGCATCTAAATCAATTTCATAAATTTCTCATTGCTTTCATAAAAACAAACCATCACAGAACCTGATCTAGGGCATATGGTGTGTTTGTAGCAGCAAGTACAAGAACTTTCTGGTCATTGTTACCAGCACCCTGTAATAAATCAAATGGCTCAAGACACATATTTATGAAACAAGCATTAAGCAGATAATACCAACCAATAAAAAAACATATTCAATTCTTGTTTGTAGATTCCACCAAAGATTAAGTTTAGTTCTCTCAAGTATTGTTAAGTATTTTAATTATTTTCCAAGTTATATCACTAATGCAAAGAGTATATAAAAGGATGTTGACCTCACTTTTGTATGAGGTCACTAGGGACACCATCTAGACTCCATATCAATCCTGACCTCAGAACAAGCTAGCCTCCAAACTTAATCCATACCCTTAGATCTATCTAGATATTAGGATCATTTTAAACCCCAAATCCTAGGACTTCTAGACTCTAGAATTCTCCTAGGTTCTAGATTTTAGGATTCCTCCTGACTCTATGCCCTTAGGTCTACCTAAGCTCTAAGATCAATCCAAGCCTTATATCAATCTTGATCTAGGTTAATCTAAACCTTAAATCAATTTAAATCTCAAATCAATCCAGACTTCAAACCCACTCAAGCTTCAAACCTGCCTAGACTCATAGGCAATTCAACCTATAACTTAATCCAGACTTGAATACTTGATCTAACCTCCTATCAAAATTCAATCCTATCCTATAACTCATGATCATTCCAAATGATCATAAATGATATGGACAATTCAAATCCAATCATTCAAATAAAAAATCCAGCTTAAATCAAGAAATTCAAACCAAAAATCTCAAGGCCAAAGGACCCTATCCTAAAACCCTTTTCCAATGAATTTTCAAATCTTTCAAAACCCAATCAAGTGACCTCTGATTCAGAGTCTGTCAGTTGCATACTGATGGGACATGTCTCTAGAAGAAACCCTTCAAATTTGAGCTCATTCTGAGGTCTCTAACCCCAGAAATTGGATTGTGTCCAAAGACTGTAAAATCTTCAAATATTTATGGCCTATGTCACTAGACCTGTCACCCAGTGGATTTTGATCTTGGAACGTTTTCCAAAGCCTACAATCACTTCTAGACTCTTTATTATAACTCATTGAATATTAAACTATATTTTGTTGGACTCACTTTGACCCCCAGTTGATCAGAGATCAAAATGACCAAAATACCCTTTAGGGGTGTGAATAGTCACTTTTGATCAAATGAGCTCCAAATCAAATGCAATCACTTTCAGCAAGTTTTAAATATTAAACCCAACATATTGGACCCAAAAGCAGCCCCTGGATCAACCTAGTTGACCAAGTCAACCTAAGTTGACCAAGAAGGCCTTTAAGGGTTCAAAAAAGGTCATTTTGACCAAATGACCTCCCCAGACCTTGGGACCACCTCCATTAGTTTCCAAATGTCAGATCTAATCCCTGGCCCTGGGTCAACTTGGTTGACCAAGTCAATTAGGGTTGACCTAATAGACCCTTTATGGGCCCAATAGGCCCAATTGAACTCCCCAAATCATAAGATCCCTTTCAGAAGACTCAAAGTATCAAAACAAATTGGTTGAACTCAATTCTAGCTTTTGGGTCAGCTTGGTTGACCCAGTCAACCTAGGTTGACCCAAAACTCCCTTAAGGCTTCTAATGGGTCATTTTAACCCATTTAGCCTATCCAACTCACCCCTAAATGCTTCCTAATTAATGGTGTCAATGTTTCTAAAGTCACCATTGGTCAAACTTAAGTCATGTTGACCAAGTCAACTTAGTGAATTTGGTCAAAACATCATATTTTCATTCAATTTTAAATCCATAAGTCTTAAACTCTTTCCAACCCATTTAATCAATTCTTAAACATTTTCTTAAGTCCACATCATCAGCCCCATTAACTGGTTGACTGGTCAACCCAATCAACAAAGTCTCCAAAGAGCTTTCGAATGGTCAAATCCCACTTAACATTGATCCATTTACTTAGGCCTTGAGTTTAATGTTTCCAAGCAGATTCCCAAGCTCCCTCCCATGCCACCTCAGCTGCCATGTGGCATGGGGACCCATCAAACATTCAAATCAAGGGTTTAGGACAGTCAAAGTTGGTCAAATGATCTCCTAAGGCTAATATACTTTTCCTTAAACCTCTCCAACTGCTTGGAGAGATTCTAGAACCTTCCTAGAGGCATTTCCAGCCCTTGGATGGAGATCCAATGGCTCCCATTTACCCCACATGGACACAAAGAGACAAAACCCACTTTACACATGGAATGTCCTCTTGTTCTTGATTCCCTCTGCCCCCAACAACTCCTGGGACACATAGCATCCATCTGGAGTCCAACCAAACTAATCCTAGCTATTCAATCCACATGGGGACATTTGAATAAGGCAAAAGGCCCATTTGAGCTCTCATTCGAACCCTTGCCTTCTCTCACTAACCTCCAGCTCCCAGACCACAACTCCTATTTCCTAGAGCTCCCTCGAGCCTCCCACAAGTCCCCTGCTTAAAATCCACCAGTCAAACTCACCGACGATTGGCTTTCTGGCTATAACAACCCCATTCCGTCCAAGCTTTTGTAGGACTCGATCCATAGCTTTTTAAGCCACAACTTCTGAAGCAAAAAGGAGCATGGACAATCTGCAAGTGCAACCATACCATCTTCCAACGAATCTAATGGTAAAAACTCTTTAAAACCTTAGCCCTAGGTCACAATAGTTAGGGCTAATTAGCTTTCATTAAGCCTGTTTTAAGCCAAATCAAATATCCCACATCATTTCTGTTCATGATCTTAGTTTAAGTTTAAAATTTAAATTGATTTTGTTCACCGAATCTCTAGAATGAGCGTAAAAATGATTCTAGGGCGTCATTCGTATCCTGCTATGAGTGCACATTTTCTGGACCGTTCATCGCACGATCAACGGTCCAAATTTGGTCATCCCGTGGCATTTTTGAACCACGGATCCGATCCTACAGTGAAATCTTCATCCAGCGGCATCTGGGCCCTTGATCCAGAATCACAAGATCAAAATCCCGCCGTCTGATCTTCCTCTGTGAAATCAGACCGCAGGATCTGATCTGGATCGTTGATTCCTTAATGCGGATGATCCGATGGCGTTGGGAGCTGCTGACTCGGATTAGTGAAAACTACGTCTGTGGTTATCATTTGACAATGATTGGTGGCGGCGCAATGATTACGCCACCAGCTAATGATTGCCCCGTGTTTTGGTTCCACCAACCAGACGCTGCCACGTGTCCTCCTGCCAGCGCCGCTAGAGCTTTTAATGGATTTAAAATTTATTTTTAAATTATTTTAAATCTATTTTATTTATAAAAATAATATATAATTAAATATTAATTTAAAATTTTAATATAATATATTATATTTTTCAGAAAATCAAGATCTTTAATTTAAAATTAAAATTATTTAAAAATATATTATATATTTTAAATCATTTTAAGACATTTATTTTTTTTATATTTAAATAATATTTAATTAAATATTATTTTAAAAATAAAAGAAATTTATTTTCATTTCATTTAAAAAAATAATTATGTTAATAATTAAACAATTATTTTAAACATAAAATATTTTGAAATTCAATTAGTTTTAATATTTAAGTATTTTAAATATCTACTTAATTAAGGATTAATTAAACATCATTTAATTCAATATTAAATTAAAATATTTTCAAATATTAAAATTTTTAATATTATTTTATTAAATTTAGAGAGTTAATTTTAATATTTGATTTTGAATTAAGGTTAATTTGAGAAATATTTATATTTCATTTTTTTATTAATTAAATGTTTAATCATTTAACTAATTTTTAATTAATGCTAAATTAAAATAATTTTATTTTTGATAAATTAAAATTTTAGAAAGAAATTAGAATTTAATTTAATATAATTTGAAAATTATTTTGATTATTAATTGATTTTAAATTCATTTTAAATATCTTAATAAATTTAAGATTTCAAAGATTCATAATAAATTCAAATTAATTCATTAAAATACAAATAATATATTAAAATTTGTGGAATTTTAAATATTTTAATTTAAAATTAATTTTAAGTTTAATTTATTTTAAATAATTTGAGTTATTTGATTATTTTAATATTTAATTAATATTTAATTAAATATTATATTAAATATTTAAAAAATTAAAAAAAATATTTTTAAATTACTTTGAAAAATTAAAGGATCTCTCATTTAGGTATCAAACTTACTTTGATGATATTTTTATGTATTTTAAATTTAAAACTTATATTTTATATATAAGTTTAGTTAAATATATGTATATATTTTGAAATTTACTTATATATATATATATATACACTTAAATTTTGAGTGATGAGGGATCCTTTTGAAATTTTAAACATAGATTAGGCTTGAGTGAATAGAAATCATGTGGGAGCATTAGTGAATGGTTATGTCTTAATCATTCACTAATTAAATTATTTATTATAATTAATTAGATATTAATTATTACATGCTTAAGGTACACACACAACTTAGCCTAGGCTCTCCTAGATCTAGGAATTGATTTTGATTATATGTATGCATGTATATGTTAGTCAAGGGTTAGTATAAACTTTGATTCAATCCCACCTAACTTATTGACATTATTAAGGACAATAATTAAGGACTTTGGGCTAAAAAACTTAGAAAAAATATAATAATTAGGATATACATCCTCTTAACTTGAAACTTGAACCATTCAAATCTAGTGACACTCTTAGCCTTAAGAAAATTTTTCACTGAATTTTTAAGTCATTAAGCCCCTTAATTAAATTACTTAAGCTTAAACCCTTAATTAAGCATTTAAACTTCTAGAAAATATAACAAATTAATTTTAAATATAAAAATTACAAATAATACATCTAGCTGACCAAAATTCAGTGTTATATATATGAAAAATAAAATCAACCAGATTGGACTTCAGATTTAAGATTAATTTAATAATAATTAAAATATAAGTTTTAATTAAATTAATTAATTACAAATAATTAAAAAATTCCAAGAATTTCTCAAACACTTGATAATCTCTCTTTAGATTATTTCTAATCTTTGGAGGTGATTTCAAGAAGTTTGGAGGTCATTTGGACTCAAATAAATAAAAGGCCCTTAATTAAGCAAATTTTGAAAATTCAATAAATACTCAAAACATGAAAAATTCATAACTAATTCAAATAAACTCCAAATTGAGCAAACTCAAATGCATTCAACTCATATTAAGGTCTAATATTTATCAAAAATATCAAATTTCTAGAAATCATTCAAATTTAAAAAAATCAACTTTTGGTTAAATTTAAGTCAAAATCAAGTCAAAACTTCAAACCTTCATAATAAAATATAAAAACATCCAAATCCAACATACTTATAGTCTAATTAATTGTATTAAGGTCTAATATTTTAATAAAATGCTAACTTTCTAGAATTTAATCTTAATCAAAAAGTGAATTTTTGACCCCTTTAATTAAATGATTAAAATAATCCAAAAAATTTAAAAAAATTAATAATTGATTTCAAATTCCAAAAAATATTAAATTGATGTTTAAAACACTCAACCAACCCCTTAATACACAACAAAAACTCCTAAAATAAAGTTTTTAGGCTGGACTAGTCCGGGCTGCAGGGCTACGTGTCCTAAGGAGACTTTATTCCTCGAGCCTGGTGGCATAATGCCATGAAAGGATTCAAAGGAGTGTAAAACTTTAATTCTAATTGATTAATGATTATTCAACTAAATTTATTTTTAAATCCTTAATTCAAATACATTAATCTAGTTTATAGGCTAGATTACTCCGGGCTACGGGGCTACGTGTTCTAAGGAGGCTGTATTCCTCGAGCCTGGTGGCACAAGCCACGAACCGGTTAATAAAAAATTTAAATAAAATTAAATCTTAAAAATTAGCAACCAATTAACTTTAATTAAAATTTAATTAATTTTTAAACTTTAATCAAATTAAATCACCTAATCATACTGGGTACCACTAAGTAACTCAGGCCTACGAGGCTATTAAATTAGCCCCAAGGAAGGTGAAATAAACTTCACGACCTCGATGAGTAATAAAGGTGATATCCAACAAATAATTAAAATCAATTTTAAAATGAATTTCAAATCATTAAGACTTAAGCTCTAATCAAAATTCCCTTAAGCCTTTCAACGAATCAGAACATCAAACAACTTTAATTAATTGCCCTACTTAGGACATATCCAAACCATACAGCCTGCCTCACACACTTTAGATGATTTGCTAGGATAACCAACTTTAATTTTAGGCTAGGCTGGTGTTTACTTTTTTACTACTTATGTGTGTCAAATTTTTCATAGTTTTCACTACATGCTGGTTGCTATATTTAAGTAATTGATATTGATGTGATTGTTTATTTAAATTCCTACAATCTGTATTGATTGATTGTGCGTTAGAATTACCCCTAGGTTAGAAATGATTTATACTAACTCAATCTTATGCATGTGGCCATGCTCATACAGAGCATTTTAAATTAAAGGGGATAAAATAAATAATACTTTAAAAATGAATGCTATTTTCTGCATGTGCTCTAGAAATTGCTTAAGTCCCCCTTTAAATTAAAAGAGCATAGCCAAGTGTGGCTGTAAAATTGAGCATTTAATTTTGATACATATTAACTGCTTTGGATGTTTATATAACTGCTGATTATTAGGATAACTCTGCATGATCAAGTCTAGAGTTTTAATTTTATTTAATGTAATTTGATTTGAATTGAGTTGTAAGTTTAAAAGTGCTTTGAGATGGGATTATTTGTGATCCAAATTAGATTCCAAGGAGAAGAGTGACATCTTTTAGGGGAGAATATCTCTTCACTTGGAAATACAATTTAAGATTCTTTTAAATATTAAAAGAGAAAAGATAACACCCCTATCTAGGGGGAGTTTCTTTTCACTTGGATATCCGGACCCAACGATCCAAGGAGTTCTAGAAGGATGAAGAAGTGAAGAACGAGAAGACCCATTTTCAAAGTCACTTGAGTCTTAGGAGTAGAATCCAAGTTGTAGTCAATGGTACCCGGCCACTTTACTTTTCCTGCAGACATTGGATTGTATAATTAAGTGGCACTTGCCACACGAACTTTCAGTTTGAGTTTTAAATTTTATTGATTAAATTATTTGATTAATTGTTTGATATTGATTGCGATATTAGGATTGCATGCTTTTAATAATTTTTTGGTGCTTTCGCATATCGATCTTTGTTTTAGCTTGGAACCCAATCGGAGGCTCGTGAGGACACGAATAAAACTTTTTCTACTTAAATAAAATTAAAACATTTAAGCTCATATAGTAACTCTAACATTTTAAGAAATAAGCCCGGGACCATCGGGAGTTTTTTATATACATATTTGTTGCATCTTCACTCCTTTTGTTAGACATCTCCCTGCCTACGGGTTCTGACAGATCACCTGACCTATGAGGGTGCAGTTCTGTCAATGGGATCTGTGCAAATCTAGGATAAAAATTCATTTTTAAGCCTGATTTTAAAACTTCTTTATTTTTATTTTAAGCATTTAATCGAGTCAACTAGTATGCATCGCATTAGCAACAAATTAAAATTAAGTCTAATCTTTAATTGCATTTTGGCTTAAGCATTTTACCCAACATAAGTCAAAGGGGTCAATTAGGAATCTGCTCTAGATGTTGACCCTGCTCTCCAAAAACTAAATCTTAAATAATATCCCTACCACTATATATAAAAGATTGGATACATAATTTTAAAGCATTTAGGTGGCTTAGCTGGCTCCCCAATCCAGGCCGGGGTAAGTCCAGGATTGCATTGCATTAGTTAGGTTCGAGTCACTGATTTTTAGGATCCACTTTAGACTTAGGTTTTGAGGCAAGCTCAGGCTATAATACCTCAACCTCTTGGAATTGAATCCCAACTTTCTAATAAAATCGATCACTTAAACTTAAATCTCCTTCCATCAAACTCAAACCTAACACTTATAATAGGCTGTGGTGTTTTTGAAGTAATTCAGAATCTCAAGACACCTCCTACCCTTTCTCCCTAGATTCCAAAAATAAGTGTTCAAATTTGATCCATTCCCTATTAAAAATTCTAACCCTTACCTCCTTTGAGATCGAACTTTGAATACTTAAATAAAATTTGTATCGCTAATTTAATCGAGAGTATTCGTAGGAAAATTTTTGGTTTCCTATGATGTAATTAACTATGAGGGCTTACGCTCGTAGGAGATTCAGAAACCCAGACCAGATTTCAAAATTAACCTTTTCAAAACTTTAATTAATTATCTTTGGAAAAATTAAATATAACGATCATTATCATCATTTTTAAATGATTAATAAGAAGTAATATTTTCTTTCTTCGAATAGATATGTCATTCTATTATTACAACTTTGATCATGAAATTAATGATCTCTTTGCTAGGTTATTGTAGTCGAATATTGGATTAAACTTCATTTTAATCTTTCGGGATCATATGTTGTCTCTCCTTGAGTTTGACTACAATAATCAGGGTAAATCTAAAGTTTTAAAATCTGAACATATTAGGGAACAATATGTTCGCCTTTCGAGGTGATATATCATTCATAATAAGTGTTCAATTTTAAAATTAAAATTCCAGAAATTTTAAGCTCCCAAAAAAATTAAAACTTTTTCAAAACTGCATAAACTTTTTCAATCAAACAAAGGAGTTCAATTTTGCTAGCAAATTCATCTCAACTCCAGTCATGCTCATGAAGCAGGTCAAATTTCATGCTCAAGCATCAGATCAAACACAGCTCAGGTTGCCCACTAACCTGTAGTACCAAGAGTAATGATGTGGAGCATAACAGGAGTTCAACTGGACATCCTCATTAACCGACTTGAAATTAGATTTGAATGGCATTATAGCTTTATTTTGATTAATGTGATACTGTACATTTCTGTTATTAAACATGTGTTACTATTATTTTACCTTTTATTTACAGGCCATTAATGTTTTGTAAGGGATGCAACTGCTTGAAGCCATGTCAATATATGAGGGTTCTTAAGCATGAGGAGTTGCATATTGTTTCAAGATATACCTTATTTGTGAAAAAGAGGCGAAGGAAAATGGCGGCAAAGAGGCGACGGAAAACGGCGGCCGAAGGAGTGGCGTAGTTCTGGCCTGCGACAAGGTCGGTGATGGTGCAATCGATGAGGGAAGCGGGGAGGGATAGAAGGAAGGAGAAATAGGCAAAGAGCGGGGGGTTAGTCTAGGGTCCATGGGCTTGAGGTGTCGATGTACCAGTGAGAGAGTGGAAGTGAGGAAGTGAGGACGTGAGGGCGAGCTAGACCAGCATCCTTGCAGATCGAAGGGCTCCAATGGCTTGAGAGTGATGTTAAAGGGAGTCCAATTGATGAGGTCTATGGATATGGAATGTCCCCATGTAATGTAGCCCCACTTTGCTGTGTATGGAATGTATTGGTAGAAGAGATGATAAATGCCATTATAGAGCATAGATAAATATCCTTTACACAGTTGAATCAGAGGCGTTACCTCCGTTTCGAATCCAAAACTGAAGAGTTGAAACGACGAATAGCTATAGGAAACATATGGCGTGAAAATTAGAAAATAGGTAATGCCATGAGTTAAGCAGTAATTAATTAGGTTTATTGCATAATTCGAAATGGAGTGGAGGCGAATCAGAAGGATTATTGAAAATTATTATATATTTTTAAATTTATTATTTATTCATAATATAAAGAAGGGGTAAGATAATATTTAAAGAAATAAAATAAAATATCAAGATTTGATATGGAAGAAAACTTAAGCGGCTTTTATAATAATAGTATATATTACATACTTCTAAAATATAAAAATTCGTTAATGAAATATTAATTAAGATTAATAATTTATTTTTTTAATTATGAATTATTAAAATTATGAAATTTTAATATTTTATTAATTGCTAGGATCGGATAGGTATTTATTAATTATATTTGAATATAGAAATAAATGCAATTAGAATATTTGGCATTCCAATAATTAATATAGATTTAAGTGGCATTAATTTGTGGTAACAGATATTTATTTGCATAATTATTATATATTTTTAGATTTATTAATTATTTATAATATAATGAAGGAACAAGATAATTTTAGAATAAATAAAATGGATGGCCAAGATTTGATATGGAAGAAAATTCAAGCGACTTTTATAATAATAGTATAGATTATTCTCAATTATCAGAGCTATAATAGAGAGGATATTAGGAGACATAACAATCAAAAGAAAAATCAAGTTATATATTATACTTTGTGATTTTTTTCATATTATATTATTAAAAAAATCTTACATCGTTGATGTATTATGTATTGATATTGTTACGTGCTAAAAAAATTGAGTTGGTAGAGTGTGTATTTTACATCTCAACGTTATACCTAAATCTAGCATGCATATATAAAAATAGAAAGATAAAAAACTTATTATGTGGAAAATTAGGAAAGAGAAAAATCCAGCATATATCAAAAGGTATAAGAATCTTTCATTCTTCACAGTTGAAGAAAAAGAGGACTATTGAAGAATAAAATGTCTGATTTCTTTTATGCATAATTACAAAAGTATGGTGTCCACAAGTGGACATGTCAGCAAGGTTGAATTTTGACAGGAGTCTGAAGATGGTAATGATTATTGATGGTGATCATTGACGATGATGGTGGTTGTCTATGACAATAGCTGGTGGTGGTCATCGCTGACGATAGCTAGAATATGCAAGAGAATTCTCATGTTTTCTCCCTTCCTCCCCTCCTCATGTGGAGAATGAGACTCTATTTATAAGTTTTTTGGATGAGCATTTTTGTAATTTGAACCAAATTCCAAAATACTTCATCGTATGGTCCATATCGATTCTCTTCATCATGAAGTATTTTTTCAGCATTTAAGTGTCTTAATGATGTTGTAAATGAGTGATCATGGGCTCATTGGATTTGTGTCGTCGAGTCGCTCGATTCAACTATAAGCATGTCAAATTTAAAGTTCAGATGATCATGATTTAATTTCAAAAAGTTTTAATTCAACGATTCGAGATTCATATAAATCATATGATTTTTCTAAAGTCATATTAGATATAATGCTTATCCAATTATGAAATTTGATTTGATTATAAATACTTTGATATTCATGACTTTTTATAGCAAATATTGATTATAATTAAAAAAAATCATTTATTTTAAGGGCCACTTGCTTAACTGGAAAAGGAATGCATATTAAATGAAATATAGCATAAAAAAGGCAATATATTTGAAATATTTGGAATTAATTAGATGAGTTTAAAATAAATGTAAATAATTTTTCTTTGTTTGACTTGAAGAAAAAAAAATACAATGTAAAACCTAAAGATGATGGTGGTTAGTGGCAGGTGACGATAGTTGGTGTTGGCAGATGATACGCAATGAGTGGCCAACAACAACATGCAACGACAATATCAAAGTATTTTTAGTGTATTTGAAAATCGGCTAAATTTATTATTTTTTAAATACACTAAATTTGAACTATGTGGTGCATTAAAATTACTATAAAATTCTACTTTTCATTTCTTTTACTTCAAATCAAATACTAATATTTTAAAATCCCTATATTTGAAATATTTTACCTCCATTTTATTTAAAATCAAACAGTCCCTTTGTTAAAAGTAATAGCTCAATTATAATATTTTTAAATAAAAACAACAATTTTAATGAGCATATACGTGCAAAGGTTGGAGTAGCTCAAGTGGAAGATAAGATTAGAGAGAGTCGCCTTAGATGGTTTGATCACATAAAACGACGGCCTTCCGATAACCCAATTAGGAAAGTAGAGGTATTAGATTTGACTTAGGTTAAAAAATGTAGAGCTAGACCTAAAAAGACTTGGTTAGAAAATGTTAGAAATGATATTTTTTTATTAGATTTAAACGAGATTTGACTTTTAACATGACACAATGGAGAAAAAAGATTCATGTAGCCGGCCCTACGTAGTGGGACAAGGCTTGATGTTGTTGCATATGTTTTCTCACGAGCAAAAATTTTTCACCTGATTTCTAGAATCACATCACTTATCAAAAATCACTTATCAAAAAGCACTAAGCTCTTACCAACCAAAAATACTTTTGAGGCTCTATGGGGCCGTTGGTAGGCTTCATTGAACAGTATTCACACATTACCTACTCATCGATGCGACGCTTATCCGAATCGTGAAGTTGATCATTTTCCTAATTCTCATATAGCATCAGCTGTGGCTTCGGGTACATTCAAGAGTTCCTCTGGAAATATTAATTCTGGAAAACCTATTTCAGAAACCCTAATCCCACTTCCGAGCATAAACACAAGCCCAAAATTTAAAAAAAAATGGCGAAAGGCTGTTACTTTTAGCCCACAAATGGAAAGACGGCGGCTTGCCCTGCTCTGTTCCCATCTCTGCTCAACCGGACGGCCGCCATTGCTGTGCGCTTTGCCTCCGGTGCTGTCGGCATCCGGTTGCCATGCCTCCGCCGGCGGTGGTGGGCGGCCGGAAGGGGACACCGAGAAGGAAAGATGTGTATTTTGCTTGATTGTTCGGGGGGAGTCCCCTGCCTTCAAAGTTAGTCATCCTGCTGATTCTTTATCTTTGATTATCCTTTTTTTTTCAATTTTTGAAGTACTTTAATATGTATTGATGGGTTCGGTGCCGAGTAATTCAGGCTTGGTTGTCTGTTTGATATATGTATAATCGAAAAGGACAAGCTGTTAATTTGGTGCTAGTGTTAATAGACTACAAAGGATGGATATGTGATTTAGGTCTTTTACGCGTTGAAGAAAACACCTAACCCGGTGTGTTACTAATGGTTTTAAAGTATCCGCTGCCGCCTGGTTGAAGAAGGTTGCTTGAATCATTTTTTTTTTGTTTTTTGTAATGGATCATTATTCCAAAAAACAAAAGAAAAAAAACGTGCTGATAATGCTAGTTTTTTTTTGTGTGGAATGGAATAATTTGTGGGAAAGTCAACTATGTTTGGTTAAGGTTTCGTTTGGTTATCCCTTAACTTTTGTAAAAGGAAGTTTTAAAGACGTTGGTGGAGGAAATGGAGTTCTCAAACGGAGAAGTATATATCAAAAAACTTATCAAAATAGTAAAAAAATAAAGTTCTACAAAAAGCATTTTCACATAAGCGACATATTCAAACAACGACAAATGTCGTTTCGAAATGGAAAAAGGAAAAAATAAGCCGCCTCAAATGAGGCCTAAGTTAATATAAATCATAAATAGAGTAATAGAGATGAGGTGTAGCACATTGCATGGAGCTCCTTCTAATGTAATTTATCGCTCTTTATTCAAAAAAAAATGAAAAAAAAAATGCTGATAATGATAATTGGTTTTATGTGGAATGGGATAATTTGTGTGAAAGTCGGCTATGCTTGGAAAAGTTAATATGAAACATAAATAGAGTAATAGAGATGAAGCAAAACACATTATGTAGAGCTCATTTTAATGTACTGTAGGTAGAGGGATTGATGTATTCACAGCCTTATGCCTGCATTTCAGATAGGCTATTTTATTCAAATTTGTGACCTCTAGGTCATAATGGAGGGAACTAACCATTGATCTAAATCCTCTTTTTACAAACAAAGTGCTCATATATTAATCGGCAAACATCTCCACATCATCAAGCTATTGGTCTGTTTAGCTTTCATTTTCAGGCCCTTGGTGTCCACCAAATGAACATTGTTTAAAGTATTAAATAAATTAAGGGATCATTTGATTTCTTGTACATAGAAACCATGTTTTAGAAACTAATGATTTCATTTTCACCCTTTTTAATGTGAAAATGAATTCATTAAATTTTAAAGGAGTTTTGGTTTCTGATTAATCTTGCTATCCAACTAACTACAACCAACAAAATGATGGATTTAAAAAAATTGCGCACATTTTTAAATCATATTGTTTAACTTCATGATTCCAGATGAGCCCTGAGCTGAAATTAGTCTCTACATCAGGAACTTGAGGAGACCACCACAAAAAGGTTGGAATAGTTTTTTATCTAAAGTTGGGTAAAATGGTGAAGGAAGGCTAAATGAGCTGAGATTTATAATTTTAACCCTTATGCATAAAAAAGTATAGTTTATGTCTTCACTGATCTAGTGTTTTCTTTTAACTATTGGTTCAAGTTTGCTTGTGGAATCTTGATAATGCTGTTTTGTTATCTTTTCCAATTTCATGATTCTCCTCCTTTTTTTGTGTGTTTCTTCTATGTTCAGAGAAACTATTTTTAGTAGGAAAAAGTACATTTCTGCCTAGTTTTCATTGGATATATTTAGTTTTTGTCATGTTTTCAAAGTACTAAGCTGGATGTCATGCGCAAGGGTTCATTTTTACTTCAATGTGCAAAATGTAAAGCAAAATGAGGCTTTTGCTAATTAGAGTGCTCTTGACATGTATATCATATATACATGCATTATTTACATACAATAACCATTTAATTAACTAAAGTTATATTAAATTAAGTTAAAATTTCAACAAATATAATGACACATCCAATAGTAGTAATTTATAATGATTTGAAAGCAAAAAAAAAAAAAAAAGAATCGTAGATATAAAGAACAAAGTAACACAAGAATATATAAAAATGAAGAATACTCTTGAGATTGATGAGAGAATGCGAAGCGGAGGAGGTATGATGCAAGAAATAGTGAAGATATTATGCATTGAGAAGTGTGTAGAGGATGCATCAAGAAGCATTCTTGAGAAGCTTGTGAGCGAGAAGCCTCTAGCATCAACAATGAGAATCAATGAGAAATGCACAAGAAAATGAGTGAGTGAGAGAGCGTGTAGAGATGAATCACCAAGAAGCAACTAGGTTTAGTGAGAGAAAAAAGCAAACCAACGAATGATGATGTGATTGCTGCAAGAACTGAGGTTCTGCAAGCATAATTGCAGTAAATGTTGAATCAAACCACAAGATATGAACTAAGAATTTGTTTAGAGTTGAAGTCGAGTGTGCAATGCCACAATGTGACACAAAATAATGACATGATGCTCGCACTTATCCATGAATTCACGTTTGACAGGCAAGAGATGTGGAGGGCCAGCACATCACTTCATTAAGCTCCTAAAAAAAAGCTTTTAACATCATAGTTTTTTTTATTATTTATTATTTTGGTTTTCATCAACCAATAGTTGTTCCAAGTTCCTAATTGGAGCTTTAGTTTTCTTCCTGATTAGTTCCTTTCTTTGAGTATTGATTCCTTTCTTACTTCTTTTGTGTGCAGCTTTATGAAGATGATGTTTGTCTATGCATTTTGGACTCCAACCCACTAAGTTTTGGGTAAGGTACTTCAACTTTTGGAGCAAAACACATGTAAAGAGTCTCTAGAATTATGCTCATAAAGAAATTATATCATTCATTGGGTTGCAAATTCCTCTAGATTTGATTCCATGAATGTAACTTATGCAACCTCAACAAGATATACTAGATTGATGCGGTTTCATTTATTTGGTTCTGTGATATTGGAAAATAAGATATGCATATTTTTCTTAGTGCTAAGTAGTCTTATCAGTACTAATTTTTTGGGTCCTAGATTTCTCTCAATATCGATGAGTTTCTTATACGCTTGAATGGGACATTTATTCTGTTTCATGGATTTTGCAAGTGCTTTTTTTTTTATTAGTATAAGCATGATATCATAAGAACTAGTTTGATGAAATGTTGAAATTTATGGGTTTGCTTAAAGTATGGCCCTCTTCAATATTAATCTGGGTTAACTTAACACAATTTATGAATTGCTCATAGTCCTTTCCTTCTTATTAACTTAATGAAAGATATTTTATTATGCTATTATAATTCATTTTAGTGAAATGTTTTAACTGGGTTCCTTTATGCAGACACTCTCTAATTATTCCAAAATTGCATTTTCCTTCATTACAAGCTACTCCACCTTCGGTGAGTTTTCTTTAACTTACATGTTCATCAGCATAGGTCAGATTTATGAAATTCAGTCTTCTGACATGCATGTAATTTTATAGCATAGGCATTTTGATGCTATATGAACGAGGCCTTTTCATGTCTAGAAAGCACTTGTTGTCTTTGGACCTAGATTTGTTGGTTTATGCTTTGTAATTCCAGTTGTTCATTGCTTAGCCCAGTATTAATCTTAAAGAGATAGGGAAGAGGCAGGGAAAAACTGGTGTACAACAACAACAACAAGCCTTTATCCCACTACGTGGGGTTGGCTACATGAATCATTTTTCTCCATTGTGTCTTGTTAAGAGTCAAATTCTTATTTAGATCTAATAAAGAAATGTCATTTCTAATATTTTCTAACCAAGACTTTTGAGGTCTATGATGTGAAACTAAATGCGATGAAACAAGAATTGCAATTAAGATATTAATAGAAATAGTGA
Organism: Dendrobium chrysotoxum; assembly: GCA_019925795.1. Lineage (NCBI taxonomy): Eukaryota > Viridiplantae > Streptophyta > Magnoliopsida > Asparagales > Orchidaceae > Dendrobium > Dendrobium chrysotoxum. The sequence goes on along the minus strand of CM034306.1, from coordinate 52,184,869 downwards.
ACTTTGCTTGGCTACCAATAAACCTTTGTTTGCTCAAGTAAAAGCTTAAGAACTTGGCATGAAAGACTAAATAATAGCAATTGGTTACGATTTTGAGAACAATAGGCCCTTGCAAGATAACAACCAATAACTAGTAAGTAATGCAAATAGCAATTATAACAAAAGCTCCAAGTTTAAGATTTAGATCATTCACCTTGAGATCCCTCACTCAATCTCTTAAAAGTGGAGGTTAGCGGAGGAAAGTTGCAAGCACACTTAGGGATGCCACTAGAAGACAAGTGTTGCGTAGGGTAGTAGTCGCCGGAGAGGTAGCCGAAGTAGGAGAAGTGGTTGGATGGTTGACAACGTACCAACGACCTGGGAGGATGTGTCCTTCCGTTGAGAGTGCTAATTGATACAAGATGCGGTCCATGTATTCTTCCACCGAGTTGTCGAAATCCAGAATGAGATCAAAGAAAGGAGATCGTAGGATGTCGATTTGTCCTTGAGAGTCTTCTACGAATCCGTGATCAATGTCCGAATTGGCCATTCATACTTGTCTTGAGAAGAGGAAGAAGATAAGTGGAAAAGGGGAAGAGGGGATGGCGGCTTGGAGAACCTTGAGGGAGAGGGGCGGCTAGGGTTGGGAGGCCAAGGAGAAAAATCTGAAGTTTTATTCAGATTTAGGCGAATTTTGAGAATGATTTGAAATTGAAATTTCAAATTAATCCCAAGGGAGGGAGGGGCGGCAAGGGGGAGAGAATTGGGGCTGATTTGGTGGGGTTTTGGAATTAATTTGGGAGGGAGAGGAGCCCACTAAGGGGGCCGGCCAAATAGAGAGAGGAGGGGAGGGGTTATGTTAAGTAAGTGGGTCCCAATGGAATCAATTAGGGACTTAATTAAATCTGATTTTTATTTTCAGATTTAATTAAGTTAGGAAGGTTTCCTAATTTAGTTTTAGCAATAGGAAATAATTCAAATCCAATTATTTAATTGGAATTCAATTAGGAAACTTTCCTAATTTACTAGAATCTAATTTAGGAAGGGTATTGATGGCTAATTTGAAATTGGAATTTCAAATTTGGGCAAAGGGGGAAGAGGGGGCCGGCGGCTAGGAGGGAGGGGAGGGGCCGGTTGGGTGGTTGGGGCCGGTGGCTTGGGCGACCCAAGGAGGCCGGCGGGTGGGGGATCCGGGGAGAAGGTGGCCGATGGTTTGGGAGGGGGAATGTGGGGTGGTGGTTGGCGGCTTGAAGTGTGGGAATAGGGTGGAGGATGGCCGGCGGGTGGGGGTCACGGGTGAGGTGGCCGGCGGCTTGGGGAGGAAATCGGACCACGAGTCGGGGATGCTTCCACCGACTGATGGGTATTGCTTTGCCCACACTTGGGACTTCACCACTCAAGACTCACAAGCTCTCAAGAGGAAAATTCAGAAATTTTATTCAATCATCCATTCCCAAAAATAATACAAAGCATAGGGACCAATATATAGGTCTCAAAACTAGAGAAAAGAAAAAGACGCTAATGCCCTCGGGGCTACAAAGAGACTCAATACCCATGAAGGGTAAACTAGAAAAACATAAAATAAAATACATATAACATGAAATACATCAAAGGTAAAGGCTCTGAATCGTGGTTGTCGATCGTCGTCCTTGTCGACGGTACACGTGTCGAAATCTCTGACTGATGTCCTCATCAGTCTACCTCTACCTTTCTTAACATAGGTCAAATCTAATAATCTACTCTCCTAACCGGGTCATCGGAAGGCCGCCGTTTTATGTGACCAAACCATCTAAGACGACTCTCTCTAATCTTATTTGCCACTGGAGCTACTCCAACATTTTCACAGGTGTAGTTATCATTATTCATGAAGATTTAACCTAACTTCATTTAACCTAAACTATAGTCGATTTATCTTTGCTAGCAGACTGTGAAATGCAATTATAAATGGGAATGAATAACAAAATTCTGTTAAGAAGCCCGCTGAAATGATTAAGATCAGGAGGTTGCTGGTTACTGCTCACAATGATTATCTTGGTTAACTATAACTATAACATTTTTACAATTGTAGGTATTCTCATAGAATTTGTCTTCCTTGGAACTGGCTCCAAAGATGGCATATCCTCTTCTTCACCCAAAACTTTTACCTCCTGATCCTCACTGGTCGTCCCTATATTAGGGTTTCCCCCACTTCCTAGTCCAGTCAACGGTGCTCCGGCCTCCGATGTTGTCGGTTAGGTGTGCAGCTCCAATAGTTTCCTTATCATTCCTTTTAGGTTTGAAAGCTTTTCCTCCATTGATGACATTCTATCCTAAAATGCCGATTTGAATTGGCCAACTTTTTCTTTATGACGCTTTTCCAAGGAATCAACTTTATTTGCAGCCATAAGCCCCAAAAAGGCGCTCTGATACCACTTTGATAGGAAGTGGATGCAATTTCCTCAAAATCAATGAACGACAATAAGAAATTAGGAAGAAAAATACACCAAAATTATTTTTATTATAAGATATATGAAAGAAAATAGCGAGATACAGTTGGATCTTCAATTGGAGAGGAAGATCTGGCTCTCCCAAATCCCTAGCCGCCGGCTAGAGCCCAAATAACTTATGAATAAACTAAATTCAGCAAACTCGCAAAACATAATCTGAAATCATCATATTGTTAGTCTTAAATAGTCTCCCATAATTCCCTCTCAAATCAGCCCTCTTTCCCTAAATAAATCCCTTTCAGATTTGAATTCAAATTAGATTTATTTTCATAATTAATTCCCTCCTAACTATAATTAAAACTTTCCTAAACAATCCCCTCTTAATTCCTCCTCCTTTTTCCTAAATAATTCCCTCTTAGATTTTGAATTCAAATTAGATCTCTTGCTTAAATAATTCCCTTCCAATTGTAATTTAAACATTCATAAATAATTCCCCTTTGATTAAAAACCTTCCTAAATAGCTCCCTCTTGATTAGAAAACTTTCTGATTCCCTCCCTCTCAATCAAATCGGCCGATCCATCAATATGCTGCCAAGATATGTCATTATTTTCTTTGTTCTTTTGTTCAGCCTTTGCCCCCTCATACCTATAATTGCAGTGTAGCGTTATAATATACCCATGGTGATTGTACCATCAATTATACTCCATGATTTTTGTCACGTCAAAATGCACTGTGAACTGTTTAATGTTTTTCATAACTGTTCCTGGAATTTTGTTTCTAATCATATTATACGTGAATTGAACAGTATAAATCTGAACATTATATCCTGCAGCTAACATTTACCGTCAAATGACCCGTAATTGCATACGCAGGTAGTAGCAGCCATGTGTTCCACTGTTCCGTTTCTTACAAAGGCTATCATGAAAGCTACACAATGTGGTAGGTTGACAGATTTCACTGTAAAAAATTGTCTCATTGCACTAATATGGCATTATTTAGTTTTTTTTCTTTCTGTGTCTTTATTTTCTCTCTTGGTTTGGATTAGTATCTACATGTGTAGCTGTGATCTTTTCAGAAACATGCTGAGTGGTTTGCCTTTTTCCAACCGAGGGATGCTAAAGATTATTTTTATGTTCACAAAATCATATTCCTGTTATATTGTAAGGTCAAATGTCTGTAGCTAAAGATTCTCCGTTTGGCTGGAATAAATGCGCTGCCAAGCATTATAAATTCCTACACAAAATTCATAATGGGAAAATACTATAATAATAAATAGTACACATTTCTACTGTGACTAAGCTAATACACCATATGAATTATTATGTCTTATTTGCTACTATATGATTCTTATTACATTATTATTGAAAATTTCAAATATGACATGCGTGATGGGTATGCATATCCCACTATTATTTTTTTGATATTTAAATTGGGCATTCAAAATGGCATATCTGATATGGTGTCTTAAAGGATCCTAGAGTATCCAGGTGTCCTAAAGTTTCAGCACAATAGAAAGACTATTTATAAGTGTCCTTAATTCATAGAATTGCGTTTTATAGGATGGGTATTTTTTATGATTAAGGATCATTGTCTATTTTAAAGCATCTTTAGTTGATTATTGTTGGCTATATATATGTGCACATACTGCAACTAGTTCTGGTGCTTTAATCGGCTCTGCAGATGCTCTAACATGAATCGTTAAAGCACTGAAGCTTGCCATTGACATGTGGTATGCAGTACACGACGATCTAAATTCTAGCGGCTTCATTATTTCTTGGTTATTTAAAGTTATTTAACATAGCTTGCAGCCAGGCTTGGCGATTTGTGCCATAACCATGATATGCTGCTAAATGTTGCTGATGATAGCTGTTTTCTCTATTTGATGTCCCGACAAGAGGAGCAACACCTTGAACATATTGAATCTGATCCATGAAGAAGCTGACCCTGTTCTAAAATCAACCTTAAAACTAATTTTAGTTTAATGAATATTTGCCTTATCTTAGAAAGTGCTTTGCATTTTGAAATATTGAGTTGTTTGCGTTGCTTTTCCTTATGATATTGTAATGTCTTAAAAAATGAGTTGAATAATGCATTATGTTACATTTATTATATTTTTTTCTTTATAGTATTTCTATATCAATTTTATCCACTCGGCTTGGTGGTGCATCTCTTTTCCTTTATTTTACATGCCTAAATCACTTAAGCCTTCAAATGATATGCATACGTGTTTTGTTTTGTTCTGACAGTCTTGATGCTACAACTAAATGTTTGGCTTATTTGTGTGAATCATTGCCTTCTTTTGAGTCCACCTACTTGATCAGGAACCAAACCAGTTCAAAATACAGATCAAACATAAATGGACATTTGTTGAAGTAAAAAAATATATTTGATGCAGATTCTTTCAACCTGCTGGTCAACAATGGAACAGCAGCAGGCCAAGTAATTTTTCATGTAAGTTCATTTTGCTGAAACACTCATCTAATTTACTAAAACTCTGCATGTTTCTGATGTGAATCCGGATAATAAACAGCAGAAATTGGGAGTTTGAAATGAGGTTTATTCATTTTAATGATCGATATTTTATGCTCCCTAATCGAGAGTATATATAGATTCAAAAGAATTAATATCCCTGCTACTATCTATCAACTATGTAATAACCAGTAACCCAATCCAAACTCATTATTACAATTATTATTCCTAGCATATATTCCTGTCAGTTTCAAGCATTTACATGTCATTTCTGTGCTAATACCAGACTCATTTACACATAATTCCTCGTAGAGCAGGTGACCAGCTATGGCCTTCTGAGGTAAAATCTGCTTTCTTACTTGATTTCCTGCACAGATTTCATTGAGAGAGAAGCTCCTGTACTGAATGCGAATTCAATTTACAGGGCCATAGGCAGCCAATTGAACAGAATCAGGAAACTTTGAGCCTTGTGAGTCGTATCCGAGAGAGAATCCCTCCTCAGCCAACTACTTGTTGCAGCACTCTTGAATCTCAGCTCCATAAGAATTTACATGATTAAGGCTTCGTTTTGGACAGCTTTTTCATTGCTTTTTAAAGCAGTTTTTTAGTGCAAAAAATTCTAATTCAAGAAAATTTGTAGCTAAAATACTATTTTAGAAATCATTTAGAAAGCTGTACCAAACGAACCCTAAGTGCTTATGTACATGATTTTTTTGCATTTATACATTTTGAAATATCTTTGGTTTGAAATAATGTTGGTCTTGATTGTTCTCAAAGTCTGCAAAAATGAGATGGGAATAAGCAGTTCACGTGAGAACAGTAATGTATAGTTTATAATGAGGTCTTATGGTACATAGAACTCTATTGTCTATATATTCATTTATGTCTTAGTTTTTCCATTCTAGACGGATTGAAGAGTTGAAGAAAATTTTAAATATTTATTTAGCAAATCTATGCGTGTAAACACAGGCTTAATACTAGGGATGTCAAAGCGGGGCTTGGCGGTTCGCTTTGGTTTCAATCCGAAATTTTCCCAACACAAATTTAGACGATCCGAACACGGCCTGCTAGTAACTCGAATGATTTGAATCCAACTCGTTATCCCGTTTTGGTAAAAGAAATTTTTTATACTCAAGATTATACTCGTAAGTAAAAAAAGAAAAGAAAAAATATATTAAACGGATTATTTTCAGATAAAAAATAAATTCATGGGTCAGTTTGATTATGATCCGTTTAATAAATGAGTTGAAAAAATTAATACGAATTCGACCTGTTTATTAAATGGGCCAAATCGATCTTGAATTTTCTGATTCAGATTGAGTTGGTGGGTCAGTCATTTGTTGATAACCCTACTTAAAAGACGCTTTAAAAAAAAAGTTCAAAAGCTTAAATCAATAAATGTTGATTCATAATTAACTAACAATTTGTCAACTTTTATTCTATTCAATTAAAAGTATTTTTATTTGTTTTTCCCAGGAGATTTACATATATATTGCAAAATATTATTATATTTATATATCTACCATTTAAAAGCTCTTCAACATAAAATATGCTGATGATCAAGCCAGGTTAGCTATGCCATCAAAATTTCCTGGTGACGTCTGGCCCATGCCAAGCGCCTTCTTATAACGTTCAAAACACGAACATATTTAAATTCGTCATGAGACCTCCGCTATCTCATATTCCCGCCAATGTGCTCCATGGCCGCTTCTACTCTCCTCCGCTGCTTCCGGCTTTCTCCAATCAAAGCCCTGTTATTCTATCGCGTTCTGTTTCACTTCTCTTCAATATCCCGACCAAAACCCAGCTGGAATTCCAACCAAAATCTCGTTGTCACACACCCAATCCTTTCATGCATGGAGTGCTGCGATTCCATGGCCGAGCTAAGGCAAATCCAAGCGCAGCTCACAAGAACTGGACTTATCATCCACCGCTTCCCAGCCAGCCGCGTCCTTGCCTTCTGCGCTCTTTCTGATAACGGGGACATGAACCATGCCCGACTCCTGTTCGATCGAATTCCTGACCCAAATACCTATATCTGGAACACTATGATCAGGGGATACATCAGATGGGGATCTCCACGACTGGGCCTCTCTTTCTTCTGTGACATGAATGCCAAGAAGTTCAATTTCGATTGCAGAACACTTGTGTTCGTGCTCAAAGCCTGTGAGAATTTATCAGACTTCTTATTAGGACAAACAATCCATGGTTTAGCTTACAAGTGGGGGATTAAGTTCGAAATGCTCGTTCAGAATGGTTTGATGCACTACTATATAAAGATGGGCCAGTTAGATTCTGCAAGAAAAGTGTTTGACCGAATGGCTGAAAGAGATGTTGTTTCCTGGACTACCATTATAGATGGGTATTCTGAAAATGGCCATTACACTGATGCATTGAGGACGTTTCAATGTATGTTGACCATTGGAGTTCAGCTGAATGCTGTCACGATGATCACAATGCTTTCTGTTTGCTCTCGAACTGGTTTCTTGAATCTTGGAAGGTCATTCCATGGTTATGTTGAAAAGAGTTTTTTAGGGGAGAACCTTAATGTGATGAATGCCTTGGTGGATATGTATGGGAAATGCGGATGCTTAGACTCTGCACGGAGAATTTTTGATTGGTTGGATATTAAGGATGTTTTCTCATGGACTAGTATGATGAGTGGGTATGCCAAATGTGGAGATTTGGAGCATGCAAGGAAATTATTCGATAAAATGCCTGAAAAGAATGTTATTTCTTGGAGTAGTATAATTGCAGGTTATGCTCAAACAAATCAATCTGAAGAAGCACTAAACTGTTTCCGTGAGATGCTCTTAGCTAATGTGGAACCAATAACTGCAACTCTTGTGAATGTGCTTTCAGCTTGCGGTCGATGTGGTCACTTGGATCTTGGCAGATGGATATATGAACACTACATTGAAAAAAAGGGGTTGAAACTTAGTGTGAATTTGTCAAATGCATTTATAGATATGTATGCTAAATGTGGGGCCATTAATGCAGCAGCCAAGATGTTTCATGAAATGACAGAGAGGGACATAGTTTCTTGGAACTCAATCATCATGGGATATGGATTTCATGGTCATGGAAGTGAAGCTGTCACCCTCTTCGAGCAATTAAAAAGAGAAGGGGTGGTTCCTGATGATATAACTTTTGTTGGTGTTCTCTCTGCTTGCGGTCATGTTGGTTTGGTTTCAGAGGGTCGAAGGTATTTTTTTGATATGAAAGCAGAGTTTGGTATTGAGCCAAAACCAGTGCATTATGCTTGTATGGTAGATCTCCTTGGTAGAGTTGGGCTTCTAGATGATGCCTATGAATTGGTAAGGAATATGCCAATTGATCTGGATGAGGCTGGCTGGGGTGCCCTTCTTAATGCTTGCAAGGTGCATGGTAATTTGAAATTAGGTCATTATGCGGGAGAAAAACTTCTAGGAGTGGACCCCGGAGATAGTGGAGTTTATACACTTCTATCAAATATGTATGCAACTTGGAACAAGTGGGATGAAGTGAAACAGTTGAGGGTGATGATGAGGGATAGGAAAGTTAAAAAGGTTCCAGGCCTCAGCTCAATAGAGATTGAAGGGAAGTCTCATGGTTTCTTTGTTGCAGACAAATCACATGTTTGTTCTGAACGTATATATGCAATATTGAATATGATTTACATGCATTCAAGTAAGAAGGGTACAAACTGTTTCTGAACTTCTCTAGACTTCATTGGCATTTATGAGATGATCAAGCATAGCAAAATAAAGAGATTTTTTAGTACAAGGCCAAAAGTTTTTGGCATTGACAAGCCAATGCTAGCATTTGGATTTCTGGAACTATGCCTTCCTAATGCAGGACTCAACCATGATGAATAGAGAATGAAGATTTATAGAATTGATGCAAATAGTTGGAAGAAGACTAAGATGATGGCGCCTTATGCTTGCCCTGGTGAGAGGGACTGAATGACTCAAGAAATATGAAGCTTGTGGCCACCGGCAGAGGCACGTTGGGGGCACTGGCCACCATTGGCCTGCGGGAATTTGTATATATAAACCTTAAGGTGATACATACAAACCTCCTCGCGACGGCTTGCTGTTCTCCCTTGTCTGCGTGAGTTCTCTCTCTCTCTTCTACACTCTCTGATGTCCCCATCTCTCTCTCTCTTGTGATCTATACTATAATGATGGTTAGCAAGTAGCTGCATAATGGATTGGAAATCAAAATATGAATGGTTGATACTTTGTCCTCAATGCTTCAATTCTGTCATAGGTGTCAGCTTTTTTTTGGTTTGAAACTGCCTGTGTTGAATATTAGCTGATTACGTTTGCTCCATTTCGTCATGGTGGCAGTAAATCGTGATGCACGTATGTTGGGCTTTGACATTGAATAATTTCTATCCTTCAATGGATTTCAAGGATGCTTGGATGAGTCAGGTTTGTATTTCTTTAATACTTGACATTTACATGACATAGTTGCTTGATAATATTTGGCCTCACTGATATTCTGGAACTCAGACTAATGAAGACCAAAGTTTTGTGGAATCAAGTTATGCTTGCATTTTTGGCTACTAAAGCTGGTTGTTCAAACAGAATATTGGGCTCAACTCCACACTGATATGTAAGCTTTCCTTCAGTTTTTGGCATTTTGTGCTTCAATTTCGACCCATGTTCTGCTGTACCGTCATCAACGTTGAACGTATCTAGTTCCTTTAAGCTTGCATCCTAGGGATTTTTACTTGGGCTTGCGGAAAACTGATGAAGTTACTAAAACAATCAATTCAAAACCTGCAGCTTCAAATGTAAATAAACGGAAACTGGAAGGAAGATGAATGTCTCAAGCTTGAACTTGAACATCGAGCGAATTGAATGATTCCAAATGCTAGAGGAAAAATAAACAGTAAGAGGATCTTCAATGAGTTTCTTTATAAACAGATTATCATATGTCTTGATATTATTAACTATATTTTCATATGTGCACTTTTTCCATTACGAAATCTAGGTTATTTTCATATCCAAAAAATTATTTCCTCTTACTTGCCAGTGCTGAATTTTTTCATTTATGGATTGCAAAGTGTGAATTTCGGAAATTATTACAGACTGGTTTTAATCTTTTTTGACATTTGTATTGCACTCGTTCCAAATTGTACTAGTTGACATATGGTCTCATGAAGGTCTTGTGGGACATCCTCTCGGATGAGTTACTTAATAGGCATGGGGAAAATAAATCTTACGGGAGAAATAGATTAAAAAAACAAGTGAAAACGGAAAATAAAACTAAAAAAATTACAAGATTCAGCAAGATTGATTTAGCTATATCTACGCACATATAGAAATATATCTATTGTTATAGCGAAAAGTACATCAAATTGTTTGTCTTACAAATTTTGCAAGTAAAATAAAAAGATCAAAAGCCAATGAAGGAGACTTAAAGGAGAATATTTAATGAACCTCGAGTAATTTTCCTTATCCGTAGAAACAGTTGAATTCAAATTTATCCATGGATGATATTAGACCGTACTAGTAGGTCAATCTGATGAGCTAGAATCTGTGAGTTAGAATAAGTAGTGTAGAGATAGAGAGAGAGAGAGAGAGAGTAGGAAGTTAGAGGTTAGCATAGTATTTACTATTGCAGAAAATTTCGGAGTTCAAGAGTAAAAAGTCCTTCCAATTGTTCTTTATCATCATTTGTTTATAGGATTTTGAATGTTACAGCAAAGGTTATGTAGAGATAAAATCAAGAAATACAAGCTACACAGAATGCGTGTACAACGCAACTCACTAATTTAACATGTGTTGCTTCCTTATAGGTTGGAGAGGAAGAAGTGTCACGACCTAACCCAACATAACCCATAAGTTATATTAGACCAAGTGCGAGAAAGATTTTTTGGCCAAGATCTATTTGGAAGGAATTTCTTTTTATCATCCAAAATATCCATATACAATAATCATGGCTTTCCAATAATTTCAACAAAATACATTTAATCCATGATTACAAAATAATTACTCTATAACTGAAAAGAATACCTATAACAGCAAACCACAATCTCACTCCACTGGAGTTTTATCCTTCTCTGAAACATGTAAATAATGAAAAATGAGCAAACAATCCAGTAGGTTACTCGAAACATACAAATGTATTCAATATATGTATCAACCAGTTGGTCATAAGAACTAAACATATGCTGAATAAGTAAATCTCTAGGCCACTCATGTTAAGTATCATATGTAGTGTAATTATTGTACATGCTACTATGTCATATCAGAAGATTATAGTAATTGCATTTTTCATATAAAGCAGCATCTCATATTTATGTATATTAAGAAAGGCAAGAATTTTGGCTAATCATATTATATCATTGTGGGCTCTGAAAATTCCAATTAATGCGCTCCCAGCCTCTCCGCGCCATCGGTCTCTTTTTTAGTTTGATTATGTGATGACGATAGAGAGTTTTAACGAGATTAGGTTTCGGGTGAATTTTCAGAAGGCAGATTAGGTTTTAAATAAAACACTACCCAGAGATTTCGCCCTCATTTTGTGAGGACTTTATGATCTAAGTTCTAGTTTCCTATAGGCGCAAGCCCCTGTAGTTAATTACCCCTCCTGATAACAAGAGAGAACTTTCGATTAAAGTTAGTTATTAAAGAGATCGCATATGTTATAAATCTAGCGTATAATAGTAACAATTTTAGGGTTTGAATTTGAGATATGAATTTTATAATTTGGAATTTATCATCATAAACTTAAAAACTGGTGGTGGGGGGAATGAAGACGAGCCCGATCAAGATCCCATGGTTCTGTCGTCCCGGGCTGTCATGTTCCCTGGTCTACTTAGTCAGAGGAGGTGGTCGACCCAACCTAACAGAAGGTACCTTATCGACAGCCATAGGTTGCTTCCTCCAAGAATATCTTGTAGACCTGGGTTGGTGTTTGTCTAAGGGGATATATCTGAATCCACCTTAGCTGGCAGAGGGCTTTGTGCCTATCGAATATACCCTATGATTCATTGCTCAAGAGTTTGAAGCCTTTAGGGAACATACGGGATTTGGCCGTGATCGTAATATAATGGTGTCATTTTGCGGCAAAACCACCCGATCAGAGGGCACGTGTCACATCCCTGCTGGCAAGAGACTATTTGAGGATGAACTTTAGCGATACACCCGACATGCATTCGCTCTTTGTGAGCTGAGGTTAATTTTGAATTTATCACCCCCGACAAATAGTTGCGGGAGGTGGATGGGTTTAAGTTTTAGGTTTTTATGTGATGAATTTCATTTTAGGAATTTAGACTTTTGTTAGATTTGAGATTTGACCCCTCTAGTTGAGATTTTTTGTCAACACGGCCATCATTGGAGTGACGCTAAGGTCACTTATATTTTTGTAGGATTTGGGAGGCATTTTGTACTTCAAGTCATGTTGACTCCAGTCCTTTTAAGGAGGAGGATGAAACTTGAATATTTGACTCGCGCAGTATTCTCGAATCGTTGGATTTAGTATTCATATGTAATGATTGGAGCACATGCGAGTTTTGTTTAGTTTACAAATAAATTATTATATTAATAAGCATTTAACCCTGCGCAGTATTCTCAGATATTGGTGTTTGTAACTTTAACATATTGATCGGAGCGCATACAGGGTGTTTTTAGTTTGAAAATAGAATGAGCATTAGTGAGCATTTGACCTTGTGCAGCATTCTCGGACATTTGTATTTGTAACTTTAACATGCTTGTCGGAGCACATACAGGGATGTATTTCGATTTAAGGGATCATATCTAATACATAAGGGGTATTTTAAAATATTTAAATATGATCCATTTGCGCAAGTGATTTTGTTTAGAAGATGGCCGAGATTTCTTTTAAGGGCTTACAAATACCTTTTGTCCGCTTGTACACATGTTGCGGATTCGGTGGCGTTAAAGTTTTCTAGATTTTTAGTTATTGCATTTAGTTTTGTTTTAACTCCCCTAAGCGTCACTTAGCATAGCTCGTAGAGGGTGTTGGCTCAATCGACACTACTAGATCGTGCTTGTAGAAGAATTATCTTGCTTTGTGTTCGTAGTTTATTTTTACTACAGTAGCCTGTTACTTTACTTGTTTCAGCACTTTGCTATACTAGTTTTCTAGTATTTTGCTCTTACTAGTAAGAGTTATATTTATTCTTTCCAACATTTAATTTTGTATAATTGTGTTGATTTTTATCTATTTTGTATGCAGGTACATGGTACTTGCAGCAGTTCAGGGAGTTGTTGTGTGAGCTGTCACTTGTTGGAAAGCAGTTTGAGTTGTTTAGTAGTTTGGAGAGCTCTCTGTTAGAGAGCTGTTTTGAAGAGTTGTTTGTAGGGTCGTAGCTTGTACTTAGGTTGGATTTTTAGTGGAAAATATCGATTTATGCATTTTATTATTTGATTTTTAAATTACACTTTTAATTTGGTGAATTAATTAAATGAATTTTAATTGAATTTAATTTCTAATTTAAGTCCATTTGCTTAGTTCATTAATTGAATGTATTTTAAAATTAATTATGTTAAATTAAATTTGTTCAGTTTGTTAATGTATTTTAAAATTATATATGCTAAATTCAGTTTTCTCATTTAATCGGTTAAGGTTAATGCTATTTAAATCAATTAATTATTCGTTCAATTAATTATTTTAAAGGTTTTAATTCAATTAAATATTAAGATTCTAATTTTAATGAAATTTTTTTTAATTCAAATTAGTTTATTTAATTTGACCATTTAATTAATGTTAAGATTTTAATTCTTTGGATCAAATTTTAAAACTATTTAAGTTTTGATTTGATTAAAATCAATTATTTTATTATAGTTAATTAAATTATTTATTCAATTAATTTGTTGATTTATTTATGCTTTAGTTTAAAAGTTTTAATTGGATTTAAATTGGGTTTTAAATTAATTGTTAAATCATTTTAATTTATCAATTCAATTCATATAATGATTAATTTTAAATTAAAATTTTGTTTTTCAAAAATCGATCTAAGTCCAAAATTTTTTAAGTCCGAAATTTTTTGAGAAAATTTCGGCAGCCTCCCGGCGTCCCCTCCCCTCGCGGGGAGGTAAGGGAGGGCACTTGCCCTTTTGGCTCTACTTGACCGGAGCGAATCAATGGCGAGGAGATTGAGAGAGCGAATCGATCCCAATAAGGGTCTCAACGATCCTTGTTGTGTGCAACGTGTCGATTAAACCATTTAATTTAATTTTAATTAATTTTAAAATATTTTTATTCCCCTCGAAAATCTAGCAGCCTTCCGGCGCCCCCTCCTCTCGCGGGGAGGTTCAGTAGGGCACTTGTCCTTTTGGCTCGACTCAGCCGGAGCGAATCAACAGCGAGGAGATTGGGAGCGTGATCGAGTCCATTAGTGTCTGCGCTCCTTCTATCGGATCATATCGATGACCGAGCGCTTCGGGGGACTGAATCAATCCTGGGACTTCCTTCAAGTCTTCAAACCTATTTACAAATTCTTTTATTTCTCTCCATCTCCCTCTTTTATTTTATTATGTATAACATTATATTATAAAATAATAATAAAAAAAAATTACTATTATTATTATATACTATTATGTAACATGTATATAATATTATATATATGTATATAATATTATATATATATATATATATATATATATATATATATATATATATATATATAATACATCATCGAAAATTGCTTTGATCGAGCACGAATCTCAAGGCATATTCAAGGTGGAAACTTTCAAAATTAAAACCGGAATTATCTGAATTCCAATTTCAGCAAACTTATAGTCAAACTTAACATCTCAAAGAGACGAACCTAACGACACCCAAATCGGTCCAACCCAAGCCCAAATGGGTCTAAATCGGGGGCTCGGACCACATTTGGAATGATCAAAGCATTATTTGAATGATAAAATGAAACCCAAATATGGTATGCTTATAGTCAAATCGAGCGGCTCCGCCAACGATATTTAGACTCTTGCCAGACAGTTTTTCCCCCAACGGGAGTGAACTGGAGCCTGCGTAAGAGTATCGGGTCTTGATCGCCTCCGCCGCCGATATTTAGACTCTTGCCGAACAGTTTTTCCCCCGCTGGGAGTGAACTGGAGCCTGCGTAAGAGTACCAAGTCTTGATCGCCGCCGCCAAAAAATTTTTAAATTTTTGCCAATCCGATTTCTCCTAATTTTGTAGGAGAAATTTTTGGACCGGCTAAGGGGGGTGGTGCCTTTTCCCTAACCCCTAAGGGGGTATTTATAGTTCTTCAAAAGGAGGTTTGGAGAGCAATTTTCTGAAATTTTTATTTAATTTTCGGAATTTTTTAATGCCCAAAAATTAAATATTTTCCTATTGTTGAAAAAGTGAGATAGGAAACAAATTAAGATCAATTTTATTTAAAAATAAAATAAATGAACAGGAAATTAATTATTTCCTTTCAAGAAAAATTCTTGATTTTTTCTAAGATTTTTTGGACTTTTTTTTCAAAAATTTCTAGAGCTAAAAATAGTATTATACTATTTAGGGATTTAATTAATTAAATTAATTCCGCCGGGCTACTGTAGCCACCGTCTGTAATAAATGCTTTATATATATATATATATATATATATATATATATATATATATATATATATATATATGTAACCTCTTTCTGAACGTATAATATTTAATAACTTCATATATATAATTATTATATATAAAGTAATAATTTTATTTGGGAGATCCGTTTCTAATTAATTAATTACTATTAATTAATTAGGTATGTGATTAATTATATTAACTATAATTAGTACTGTAGATTCAATTAAAACGAATTCATTAAATAATTATATGTTTATCCCGGAAAGATCGATTTGAACATTTTTTAGTCTACGGAATTATTTTTCGATATTTTGAACTCAATTTTGACTCTTTTTGAAGCTCAAAAGAGCCTCTATGATAAGTTTTGAGCTATTTGAAAAGTTTTGTAGTAAAATTTTTTGATATTTTTTGCTCCGATTAACGCTCTAACTTTGCAGAATGTCAAAATTATAGATATATTTTTGGACTCTACTAGATTCAACGTCCAAAAATAGGGGGGCAACTGATACGTCATCGAAAATTGCTTTGATCGAGCACGAATCTCGAGGCATATTCAAGGTGGAAACTTTCAAAATTAAAACCGGGATCATCTGAATTCCAATTTCAGCAAACTTATAGTCAAACTTAACATCTCAAAGAGACGAACCTAACGACACCCAAATCGGTCCAACCCAAGCCCAAATGGGTCTAAATCGGGGGCTCGGACCACATTTGGAATGATCACAGCATTATTTGAATGACAAAATGAAACCCAAATATGGTATGCTTATAGTCAAATCGAGCGGCTCGACGAGACGAATCCAACGAGCCCAAGATCACCAAATTCTGACATCATTAAGGCACTTAAACAGTTAAATAACTCTCTATGATCAAGGGAATCAATACGAGCCACCTGATGGAGCACTCCGAACCTGCCCTGGATCTTCCCTATATTTACGGGGTGCGCCACTCATGAAAATCTATAAATAGACCCCCACTCTCTCCATGAGAGGGACCTTTTGCTAGAGATTGGAGAGGGCTCTAAGGCTTCCGGAGCTCCAGCGCCACCGCCGGCGAACCCCTGACATTCGTCAATGTCGCCGTTGGCGAACCCCCTCCGACCTTCGTCGGACCACGGCCCGGCCACCGACCGCCGCTGGACTTCATCCCGACTTTCGTCGGACCACAGCCCGGCCGCCGACCGCCGCTGGACTTCATCCCGACCTTCATCGGACCACCGCCCGGCCGCCAACCGCCAACCGCCGCCGGACTTCAGCCCGACCTTCGTCGGACCATTGCCCAGCCACCGATCGCCGTCAGACTTCCAACCAGCGTCACCGCCGGCGAACCCCTGACCTTCGTCAGCGTCACCGCCGGCGAACCCCCGCCGACCTTCGCCGGACCACCGCCCTTCGTCGGACCACCGCCCGGCCGCCGACCGCTGCTGGACTTCATCCCGACCTTCGTCGGACCACCGCCCGGCCGCCAACCGCCGCCGGACTTCAGGCCGACCTTCGTCGAACCACCGCCCGGCCACCGATCGCCGCCGGACTTCCAACCAGCGCCATCACCGGCGAACCCCTGACCTTCGTCAGCGCCACCGCCGGCGAACCCCCGCCGGCCTTCGTCGGACCACCACCTGGCCGCCGACTGCCACCGGACTTCATCCCGACCTTCATCGGACCACCGCTCGGCCACCAACCACCGCCGGACTTCAGCCCGACCTTCGTCAGACACCGCCCGGCCGCCAACCGCCCCCGGACTTCAGCCCGACCTTCGTCGGACCACCGATCGCCGCCTGACTTCCAACCAGCGCCACCGCCGGCGAACCCCGTCGACCTTCGTCGGACCGCTACCCGGCCGCCGACCGCCGACCGCCGCCGAACTTCATCCCGACCTTCGTCGAACCACCGCCCGGCCGCCAACTGCCGCCGGACTTCAGCTCGACCTTCGTCGGACCATCGCCTGGCCACCGATCACGGTCGAACTTCCACCAGCGCCACCGCCGGCGAACCCCTGACCTTCGTCAGCGTCACCGCTGGCGAACCCCGGCCGACCTTAGTCGGACCACAGCCTGGCCGCCGACCGCCGCTGGACTTCATCTTGACCTTCTTCGGACCACCGCCCGGCCGCCAACCGCCGCCGGACTTCAGGCCGACCTTCGTCGGACCACTGCCTGGCCACCGATCGCCGCCGGACTTCCAACCGGCGCCATCGCCGGTGAACCCCTGACCTTCGTCGAACCACCACCTGGCCGCCGACTGCCACCGGACTTCATCCCGACCTTCATCGGACCACCGCCCGGCCACCAACCGCCGCCGGACTTCAGCCCGACCCTCGTTGGACCACCTCCCGGCCACGGATCGCCGCCGGACTCCCAACCAGTGCCACCACCGGCGAACCCCCGACCTTCGTCAGCGCCACCGCCGGCGAACCCCCGTCGACCTTCGTTGGACCACCACCCGGCCGCCGACCGCCGATCGCGGCCGGACTTCGGCCCGACCTGCCGCAGACCACCACCGAACTTTCACCCGGCCGCCGACCGCCACCGGACTTCCACCCGGCCGCCGACCGCCACCGTGCTTCAGCCCGACCTTTGTCGGATCATTCCTCGTCAGCTGAACTTCTGTCCGGACGCCGTCAGACTTCCTCCCCAACATCGCCAGATTCTGCTCTAACTCTCTAAGCCACTGTAATTTAACCGCCTCTAAGTCGAGGGATGGGTCAACCCTTGTAATTCACTCAAATTTATTAGAATATTTTCATCTGGGCGAGGCCCCGTGGTTTTTCCCTCTTCGGGTTTTCCACATAAAAAAGATTGGGTATTTTACTTCTTTCTTTCTGTTTGTGTGCTGGATATTCGTGCATCGCTAAGACAAAAATTTTACTCACTCTACCATCGCGAATCTTCTAGCCCGCAACAATATATATATATATATATATATATATATATATATATATATATATATATAACATTCTATATATATAACATTCTATATATTATAATATATATATAATATATATAATATTATAGATATTATAATATATCTGTGAAACAGAGAGGGAGGGGAGATGGACAGAGCCTGATCGAGCTAGGTCATGCACAGCGTCGGGAGTCGGACAAGGCAGCGGGGTCGACGTTGGCAGCGAGTCAGGCCGGCGGGTGTTAGGCGAAGGCCGGTTGCAGAGCTCTGTTTTATCCAGAGTAGGAAGTAGGGTCGGCGAGCTTGGTCTTGTCGAAGATGAAGGCGGAAGTCGGCGGGCTTCAGTGGAGTCAAGACTTCGGCGACGAAGAGCAACATTTGGCCGGCAGGTGCAAAGGAAGAGGCGGCGGCCAGTGTGCTCGATAGAGGGCGTCAGGCAGAAGACCAAGAGCAACGAAGGAGGCCGGTCAGAGGTCGTATGCAGCTCGGGTCTCATTCATCTGAGGTAAGCTTCCCAAAATCTCTTTTTTTTTTGTGCGTGAGAGTGTGAAAGGGAGGAGGCGTCATTTTTATGTCGAGAGAGGAGGTTGTGGGGCAGTTACTTGCGAACGTGGGAGGGAACGTGGGTCGACTGTGCAGGCGACAGTTAGATCGAGGGTATTTTTTTATTTTATAGTCAACAAATGTCCCCCAACAAATATGATATGCGCTTCGTAGCATATCATGTTTCTTGCAAGCTAGTTGACCCTACAGATCTCTAAAATTAGATTTTAGATGTCACGTAGAGGGTCTTTTAGATATCCCTAATTTATCTTCTTGATTTGTCAGGCATAGAACATATCTTCTATCTTAGCTTTGTGCTTTCATGGGCTTGATGAAGAATCTATATCGGTGACCTAAACTTTTTAGATTGATATTAGGTCAGTGGAAAATAGTCATCAATCCATGGCATGATGGACTTTAATGATAACAATATTCCCTTAGTTCAGCCTATAGCTTTATAAGAACTGTGGAATGGCTTCTTCGGTCTTGAGCTTTATGCTTTATCGAACATGCTAGCGAAGAGAAGCTCCTTCGATCTTAGCTTTGTACTTGACAGATTTATTGAAGGAAATGTCTCCAACTTGATAAAAATTTTAATTGTGGCTTGGTACCTTTGAGTTGATTGAGAATCTTCTCCTGAATTTTACCTCAATCCATTTGTTAGTTGAGAAAGTTTTTCAAATTTGAATTGCTTTGATTTGTTAAACTTGATAAATACTGAACTTGATAGTATTTGTCATCGGACTAACAAAACAGGTGCTTTCCTACTACGGCCTCTTATCATGACTTATTGAGTAGGTAAAGCTGTCAGTGACTCGGCCGTATATAGGCTTGTTGAGACTGAAATTATACCTGTTTGAGCATTGGACTTGTACTATAACAGCTCAAACTTGTCAAATTTGATTTGTTGAAGTTATCAGACTAAAAGTTTTTTTATTTGAACTTCAAGATTTTAGCAAATTCAAAGATGAATCTTCAACATTTATGATGATCATATATTTATTTGCTTGAAGGCACCATCTTCTGCCCTGTATTAATGTCCTGGTAGTTTCATGAATAATTTTTAAATATTTATTTGGGGGATGATATTAACCCAAATAAATATTTAAAATGCCCATTGTCTTAAAGGGAATTTTCAACTGTCATCAGATTTTTGACATTTTTAAACTTAAAAATGCCCCTATCTTGTAGGAGAATTTCTAAGACATCTTAGAAATATATTCTTCCTTTGTAAAGGAATGATCTTCAGTTTGCTTTCTTAAGAATGATATTTCTTCAGATATCTCCTATTGATTGGGGGCAAAGGTTGTCGACCTTCCATATCGATGAGTTGATAGGCTCCTCTCTGGTACACTTTCTCGATGACAAAAGGGCCTTCCTAATTTGGTTCAAATTTACCACCAATTCTTCGGTTTGAGATAATTGGTCTTCTCAGCACCATGACCAATTTTCTTTCTTGAAATGCTCGAGGGCGTGCCATATGATCGAAAGATTTTATCATTCTTGCTCGATAAATTTCTAAATTTTATTGAGCTTAGAGCCTGACTTCATCTAGCACATCAAGCTCTTTCATTCGTAGGCGAGCATTTTGTTCTTCCGTGAGGTCGTACTGAACAACTACCCGAAGTAACGGCAATTCAACTTCAAGAAGCAAAATGGCTTCAGCTTCAAACACTAACGCATAAGGAGTTACTTTTGTTGGTGTCTTGTATGTAGTACGATATGCCCATAATGCTTCTGTCATCTTAGTATGCCACTCCTTTTTATTTTTATTGAGGATTTTCTTAAGCAGCTTTACCAGCATTTTGTTGAAGTCTTCTGCTAATCCATTTGCTCTTATATTATAAATCGATGAATATCGCCAATCAATTTTATGTCACTCAATTAATTTATATATCTTAATACTTTTGAAAGCTAGACCATTATCTGAGATTATGCGGCATGGAACATCAAATCTGTAGACAACATTATGAGTAAATAAGTTGATCACGTGATTGGCGGTGACCTCTTTGAATGGAACTGCTTTAGCCCATTTAGAAAAATAATCTGTTGCAGCTAATATAAAACAGTGTCCAGCAGATGATGGTGGATCAATTGGCCCTATTACATCTGTCCCTAAGCATTCAAATGGCCAGGATGCTATAGTGAGATGTAAAGGGTTTGGAGGTTGATATATAATATTACCATGAATTTGACATTTATGACATATATCTGTATGATTGGTGCAATCCTTTACCATTGGTGGCCATTAATAACCCAATTCTTTTAACTTTAATGACCATTTTAGGACCCAATTGAAGTTGCATCCTGCTGGCTTGAATTTGGTGACCCCTCTACCTGCGGGAAACATAAAATTGCTGGCTCTAGTACTCGACGAGTATTGACACTAATTAGCACCGCCTCGTTATTCATGCTAGCCATTTCTTTAGCCAATTTTGCTAAAGAATCCGCTTTACTATTATGAGCTTGAGATACTTAGATTGATGTAATATTTTTAATTTGCTTCATGAGTTTGAGGACTCGTCTATAATAGTAAATCAACCCGACTCTGCCAATTTTATAGATACCCAATACTTGATTTATAATAAGTTGAGAATCGTCAAAAATTCTGAGGTTTTGAATTTCCATTGAAATAGCAATTTCGAGGCCTACTATTAAAGCTTCATATTCTGCTTCATTGTTGGTTCTAGGTTCAGTTAAACAAAAACGGAAATCTCATTATCCCTCCATTAGGTGCTATGAAGATAAGACTAACACCAGCTCGAGCTTTGGGGAGGTTCGGAGGTTGAGCAGGTTTAATTGATGATACACCGTCAAAGTATATTTCTTATATTTTTTATTCTTCTCCTTCTAAAACAAATAGGATTTGTTCATCAGGCAGATCATTATTGAGTGGCGAGTCTGCAGGAACAGGATATGCGGCAAGGAAATCTGCTAAGACTTGCCCTTTCACTATCTTTTATGGAACATATGTGATATCAAACTGTAGAAGTATTACTGCCCACCTAGCTTAGCGACCTGTCAACGCTGGTCTTATAATCAAGAACTTCAGCGGATCGATCTTTGATATCAATGTTATTTTATGAGATAACATGTAGTGGTGGAGCTTTTGGACAGCAAAATTCAACGCCAGACAGTACTTCTTAGTTGGAGAGTAACGTATTTCTGCTTCATTCAATCTTCGACTGATATAATATAGTGCATTTTATTTACCTTCTTCGTTGTGCTGAGCTAGCAATACTCCAAGGGACTCTTCTAATGCTACGGTGTATAGGATAAGAGGCTTCTCTAGAATTAGTGCCGCAAGGATGGACAGGCTTAATATGTATCTTTTGATACTATCAAAAGCTTTTTGACATTCATCATCCCATTTAAAATGAACATCTTTCTTCATTAGCTTTACAAATGGTTGACATCTGCCTGATAGGTTTGAGATAAACTGTCATATAAATACAAGTTATCCTTGTAAAGAATGAAGTTGTCGGAGACTTTTTGGAGGTGACATTTCTATAATTAACTTAATCTTGTTGGGATCAACCTCAATCCCTCTATGTCGTACAACGCGCCCAAGAAACTTTCCTGAGGAAACTCCAAAAGCACACTTGATTGAGTTCATTTTGAGATTGAATTCTCTGATTGTTTCAAATATAACTCTCAAATCTTCTAGGTGATCTTTTCGATCTTTACTTTTAACAACAAGATCATCCAAATACATTCAACCTTTTGGTGGATAAGCTCATCAAATATATGTGTCATAGCCCTTTGGTATGTAGCTCCAGCATTCTTCAAGTCAAAGGGCATAATTGTATAGCAGAATATACCGATAGGAGTCCTGAAAGATGTATGCTTTTCATCTTCAAGTGCCATTTTGATTTGATTATATCCTGACGATCCATCCATAAATAAGAATATATCATAATTGGATGTATTGTCAACCAGTAATTCTGATATTGAAAATAGAAAGTCATATTTTAAACACGCCTTATTGAGGTGTCGAAAGTCAATACAGATCTGAATCTTATCGTTCTTCTTCTTTATAGGGACGATGTTAGTAATCCAATCGGCATACTTTTCTTCTCGAATGAAACCTACTTCAAAGAGCTTTTTAGTTTCTGCAATCACTTGCTCTTCTATTTCTAGTCTCATTCGCCTTGGAGCTTGCTTAACAGGTACTGCACCTAGTTTGATGGCTAATTTGTAAACAGATATATAAGGGGATAAACCTGACATTTCATCATATATCCAAGCAAAACAGTCCTTAAATTCACAGAGTAACGCTTTCATCTTTTTAACTTTATTCTTGGAAAGAAGAGCACTAATAAAAGTCGAGCGGGAGTCCTCATCAGTCCCCAAGTTTATTTCCTTCAGTTCATCCATGGTAGCAGTCTGTCCACCATCTTCAAGTTCTTCTGGTGGAGGTTTAGCTTCCATATTTTGTTCTTCATTTGTATCTGTGTCTATAGTAGTCGAATATTTATCCTTTATCACATAGCATACATTTGGTTGAGTATGTTCTGCTGCCATAAATTCCAGGCCTTTTATATCACGACTACCCATCTTTGACAGTTCTTGATACCATATTCTTTGAAAGAAATATACCCGTCGCCAAGTAAACATATTATAAACTCCAGCTTTTTGTATCATTTGCTGAATTCTTTTGGGATAGTATCTGGGCATTTCTGTAGGAATTATCTCTGCATCTTAATTGTAATTTTCAAGCCCATCGATATTTTTTCTTGATACTCTCCAAATTTATAGAATAAGCTTTCCGGTTCGCTACTTTCGCGTATGGGAGGTACATAAAAGGTTTTAAGTTCTTCAACATTATGGACCTCAGAGGATACGATTTTTCTGAAATATTGTGGAGGGATCAAGGTAACTACAAAAGTATTTTTCTTTGAATTTTCTTTAATCGAAGGCTTGTAGGTTTCAAAGATGTCATCATCTTCCTCTGTGTCACTTCCCAAATGGAGTACAACTTTATTTGGTTTAGGCAATGTATTAGCCCTTTTAGGAAGATTTGGTGTCATACTCTTTCTTCCTGTCTGCTTTTTATCAACTTATTTGGGTTGTTTTGTACTCCTTGAGGTCGATACTTTAGCTTCAGAAGATTGTATCGGCTTTATTTCATTTGAAATAAAGTATTTTTCATCATCATAAATTTTAACCTCGTTGACTACGAAGAGTTGTATATCCCTATAGATCCGGAACTCTTCTCCATCCTTTAGATATTTCATGCATTGGTGCATAATTGATGGAACCAGATCATTCTCGTGGAGCCAAGGTCTACCCAAGAGTGCCTTGAATGAAGTGTCTACATCGATAATATGGAATTTGGCTTCTGTGCACAGCTCTCTGAATTTTAGGGGAAGAACAAATGACCCTATAATTTTTTGCCCTTTCTCGTTAAAGCCGTGTGTTATAAGTTTATCTGGCCCGAGATATTGAATATCTAAGGATAACGATCTAAGTGTGCACAAACTCATGTAATTTATTGATGACCCAGGGTCAATCAGGATTCTCTTTATTATGATGCCATCACTTTCTGATGAGATATACAAAGGATGATTATGTTTCATAGTCCCCATCATGAGGTCTTCTTCAGAGAACGTGACAACATGTTCATTTCTAGCATGAAGAACTTTGCTCAAATATTTTTCTGCGAAATATGTTTCATATCTCTCTAGATTCTTTAGAGCCTATATTAAAGTTTCTCGAAAATCTTTTGACATTAAGAGAGCTTCATAGATACTGAGCTGTGTTGGGATTTTTCTCAAATGAAAAATAATATTATATTCTATCCCTTTATTTGTATCACATTTCTTTTTATGTTCTTTAGGGATGATTTCTTTATTGATGACTATATCTTTTCACTTATCTTTGCTTGATAATCTCTTTTTTAGTGGTGGTGGCAAAATTTTACCACTTCTCAACTGTACTTGAGCCACTTCATTCAACTCAGTCTCATCTAATAAAATTTTTGTTATATGGTTAGAGTCTTCATTCAATTTTATACGCTCCATTTGAGAAGCAATTTATTGATCTAACTCATCATCACTTGGAAAATACAACTCTTCTTCTGAGTTATAATCTGTATGTAGCACCATCAGACATGACTCAGATGTCTTTTTATCAGTCATTTTTATAGGAGACATTGCTATATGACCCCTATCGTGATCTTTAACAGAATCTCTTTGGCATGCAGTCGATGTTACTGAGATGACTCGACATGTTTCTATATTGAACGATTTTTCATCTTCTTGTTCACCATCTTCCACTTCTGATTGGTCTATTTGAAGTTTAGATATAAAATCTACAAGTATTATAGGCCGTCTTAATGGTTGATGATAATCCTCCAAATTGTTGATGATCTTTTGAAGTGCAGTTCTCTTCTTTTTCTGTTTGTTGTGCTTATTTGGGTTATTAGACTTCTTGGAGGATGCATTGTAAAATCGCTTTGTATTAGAACGTCTCTATGTTGATGACCTGGAAGTGAATGCACCTGAATTTAGATTTTCTTTTAATTCAAGTATTGGTTCTATAGAGGATTTTCATTTTACACTAGGAACTCCTTCCAGTTGTTTGATCATCTTCTTTGTCTTCTTGGAGATTGCAGTCTGTCATTCTTCTTTTTTTAGCATCATTTTTTCCTTTATTTTGTCTCCTTCCTTCATTGAGGGTACATAAGAAGTCATAATCACATTTACAAACTCCTTTGGATGAATTAAAATGCTATTTGATAGCATAAATTCACCATCTCTATAATTCTTTTCAAGCCAGTCTTTGAAGACATAACAATCTTCGATAGGGTGACTGATAACTCGATGATATGGGCAAAAATTTGGATTATCTTTCTACTCAGCTTCTTCTAGTCTTTTACACTTTGGTAATTCAAGACCAACATTAAGTGCTTGCTTAAATAGCTTTGCCACACTTTTCCTTTTAAAAGAGTATTCTCTATTTTTTTTTTCTTTAAGGAATGTGATGCGATCACTATTTCGACTTTGAACGTTCTTCTCCATTACGAAAAGTCTGAGACCTATCGTTTCCTCCAAGTACTAATTTTGACTGGGGTTTAGGTTTGGCATACTACTTTCCTTTATCATCTTTAGGAGTAGATTATTTTTCTTTATCGATTCTTAAAGATGATGCAGAATATACTTTATCCCTTCTAGTATCCACAGCTTTATTTCTTCGGAGTCTATCTGAATGATATTCAAACTTAGACAGGTTTAACTTTTCAAACTTAGCTATTCTATCTAGTAGCTCTTGATAAGTGCTGATAGAGGCCATGCATAAAAATGGTAACATCTTATCATCGATGTTTCTCATTAGCAGTTGAATAGTGTGCTCCTCTTCTAGTTGTTGCTCGCATTTCATACTTATGTTACACTAACGAGTGATGTACTTTGATACTAACTCACCTTTTCTTTATTTCTCTAAGGCAAGGTTAGCAATAATAGTCTTTTTGGTGGCACTAGTGAATCTTTTCACGAACATATTCTCCAATTCTATAAATGTTTTAACAGAATCATTGGGAAGTTTTATATACCATTCAAAAACAGTTACAGTCAAACTACTAATGAATTGGCGGAAGAGTAGAGCATCAATGCCTTTAGTATTTTCACAAGTTACTTTAAACTGAGCTAAGTATTATTTAGGATTGTCGGTGTCATTAAAAGTGTTGAACTTAAGCACTAAATACCCTTTAGGGTAGGGCACCTGATCATACTCAGCTGAATACAGTCGACCCTTGCTTATAAACTTTTCTACATGTTCTGAGGCAATGACAGCTTTAATCTTTTCATTAATAATTGATTCTAGCTGTGGAGTTATCACCGGCTCATATGCACTTGTAACATTTTGGTGAGCTTGTAGATGAGCAAGTCGATCAGCCTCATTTCCTTCTTCATGGGTGGTTCGTATTCCAGACACCTGAGATATTGGGTCGGTTAGTAGATTTGTAGGAATACTACTCGATATCTACTGATTAATGAGCTGACCCGATGTATGATGATCAGTTGGTTGAGCCAATACATGATTAGTAATGATGTTCTTTTGTAGTAACTGTATCATCGCAGTCATCTATGTCATCATTTCTGTCATCTTATTGTTTAGATCTGATATCTCTTTATCTTTTTCTTTCATCTAGAGTTTCAAACGCCTTTGTGCTTGTGCTAATATCTCAGCAAGCACTTCTTCTTCATGGTCATCATTTCGTACACCGTCTGAGGGGACTTCTTCTTCTTCTGGCTGCTCGTGTTGAGCTTGATCTTTTTGAGAGGTTGTTATTTTAGAAGAAGTGGGCCCTGCTTCATTGCGTCGTCGGTAGCCACGTGTTTGATGTGGCTCATCACCATGCCCCACCATGTATACTACCTCAACCTCCATAGTGTCTTCATCTTCATCATCTTCTTGTACTCGAATTTCAGAGCGACTCTTCCAATAGATTTCTGGCTCTGCATGCGATACAGAAACTTCTTCAATTGGAGGAGTATGGTCAAAATTGACCTTCCGTAGAGATAGAGTTGACTTGCAATAGAATTTCTTAGAAGATTCTCTAAGGTGTCGACTATTGCAAATATTAATAGGAACCTTTTCCTTAGGTACCCATTGTTGACAATTTTTATTAAAGGCAGATCTCTGGGAGGCTGCACCAGCTGTCACGCCTATATTAGCTTTCTTCTGTGGTAATCTTCTTTCAGGAGGTCTCGGCCTCCAAATTTTTTTACCCTTCCACTGGGATCTTTTGTTAGCGGATTCCTGAACATGCGGTCCAGGTTTCACGCTCCAATATTCATCACGTGGAGCTGATCTTGATTTCTCTTGAGTTATCGCAGCAGCTGGTAACTCTCTTTGTGGGATCCTCCTGGCCTTGTTTGACAATGACCTTTGATATCAATTTTTTTAATCAGGCCATTTTCTTTTGCAACTTTTAAAACTCTGTGTACCATGGCGAATAGAGTTTCATGCTTCTTCGTCTGAGGAATAAGGGTTTGGGGTTACTGATCCCAAAATGACTGTTTCAACTCACCAGTAGGGCTATTCCTGTTCACCCATTTTAGATTTGCAAACTTGTTATGGGCGGGAACATTAACTTCTGGTTCCAAGGCTGGGAGTGTTGATGGATGCACCGGTAGTTGCTGTTGAGCTCATAATTTTGCATTCAACTTTCTCCTTTGCCTTCTTGTGAGCCTTCCTCTAAATGAGGAGGTTTCAACATCGTCCCTCATGGGTGCAGATAACTCGGTTGACAGAGTGGTGGCCCTGGTAGGTACCACAGATATTCTTCCTTCGGTTACGACCCTCTGTGGTTGGGGCCTTGGGTTGTGATAGCCTTTTAAAGACAGATGTCCTATTTTGTTGAACTACTTTACTAGTAGCAGTTTTAGCAGCTCGTGGCTGATGCACAGAATAAGCACATCATGCATGAATTTTAACAGAATTATGCCTCGCAGGATGGCCTTAAATAATTATGTCGTGTATAGGTACGACAACAGCCATTGCAGTAGCTGCAGAGAACTCTAAACTACCAAACCGAATGGTGGCTTCAGAGTCTCCGGTGTTGATGACAGCATTCGCTAGTTGAATGCTAGCGCCTCGTCCCAGTTGAACGGTAAAGGGAGTATTCTGTAGTTTCATTCTTCACAAAAGAAAGGTAAGGGTTAGTAGTCAAAAATTGATACATCACCCCACACTTTCAAAGTGCAGAGACTAGACATAATGAAACTATATATATATATATATATATATAAAATAAATTTTATTTGATTGCATTATTTCAAAACCCTAATTTTAATTAATTTATTAAAATTTTGATAATTTCATTGCTATTATAATTTATATATAACTAGCCAAAGATGGAAAGAGAAATCATCCCCAGTGGAGTTGCCAGAAATCAGAGGGCTCCGAAAATTTCAATTGATGCGCTCCCAGCCTCTCCGCGCCATTGGTCTCTTTTTTAGTTTGATTATGTGATGACGATGGAGAGTTTTAACGAGATTAGGTTCCAGGTGAATTTCAGAAGGTATATTAGGTTTTAAATAAGACACTACCCAGAGATTTCTCCCTCATTTTGTGAGGACTTTATGATCTGAGTTCTAGTTTCCTATAGGCGCAAGCCCCTATAGTTAATTACCCCTCCTGATAACAAGAAAGAACTTTCGATTAAGGCTAGTTATTAAAGAAATCGCATAGGTTATAAATCTAGCGTATAATAGCAACAATTTTAGGGTTTAAATTTGAGATATGAATTTTGTAATTTAAAATTTATCACCATAAACTTAAAACTAGTGGGGGAATGAAGACGAGCCCAAGCAAGATCCGATGGTTCCATCGTCTCGGGCTGTCATGTTCCCTGGTCTACTTAGTTAGAGGAGGTGGTCGACCCAACCTGACAGAAGATACTTTATCGGAATCCATGGGTTACTTCATCCAAGAATATCTTGTAGACCTGTGTTGGTGTTTATGTAAGGGGATATATCTGAATCCACCTTAGCTGATAGAGGGCTTTGTGCCTATCGAATATAACCTATGATTCATTGTTCAAGGATTTGAAGCCTTTAGGGAACATACGGACTTTAGCCGTGATCGTAATATAATGGTGCCATTTTACGGCAAAATCATCTGATCAGAAGGCACGTGCCACGTTCCTGCTGGCAAAAGACTATTTGAGGATGAACCCTAGCAATACACCCGACATGCATTCGCTCTTCGTAAGCTGAGGTTAATTTTGAATTTATCACCCCGACAAACGATTGTGGGAGGTGGATGGGTTTTAGTTTTAGGTTTTTAGGTGATGAATTTTATTTTAGGGATTTAGACTTTTGTTAGATTTGAGATTTGACCCTTCCAATTGAGATTTTCTGTCAACACGGCCATCATCAAGGTGACATTAAAGTCACTTGTATTTTTGTAGGATTTGGGAGGCATTTTGTATTTCAAGTCATGTTGACTCCAGTCCTTTCAATGAGGAGGATTAAATTTGAATATTTGACCCGCGCAACATTCTCGAATCGTTAGATTTGGAACTCATATATGACGATTGGAGCACATGCGTGTTTTGTTTAGTTTGCAAATAAACTATTATATTAATAAGCATTTAATCCTGCGCAGCATTCTTAGATATTGGTGTTTGTAACTTTAACACGTTGATCGGAGCGCATGCAAGGTGTGTTTAGTTTGAAAATAGAATGAGCATTAGCGAGCATTTGACCCTACGCAGTATTCTCGGACATTTGTATTTGTAACTTTAACATGCTTGTCGGAGCACATGCAAGGATGTATTTCAGTTTAAGGAATCATATCTAATACATAAGGGGTATTTTAAAATATTTAAATATGATCCATTTGAGCAAGTGATTTTATTTAGAAGATGCCCGAGATTTTTTTTAAGGGCCTACAAATGCCTTTTGTCCGCTTGTACTCATGTTGCGGATCTAGTGGCGTTAAAGTTTTCTAGATTTTAGTTATTGCATTTAGTTTGTTTTAACTCCCCTAATCGTCACTTAGCACAGCTCGTAGAGGGTGTTGGCTCAATCGGCACTACTAGATCGTGCTCGTAGAAGAAATATCTTGCTTTGTGTTCGTAGTTTGTTTTTACTACAGTAGTATGTTACTTTACTTGTTTCAACACTTTGCTCTACTAGCTTTCCAATATTTTGCTCTTACTAGTAAGAGTTATATTTACTCTTTCCAGCATTTAATTTCGTTTATAATTGTGCTGACTTTTATCTATTTGTTTGTAGGTACGTGATACTTGTAGCAGTTCAGGGAGTTGTTGTGTGAGCTGTCACTTGTTGGAAAGTAGTTTGAGTTGTTTAGTAGTTTGGAGAGCTATTCTATTAGAGAGCTATTTTGGAGAGTTGTTTGGAGGGTCGTAGCTTATACCTAGGTTGGAGTTTTAGTAGAAAATATTGATTTATGCATTTTATTATTTGATTTTTAAATTGCACTTTTAATTTGGTGAATTAATTAAATGAATTTAATTGAATTTAAGTTCTAATTGAAGTCCATTTGCTTAGTTCATTAATTGAATGTATTTTAAAATTAATTATATTAAATTAAATTTGTTCAGTTTGTTAATGTATTTTAAAATTATATATGTTAAATCTGATTTGCTCATTTAATCGGTTAAGGTTAATGCTATTTAAATCAACTAATTATTTGTTCAAATAATTATTTTAAAGGTTTTAATTCAATTAAATTTTAAGATTCCAATTTTAATGAAATTTTTTTTTTAATTCAAATCAGATTAATTAATTTGACCATTTAATTAATGTTAAAATTTTAATTATTTGGATCAAATTTTAAAACTATTTAAGTTTTGATTTGATTAAAATCAATTATTTCATTATAATTAATTAAATTATTTATTCAATTAGTTAGTTGATTTATTTAGGCTTTAGTTTAAAAGTTTTAATTGGATTTAAATTAGGTTTTAAATTAATTGTTAAATCATTTTAATTTATCAATTCAATTAATATCATGATTAATTTTAAATTAAAAATTTGTTTTCCAAAAATCGATATAAGTCCAAAATTTTCTAAGTCCAGAATTTTTTGAGAAAATTTTGGCAACCTCCCGGCGTCCCCTCCTCTCACGTGGAGGTAGGGGAGGGCACTTGCCCTTTTGGCTCGACTCGGCAAGAGAGAATCAACGGCGAGGAGATTGGGAGAGCGAATCGATCCCAATAAGAGTCTTCAACGATCCTTGTTGTGCGTGACATGTCGATTAAACTATTTAATTTAATTTTAATTAATTTTTAAAATATTTTTATTCCCCTTAAAAATCTGGTAGCCTTCCGGTGCCCCCTTCCCTCGCGGGGAGGTTGGGGAGGGCCCTTACCCTTTTGGCTCGACTCGGCCAGAGCGAATCAACGGCGAGGAGATTGGGAGAGTGATCGAGTCCATTAGTGTCTGCGCTCCCTCTGTCGGATCAGATCGACGACCGAGGGCTTCGGGGGACCGAATCAACCATGGGATTTCCTTCAAGTCTTCATACCTATTTACAAATCCCTTTTTTTCTCTCCATCTCTCTCTTTTATTTTATTACGTATAACATTATATTATATAATAATAATAATAAATTACTATTATTATTATATAATATTATGTAACATATATATAATATTATACATATATATTATATACATAACATTCTATATATTATAATATATATTATATATATAATATTATAGATATTATAATATATCTGTAAAACAGAGAGGGAGGGGAGACCGACAGAGCCCAATCGGGCTAGGTCATGCACGGCGTCGAGAGTCAGACAAGGCAGTGAGGTCGACGTCGGCGGCGAGTCAGGCCGGTGGGTGTCAGGCGAAGGCCGGTTGCAGAGCTCGGTTCTATCCAGAGTAGGAAGTAGGGTCGGCGAGCTTGGTCTTGTTGAAGACAGAGGCGGAAGTCGGGGGGCTTCAGTGGATTCAAGACTTCGGCAATGAAGAGCAAGATCTGGCCGGGGGTGCAGAGGAAGAGGCGGCGGCTAGTGTACTCGATAGAGGGCGTCGAGTCGAAAACCAAGAGTGACGAAGGAGGCCGGTCTAAGGTTATATGCGGCTCGGGTCTCGTTCGTCTGAGGTAAGCTTCCCGAAATCTCTTTTTTTTTATGCGTGAGAGTGCGAATGGGAGGAGGCGTCGTTTTTGTGTCGAGAGAGGAGGTTGTGAGACAGTTACTTGCGATCGTGGGAGGGAACGTGGGTTGGCTGTGCGGGCGATAGTTAGATCATGGGTGTTTTTTTTACTTTACGGTCAACAATCATGTGACATTTTTTCTGTATCAATAATAGTAAGTTATGCACGTATCACATCATATCATGTGAGTAAGAATAGTTAGGTGATATAATGCATGGCCGTCAACACCCATAGCTAGTCGGCACTCATATTCATATCAAATTTCACTTATAAGTCCCATTATATGTTGGGTTCACGTCACTAAATCATATTTAAAGAAAAATCCGTTGGCTCACCCTCCTGTGCAAGGTATCATATCTCTGTTATCCTGAATCATATAGTAGCCAACCTTTTTTGCATACATATATTTCACAACATATATAACATAATAAACATGTGATATTATACTCAATATTCAACTCATTGCATCAATTTAATGCATATAAAATATATATATGAATCATAACTAGTGGCATTCAAACGAAAAATCAGTATACTCATTTTTATATTTATATAGAGACAACAAATGAATTATAGTAAGCATGCATGTCATATACTAGTATTATGAAATTTTAATAATTATTTATTAAAATTTCATATTTATCAAAATTTATCAAATTTGAGCATTTTGACAAAAATATAAAAATTAATATATTCATATTCATATATGCAGTATGATTAAAAGTATAACATACTAAAAGTTACATAGTGATAGTTTGCCAGAAATCAATGCAGTTCCAAATGTGATCATCTAATTTACTATTTCTGAAGACTTCTATTCAAAACATCTGCAATAACATTAGCCTTCTGAGGTTGATGCTGAATATTAAGATCATTGTCTTTAATTAATTCTAACCACCTTCTCTGTCTCAAGTTCAGCTTCTTCTGAGTTAAAATATACTTTAAACTTTAATGATTTGTATATATTTCACATCTTACTCTATATAGATAGTGCCTCCAAATTTGAAATGCAAAAATGATTGATGTGAACTCCTAATCATGTGCATGATAATTTTTCTCATGCGGTTTGAATTGTATGGATGCATATGATATTACTTTACCATGCTGCTTTAGAACACATCCTAAGTCTTTCTATGATGCATCACTAAAAACTTAGAATCCTTTAGTACTAGATGGTATACTTAATATAGGTGCTAAAGCTAAACAATTCTTTAACTTAGGGAAACTATTTTCACATTCTTGTTGTCCACTCAAATGGTATTGTTTTCTGTCTTAGTTGAGTCAAAGGAACTGCAGTCTGAGAAAATCCATTTATAAATTTTCAATAATACCCTCTCATACCAAGAAAATTACGCACTTCTAATGCATTAGTAGGTCTTGCCCATATTCAGTAATAGCTTTCACCTTCTGTGGATCTACAGATATCTCTTCTCTACTTACTACATGCCCACAAATGAACAGTTTGCAAGCAAAATTCATATATTGAAATGTTAGCATACAAATTATTTGTCCAATGTCTCCAATATTAATCTCAAATGATTTGCATGATCTACTAATATATCATCGATCTAAATATGACTTAAACACTCGATTCATTAAGTCCATAAAAACTGTAGGTGTATTTGTCAAATCAAAAGGCATAACTAAAAATTCATAAAGATCATAACAAATGTTGAATTCTTTCTTAGCCACATATTCTATTACCTTTAATTGATAATATCTTGATCTTAAATCTGTTTTAGAGAATATAGATGCTCCTTCTAGTTGATCGAATAAATCATCGATTCTGAGCAAAGGATATTTATTCTCGATAGTCACCTAATTTAGTTCTTTATAATCAATACACATTCACATTGTATCATCATTATTTTTTACAAACAACACTGGTGCACCCTAAGGTGACACATTGGGTCTGATAAAGCCTTTATACACTAGCTCCTGCAATTTGACTTTTAACTCTTGTAACTATTTTGGTGCCATCCTATAAGGAGCTATAGAAGATGTACCAGGTAGCACTTCAATACAAAACTCCACTTCTCGATCAAGTGATAAATTTACTAATTCTTTAGAGAATATCAAGAAATTCATTTTCTATAGGAACTTCTTTTAATGAAAGTGAAGGTTTACTCTTGTTTATCACATGTGCAAGATATACATCTCTTCTTTCCTTTCATATCTTATCAATTTGTAAAGCTGGCACTATTGATGATAATAGCTCTCTAACATCATAAAAATAAATCTTTTTGCTTCCTAGTTGTAAAGTCACTCTCTTTTTGATACAATCAATATGAGCTCCATATTTACTCAGCCAATTCATTCCTAATATCACATCACATTTAGTTAATGATAATACTTTTAGTTCAGACTCCAACTTTCTAGCAGAAATCTCAATACTGCACAAACATGCATGACTAGCTATCATATGGTCTCCATTGGGCAATATAATAGTTAAATTGGCTTGTAAAATAACAGAAGACAAATCTAATAAAACAAAGAGTTTCTCAGCAATAAATGAATGACTAGCGTCAGAATTAAAGAGAATTCTACAAGGTTGATTAGAAATAAGAGTTGTACATGTCATCACATTAGATTCTTCTTTTGCGTCCTATTGAGTCAACTTATAAACTCTAGCCTTAATTGAAGCAATCATAATTGAAGTAGTATGTGCCATTTGACTGCCATTTGACATAGTCACTATAGCTCTTCCTCCACCTCTGTTTGTCGAACCTTTACTATATGCTTTAGATGGTGTAGTTCTTGTCTCCATGCCTATCTTGAATGCTTTGATCTCAACTCTAACTTTCCTTCAGACCTCTTTTAAGGGAAATTCACCATCTTATGTCCATAACGATCACATCTAAAACACTACCCAATAATCAAGCAATACTACCATGAGTGTCTCCTTCCACAGCTTGTGCACTCTGGTGTACTATTAATATTTATTATTTGACCCTTCTTGGGATCACCTAGAGCAAGCCTACTCTTCTTTCCATTGAAATCACCCTTGAACATCTCTCCACCAACTCTCTTTCTACTCAGGTCCCATCGATGCTGAGCTACTGATAGGTCATTCTCCACTAATCTTTCCCTCTCCACTAACTCTAAGAAATCTCTAATCCTTAATGGAACTAAGGGGTGCCTCAAATCATCTTTAATCCCTCTTAGAAAGCGATAACACTTTTTCTCAGTAGTACTAACTAATTGTGAGGCATACCTGGCCAAAGCAGTAAATTCAGCCTTATATTGCATAATAGACCTTCTCTCTTGCATCAACCTCTTAAAAGCTTTCTGCATATGTTGTCTGGCTGAGAGAAGAACAAACCACTCTCTGAAAGTACTCACAAACTCTTCCCAAGTGATTAGAGAATTCAACCTACCCTAAAAATTTTCTCTCTACTAGCCTAACCACCAACGCTCTGCTTCTCCCTCAAATACAAATACCGTCAGTGGTACCTTCCGATTTTCTAGGAGCTGCATTCCATCAAAAATCTTTTCCATCCTTAACAACCAATCCTCTACTATCTATGGCTCTAGTGCACCTTTAAAAAGAGGCGGCTTTAGTCTCTGAAACATTTACAGATGTTTATCTCCGTCTTCACTTTTACTACAAATCTGCCTACTCTGTGCATCACCCATTAACTGAGCTACTAAACTGACATCAAACCTACTGGAAAGGAAAAAAAACCAATTGGAAAAATCCGAAGGGATTTGGTATGCATAGCTCCTATTGGAAAGGAAAAGAAAAACCTTCCTTATGTGGTGCAAACCTTCCTCTCTCATTCCTCATATTTTTGTAAAGGTGTCACTAAGATTGCCTACAAATTAAGGCCTTTAATATGCTTTTCAGTTGAATATGGATCTTCCCTCTCCTTATTTCATGATCTTTAAGTTCATGGTAACTTTCCTTCAACTTCAAGATTCCGCATCACTCTCTGATTGTTTCACTAACGCCACTTGGTTGTTTAACTTGAATCCTTCTATAATGCAATAGACAAAACTATATACAATGGTACCATTAATCCAGGTGATGATGTGATCCTCTAAAATAATAAGCAGAAACCTTCATTTAAAGATCTTATTGACTTCCTTTACTCTCACTTGCCTGATATTAACTGGTTCAACTGGTTTAGAATAAACATTTTTTATTAAGATTTTCTATTTTTGGCTAGTTGGTTATTAAAGGAGGTCTTTAAATTATTGATGCTCTTACTAAACAGAATAGTTTGGTTGCAAATTTGTACTATGCAAGTTGGAGAATGAATCTCCCAATCATCTCTTCTTTAATTTCCCTTTATCATGTGAATTAATGAAGTTTTCTTTGTCTTTTGAGAACTTTTTCCTCCCCAAAATCCAATTTCTTGTGTATTATGTGATTGGTTCCATCCCTAAAAGTTGATAGTTTCTTACTATATATTTATCTGGTGTATAATATCGATAAGGGCAAAATGAAGGACCGTTGGCGATAGAATTTCCAATCTCTCGACTACTATTTGTACTATGAACCTTCGGGTGAAATGTAAAACTAATAGTTGGAATTATTTGGGAAGCTATCCTGATACTTTCAATATGCTATTCAACTTAGCTTTATTATTATGGCTATGGTAGCCTTTTTTTGTTATTTTTAATTTATTGTTATTCTAGATTGCTCTATCATTATGCCTCATATGTTGGTTGGGTTCTTTTTTGGTTGCCTTTTGTCTAAGGCTGCAAATGAACCGAGTCGAGTCGAGTATGTGCTTGTTCATATTTGAGCTTGTTTATTATTAGCTTGTTCAAGTTTTGTTCGAGCTCGATTCAAGTTTTTTTATTTGTGTTCAAGCTTCGTTCATTTAAAATAATAGATGTTCATGTTTGGATTATGTTTGGTTCATGTTCGATAAGATTGATTCGCTTATGCTTATCGAACTTTAAACAAACGAGCCTTATCGAGTCTACTAACAAGCAATCATCTAGAGCCTGTTCACGAACATATATAGGCGTGTTTTCAATCTACCAAATAAGCCCGTTCACGAACAAACAAGCTCATAAAATGATTCTTCTTATAAACAAATTTGTTCATGAACACTTTAAACAAAAAATATAGCAAACATGAATAAATACATCTTGTTTATGAACAAATTTATTATATTGAACTAGTGTAACATAAAAAATGTAATTAATTTTTATATAATAAAAATAATTTATTTTAACAAAACTAAAAATTATATGAAAATATATAAAATAAAGATTTAATCAAGTTTCCTAACGAGTTTGTTCATGAGTTTAATTGATATTGTTCATGAACATAAACCAGTCGAACACATAACTATTCATATTTGTTTATTTAACAGTCGATTATTTCAAAAATGGTTTAAACTTGTTTGATTACTTAAACAAATAATCATGAACGAGCTGTAATCGAGCCGAACCACGACTATCTTGTTGAACGTTCAGTTCATTTGTAGCCCTACTATTGTCTGTCAAATGTTCTCTTTGGTTTATGCTTATGGGTTTGTTCTGCTTGGTTTATGATTTTAGGTTATTTTATGCTATAGAATGGACGGAGTGGTAGATTGGTTCTATGGCTACTCTTGCTTTTGTGATGTGGCTTTCTTCTTCTCAGTTTGTTTCTTCTTTCACATACGAGGCTCCTTTTTGTGGTTATATTTTGGATGGGAATCTTCTCAATTCTTTCGATTTCTATGATTATTTATGCTACTTCTCTCTAGAATTTCTTATTCTTTATTTTGGCAAGTTGCCCGTTAAACGGGCGATTTGCTACAGTACGCTATTATTTTTTACATTTTTTTTTTATTTTTTAAATCAAATTTATTTTTTGGTATTGCAGTTCGACTATATATTTTTAAAAACTAATCACATATTTAAATTCTAAATATTTATAAATAAACCAACATTATTATTATTATTATTATTTTGAAAATTTCAACTAATAAAATGACATTTCATTTTTAAAAAATAATGAAAATTTATTAAAATAAAAAAACTTGAATTAATGATGTAAATTTGAGCAATGATTTTTAGTAAAAAATAAAACTGACACTCAAATTAATTTATATTTTAAAATAAAATTTTCTTTTTTTATATTTTCATGAGAAATAAACTATCAAATTAGGTGAGGCTATTTTGATTAAATTTAATTAATTTTTTTTCCTTTTAAAAATAAAAAAATAATAATAGTGTACTTGCTACAGTACTTTAAGAATTTTTTAAAAGAACCTTTTATAATTTTTTAATGCTGATTGGACAAATAAGTCGTCTATTAATATATTTTGATTGTTACAGGTGACTATACCTATTTTTAATTTTTTTTATGATGTATTTAATCACATAATTTAATTATTAATGATACTTAATTTAAAATTTTGCGCTGAAAATTTTGCCATATGTTAGATGCATGTCAAGCAAAGCCATGCGTCTTTTATATGTCTCACACAGGACATCTAGTTATTAGGATATGTCAGTGCATTATAGCAATCTAAATAGGAGTCCTTATTTTCTTTTAGTATTCATTTACCCTTTATAATTTTACCTTTGCGCCTATTTCTTTCAACCACTCCTGAGGTGACATGTCTAGGGCAATGCACTAAAGGTCATTTAAGTCAATATATATTTTATTCTTTTTATAGTCTTTCCTATAACTCTTAGATCTTTATAAATAAATTATAAAAAGGAGCATTTTGGGCATTTACATCTTGAGATCTTTTTACATATTTTGAATCTTTTTATAGCTTTTGACTGAATGAAATTTTGTGCCCTTAAACATTTCTCTCCAACTAAGCAACTCGGCACTCACTGCATTAGAAGACGGTCGCCTTGATTTCTCCCTTTTCCAGAGCGGGCATCCTTACTCAAGCACATCCAACTCAACTAAAAGATAACACCTACTCACGGGGCTTTTAGCTCATTTTGCCGTGGCCATTCTACCTAGATCTCTCTTTTCCCACAAACAACAACTCACTCTCCTCTCTTCAAAGGAGATCTAAGGCCTTTAACACAAGTTGTCTGCAACCTCAACCCACCATTCATAGGCATGGGCCCCTTCATCTCAACAGTCGTCTATTGACTCACCCAAGTGTACTTTACACACTAAACTCACCCCTGAATAAGATCATCAAAGGTCCTTTGACACTACCTCTTTTAATTACTCATGAGATGACACGTGTCTGGGGCACTCTACACTAAGAATCTTTTAAGTAAAATATTTTTTATTCTTTTTATATATTCTTTTCTGCTTGGATCCCTATAGATAAAGAATGAAAGAAAGCATTTAGGACATTTACATCCTGAGATCTTTTTACATGTTTTGAATCTTTATATTGTTTGATTGAATGAAAGTTTAGCCCTTGAACACTTCTTCATAGATTCTATCAAGTATAGTTTTCTCTCTATTTTCACACGGGTTACAAGTCATCTCTCACAAAATTTGCCCACTAGTATATATATATATATATAACGTAATGTTCTCATTTTTTTTGGGAAATTTAAGCCAATTAAGATAAACTTACACGCACATCATATACACAAGACTCAAACTCAAAACCTCTTAGTTAATAGCCTAATCTTTCAACCAACAAATCAAAATAAGCTGCGTATGTTCTCACTTCTCATACTAAAGAAAGATGAAATTAGGTACCTCATTTAAGATTATATTGCGTCTAATTTTTTTTAAATCAAGTGGACATAATAACACAAAAAATTGTATAATTGTTGAGGTAATGTAATATTAAAATAATATTCTAGGAGTTTCATCACACGTTTCTCCTGTGGGGAACTGCAAACACGCCAGCAGAGATATGTAGCATCAGCATAGGGAGGTGTTCCCTCCCATAATCTTATCCATAGTTGATCATTCTGGACCCAGTGAACATGTATGCTGTTGGACCGCACCTGAACGTTGCACTTCTAAGCTGCCTAATGCCAGAACCTCAGATGACAGTATGTGGGTCCCAGGTTCTTGTAGTAAAAGCAGGGGACAATGAAGGAATGCGCATGGTCTGACGTAGCATCTCTCATCCCACTCACTCTCAGTAGTCATCATTGATAAAGCACAATTAAAACAGTCATGAATGAGAAGACTTCTTAGCTATATGATCTTTATACAAATAGTTATTCTTAGCAATTAGTTAATATGTAGCAATATGGTGAGCTAATGGAGTAGGCTTAGTGTTTCAAGTGACTTAACGGACTGCTTCTTTGGCGCTGGTGATGGCACTGGCAGCAGCAAGTGCATGTACTTGCAATTTGGGCATGAAGGTGATGACCGGTAGAGCATGACAAGTAGGTGGCAGTTGAGGCAGACTATTGCGACCATGGCAGAGCCACCATTGCTGCAGCTGGTCTGCTTCTCTATGTTTTCTAGCGATAGAGAACTGTTCTTGTTGTTTTCACAGTCTGGAAGATTTGATATGTTTAGATCCAGGTCTAGCTTCTGCTCCTTAGGCTTCAGCAAACTCTTCTTTAGAGTTTTCCTATTGAGATAGTACATCCTCCCAGACTGCGAGAAAAATTAAGAGCTGGGTTTAAATTTTTAATTTAGTTAGCATATATATATATGAAAATTTTATTTTTAAATTCTCTGATGATTATGTGTATTATAAGCGTCTTGCCGTTTCTAAATTTTATATAAACCCTCTTACCTTTTATCATTCGAAATTCTAGTTCCACCACAATTATACATATGTATATATTTATAAAGCGGAGAGAGATAGAGAGAGGGAACGTACTTGGAGGTCTAGGCACTGCTCCCAGTCCAAGGGGAGGCGATTATTCAGCTGGAGATCTATGCAAGTTTGAGTGTTGGGCTGCATCCAGCTTGAAAGCTTCCTCTTCTTACGATTGTTTGCTTCAGATTCAGAAGAGGAAGTATTGGTGCTTTCGGGGAAGGAAGATAGCGATGGACCTAAAGATAGTTCCGGATGATCCATGATTTTCTAAGGAGAAAAGATCTTAGGAGTAATGCCAGTTGTAGACTTCTTCTTCTTCTTCTTCTCTTCTACTAAGGGCAACTTTCTCTTGAATTAATATCTCGATTATGCATGTAGTGTTGGGTGTGAGAGGAAGGTAGATAGAGAGAGAGAAGAGTTTGTGACTTACGGGAAGGGAGAGGAGGTTGAAGATCGAGAGACCTATCTAGCAGGTTTCCTTGATTAATAAAGCCAAGTATGAGGGGGTGTGGGCACTTAAATAGGGTTCTTAAATGTCATTTATCAAATACCAGTCATTAAAAGGTAGCAGAGTTGGCATTTAAGATGACAAGTAGGCTGTTCTTAAATGCTTTAAATCCTCTCCTCTCTCCTCAGCATCTTCGTTTCTCTTTAGCTACTTGCCAATATATTTAATGCTCTCACTAGTAATAGAAAAATATTTGCTGCTAATTTATAGTTTTAAAAAAAATCTTTTATGGATGAAAATATATGATATGTACATGCCA
This sequence comes from Dendrobium chrysotoxum, assembly GCA_019925795.1. Classification (NCBI taxonomy): domain Eukaryota; kingdom Viridiplantae; phylum Streptophyta; class Magnoliopsida; order Asparagales; family Orchidaceae; genus Dendrobium; species Dendrobium chrysotoxum. Next base: position 52,142,924 of record CM034306.1, on the reverse strand, counting down.
CATGCCATAATTTAATGCATGGAAACTTTTTTTGAGTTATGTTTTGGCCTCACCAATATTACTCTTTCCAATAAAATCTAAGTCACCTTTGTGTAATTCCATGGCACCTCTGCCTCTTCAAGGGTGCTTAATTAATTGATTTGCACTGAGACTCTGCCTGGTTAGAGCCATTCCAATTAAGCTGAAACTAGCCGTTGAGCTTGAAAATAGTGATCAAGGGCGTATTTGAGAAGTATCACTTTCTTAGTCTCTCCTCAAATCTTTCTTGACTATTTGATCCTCTCTCTCTCTCTCTCCCTCCCTCCCTCCCTCCCTCCCTCATGCACCACGTGACCATTATCATTCCACAACTACAACATTAACTTCCAAGAAGTTCTGAACTACTTCTTGTGGGTGGATATATTCATGGCCATTTCCTAACTATAGTTCTCATAAAGAAGAAGAAGAAGAAGAGAGAGAGAGAGAGAGAGAGAGAGAGAGTACTAAAATGAAGAGGTGGAGGAGCACAGCATCAGGCACCAGGACTGGGGTAGTAAATTGTGCGAAGCTTGAACTGCTGCAATTCTACCCACCGGCCATTTCCAACCACAGCAATAAAGTGTGGCGACTCTGTATTTGGCCGTTGGGACCTTAATCTATTTAATGTCTTTTATGTTTTTATCCATAACATTGATAATTCTCACCCAATCCTTTTGACATAATTGATTACTAATACCATACTAGAATTGGTTGACATTAAAGCTTGCATGACGTCTCATTAACTTGATATGCCATGTACTTCTTTTGTTATGAGTTCTTTTTTTTTTTTTCTTTTTTTTTTTGAGAAAAAATTAACTTTATATACAGAGAGAGAGAGAGAGAGAGAGAGAGAGAGAGAGAGAGAGAGAGGAATGAACCCCTGTAGTCTTATTTATAGCCCTAACATGGAGCCTGAAGTGGCTGCCCCTTCTATTGAAGATGTTATTCCTCATTGCACCTTTGACTGCCTGTCTTGCTATGGGAAGAAACAAAGCCATTACATTATAGCTAGCTTGATGTTATTAATGTTATTTATTTACTGTGTTGAATTAATGCACAATCTAATTGGTAGGAAGGAACTCTTTATAATTTGAAGCTTGGAATCTTCAGAATATTCATGGATGGAGTTTGTATTGATGTGAGATTCCCATTTTTCCATACATTATTTATTGAAGCATTGACTCTCACATGACAGATATTATAAGCACTCATTTCATGTCATATAGTCTCTATAAGGGATGCAAATGAATCGAGTCGAGCTCAAGTCAGGCCGAACTCAAGCTCGACTCGCGAGACAACCCCGTGCTCGAACTCTAGTCGAGCTCAAGTTCGGCTCATGCCACTGAAAACGAGCTTGTCGAGCGGCTTGATTCCATGGTTCCAGCTCCGATTTCGCGTCAGCGGCCAACCCCTTCGCCTTCCGCTTCAGCCTTTCGCATCCTCTCCCGCCCCCACGATTTAGCCTTCCATTGTTCTGATTTCGCATTCAAGCTGCTCGACGAGTTATAAAGCCAAGCATCCTGAGGATCTAACTCGAGCTTAATAATCCAACGAGCTCGAAATTTTGCTCGAGCTCAAGCTTGAAATTTGATAAGCTCAACTTGCAAGCTCGTTAATGAGTTGAGCTCGAGCTGACCTGATTCATTTGCACCACTAGTCTCTATGCATATTTCAAAGAACTTCAGAATAATGAGATTTATGATATATTATACTATTTAGATATTTATTGGAGTGCTTTAAGAAATGGTATGGTGTTTAAGGGGTTTTTTTCTCTCTTTGAAGCATTCTTTATAGTATTTTTATCTTCTCACACCGCAAAAACTAATATATTTTAGACGCAAAAATGATGATCAAGATTTGTGATATATAAACATTTAATTTTGTATAGAATGATGTTTCATCCATTTTCAAGATTTTTTTTTATAGAAATTTCGTCTTAACAAATTGTTTTCACACAGTTGCATCGAGATTCGAGCTTCAAGATTTGCCTCTGATCGAAGCTCCATTTTTATCAGATATGTGCGTGAATAAATGCATGACTATTGTAAGTAGTTAGTTTCTTGTGCATTTATTCAATTTTCTACTGAAATTTTTCTTCTACATTTGAACCAAGATAATAGAAGGCCAACAATCCTAGAGAAACAGGAGATTGGATCTTTAGCCACATAGATAAAATTAATGCTTTTGTTTGAGACGGTTTTCTTACTGCTTTTTAAAGCAGTTTTTTTTGTACTAGAAAGTTTTTTTAAGATGCAGTAAAAAAATCATCCAAAATGATAAAGCTTAGGCTTCATTTGAGACGGTTTTCTTACTGTTTTTTAAAGTTGTTTTCTAGTAAAAAAAATTTAATTTTTATACTGAAAAATTGCTTTAAGAAGCAATAAGAAAGCCATCCCAAATGAAGTCTTAAGTCAAAATTGTTATTTTAGGTTTTATTTGGGACGATTTTTTCACTGCTTCCTAAAACACTAAGTAGTGCAAAAATTAAAAATTTTGTACTGAAAAACTGCTTTAAAAAGCAGTAAGAAACTCATCCCAAACGAAGTATTAATGGACTTTTCTCAGTTAATTCAAACCGATTAAAGTTTCGTTCGGGATAATTTTCTCACTGAAATAATATTTTAGTATAAAATTTTTAATTAAAAAAAATTATACTAAAAAATTGCTAAAAAAATTGCTATATAAAATGAAGGTTTGAATTTGGTTGGATGGTTAAAGTTGCATCATGCTTCGCTCACCAAACCTCGAAGAAGTAAAAGGAACAGAACTCCATAACTCCAATGCCATGACTTTTATGATTTAAATAAGCCTAAATTTTAAAAACTGATATCATAAATAATTTAATATTTGCAATATATATAATATATTAAAAAAAAAATAAAAAAAGGGACAAGTAGCCTATTAAATGGGCAAAAGAAAAAAATTTATAACAAATATTCATAAAAGATAAAAATAAATCTTAAAATAACGGTGTGATCTATTCTTATTTATATAATATATTTTTCATAAAAATTTGTGATCTATACTTATTAAATTCTGATTTGAATTATCTTATCTAATTTAAAAAACAAATCCTTGAATTTCGATATATGTATGAACGTTTCTGAGAAATATAATAAATTAGAAAGTATTGATATGCATTACGTTATAATAAAAGAATTATATAATAAAATATAAAAAAACTAATATTTGAGACATGAAGTTATTTTCTTAGAGAATAAAAATAATTCTAATACATGTGATATGCCACCAAAAAATCATGTTAATTGGGCACGAATTTTCCGATATATTTGAATTGGAGATTTTTAAAATTAAATTTGGGATCATCTGAATTCTAATCTCAAAAAACTTATGGTCAATCTGAACATTTTGACAATTACAAGACATATTCAATATTACTAAAAATTGATCCTATTCGAGTCTAAATGGGCTCGAATCAAGGGCTTAAAACATATTTGAAAGTTTTAGAGTATTAATTAAGCAGTCAAATAATCTTCAAATCAAACATGCTTATAGTCAAATCGAGTGGCTTGATGAAATGAATATGACAAATCTAAGATCACTCAATTTTGACATTACTAAGACACTTAGATGCTAAATAAACGCTTCATGATCAAGGGAATCAATATGTACCGTATGATGGAGTATTTTAGATTCTCGTTCAAATTATCAAAATGTCATTTCAAAAGCATATAAATAGAGTCCTATTCTTAATACGAAGAGGGGGAAGCAGAGAGAAAATCAGGGAGAGCTCTCTTATATTTTCCAGCCATCATTCTCGACAACCATTTCCAGCCAACATTCTCGACAACCATCACCAGCTATTGCCGTCAACAATCACCGTTACCACTATCTGCAAAATACTGACAAGATTTAATCATGCTATTGGGTATAACTGTCCAGCTATGGACACCTGTTTTCTATAATCCCAAGAAAAAAAATCAAACCTGTTGTTGGGTATAAATTATCCCTCTATGGACATTTGATTATGTAATTTTTCTTAATGAAAGTCAAACATTTGTTTAACCTCCCCGTTTCCTCTTCTTCAACTATGAAGAAAAGAAGATTTGTGTATCACTTACTATATAATGGATTGTTCAATTGAGTCTTGCCCCATGATTCTTTTTTATCGGATTTTTCACGTAAAAAAAAAATTTATATTACTATGTTTATCTGTATATATTGAATTTTTATATAATGTTGAGATGTAAATGCACACGTTATTGACTCAAACTTTCTATCACGTAACAATATGTATATCTAAATTCAAGGGTATTTAAAAAAAGTTGATCAAATAATTCTAATCATAATTTAGTAAGACCAAATCAGTTATTTTTTAAATATATTTTAAGATAAATATACTATATAAATAATTAATTTTACACTCATTTAAAAGAAATTTAAAATTTTAATATTTATTTTTATCTTTTTAAGAGTATTTGTTTAAAAAAACACATCAGGATAATTTAAATTATCCGTTTAACGAACAACTTACTTGCCACATCAGGAGTATTTTGCCCGAGCAAGTCGCCTGTTAAAATGACGACTATAACTATTTTAAAATCTTCTTTTTAATACACATTTTTTAATAACTAAATAATCTATTACCAAACAATGACATCAAACAATAGGCCTAAAATATTAAGAGAGTGGATTAGGATTAAAAAGGAATAACTTAGATTTATTAAAGCTTCTCAATCCTTCAACCACTCATATATTCATTGATATAACCTATTTATGTCCATTTCGAATTCACTTAATAGGTAATGCACAGCATGCTAATAAAGACTATTTTTTTTAATGTCAAAATCAGCCTTATCCTATAAGAAACATTTTCGTTTTAAGAATAAAACCTCAAATCAAATATATATATATACAATGTGCATAAAACAAATTTAAAATAATAAAATAAAAATGAAATTAATTATAAATATTGTATTTATTTGAATCTTGAAAAATATCTGAATAAAAATATCAACATATTCATGAAGATAATCATATAAGCTACCAACATATCAATAATAAAACATATTTTGTTGAGCCATTGTAACATTACTCTTAACGCAGTTCATCTTGATCTATTTGTCGGGAGCTTTGACTACTAATCAAGAGGTATTGAGTGTGAAGCTTGTGTATGTAATATGTATTTGAGTTTATCTTGAAGACTCAAATTAAGCTGCTTGCATCATTCCTTAGTGTCTTTTAACCTACACTGCCACTAGATATTTTTTAACTTTATTTTTTAAAATATTGAGGGCTAAAACATTTAAACTTCATTTGGGGCAGTTTTCTTGCTAAATTTTTTAAAGAGCAGCAAAAAACTAATTGTCAAAAGCTGTTCCAAATAAAGCCTCAATCTCAAAAGTTGATAATAACTTTCAAAACTTTTTATTGATTTAGCATTCAGCTCTGTTACTATTCAACTACAGCAATGAATAAGATTTAGCAAGCAAAACAAAATCATAACCAACAAGAATAGAAGTTGAAGACTGTGAGCAGCTACAATAAACATTCTGGGAAGAAGATAAAGTGTAGAAGAAGCTTTCCTTTACCTAATGGCCATTTCATTGTAATTCTTAGTGTCTATTACATTTACTGTTGACTATATATATAATATGAAAAGGTTTTCTACATGTGTAAGTTAGCATAAAGTGGAGTGGTGCTTTACACGTGTATGGTATAGATTAATTATGTTGTTTTAAACCAACAATTGTTGATTCCATGCTGTAGAGATTTGCTGCTCCACTCCTGAATTTGCAGGCGCTATTATTATCCCCTTGCAAATTGATGGTGCTGGCTGGACTGTCAGTTTGAGTTGGAGATGCTGGAAGAGCATAGTAGAGATGGATTTTGTGAAAATGTCGGCTATCTTATCGTGAGAGCTGACCGGAAGTACTCTGATCGTTTTGGAGTTGATGTGATTGCTGATGAAATGGTGGTCGATTTCGATGTGCTTCGTTCTTACGTGGAAGACAGGATTGTTAACTGGTGCGATCACTGAGATGTTATCGTAGTGGATGTCGGTGGGTTTGGGTAACAAAATTTTGAAATCCTGTAATAACCTGTGAAGTCAAACGACGTCTATCGTGGCAGTTGTGAGTGCCCCTTATTCAGCTTCAGTGGACGATCGGGCAACGGTTTGCTGCTTCTTGACTTGCCATGAGATGAGATTTGGACCAAGGAATGTGCAATGGCCTAAGATAGATCTTCTGGTGAGCGGATCAGTTGCCTAGTCGACATCACAGTAGGATGTTAGAGAGAAAGGGCCTCGCTGAAGGCAGAGGCCGAAGTTGTGCGTTCCTTTAGGGTAGCGAAGGAGACATTTGAGCAGCTGAACGTGTTCGGCGAGGGGTGATGCATATGTTGGCTCAATAGATTGATTGAAAAAGGATATATCTGGCCTTTTGATGGTCAAATCTTGAAGTGAGCCAATTAGTTGGTGATATAGGGAGGATTCTAAGTGGTGATGATGACATTGGATAATTGATATGGTTTGGTTGGTGGGATGTGGAGAGGGGATTGCAGTTTAGCATTCTTGCTTTGTTGAGAATGGAAATGGCGTTAGGTAGATTGGGATAGAAAATGATGTGTAGGATTGGTTGTAATCTAAATGTCAAGGAAGTTAAATGGTGGACCCAAATTTTTGATGGAAAATGTGGTACTTAGCTCGTGGATGAGTTGGGTTATGGCGGTGTTGTTAGAGGTAATAAGGATGTCATTGACATAGATGATGAGGTATATTTGTGTGTTGTTGGCATTGTAGATTAGAAGTGATGGGCCTGCTTTGCTTTGGTGAAAGCCAGAGGATGAAAGATAGGTGGACAAGGTTGATTGTTTGAGTTCGTAGATGGATTTTTGAAAGAGACAGACATGGTTGGAAAATTGCTTGTCTTGGAAGCCACTTGGTTGTTCCATGTAGATGGTGTCATTTAGTGTGCCGTGTAAGAAGGCATTTGCAATGTCAAGTTGTTGAATTGACCATCGCTTGTTAAGAGCTATTGCGAGTAGGATTCAGATGGAGGGTATTTTGGCTACAGGACTGAATGTTTCGAGGTAGTCAAGACCATATTCTTGACGATGGACTTGAGAGACTAATCTGGCTTTGTGTCTAGCTATGGTGCCATTGGCATGAATTTTGTTCGGCAGGTCCACCTACAACCCAAAATGTTTTGATTAGAGGGAGGAGGAACGAGTTTCCAAGTCCTTGTTGTTGTAGAGCGAGGAAGTCTTAAGCCATTGCCTTACGCCAATGAGAATGTTTGTTTGCTTCGTGGAAAGATGTAGGATCTAGAGTTGGGAAGATGTGGTGACTGAGAATTTGTTTAGGTTTGAGTGAACCCATTTGGGATCGAGTTATCATTGGATGACAGGTTGATAAGGTGGGTGGAGGTTGAGTGATGTTGCCTGTTTCAGTGGTTTATGGAGTATTAAGTTCGCTTGTTTGAGGCTCAGAGTTGAGTTGAGGATTGGTTTGGAGTGTTTTGGTGCTAGTGAGGGTATTATCAAGTGGCGGAATGTGAGATGCGGGTAGTAGTAGGTTGGGTTGCTGAGTGGTTGGTGGATGGGTTGGGTGGGTGGTGAGGATTGAGTAGAGTATGGAAAAAGTGTTTCGTCGAAGCGAACATGCCTTGAGATAATGAGTTTCCCAATAGAAGGATTCATGCATTTATAGCCTTTGTGTTTATCTGAATAACCAAGAAATATACACATTGGCACACGAGGTTCTAGTTTGTGGCAGTTGGAAGCCACGGGTGGCAGGCACGAACGAAGCTTTTAAGGTGAGAATAGGTGGGTTTTTGTTTGAAGAGGAGTTGTAAGGGAGATTTATTGTTGGTAGTCATGGATGGCATGCAGTTTATGAGGTAAGTGGCGATGAGGAGGGCTTCGATCTAGAATTTGAATGGAAGAGAGGCGATGCGAAGGAGGATTCTTGTAGTTTCAATTAGGTGACGATGCATGCGTTCTGCAAGCCCATTTTGTTCGGGAGTGTATGGACAACTGATTTGGTGGTGGATGCCATGAGCGTGTAGAAATGTTTGAAAATTGTGGTTTGTATATTATGTGCCACCATGCGTTTGGAGCCTTTTTATTTTAACTTGAGGTTGGTTGTCAGTTAAGAGTTTAAAGTTTTTGAAGTGATGAAGATCTTCTGTTTTGGATTGCATTGGAGCGACCCAAGTGAACCGAGAGTATGCATCCACAAAAATAAGATAATAGACAATGCCTTGTACTGAAGGTAAGGGAGATAACCCCTAAACATCTGAGTGTATTAGTTCTAAGGGTTGATATATATGATTGATAGATTTAGGAAATAGAAATTTGTGGCTCTTAGCGGCCATACAAGCAAAACATAAAACATAAGATGCAGAAAGATTTAAATATTTGTTGGTCTTGGAGATGGTGGTAGTTGTTTGTGGGTGTGGATGACCGAGTTGATTCCATCGGAGCTTGGAGTTGTTGGAGGCTAACAGGGTTGTGGTGGTGGATGATTGGCGCATGGGGTTGAGTCCGTTAAGACATGGTTCTTGGAGGAGATGGCGATTTGTTTCAGGTTCTTTAGTTTGAAGCCAGACGGGGTGAAAAAAATGGACAGATTGTTGCCATTGATAAGGTTAGAGATGGAGAGAAGATTATGTGATACAGAGGGAAAATGTAGAAGCGAAGGTAAGAGGATCTTACGTGTTGGTGCTGGTAGGATGCCTGATGCAACCTAAAATCCTAAACCTTTTAAGAGAACACTTAGGCACGCAATTAAAAAATCACTTCCTTTCAATAACACAAAAACAAATAGAAATTGAGTTGGTAGAAACAAACGTTAGAAACTGATTAGGAAATCACATAAGAAAGAAAGATTCAAAGCACTTAAACAATAATAACCCTAAGAATAACAACGAATGGTCACCTCACATGCAATACATAAAACTAGAGAAATGTGCTCAAAGGAAAGATCTAACCAGTAATCCACCACTAAAACTTGATCAGGCACAAGGTAACAACACTGCCTCACAACTCACAAAGTTTAGAGAAGAAAGATACAAGTGGAAAGGAAACCATGGAGGGAATTAGTAGAAAGAAGATCGAGAGAAAATAATAAGTAAAAAGAAGAAGACTAGCTTGCAAGCCACGAAGGAACCCTCAGGTTGAAAATTTTCATCAAAAAACTCCCTTTTACAATAGAGAATCATCCACTTTATATAGGGAAGGAGGGGAAAGAGCATTTAATTGTTCAATTAAATGAGCCAACAAAAGCAATCCAAATCAGCTCTCAAAAGAGAAGCCAAAGCATCAAGCATAGGAATCAACAAAAGGGGAAAATGGGCCGAGCCTAATAAGGAAAAAAATATCCCACAACTAAATACCCAACCAGCCAACAAGGAGCAAGGAAGCTAGATCAAACACAAATGAAAAGTCAATGGTATGAACCAACCCGAGAGCACCGAACCCAGCATGATCCTTGGTTGTTTTCCATCATAAGATAATACAAAAATAAAATACATAGCGTCCAAGAATATGAAAAATTAAAAATACATAAATAAATTCTTGACTACATCAATGCCATGGCTAGAATGAGAGATTGGAAGAGTGTTTCCATTGCCAACAGTGATGCGGTCTATCCCACGGTATGGTTTGGGTTCGATTATGTTGTCGAGGTGAGGTGTGAGGTGGATGATCCCAAATCTAAGTACCAGTCAGAGTTGTCGGGGTCATTGTACGCTGTGAGCATATAGGGAGTTGGGGTGATATAGTTAGGGTTCATCCGATGCCAACAAGTGGGCGCGATGTGTCCTCATTTGTCGTAGATTTGACAGATGATCGGAGATGAGGTTTGGCGCTTTGGTTATTGTTGATTGCTCGAGCGTTGTGCAGGGGGTTGTTTCTGACCTCTGCCTCTATATCCTTGTCCTCGATAGGTGTAGAGAGCTGATTGAGAATCCAGTTGCGGATTGTACCTTGACAATTCCGCAAAGAGGTTGATTTCCTCACTGATTAGTAGGGAGTAGAAGTCTTCAAGACTTAAAGGAATGAGTTTTGTTCAAATGGAGGTTTTGAAGGCTTGATATTGCTGTGGCAGCCCGTTTAGGGTGTATAAATTAATATCCTCGGTGTCAGACAAAAGATCCGGAGGCAACAATGCTGTCGACAAACATTTTAATCTCTGTAAGATACTGGGACATATATATGTTGGACATGGAGATTTTGTGCAATTGATTTTTGAAATGTATGACTCTTGATCTGTTAGAAGCTTGTAGCCGACGCTTGATAGTGAGCCAAATATCACGACTGGACTCAAGGTGAAGAATGTATGGAAGAATGAAAGCCGTGATAGTGGAACAAAGGGCGACTGCGAGGTTATGGTCTATGAGTAATCAATGATTGCATGCTTGGTTGGTTTCGGAGAGACCAGAGGCACCAATGTGAAGAAGAGTGGGTGATGTCAGCGTGTCATCCAGATAGGAGGCGAAGCCGTTCGCCCGGAAGAGCATGAGGATCTGGGAGTGCCATGTCAAGTAGTTGCCATTGGAGAGGGGAGTGGGAACAATGTGCTTAATGTTAGAGATAACGAATTTGAGGGAAGAGGGTATTTCGTGTTCGGTGGGGGTGAGTTCAGGAGCTGGAGTATTAATGTGAGAGGTGGCCGAGTGCTCAATGTGCGAGGGTAGCCGTTAGGCTAAAAAGAGCTCTGATACCATGAAGACAAAGTACAGCCTGAGTAAAGGCTATGAGCAGCTACAATGAACATTCTAGGAAGAAGATAAAGTGTAGAAGAAGCTTTCCTTTACCCAATGGTCATTTCATTAAAATTCTTAGTGTCTATTATATTTAGAGTTGACTGTATATATAATATGAAAAGGATGTATATATTAAGTTAGCATAAAGTGCAGTGGTGCTTTAGATGTGTGTGATATAGATTAATTACACTATTTTAAACCAACAATTGTTGATTCCCTGCTGTAGAGATTTGCTGCTCCACTCCTGAATTTGTAGGCGCTGTTATTAGAAGTCATCCTGCACTGTGGGCTCCGAAAATTCGGCCCCGGCCTCCGCCCGCTTTTGTGCTTTTTGAGGGGGGAGTTTTAACGAGCTAAGTTCCAGGGTAAATTTTGGAAGGCAGATGAGATAGTAGATAAGACACTACCCAGAGATTTCGCCCTCATTTTGTGAGGACTTTATGATCTGAGTTCTGGTTTCCTATAGGCGCAAGCCCCTATAGTTAATTACCCCTCTCGGTAACGTGAGAGAACTTTCGATTAAGGCTAGTCGTCGATCAGATACATAAAGATACGTGAGTCTGGCATATAGTAGCAGCAATGGGTTTGGGTGTAGGAAGTGTTGGAGAATTTGATATTTAAAATAGAAATTTCACCATCTTGCACTTAAAGCGGATGGTGGGGGAATGGATGATAGACCCGATCAAGATCCCATGGTTCCGTCATCCCGGGCCATCGTGTTCCCTGGTCTACTTAGTCAGAGGAGGTAGTCGACCCAACCTGATAGAAGGATCCTTGTCGGCAGCCATGGGTTGCTTCGTCCAAGGGTACCTTGTAGACCTTGGGGGAATATTTGTCTAAGGGGACAAATTTGAATCCACATTAGCTAACAGAGGGCTTTGTGCCCTATCGATCATATCCTATTGATTCATATCTCAAGAATTTGATGCCATTGGGGAGCATACGGGCTCTGGCCATAACCATAATATAATGGTGTCATTTGGCGGCAACCACCTGGTTCAGAGGGCCCCGAGTCATAACCGTTTATCCTGCAATGCCATTTGGCGGCGAAACTGCCGGTTAGAGGACTCGTACCACGTCCTTGCTGGCAAGAGATTGTTTGAGAATGGATCCTAGTGATATTTTCGACTAGGCATTAGCTCTATGTGAGCTGAAGTATATTTTGATTTGTCCACCTCGACAAACTATTGCGGAGGATGGATGTATTTTACTTTAAGCGGTTTGATAGTTGGATTTCAATTTTTTATATTTTGGATTTTTTTGGGATTTTAGAATTTTTTGGAGATTTTGGATTTTACGGAAAATTTGGGATGTTGTGAGGCATTTTTGGATTATTTAAAATGAATCCCTCCGGTTGATACTTTCATTCAACATGGCCATCATCGGGGTGGCTGGGATTATTTATATTTTATTGATTGGACCCTGTCGACTCTACAGGGACGTCGATAGAGGATCGGGCTTCGTAGGCTTTAGACCTTTGTTGGTGAATTCTCTTGATTATAGGCCTTGAAGGCCTAATATGAATGTAAAATAAATATCCCGGTCGATCTCGCGACCGCATATTTATTTAATAGTTCGAGCCGTGTCAACTCCTATTTACCTGAATAGAAGGATCGGGCTCGAACTTGAATTCACTCGTTGACCCGCGCAGCATCCCTAGACGTCATGTGTGTACCAATAACACACTTGCCGGAGCCCATGCGGGTGTTTGGGGGCATTTCATAGTTATTTATTGAACCTTGTCTACTCCTATATGCTTGCATAGGAGGATCGGGTTCAAATTTATTGACCCGCGTAGCATCCCTAGACGTCACGTGCATTCTTACTACACGCTCGCCGGGGCCCATGCGGGTTTAAGATTATATTTTTCCCTTTTAGTGTACCTATGTGTATACAAATTAAAGTGCACATGTGTGGGGGTATTCTTGGAATATTTGCACACGCCTTCTGTCCGCTTGCATGAAAGTTGCGGATCCGGTGGCGTGGCGCTGGGATTTCATATGGGGATTTGTCCGCCTTCTGTCTGCTCGCATGGATGTTGCAGATCCGGTGGCGTGGCGCTGGGGTTTCATTTGGAGATTTGTACGCCTTCTGTCTGCTTGCATGGATGTTGCAGATCTGGTGGCGTTATATGATCTCCCCCATTGCTGTTTGTAGGCAGGTAGATGTTTTCATTCATGGATTGGAATTGACTTCAGGATACTGCATTTACTGAAGTCTTTTTGCATCTACCCATAGATGGCATATTGAACATACATCCATATTTGTAGAGAGACTGTATGTATAGAAATCTATATGTATTGCAGATCTTTCATGCATTTTGCTTGTAGGCAATATATTTGATGTATCACTGATCTCCTACAGCAACTCGTAGGAGCTTTTATCTATTGCCAATTGATCACCATTTAACTTCCAAAAGAAGTTGTATATTCATTTGTGGATTAGTACTGGTCGTTAGATGAATGACGTTCATCGATGATTCTGTTCCGTTGGTTGATTGATAAGTGGTTGCACTTGTCATTGGCTTCTTTATGTACGCTTGGGTTCAAGTCCAGCTTGACATGCAAGTTCATGTTCTAGTTCAAAGTCTTCTGAAATCTTTAGAAATTCAAACCTCTTGTAGTTCAATTGAGTTCAGGTTCTAAGTTATCTTATTCAAGTCCTCTGATGTCCTCTTATGTTCAGGTATAGCTGGTTGCCATTTGATAGTCGTTGATCATAAACAAGCCATTAACGCATATCAATCATCGTTACTCGTTGGTAAGGCTGTTGCATGTTCATCACTAACCCTCTCATGCATACTGGTTAGTGAGTTAGTATATTCCTTGCACATTGATTTCCATGATATTATAGTGAGCTATGGCCTACATTTGACATTGGAAGGGGTGTCATAGTGTTCCTCATTCATCAAACTTATCAAATGGTCGTACTCATAGGATAGTTGGTATTTGTCGGTGCTGACGTTTCTAATCAGGCATGATAGTTCTCCAACATTCATAGGGCGTTTTAGCTTGTTGGTTGAAGATAAGTCATTGATTTCCTTCCTTTGCTTGTATATTGATCTCGACTGCAGGGAATTGTTGCATCAATTGTGTATTCTTTATAACTGAGTGAATGTATCAAATCACTAGTCTTCCTCACTTGCAAGGTGTCAATACAACAACTTGTATGTTAACTTATGTTGATTGTGAGAGTGTTACTCTTCAATATTCATCATAAGTCATTTATATATACTCGTGTCATAGCTTCCATCAGGATCTCCTTGCCTACGTTTGCAGGGTGGATTAAATGCTATTATAAGTCCTGTTCTTCATCTTCAAGACAAACACTTGTATCATAGATTCCTTTTCCTTGCTCATAGCTTGATTGACATGAGCACTATGAGTTCCACCTCATTCATTTATTAGTTTGAAGTTCAACTCCACATAGTCAACTTGTATATTCGTTTCAAGTTCAAGTTTATGTTATAAATCATGTTTGGGTTCATGTCCACTGCACTTGGCTTATTTGAATTTGAATTCACTTAAAACATGTTCAAGTAAAGTCCTCATTTCAATTCAATATGGTTCAACCCAAGTTCGATGTTCTCTGCGATCCAGTTCGAGTTCAAGTTCTAACTCAAGTCTTTTCCAACTCATTTGGGTCCAAGCTCATTCAATTTTAGATCCACTGTTATTCGTTTAAATTTCCTTATGATTCATCCAAATTTGAGTTCAATATTTATCAAATTCAATTAGCGTTATTTTTCATTTGTCCAAAATCAAGTCCTTGTTTGCCCAAATCTTGTTCAAGTTAGGTCCACAGTTCACTGAAAAATTCGGCACCCTCCCAGCGCCTCCCCCGTTTAGGGGAAAAACCAAGAGGCTGTCTTCCCCTCCACGCGACGTGCGCGCTTCAGGTAGATGTCCGTAGACACCACGGTAGCAAATTTTTCTTCAAATCCCCGCCCGCTACATGAGCGTTTAGGGGTCTTGGGCACCTGTTGCAAAGAAAGCAGGAGGATTTCCCCACGTATGGGTACTTAATTTTGTTCCCCCTTCACGCTACATGAGCGGTCCGGAGATTACCCGTCTCGTCGCGGGCGCCGCATCGGTTTCCCACCCTACTACGCTACGTGAGCGCGTAGGGGGTTTGCCGGTCCGTCGCAAGCGTCGAGAGCGGGGTTTAAGGTGATTGCCCGCTTCGTCGTAGGCGTCGCGCTAGCTTTCCTCCCCACTACGCTACGTGAGCGCGTGGGGGGTTTGCCAGCTCGCCGCCAACGATGAGAACAGGAATCTAGGTTTAGGAATTATACATTTGCGTGTCCACGACGGAGTTGGCATGTAGATCGAGGCAAGGGAAGAGAGGAACCTCTCCTTGCATTTTTGTATTTTATAAATTGGACCCTGTCGGCTCTGGCCATAACCATAATATAATGGTGTCATTTGGCGGCAACCACCTGGTTCAGAGGGCCCCGAGTCATAACCGTTTATCCTGCAATGCCATTTGGCGGCGAAACTGCCGGTTAGAGGACTCGTACCACGTCCTTGCTGGCAAGAGATTGTTTGAGAATGGATCCTAGTGATATTTTCGACTAGGCATTAGCTCTATGTGAGCTGAAGTATATTTTGATTTGTCCACCTCGACAAACTATTGCGGAGGATGGATGGATTTTACTTTAAGCGGTTTGATAGTTGGATTTCAATTTTTTATATTTTGGATTTTTTTGGGATTTTAGAATTTTTTGGAGATTTTGGATTTTACGGAAAATTTGGGATGTTGTGAGGCATTTTTGGATTATTTAAAATGAATCCCTCCGGTTGATACTTTCATTCAACACGGCCATCATCGGGGTGGCTGGGATTATTTGTATTTTATAAATTGGACCCTGTCGACTCTACCGGGACGTCGATAGAGGATCGGGCTTCGTAGGCTTTAGACCTTTGTTGGTGAATTCTCTTGATTATACGCCTTGAAGGTCTAATATGAATGTAAAATAAATATCCCGGTCAATCTCGCGACCGCATATTTATTTAATAGTTCGAGCCGTGTCAACTCCTATTTACCTGAATAGAAGGATCGGGCTCGAACTTGAATTCACTCGTTGACTCGCGCAGCATCCCTAGACGTCATATGTGTACCAATAACACACTTGCCGGAGCCCATGCGGGTGTTTGAGGGCATTTCATAGTTATTTATTGAACCTTCTCTACTCCTATCTGCTTGCATAGGAGGATCGGGTTCAAATTTATTGACCCGCGTAGCATCCCTAGACGTCACGTGCATTCTTACTACACGCTCGCCGGGGCCCATGCGAGTTTAAGATTATATTTTCCCCTTTTAGTGTACCTATGTGTATACAAATTAAAGTGCACATGTGCGGGGGTATTCTTAGAATATTTGCACACGTCTTCTGTCCACTTGCATGAAAGTTGCGGATCCGGTGGCGTGGCGCTGGGATTTCATCTGGGGATTTGTACGCCTTCTGTTTGCTCGCATGGATGTTGCAGGTCCGGTGGCGTGGCGCTGGGGTTTCATTTGGAGATTTGTACGCCTTCTGTCTGCTTGCATGGATGTTGCAGATCCGGTGGCGTTATATGATCTCCCCCATTGCTGTTTGTAGGCAGGTAGATGTTTTCATTCATGGATTGGAATTGACTTCAGGATACTGCATTTACTGAAGTCTTTTTGCATCTACCCATAGATGGCATATTGAACATACATCCATATTTGTAGAGAGACTGTATGTATAGAAATCTATATGTATTGCAGATCTTTCATGCATTTTGCTTGTAGGCAATATATTTGATGTATCACTGATCTCCTACAGCAACTCGTAGGAGCTTTTATCTTTTGCCAATTGATCACCATTTGACTTCCAAAAGAAGTTGTATATTCATTTGTGGATTAGTACTGGTCGTTAGATGAATGACGTTCATCGATGATTCTGTTCCGTTGGTTGATTGATAAGTGGTTGCACTTGTCATTGGCTTCTTTATGTACGCTTGGGTTCAAGTCCAGCTTGACATGCAAGTTCATGTTCTAGTTCAAAGTCTTCTGAAATCTTTGGAAATTCAAACCTCTTGTAGTTCAATTGAGTTCAGGTTCTAAGTTATCTTATTCAAGTCCTCTGATGTCCTCTTATGTTCAGGTATAGCTGGTTGCCATTTGATAGTCGTTGATCATAAACAAGCCATTAACGCATATCAATCATCGTTACTCGTTGGTAAGGTTGTTGCATGTTCATCACTAACCCTCTCATGCATACTGGTTAGTGAGTTAGTATATTCCTTGCACATTGATTTCCATGATATTATAGTGAGCTATGGCCTACATTTGACATTGGAAGGGGTGTCATAGTGTTCCTCATTCATCAAACTTATCAAATGGTCGTACTCATAGGATAGTTGGTATTTGTCGATGCTGACGTTTCTAATCAGGCATGATAGTTCTCCAACATTCATAGGGCGTTTTAGCTTGTTGGTTGAAGATAAGTCATTGATTTCCTTCCTTTGCTTGTATATTGGTCTCGACTGCAGGGAATTGTTGCATCAATTGTGTATTCTTTATAACTGAGTGAATGTATCAAATCACTAGTCTTCCTCACTTGCAAGGTGTCAATACAACAACTTGTATGTTAACTTATGTTGATTGTGAGAGTGTTACTCTTCAATATTCATCATAAGTCATTTATATTTACTCGTGTCATAGCTTCCATCAGGATCTCCTTGCCTACGTTTGCAGGGTGGATTAAATGCTATTACAAGTCCTGTTCTTCATCTTCAAGACAAACACTTGTATCATAGATTCCTTTTCCTTGCTCATAGCTTGATTGACATGAGCACTATGAGTTCCACCTCATTCATTTATTAGTTTGAAGTTCAACTCCACATAGTCAACTTGTATATTCATTTCAAGTTCAAGTTTATGTTATAAATCATGTCTGGGTTCATGTCCACTGCACTTGGCTTATTTGAATTTGAATTCACTTAAAACATGTTCAAGTAAAGTCCTCATTTCAATTCAATATGGTTCAACCCAAGTTCGATGTTCTCTGCGATCCAGTTCAAGTTCTAACTCAAGTCTTTTCCAACTCATTTGGGTCCAAGCTCATTCAATTTTAGATCCACTGTTATTCGTTTAAATTTCCTTATGATTCATCCAAATTTGAGTTTAATATTTATCAAATTCAATTAGCGTTATTTTTCATTTGTCCAAAATCAAGTCCTTGTTTGCCCAAATCTTGTTCAAGTTAGGTCCACAGTTCACTGAAAAATTCGGCAGCCTCCCGGCGTCTCCCCCGTTTAGGGGAAAAACCAAGAGGCTGCCTTCCCCTCCACGCGACGTGCGCGCTTCAGGTAGATGTCCGTAGACATCACGGTAGCAAATTTTTCTTCAAATCCCCGCCCGCTACATGAGCGTTTAGGGGTCTTGGGCACCTGTTGCAAAGAAAGCAGGAGGATTTCCCCACGTATGGGCACTTAATTTTGTTCCCCCTTCACGCTACATGAGCGGTCTGGAGATTACCCGTCTCGTCGCGGGCGCCGCACCGGTTTCCCACCCTACTACGCTACGTGAGCGCGTAGGGGTTTTGCCGGTCCGTCGCAAGCGTCGAGGGCGGGGTTTAAGGTGATTGCCCGCCTCGTCGTAGGCGTCGCGCTAGCTTCCCTCCCCACTACGCTACGTGAGCGCGTGGGGGGTTTGCCAGCCGCCGCCAACGATGAGAACAGGAATCTAGGTTTAGGAATTATACATTTGCGTGTCCACGACGGAGTTGGCATGTAGATCGAGGCAAGGGAAGAGAGGAACCTCTCCTTGCATTTTTGTTTGCATTTATATTAATTATAATTAATTATCAATTAATTATAACTAATTATAATTAATAGTAACTAATTATAATTAAAAATTAATTATAATTAATAATATTTAATCACAACTAATTATTATTTATAATAATAATTTATAATTAAGATAATTATTATAATTAATCTTTCTTAATTATAGTTAATTATTAATAAAAATAATCAACTATAATAAAAAAGAGATTAATTATAACTAATTTTATTTAATTATAATTCATTATCATTAATATTAATTAAGTATGATTAAAAAAATTAATTAGAATTAATCTCTTTTAATCATAACTAATTATTATTAATATTAATTAAATATAATTAATTAAAATAATTAATTTTAATTAATTAGAAGCATGATTTAAATTGAATCTTGTCAAGACAAGATTTAGGGATCTGTTTAAAGCTTATTGCAAACAAATCCTGCATTTCCTCCTTAATTCACTGGATCTACGGGATTGGGCCGAAGAAGCACGCAGTAGGGAGAAAATTACCTTCACACCAAGCGACTCTTGTTGTTGCTTGCGAACAAATAAGAAGCGAAAGTCGTCGAGTAGGCGAAGTCGAGCAGCCACAAAGGGGCCGGAGAAGCGACGAATGGGAGAAGGTTACCTTCACGGCCAGCGAGCTCTCGTCGTCGCTTCCGTCAAAATGTCGCAACTTTCGATCGTGCAGGAGAGGAAAGCCATCGAAGGGGGTAAGGTTAGGGCTTCTCTCTCTCTCTCTCTCTCTCTCTCTCTCTCTCTCTCTCTCTCTATGGACCGAAGGGGATCGGGAGGAGGTAGGTTGAATTCGACTAGGGTGGAATCGGGCAGAGGGATCGGAAGTCGGAGCTGGTGTCGGGGTCGGAACCGGTGGAGGCGAGGTCGGTTGAGGGATTTGGAGCGGGAGTTCTGCGGAGGTTTTGCGTGGGAGGAGAGGTTCTTACGTGTGATGCCCAGGCTCTCCTCTTCGGCTTCGTTTTATAGACGCGGGAAGGCGACGACCGAGGCGAATCGCAGGATACCCGGACTGCTTTGGCGCCGTTGCAGAGCCAGTCACTGTAGCAGCGGGATTTCTGCAGGATTTGTGGGTTTGATTTCAGCAAGATTTGAGGATCCGGCGGGCATGAGCATGAGGTACGATTTCATCTTTTTGTTTTCCTTTGAGTATTATACAGGGGTCAACAAATGCCCCCCAACAAATGTGGTATAGACGCGGGGAGGAGAGGTTCTTACGTGTGATGCCCAGGCTCTCCTCTTCGGCTTCGTTTTATAGACGCGGGAAGGCGACGACCGAGGCGAATCGCAGGATACCCGGACTGCTTTGGCGCCGTTGCAGAGCCAGTCACTGTAGCAGCGGGATTTCTGCAGGATTTGTGGGTTTGATTTCAGCAAGATTTGAGGATCCGGCGGGCATGAGCATGAGGTACGATTTCATCTTTTTGTTTTCCTTTGAGTATTATACAGGGGTCAACAAATGCCCCCCAACAAATGTGGTACGCGTCTAAAGCGAATCACGTTTGTTGTATGCTGATTGACCCTGTGGATCTCCAGATATTTGCTTTGGATGTCACACAAAGATCTTCATTTAGTGGATCTCCAAAAGTTTATCTCTGTATCTTCGTGGATCTTTAGATGCACTTGTAATCATCAATACGATTGACATGTTGGCTCTTGTTAAGTAGAGATCCATAGGATAGTGACATAATACTTCAAATTCACATCCATGGGTTGTTACTTTATAGATAAATAGCGTCTCCACTTTCTGTTCTTCTTCTGCCACCACTTGCCATATTAATTTCTAGCAATTTAGTAATTGCTCAACATTTTTAAATTCATCAGTTGGTGGGACTTTGCAGTCTCTTGGACTGATTATATCTTGCCCAAATTATACTTCTTGCTGATGACACATCCAGTTTATGGAGGATTTTTCATTCTTTCTTCCTTTAACTGTATTTCGGCAAGAAATTTTAAATATTTATTTGGGGATCTCGGCATGCGGCACGATGTCGACCCAAATAAATGTTTAAAATACCCCCAGTCTTTAGGGACATTTGTAGAAGTCATTCAGGATACTTCTTTTTGTAGCTTTAGTTTCTCTGAGATTCTGGTTCCTCCTGCCCTGTGCTTTGTGCGGCGGACATTAATGGAGAATTACCTGATTTGTCTTCACTGACTTGTCAGGTGATTTTTGTACCTTCGGCCCTTTGCTTCTAGCTTTGGCGGGCTTGATGAAGGAGTAGATGCCGGTGACCTAAACCTTTTAGGTTTGTTTTAGGTCAGTGGCGAGAAGTCATCGGTCCAGTGCTTTGTGCATAACAGACTTGTTGATGACGGAATCCTTTTAGTTCAGCTTTAGGCTTTTCATGAACTTTGGGATAATTTCTTCGGTCCTTTGCTTTGTGCTTTGGTGGACTTGTTGAAGAAAAATTCCTTCGATCCTAGATTTGTGCTTTATGGATTTATTGAAGGATTTGCAGGTTTTGGACTCATTTGATAGTACCGAATGAGTAGTATCTTGATCCTTAACCACTTGAGGAGACTTTAATCTGAGTCACTTGAGTTCATCAGATCAGGAGAGCTGAGATTTGACAGCCCTTCGTCCTCTGGTTGCTGAAATGGTGGTTCCTCTACTGCGGCCTTTCTTATGGCGTATTGAGTAGACGGAGCTGCCAGCGATCCGGCCATATTTGGGCGTGTTGGATCCGACCTTTTACACCCATTCAGGCTTCAAACTTGAGCTAGGGGAAATGTGCTTCCCAATGTTGATTTTGCTGAAGTTGATAGATTTTGAATCTTCCTTTGTGGCTGAAGATTTAGAGCCTACGCGAATTTGGTAGTTACTCGAGATTCCTTCTTCCCACTTGAACTTTGATTCTCCGGTCAATTAGGATAATTTTGTAGACTACGCTCACTTGAACTTATCGAGTCAAATTTGCCTTCGTACTTCCTACAGTCCTTACTGACGGGTTGATGAAGTGGGGGTTCCGCTACTACGGCCTTTCTTGTGGCGTGTTGAGTAGACGGAGCTGCCAGCGATCCGGCCATATTTGGGCATGTTGGATCCGACCTCTTACACCCACTCGAACCTTAAGCTTCAAGCTGCTGAAAAACTTCAGGTTGTTCTGGCTCAATTTGTTAGAGTGTGTAGTTGCAAAAGTCTCTTTCTAACCTTTGAAATCTTGGTTTGTTGGAGAAGATGGTGTCTCAATCTTTTGAAACTCACCTGCATATACTTTGAAACGAATTCGTTGTATTCTTTAGTATAAAAGAATGTTTGTGTTGGTGATTTTAAATATTTATTCGGGGGTCTCGGCATGCAGCGCGATGTCGACCCGAATAAATATTTAAAATGCCCCCTGTCTTGCAGGGACATTTCATAATGGAGTAAATTTAAAATTTTGTGGTTTTTAAATATTTATTTGGGGATCTCGGCATGCGGCGCGATGTCGACTCAAATAAATATTTAAAATGCCCCCTGTCCTGTAGGGAGATTTTGAAATGCATTCTTGCAACACAAGAGAATTTCAAAATGTAAAAATGTAAAGTGTATATAAATACACATGAAATACACAGTACATTAAACATAACATTTCCTTGAGCAATTTTACGCATGGTACTTCTTCAGGTGTCGACCGTTGATCGGCGGCATGGGCCTCTGACCGTGCAGATCGATAAGCTGGTAGGCTCCTCCTTGGTACACCTTTTCAATAACAAAGGGGCCCTCCCAGTTGGACACGAACTTGCCACCAATTCTTCGGTGTGGGATGATTGGCCTTCTCAGCACCAGGATCAATTCCCCTTCTTGAAAGGACCGAGGGCGCACCATCCGATCAAATGATTTCGCCATCCTTCCTTGGTAGATTTGTAGGTTTTGCTGGGCTTGCAATCTAACTTCGCCGAGTGCATCGAGCTCCTCTATCCTTAGGCGAGCATTCTGCTCTTAAGTTAGATCATTCTGGATAGCGACCCGAAGAGACGGTAGTTCAACTTCTAGTGGCAAGACGGCTTCAGCCCCGAACACTAGTGAGTAGGGAGTGGCTTTGGTTGGTGTTTTGTAGGTCGTATGATATGCCCACAACGCTTCTGCCATCTTTGTATGCCATTCTCTTTTATTCTTGGTGAGGATCTTCTTCAACAACTTCACCAGCATCTTGTTGAAGGCCTCAGCCAAACCATTAGCTCTTGGGTTATATATAGACGAATACCGCCAGTCAATCTTATGACGATCAACAAACTTATAGATTTTCGTACTCTTGAATGTTGTGCCGTTATCCGAGATCACTCGGCGCGGTACACCGAATCTATAGACGACATTGTGGGTAAAGAAATTGATCACGTGCTTGGACGTGACTTCCCTGAATGGTGCCGCTTCCGCCCATTTTGAAAAGTAGTCTGTTGCTGCAAGAATGAAGCGATGTCCGGCCGATGACGGCGGATTTATCGGTCCAATTATATCTGTGCCCCAACATTCAAATGGCCAGGATGCAATTGTTGGGTGTAGTGGATTTGGTGGTTGATGAATAACATCACCATGAATCTGACACTCGTGGCACCTCTTAGCGTGGTTGATACAATCTCTCACCATCGTAGGCTAGTAATAACCCATTCTTTTGATTTTAGTAACCATCTTGGGACCTGACTGGTGTGCTCCGCAGAGTCCTTCATGAACTTCTGCTACTACTTTATCAGCTTCCTTGGTCCCTAGGCACCTTAGCCACATTTGATCAAAAGCTCGTCGGTACAACGTGTCATTGACAAATGCGTATCGCAATGCTCTTTTTCTAATTTGTGCAGCCAGAGATTTATCTGTTGGGAGTTTGCTTTCTTTGAAGTAGTCAACGAATGGTCGCCTCCAATCATCTTCGACTTCAACATCTAAGCAATACCACAAGGATTCTGAAGCTAGACTGGTCTTACGTCTTCTCTTAGGAGCTTGATTTTCCTCATGTTGATATTCAAGGTCGACTGGTTGGGGAGGTTGAGGATTAACTGGGGTTAGATCCTACTGGCTCGAATTTGGTATTCCCTCTGCCTGCGGGAATTGTAGGGTTGCTGGCTCTAAGACCCGACGATTTTCAACCGCAATGAATATATGTGGCCTTTTGTCTTCATTTGCAAGCTCCTTGGCCAGTTTAGCTAGACAATCTGCTTTTGCATTCTGTCCTCGAGGCACTTGAGTTATCTTGACATTCGGTATTTGTTTTAGAAGCTCGAGAGCTCGTCGGTGGTAGTGGGCCAATTCAAGTTTGCAGATCTTGTAAATGCCCAGGACTTGATTTATCACAAGTTGAGAATCACCAAAAATTTGAAGATCTGTGATTTGGATATCAATTGCAATCTCCAGTCCTGCTATTAGAGCTTCGTATTCGGCTTCATTATTGGTCCGAGGTTCAGTTAGACTGAACGAGAATCTCATTATGCCTCCCTCGGGTTTTATAAAGACTAGACCGATGCCAGCTTGGGCCTTTACAAGATTTGGAGGTCTGGGAGACTTGATAGACGATGCCCCATCAAAATACATCTCCCAAAATGGTAGCTTCTCCTGTTCATCAACTTGCATGATCTGTTCATCTGGCAAATCATCATTGAGCGGGGAGTCTGCTGGAATTGGATGCGCGGCGAGAAAACCTGCCAAAACTTGTCCCTTTACGGCTTTCTGTGGCATGTACACTATGTCAAATTGCAGTAATAGCACTGCCCACCTTGCTAAACGACCTGTCAACGCTGGTCTTGTCATCAAGAACTTCAGCGGATCGATCTTTGATATCAAGGTGATTTTGTGGGAGAGCATATAGTGGCGGAGTTTCTGAACTGCGAAAATCAGCGCTAGACAATGCTTTTCAATCGGAGAATAACGTATCTCTGCTCCGATTAATCTCTGACTGATATAATAAAGTGCATTCTCTTTGCCTTCTTCATTGTGTTGGGCCAATAATGCTCCGAGGGACTCTTCTAGTGCTGCCATATACAGAATAAGAGGCTTCCCCGGAATTGGCGCTGCGAGAATGGGCGGATTTAACAGATATCTTTTGATGCTGTCAAACGCTTCCTGGCATTCTGCATCCCATTTGAAGCGGACATCTTTCTTCATCAACTTCGAAAATGGCTGGCACCTACCCGATAGATTCGATATGAACCGTCGAATGAAAGCCAGCTGTCCTTGCAACGAGCGAAGCTGACGGAGGTTTTTAGGCGGCGGCATCTCTATGATCGCCTTAATCTTATTGGAGTCAACTTCTATGCCTCGGTGGTGAACGACGTACCCAAAGAATTTATCGGAGGAGACCCCGAAAGCACATTTGAGAGGATTCATTTTCAGATCAAACTTTCTGATTCTTTCAAATACAATCCTAAGGTCATCCAGATGATCTTTTCGGTCCATGCTCTTGACGACCAAATCATCTACGTAGCACTCGAACTTCTGATGAATTAGCTCATCAAAAATATGCGTCATGGCTCGTTGGTAGGTGACACCGGCATTTTTAAGCCCAAAGGGCATAACTGTGTAGCAGAATATGCCGATGGGCGTTCTGAATGATGTGTGCTTCTCATCTTCAGGTGCCATTTTGATTTGATTGTAGCCCGATGACTCATCCATAAATGAGAACATATCATAGTTGGAAGTATTGTCCACTAAGAGTTCTGACACAGGGAGCGGGAAATCATCGTTTGGACATGCCTTGTTGAGGTCCCGAAAATCGATGCAGATACGAATCTGACCGTTCT
The DNA here is from genome assembly GCA_019925795.1 of Dendrobium chrysotoxum. NCBI lineage: Eukaryota > Viridiplantae > Streptophyta > Magnoliopsida > Asparagales > Orchidaceae > Dendrobium > Dendrobium chrysotoxum. The sequence goes on along the minus strand of CM034306.1, from coordinate 52,117,634 downwards.
TCTTTTTCACAGGGACGATATTGGCGATCCAGTCGGCATACTTTTCTTCTCGAATGAAGCCCGCTTCTATGAGCTTTTTCGTCTCTGCAATCACCTGCTCTTCAATCTCCAATCTCATTCTCCTTGGAGCTTGTTTGATGGGTGTCGCATCTGGTTTGATTGTCAATCTGTGAACTGCTATATCAGGGGATAAGCCAGGCATTTCAGCATATGTCCAGGCAAAGCAGTCCCTGAATTCACAGAGAAGTTCTTTAATTTCTTCCACTTGGTCTTCTGGCAGAAGGGAACTAATGAATGTTGGGCGAGGGTCATCCTCGGTTCCCAAGTTGACTTCTTTTAGTTCGTCCATAGTGGCTGCTTGTCCACCATCTTCCAGTTCTTCTGGTGCAGGCTTGGCCTCTACAGGCTGATCGTCGTGATCATTAGCTTCATAAACTTCCTCAGCGCAACTGTTATCGGATTCAATTTTCCTACAAGTGATGGCCCGGCAAGTCTCCTTCCGGATGCATTTTCGCCTGACGAATCCAATACCTTTATATGCATTCATATCCTTCCTTCGTAAGGGACGCGGTCTCCTTCCGTACCAGAGGCATAGGCATGTATGGAGCTGTCGCTTGGAGGTGGGAATATTAATCTGTTCTCGCAATATTCTTTGAATACCTTTAGTATTAAACCTAGGTAACTTCGTAGGTAGTAATTCTTCAGAATCGATGAAGACATGACCCCAATCATGATTCACTTCTTCATCCTTTCCTACGGAATAGAATATATTTCCTGACTCAATCCCCTTTTTGATCGGAGGTAGATAAAGAGTCATAAGTCCTTCAACCTTATGCACATCTCATGGAATTATTTCTTTGAAATACTGTAGGGGAACGCGAGTGACTACGAGCACGCTTTCTGAGATTGACAGGCTATATATCCTTCTAGAGAATACATCTTGCACTGTGTTCATATAGATAGAGTCGTAGTCATAATCATCATTTGAATATGCGACCTCCCTACTCCATTCGTCCATCGAATGACATACCCTCTGGGATTTTATAGGGGTGACATTATCTTCATCTGTGTCGCTCCCAATGTGAGGTACACGTTTCCTTTCTTTAGAAGTGGAAGTGGTAGCTTCTTTGGGAAGAGTCGGCGTTGCCTTCTTTCTCCCCACCTGCTTTTTCTCACTTTTTTGTTCAGGTCGCTTTGCACTCTCTGGATTTGATGCTTGAGCCTTCAAAGAGTTTGACAATCTTTGCTTCTTTGGCATGAAATACTGCGCATCTTCATAGACTGTTGCTTCATGGACTGTAAAGGGCTGGATGTCACCAGAGATCCTGAACTCCTCTCCATCCCTGAGATACTTCATGCACTGGTGTAATGTTGACGGGACAACGCCATATTCATGCAGCCAGGGGCGGCCCAGGAGCGCCTTGAATGAAGTGTCCGCATCAATTACATGGAACTTGGCTTCTGTATGAAATTCTCCAAAGACAAGAGGAAGCATAAACGATCCAAGGGTTTTCTGCCCTTTCTCGTTAAAGCCATGTACCATAAGTTTATCTGGCCCAAGGTGTTCCACGTTGAGGCACAACGATCTTAGTGCTTTTAAGCTCATAAGGTTGATGGAAGATCCAGGGTCGATCAGAATTCGACTGATTACCAAATCATCACTCTCTGCAGTAACATACAGAGGTCGATTGTGGTCTGCAGTCCCGAGCATCATATCATCTTCGGTGAAAGTGATGAACGGTTCGTTTCGAGCTTGTAAGATTTCTGTCAAATTACGTTCAGCAAAATACGCCTCATATCTTTCGGGGTCCTTGAGAGCCTGAATCAAAGTCTCCTGAAGATCCTTAGACATCACCAGAGCGTCGTATATGCTGAGCTGGGCAGGGATCTTCCTCAGATGGGATAAGATATTATAATCTATCCCCCTGACTGGAGTATCTTTCTTCTTAGGATCCTCGGAGATAATGTCTTCGTTGACAACTATCTCTTTTCCCTTATCTTTATTGGATATTCCTTTCTTTGGCGGAGATGGCAGTATCTTGCCACTTCTCAATTGTACCTGAGCGATCTCCTCTTGTTCAGACTCGCTTGACGGTGTATTTTCTTCCGAGTCGGCCATTGTCGCGTCTAGGGATTCATCTGTTGATTCAGAGTCACCTCCCAGATTTACATGTCCCATCTGCGATGCTATATCAGGGTCTGACCCATCTGTCTTTGGAAAATATAGATCCTCCTCTGAACTGTAGTCCATTGGTGACACCATCATACATAATTCAGAGGGTACTTCTTCAGTACTTTCTCCTCCTATCATCGTATTTGGAGCCACCGAGATGACCCGACATATCTCCACTGGAAGAGAGTCTTCTTCTTCTTTTTCAGCTTCCTCTATTTTAAGCTCTGACATGAAATCAGCAAGCTTAATAGGGCGTCTCGCAGTCTGATAATACTCATCCAAACTGTCAATGACCCTTTGAGTTGTAGTCTTGTTCTCCTTGGGTTTCTTCAGTTTGGTCTTTCTCTTGGAGGGCTTCACCTTTCCAGACCTTGAAGGGTCCGCTTGGTTAAGAAATTGTTTAGAAGCAGACGATTGTGCCACAGGCAATGCTTTCAGATTTAACACTGGCTCCGTAGGAGATTTCCATTTTACACCCGGAACTCCTTCGAGTTGTTTCAGCATTTTCACAGTTTTCTTGGAGACCGCAGTCTCCCACTGCTCTTCCTGAGCTGGCTTCTTTTCATTTTTTCTTTCTTTAACCGGGGGTACGGAGGAAGTCGTAACTACCCGAGTTGATTCTTTTCTGGGATGAGTCAGCACATTGTCGGACAATGTGAGCTCTCCCCTTCGATATTTTCTTTCAAGCCAATCCTTGAAGACATAGCAATCTTCGATTGGGTGACTCATCACTCGATGATACGGGTAGTAGTTTGGGTCGCCACTATGTTTTGACTCCTCGGATTTCTTGCACTCTGGCAGTTCTAAACTCGCTTTCAACGCCTGTCGAAATAACTTGGCGACACTTTCCCTCTTGAATGAATATTCCTTATTCATTTTATCTTTGAGGGAGGGGAACGTTCGATCACCAGTTCCCGTTGCTTGCCTTGGGCATTCTCCACCGCCCTGATAATTTCGTGGTTTGTCATTACCCTCGAGTATTAGCTTCGCCTGGGGGTTAGGGTTGTAGACTTGCTTAGACTTTTCTTGATATTGCATCGGCTGTTTGCCTTTGTCTACGTTGTACGTCATCTGTTTCTCCTTATCAGTTCTGGAGACAAATATGGAGTCAGCCTCACCTCTTCTAGCACATGAGGCTTTAACCTTTTTGGGCTTATCAGAATAATTCTCTATTTTTGACAAGTTCAATTTCTCAAACTTTGCCACCCTATCCAGTAGGTCTTGGAATGTGGTGATCGTAGCCATGCACAGGAATGGTTGCATTTTGTCATCAATGTTTCCCATTAACAACTGTACGGCATGCTCTTCTTCAAGCTGCTGCTCACATTTCATGCTCAAGTTACGCCAGCGAGTGATATATTTGGTCACTGATTCTTCCTTCTTTCTCTTATTCAGAGCAATGTCAGCGATCGTTATTTTCTCGGTCGCACTGGCGAACCTCTTCACAAACATATTTTCTAACTCCACAAATGTCTTTACAGAGTCGTTTGGTAGTTCAGCGTACTATTCGAAAGCAGCTGCTGTCAAACTGCTAACGAATTGTCGGAAGAGTAGAGCATCATTCCCTCCAGTATTCCCGCAGGTGGCTTTGAACTGCGCTAGGTGCTGTCTGGGATTTTTGTTGCCATCAAAAGTATTGAATTTTGGCACAGAATATCCCTTCGGGTATGGCACCTGATCATACTCAGCAGGATATGGACGACCTTTACCCACCAATTTCTCTGCCTGATTAATAGCTATAATAGCCATGATCCTCTCGGTGATAATCCCTTCAAGCTGCGCAGCAGTCACAGGCTCGGAGGTACTTGCAATAATCTGCGGAGTGGGTTGGCGAGTGATGTTATTAACTTCATTGCCGCCTTCAGGAATTCTACGTACTCCTGATACTTGCGGCGCTTGGAAGTTTGGAGGATCAGGGGGAGGATTTGGCATAGAGCCAACTGCAACATTTCTTTGCATCATCTGCATCATCATTGTCATTTGAGTCATCATCTCTGTCATCCTTTCATTCAACTGAGAGATTTCTCTGTCTTTGGCTCTCATTTGCCATCTCATCTGTCGTCGCATATCCGATAGTGTGATGTTTTCGGCATCAGGGGGATTCCATTCTGCCTCCTCAACTTCATCCTCTCCTTGAGAATGACCACCTCCGCCAGTGGTGGACCCAGCTTCATGGCGGCGCCGATATACTTGTCTAGGCGGCGGTTGCCAGCGGTCATCATCATCTTCACCTTCGTCGTAGTAAGCTTCATCATCAACGTTGATGTGTCTCACCATGTAGACTACTTCCATGTCTAAGGTGTTATTTACCTCTTCTAAGTTTTCTTCTATATATTCTTCCATATTTTCTTCTAGATTTTCTTCCATGTATTCTTCAATATTTTCTACTCCCGTATTTTCTTCTCCTTCTAGTACTCGGATCTCCGAGCGGCGGCGCCACTGCATCTCCGGTTCTTGGTTAGGCAGGAAGATCTCTTCAACCCGTGGGCTACGGTCGAAGTTAGATTCATTATTGGAAGGGGTCAGAGAACGACGGGATCCCCTGGAGGATTCTCCAAGGTGTCTACCGTCGGGATTGGCGTCATCATGGGTCTTCTTTGGAACTCATTTCTGACGTTGTTTGTAACTGGGGGCGGATCTCCGGGAAGCAGTACCGGATGTCACGCCCAAATCAGTTCTTTTTCTTCTATTGTCTTCTTCTCTGCGAGGCTTTGGCCTCCAGATTTCCTTTCCTTTCCGCCGGGACCTTTCGGCGGCGGATCCCTGAACTCGAGATTCAGGTGTCACGCCCCGATGTTCACCGCGTGGGACTTGTTTTCTTCTTCTTTCGACTATCAAATCATAAGACAACCTTTCCCTCGGAGGGGTCCTTCTGGTCTCAATAACCAATGGCCTTTGGAACTTCTTTTTCTTCAGACCCTTCTCCTTTACAGTCTTTAGTACCCTGTACACCCGAGCTGACAAGGTTTCAGGTTCTTTCCTCTTCTGAGGAGCTGGGATTTCACATCGTTGATCCCAAAAAGACTTCTTTAGCTCACCAGTAGAGCTATTCCTCTTAACCCATCTCAGGTCAGTAAACTTGTTCCGGGTAGGAACGTTGGATATATGCTCTGGAGCAGGCATGTTCGAGGGGTGCACTGGCACTAGTAGCTGCTGAGCTCGGAGTTCAGCATTCATCTTCCTTCTCTGCCTCCTGGTGGGCCTTCCTCCATATGAGGAAGCTTCAGTATTGTTCCTCCCATGTATAGATGACTCTATTGGCAGCGTACTCCTGGTAGGTACCACTGAGATTCTCCCATCAGTCACTACCCTTCTGGTGGCTGGGACCTCAGATTGAGAAAGTCGTTCAAACACAGAGATCCTCCTTTGAGGGTCTTTGACAGCAGGTCGTGGCGCTGACAGATGCACACGACGGCTAGCAGTTTCAGTGGAGTGGGGCCTCCTAGCATGCCCTTCAGATTCAATGCCCCGTTGAGGGATACCAGCAGCTCTTGCGGTAATAGCTGGAAAGTCGATACTGCCAAACTGGATAGTAGCTCCAGTATTTCCAATTTCAATAATGGCATTTGCCAGTTGGATCCTGGCTCCTTATCCCAGCTGGACAGTCATTGGTGTGTTCTGTAGATCCATCTGCATAAATGAAAGGTAAGGGTTAGTGATCAAAATTTGATACAACACCCCACACTTTCAAAAATGCAGAGACTTGCACAGAATAGAAAACAAAAACAGACAACATTAGCGAGCAAATTCAAATAATACAAATTTAAAATACTGCTAAATCGGTTATCTTAATAAATTTGTTTGAATGATTATTCTTATAATATTAAAATTTTGATTCATTAAATGATCTTTTTGAAAATTTCAAAATTTTGAATCTAGGTTGAGAATAGCTGCTACTATAGCACTGAGGTGACTAGCCAAAGATGAAAAGAGAAACCAATCCCCAGGGGAGTCGCCAGAAATCTGTGGGCTCCGAAAATTCGGCCCCGGCCTCCGCCCGCTTTTGTGCTTTTTGAGGGGGGAGTTTTAACGAGCTAAGTTCCAGGATAAATTTTGGAAGGCAGATGAGATAGTAGATAAGACACTACCCAGAGATTTCGCCCTCATTTTGCGAGGACTTTATGATCTAAGTTCTGGTTTCCTATAGGCGCAAGCCCCTATAGTTAATTACCCCTCCCGGTAACGTGAGAGAACTTTCGATTAAGGCTAGTCGTCGATCAGATACGTAAAGATACGTGAGTCTGGCATATAGTAGCAGCAATGGGTTTGGGTGTAGGAAGTGTTGGAGAATTTGATATTTAAAATAGAAATTTCACCATCTTGCACTTAAAGCGGATGGTGGGAGAATGGATGATAGACCCGATCAAGATCCCATGGTTCCGTCATCCCGGGCCATCGTGTTCCCTGGTCTACTTAGTCAGAGGAGGTAGTCGACCCAACCTGACAGAAGGATCCTTGTCGGCAGCCATGGGTTGCTTCGTCCAAGGGTACCTTGTAGACCTGGGGGGAATATTTGTCTAAGGGGACAAATTTGAATCCACCTTAGCTAACAGAGGGCTTTGTGCCCTATCGATCATATTCTATTGATTCATATCTCAAGGATTTGATGCCATTGGGGAGCATACGGGCTCGGGCCATAACCATAATATAATGGTGCCATTTGACGGCAACCACCTGGTTTAGAGGGCCCCGAGTCATAACCGTTTATCCTGCAGTGCCATTTGGCGGCGAAATTGCCGGTTAGAGGACTCGTACCACGTCCTTGCTGGCAAGAGATTGTTTGAGAATGGATCCTAGTGATATTTTCGACTAGGCATTAGCTCTATGTGAGCTGAAGTATATTTTGATTTGTCCACCTCGACAAACTATTGCGGAGGATGGATGGATTTTACTTTAAGCGGTTTGATAGTTGGATTTCAATTTTTTATATTTTGGATTTTTTTGGGATTTTAGAATTTTTTGGAGATTTTGGATTTTACGGGAAATTTGGGAAGTTGTGAGGCATTTTTGGATTATTTAGAATGAACCCCTCCGGTTGATACTTTCATTCAACATGGCCATCATCGGGGTGGCTGGGATTATTTATATTTTATTGATTGGACCCTGTCGACTCTACAGGGACGTCGATAGAGGATCGGGCTTCGTAGGCTTTAGACCTTTGTTGGTGAATTCTCTTGATTATAGGCCTTGAAGGCCTAATATGAATGTAAAATAAATATCCCGGTCGATCTCGCGACCGCATATTTATTTAATAGTTCGAGCCGTGTCAACTCCTATTTACCTGAATAGAAGGATCGGGCTCGAACTTGAATTCACTCGTTGACCCGCGCAGCATCCCTAGACGTCATGTGTGTACCAATAACACACTTGCCGGAGCCCATGCGGGTGTTTGGGGGCATTTCATAGTTATTTATTGAACCTTGTCTACTCCTATATGCTTGCATAGGAGGATCGGGTTCAAATTTATTGACCCGCGTAGCATCCCTAGACGTCACGTGCATTCTTACTACACGCTCGCCGGGGCCCATGCGGGTTTAAGATTATATTTTTCCCTTTTAGTGTACCTATGTGTATACAAATTAAAGTGCACATGTGTGGGGGTATTCTTGGAATATTTGCACACGCCTTCTGTCCGCTTGCATGAAAGTTGCGGATCCGGTGGCGTGGCGCTGGGATTTCATATGGGGATTTGTCCGCCTTCTGTCTGCTCGCATGGATGTTGCAGATCCGGTGGCGTGGCGCTGGGGTTTCATTTGGAGATTTGTACGCCTTCTGTCTGCTTGCATGGATGTTGCAGATCTGGTGGCGTTATATGATCTCCCCCATTGCTGTTTGTAGGCAGGTAGATGTTTTCATTCATGGATTGGAATTGACTTCAGGATACTGCATTTACTGAAGTCTTTTTGCATCTACCCATAGATGGCATATTGAACATACATCCATATTTGTAGAGAGACTGTATGTATAGAAATCTATATGTATTGCAGATCTTTCATGCATTTTGCTTGTAGGCAATATATTTGATGTATCACTGATCTCCTACAGCAACTCGTAGGAGCTTTTATCTATTGCCAATTGATCACCATTTAACTTCCAAAAGAAGTTGTATATTCATTTGTGGATTAGTACTGGTCGTTAGATGAATGACGTTCATCGATGATTCTGTTCCGTTGGTTGATTGATAAGTGGTTGCACTTGTCATTGGCTTCTTTATGTACGCTTGGGTTCAAGTCCAGCTTGACATGCAAGTTCATGTTCTAGTTCAAAGTCTTCTGAAATCTTTGGAAATTCAAACCTCTTGTAGTTCAATTGAGTTCAGGTTCTAAGTTATCTTATTCAAGTCCTCCGATGTCCTCTTATGTTCAGGTATAGCTGGTTGCCATTTGATAGTCGTTGATCATAAACAAGCCATTAACGCATATCAATCATCGTTACTCGTTGGTAAGGCTGTTGCATGTTCATCACTAACCCTCTCATGCATACTGGTTAGTGAGTTAGTATATTCCTTGCACATTGATTTCCATGATATTATAGTGAGCTATGGCCTACATTTGACATTGGAAGGGGTGTCATAGTGTTCCTCATTCATCAAACTTATCAAATGGTCGTACTCATAGGATAGTTGGTATTTGTCGGTGCTGACGTTTCTAATCAGGCATGATAGTTCTCCAACATTCATAGGGCGTTTTAGCTTGTTGGTTGAAGATAAGTCATTGATTTCCTTCCTTTGCTTGTATATTGATCTCGACTGCAGGGAATTGTTGCATCAATTGTGTATTCTTTATAACTGAGTGAATGTATCAAATCACTAGTCTTCCTCACTTGCAAGGTGTCAATACAACAACTTGTATGTTAACTTATGTTGATTGTGAGAGTGTTACTCTTCAATATTCATCATAAGTCATTTATATATACTCGTGTCATAGCTTCCATCAGGATCTCCTTGCCTACGTTTGCAGGGTGGATTAAATGCTATTATAAGTCCTGTTCTTCATCTTCAAGACAAACACTTGTATCATAGATTCCTTTTCCTTGCTCATAGCTTGATTGACATGAGCACTATGAGTTCCACCTCATTCATTTATTAGTTTGAAGTTCAACTCCACATAGTCAACTTGTATATTCGTTTCAAGTTCAAGTTTATGTTATAAATCATGTTTGGGTTCATGTCCACTGCACTTGGCTTATTTGAATTTGAATTCACTTAAAACATGTTCAAGTAAAGTCCTCATTTCAATTCAATATGGTTCAACCCAAGTTCGATGTTCTCTGCGATCCAGTTCGAGTTCAAGTTCTAACTCAAGTCTTTTCCAACTCATTTGGGTCCAAGCTCATTCAATTTTAGATCCACTGTTATTCGTTTAAATTTCCTTATGATTCATCCAAATTTGAGTTCAATATTTATCAAATTCAATTAGCGTTATTTTTCATTTGTCCAAAATCAAGTCCTTGTTTGCCCAAATCTTGTTCAAGTTAGGTCCACAGTTCACTGAAAAATTCGGCACCCTCCCAGCGCCTCCCCCGTTTAGGGGAAAAACCAAGAGGCTGTCTTCCCCTCCACGCGACGTGCGCGCTTCAGGTAGATGTCCGTAGACACCACGGTAGCAAATTTTTCTTCAAATCCCCGCCCGCTACATGAGCGTTTAGGGGTCTTGGGCACCTGTTGCAAAGAAAGCAGGAGGATTTCCCCACGTATGGGTACTTAATTTTGTTCCCCCTTCACGCTACATGAGCGGTCCGGAGATTACCCGTCTCGTCGCGGGCGCCGCATCGGTTTCCCACCCTACTACGCTACGTGAGCGCGTAGGGGGTTTGCCGGTCCGTCGCAAGCGTCGAGAGCGGGGTTTAAGGTGATTGCCCGCTTCGTCGTAGGCGTCGCGCTAGCTTTCCTCCCCACTACGCTACGTGAGCGCGTGGGGGGTTTGCCAGCTCGCCGCCAACGATGAGAACAGGAATCTAGGTTTAGGAATTATACATTTGCGTGTCCACGACGGAGTTGGCATGTAGATCGAGGCAAGGGAAGAGAGGAACCTCTCCTTGCATTTTTGTTTGCATTTATATTAATTATAATTAATTATAACTAATTATAATTAATAGTAACTAATTATAATTAAAAATTAATTATAATTAATAATATTTAATCACAACTAATTATTATTTATAATAATAATTTATAATTAAAATAATTATTATAATTAATCTTTCTTAATTATAGTTAATTATTAATAAGAATAATCAACTATAATAAAAAAGAGATTAATTATAACTAATTTTATTTAATTATAATTCATTATCATTAATATTAATTAAGTATGATTAAAAAAAATTAATTAGAATTAATCTCTTTTAATCATAACTAATTATTATTAATATTAATTAAATATAATTAATTAAAATAATTAATTTTAATTAATTAGAAGCAGGATTTAAATTGAATCTTGTCAAGACAAGATTTAGGGATCTGTTTAAATCTTATTGCAAACAAATCCTGCATTTCCTCCTTAATTCACTGGATCTACGGGATTAGGCCGAAGAAGCACGCAGTAGGGAGAAAATTACCTTCACAGCAAGCGACTCTTGTTGTTGCTTGCGAACAAATAGAAAGGGAAAGTCGTCGAGTAGGCGAAGTCGAGCAGCCACAAAGGGGCCGGAGAAGCGACGAATGGGAGAAGGTTACCTTCACGGCCAGCGAGCTCTCGTCGTCGCTTCCGTCAAAATGTCGCAACTTTCGATCGTGCAGGAGAGGAAAGTCGTCGAAGGGGGTAAGGTTAGGGCTTCTCTCTCTCTCTCTCTCTCTCTCTCTCTCTCTCTCTCTCTCTCTCTCTCTCTCTCTCTCTCTCTCTGTGGACCGAAGGGGATCGGGAGGAGGTAGGTTGAATTCGACTAGGGTGGAATCGGGCAGAGGGATCGGAAGTCGGAGCTGGTGTCGGGGTCGGAACCGGTGGAGGCGAGGTCGGTTGAGGGATTTGGAGCGGGAGTTCTGCGGAGGTTTTGCGTGGGAGGAGAGGTTCTTGCGTGTGATGCCCAGGCTCTCCTCTTCGGCTTCGTTTTATAGACGCGGGAAGGCGACGACCGAGGCGAATCGCAGGATACCCGGACTGCTTCGGCGCCGCTGCAGAGCCAGTCACTGTAGCAGCGGGATTTCTGCAGGATTTGTGGGTTTGATTTCAGCAAGATTTGAGGATCCGGCGGGCATGGGCATGGGCATGAGCATGAGGTACGATTTCATCTTTTTGTTTTCCTTTGAGTATTATACAGGGGTCAACATGCACATTGACAACTTCTGTACTATGAAGATAGCAGCAAAGTGCTGGACTAAAAAGGTGGGTGGGTCTCCTATTTAGGCTCTAAAGGACTCAACTATCCATTGCCATAATAAATACAGAAACTATAGTAATCAATAAGGCTCTAGAAATTTCTTAGATCCACATAACTATAATTTGAGACTATGTCGATCCACGTAGTAGGATGCTAACTCATCAAGAGATTGGCTTGGCCCACATAACTATTTAAAGGGATATATATGTCACTATCAAAATCTTATTGTCACTTAAAGGTGATATGCGATGAATTTACCATTGCATTTTATATGACATGCGGCTCATCTTATTGGTTGTAAGTTTTAGCTAATAATCAAGAGGTCTAAGTTCGAATCTTATGTTTGTGATGATGCATGTATAAATTTGTCTTAATTGACCTAAATGTCCACAAAATATATATATCTGACATTCTACTACAATCTATCATGGTGACATCTTTACCGTGTCCTCAACATGAAATGCCTTGATCTGCATTGGCAAATTCCAAAGAAATTATGCAAGTATGACTATAAAGAAATTTCAAATAATCATCTCCTTGAGTTAACCAGTCCATTTTGGATCTCTGTTTGACCCATGAACTCTCAAGGATAATAACTATAATACATTAATCATGAATGGTTTTAGCTTCTGTGGCAGAATTACTGTTATACGGGTGATTACTTTTATAAGGGTCATTCTCTATCAAGTAAAGGATACTCTCAAGATCCTTCTTAAGATAGAATAAAGTTTGCATAAAAGTGGCAGTAAAATTTCAACCAAAAGCTTTAAGAGGAAATTTGATGGCTTTGAATTTTTTCAACAAAACAAGAATTGGGTCTCTAGATGAGAAGCTAGCCTAAGAAACTTCCACTTGCGAGTTAAAATCTGAAAAAGTAGTACATAATTTTTTAAAGATAAATCCATGGGGTGAACTTTCTCAAAATTACCCAGTTTAATGATAAAAAGAGCATGATTCAAAGACAAGGTAGAAGAGCCCTATAAGAGGAAGAAGAAAATACATCAAAGCAATGTGATCTGCATAAAGATCTGGCAATTTCAATGTGTATAGCGTTGTCTAGTTGATTGATGAACCAAGAAAGAAAGAAGTCTGTGCTATGAAGTTCGGCCAAATCAATATAAAACATACAGTCTATAAAATCAGTCATCTTGTTCAAATGAGTGAGATTCTCACCTACTTTCTCATCATTGAAAAAGGATGCAATTGAAGTCCCCAAAAATAAGCAAGGGGAAGCCATTAAAGAAGCAAGGGAAAGCAAAGGATCCCTTCTATCCATAGAATAATTTTCTGCATAGACCCAAAAAAAAGGGGGAACTTAGTAGATCTCATAAAAGAGCACTGCACGATGAATGAGTTGAGGTGTAAAGAGAGAAGCTTGAAAGGAAATGCTAGAGGTATTCCATTTCACCCGAATGCAACCTCTAGAACAACAATGAATGCTGTTACAATTGCCTTTGTAAGGAAGAAGAGTCACGTTAATGGACAAAAAGGGTTGAGACAAAATATCCTGATGTACTTTAGTTTCCAAAAGACTCAAAATATCTATATGATGCTCTTGAATAACAGAGGCAAAATAAAGGGTATACTTCTCACTCTTGTCCTCTATAACTCGAGCAAACTGGTTGTGGCTTCCGATAATCGAAGCGACATCCAAATGAGTCCATTCATACTTCAGAGTATAAAGGATCAAAATAGTTGGCAGGACGTGTCTTTTATCACCTAGGAATTAATAGACATTATGGAGAACAACTCTATCACTAGTAAGGAGGGTAGAGTAAAGAATGTGTGAGGGGATTATAATGTAGTTGAAGAAGGTTTAGCAGTAGGAAAAAGGGTCGGGCTCTAATTAAGATCATTTATTGTAAGTGTCATGCAAGAGGCAGGGTTAGCAGGACAGTTAAGATGAACTGGAGTAAGATCGAAGTGCATCCCGTCGACATGCCTTTTACCATTATTTTTTTTCAGAAGGGGCTCAACTCAACTCTTACTTCTCCCCCTCCTAGGGGACAATTAGTAAGGTTTCCATCTAGAGGGCAAGTAAAATTCTCTTGAGAAAACAGGTAACAAGCCAAATAAGATTTAAACTACCAATCATACTAAATCTCTTGCTCAATTTTCATACCATTAAGGTTAATGAGCTGGAATAACATATGAAGGGATAATAAACCCTGGCAAAGGTAACCCGCATCTTGGAATTATAAACAGCTAGAGGGATGCCAACCTTGCTTGTAACTTTAGACAAGCTGATCTCATTCCAACTATGAGGGAGGTTAAAGAGTTTAATCCAAAGAGGAATGTACGAGAATTTTTCCTTAATTGGGCAAAAATCCTAGCTCCAGTTTTTGAAAAGAAATGGAAGTTCATTTGAGAAGCAGGGACCACCATCCCAAACTATATCAAAGTCCTCTTTCCAAGAAAATTTAAATAGAAAGAAATCACCTGCAGGAGTAACAAGATCCACATTGACCAAGAGTTTCCATTGCCTTTTGATCACATCTAAGAGGGGGCCATAGAACGACTGTTTGCCTATAGTGTGACCAACAAGAAAAAGCTCCCACTCCTTCTCTCCATGAGTGAGATCTTCAGGAGGAGCTCATCATTGTCCCCAACGACATCTATAGAAAAATCCTTATTGATATCGTTTTAAGCATGAAGGAACTCTTTCGAGTTATAAAACTTGCTTCCTCTTGAAGAAGACAGGAAAAGGAGAGGACTAGCCCTAAGAATGGCTGAAAAGGAGGTGGGAGGGAGGAAAATTATTTGTTTAGAAAAAATATGTAGCCATTTGGGGGGGTAGATATTGTAGATCTAGTTTCGGTGCTAAAAGAGCTTGCGCAGAGCCTTGAGAGAGAGCCAAGGACTTGGTGAGGTGAAAACAGAGAAGGAAGGAGGGGTGGCACGGACACGAGCACAAGAAAATCCCTAAGGGCATAAAACCATAGTAGAGTGAAAGAGGCTTTTGCAATTTCTTATTTAAATCAATCTTCTATTTGAAAGTTTTCATTTATGAAAAACAAACATAGCAATAAAATACACGATTTCCAACAATATTTCTTCTAATAAGAAAATACCCAAAATCCAATGAAGAATGTTTCAACATCTAGCCTTTATCTCACTATGTGGGGAAAGTAGAACATTTTATAAAAAATAAAATTCTAACAATGAATCAATTGCACCTACAAGAAAACTATAGGGAACATGTGGTCTTAGCTTCTACTAATTCAAAAATAGGCAAAATTTATTTCAAACATTGAAAGCAAAAAAAAAAAGAATGAAATGAAAATAATATAAGCACATAATGTAAATGCGTTCACCGAATTGATAGTTAAATCTTATTGATGTCATCTCAAATTTCATTATGAATGATTGTAGAGAATTACAGCTCTAATTGTTTTGATACAATATAGAGATGACGCTCGTCTCTTTATAAAGAAAAAATTAGGTTAGTTAAAAAAACAATAAATTTTAGTAAAAAAATCCTTCATGAAATATCCTGCAAATATTAGATGGCTATACAGTGCGCTTTCTTTCGAGCACAAATTTGAACACCATGACTTAACACTACTAGTCTACTACTGACTCTAATAAAGTCAAAGATAACATCAACCTAGGTACATACTTTAACACTCAAATCTATCTATGTCGCAAATATTTAATAACTCACACATTAAACAATCTTATTCATTTAAAAAAAAAAATTCCTATCAGGACTTTTTTTATAAATCCTGATGAATTACAACCTTGACTAGCCGCGTAAAAAAGTAGCTTTAAGGCCTGACCTTAACCTGCAGCTAGCTTCTAAGCATTTTAAAGAGTTTGAACCAACATAAATGCATGTATATTCCAAGAAATTTACCAGAAAAACCAAATATGCAGATTAGTATTTTAACTGATAACTTACATTTCAATATGTGAATCAGAGGTGTTAAAACATCCTAGGAGAAAATTATGATAGTGAACACTAAGCATTGTAAGGCCAGAAATAAGCTAAAACACAAGATAAAAGTAGACGGTAAATGCTTTTGGATGAAGCATCAATAGAAAATGAAATATTGAGCTATGATGCAGCTGATATAAACCGTGTTGTAGCTATTGAGGTGTTTTTGTACATTTGAAGCTTATGGATAAAACAATCGCTAGCCAGATTAGGCAACTTCTCAGCTAGCTAGCTTGAATGCATCAATGAAAAGACCATAAGTGAAACCCATCTTAAAATTGTTCAGTAATGCAAGTGGAAATGTGACCTTAGGTCGACTGTAGTAGAATCTAGTCACATACTCAGTTAGAAGAACACAGACAACTGCAGCTATGACATCATTAACAGCTAGAGCACCAAAAGACAGAGAAATTGTTTGTGCAACATAGAACCCACCTAACAAAGAGATTCCGCCAAACAAAGCTCGTCGAGAACGGCTTCTGAAATAGTTTCTTGAGAGCTCGGGGATGATACGAATAATATCTATCAGTCTTCGAGGCCTTTCATTCCCCTTTACTGCACGAATTTTAAGGGACCTGGACATGTATCCTTGAGCAGGAATCCTAGAATTCCTAAATAGTATATTTGATCCTGAACCTAGGCCATAACTGTAAATGTCCAATGGAACAGATTTGAACAAACAAGCCATTTGAGCAACTGCATAGCAAAAAGAACAGGAATGAAGTATGTCAGATAGATGGATCATAACCATATGAATGGAAACCCCAGAGAAAGAAATAAACTGACAAAAAATTTAAAGCTAAAAGAACATAAATTGTGCAGTTTCATTCTCTTTTGAATGAAAAGTATGCAACCATGCAAGACTTGCATGTTCAACAAAAAATGCTAAATTTCCACCTTGGTGGCAAAAACATAATATCAATTGAAGAGCGTGTATTTATTTCTTAACATGTTCATTTGTCTTCCCAAAAAATGGCTTGACATGAGTTTGATAAAGAACTGATTATTATTTATGTATCTCTTTCAACGACTCATCTCATATTTAGTACAAAGCCTGTTTCCAACTTCTATATTTTTAGAAGGGTGAATACCGTCTCATTTAAGTTAGTTTGTGCAATATATTAGTTTCATCTACATTCAATCGTTAGAAAGATTAAGAACATATAAAATGAATTATGTCAAGTTTTAAGAAATTATTTATGTTAATCTTGATATTATCTAACTAAATTATTATTTCAAGTTCGATTGAAAATTAAGTTAAGGCTTGTTTAAAGTTCCATTGAAACTACAGTTATAGTAGCTCATCCACAATTAGGTGAGCTCCATAAGAAGGTAAGGAAATAAAGATGAACATCTTTTAAAATTCAGATTTGTGCTTCATTATTCTAAGTTTGAATCATGTGTATTGTGTGCCAGAATATTTGCAGTGGCAAATAGAGGGAGTTTAATGTTTTAGCATTATACAAAAATCTAACATACATGCAGATAAAAGAGGAGTTGCAAGAGATAATATAGTTTTTATGTAGAAAACTAATAAGTAAGAAAAATCACAGGGCTTGGCCCAGTTAAATAATTCCACTAGTATCTATCATTCGTTACAATTTATGTCATTTCCTATGATCAAGGAAGATATTGATAAAATATAATAGACATACGACATATAGAACATATTTTGTGGTGGAAGAGCCTTCTGGCATAGGAATTATTTTCAAGAGATTATTTGTTTTTTGTTTCGGTCATTCTCCATTGAGGAAGAGAGATAAATGACCAAGAAGTGAAGCATAAATATTGGTGCTAATGTCCCGAGTCAAAGTTGATGTCGATGACGTTCATTGATCTCATGGACGATGACATGAATTGATATTGTTGGTGACGATAAGTGACAAAGTAGGTGGACATCGATGTAGATAGGCAATAATGGTCAAAGGATGGTAGTCAAGCTGCATTGGTCGAGAGGCCATATTTGGGAGACAATGGTCAGAGGATCATAGTCGGGTGATAGTTGTCAGAGGACTTTAATCAGCGAAGTGGTTGGAGAATTGTAGTCGTGCGATAATGGTTGGGAGACCATAGTCAGGTTACTGTTGTTGGAGGATTGCAGTTAGGCGATGGTAGAAGAATGATCGCAGTCGAGCGACAGTGAACGAATGATTGTAATCAGTCAAGCGACTATGATCGGAGGATTGTACTCAAGCAAAGGTGGTTAGAGAACTGTAGTCAGAAAACAAAATTAAAATAACCATAGTCGAGCGAAGATGATTAGGAAATTATAGTCGGGCGACGATGGTCAAAGGACCATAGTAGAGCAATGGTGGTCAAAAGATCGTAGCCGGGCAACGGTGGCCAGAAGATTGTAATGGTGACAATGGACAGAGGACTGTAGCCGAGCGACAGTAGTCATAGGACAATAGTTGGGCTACCATGGTCAAAAGATCATAGTCAGATGATCGTGATCAGAAAATCTTAGTCGAGAGACTGTGGTCAAAAGACCGTAGTTGAGTGATGGTGGTCTGACGTAGGGGTGTCAATTTCGGGTCACGGGTCGGGTTCGGGTCGAACCCGAAACTGACCCGGCACTATTCGGGTCAACCCGAACCCGACCCGTTTTTGCAAACGGGTCGGTTTTCATGACCCGAACCCGACCCGCTTCGGGTCCGGGTCAACCCGACCCGACCCGAATGACCTGGTTCCAACAAAAAAACTGCTATTTTTCAGGTCAGAAACGGGTCAATCTCCACTTTTCGGGTCAAAATCGAGTCAGAAACGGGTCAATCTCGGGTTGCCGGGTCAAAACGGGTCATTTTCGGGTCAATTTCGGGTCAACAGGTCAACCCGAACCCGACCCGTTTCGGGTTCGGGTCAACCCAAACCCGAAATTTTCGGGTTGGGTTCGGGTCGGGTCCAATATTGACACCCCTAGTCTGACGACTGTTGGGAGATGGTTCTTAAATGGACCTTCGAAATTCTTCAAGCCTTTGAGCTCTCTTAAATATCAAGCTAAGGTCCTAGCCTCCACCCCCCTTCTCATATAGAGAGTGGGCCTATTTATAAATTTTTTAGAGTTGAAGGCAAAGCAAATATAGCCAAAATCTGTAATATTTCATTAAATAACATGTATCAATTCATTTGATCATAAACTGTTCTTTTAGTATTTAAGTACCTTAATGATATTAAAATTATATGATTTTGGGCGTTGGAGTTGTATCATCGATACACTTTATTTAACTATAAGCATGCGAGATTTGGCGATTGTTTGGTCCATGAGACAAGTTCTCTATTGCGCTTCAAGTGGTTGATCTGAGCTCATTTGAACTCGGATTGGACCACTTTTGCTGTTATTGAGTTAGTCTCATCAAGGTGTTTAGTTTAAGTATAAATTTGTAAAAATCGGAGTTCATATGGTCCTGAATTTAATCCCGAAAGTTTCCTATTCATATATGCATTGGGATTCACGCCTTAATGATCTTTAAATTATACAATTTTGACCTCATTGGATATATATCATTGAACAATAAGCATGCAAAATTTGAAGAACATTAGGTCCTTCAATTAGTGTGTCAAGTTTTCTATTGTGCTTTGAGTGCTTGATCTGAGCTCATTTGAACTCTAATTGGACCACTTTTAGTGTTATTGAGTTTGTCTCATCAAGTTCTTCATTTTAACTATAAGTTTGTTGAAATCGGAGTTCAAATGGTCCTGAATTTAATCAAGAAAGTTTCTTATTCATATATGCATGGGGATTCGTGCTCAATCAAATCATTTTGATAATCTAACTCTGTTTATATCAAATTAGTGCCTCGCCACCCATCCTCCTCATTCAATTTAAATATAAATTTGCTGAAATTGGAGTTTAGATGATCTTGAATTTAATCCAGGAACTCTCCTATTCATATATGCATTGGGATTTGTGCTCAATCAAGTCATTTTTTCATAATGTATCACTGCATTTCACAAATTTGTCACGCACACTCACAAACACAAACTCGAACACTTTCCAGCTCACACAGAGCTCTAAAAATAATCGAGATTGAATAGGGCAATAGTCAACTCAGGCTAATTCCTCTACACACTGACTTGATACTAAATTATAATTAACATTTAAGCTTTGGAAGGGACACAAATTTTCAATGTCCAATACAATATTAAAGGATTTACCCCCGCCACTCAATACAATATTAAAGGATTTACCCCCGCCACAAGTGATTGTTTTGTCCATTCTGCAAACCAGAAAGCTTCATATTTTTTTCCTTTTTAATCACTATAGGTGCAGCGATTTAAATCAACAGCCCCCTTCAAACCTTAAACGGGAAAACCCTTTCAAGATGCAATTCCAGCAGAAGAAGAATGAGGCACAAAATCCCTATCAAATCAGTTGCGGAACTTCTAAACAAGTGAACAAACTTCAACGAAGAATAAATTATTGATTTTTTCATCGAATTCGAGTAATCTAATTACCAAACCTTTGGTAGAAGATAGGAACAATAAGGCTAAACTCCAACTATAACAGATTTATCCTTTCTCAAAACAATAAAACATTATGATAAAATCAAACTCCTACAGAGCCAATCCATCAACAGAAGGGAAAAGATAGTACCTTTCGCCCTAAGCGAATCGAGGAAGGGGAAACACAGAAAGAGAGAGAGAGAGAAGACCGACACACCGCCAGTGGTTCTGCGAGTAATTTATGACTACTTCTGGGCTATTTCTATGGATTAAGATTAATTAAATATGAATATATATTAGAAGTTAATACATGTGATTTGGGTTAATCATTTAAAAAGTTTCAATAACTGGATAAGAAATTAATAAAAATTAATTATTAAATCGAATTTTTTATTTTAATTAATTACATTGACTATTGTTCGAGTTCATTATTTCTTAATTGACCTAATTAATGATGTATTGGTGTTATTTTAGTATAACTATGAATTATCTATAGTGTAATTTGATAAATAAAAATATTCAATGAAAAATTGGGATGTTCATAAAATAATAATTACGAGTTAAGTAAGGCTTCGTTTAGGACGGCTTTTTTACTGTTTCTTAAAACAGCTTTCTAGTATCAAAATTTTAATTTTTTATACTAAAAAGCTGTTTTAAGAAACAGTAAGAAAGCTGTCCCAAACAAAACTTAAGATTTCAGAAGTCTAAATACTAGTTAGTGGCATGTAGAGAGTGTGATTCTATTTATAAATATGTGAGAGTGACGTGGTCTATAAATATAAAGAAATTTGGAAAGATCTCAATCAGATGTACTCACAGGGCATCCCACCTAAGTGCTAACCATGCACCTTACTCACCCTTGCTGGCGACTTTAAAAGCTAGTGGGCAACTTCCATAAGGGTTGGAGAACTTCTGCCATATGTATTCACCAATGGCCTAGACAAACTTGACAAACATTATGATGCACTAGCTGGAAATCATGGTGGACTTGATAGGTTCGGTTGCCCCAACTTGAGGGGTCACTTGCCTAGTCAACATTGAGTCACTCGCCTGACCAGTATGAAATCCCAACCTAAAGCCTATCTGATAATGGCGACTTCATGCATTCAGCCTGAGACTCCACCCCAATCACTTGCTAGAAACAGCTTTTCATATGTACTCATTTGATGATTTGATCATTGTGTTCACATATCCGTAACTGTAATTTTCCAACAGTATCGAAACTCTTATAAATACGAGAAATTATTCTGTGCGGTCACCGAACGATTCAAAGGCGAATTAGAACGCGTCACGTCACCCGGTATCGAGCGGTACACAACAAAAAAATGATGTTGCGCTTTCTGATTCGTTTTGGACGCCGTTTGGTAACCGCACAGAATAATTTCTCTATAAATACAGATTTAAAGGGCCATTTTTGGGACCGAACCCTATAATAAACTGTAATAGCTTCTCTTTCAAGGCCTCCCTTTTCTCTCTATATCCTTCTCTCTACCAAAACTTTTGTAAGTTTGGAGAGTAGAGTTTGGTGTCATTTACAGACACATTTGAATCCAACATTTGCAATAAAGAAGGCAAATTAAGTAAGATTGTATGACTTTTGAAGAAAAGAAAGCGACAATAATATGAGTAGATTTATCCATTCCTAACTTACTACCAACCTTTTTGTTAGATCACATTCCCTTTGTTTTTGTTTTTTTTAGTTAATATTTTTAAGAGTCAGGATATCATGATTCATTCTCATCAGGGCCCTTTTAAAATTATGATAGACAATATTAGTCATGTGTTTTTAAAAATTTCTAGTTATTTTCTCTCTTTAAAATGCTCTGCTATGTTAACTTTTTCTAGGGGCTATCAGGAATTTTTAAATCTTTTCAACCTTCCAATCTTTGAAGAACATTGGAATTGTCATATCAGCTCACTGCATATTGGAATGATTTTATGAAAGAAATATAGGTCAGCTCAGCAAACCACTTTAGAAATTATTCCTCTCTTTTTATGATTTTGTTTGGGGGACGGTTTTTTTACTACTTCTTAAAGTAATTTTTTAGTTAAAAAATCTAGAAAGCTGTTTTAAGAAAAGTAAAAAAACAGTCCCAAATAAAGCCTATATCACCAAGTTTGATTCTTCAAGTACGTTTTCTAACTGAAGTTCTTTACTTGAAAGCTTTTTGATTCTATAGAAAAATTCTGTAGCGAATTTCACAACCTTCAGTTTGGAAAATAATCTGTGCATGTGCGGTTGAACTCTTCCTGTCAAGACATACGAGTTTACATTGAATCATTCGTTTCTCTTGGATGCCTCAATGTAACTATTTTGTAACAGTCAAACGCACTGAGCTTTGTCACAATGAGTTTCAATACTATTATGATCTTATGAACAAGTTGAAGCATTTCATTTGATAATACTTTTTCATCAGAGCTGCAATCAAAATACCTTCACAACACTCTCATATAATTTCAGAATCAGAATACGAAACATACATCATTTAAGCACAACTGAAAATATTGAAAGTATTTCCTTGGTACACTTCATGAAGGATCAACTAGAAGCTGACCGAGCTGAGAGAGAGAGAGAGAGAGAGAGAGATATACACTTGAGACTGCTTATAATCCCACTATCTGGAGCTGTAAATTGGCTTCTTCCTGACAGATGATGCTGATGATCAGTCAAATCCATCCACTGGCAACATACCTTCCATGCAACATTTACATTCAGTAATATATTTCTCTATTCCATATATACATGAGGACATTGAGGATGCAGAATGATCTTCTTTTATAAAAGGATGAGAAATTCAAGAGATAAGCTATGATCTAATAATACCTTCTGCCACCACAACCGTTCTCCCTCTGGCAGTTGAAATACATGGCAGCCACAGGTGACCCGAGATTGTAAAGCTGGGCAAAGTCTCTAGTATTGAAGTTCTGTCGCCATCCAGGTGCATCAATTGTTTGTCTAACGGACTGTCTGAATAACACAAAAACAATTCTATGGATTCCTGCTGTTGGCTTTGGGCTCTCATAGGATACAACTTCATTTCCTGAAATGACATATCCAAATATGATCAAAAAAATGATTGAAAATTCAACATATCACCCAAGTTTTGAATTTTAGTCTGTAACTTGTTATATGAACTTACCAAAACTGGCATTTGTTGTTTCTGGGATATCTGTCACCAACCTAAAATGTTGTCATAATCACAATTAGTTCTAATGACCATTAATTCTGATATAAACTGGAAGAGTTTGATCTTATTTTATTCAGGGATGTTTGGATGGGTTTTTTTTTTTTTTTTTTTTTTTTTGTTCTTTCTATTTGTTTAACATTCAGAATGTTCATTTTGATGATTTTACAACTCATTTGAATGTTTGTAAAGAGGAAAAAAAAGGGTTCTACAAATTGATGATGTTGTTTTCACTGATCTTAAATGTGAAAAATTGTCAGGGAAAAATGGTATTTGTAAGATCAGGTGAGGTGTTTACCAGTGCAGGTGCTCTCTTTTGGTTGGATTGCTTGGGCTTGGAGCATCAGGATCTATCATCACCTTTAAAATTATCACATCACTGAAGAGTTAGGAAAAATCTCTGATTTTATATATTATTCATCTGCCAAAATCACAAAGCCATGAAGAAAATTTAGCAAGATCTTAAATCATCATTATGTATTGTACTGTATTTTTCTTCTGAAAATACGTTTATTATTATTATTATTATCTGCATTTATTCTGTTATTTGTTTGTTCAATCAATCTTATGCAAATCAATATGTCAGAAATAAGCTTTGTAGACTCATTTGTAAATGAGAACTATAGAAGTTTTAAAATTGCAAGTGCCTTCACATTAAAGCCTATGCACACTTTTCTTGATTGGTCCATCTATCACTTTTATCCTATTCATAGATAGCTTCATAATCAAATGATTAATTCGTTGGTAGTTATGCTTGAAAAGACGATTTTGCCCCTATTATATATCATTAATTTGAATCCTAATAAATTTTATCAATCTAAGCAAACTTCTCTTTATTAAACCACTTACAAGCGTATAAAATATCCTAATGTCGCGTCCTGCAATCTCAACCCGAGGCTCCTTTGCCACCATCGACGGCTTGAGATCCGAGCCATTGGTGACATCCTTGTTGTTATAGATCAGTCTCATTGTAGCCGTCCTAATAAATGGATCGAGAACATCACCGACGATATTGCCAACAACTAGAGGATCTCTTGACATGGCTATATTATCAACAACACTAATAAGAAGAAGACAAGTCAAATTAAACTTCGGTGTGAGACCTCTATGGTGATGAAGCTATATATATTGGCTTAACGGATGCTATAGAATCTCCTTTAGTCCTCCTTAAGAGCAAATTGTTACATAGAATAGGTGTTGAAGTGTCAAAAAGGGTGGGAAGGCATTGTGGCTTATGCAGATTTTGTTTGTGTATGGCTATGAATATAATCTCTAGGTAGCTTCCAAAATCTTATTCCTTGTTAAAGTTTGGGAGGATGTAGTGTAAAGTAGGAAGCCTTTTGACCTACATAAGTGGTGCATCATTGCTCATTTGGTTCTCCTAGGGAGCGAATCATGGAGCAAAGGAGCAAACGGGCTCTCTTTAGATGGATGGGGAATTCTAGGTACTTGATTCCTTGGTGAGCTCATAGTTTATTGTGAGGAAATATATATATATATGAATAGTTAGCAAAAAATATTAGCCAGCATATAATTTTGAACTTGCACTTCTCTGAAAAAGAGCAGAGTTTTATCAGTGGAGAAGTAACTTGGCCATCGTAAGGATTCATGTAAAATTTGGAGAAAACAAATATATCATTGCCATCTTTCACCTGTTAGTTTTCAAATCATTTGATTTTCCAAGTGATAAAGAAACTAAGACAGAAAAGAACAATATCAGTAGTGCAACCACTGAAAGAAAAATAAAATGGAAGCCAATACTTCTCCTTCTACTGTATAATGTAACATGAGATCTTTCATACTTATTTAATGTAGTTAATGTTTCCTAATTCACGCTCATGTATGTATCTATTCCACTTTGTTAAATAATAGAAGGAAAAAACACATAAGTTGAAAATTATATGTAATTCAAATTTGACAGTCAGAAATAATGATGATTGATTGATAAGTATATTTGGTGAAATGTAAGAGATTAAACTTGATACGTCGCCAAAAATCGTCTTGAATGGACACAAATCTCAAGGTATATCTAAAATGGAAACTTCCAAAATTAAATTTGGGATCATTCAAACTTTGATTTCAGCAAACTGATAGTCGAATTGAATGTATCGGCAAGATGAACCCAACGATACTAAAATTGGTCCAATCTGAACCCAAATGGGCTCAAATCAAAGGCTTAAAGCATAGTTGAAAGCTTTAGAGCATTTATTGGATGATAAATGATATCCAAATATAGCATGCTTATAGTTGAATCAAGCAGCTCAACGAGATAAATCCAAAAAGCTCAAGATCACTTAATTTTGGCATCATTAAGGTATTTAAATGTTGAATGAATGCTCTATGATCAAGAGAATTAATACAGACCATCCGATGGACCACTCCGAATTTGCTCTAAATCTTCTCCATATTTACGGGGCTTGCTGGTGGTGGTATTATGAGTCTAGAACTTTCTAAGTTATCACCAGAAGATAGGTGGTGGATGACTTGGTAGTCCTCTTTGTAGCAAGAGAGAACAAGTGACTGATAAGATGGTCATTAGGTTGGCGGTGTTAAGTACGATGTCTAATTTCAATAACTATCTTGAATAAAATTTGATCTTGATTTTTCAAGATTCGAGGCTAGTACAAAGTCTTAAATGGAGGCTACCATAAAGTCCTAAATGAAATGAAGGCTACCATAAAGTCTTAAATGGAGCTCACCACAAAAATCTGCAATTGATGTTGATGCTACAAAAGTCTTTAATGGTAGTTTATAATTAATGTTGGAAGTTAAAGTCTTCACTTATGATGCAATCCCTCAACAAGAAGCAACAAAGAGAAGAAAGGAAGAGGAAGAGAGAGGAGAGAAGTGTCATTAATGAAAGTCTGGAAAAACCCTTTTGGGTGCATGCTTACTAATGGAGTTATTTAGCTTCTTCAATAAAGAAGTCTAGTCCTCATTTTTATAGTAGGTAACTACATTTTCTCTAAACTATATAAAGTTGTATTTTTATTCAAATCTCTAATTTTATATGGAGTGCAATTCTTCATGTATATTTTTGAAGTTTAGTAGATTATTTGATCTCTATGTTACAATGAACGTTGATTTACGTAATCCAAACCACATAACTTTTGGTGCTCTCTTTTATGGCTCTTGATCTTTCTTTTACAGTTACTATATAATTCAGTATACATACTCCTATGTTGAGGGAACTCTCTTTATTAACAATTGGAATTAAAGTAAGGTTATGAAAAGTATAACGGCTATAAAGTTTGACGATTCAAGCAATTTTATCATTTAGAGAACCAAAATGTGTTGTGTACTAGTCCAATAAGGGCTTATAAAAGCACTCATAGGGCGTAGTAAGATGGTTGAAATCATGAGTAAAGAAAATATGATGGACGTGGATAAAAATACTCTTTTTAATGATTAGTTGTATTTGGTAGATGAGATCTTGATAGAGGTTTAAAGGAAACAACTACATAAGATTTGTTGCTCAAGCTAGACTCTTTGTATGTGAGCAAAAACCTCTCCAATAAATTTTATTAAAAGCAGAGGCTATATCTACTTTGTATACAATAAGGCATGCATATTAAATCAACTGAATAAGTTTAATTCCATCATTTGTGAGTTGAGATGTACTAATGTGATTGTTGATGATGAAGATCAAGCTTTATAATTATTTTCCTCTTTACCTCTCTTATAACCACTTTTAAGATACCATGTTATATGATCATGATACAATAAGTTTAGAGAATGTCAAGAAATCACTTCTTTTAAAAGAAGTGATTTTTAAGCTCAAGAGAAGTGATAAATCAACTACAATTTTTTTTACAAATTAGAGAGATAACTTATGATGGAGGGTTCTATTTTAGTCATAGTAGGAATAAATCTTATAAATTTTTAATGAGATTATTTGTTTATACTGTAAAAAGAATGGCACATAAAAAAAATATATTTTGTTTTAAAGTAGATAGAGTAAGAAACAAATGATAACAACAAAAAGGATAAGTCAACTAATATAAGTATTGTGCAAATTTTTTAGATAAAAAATTTGGGATGCTCTTTTAATTACTAAAAACAACATACGTAAATGGTTGTGTATTTTGAACTCAGCTTATTACAAACACATGAATTCTAATTTTACATATAAGGCAAGTTTTGGTAGCTATGTTTATATGGAAAATGGAGCTATGTGTAATATTGAAGGTTTTGGCACTATGAAATTAAAGACACATAATGATATTATTATATATTTTGGCTTGAGTCAGGCATATATAAAATTTGAAAAAAGAATTTAATATCATGAAGTACTCTTATTGTTGCAAAATATAAATTCTTTAGTGATGTTGATACGTTGGTTGTCTTGAAAGTGGATAGAAGTAATAAATTATATGTATTACAGAATGTTATGCCACATGCTGATGTGTTAGACTCAACAACTATGGTGGTAACACATGGAAGTAAGAATGATATTAAGTATATGACATCAAGTACTAGTATGATGGGAGCTACTAGAAATCTATTATCGATGATTCTAAAAGTGTAGTGTAAAATAAAATTTATGTCATGTGGAAGCTTCCAAAGGATAGATGAACATTACATAATATGCAAAATTTATATTAAAGGAGCAACACAATAATAAGATAAATATTGGTAGATTTGCCAATGATAGGTATAAGTATTAACAAAACCTTAGTTAAACTATGCGACCAATAAGATAGAGGTATCACATAGAGAGTTATTCAAATATGATATTAATCTAGTACATTAGAAATTTAGAGTTCGAAATGGAAATTGTTAAGCATGGAGTATAATTTCATTAATTATCTTGAATAATATTTGATCTTGATTTTACAAGATTGGAGACTATCACAATGTCCTAAATGAATGTTACCATAAATATCTAAATAGAGGTTATCATAAAATCTTAAATGAAAGCTATCATAAAGTGCTAAATGGAGGCTACTACAAAGTTCTTAATGGAGGCTACAAAAATTTTCAATGGTGATTGATCATTTATTTTAGAAGGTGAATTCTTCACTATATAAATCCATGCAATCTTACAATAAGAAGTAGCAAAGAGAGGAGAGGGGGGCGAAAAGGAAAGAAATAAATCTTTCATGTGCTTGCAAGTAGAGTTTTTCAACTTTTTAAAGAAAGAAGTCTTTTTTACAATAGGTGACTGCATTTTTTTTCTCAGCTAGACAAATTGATATATTTGTCACATCTGTAATTTTGTATGAAGTATACTTCTTCACATATCTCTTTTAAAGCTTAGTGGATTATTTGATCCTTCTATCATCATAGTTGTATGCTTACTAAAGTCAAATCAAATAAATTTTAGTGTTCACTTTTGTAGTTCTTGATCTCTCTTTTATAGTTATTTTTTATTCATCGTACTTGCCCTTTGGTTGAGCACACTCTCCTTACTAATAGGTGTCTTATAGACATTGATCATTAACATATTTGAACGATTGTTGACAAGGAATATAAGAACTTTATTAATGATCATATGTAATTCTTCTAGAAGTAGGGCATCAAAGATCTGCGTCTAATGAACATCAAGCTTTGAAAGTTGGTGAACATGATTGTTAGTCGACAAATAATGTTAGAAGTGAGGTAGCAATTGACATTTAATATGAACATTCTCCAAATAGGTGGAGAGATTAGGCAATTAACAAGACAAAGTTGGATGTTAGTGATTGTCAGGCATCATATTTTGGTCGTCATTAGGGTAAGTTGAGGAGCACGAAGAAGTTACGAGATCAATTGAAGCATCAAGATTAGTAGCCTTCTTATTCTCCGTAAGTTCAGTTTATATCTTCTTTAGAGGCAATTGAGGATTTAACAGTGATTCTGGATACTCTAACTTTTAAGCTTTCATTTTGTTGTGACGAAATTAAGATATGAGTTCAGTTTGAACAATCATTGAGTAATTGAGTTTGAGGTTGTTGAAGCACCTTTTCTCTCACAAAGGATGGAGGCATAATGCTAATTTTTTGTTATCTTATATTTTATATATTTCCAATAGAAAAAACCAATATGTTTGAACTCATTCCACTCACCTCTAAGATTACTTGAACTATGCAATAAAATCATTAACTAAAGTCGCTCTAACTAAAGTAAAATCTCCAATGTTTTCATTAAAAAAATCATAATTCCTGTAGAGATCTCTTCTTTTTATAGACCTCATTAATAGTTATTATTCATGTAATTAGATAGCTACAAGCTAACTAAGTTTATAAATTTACACTATACTTGTTAAGTCTTATTATATAATTGTACAATTTTTCTACACCATAATACCCCAAATCAAACTTATAATTAGATAGCTTAAGCTATCCCAAACGAAGCTTAAGTTTGTGCTTTCCAACATACTAATAAAACTCCGAGCTCAAAAATCTATTCCCCCCCGGCACGCTCTCTCTTCTTTTCTTTTATTATCCATTCATTCTTATCATTATAATTATGTCACATATCTATGTACTGCTAAATGATATATTAGAAGAGGTGGAGTTAGATTTTATTTGGGACAGATTTCTTACAATTTTATAAAGTAGTTTTTTGGTATAAAAATTTTTTGTACTAAAAAATATGTTAAAAAATAAAGTAAATTTTTAGTATAAAAATATTTCAAATTAATTAAAATTTTTTTACTAAAAAATTATTTTAAAAATAATAAAAAAATCTATCTCAAAGAAAGCCTTAGACTCAGATAAAACTATCAGATTTTGCACATTGATGATGGCAAAGGAGGAATATTTTTTCTTTTATTTTATTATAATTTAATGTAATGGGAATCGGGTGCCAAACTATTGTGTTGGAAGAATTTAAGGTAGGCTTAGTAGGGTTACGTCATAAGAAAGAGTTGATTCCTTTGCAACGATTTAAAATATTTAAATATAAATTTAGATAAAATTTTATATCTATTAATTCACTAATAATTATTAGTCAAATTAAATTAGGATATTCTAATTAAGGAAAAAAATTCAAACATATTTGTATACTAGTGTATGTCTTTTTAGGTATATAACACGTAATGAACAAGTTGTCACAAAGGGACTCCCACCTAACGGGTCCCATGAAGGAACTCGCCCAAGGACTCTCGGATCACACCATCCTAGAAACAAAGAGAGTGGTTACTCCTCATGGGGGCAATCAATGGCCACCATAGATTAGACAACTTGCCATGAGGGAAGGTTGGCCATCGAGGCCACTCGCCCTCATCTAGGGCAAGTATCTCCATTCATGCTAGTCAAGCTCAACTATAGAAAATTGCTTACTCATGGGACTCTCAGCTCGCCCGGTCATGACCATTTGATCATGGAGCTTGTCCTCCCTACAATGCTAGCACACTCATCTTCCTTTCTTTGGCAATCCAAGGCACAAGTTGATGGCGACATCAGAGCACCTAATAGTTAAAGGCCCCTTCAATTCAGGGCTCACCAACAGACTCACCCACTCGCCTATACCTACTCAGTACTACTGAACTAGCCCAGAGGCAAACCATCAAAGCTATGCAATATCGTTCTCATTTCAACCTACTAGGAAGTGACATGTGTTTAGGATGGCTTATATTGAGCCATTAAACCACTGCATTTTTATTCTTTTGTATGTAGTCTTTTTTGTAGCCCTTAGATCCCTATAAATAAATGATGAAATAGGAGCATATTGGATCTTTTGACTCTTAGAGATTTTGAGCATCTTGAGCACCTACACTACAAGTCTTCTATAGTCGGTTGTTTTCTCCATTAATCTCATAAATCCCAAGTTATTTTCTTAGAGTTGGTCTATTAGTAGGGTTGGGTATAATCCAAGAGATTTTGAGAGTGGCACTCTATAAATTCACTCATAATTCAAGAAACTCCATCGGATGGCCGCATTATTGCACATAATCCTTTGAAATTTTTAAATGTTTGAGTGCCTTAATGATGTCGGAATTAAGTGATGTTGGGTTATAAGCATGAAAGAATTGGAGATCATTTGGCCTTCCAATCAATGACTCAAAGTGTTGAACCATACTTCATTGCCCGATTTGGGCTCATTTGTAGTTGGATTGGAATTTTTTTTATAAGTTGGTCTCATCAAACTGTTCGATTCGACTACAAGTTTGTTGATATTGGAGTCTTGTAGTTCGAATAATCTTGTATATAATTTTAGAAGTTTCCATTTGAATATTATCTTGAGATTCGTATGTGATCAAACAAAGTTTTTTAAGATTTATAAATAATGAAAGTAATTAAAGTAATTAATTTGATACCCACCATACATTAAAATATGTTTAATAATAATATTAGATAAAGTTGATGCAGTCTAAGCAGCATAAAGATTGATTGGTTAATCTCTAGATATCATACACTTTATAGAAAATTAAAAAAATTAAAGTCATAATCATCATTAATTATTTTAATTAACATTACATATTTTAAATAGCTTGCTATTGATCAACACATTATTTTATAGCTAATACTATCAGAACAAAATAGTCCATATTGCTGATTATTTCATCAAGATATAGAGATGGCTTGTAAAGGCACTTAAAATTGCATTATATTTTATAAGGTTGTTTACATGAATTTTTAAACTTGGTTTATATTTTATGATTTGATTATGGCTTTGTTTGGGACAGCTTTCTTACTGTTTAGTACAACTTTTTAGTATAAAAAATTTTAGTTCAAAAAATTTTATACTAAAAAGCTGCTTTTAAAAAAAGGAAGAAAGCTATCACAAATGAAGCCTATATTAAAAATTATTGTGACAAATGCATCACCTATATTAGAAATTTGTTTGAAATATAATATCTCTTAGGTTGTCACATTAGACAATACAAGTAAATAATAATAATAATAATAAATTAACTTGACCCATTTGACCACCTAAACATGATAGTTCTCTCTGTCTATTGAAAAGGCTTTGATAACCATCATTTTTGGTAGGAAAAATGTTATGGTGCCCAATCTAGAGTTATGTGCTAGCACAACGAAAGTGTTGGCGCTTAGAAAGAGATGCATGGAGAGGAAGGAGGGAGAAAGGAAAAAAATAAAATAAAATTGCATATGATTGTATAAGATACTTATTAGTAACTTATCAAGATTCATTTTGGGAAATAAGTTGGGAGGTGAAGCATTACTCTTTATAGTAGAGGTTAATTGAACCCTAAATGCGAGAGGTTAAAAAGAATGACCACATCATCTCCATAAATCACACTTTGCAATCCCTCTCCTAGGGTTATTAAGAGCATATATTTTTAGGGTTAAATTTTGATAGTTCAAGTTGTTTCTTCAACTTTATATTTAGGGCTTTTTGATAGGATATTTCAATTAGAAGGTATAAAAGTTGTGTTTGATACATTGATAACCAAGCTTATTTTAACCCAAAAGATTAAACATATGGGAGATAGTAAACTATTTGGTAATTCTAAACCAACATATCTTCTTTTTTTTTTTTTTTTGAAGAAATGCTTGAAGCAATTTTATTAAGAAAAAAAATTACAAGCCACTAAGTGATTGATCCACAATCACAGCCCTCATTGAGTAAAGAAATAAAACAAGGAGGGGCCTTATTACTACTAAAGTCATCCCAAAAGAAATCTAAAGAACAAGCATAGTTAGCATAAAAATCCGCTAACTTATTACATTTTCTATCAACACAATGAAACAAAACTTGATTAAACCCAATGAGAAAAGAAAAATCTTCTATCTTTGGACCTTCATCTTTGACAGGCACCTTATTAAAGAGCTTCTGAACAAAATCAATAACATTCTGATTATCACCCTCAATGATGACCCCTTTGTACTCGTACATCCAGTCTTGGACAAACTTCCTAGCTGACAAGATGGAAAAAAGTTCCAACTGTGCTGAATCCCAATGCAAACAATTCACGCCAAAAGGCACACAAAAATCTGCCTCTTTGATCCCTGAAGACACCTCCTACTCCAGCATTGTAATTGCTCCCTAAAGAAGCATCAATGTTTAGTTTAATCCATTCGGGGGGAGGAGGATACCAATAAAAAGACAGCTGCAAGAGCTGGTTAGTATCCCAGTATTTTGAACTTCCTTTGAAAGATGTCGCAGCCAAGCTAATAGCATTAGTAGCAATGACAGCCAAGCTATCTTCCATTCCACCATGCGTAACCTTGTTTCTACTCTTCCAACTTAAAAAGACTGCATAACAATACACATTCCCAATGAAAGGACTAGAATCTGCAAAGTTTCTCAAACCCAACACACACTCTTGAAGAGAGGAGAAAATTGGGATCTTGAATCCCCAACTCTTAAGAATAGTGAAAACTTGAGTAAGCTTCAAACAATTGACCGCAATATGATCAGCATTCTCCACAACCTCACACCCTCTTGGACATACATTATAGTTTGACAGCCTTCTATACATCAAAAATTCATTTGAAGGAATAGCATTAATGAATAATCTCCACCAGAACAGGTTTACCCGAGGCCTAAGCTTCAGACCTCTTCTCCATCGCCAATAGGGATCTTCAACTCCATTCCCACTCAATTTTTGGAAAATTAAAGCAGATAAAGATTTACCTGAACATTTGTAGATGAGCTCCAGCTGATCACTGCCATATTCAGGAAAGATAGGAACAAGCTTTATAGCCTCTACCAATTGCTGTCCAAAAAACTGCTGCAGTTTTACTTCATTCCATTCTCCCTCACAAACAAAACTTTCCAGCATTTGAATATCCTCATCCATGCCCGCAACAAAATTTGGCCATTTAACAATGGATTTATCAAAAATCCAAACATCCTCTAAGGTGTTAATAGAACCACCCGAAGAGATATTCCACCTGACAATTTCCTTCAGAGAGTTGAAACCACTCAAAATAATCTTTACCATCGGAGAGCTATACCCCTTTAAATGAAAGTTCCACACATGATTCCCATACTTAGCACTCAACACCCTGTTAAGGAATGAAGAAGGCTTAAAGATGAGATTCCAAGCAAATTTAGGCCGAAGAGGACCAACTTTGGAAGCAATGGATTGGACACCTTGACCACCCAATCTTCTAGGCCTGCATAAAACTTCCCAAGAAACAGTGTAGACCCTTACTACCATCATGCTTGTTCCACAAAAAATCCCTACTCATTCTATCCAAATCCTTTAGCACCCCCAATGGAACTAAAGAATTAGTAAGAAAAATAGGGAGAGAAGAGAAGATGGATTTAACAAGAAGCAACTTCCCTGCAAGAGAAAGAAAACGGTTACCCCAAACATTCAAATAATTGATATCCTTTTCCAAAAGATTACCGAAATCAGCAGCCGTCATTCTCCTTATAGCAATCTTGATGCCAAGATACATGAATTCTTTCACCACCTTGAAACCCAAGAATCTAGCTAGAAACCTCCTTCTAGATCTTCTGACTGATTTACCAAAGAGAATAGAAGATTTCTGAAAATTCACCTTCTAACCTGTCCACTTACAGTAGTCCTCCAAGATTTTGCTTGCTTTCTTCACACTTTTATCATTGTCTTCCAAAAACATGACAATATCATCAGCGTATAATAGGTGAGAAACTTTTTTAGCATTTGGAGCCACTTTGATACCAAAACCTTTTCCTCTCTGTGCAAAAGCATCTGAATTAAGTTGAGAGCAGAGAATAAAAAGATAGGGAGACAAGGGGCATCCTTTCCTGAACCCACTCCTACCCTCGATCCAACTTGAATTAATACCATTAATCAATATTGAAATTTTTGGGTCAATTACACATTGTAGAAGGAAATTAGAAAATTTATCTAGAAAGCCCAAATTCTTTATAACTTGTTTAAGAGTTTGACCACCCCATGCTATTATAAGCTTGTTCTATATCAATTTTGATTGCCATGAGCCCTTTTTTGGATTTAGAAAATCTGAACTTGTTAAACACTTCTTGGGCTAGTAGAACATGATCAGAAATAGAACGGCCTTTGACAAAAGCCACTTGCTCCTCAGAAATCAGCTTAGGAATAAACCCAATCATTCTATTCAATAACAACTTAGCCACTATCTTAAAGATCGACAAACAAAGGCTAATAGGTTTATAACTAGAAGGGGTGATAGGATTTTTAACAAAGTCTCTTTCCAACTAGAACTCATAGAACCAATCATAAAAAAGGAAGAAACTGCCTTCCACACGTCGTCTTTAATAATTTGTCAATAAGTTTTAATGAAAGAGTATGAAATACCATCAATACCTGGAGAGATGTTGGATTCCAGCCGAGCAACCACCCTATCCAGCTCCTCCTTCTTAAAATCAGCTTACAGGCAATCTCTTTCACTATCATTCAACACATGTGAAGGGGATGGCCACCCCCTCAGCTTACAATTCCTATCCTTCCATTTGCCTTTAAAATAGTCATTAAAAACTCCTGCTATCAGATTTTGATCCTCAACCAACTTCCCATTGCTGTCTTTTACCTGATGAATCCAATTAGAATTACGTCTACCCAAAGCAAACACATGAAAAAACTTTGAGTTGGTGTCACCATCGAATAACCATTTAGCTTTGGCTCTTTGCCTCCACCACGTATTAAGGTGACCAAGAGTAATATTAAGATCATGCACCTTCGATTTGAGTAACAGCAGTTCTTCTTCAGTTAGCCTGCCAACCTCAGCTTCTTCAACTTGCAATTCAAAAATTTCCTTCTTCAAGGTCTCCTTCAAGATCATCAAATTTTGATGCTTTGATTTACTCCAAAAAAATAGTGCTCTCAAAGCTCTCCTAAATCTCTTGTTGAGAGAAGTAACGACATCACCCTGCACCTTCCTTTCCCAAGATTTAGACACAATCATAGCGGAAGCTGGGTACGAAGACCAAACCTCTTCAAACCTTAGAAGTTTGTTCTTCCGAAAACCTGAAGGCAAAAGCTTGATGAGAATAAGACAGTGATC
Source organism: Dendrobium chrysotoxum (assembly GCA_019925795.1). Lineage (NCBI taxonomy): Eukaryota > Viridiplantae > Streptophyta > Magnoliopsida > Asparagales > Orchidaceae > Dendrobium > Dendrobium chrysotoxum. Next base: position 52,081,709 of record CM034306.1, on the reverse strand, counting down.
AAAAGCTACTCGAGGTAGATGCCGAACTACCGACGTTTGGAGAGCTTCCAAGACTGCTGTGTTCAAAATGCATCTATCCAATCTTTCAAGGATACGAGCTCCACCTTTCTTATTGTTACATCATGTATACGTTGGGCCAATGACTCCCATATCATGTAGATCATACTTACTCATAAAACTACTCATATCTTGAGCACCCTGAGATAGAATAAATTTTTTCCCTCCTTTCTTGTCCTCTTGGGACATTATACAATTGAAGTCACCTCCTATAACAATAGGAAGATTACATTTTGAAATCCCTTCAAGTTTATCCCAGAAGCTCCTTCTCTTATAGGAATCATTGCTACCATCTACCGATGCAATGATCCACACGCCATTATTAGCAATTCTCAATTCCCCAACAACGACCTGAGATGAAGCTTCTAAAACAGTAAAGGACCCCAAGTCTTTCCTCCAGCAAGCCAAAATACCTCCAGATAAACCATCAGCAGGAAACATGAAAAAATCCCACATGTTACCAATAAACTTATTACACTCAAGTCTTTCAAAAGAAGAGATCTTAGTCTCTAAAAGACCAATAAAAATCACATCATGTTCTTTCACAAACTCCTTCAAATAGTGGGAGGCTTCACTCTTCCTAGCCCCCCTACAATTCCAAAATGCAATGAAAGACATTTAAGGATAAGAAATGGGATTGCTCCCTTTCCTGCCTCTAATAAACCCTTCACCCTTCCTACCATGATTAATAATGTTATCCTTACCCAAGGATCTGAGTTCTTTTTGAAGTTTGAAATTGGATTTCTGATAGGGAATTCTTGAGTTCGCAAGTAATCCATTAGGAAATACTTGAGTTCGCAAGCAACCCTTCCCATCTCTCCCACTCTAAGTAGAAGGAATACAATCCTTCTCTGGCTCTATATCTTGAGAGCTTTGAAAAACAGCACCCTCACTTTTACCAAGATCAAGATTAACATCAGCACCTCCGGCTTTCAACACAGGATCAGGAACAAGTTTTGACTCCTCAATAGCATCTATAGAATTTAAAGGAGAACCCTTGTCACCTTCAGGAAGATTCAAGCCTGCTATGAACGGTTTAGGATCTTGATGAAGGATACAATTATCCACCACCACACTTCCTAGAACAACATCTCCTTCCTCACCTGCCACTATAACTTTCATCTCCAAATTCTTCTCTGTGTTCTTAATTACCCCCTCCTTAAAAGAAGGCTTACCAACTGGAATGACAGGCTCTACCAGAGAAGGCTCAAAGTTGATATTCTTATTATTCCTCACATTCACCAATGCTCCCTTAGGAACACCACGAGCTGCTTTCTTCTTTTTGTAATTGACATGGACCCAAGGTCCATAAGTTTCATTCTTATCAACCTCTTGTTCCTTATGCTCCAAAATCCCTATCCCTTGCTTCTAGACTCCTTCACCCATAACATTAGCCAACAAAACTTTCTTTTTGCAATCTCCTTTAACATGCCCAATCATCCCACAATCAAAGCAGAAAGTGGATATCTTTTCATATTCAACCTTCTGGAAGAACCTTCCCGCCATACTCTCCACCCAAACTCCCAAGGGAAGAACTTGGTCCAAAAACCTTTGTGAGAAAGTGACCATTGACATCTTAATTCCAAGGGTGGTAAAGTGAAAGTGACCATTGACATCCCATCCCAAGGGTGGTAAAGTGAAACTGGCCAAATTGTGACCATTGACATCTTAATTCCAATGCCACTTTGTGAGAAGGAACTTCCCCACCAAAAACCTTTGTCACCAAAGAATTTTTAAGGGTGTTAGCATTCGAAATCTCACTAGCTTCATGAAGCTTGATAGCTTTTCCATCCTCTGTCAACGCCATATTTCTATCATTGAAAGTAACTTTGATATGCTCCTTCTTAGTCCAAGGATTACCCATACCAACACCTTTATCAACCTTAACAGGCATTTTCTCAAAAACAGGGACTCCATTCCGAACCTCCTCTGAAGGAACATCCCCTAAAGAAGAATCCAGTATATTCTTCACATTTTGAATATTTTTGTTAACCGAACTCAAGGAATTCACATTTATCGTACCATTACCGGGGATTGCACTTAAATTTCCAAATCTATTAACAAAAATTTTCAAACCAGAGGACAAAGCTTGATTATCACAAGGCTTAGTAGGAGATACACCATGAGATTTATCAAAACATGGAGTTTTACATTCATAGTCAAGAGCAATACCCTTACCTTTACCTTCAACCTGAAAGTTTACCTCTGGAACCTTATCCACAACATCTTTTATCACTATACCCAAAGAAAACCTCTTTTGCTTCCCGTCAGCTCCAGGTGCCGAACCAGATTTTAGCCGAATTGAATCGTCAATGACATGAGCAAACATCTCCTCTAAAGGAAATTCCGATGTTTGAGAGGACGCCGATGGCCGGCGGCCATGTACCTCCATCTCCTAACAAAATGCTGGAGAAAAGGAACGGAAACCGCGAAGAACAAAATTTGAAAAAAAAAACGGGAGCTTCTCTTTCTAGCTTCTCTCACATGGATCCAAAACACTACTTAAAGAGTCTATAACACTTGTATAGAACTAAATGTAACACTCATATGCACTTTATCATTCTCCTCTCATGACAATTGCTCTCCACATCAATTATTGCTCCTTTTCAAATGATTTTTTCTTTTTTGTTTTACATATGGGAAGGAAAAGCCTCTATAATTAATGTACATAATTATAGGATAATTTAAGGATAAAATATATATATTTGTATATTATACATAGCTATACAAATTTTTTTTTTCGCACAAATCTTGAGAGAAGAGAGCCACCCTCCATTAGAGAACACTTGATTTTCAACTAAGATATCGTTGAAAAAACTAGCAACATTCACACCCCAATCCCTCCCTCGTTCCACCACCGAGTATATGTTAGTTGGGGATCATTATTGCATCTAATACATATTCTACATTTTCTTCATAACTATGAAATAGCTAACTTGATAGATGTATAGATAGATTCAATCCTATTTGCCAATCTAGTATTCCAAACACATGTTTGGTCAACACTATGTACATGAATTAATCATTTATCTTCCTAATATTAAACACTAGAGGTCTTAAAAGTCCAACAAAAAATTCAAATATCTTCCTACGATCACTTATAAATGAGCTCAAAATACAATGGAATGAAGGAGTAGAGTAGCAATTATATGTGCAATTAATGATTTTCCTACATATAAAATGTTGGTTAGATGGAGCACTCAAGGAAGATTGAGAAGCTTACAAAAACATGCACACATTTACCTCACAAAAACTTACACACACTTACCTCACAAAAATTTAGAGAAAGCCATACACGACAGAAGGTCGTGGAGATCGTCGAATCTATGCTAAAGGAGATTTAAGAAATGTAGTACAAGTGCTACTTTATTTTTCAAGAATAAAGCTTTGTTTGTTATGACTTTCTTACTGCTTCTTAAAACAGCTTTATAGTACAAAATTTTTAATTTTTGTATCAAAAAAAAAATGTTTTAAGAAACAGTAAGAAAATCGTCTCAAACGAAGTCTAAATCTTTGTCAACTGGTGATTAGTTCTAGCATCTATCTCCCTTATACATCAAGTTTCATTTGGCTTGACCATTTCTTGTAAAGATATTTTGTGACCATGGAATATATATCAGCCATTTATGCGTAGTATCAACCTCCAAGGAAAGCACACAAAGACAAAATATGAATGTCATTCAAGGGAATATTTCTGAGCCAGAATATGTGGCAGATGTCAACTGGAAGGTTTGTTCTAATCTCATCCTCCCAAGCTGCTTTGACTATGAATATGGAGTCAAATGATAAGACTTTGACCAGAATAAAATCTTTATCATCAGTAGGGGCAAATGGAATTCCACATATTTTTGTTGATCTGAAATGAAAGTTTGGAGAATAGGAGAATAGTCTTAGTTGGTCATCAAACCAACAACTGTCATGCTTGAAGGATATATCAACATCTTCTCATCTGACATGACAGTTTTTCATATTGGAGAATCCTTAGCTTCAACTTAGATGGGATGATGAGGAGATGATCAACAATAGAATATTTGGAGTACATCAAATTATGCTAAAGATTTTGTTTAGACTGAGAGAGTTGTGAGTCTACTATAATGATAGAAGCTGGCCACGATAATGTTTCTCCCGAACAAAAATAAGAAAAAGTTATAGCTTAGACGCAACGACGGCGACAACAATAAAATCAAGACTTTATCCTATTACGTGGGATCGACTATATGAATCCATTTTTCTCCATTATGTCTTAGGGCATCTCCAACCGAACCGAACACCATTCGTCTATCGCCTTTTGCAGTTGCTGCGAGTCTCCACCCGAACGTCAAACAAAAATGCATTTTGTGTTTTCTTTGCTGTAAGCAGTGCGACGTCAATATTGACGTGGCACTGTTCAAAATGCGAAAAATGGATTTCAATTTGTTGTTTAGTTCGACACTCGCAGCTACTGCAAACATGAGAATACCGTTCTGTTGGAGATGATCTTATTAAGAGTAAAAAATTTACAGCTTAGGCATTCATATTAATTTTTTATTAGTAAATTTAATACTTCTAAAGTTTATTATAATCATAATATTCTCACCAAATTTTTTTTCCATCCCATATCCAATTCGCAGATCATATCCTCCAAAGTTTAATTTTCATGCGTCCAAGATTCGATCTTCATCTATTTATTAATAATATTATTATTAATCTATAAATATTTCTTCGGCCTCAACTGAAAGTCGAATTTTTTTTTAAATAAATCAACTTGCAAAAAGCATCTTCTAGAATTTTTTTAAAAAAAAAAACAACTAAACTATACTAAATGTACGGAAGTTTGATTGGAGAATATTTTTTTTTTCAAAATTCACGTGAAAGGAAAGAGTAAGGAATAAATTCTATTCAGAAAAATTCGGGCTATTCATGTATGATCAATTTAATTTTTTATAGTATCATGTTACTCTAATTTAGTTTCTCGATTATACAAAATTGATTCAAAAATGATTCTTCGTGTTGTAATTATGATAGAAAATTGATCCTAATTTAGTGTCTCGATTTTACAAAATCGATCCTAATTTTATCCCAAATAGATAATTTCAAATCAATTTTGTGTGGAGGAGGACTAAGGCTTCGTTTAGGACGGCTTTTTTACTACTTCTTAAAGTAGCTTTTTAGTACAAAATTTTTAATTTATGTACTAGAATGCTGCTTTAAGAAGCAATAAGAAAGTCGTCCCAAAAAAAGTTTAAATTGAAATAATATTATGCTTTGAGACTAAGGCTTTGTTTGGGACAACTTTCTTACGGCTTCTTAAAGCAGCTTTCTTTAATTTTTTACTAGAAAGCTAGCTGCTTTGAGAACAGTAAGAAAGTCATCCCAAACGAAGCCTAAAATAATTATATATGAATAATAGGGAGACTAGTTTGACATTTAACCCAATTCTATTCAAAAATTATTTTCAAGATTTGCTTTCTTTTTTAAATAGAAGTTTTTTTTTGTAAAAAATAATCCACCATTTTATGAAATACTTTCTCATGAGATATTCTAAAAATACATTCTTTCATTAGAAAGATATGATTGATTTGATTGTGGAATAAAGTTATTCTCAACGTTCCAAGTCAGTCCTGGGAAGTGCGGGCAGCTCAGGTGGTTGAGCGCAGGCGTTGCCTCCCGCCTGGCTCCCATTCGATCCCTAACATCCCCAAAAAAAATGTTCCAAGTCAGAGTTCCATCTGGTCATGATTATTATTACTATAGATGGAAAATTTTTGAGATAGAATTTTCTCTTTAAATTATTAAATTTTTTTAATATATTTGTAATTTATTAAAATTTAATTAAATTTTAACATTTCAATTTTATTTTAATTAAATTTTAACATTTAAATTTATTTTGCCGTCGCTCCTCGTGAAAATATTAAATTAGACGATGAAGATGATATGCGAATGATGTCATGGGATTTCTCAGATCGCAATATGGGCAGTGTACGAAAGTAGAACCTGCTGTGAAGAGTGATGTGGAAGACATGATAAGGGTCTATTGACTGGATAGATGACATGCGAAGATCAATGACGAAAAAGATGTGAGGAGTTATGATGAGATCTTACATGAAAGATGCGAAGAAGAAGACTTTGATGGAAGTAAACGAGAAGGTGGCATTTTTGTTATTATTTAAAATTTTATGATAAATTATTTGTCATCTTAAATTTAAAATTCTAATTCTATCACTCACAATGAAGGATATGACATTATAAGACAATTACTGAGCTACTCTCATATGACCTTTAGATGTGCTGGATGGAAGGGAGAGAATTTATTCTTTATTTACTATACTATAAAGATTATGAATATATGCCCTCTAGAAATTATAAAGTTCATGACAAGATAGTTTCCTCTTGGATAAGGAAGCTGGGTTTTACTATTCCTTCTATAAAGTTTTCAATATCTAAATTTTGAATGTAGAAGCTCCTAGAAATTAATAAAATTTTAACAAAAAGGATTTGGTGTATATCTAAAGGATGAGTCATAGTTAACTTTCAATGATTTTAGGTCATTTGCACTCAAAGCTAAAGCTAATTGCATGGGATTTGCCTAAGAAGTTTGGGGCAAGAAAGCTTAAGGGCATTTTGAAAATTTGGATTCCTCGTGGTCAAATAAGGCTGCCCATCAAGTATCTCTAAAGTGATTTAGAGTCACTTGGATCTGATGCCAACCAAAAATTTAGAATTTTTACTTGAGAATGCTGAAGTGGGATCTATAGGGGTATTTTGAAAATTTTAGGCTACTCATGACTGACTAGGGTTCACCATGTGTAGAGCATGATTCCAAATGATCTCTTGAAACCCAAGCCAGGGCTTAAGTTCAAGGTTTTAAACTAAAGGGCCTAAATAGGATACCTTAGAGGCAATTTGGTAATTATGTCTTTCATGGTCAAATGGGTTGGACCTCGAGTTAAACATGATTTGAAATGACTCTAATATAAATTAGAGTCATTTTAAGTCAAAACCAAAGACAATGGACTAGTTTTGGATGTTTAGCATGCATTTAAAGTTAGTTGGGGTAGATTTTGGTCAAACTAGCGATGGCCATGGACAAAGGAGTTTGACCATGAGTGAATCTTAAGTCAAAAGATTTCTAGAATGGGTTAAGAGTGTTTAAACTCAAGTTCCAAGCTAAATGACCACTTTTGAATTTTTTAGGTGATTTAGAGGCTAAGTGTTGACATTGGTTAAATCACCTTTAAGCAAAAGTCAAAGGGGTTGAATAAGATTCCTTAGCCCTTGGGTGGGTCCATAGTCTCCAAGATGAGATCTAAGGTCAATGGCCACCTAGGGTGAGACTTAGGGTTTAGAGCATTTAGGAAGTTTTGATTGTTTTTGTGATTTAACCTAAGGTTAACTTGGTGAGGTTCACCACCTTCCTAAGATCACAAAGGAGTATCTTAATTCTAAGGTGTTTCATAGTGAATCCAACGTTGATTAGGGATTTGGGTGTTTTATTTGACTCCAAACTTTCACAAATAAGAATGTGAAGAATTGAAGTGCTTCAAATAGATTTCCAAAGGTCCAATTGAGTCTTCTAGATGTCCTAGACATCTCCGAAGACCAACTAGTTTTATTCTAACCTAACGGTTGTAAAAGTCCGATCCCATGATTTTTAGTTTCTTAGAATTAGTCATAGATATTGTTATAACTCAAAATTTTAAAAAATATACTTTTACCTACAATAGTCAAGAATTTATTCAGGAGTCATTATAAGTCTAAATCACAAACCGTCTTTGCCATAACATATCTATTATGGTGTTTTAGTGTCACTAATATTTTTATAATTTTTTGGCACTAGTGAAATTCCTTAAAAAATTGACATTTGTCAGTACAAGTGAGGGTTTTGGGACAGTCAGGTGTCTATTTTACAAATTGATTTTATCAAAAAAATTTAAATAAAATAAGTTATTTTATGAATATTTATTTATAATTTTTGAAGCCCTAAAAAAATTTATAAAAATATTATATTAAAAAATTATTATTATTATTATTGTTGCGGACTCAAATATACGCGGCGATAGAGTTTAAATCTCCGTCTCAGCGTTGTACGTATATCCAGCACACAAACAGAAGAATGAAAGAACACCAGGATTTTTATGTGGAAAGCCCTGAAAAAGGGAAAAACCACGGGGCCACGCCCAGTTGAAAAAGTTCCACTAGTATTGTTTAAAATACACAAGGCTGATTTGTCCTTTAAATTCAGGACGATCAGATTACAATGAGTATCAGCTATAAGGACAAGCAGAGTTCCGACGTCACTCGGGGTGTCGAGCAGAATTCCGGCATCACTTTGAAAGAAGCCCGGCGTCACTCGGGCGTCGGGTAGAATTCCGGCGTCGGGCAGAATTCCGACGTTGCTCCCGTGTAGGTCAGAGCTCCGGCGTCCCTCGGGCGCCTGGTGGTGCTCCGGTGGTGTTCCGGCGGAATTCCGGCGAAGTTCCGGCGGTGGTCGAGGAGGAGCTGTTCCCTCCTACCCTTTTCTTCTTCTTCTTCTCTTCTTGGCTTAGGTCCCCTCTTAAGAGAAATGAGGGGCTATTTATAGTTTTTCTGGAGTGGCATAGCTCGTAAATATGTGAGGGATCAGAGGCAAATACGGAGTGATCCGGATGAACGGCCGATATTGAATCCCTTGATCGTGAACCGTTTATCGAGGATTTGAAGGTCTTAATGATATCAGAATTCTACGATCTTGGGCTCGTTGGATTCGTCTCATCGAGACGCTCGATTTGACTATAAGCTCGTCAAAATCGGAGACCGTTTGGTAACTCAAATAGCTGTTTGATGCTTCCAACAGCGCTTCGGGTACTTGATTTGGACTCACTTGGGCTCGGACTGAGTCGAATTTGGTGTCGTTGGATTCGTATTTCCGAGACGCTCAGTTCGACTATAAGTTTGCTGAAATCGGAGTTTAAATGATCTCCGAAATAATTTTTGAAGTTTCCAACTTGAGTTTTTCCTCGAGATTCGTGCCCGATCAAGATGATTTTTTGGCGATATATCAATTATTATAAAAAAAATCTAAATCCACTAAAATCATTTTATAAGCTTTTCCTTCCCCTATTCGTTTCCAGAGAAATGTTTTTAGAATTTTAGAGAAAAAGAGAAAGAAGGAAAGAGAAAAACTAGTATTTGACGATCGTAGAGCAATTTTTGTCCATCGACCTAGTTGGAAAATTTGCTCATCTTGATGTAGGTTACCTTGTGTTTATCTCAGTTTTCAATAATTTGATGCTTTTGATATTTTTCCGATCAAATTTATATTTTCATAACTAAAAAATGAGGATAATTTTGTTTTGGTAAAACTTTCACCACATAACTTTTTATATGTTATAGAGAGTAAGATTATTAATATTTTGAGTATATTCTGAAAAAAATTTTGCCGGATGATTTTGAAAAAAACAGTAATTTTTTCTACTCAGAAATTTATTTTGACATCTAAAAATAGTGTCTTAGTTCAATCAAAGCTTTAGAATTATATTTTATATAATCTTTGATAATTTGGTTATGTTTTAAAATTGTGAATTTTTACTTAGTAGTATTTCTGTTGTATACCATTAGGACATTTTGGCAATTTTTTAATTCAGTCCAGTTATGCTTTAATTAATGAAATACATTGAAAAATGCTAAAGAAATGTGATGTCGAGACTAGTGGGCGATCAAGATGGGATTCTGTTACCGAAGTATTGTAATACTAGCGCAAGTGGCTGACCGAGATAAAATTTTGTTATCGAAGTGTTATGATGTGGATGCAAGTGGGCGACCGAGGTGAGATTTTGTTACTAAAGTGTTGTGATGCCGGCGCTAATGGGTGATCGAGATGAGATTTTATTATGCCGGTGACAGTAGGTGCTGAGGTGGAATTTTCGTAAAGAAGATATATGAAAATTTGGGCTTAAGAGCTATTCTGATAATCATTATGAAGTGTTTATTTATAATTTAGTTAATTTCAGTATTTGTTTAATTGTATGTAATTTCAATATATGATTCCACTTTTTTTGTTTTAGTTATTAATTTTTATTTTAGGCTGCGATAACCTACTGAGCCATGTTTGCTCATCCTTGCTTTTGCTTTTATTTTTAGGCCCGGGGAATGGTAAGAAGCGAGCTTAGTAGTTTGGATAGCATACTCCAATCTATGTTATATGTATGTTTTGATTAGTTTTGATTTTTGCAGGTTTGGTTTTTATTTTGTTATTCTCTCTGTTGTCAAGCGCTATTGTAGATAGCCTTCATATTAGATAATTTTGTATGATATATAGAAAATTATGTTGAGATTCAACAAACTTTCACTTTATATTGCATTCAATAGTGACTATGTGTAGTATATAAATTGAATTTTTTTATTTCAATACTTCTTCTACCAGATCTTGGGGTCAGTTTTATCACAATCTGACACTGTATGAGCTTTGTGATATCAGATCGTATCGGTTTGTGATATCAGATCATATTGGGTTGTGACAGCTAAGTCCTTAGAAATCCACCTAAGAGGAAGAAACGTAAGAACTAAGGCTAAGCTCTGAGATGAGAAAGTCAACCTCATGTAATTTCTAAATAGAAACAAATTATTCTTTTATAAACTAAATATTCTCAGAGATTATTCTAAAATCAAATCTTAAGTTTAATCCTTTCTTGAGATATTCTACAAATATTCTTTTTTAATAGAGAGATATGATTCTTAATGTTGCAAGTCAAAGTTCTCCCCAACTATAATAAAATTAAGCACGTTCTTCCATCTGCTGGTGATTCATCACCACTATAGATTAAAAAAAAAATGAATTACTTACTACTATAGATGGAAGAAATTAAGATAGAATGTCTTGGTTAAATTTTATTATGCACTAACCATATCATGTCTTTAACATTATCACTTCTTGTGAAAATATCAAATCCTAGACGGCGAAAATGTTATGTGAAAGATGTGAAGGGATTTCTTAGGAGACGAAATTACCGGCGTGTGAAAGTGGACCTCGATGGTGAAGAGAGATGTGGAAGACAATGCTATATTTGGGACGTCTTTCTTACTGTTTTGTAAAGCTACTTTTTAGTATAAAAATCTCTTAAAAATAGAAAAAATACAGTAGTCTAACGCTGTCCAAAATGAAGCTTAAAAATTATAATTACATCATTCACAATGGAAAGGATAGGACACTATAAGACAAATATTGAGTTCTTCTCAGATGACCTTTAGATGTGTTGGATGGAAGGAAGAGAACTTATTCATTAATATCTGTTATACCATAGAGATTATGAATATATGCTTTGTAGAAATAAAGTTGATGACATGGGTAGTTTCTCTTTAGATAAGGAAGCTGGATTTTACAATTTAAATTTCGTTTGAGACGGCTTTCTTACTGCTTCTTAAAGCAGCTTCTTAGTACAAAAAATTAAATTTTTGTACTGAAAAGCTTCTTTAAGAAGCAGTAAGAAATCAATCTCAAACGAAAAAAATTTTTAATGTCCAACTTTGAACGTAGAAGCTCTCATAAATTAATTATTTTTTAATGATTATATATATATATTTAATTTTTTCAATTAATTTTTTTATTTATGTAATTATATATACTATAAAAATTTAAATTTTTTCTATTTATAAATGATTTAACTTGAATGATCTATATATATGTAAATTTATAATATGAATTTAATATAAAATCTATATAAGAGTAAAATATATCTATATATATATAATATAAATAAATAATGATTTATATTAAATTTATAACCTCATATACAAACTAAATTTATATTAAATATGAACTAAATTTAAAGATTGAAAGTGGTTAAATTCAAAGTTATTGAAAATATTTTTTGTGTATATTTCAGTTTATTTTTAGTTATAAATCTATATTATTGCATCATTATTATATCATTTAGATCTTATTTAAATAATTTTAATATTTATTACATCATCTAGTTCAACTGTGATCAAACCATTGAATTTTGAACATTTCCTTTCTCCAGCTTTAAGTCCGATCCGATTTTCACAACCTTGATTTTATACTAAAAATGTACTTATTATGCTTTGTTTGCTTTATATTTTTTTCTTATTCTTCACTAGGGAGCCATTAATATTTTATATATGTGAAACCTTTTAAGTAAAAAAGAAGTTAAACTCTTAACTATTGAGATATTGTCCGCTACATCTTGAATTATGTATGGGACAAAGTGCTATATGGTGGGAGTTATCACTTGAACTTATAGGAGCCATCTCTAGAATTCTATCTACTTGGTGGATGATTTTGGTATAAAGATACTGATGAAGACGTCAGTTACTTAAGTGGGGGAGATTGTGAAACTTCTTTAAGCGAAAAAGAAACTAAACTCTTGACATTGAGGTTCATTTTGGTATAATGATTGAAATTTCATTAAGAAACTCCATAGTTAACTGTGCTCATCCTGGAGAAATTCTGAGATGGGTGATCTCCGTGGAAGTTATACCAACATGTTAAAACTATGAGGCCCTAAAGTCAAAGCGGACTATATCTCGATAGTTAAGAATTTGAGCTATTAGAATATATATCTAAAGCTCTGCATGACATTCACAAATTAAAAGATATTGTCTCGGTCTCTTGTTTTTTCTTTTCATTCATATAGATAATTGTTTAAGAAAGATATACTTATTTGATACTTTGATTTTTTCTTCAACAATTGGACCTGCTCCTGGAGCAAATGTATAATGCCTTTTAATAAAGATTTGTATGCTAATGAAGCGTTAATCCCACAAAAGATCTTTTATTGGCATTCATATCACTGATGAAAAGTTTGTTTACAAATTGTTAAACATAAAAGCATTTGTTTTCTTAAATTTCATTCAGGATAATTTTTGGTCATTATTTTTTTACTATTTTTAAAAAAAATTTGTACTAAAACATTATTGTAAAAAGTAATAAAAAAACTGTCTTAAATGAAACGTTAGATTCAAAAATATTATAATTGTCATGCAGCCTAATTAATTTGACCATTTAACAATCTCACATACTTTGGATCTGAAATAACAACTGATCTAATATTTATTGCTTTTTAATCATTTTTTGTTATTGTCAATTTGCATATATGAGATTTGTAATTTCACTTTGTCTGTTTATACTACTTCAACATTCATTTTTATAAATTTTTGTGAGAAAATTAGACTTAAAAACCATCAAGATCTTACTATAACTCCCATTTAATTATGATGTAAGCGACTTGAACATCCTAATCATGTTATGTATGTAGGGGCTGTTTGGTTGGAGTACTTTAGGGTGTAAAATATTTTAAATGCAGAGGTTTTGACAATTTGGTATTTGATTGGATGAAAAGGAATCCAAAGTAAAGTAAAATAAATGTAGTGTAAACCATTCTAGTTCAATTTTTAGGTAAATCAAATTCGCCCAATTTTGAGCTAGAAAAATTTACACAACAAGCAAGCTTGCTTGATTGCCGCCAACCACCGTCTGCTACCGTCGGCCGCCTCCACCCGCCTCCGGCCACCACTGTCGACCGCCGTCGCTGCACTCGCAGCCGGCCGCCACCGCCATCGACCACCACCGCCGCCAGCATCTCCCCACAAACAAATTCAGTTTGAACTTATTTAAAATTGAACTTTTGTTAGAACTTAATTCAAAGCTTGCTCGAACAAACCTCTCCCCACCGAGCTCTCCTCATGAAAACTCTTTTCCTCACATGATATAAAAACTATTCTCCTCAAATGTTGTGGTTCCATTATCGTTGCTCCAGTGAACCCCATTGCAGCCAACCAAACGAAGGCTTAAATGCAGTTCAAACCACACTTGAACCAAATTCAAATCAAGCTCCAATAAATATTTGAGCTCCAATAAATATTTGATCTATTCAAACCATACTCATTTATGATGAATTTCAATAAATAGTTTGCATAAATAAGTGGTGGTTTTTTTTTTTCTGAAATAAACTTTCAAACATATTTCTCTAAAAGAATAAGTAAAGGAAATATTTCTCTTACATTATGGGGTTTATAAAGTCAAATTTTCTAACACTTTATGTCACAATCCAACCCAATCAAATATGACCCACAGACAGACTGGTCATATAATGTTGAATTGAGATAGGTCAGCCCAAGATTTAAGTTTTGGCAGAACTCTTTAGATTTCTTTTATATAGACAAAGAGAGCTTCTAATCAACTTCCAGTAAATAGAAAATAAACTAATCCACATAAGTTTTTTTATTTATCATCAAAAGGTATACACAACATTTACATTATAATACATGGCTACAAACCGAACTAGAACAGTTAAATAACCATCCATGATTGTACAAAAATTGAAAAAAATACATATACAGTCTATATTTTTAGGAGTTTAGAGTAGATTCTAGATGCGCAGCTACTCAACAAGCTTTTTACTCTTTCCCTAACCTGAATAGAATCCAGAGTAGGTGTGAGTCAACACAGCTCAACAGGTCACATTCACCAATCTAAATTTTCAAACATTTTACTTTATGTATTTAATTGAATTTAAAAGCAGTTCATTAGTGATTTATCATACTGAGTATAATAGTAATTACAAATAACTAAAATAAGACAAAATGTGCACAAAAAGTAAATAAACAAGCACTCCATATATTAGAACAAAAAATAACAGATTTCTCTCAGGACCTTATGTCTACCATCAGAAACACACTCTTATGAATCCATGTACTAGCATATTAGAAAGTAGACTCTTATGACTCACAATACTTAGCACATAGCATATATTTAAAAATTCAGCTCTTATGACTCACTGTGTATTTAGCATTATAACAAAACTTTCACTACACATCAGATATCCTCATAGTCATGTATTTCAAGCAATAAACATATATGTCATTGCATTGCAATAAAAAATGTAAATAAATCAAATTCAGAATTTCACAGTGTTTCATCGAAAAGTAACAGATTCAACTATCGAGCAAATTTTCATAATTTTACAATATTTCCAACTTACCAGGGATTGTTCAAAGCATTATTTTGAATCTTTAATTGAACTACAACATTATTTTTAGATATTAGAATTATTTTTTAAATTTATAAAAATCACACATTTTCAATCTATCCCGTGAAATTTTTTCAAAAAAAATACCTAAATGTCTAGAATTGTGATATATATAATATATAGAAGTTACATGGTAAAAGTTTTGTGGATATAAAGTTATATTCATTTTTGCTCTACAAAAGTATAAATTAAATCAGAAAATTTTTAAAAATTTCATATTTTTTAAAACTAACATAGGTGAAATGTAACCTACATTGATCTGGATAATTTCCTGAACTAAGCCGACAGCAGAAAACGGATTAGAGGGGCCCAATTTTCAACTTTCTCTCAATAGAGTCTCCCTCTCTCTCTCTTTAAAAAGATTTTAAGGTTTTGATAAAATGGTTTTAGTTATTTTTATAAAATTTGACCTTGTGCCATAGCAGTCTCCACTGGAGAGCACAACGCTTTCGTGCCCGACCTCAATGCCACAATGGTATTTCAAATTCCATAAATTGGCTAGAGAGATCAACACTGCAGCATTGCCAACCCAGTGTCGCAGCACTCTTAGAGGAAAATTTCAAATTTTCATATACATGCAGACAGATTTCAGGGATCCACTTCAAAATAAATATAAATGCACTCATGCATACAGAACACTCACAAACACATGCAAAAGACATAAATACATATTTTTTATGAAACTTCGAGAAAAGTTCAAATTTATTATTTTATACTTCACTTCTATTTTGTGATTTAACTCGTTTGAGTTGTCTTATTACGCATACATGTATACTTGGACTACATATATAGCCGGGAATGTGATAAAAAAATATTAAATATTTTGAGCCATCTATTAATGATATTGTTGAATATGATACACACACACAACATTTAAATATGTAAATGTTAATCATACTTGTAGAGATGCATTTTGTTGCATTCAATGGATGTACTACTAATTTCAATAGATGAGTTGCTAAAGATCAATACAAAGCTTGGTGGCTTGAATTCACAATTATATATAAAAAATATGCATGTTATTACTTGATGAAAATGGTTTCAAACCTAACAATTTTCAATTTAATATTTATGGTGATCTAGTTTTTCAAATTTGCATAATTTATAGTGATATAGTGCAACCAAATTTGAGCACTTTATATGATTCTGTTATAAAATTTGTTGTTGTATTTGTTATATGGGTGATTTATATACATATCACTTTATATCATGCTATTTATATATCTAATACCTAAAACTTTAATATTACATGCCTACCACCCATAGATCAAATATGTTATCTATGAGTGGTAGGCATGAAATATTAAAATTTTAGGTGTTAGATATATAAATAGCATAATATAAAGTGGTATGTTTGTAAATCCCTTAATTTTTATCTGATGTGTTAGAGTTGTTGTTATTATACTCAACTTGTTATTATAATATATTATAACTATTTTAATTTTAGATATTTCTTATTAAATATTATCATTTGTTGTGTTTGTTTTATGATCTATGATATTATAGCTAAAATTTTAATATTACATGCCTACCACCCATAAAAAAATATGAGTGTATGAAATGAAATATTAAAATTTATAGGATGGTAAGAATAAAATATAAGAGTGATATATTTGATATTAAAATTTTATATAAGTGATAGAAATATAATATTAAAATTTTAAATGTTGGATATATAAATAGCATTAAATAAAGTGATATATATGTAAATCCTCCTAAAATAAAACCCAGCACCTATTTTTTAAATAAATAAAATAACAGAATATTTTTATAATACCCCCTCACTCAAGAAGCTATTTTAGACGAAACTGTTTTGCCGGCTTCATCATCGTTCCTTCAAGAAAGATTTTTAGTTTCTCTCAAGGAACTCTCGCCATCGCTTTTTGAAGGGATTCGCCATTCCAACTCCTCTGATCGCCGATGACTCGAACATTTCTTCCCTCTGATGAGCGCTTCGATCCGCCTTTCTTTTATTTAGGGGTTCGGTCAAATTAGGTATTCTACTTTTCTTCAATATTTTGTAGTCTTAATTCTCTTTGTTTAGATTTCCAGACCATCATTATCTTCCTTTCTTTTTTCCATCTGCTACTATTTTTTGTGAATAGCAATTTAATAATCTTTGTTCGGTGTCAAGGATTGTGATTGAATTTATTGACCATGGGGTTTGGGTTTAGGTTTCTGTAGAAACTATTTTCCCAGGGCTCTAATCTCCATATGTATTCCTAGTCTCTTTGGGACGCAATAGAACTTTAACTATCTGATTAAACATTATTCCATATTTCGGTTTGTTGCGGGCTAGAATATGCGCGGCGATAGAGATGTAATTTTACGTCTTAGCGTTGCACGGATATCCAGCTCACACACAGAGAAGACAAGATTTTTTACGTGGAAAACCCTTGAAAGGGGAAAAACCACGGGGCCTAGCCCAGTTGAAAGTGATTCCACTAGAATTTGAGTTGGTTACAATAGGCCGACTCGCCTCCAAGGACGATCAGATTACAAGTAACAATAGTATGATAGAAGTCTGGGTGTCAGGTGATGGTCTGGCAGAACTTCTGGCCTCGGGTGATGATTTGGCTAAGGTGAGGACCTCTGGCAGTGGTTCGGTGAAGGTGAGGGCCTCCGGCGATGGTTCGGTGAGACTCTGGCGGTGGTGCGGTGAAGGCGAGGGCCTCCGGCAGCGGTCCGACGAAGGTGAGGGCCTCCGGCGATGGTCCGACGAGACTCCAGAGGTGGTGTGATGAAGGCGAGGGCCTCCGGTAGTGGTCCGATGAAGGTGAGGGCCTCCGGCGGTGGTGCGGCAGAACTCCGGCGGCGGTCGAGGAGGAGCTAGGCGGCTGAAGCTTTCTTCCTTCTCTTCCTTCTTCTCTCTTGGCTTCGATCCCCCCCTTTTCAAGAGAAAATGGGGTTCTATTTATAGAACTCTTGAGTGGCATGGCTTGTAAATAAGTGGAAGATCGAGGGTAAATTGGGAGTGGCTCGGATGGACGGCCGATCTTGATTCCTACGATCATGTACCGTTCAATAGTCATTTGAATACCTTAATGATATCAGAATTTAATGATCTTGGGCTTGTTGGATTCGTCTCGTCGAGACGCTCGATTCGACTATAAGAATGTCATGATTGGAGACCGTTTGGTAACTCAAACTGTGGTTTGATCCTTCCAAAAGTGCTTCGAGTCTTTGATTTGGACTCATTTGGGCTCGGATTGGGTCGATTTTGGTGTCGTTGGGTTCGTGTTTCCGAGACGCTCAGTTCGACTATAAGTTTGCAGAAATCAGAGTTTGGATGGTCTCAATTTTAATTATTGAAGCTTCCAACTTGATTTTGCTTCAAGATACGTGCTCGATCAAGATAATTTTTCGATGATATATCACGGTTTATTGAATGCTTCTTTTATTTCATAGTGAACTTGATGAAGCTAGAGTATGCATCGAATTATTGAGGTGCTGTTGGTAACTTGATAAATACCAAGTGTAGTATTACTATTAGGTTTAGCAATCAAAGACAATACTGCAATTTTGGTGAATTATATAGTGAAATGAGTGTCAATGTACGATAGATGTGGATTTAAAATAATTAAAAAAGAGAAAGATGGGTTTAGAACCAATTAGGCTTAATGCCAAAAAGATCTACTCAAGGTTTAAAATTGCGTAATTGGGTATTGAGGCGTTTTTCGTTCGTGAGGCGAGGCGTAAGCCTCAAGGCGTTATGAGGCGGAAGCCTCAAAATCTAAAAATTGCGTAAAGTCAAAATAAAAGTTAAAAGTGATTTTTTATATAATATCCAAATAATATATTAAATGATGACATATTATCTTTCTAATGAACTATGAAGTAACAAATTTACATACATACGAAATAAAAAATTGTATAAGATGTAAAGTGTTAAATGAAAAATGATGAGAAATAGAATTAAAATCCAAATATTATAGGAACAAAATAATATAAAATATATGAATTGCATAAAAATAGCATATAACATTTTTTGGGGCTTTCGTATAAGATTTAGAAAAGTTTTAAATAAAACAAATTCAGAAATAGAGTGAGGCGTACGCCTCATGCCAACGAGGCGAGGCGCGCCTTAGGGCGGGCCTCATCCAAGATGAGGCGTAAGCCTCATAAAAAAAGGTCGAGGCGTAAGCCTCGAGGCATTTTTTACTGAAATTGCGCTAAGGCGGGCCTCAAGGTGAGCCTCATATTGCGCAATTTTAAACAATGGATCTACTATATAAATGATTTTTGTGTTAAGATAATTATGAAAAATATAAAGTAAAAAAGGATTTTCATATGATTTATATTAATCTTGAGAAAACACATTATTAAGTGCTATGAGAATTACATTAAGATGGAAATGTTTGTTAAAGATATGTATACGAATCACTAACTAGTATTAGGCAATATTATCAAAGGCAAGTTGGATGCTCACCTAGGAAATTAGGCATGGGGAGGTGTGGGTGCAGAACCTCAAACATCTCCCAAGTCGGCGCCACACTAAGGCGCTGCTTAGGCAAGCACCTTGGTGTAAAGCACTAGGTGCTTACCTTTATGCCCTCCCCCTCCCCCTCCCCCTCCCCCTCTCTCTCTCTCTCTCTCTCTCTCTCTCTCTCTCAGTTTATAAAGCATGCACAATCATATTATGAGATGAAGAGCTATAAAGCTTTTTTGGGAAGAGAGTATGGGTGGTCAAGAAGATGAAATAGATATTATCGAATATTAAGTTAACTTTATGCTGTGGAAGCTACAAACTAAGGCTTTTATTTGATTGTTTAAACTTCAAACGTAACTTTTTTGTCCTTGTGGGTACTTTATTTTTGATGATCTAACTAACAATGTTTTACTTTTTGATATTTGGAATGATGTAAAACCTTCCCCCACGTAGTGGAAAGGCTTGTTGTTTTAGTATATTTAAATATTTTATTATAATGATTATCATATCATACTCATGAAATATTTCTCATAATTAAAATAAGTGAATTTTTAGCCTCGCCTTGCTCAGGTGAATGCCTAGCTCCTCAGGCATTAGACAATAATGTCATTTTGAGAGGGCCTAGCGTCTTTGATAACACTAGCATTAGAAGTAATTGTGCCATGACCCCAAAATTTTCAATTACTAGAGGTTAACATAAATGATTAATATTGTGTCCATATCTTTTTGTAGTGGTTATGAAGATGTCTA
The DNA here is from genome assembly GCA_019925795.1 of Dendrobium chrysotoxum. Lineage (NCBI taxonomy): Eukaryota > Viridiplantae > Streptophyta > Magnoliopsida > Asparagales > Orchidaceae > Dendrobium > Dendrobium chrysotoxum. The sequence goes on along the minus strand of CM034306.1, from coordinate 52,061,468 downwards.
CAAATAATATGTAAATTGAAGTGCCTTTGTGTATGCTTTTTACATCAAATACAATGATAATTGGCACAACATTCATTGAAATGAGTAAAAAGTTAAAATAATAGAAAAATGTTTAAAAAATAGAGCAATTAGAATTTGCAGAACAAATACAATGCTGAGCACATGATATGCAATTTTTGTGGGCTTGATTTTAATAATTACTAATTCATATTTTAGAAGATAAAGTGCTGCTTAACTGTGATGATTTAGGACTATATTCTGGAGCTCATTTAATACGACATATATGTCATTGTTAGTAGTTAATTTATTTTCTTTATTTGTATCTAAATCTTATATATTATGATATGCCTAGGTGAATTTATATTTTCTTATGTATTTTCATTTTTGGACATTTATGTTGTCATGAAATTGAGTCGTGTGATGTATTTTGGGCCTTTGTGTTTTTGAGTAGATTTTTGTGGTTTGACCTTACGTTGATGGCCTTGTGTGGCTTCCTATGTCATGTGACGTAGGTTGTATGGGCAAGAGCATTAAGCTAGCATAGCATCTTATGCATTAACCTTATAAATGAATAATCTGTGCATTCCACCTTAATACAAATTGATAATAAAGAACCATAATCTAAGATTGAGAATGACCATAAAAATTGGGATGACTAACTTTAGGTGGGTCTGTGTGAGGCCGATAATGCTATATAATCACTAGTTGAGTTTTAACTTGAGGAGCCCAAGAAAATTGCTCTCTTAACATTTTTGGGACTCTTTGCTCTTTACTGAAGGAAGTGATATTGTTAGCCTTCAGGAGTTTCAGCATGATAGTGCTCTTAGTCCTATCTATATTTTGGATGCCATAAGTACAATGAGTTAACTTGTGCTTAAGCCTTCTTCCTTTCTAATTGAAGAGAATGGCTTATTGACGGTATTACTGGACTTATTCCTTTGAAGTCTTTTATTAACATGGTACTTCTTTGAATATGGACTTTGTCTATTGTCTACTTCATATTGAACTTAAGTAATGTGTCTGTTTTCACTATAATTAATCCTACTCCAACTAATTGTCCTCTTATCAATAATATTTTGATGCTAAGTCATTACAGTCTATATTTTTAGGAATTCAAAGAACTTTATTTTCCATCCCTTAATTGAGTATACATATTTAGTTAAGTCTAGTAAGTTTGCATCATCATGTATGAGCTTCATTAGGATATTAGGCCAGTGTTGGTCACCATAAATGATTAGTGTAATTCTAGTATTGATGTGTACAAATTATTTGTTAAATTTTTAGAGATAAAGTGTTGATAAGAATGAAGGCTGTTATTTTCTACTGAAACTCTTCATAAGTTGAATCTAGACAAGCAACACCTTATAAAATAATTAGGAATGTGAGTGAGAATGCTTATAAAGTTGATCTTCTAATTGATGTTAGGATCTCTTTAGTTTTCAATGTGGCAAACCTTATGTTTTTTCCATGACCATATTCCTGTTGATGCCTTTATTTGTAATTCCAATACAAACTTTTAAGTAGCATATGTGATTATGCCTTCATCGCTGCACCTCCGTCATGGTCAACTCAACGACTAAGATCTCATGAAAGATGGAGAGCTCATGAGTTCATTATTCAATGTATTGCATTCATTCCTCCTGATACTCACGGATTAGTTTGAAAAGTTTACCTTCATTTTTTTTTCAAATATTTTTTTTGCTTCATTTGATGGCTCAAATTCTTTAAAGCCAGGTAGGAAGATGCATGACACTTTTTAGAGCCCATTTAGTATGATGTGGATGTCATCATTTGTAGTTATGTGCTGCTTTATTTTGATATACTTTCTTTATTTGAGTCTAGATGTTATGTATTAGAATGTCTAGTTGTATATTACTTTTTTAGGTTATTGTCGGGACATTGGGTCATTTCTTGTATTTGGGCTTTTTGTCGTGTAATATATCATGTGATGTTGGCTGTATGGATGTAAGCATTTAGTTAGTTTACTCATCCCATGCATTAAAATGAAGGGTGGAAAAGCTGTTGGACCTGATGATATTCCAATAGAGGTGTGGAAATGCTTAGGAGATGAAGGAATTTCTTGGCTTACTAAACTTTTTAATACTGTTTTGAAGACTAAAAAGATGCCAGATGAGTGGAGAATGAGTGTGTTAATCCCTATTTTTAAGAATAAAGGTGATGCACAAGATTGTGCGAATTATAGAGGAATTAAGTTAATGTGTCATACTTTAAAACTATGGGAACGAGTTATGGAGCATAGGTTGCGGCGTGATACTAATGTTTCTCAAAATCAATTTGGATTCATGCCGGGTAGGTCTACTATGGAAGCCATACATTTATTAAGAGGTTTGATGGAGAAATATAGAGAGAATAAGGAGGATTTACATATGATATTTATTGATTTAGAAAAAGCATATGATAAAGTTCCAAGAGAAGTGCTATGGAGAGTTCTTGAAAAAAAAAGAGTTAATAACGCTTATATTCAAATCATTAAAGATATGTATGCAGGAGCTATTACTTGTGTTCAAACACAAGGTGGTTTGACCAAGTATTTCCCTATTTCGGTTGGATTACATCAAGGATCAGCCTTAAGCCCATATCTTTTTGCTTTAGTCATGGATGTTCTCACTAGACATTTGCAAGAGGATGTACCTTGGTGTATGCTTTTTGCTGATGATATTCTTCTTGTTGATAAGACTAGAGAGGGAGTTGAAGGTAAACTAGAATTGTGGAGGTCAACTTTAGAGTCTAAAGGTTTTCGATTGAGTAGATCTAAAACGGAATATATGGAGTGTAATTTTAGTAATAATAGACCTAGTGAGGGCATTGTGACTTTGGCCGATCAAGTCATTAATAAGAGTACACGTTTTAGATATCTTGGATCTATTGTTCAGAGTGATGGTGATATAGATGGGGATATTATCAGCAGAATCCAAGTTGGATGGTTGAAGTGGAGGAATGCATCAGGCTTACTATGTGATAGAAAAGTACCTCTCAAACTTAAGGGAAAATTCTATAAGATGGTGGTGAGACCTGCAATGCTTTATGGTGCCGAATGTTGGCCATTAAAAGAGAAGCATAATTCTAAGTTAAGTGTTGCAGAGATGAGGATGCTCAGGTGGATGAGTGGCTTTACCCTTAGAGATAGGATACGAAATGAGCATATTCGTGAAAAGGTTGGAGTAGCTCCAGTGGAAGATAAGATTAGAGAGAGTCGCCTTAGATGGTTTGGTCACGTAAAACGGCGGCCTCCCGATGACCCGGTTAGGAAAGTAGAGGTCTTAGATTTGACTTATGTTAAGAAAGGTAGAGGTAGACCTAAAAAGACTTGGTTAGAAAATATTAAAAATGATCTTTCTTTATTAGATTTAAACGAGAATTTGACTTTTAACAGGACACAATGGAGAAAAAGGATTCATGTAGCCGACCCCACGTAGTGGGATAAAGGCTTGATGTTGTTGTTGTTGTTGTTGTACTCATCCCATGCATTAGCCTTGCCTAATTACCTCATTTTGAACCTTTTTTTATCACTCATTGACCATCATCACTTATTTTGACATCTACGTGATCATTTAGATTTGCCACCTCATTTTAGACATGTTATATCATTATTTAGACTTGCCACCTCACTTTAGACATATGGTATATTTTGGGCCTTTGTGTTATTGGGTCATTTATTGTATGTAGGCTTTTTGTGGTGTAATATATCATGTGATGTTGGTTGCATGGATGTTAGTATTTAGTTAGTTTAGTCATCCCATCCATTAGCCTTGCCTAATTACCTCGTTTTGAATCTTTTTTATCACTCATTGACCATTATCACTTATTTTGACATCCGCGTGATCATTTTGACTTGCCACCTCACTTTAGACATGTTATATCTTCATCGTATATGGCTTGGCCCCACCCCCACCCCCACCTCACTTTAGACATGTTATATCTTCATCGTATATGGCTTGGCCCCACCCCCACCCCCACCCCCACCCCCACCCCACCTCACCTCCTATCATGTTACATTTAATTCTAAGTCATTATGAAGCCTTAGTACTGACTTAAAATGAATGCTTGCCTTGGAACCATCTTGAAACCTTTGGAAACTGTTGAAATCCAGTCGTTCCTAGTGCAAAGGATTCGACGGTCACAGAAAACAATCCGTGGGAAGCTCTCATGGATCACGCCAGAGATAATTGCTTCTTTCCATAATGAAGGAAATAATTTAGGAAAGAAGTTATTAGAGATTTTATGCATTAAATCTGTAATTTATTGCTTCCTCGTTGAGATATCTTGTATAGATCTATAAATAGGGTAGAAATTATGCAATAAAAACAAGCTTTTCTTCTCAAACCTCTGATTTCTAACATGGTATCAGAGACACGAACGAAATAGAGAGAGGAATCCATCGGGCTCGACGCTCAGAAGGAAGAAAGAAGACGAAGAATCTAGATGCTCGGAAGCTAACCCTCAACCGCTCGATGCCGATCGTGCATAAGACGAAGCCCTAGCTACGCTCAACACGAAATGTGCGGGAGACGAGCGACGAGGGAGACGAGCGATGAAGGTACCGATCAGAACCTGGCCCCGTGCTCTTGCGACTTGAGGGGCGGAACCTAGCCCTGTGCTCTTGTGACTTGAGGGGTGGAACCTTGCCCGTGCCCTATCTGGTCCCGATTTGAGCCTTTTCAAGGCTTGGCTTATTCGGTTTATTAAACCGAGAAGTGTTTTAGTAGTTAAAAAAAAACCTTTTTCATCAACCTTTATTGTCGACCAGGAAAATTTTTTCGGGAAGCCTTCATTGCAAACCAAGATCATATCGATAGTCTTAATTACTATCATTCAACATTATAATGTCAGAAATTAATTCCTCCTAGAGCATTGACTAAACTGAGGAGTTAATAGTGCACCAAGGATGAGGTGACCTCCAAAGCATGCAACCTTCCTATCGTCTAAATGGGAAGAACTACCTAAAGTGGTCTCAATTTGTGAAGACCTACTTGAAGGGGAAAGGGAAAATACACCACCTCCTTGGAGGAGGATCAAAAGAAGGTGATCCTAAATTTGGGGCATGAGATGAAGCATACTACATGATTATGTCATGGTTGTGGAATTCCATGACTCCAGAAATCAGCGATACATTTATGTTCCTTTCCACTGCAAAGGACATATGGGATGCTACCAGACAGACCTTCTCCAAAGCTTGTGATGCGGCTCAAATTTTTGAAATTAAAGTTAAAGTTGGAAGCACAAAGCAAGAGAGTAAGACAGTAACGGAGTATGCCACCCTTCTACAAAATTTATGGCAAGAATTTGATCACTACAAATGCATAGAAACCAGATGTTCAGAAGATGCTGCGATCTTAAAGAACTTTATTGAAAAAAGATAGATTTTATGATTTCCTTGCAGGACTAAATGCAGAATTTGATCAGGTTAGAGTCCAGATCCTAGGCAAAGAGGAGACGCCATTACTTAATGAAATTATTTCTCTTATCCGCGTGGAGGAAAGCCGATGAGGAGTAATGTTAGAACTAAAGGTCATTGAAAGTTCAGCAATGGTGATGAACAAAGAATCATCATGGAAGGAGAAAGGTAAAGATTCCTCAAAATTTAAAGACAAAGACTCACTTTGGTGCAGTTATTGCAAAAAGAAGATTGGACTTGCTAAGGAGAAAGCAGGACTGTACTACTTGGAAAAACCAAACCAATCTATAAATAGCTGCTTTATGTTATCCCTACTTGATAAGAATTCTACTGTTTGGCTTCATCATTATAGGTTAGGACACCCATCTTTTGATGTCCTAAGGCATATGTATCCACAACTTTTTCAGAAATTAGAAAATAAATATTTTTATTGTGAGACCTGTGAGTTAGCTATACATAAAAGAACCTCCTTCCCAAACAAAAATGAGAGATGTGATACTCTTTTCTACCTTATTCATAGTGATATATGGGGACCCTCAAAAATCCCCAATATTTCTGGGGCACGCTGGTTTGTGTCATTCATTGATGATTGCACTAGAGTCTCTTGGATCTATCTCCTTAAAAATAAATCTGATGTTAGCACCATTCTTTCCATCTTTCATACCATGATCAAAAATCAATTCGGGGTAAAAATAAAGAGATTTCGCTCCGATGACGCTAAAGACTATTTCAACCAAACACTTTCCTCCTACTTTCAAAGTGAAGGGATCATCCATGAGTCCTCCTGTGTTCACACCCCACAACAAAATGGGGTTGCAGAGAGAAAAAATGGTCACCTTCTAGCCTCCACCCAAGCTTTCCTAATTCACTATAATACACCCATATGCTATTGGGGGGAAGCTCTCCTAACTGCGACTTATCTCATAAATCGACTACCTTCAACAGCTCTAGGACTCAAAACTCCAATGGAGATTTTGTCCTCATTCTACCCCGAGTTTTGAACCCATCATAATCTTATACCCAGAATCTTTGGATGCACTGCCTATGTTCATATTCACAGCCAGGATAGAGGAAAACTAGATCCAAGAGTACTCAAATGCATCTTTGTTGGCTATTCAGCTACCCAAAAGGTTATAAGTATTATTATCCACCCACATGAAAAACCCGTCTCTATTGACGTTACCTTTGATGAACAAAATTCATATTTTTCAAAATCTCATCTTCAAGGGGAGACTGAACTTGAGGAAGATGAGAAAAATGAACTAGCACATCTCGACCTTCCTCCACTACCTCAAACCAATCCACCTGAAACCCAGGATAGGGAAACAAATGATAAAGCTGTCATTAGATTTGGGAAAGTTTACTCCAGCTGTACAAGCTCAAGTTGTGCTCCAAAGCAGATCCAAGAATCTGAACCATCTCCTGAAAATAAGGTAAGCTCACCACCTCCTTTATACCCTATAACCAACTCTATATCCTTCAACAACTTCTCATTCTTATACAAAAATTTCTTGGTTACATTAGAAGATATCCATATTTCTAAGGATATTTCTAAGGCCTTATCTAATGTAAATTGAAAAAATGCCATTAAAGATGAAATGCAGGCCCTAGAGAAGAATAAGACATAGGAAATCATCAATCTACCGATAGGGGAAAAACCGGTCGGTTGCAAATGGGTGTTCTCTGTAAAATACAAACCTGATGGCACACTGGAAAGATACAAAGCAAGACTAGTGGCGAAAAGTTACACTCAGACATATGGCATCGACTACCAGGAAACTTTTGCACCAGTAGCCAAGATGAACACTGTCAGAATTTTACTCTCAATAGCAGCTAAGTACAATTGGCATCTGGAACAATTGGATGTAAAAAATGCATTCCTACATGGGGATCTAGAAGAAAAATATTTATGAAAATACCACCAGGATTTAAGGAAAATTCTGGAGGTAACAAGGTGTGCAAATTAAAAAATGCTCTATATGGGCTCAAACAATCACCAAGGGCTTGATTTGGAAGATTCTCTAAGTTTATGATCCTTAATAGGTATAAACAAAGCCAAGGGGATCATACACTATTCTTTAAGCACTCAGACTCAGGGGGAGTCACGATATTGCTAGTGTATGTAGATGATATTATCGTGACTGGAGATAATGAAAAGGAGAAAGAAAGTCTAAGAAAAAGTCTTACCAAGGAATTTGATATCAAAGAACTTGGTAGACTAAAATATTTTCTTGGAATCGAAGTAGCTCACTCCAGCAAAGAAATCTTCATCTCACAACAAAAGTACATTAAAGATCTTTTAAAAGAAACAGGGAAACTAGCCTGTAAGCCAGCACCGACACCAGTAGAACAAAATCTCAAATTGGGAGAAGCTAAAGAAGAACCAGATGTAGATAAGGGAGCCTATCAAAAACTTGTAGGAAAATTGATTTACCTTTCCCACACAAGACCAGACATAGCATTTGCTATCAGTATGGTGAGTCAGTTTATGCAAGCTCCAAAACAGGTCCATATGCAAGCAGTAGAAAGAATACTACACTACCTTAAAGGCAACCCAGGAAAAGGGATTCTCTTTAGAAGAGACCAAGAATTAACCCTAGAGGTATACACTGATGCTGATTATGTAGGATCACCAGTAGACAGAAAATCTACTTATGGGTATTGCACCTTCCTTGGAGGAAACCTAGTTACATGGAGAAGCAAGAAGCAGAACGTGGTGGCAAGATTCAGTGCAGAAGCAGAATATCGAGCTATGGCCCTAGGAATATATGAGCTACTGTGAATCAAGATAATTCTAGAAGACCTAAGGATTAAGTGGAATAATCTCATAAAACTACATTGTGACAACATGTCAGCAATCAGCATAGCCCACAATCCAGTCCAGCACGACAGGACCAAACACATAGAAGTTGACAGACATTTCATTAAAGAAAAATTGGACAACGGTCTAATATGTATCAACCATGTCTCATTAAAAGATCAACTTGCAGATATCCTTACCAAAGGATTGAACAACTCGGTCTTTCTCAGAATGATTGACAAGCTGGGAATGATAGATCCATATTTCCCAGCTTGAGGGGGAGTGTTGAAATCCAGCCGTTCCTAGTGCAAAGGATCCGACGGTCATAGAAAATAATCCGTGGGAAGCTCTCATGGATCACGCTAGAGATAATTGCTTCTTTCCATAATGAAGGAAATAATTTAGGAAAGAAGTTATTGAAAGTCAAGTGGGTATGCTCTGATACCACTTGAAAGTTCGATAGGGATGTTAAGCCCTGATGAACTAGTCCCGAGGCTAACCAAGAGGAGGGGTGAATTGATTATTTAAAAAATTCGTGAGCAACAGGAAAAATCTTTTCGATAATTTGCAGCGGAAACAAATAAACACAGAAACGAAAAGATCAACCACAGATTTCACCCAAGCAGATAATAATGGAAAAGTAAAGTGTAGAAAATAATCAGAAAGAGCACACCAGATTTTATAGTGGTTCGGTCAACTTGACCTACGTCCACTCCCCAGAGCCTCCCCTCCGGGTATTGCACTAACACAACAGTGACTCTCCTTTTGCTCCAACAGCAAGGCGGAGAAGCCTGTACAAAACTTCTTTCCACCAACCCGGTGAGGCAGAGAACCTGAACTCCTTTCGCTAAAACTCTCCCCGGGATGATCAGAACAAAAATTGAACACAAACTCTAATTCACTAAAACTCTCCCCCTGAGTGTGTGTGTGCAAGGTTACTTAGTTAGGGGATCAATTACATTACATTTGACTCAAGAAAGGAAAAAAAATTACATTTACACACACTTGGACCCGATCTTGAGTTGGCTTGAATTGCATTTGATCTTTTGTACCTGAAATGGGTTAGGCAAGCAAAACAGAATACAAACATGTTTGTCATCATCAAAACTATACTTTTTGAATCCAGATTTGTAACAGTTATTAGAGATTTTATCCATTAAATCTGTAATTTATTGCTTCCTCGTTGAGATATCTTGTATAGATCTATAAATAAGGTAGAAATTATGCAATAAAAACAAGTTTTTCTTCTCAAACCTCCGATTTCTAACAGAAACAAACACAAACTATTCAAAATTTCCCTTCTATTGCTCCTTTACTTCGAACGTCACCCCTTGCTCTAGTGGAAAACACAAACTATTAGCTTGTGGGTAACCTCTTCCTCTAGTATATATATCTTATGGTCATTGTCTTCATGTATTAGCATATTATGATGATGATTGTTGAATGAAATTATTCTTGAATGCCTACACATATTCTCTTTTTGTGTTTTCCATCCCAAGAGGACTTTTTAGGAGTATGAGTTTACAGCTCTTAGAAGACTTTCAAGAAAGGATGATTCAATTTATGGTGAAGCTCATAGAGGACGAAAATCAGTTATTTTTAGTTGCATATCTGCTATCTAGGCTTCCATTATTGTTAGTTATCTAGGTTCATGCTAATCCACATGTATCTAGTTATACTGTTGGATCGATTGGTGAAAAGGTAAGTTGTTTATATTTGCTTTGCATCACTATTGTCCTACATCATATTGGAATTAGAGCAAGAAAGCTTCCTCGGTAACTTCTTGTTTTGCGTGAATTGTGTTTTTGTGATTAGTTCATTGCTTCATTTAGAATTTTCTGCATACTTTCACAGCTTACTGTTTTAATGATATCTCTATCACCTTTCTTCCAAACTTTATATTTAAGTATTCTATTTTTCTCAGCCTGATGACTTGTACAACTGGTTGTTGATTTGGCTTTCAAAATTTATCATCTAGGCGTTCAAAAATAACAAAACCTGAGACCTATTTACTATCCGATAAAAATTTCTGCTTCTGTTTATTTTTATTATAATTTACTGATTTGATCAGAACTTCATAATTTAATCATTGCATATAAATAATAAATTTTCATTGGATCTACAGGCTCTATAACTTCTTTGTTGAAAACTTTTGCTTATTCGATCATTTGGCTTCCCAAAAACAACAAAACACGTGCACTTTCATTTAAAACATGCTAGAATCCATCAATTATAAACTTACTGCATTCTTTATCCTAATGAAGATATTTATTCTTATACAAATGAAGCTTATTATGATTCAAGATCTATAGGTAGGCTTGCTAGTTATCATCTCGACTTTCTCTTAGAGTGTTATTTTAGGTTTATTAGCTATTCATGTAGACATCTTTCTCATGACTATAATCCTAGGTGTGAAGATGTATACGTTGAGAGAGTCATTCAAGGTCAAAGAAGGACTAAACACATTCTTTCTAGAGTCAAGGCTGAATCCTCAAAGTATAAGCCTGTTCAGCCTACATTCAACATTTTCGATTAGGTTTTATGTATTCTAGACCAATTATCCCACGCTAGTCCCTACAGCTAAAGAAAAATTCATACATTTCACCCCAATAATTATTAATAATAAGATGCTGTAATCCAATAATGAGAGTCTCCATGAAAATTGGGGCGATGAATGAGGAATTAATAGCTTGTAGTGGCTCACAACTAGTAATAGAGGCAAAGCAGGAAGGAGAAGAAGAGAGAAAATGTGTGGAAGGGAAGGCAAAGAGAAGAGGAAAAAATATACCGTAAGACTCTGACTCTACTCCCTTTATACAACCGCTTGAGAGACAAGGAGGTCGCATAAATCAAAGAAAATGTGGACGAAAAATATCTGATGAGGTTCATTCAGTTGTGATAAGGATTGATTTGTTATTTATTTATTTACATATTTATTTATAAAAGTGCTGTAGGATGTCATGGAGACTTAAAAGGTATTCTTTTAAAAATAATACAATACAATCTGTTCTGTCTGGATTGGAATATGATAGGAAACACTTGAAGATCTCAAGTAAAATCTTACGATCTTGACAAAAGATGCGAGAACGATCAACCAATCCAAAGGAAAAATTGGAAAAATAGTAGTTTTTATTGGAATAATCAAACTAACGGAAGGACAATAATAAGATACAATTGATCCTCTATTCGAGAGGAGGATCTCTCTCTCTCAAATCTCTAGATGCCGCTAGAGCCCAAAAACCTAAGAGATCTCAAATTTCATCCAAATTCAAGATGCTCTAACCCTTGGAAAATAAACTATTTAATGCATACAATCCAAAAGTAAATCTCTAAATAGTCCCTACATTCAAATTTCCCTCCTAAACTTCTCCTAAAACCTTCCTAATCTGCTCTTTTGGAAAGGGCGGCTTGTGCGACTCGTACAGGAGGTGGAGAGGTTCCGCCTCTGTTCCGCAAAAGCCGGTCCTGTGTGGACCGGATGGACCGAATGAACCGGTCTAACAATACTCCCTTCCCAAAGACCCACCTTGTCCGCAAGGTGAAAAAACGACACCCTCCTTCATTCCTTCTTCATCACAAACGGTAAGAATCTAAAAAGTTTGGTCCTTACACCTGTGCCCCGGCGTATACCTCTCGTCACATCTAAAACAGAGCCCCCTCGCCCTTTTCTACTGTAATTCCATTTCTGTGAGCTTCTTGAAGTTATTCCCAAGTCTTCCTCCTACAGTCCTCTCCTTTGAAGTCTTCCGAAGAGTATTCGGTGTTGGCTCCTTGGGTGCCAAAAAGGTGGTGGTCATCTTGTACGAGCCTCCTGAGCTACTGCTTCCCGTTCCTTTCTCTAGGCGTCTTTGATCCTCCACCAACTAAGCTAGCTCCATAGCCTCTCCCAAGTCATGAGGCCTCATCACTCTAACTGCTGCACGGATCTTTGGTTTCAATCCCTTTACAAATCCCCTCCAGTACAGTTTCTGGAAGCCGATCCAGTCGACTAGCAAGGTACTCAAATTGCTCACGGTACTCCACCACTGTCCCCTCCCGCATCAAAGCGAAAAACTGTTCATAGAAGTCCCCTCCCCTGCTGGTTTGGAAACATTCCAACAAGCACTCCTTAAACTCCCTCCAGGTCCGTATCAGCCGCTTCGTATCCCTCCACTGGTACGATGCTAAAGCTTTCCCTTCCAGGCACATCTTGGCTGCCGTCAGTCTCTCCCCCTCCGTCAAGCTGTTGACGGTAAAGTACCTTTCCATCTTGTAGATCCACCCATAAGCATCCTCTTCCTCAAAAATAGGCATCTTCAGCTTTTTCACCCTCAAATAGCCTCCGTTCCCTCTTTTCCCTTCATAATTTTCCATTCCCCAAGGGGGTGGTTCCCTTCAAGTGTCCCAATCATCCCTTCTACGTTCATACCCAAGCCTTTCATCAAATTCTCACCTTCTTTCAAATTTAGCATCCCTTGGATCATAACAAACCCCTCCCCTTTCAAATTCAGCCGCCCTTTGATCATAATTACCCATTTCCCTTCCAAATCCCGCCCCTCTCCTCTCCAAATCATCACCTCTTCGTTCTTTCCCTATCTCCTCCCGCCTCTCCCCATAGCTCCTACCCGACTCCTCCCTAGGAATAGGCCCTAGGGGAGGCTTTTTTTTTTGTTCTCTCCAAAATCTCCACCTCTTGATCTTCCATTCGTATGATTGGCTTAGGATTTTCTCCACTTCCCTGGTTGTCGGCGCCGTCCCTCACCTTTGATGGCGATATTTTGGTTTGACCCTCGAGCACTTTTTTCAACATCTCCTCTATAATGGAAAAATTCGAATTGATCTTATCATGGATGACTGAAATATCTTTTTTTTAAATCCGAAACTTGAGTTTGGAGATCTGAAATTTCAGATTTCATTTGTGTGATCTTCCCTTCTAATTCTTCTACCTTTCTTCCCGCCATAAGTCCCTGGATCTTTGTTAGGTTCGAAAATTCGGATTTCCATCACAAAAACAGTAAAAACCGCTGCAGAAATCAGACCAAACAGCCCCAAAACAGCTTAGGCTCGAAAATTCGGATTTTCACCAAAAAAACAGCAAAAACAGCAGTTCAAAGGAGAAAAATTGTTGCAGGAATCAGCCCAACAACCCCCAAACAGCCCCGGACATATCTCTGATACCAATTTGTTAGGAAACACTTGAAGATCTTAAGTAAAACCTAACGATTTTGACAAAAACAGCGAGAACGATCAACCAATCCAAAGGAAAAACAATAGTTTTTATTGGAATAGTCAAACTAACGGAAGGAAAATAACAAGATACAATTGATCCTCTATTCGAGAGGAGGATTTATCTCCCAAATCTCTAGACGCCGCTAGAGCCCAAAAACCTAAGAGATCTCAAATTTCAGCCAAATTCAAGATGCCCTAACCCTAGGAAAACAAACTATTTAATGCATACAATCTAAAAAGGAAATCTCTAAATAGTCCCTACATTTAAATTTCCCTCCTAAATTTCTCCTAAAACCTTCCCAATATGCTCTTTTGGAAAGGGCGGCTTGTGCAGCTCGTACAGGAGGCGGAGAGGTTCCGCCTCTGTTCCGCAAGAGCCGGTCTCGTGTGGACCAGCTGGACCGGTCCAATGGACTGGTCTAATAGAATATTGGGCAACTATTCAATTATAACCAGTCAAATATGACAAAAATGAAAATTTAAGATGAATGTGAGATAATATTAGGAAGGATAGAGTGAAGAATGAGTGAGTTGGGAAGTTCAGTAGTCTCGCATATATAAAATAGATTTGTAGAAAGCTAGAAACATTGACATCCATATGAGACACTTACATAAAATTGATATGAGGACATGCCAAAATCATAAAAAGTAGGGCACGAAATGCCATTGACTTCAAGTGTTCTTCTATAAATAGTGAATATAAATTTATGGAATCAACACACCAGCATTAACATTACTAAATAGACAATAATTTTTTAATATTGACATTGAATTGTTTATACAAAATGCCAAACAATCAAAGAAGAGTATAGGATCTTATAGATAATATTATAAAATTTGACTTATTGGTGTGTCACTGATCAAACCAAGCACACTCAGCACCACGATCATTACCACCAATAATATCAATGTTCTCTTCAATGTCATTGTTATTATCGTATAGAAAAAGGGCGGTTATCATAGTTGGTTAATTAGGAAAAAATATAGTTCATCACCATCGCGTGTCCAAGCCGTGTTAGGGTGTCTTGGCTGTGTTGGGCTCTAAGCTTTGAAAAAAGCACATTGGGCATAATTTCAGCATGTCAGACATGTGTTGGAGTGTATTGGAGGCGTGTTTATTACATATGACATGTGTTCGATGTGAAAGGTTTTTAGAAGTGTCCATGCTTCACAGGTTGAAATCATGTATCAAAGATACATTAATAATTGGTAGAGATAGATTGTCGTGAAAGGCATAGGAAAGAATAAGGGTAGACTAATTGTAAGAAGTTTATGACAAGAGGCTTGAGTATATTGTAATTTCACATATAGTACTCTATAGGAATGAATTGAGAAGCATGATTCCTTAGCCAAACCTAGATATTCAGCATAAGGCTACTATTGATGATAACGATGATATGCATGAGTTATTGAAAATTTATAACTGTATGTGATCATCAACAGGGCATAACCCTCCTGTGGAATGAGTTTAACATGTTTTCTAGCGTAAATGTACAGTAGGTCACATGTTTAAAATTGAATGTTTTGCTGGAAAACTGGACTCAAGTCATAATTTCCCATTCCCCAAGGGGGGTGGTTCCCCCCAAGTGTCCCAATCATCCCTTCTACGTTCATACCCAAGCCTTTCATCAAATTCTCATCTTCTTCTATCAAATTCAGCACCCCTTAGATCATAACAAACCCCTCCCCTTTCAAATTCAGCTGCCCTTTGGTCATAATTACCCATTTCCCTTCCAAATCCCGCCCCTCTCCTCTCCAAATCATAACCTCTTCGTTCTTTCCCTATCTCCTCCCGCCTATCCCTATAGCCCCTACCCGACTCTTCCTTTGGAATAGGCCCTAGGGGAGCCATTTTTTTAGTTCCCTCCAAAATCTCCACCTCTTGATCTTCCCTTCGTCTGATTGGCTTAGGATTTTCCCCACTTCCCTGGCTGTTGGTGCCGTCCCTCACCTCTGACGATGATATTTTAGTTTGACCCTCAAGCACTTTTTTCAACATCTCAAGAATGGAAAATTTTGAATTGTTCTTATCATGGATGACTGAAATATCGATAACTGAAATATCTTTTTTTAAATCCGAAACTTGAGTTTGGAGATCCAAAATTTCAGATTTCATTTGTCTGATCTGCCCTTCTAATACTTCTACCTTTCTTCCCTCTATAAGTCCCCGGATCTTTGTTAGGCTCGAAAATTCGGATTTCCACCACAAAAAAACAGCAAAAACAACGGTTTGAAGGAGAAAAACCGCTGCAGAAATCAGCCCAAACAGCCCCAAAACAGCCCTGGACATCGCTTAGGCTCGAAAATTCGGATTTCCACCACAAAAACAGCAAAAAAAAAAACAGTTCGAAGGAGAAAAACTGCTGCAGGAATCAGCCCAACAGCCCCCAAACAGCCCGGGACACCGCTCTGATACCAATTTGTTAGGAAACACTTGAAGATCTCAAGTAAAACCTAACGATCTTGACAAAAAAAGCGAGAACGATCAACCTATCCAAAGGAAAAACAGTAGTTTTTATTGGAATAATCAAACTAACGGAAGGAAAATAACAAGATACAATTGATCCTCTATTCGAGAGGAGGATCTATCTCTCCCAAATCACTAGACGCTGCTAGAGCCCAAAAACCTAAGAGATATCAAATTTCAGCCAAATTCAAGATGCCCTAACCCTAAGAAAACAAACTATGTAATGCATACAATCCAAAAGGAAATCTCTAAATAGTCCCTACATTCAAATTTCCTTCATAAACTTCTCTTAAAACCTTCCTAATCTGCTGTTTTGGAAAGGGCAGCTTGTGCGGCTCGTATAGGAGGTGGAGAGGTTCCACCTCTGTTCTGCAAAAGCCGGTCCTGTGTGGACCGGCTGGACCGGTCTAATAGAATATCGGGCAACTATTCAATTATAACCAGTCAAATATGACAAAAATGAAAATTTAAGATGAATGTGAGATAACATTAGGAAGGATAGAGTGAAGAATGAGTGAGTTGGGAAGTTCAGTAGTCTCGCATATATAAAATAGATTTGTAGAAAGCTATGAAACATCAACATCCATATGAGACACAAAAAATAGATATGAGGACATGCCAAAATCATAAAAAGTAGGGCACGAAATGCCATTGACTTCAAGTGTTCTTCTATAAATAGTGAATATAAATTTATGGAATCAACACACCAGCATTAACATTACTAAATAGAAAATAATTTTTTAATATTGACATTGAATTGTTTACACAAAATGCCAAACAATCAAAGAAGAGTATAGGATCTTATAGATAATATTATAAAATTTGACTCATTGGTGTGTCACTGATTAAACCAAGCACACTCAGCACCACGATCATTACCACCAATAATATCAATGTTCTCTTCAATGTCATTGTTATTATCGTATAGAAAAAGGGCGGGTATCATAGTTGGTTCATTAGGAAAAAATATAGTTCATCACCATCGCGTGTCCAAGTTGTGTTAGGGTGTCTTGGCTGTGTTGGGCTCTAAGCTTTGAAAAAAGCACATTGGGCATAATTTCAGCATGTCAGACATGTGTTGGGGTGTATGGGAGGCGAGAGGCGTGTTTATTACATATGACATGTGTTCGATGTGAAAGGTTTTTAGAAGTGTCCCTGCTTCACAGGTTGAAATAGTCATAGGTGATTTGAGCATGTATCAAAGATATATTAATAATTGGTAGAGATAGATTGTCGTGAAAGGCATAGGAAGGAATAAGGGTAGACTAATTGTAAGAAGTTTATGACAAGAGGCTTGAGTATATTGTAATTTCACATATAGCACTCTATAGGAATGAATTCAGAAGCATGATTCCTTAGCCAAACCTAGACATTCTGCATAAGGCTTCTATTGATGATAACGATGGTATGAATGAGTTATTGAAAATTTATAACTGTCTGTAATCATCAACAGAGCATAACCTTCCTGTGGAAAGAGTTTAGCATGTTTTCTAGCGTAAATGTACAGTAGGTCACGTGTTTAAAATTGAATGTTTTGCTGGAAAACTGGAGTCAATGCATATGTTCAAATTTCTCCCAGTAGCAAATGCAGCTAATGGGTAGCTGACATGTACTCTTCAAACTAATTATTGTTACAATTATTTTTTGCGAACTTGGAATTATGTTTACACGCACATTCCCAATTTTTTTCATTGTTAATAACAGATTTCTTATGTTGGAACCATCATTTTGATTCTTTAAGATACTCTTACTATGCAGGTTGTTAAAGGCAAATAAGTTGTTTGTTCGGTTCTGGAGTCTTTTGTGGTACCAATGTATATCAGTCATGGCATCTGCTATTTTCTCTTACCTGAAAAACGCATGGCCATTTTCTCTGATGAAAGATGATGACCTGAAAACTTCAAATAAATTAGTCAATAGGCTTGCAATTCCAGAACAAACAAAGCAATTTGTCTTTGCTATCCGTGATTCTGCTTCTCATGTAGTGGTATATATTTTGGCTGCTCAAAATTTATCTGAACAGTCTGCCATTGATGCTGATTGTCTAATCAAGGAAGTTCGGCCTAATGCTGTAGTGGTTTCAGTTGCTCCATCAGCTCTGCCTGATATCCAGGTTGAGGAGAAATGCTCAAGTGAAAGCCTTGTTAATCATATTCCTACTTCTTCATTTGGAGTCCTTAAAAGATGCCTATTTGAAAAGATAAAAAAGGAGCAGTATGATAGCTTTGCTGGGTGCCAGGTCTTGCAGGCAATTTTTGGGATTGGCTTCTATGGACATTTCTTGTCTGCCAAGAGGGCTGCAGAGAATGTTGATTCCCATTTCCTCTTACTTGAATCACCATATGAGAATTCATGCTCTGATGCCTCAACTTGTTCAGAGTCTGGCAATGAGAGCTCCCCTAGATTACATCTACAAACAAATAGTTTGCTTCCTGGGAAGGTAACTTCTTCTATGAGCTCGAGTTCTAAGAGGTTTTTTGTTTCTGATCCTCTTCAATCAGACATGGTGAAATCATTAATTCCTTCACTTGATTTGTTAGTTTCTAGTTTAATTGTCGACCCAATTGCCCAACAAGACCAGGAAGGCAGTCTGAGTTCCAATTACCAGGTTCCACCATTTGCTGAATCAGTTTACTCCTTGTTGGTTGATCTGCATCACATATTTAAAGACCTTCCAGCCATTGGAAAAGCATTGTCTTCAGCACAGAAAATGCTTGTTGATGTAAACGAAGGAGAAACAGTTGATACCAAAACCTTATCAAATGTACAGAGCTTCAGAATCGCCATTGAAGGCTTGAGAATAGCATTAAACAAAGCCGCCCAAAAACCAATTACTAAACAGAATACTACCAATTCTAAAGTTGTAGAGTTCTATGATCTTCCAACTGAAGATAAATGTCACGTTCTCTTTGCTCAAGCACTAAAGAAACAAGCGGTAAATTTTGGAGCAGTTGTGGCTATAGTTGATGCTGCCAGCGTTGCCGGTCTTCGGAGGCATTGGAACACATTTGTACCGCCGGAGGTTGCTGACTTGGCTAATCACTGTGTAATGCATTACTGTGATGATCTCGATAATGGTGAAGAAATTCCAATCGATAACCATGAGAAAAAGAAGAAATTGACAGATAAACCTGTTGTTGCAATTAGTGCTGGAGCTACCGCTCTTCTCGGAGTATCTTCTTTTTCAAAAGCAATGCCTGCTTCCTCATTGGTCAAAGCTGCTACAGTTCATGTATCTTCTTCCTTCAAGTTTGGATTACTACAAATCCAAAGAAAAGTTGCTTTTGGACTCAGTAAAATAATCTTTCCATCAAAACTATTAGCTCCCGGGCTTTCTACAGGAACCAAGCTTGCTGCTTCAGCTGAAAAGATCCGAGCTGTGACACATAGCATGATTGCTACAGCAGAAAGAACTAGTTTATTTGCCATCAGGACTTCATTTTATGAAATAATGAGGAAGAGAAATGTTAGGCCAGTTGGATGTGCTCCTTTGGTTAGTTTTGCCTGTAGCATGGGTGCTTGTGCGGGGCTTATAACTTACGGAGATGGGATCGAATGTGCGGCCGAATCCTTCCCTTCTGTTTCCACGATTGCTTCCTTAGGTCGTGGCCTGCAGAGCTTGAAGCAAGCATCTCAAGAAGTGAAGGCAACCAGTGGTGTAAAGGTACACGAAGCTTTACAATACTTTCTGCACTCTGTAAAGAGAAGTTGAATTCATGAATCTGTGTAAATATGTGGATAGTTGTTTGCGATATGAATTCAGATGCAGAGAATCAAAGATTTTTTGTCTCTTTTTTTGTTTTGCTAGGTTCATAACTTTGGGTCTATTTGGGACTTGGGATAGCTTTTTAGCTATTTTATTTTTCAGATAATAATTATAATTTTGTTTCTACCATTTTTTTACTTTACTGTTTGTTTTTTAAAAATTTTTATAGTTAAAAGCTGCTTTTTATAATCATAATAGATAAGTTATTTTTTCTCGTAACAACTTCATAATCAACTTTATAAACTGTTATAGTCATCCCAAATGAATCCTTCGTGCTAGCATATTTCTCTGTATTAACATTTATGAATAAGGGGCTCTTTGTTTGGGTATTGTAGGGGAATATGGTACTTTATTTTTATGTATTTTAATTTTTTTTGGTCTTTGATATGAAGCAAAAGAAGTATAAAATAAAATTTTAAACATTTAAAATTCCCCAAGATTTATGCTACATTTGAAAATGGGTCAAATAGAGCTATTTTTAAATCCTATATGTGCTAAAAAAGCTTATCAACATTAAATCATGTTAAATTATTATTATTAATTATATGCTTTTAAAACATATAATTATCAACAAAAACCAACTTAATCTAACAAAAATATCTTCATGATTGAATTAAGGGTTGAGAGAGATGAATTAGATTTAGACTTTGTTTGAGATGATTTTCTTACTGTTTCTGAAAGTAGTTTTTTAGTAAAAAAATTAATTTATTGTGCTAAAAAATTGCTTTAAAAAATAGTAAGAAAGTCGTTCCAAACGAAACCGCAATTGATTATAATGTGCGACATGGATCAATTCACTGACATTCTAATGGGTGTTTCATACCCCTCAATTGATTGTATAATTACAATTTTTTTTAGTTTTGTATTTTGGGAAGATCAATCTTTATTTAAAATTTTATTTTAGTGTTAATTCTTTTAATTACTTATGTTCAAACTAGTTCTTTCATTCACATATTATTGTCAGGTGTTGAAAATCTAATTCCATGAACCCTTAATTTATTTCAAAATTATTGCTCGAGCCCTATTTTGAGGCCAATAATCAAACACGTAATGTGAAGAGTATTCGAACAAGATTCAAATCATATTTGAAGAATGTTCGAATCTCCCTTTACAAATTCTTACCTTATTCAAACTTTCTTCAAATCTAATTCCATATCTAATAGTCGAATCCTATGTTTGAGGATGGTGCTTAGACGAGAGGTGCTGGATCATGACTCATATTTCTATCATAATAAAAATTTTCAATCAACATAATATTTTCATTATATTTCTTCAATTAATAATATAATAGGCAAGTTTAGTTTGGGACAGCTTTATTCTTTTTTTTTTTAAATAATTTTTTAGTAAAAAAATATCTTGAATAAATTTTTTTTAACAATAACAACAACAAGTCTTTGTCTCATTACGTGGGGTCGGCTACATGAATCTTTTTTCTCCATTGTGTTTTGTTAAAAGTCAAATTCTCTTTTAAATCTAATAAAGAAAAATCATTTTTAATATTTTCTAACCAGTCTTTTTAGGTCATCTTTCTTAACATAACTACATAAGTCACATTTAATAATTTTTTTTAAATTTATTTTAAAAAGTATTTTAGAAGTTGTCCCAAACAATGGCGGAGGCAGGCGGGGTCCCGCGGGGGCATGTGCCCCTGCCGTGAAAAAAAAAACCATACTTACAGACAGTTCAGCATTTTGGGGGTTCGACATTCGCTCACCCTAAACTTTCAGCCTCAGAAGCTCTCACGAGTCGTGCGGCATAGGAAGCTCTCGTCTCATCGCCTCTGCCTCAGGCCTCCACAGCTCCACTGGTGCATCCAACTAGGTCGACAGCCTTGCATTTGGATTTCGCATAGGAGGATCATCTCAAAACAGTGAGTCTGGCAGCTTGTACCCGTGCATTCGCAGATTCACTCCCTTCTTCCGTCTTCGATCTGGCAATTCGCATTTGAAGTCCAGAAGGTAATAAGCTCTCAAAATCTCTTGCGATTTTGTTTCAGTTCTCTATATAAGATATCTTTTGCAAGGATTTGTTTAATGTTTTTAGTTTTCTATGTAAGATTTCGTTTCAGTTTGGGATTTCGTTTATTATTTTCAGATTGGGATTTCATTTGCTGTTGTCGTGCTTAGCTTCCTTTAATACTGTACAAAGTCATGCTTAGCTCAGATTGTGATTTCGTTTGCTGATTGCTGTTGCCGTGCTTAGCTCAGATTGTAAAAAAGTTGTTTGATTAGTGCATCTGAATCTGATTTTGTTTAGGGCATTGATTCACACGTTAAAGGCTTTGTTCAGAGTTTATTTTTGCTTTGCTTTTTAAGACCTTTTATAATCAATTTATCACCATTTTGATTCAGTTGGGAAATAAATTATATGAATTTTTTTTATTGTTTGTTGTTGTTGTTTTACATGTTTTAGGTAGTTCAACTTTGCACAAGTTGAGGGGATTTAAAAAAATAATAATAATTTAGCCCCCTCTATGACAAATTTCTGGCTCCGCCGCTGGTCCCAAACGAAGTCTAATTGAGGCATTGAAGATCAAATTCTTTATAGGGTTTTTTTTTTAAGAACGAGCTTGCTTAACCTACATTTTAGGTGAAAGAGCAGAGTTTGAAAACAATTTAAAAACGAGCAGATGCGCTGGTAGAATTGGCGCATTCACACTGTTTTGGCGCATTCAAGAATGCGCCAAATCAATAGGCGCATTCTTAAGAATGCGCCAATACAATCGGCGCATTTTTAAGCAAATTTCCAGGTGTTGGCCAGGAAAATACAATCGGCGCATTTTTAAGGAAATTTCTAGGTGTTGGCCAGGAAACGGAATGCGCCGATTTAGTCGGCGAATTTGCCTCGTTTTCCGCACTCGACTGATTGTGACTCTTCCTCGTTTTGAGTTGTACTCACACTCAATTTTTATATGAATGAATAATTAAAATTTTTATTTTGAGAAAATAAATAATTCAAATACACTTAAATAAGTTATACTCATTTCTTTAAAATTAAAAATTATATATTTATTAAATATTATGAAAATTGGAATAATTGAAAATAAATTAATTATAAATAAAATATAATACCTATGTAGTAAATTACAATACATACATAATAATTTAAAAATAAAATGTAACATAAATATTTTGAAGATATTAGAGTAAAAGTTAATGCTAAATTTGAGTGCATAAGTTATGAAATTTTTAATTAATTGTAAAAATTATGTATTATCGATATATATAAATAAATTATATTATATAAAATAAAATAATTATATTAATAAGTTAATTAGCATATTTAAATTTCATAATAAATATAATTGAGATGATTAAAGTTATATGCCTTTAAGAAGAACAAAGTTCAATCATAAGAAACATAAATGGCAATTACATCACATTTATATAGTCATTACAATGTGGTAGTTACAAAGTTCTAATAACAACTTGAAGTACATATTAAAAGCGTGGCAATGACAATAAAGATAGACATATTAATTTTTACCTGTTGCTCCTTACTGTTACATATGATTCAGTAAATATTGTACACGAGCTTTGACCTATGTTTGTGTAGGACAACATCCGAAGCGGAACTCAAATTGTTGTTGTATTTGCTGCCAATCTTCTCCATTAAGAAAATTCTTATCCTTACCATGTTCAGAACTTTGCAACAGCATTTTATAGTAATCTAATATATGTTGATCATGTTCACGAGGCCAATAACAATATAGAATATATTGGTCTAAATCAAGCATGGACCTTTCAATCCCTGGTTCAACTATACCTTCTCTGTCACGACCAAGTTCCCGAATCCGACCCTTTAGGAAGTCTATTGATACCAGGTGGCGGTCATGAATGCTAAAGCTATGTTGTAGATATTTCCAACCCTCGAGAAGAAGTTCAGGGCCAGCTCTGTATTCCTTTATTTTCTTCACTTCATCATGTTTGTGTCATAGTAAGTAATCATGGTCTTCATCCCAAGTATGCATAACACACCTAAATAGTTCATTTGACGTTGCCTTGGCTTCTAGAACCTCATCTGTAGGAAAAGACAAGCTTTCACGCAAGCGGATACTTCCCTCTGTAATCTTTTGCTTGGTTGGGGCACTTCTGATAGCATATAAAATGGGTGAATACATTGTTGAGTAATGTAGCCTGGAAGGTAGATTTATATAAGCTCTTAACCAGTTAATATTTCTTGGCTGACACGAACATATGAAGCAAAAAAAAATTAAAGTAATAACAATTAAAGAAGTCGAGAAATCTTACTAACAAAAGGTGATACTATTAATAAAAGTTTACAAGTCAAAGGTAAATCTCAAAGATCATGATAACAGTACAATTTAAAGCTAGATCTAACGATGCAGGGGTAAAGCCCCACTCCCTGGAAAATATCTAATTGGGGCCTTCCGTCTTCTCCTTTGTAGTTGTGGCTCCTCTGACACTTCGTCATCCTGCTGCTCAACTTCGGCAGGCTGTTGTGACTGTTGTGTATCTTGTTGTGTTGGATATCCCCCCATTAACATAATGTCCTGCTGCGTAGGGGATGAAGGCAGTCGCATTGATGACATCCACTCTGGAATAGCTATTGGAAATGCTGAATGCATGCTGGGATGTTGGTATTCTACACTATAATATATCTCTCCGACCTGACTAGACTGTCCGACATACGGGCTCCAATGTCGGGCAGAAGGACCGGCACCCGTGAAGTCATAACCCATGGGCGGTGTGTGAATGAAATGCTGATGTGGATCAGTCTCATAAGTTTGTCGTTGTCTGCTCCCCATTGAACAGGATGGAGCATTTGAAATAGATTGTCTACTACGTTGAGGTCTGCGAGAACTCGCCCCACGTTCCCTCCTTTGTGGTGTGTCTTCTGTAGATGTATCAAAAGTTGTGTAGTCAATGTAAACTGATTGCTGAACTCTGGCAGAAAGTTCAGCTACTTAATCAACGGCCAACTGTAACGAACTAGCATTTTGTCCTCCACCCCCGGTAAGTGGCTCAAATATCACAGATGATCGTATGTAGTACTCCGCCTATTCAATAATGAGCTCTTAATTATTAATTTTAAAAAATAAGGATAAATAATCCATAAAGTATATGTTATAAAGGTACACATACCACTAATCTTTCGCCTGGTGATCTAGGCAAAAAAGTCTCTAGAGGCTCAGTTTGTGGCTGTAGAATGTAGATGGATGCCCAAGATCTATACCACCATAAATAAGTAGTCAATTCACAATTACCTGTAGCTTCTTGTGGAGTGATCGAAACCACATATGCCCTCCTCTCCTCCCATAGCTGCAAGTAGTCACGATACTGTATAGTCCAATCCATATCTGCTCTACCATGGCCATCAATGCGCCTAAAAGATTGATCCATGGCTTCAATATCAGTGGATTGTATGCTTAAAAACTATCTCATAATAAGATCTGGTAGGTGCCACTCCGCCCGCTTCCAACTAATAAGTGGTACCCGTGCCCTCCAAATATCCCTCCCATCTAGACACTGTACATGTAGAGCATCTAGAACTTCTTGTGTATATGGAGTCATGGTAACCTGACATTTTCAGGAAAGAAAATAGTTTGAGTCATTCTTAATAATTTAGGGTTTTATTCATATTAATCTAATAAAATCATACCTGACTCATTCGTAGCCCATCAAAATCATCTCAATACGTCAATATGTTTCTAGATTGAAGCTCACGTATCCTCTCTTCAGGCCACCTATTCAAATATTATTACAAGAGTTATTATTTATATTACATTTGAATTCAATAGATTAAAATTAACTTACTTGCAATCCAAAGGTCGTCCAGCCAAGTCAAAAATCTGTGGGACTCATAGTGTTGGCCGTCCGATGTGTAATCTCTCCCATGACCATACTTGTAATAGTGCTACACATCCAGCAATATATGTCCATGTTGGCCTTGTCGCATGGCAAAGCTCTCTATAAAGATGTGCAAGAATCGCACCACCAATGGACATCCTGCTAAAACTGTCCACGTCCGCAAGCAATGGTAACCACTGTAGGGAGACGTGACTACGTGAAGTATCCGGTATCAGAAAGCAGCCAATCATGAATATGATGTATGCTCGTACATATTGAAGGAAATGATCAGGGCTAAGTCATCATATGAGTCTATGTAAAAAGTCAAACGTAGCCAACGTAGTGGAAGCATAGACTCCACCTGTGCTGAACCCATCCTGAAGGTTACAACCTCTTCCTCATCATGTGGAGCATGGTATACCGTTTCCCTGCTAGGATGTGTCCCAAGAAGCTCGTCGCAATAGCTAGGCCAAGTTGGCCATATTCGGCCTTCCCCAATAATATTTGGGCCAACCACTGCGGGCCCATCAACTGTAAGGCCCAACAAAACCTGGACATCCTACAATGTGATCGTCATCTCGCCAATTGTAAAATGGAATGTGTTTGTTAATGGGCACCACCTCTCCATCAATGATGTGATAAGATTATGATCCAACTTAATGAACTATAAATGCATGAGATTTTGTAATCCAAGATTTGTCAAGACATATATCATACGGGGGCATTCTACTGGTCATTCACGAGCCATACGTAGATGAGTTGCGGCAACCAAAGGGGATGCCTGTGCATTTTAATTGAAAAAATATATATAGATGTTTACATAAGAAACAATGAAAATATCATGCCTTTAATTTTACCTACGTACCTGATCTGGATCATGCGCCCTATGTGTTGACCCGAGTGATGCTATGCTATTCTGTACTAGTACACTTTCTGCAGCAACATGTTGAGCAGTGCGCCTGCTAGAATGACCACGCCTAGATCTATCGGCCATACCTATAAATTATGCAATCTAATTCAGAAAGTTACCATTTCAAAATAATTATAATGTATATAGTATGATGTATGAAAATTCAATATTACCTTGATGATGCTGGATTATATCTAAAGATTTATAATGCTTATAGACATCGCTTGATTAGGAATGCTTGTCTTTGCTTTTCTTTTTCATATACTATGCATTTTCCCGAATATTTTATTTTTTTTAAATGTCTACTAATAAAGATATATTAAATGAGTGAGATAATATATTGGAAATTTTTATAGTGGTTTGGCACACATTGCTCTAAATCTCTCCTTGGGGTCCCAAAAAATTCACTAACTTTGAAATTTTTTTCAAATTTAAATTCATTATCTCAGAAAAGATACAAATACATATTTTTTAAATTTGAAAACTATAACTATGCCACATCACATTCAATTACTACAGAAACATGATCCCATTAAGAAGATGTATATTCATAATAACATCAGGGCTTATTTAGCACAATGCGTGTGCGAGCTTGGAGTTGGGTTTGGGTTGGGCAGCAATCAAATCTTTGTTGAAACCATTTTTGCACACATTGCCAATCCGACACATCTAGAAAATCCTTCCTCTTTTTTCCTGGCCAATAAATCAGATTCTCATATGTCTTAATAAGGAATGCATCTGCTGTGGAATCCCATTTTCTGTAGAGAATACAGTGACATATATTAGCAGTTGGGTTGTCCACAATCACCTCAACCGATCCATCTCTACGCCTTCTTGTTTCAGCATATCTTATCTTAGGAACTTGATCGGTGTTATATGTCTTATCATCCAAGTACCCTTACTTTGAACATATTGCCAACCTTCTTTGTTCAAATCGTCTTTATCTCTGTAAGAGTGAATCGTCATAGCTATGCTATGTCTGTCCCATAATATGATATCTTCCTTATCAGACCATGAATGTATACATCAACGATAGAACTCATTCAATCTAGCTTTCTCCTCTAACGCATCATCAGTGGAATGTGCTAAACATTCCTTTAACCAAGTGCTTCCCTCCATAATTAATACCTACAAAGGGATTTTTTCTTCACAATGCATTGTGCTCGAGTTAGCGGCCATAACTGTAGGACAACATATTTTTTATAATATTAAGCAGTTGAAAATCATAAAAATTATCTTAAATATTATACTTTTTTTATCAAATTTTTTTAAAATATAAATAAACATAACATAAATATTACAAAATATTTTTTGAATTTCTTGATAACAGTTACATCGTCGGAAGACGCAACATATTTCACATATAACTAATACACAACAAATCAGAATACATCAAAATCATACATCTATCGATTGCGTGGGTGGTCTACTCTCCTCTTCAGAAACATCATGGGTCGGACGCCGCCCGGCACGACTATGACTCGATCTATCGGCCATATCTTAAAATTAAAAATAGAAAGGATGAATGCTATCAGTGCTATGAGTTATAAGAAACATAACCATTTTTAGTATGTAATTGGTTTGATAATTTTAGCCCATGTATATTACCTTGATGACGAAGGGTTATGTGGACAGGTTGACCTATTATGACCAAGTTGTTTGCAAAAACCATATGCCTTATGTGAGCTACTTGAAGCCTCATCCATCATATTGCGGAACCTATTTATTCATGGTTGACCAACATGACGTCTGAAAGCCGGAGCAAGCAGAGGGATTATTCCGTGTTCTTCGTTAAAGGTGGGCCATAGGTCCTTCGGGGGGAACACATGGAATAGTTTGGAGTATGTAGCGTTGTAGTGATTAACTATGAAAAAAGGGGATACAAAGCCATTATGGTCCCATCGCCTGAACTCGGCGACTGCTATCACATGAACGCAAGGAATATGATATAATTGTGATTTCCTGCATGTGCACGTACATGAGGAAGTACTTATTATGTCTACCTTTTGAGGTCGAGACAACGCATCAATAACTTCAAATTCATTTCTATTAATCATCACTGGTTCCGGACATCGACGAGCATCACATTCAGCTCTTTGTTTTAAAATCTTCATGCGTGGAACGGCTCTAGATTGGGCTTCCTCTGCCTATTTTGCACCTTCGGCTGATCTCTTCAGGAATAACGCCATGAGGTTATAACATATTGACATTATTAGACCTTGTATTGGAAGTTCGCGGGCATGTCTAAGCACACCATTAAAACATTCAGATGTATTTGTGGTCATAATACCATATCGTCAGTCTTCATCAAATAATAGGGACCACTTAGAGACGTCGCGCTGCACCAACCAGTCAAATGCCTCTTGCTTAATCATTCTGATGTCATTCATCATGCGATTGAAGTATGACAGGTCATTTGTATTTTCGGCAAAGTACATCTTATTACTTATGCCCTCGCTATCTGGAATTCCTAAACGACGCACCATCTTTTTAAAATTTTCACGTAAGTGACGAAGACAGTGCCTATGAACAGCATTAGGAAATACTTCCTTACATCCACGTACAAGACCTGGATGCTTATTAGAAACTATGCATAAATTCTCTCACTCAGCGACAGGAGGCATCAGTTCATATAATTTTTGTAGGAACCAACCCCATGAATCATTGCTCTCTGATTCCACCACTGCAAAGGCCACTGGAAACAGTCTGCCATTCCCATTGATTCCTACCGCCGCAAGGAGGGTGCCTCGATACTTACCAAGCAAGAATGTACCATCTAAGCTAAGCACTGGCCTGCAGTGTTGCCACCCGTAGATAGATGGTCCAAATGCCCAGAAACATCCCTTAAAGCGTGTGGGTCCTATAACTTGAATATTGTACACAGTCCCAGGTTGGGACAACCGTAAAGCCTCCATGAACCGGAATAGAGAATAATAAGATTCTTAATATGAACCAAAAGTTGCTTCAATTGCTTTTCTACGTGCATCTCATGCCTCATGTATGAAATCTTTATGTCAAACTTCGACTCCATTCTAGCTATGATCTCCTTCGGTTTCATGTCTAATTATTGTCGAATTATTGGAATGATATGTCTGCATATAAATTTTGAGGTGCAATTATGATGTCCAGTAACCAAAATGGGGTGTGTGCAGGTATGTGGAGGTCCACATATATATATTTTCCATAGACCACCTACTCTTTTACTTCGTGTTGCATGTAAGCGCCAAAGGTAGGGACGATCAGGATTCTCATGCTGGGCACATACGATACTCAACCGACTTTTATTGGATGTTGAATTTATAAATTGAACATTATGAATAATCGACCATCCATTTATTGCACCTTACAAGTCTTCCTTCGTATGAAATATTTGACCTTCATATATCTCGATTGGAGTAGTAGCTTCTATCGAACTAACAAGGTTTACGCACGGAGCATCAAAATTTTTGTCGTCATCCCACTGTTGAGTTGTTCAAACATTTTCAGCAAACTCATTATTGATGTTCATCTCATTTAACCCCTCACGATTTTGTGTTGTATGATCTTCAATGAATGCTTGCCCATTAAATTCCATGCTGGTAATTTCTCCCATGGGAATATGGGTGTCCAATCCTGGGGTACCGTCATGCGATGAATTAGTACTATCCCTATTCATTGTCTCGTAGCCGCCAGCTTCATCTCTTACACCATAGGAATTTTGCTGTGTATAATTCTCATTTTTCGGATTACATTGTGAATATTGCCCGTAGGGATAGATACCAGGTAACTGATTATAGTTAGCTGTATCCCAAGTTAGACGTTCACTAACAGTATGCTGTGATGGAAATTGTTGCTGCAAGTAACTGGGTCGCTCACATAAACTAAGACGTCCATGAAATTCATCTTCAACATTCCTCGAGCAGACCCTTGCAGTAGCCATAAAGGCATCAGATGTTGGAGTGGGCCTATGATATAAGATTTAAATGAGGCCCCTAAATAGGTTCATTGAAAGAAAGAATAAAGTCAATGGTCAAAACTCACTGGTAAGCTTGAGTTGATGGTCCACCAACATCGGTTTGAATAATTTGCTCGACCTCCACGTACACGACAACAGTATTTGTCCTAGCCTCCAGCAACATGTACTCACATACCTCATCATCAATAACATTGGTCGCACAAAATCCTCCATTATTACGAAGACGACACGTGAGGTTAATAGTGTTTGTTGATGAATTTATCTTTAGAGCACGCATGATTCTTAGTTTTAACATTTCAACTGAAATATTGCCATCGATTAAAAGCGATCTATTTCTTCCGCCAATATATGTTGGTGTGAACTCCCCCGAGATACGTAACTCTCCATTGAAATATAATATCAATCGTGACATACTATCAATATAGGAGAAATTATGTAAGTACTTGGGTTAGGTTTTAGAGTTTAAATTAACAATAACAATTCTCTAATAATCTCTTAGGCATTATTGTGGGGACTAAGACATATACTAATGTAATAATTACAAAATCATTTAACTTAAGCTTCAATTTATTCAACCAATTCGAGTAATACAAGTCAACTACTATTATTATGGGTTTAGTCTTCTGAATTATGTAGTTTTACTATTTGAGCATACGGCTTAGTAGGTAGGGGACATGCTAGCTAGATTTTTTTAATTGGATAATATGTAATTTCTTCAATAAAGGTAGGTACAAGAATGTTGAAAGTGGCATATGTGGAAGAATTTGGATCAAATTAATCTAGTTGCGGATCTGCATTTACTCCTGTACTTTTTACTTTCTAGTCATTAAGTTTTCCTTGTATAAAGAGAAAAACATGCATTTTATCTATTATCGCTCTTCACTCCTACTCGACTATCATCTGACTGTACTAATGTCCAACATATACATTTCATTGAAATCATATGTTCACTTTCTTAAGTCATTTGTCAAATTATTTTTATAAAAATACTTAAAAACATATTTTATATATATATATATATATATAATCTAATAGTCATAAATTTTAAAATTTTTAATTATCTTAAAAAAGATATAAATCTTCATTTTTATTTAATTTTATAACAATTAGATATTCATTTTTACAATTCAATATAAATTGTTAAGAATATAATATTTAACATTAAAATATATTATATATATAATTTTAGACTAATTTTAGTATATAAACCAATATACATAATTATAAGTTTAAAATAATTTTCTTTATAAATATATATGTATATTACTTTAAATTATTAATTTGAGAGTCTCTCTTTTATTCAAATAATTAAATAATTAATAATAACTAATAGAGGACGAAATTTTAATTTATTAATTTACTTTTAAATAAAAATACTTAAATCTCGAAATATTTTAAGCTATTATATATATTTTAATGATTTTAAATGAATTTCTTATAATTTTTTGAGGTTTTATTTAATATAAATATTATAAATTAATTTTAATATAATATTAATTTTAATTTAATTTAAATTTTAACTTATTAAAAAATAGTTTCATTAAATTTATTTTTTTTTTTATATTTTAAATTATTTAAATTTTAAATTAATATTAATTCAATTTTAAATTAATTCTTTAAAGTTTTCTAAAATTTCAACATTTTAAATAAATAGTTTCATTTGATTTAAAAAATTATTTTAAATTTAATATCAATTCATATTTATCAAATATTTTTATAATCAAATATTTCAAATTATTTAAAATAAATAAAATTTTGATTTTCAAATTGACTTTTAATTTATATTAATTACAAATTTAAAATTTATGCTATTTCTTTTTAACTATTATGAATTAATTTTTTTTTATTTCAAAATAATTTAAATATAATAATAGTTTTAATTTAATTTTATATTAAATCTTTAAAGTTTTCTAAAATCTCAACATTTTAAAAAGTTTTTTCATTTGATTAAAAAGATTATTTTATAATTAATACCATTTCATATTATTCAAATAATTTAATCAGCAAATATTTCAAATATTTTAAGATAATCTAGGTTTTACTTTTCAAAATGAATTTTAATTTATATTAATTATAATTTCAATATTTATGACATTTCATTTTAAGTTTTATAATTTAATTTTTTTTTTTAATTTCAATGTTTAAAATTTAACAATACTTAAATAAATTTCAAACATTTTAAAAACAATTACTGTTTAACATATTTCTAAATTAAATAGATTTTTTTTCTTAAGTTTTTTAAAAATATTTATTCCATTTACATTTTTATAATTTTGATTTAATTTCTTTTAATATAGAAATTTATATTATTTCGATTTATTACTTGAATATAACCAAAGAATTTTAACTAATATTAACACATTTTATTGGAATTTAAAATAATGCACTCATATTTTTTTTATTTATATGCTTCTCAAATTCATTATATTTATATTGAGATTATTTTAAGTTTAAAATCTTTATGTATTCTATTAATTATAAAACTACTTGTATTATGACATATTCTTTTTTAAAAAATTTCTAGTTTTTGGGATTATATATTAAATAATATAAATTTTTTAAATTTTAGAAATAATTTAAATCAACTAAAAAATTTTAGCTTTCAAATTTAAATTTTAATAATATATTCTCTCCGGAAATCTCTACCTTTCTCTCTCACACCCACACTCTCTCTTCTTTTTCTTTGGGATCCTTCAACTTTAATCCACAATTATTTTTATGTGGCTTTAAGCATACCTTCATGTTTTAGTACTATTGTTCAAGTTGAATTACTAAATGGAGCAATATGAAAATGATCACTTCTTCAAAATGATACTTTGAAGTTCACATGGAGAGATGGCTTCTTTTACAAAGGAAGACAGTTGTGTACACCTAATATGGTTGAGAATATGGGATAAGGGAGGCATATTCATCCAAAGTGGTTGACTAGGAAGCATGGACGCTTCCAAATGATCGTCATGATCTTGTCAAACAAGTAGACATCACAAGCCTGCCCTGACATATGTTAGATGCTCTTAAAATGACGTCAAAGGTGTTTCAAGAATTGAGAAGTGAAGCTTTACGAAACGAAAACTAAATTGAGATAGTTGTATTTTAAGTTTTAGATCACTATGATTTCTTTAAAAATAATTCATAAGCATTTTCTTATCTATTTTATCCTCTCATTATGGGCTTACACAGCAATACTGAGAGGTTAGCATTGGATCACTTTTTGTTTTGTTTGGTTCATATATAACGTGTGAGAAGCAAGCAGATTCCTCCCTCATCATTTTTATATGCCATTATACATTGCATTTCATATACAACTAATGCAGCCAGATGGTGAGGAATATTAAGATGACTTTGGCCTGAATTCGGATGTTAACATCTCTATTTCATAAGTATATATTTGTTAGCACATTGCCTAATTATTTAATTGGATTTTTGAACTTAATTAAGATGCCTGATTTGAAATCTAAACATTTTTTAATCATGGCTTATACTATTTAAAGCATTAATTTATTACTTGCTTAATTGTTTGCTTACATATTTAAGTTATTCAATTTGTTTTTTTTTCTCTTATATTTTAAATTATGTTTAGATGATTCTAAGATTAATTATTGATTTTTTCAACATAATGGGATTTCATATCAATAATTTATAATTATTCCCCTTAAGATATACATCAAACTTCTTTTTGTTGTTAGTAATTGAAATTCAACTGGCTTAAGATCTTGTATTTCTCTTTGTTGTTAATGTTTAATTTACTATGACAAAAATGCTCTTACAATTTTATTTTGACATAGATTATGTTGAATATTTCGAACACCATAAAATATTTTCTCAGCATAAAAGTTTAGGATGCATGCTTTGATCAATCAACATGCACGCTTTGTTGAGCTTCACACTTGGTATTATGTTTTGCATGTTCACAACACTAGTACTGATCTAAAAATTTCCATGTATAGTAGTTACATCAAAGAAAGCATCAAGTTTGTAACTCTTTCGTATTAGTCATGTAGATGTTACAAAAGATGTTTTAAGTGAGATACCTTATGAATTATATTTGTAATTGCTCTAATTTTAATAGATGAGGCCACTATTGAAATAAATGACAACTTCTAACAAAAGAGAAAATTTCCAGAAGATAAATAACTAAGGGTTAACATAACAAAATTTGTATATATGATATACAATTTAAATGAAATCAAAAGTAATAATAATCTCACAATCTTGTTGGATACAAAACCCCAAAGTTAAGGTTTGATAATTCAAATAAAATATTTTAGGAGAACTGTGTAATCATAAAAATAAAAACAAATTTTATAAAAACTATGATTAAATTAACTATAATCTAGGAATCAATGCACTGAGTAATAAAAAAGTCACAAATAGCCTAATTGAGTGTGGCATAAATGAATGTAAAAAAAAAAGTGTCATCAATAGGAATAGTTGATAGTGTAATTATTATATTAAAGATATAATGGGAGTAGCACTTGTTTAAGAAAATGTAAAATAAACTTAACAAATAAACTAATAATTATTTTCACAGAACTAATATTTATATGAACAAGTTAACAACTTAACAAAAAAACTGAACAACTAAACAAGTAATCTAATAATTATTATAATAGAAAAGCAACAACTATTATATATAAATTGTTAATATATACACAAACAAAATATTTCATATTAACTTACCTTGCTAACTGAAGTGCTCCACTACTCTGCAGGAAGAAGAAAATGTGAGGAAGAACGAAGGCTTGGGGAGGGTTTAAATAGCCGACGAGAGAATCAAAATCATTCAACACACCACTATTCTTTTTTCGGATTTCGCGGCTCATGCAAAAATATTTTCATGAAATTCCGGATCTGGTCGGCCATTCTGCGCTGCAGTCCAAGGCACAAGTACCGAGGCTAAATGCACAAGTTCCGAGAGCAGAAGCGGGGTTGGCGTATACATAGAATGGCGCATTCAAAGAATGTGCCATATAGTTCGGCGCATTCTTTGAATGCGCCAATCAAACTAGCGCAGTCTGAATGCGCCGTGGCGTATTTGCTCTTTTTTAAATACATTTCCAATGCTGCCTCTCTCACTAAAAGCCACGCGTAACTTGCTCCTTTTGAAAATTTGGCTTCTTTATATTTATTTGGCCTATGAGTTTTCTAAAAATGTGTTACTTTTTTTAACAAATTTATTTCTCTTGCAATATGATTTTGCTTCAAAAAAAAAAAAAAATGGCATGAAATTCTCCGCCGCCTTCAAGGCTTCAATTCAAAAGCCCATAGCCAAGCGCATCCCTGTAATACTGCAATGTATCCTTCCATTCAGGGCAAGAGCTGCTCCGCTTTCTTCCTAGGTTTCGCTCTGCTGCTCTTCTTTATCAAGAATCCACCTGCATCTCTCAGAAATATGGAGCAAGAGACGCCTGAATCCCTCTATGATGTAACTGTCAAGGTATATGTTGTTTGCAATAGATCATTCATCGTGTCTATTTCGTATTTTCTTACCTCGTGTTTCAGCTTAGGTTTTCTGGTGTCCCTCATATTGTTGAGAGATCTGGACTCTTGCTCTTGTCTTCTCCTCCTTTTTGTACGGATGATGATTATGTCTTTTTTTATTTAAAGGAGTTCTTCTTGATCTGTTAGATTTGAAGTCATAATCTTTGATTATATGCATGTATTCTTCTCCAGAACTCCAGTGACTTTCTCCTACTCCTCTACTTCATCTTGGAGTTCTTCTTGATCTGTTAGATTTGAAGTCATAATCTTTGATTATATGCATGTATTCTTCTCCAGAACTCCAGTGACTTTCTCCTACTCCTCTACTTCATCTTTTTGTTGTATATGTTTTTTTTTTTTTCCTTTGATGTTTTGATTTTTCAGGTTAGGTTAGGTAATCATTGCATTAATGAGTTATTTGTGTCGATTCTTTTGATGATGTAAGTTGATTTCAGGCTTTTTTATCTTCCTTCGTTTATTTCCCCCCTAATTTTCACTTGCCTCTGCTTCATTTCTTTAACAGGTCTAGCTAATTTTGACTACTATTATTCTTTAATTTGATTTGGTTGTGTAAAGTTTGTTCTAATAGCAGGATATCGGTGGTGCTGATGTGAGCCTGAGTACCTACAGTGGAAAGGTTCTTCTTATTGTAAACGTTGCTTCGAAATGGTATTTAGTTTAGCCCTTGTTATAGAATAATTTCTTTTTAATTCTAAGTTGAGAAAATCATCATGATCATCTTTTTGCTTACCTCAATTATTAGGGAGTGCAAATTCTACATGTCTTTATCTATTGCTTCTTTTTTTCACTTTTAGCATTTTTAGTCTTATCTTAATTATTTGGAGTCTTTTATATATTTATCATCCTTCAATTATTCATATCGAGTGTTGCATGAGTTGTTAAATATATGGAGGATGATTTACATACATAGCATTCAAAACCTTCACATTTACTTATTTAACACCTAAATTTTACTATTTACTCAAATAACAACTAAAACTTTAAACAATAACAAAAATAAAACTTATCACCATAAAAAAACTTCACGCATCAAAATCCTGTGGTGAGTTCTTTGTCATCCACAATGTCAATGTCGTCGTGCAAGTTTATCCTGCCATGGATGAAGAGATGAGAGCCAATAGGATTTAAGTAGGATTTGAGCAGGAATTATGAAGAATTTAATCTAAATCCTACCAAACAACAAAAATTGACAACTTTAAATTGTATAGAATCTTAAATCTCTTTTCTCCTCCTTTTTGCCCTAAATTCTAGATTTAGTAAATCCTCGTATCGGGTGGATTTAACTTAAATCAACAAGTGTCACTAACTCTTTTTTTTCACATGCAATTGCTCCCATCAATGCCTTCCCTAGCAAGATCCCACGGCGACCTCCTTTTTTGAGGCAAGGTCCATTGTGAATACTTTATGAGTACTAAGGATTCGACTTATTCCATTAATTGGGTGTTATATTATGTAAATAGTAAAATTTATATGTTATATGTAAATGAGAAACTTTTAAAAGCTATATATTTAAATCACTCTTAACTCTAAACACTAATATTTATTGATAACTAATATCAATATCACATTCGGTATTCCCCTTCTATGAGGAAAAAATTAACCTTAAAGAAAGCCAAAAAATAGCTTTTTTTTAGAACTATGGGTTGCCTTGATATTCTATAAAATTTTCACTGTTTCTGCTTCATTTCCTTAAAAAAGTTTTTTTTCCTGAATTTTAGCTTTTCCACTTTTATTACGAAAATACTCCGACTTCTATAATAGTTCAGTGGAAGAATTAGTTATTACATTGAACTAATTAAAAAATTAATTAAAAGATTAGTTAGGTTAAGTGGTATTAAGTATTAGTTGGAACATTAATTAAAATGGTTAATTATATTAAGTTGAATAAATCACGCTACTAATGAGTTAGTTAATAATCAGGATAATAAGCTCTGATTACTCATAGTTTGATTCACTGAATATTAATTAGGCTGATTATAAATTAATTAGACTAATTAATTAATCATTAATTACTATGGTGATAATCTACTCTAATATATTTGTTTGTTATTAAATTAATTGGTAATCTAATAAGGCATTTTAGGTAGCAACCCTAGTGGTAAGTTTTTGTTACGCCGGTTCAATTGGAACCGGCTCAACCGGCCCAAGGGGGGCCGGTCCAACTTACCTACAGGAGGCAGAACCAGTCCGCCTCCTCCCCTTTGTTCCGCCCAAATGGGTGGGTCCCACCCACTTAAATAATTTCAAAATCACATAGGAGGGGGCGGCTAGGGCTTTGGGAGGGAAATTAATTAGGAAAGCTTTTGTATTAGAAGGGGAAGGAGGATTGGAGGGGAGTTATGTTATGTTTTGAGAAGAATTAGGGTTTCTTGGAGGCTTGGGCTCTAGACAACCTTGTCTAGAGATTTTGGAGAGTTAATCTTCCTCTTGAATTGAAGATCCTTGTATCGTTCTCTGTTTTTATTCGTCTACTAGTGGAATACAAGTGTTTGCTTGGTTTTATTGCAGTTTTTCCTCTATTTCTCCTATGTTTTGGGCTGTTTCTGTGCTGGAACAGTAGATTTTCTGCTGTTTGTCCCTCCATTGGAGATAGGTTTGCTTGCGAACTCAAGTATTCCCTTCGCGTTACTTGTGAACTCAAGTATTTCTTATCAAATTGGTATTAGAGCATCATTTTTGGGACCATCGGCGGCTGAAATCTAGAAATTTCAGCAAACTTTTGGGCATCCGGAAGAGAAATCCTTGTGATTCGTGAAGGAAAGATGGCCGAAAAGAAGGTGGAAGTCTTGGAGGGCGAAATCGGACAATTGAAATCAGATTTGGAGGAAAAAATTTTTGATTTTCAAAATCAAATCACATCCAACAATGAAAGGTTGGAAGGAAAGTTCACAGTTGTGGAGGAGATGTTGAAGAAATTAATGGAGATGAAGACAAACCCGACGACATCGGAAGTAAGAGAGACCACCGACGGCCATGGCATAGGAGGAAATCTGAACCCGTCTCGGGGGAGGAAAAATCCGGAGGTGGAGATCCTTGAGGGGGAGGACGACATGCCGCCTCTAGAACCGTTTTCTAGAGAGGAGATGAGCCAGGGGTACGAACGAAGGGGTGCTGATTTTGTAGGAAGGAGGGAAGAAATGCATCGCAGGGGTGCTGATTTTGAAGGGAGAAGAGGGGAATATGAGGAAGTGTTTGGGTACAATCGTCGGAGGGACGATCGGGACACTTGGGGAGTACCTCCCCTTTGAGGGATGGGAGGTTATGGAGGATACCGAGGGTACGGAGGAGATCCAAAGGTAAGGAAACTGAAGATGCCCATCTTTGAGGGCGAGGATGGTCATGGCTGGATTTATAAGGTGGAGCGATACTTTGCCGTCAACGGGTTGACGGAGGAGGAGAAACTGACAGCGGCAGGACTGTGCTTGGAGGGGAAGGCACTGGTGTGGTACCAGTGGAGAGACATGAGGCGACCTATTTGAAGCTGGAGGGAGTTCAAGGACTGTCTGTTAGAGCGTTTCCGAACCAGTAGGGGAGGAGACTTCTACGAGCAGTTCTTTGCCTTGACGCAGGAGGGGATAGTGGCAGAGTTCCGTGATCGATTTGAGTACCTAGCTAGCAGA
Organism: Dendrobium chrysotoxum; assembly: GCA_019925795.1. Lineage (NCBI taxonomy): Eukaryota > Viridiplantae > Streptophyta > Magnoliopsida > Asparagales > Orchidaceae > Dendrobium > Dendrobium chrysotoxum. Next base: position 52,022,014 of record CM034306.1, on the reverse strand, counting down.
CTGGATTGTCTTTCTGAGATCGTGCTCGAGAGGAACTTCATGAAGGGGCTCAAACCCGAGATCAGAGCAGCTGTTAGAGTGATGAGACCGCACGACCTGGGGGAGGCCATGGAGTTGGCACAACTGGTCGAGGACTAGAAGCATCTGGAGAGGGGGGCTCGAGGCAGTAGTTCCAGGGGGTCCTACAGGATGACGACTACCTTTATAGCTCCCAAAGGAGCCGTACCGGGAGGTTCACGAGATGTACCAAGGGAGAAGTCTGAAGGAGGAGGACCTGGGGGAAATTTTAAGAAACTGACTGAATAGGAGGTACAGGAGAAGAGGGCCAAGGGGACGCCGGTTCAATTGGAACCGGCTCAACCGGCCCAAGGGGGGCCGGTCCAGCTTACCTACAGGAGGCGGAACCAATCCGCCTCCTCCCCTTTGTTCCGCCCAAATGGGTGGGTCCCACCCACTTAAATAATTTCAAAATCACATAGGAGGGGGCGGCTAGGGCTTTGGGAGGGAAATTAATTAGGAAAGCTTTTGTATTAGAAGGGGAAGGAGGATTGGAGGGGAGTTATGTTATGTTTTGAGAAGAATTAGGGTTTCTTGGAGGCTTAGGCTCTAGACAATCTTGTCTAGAGATTTTGGAGAGTTAATCTTCCTCTCGAATTGAAGATCCTTGTATCGTTCCCTATTTTTATTCGTCTACTAGTGGAATACAAGTGTTTGCTTGGTTTTATTGCAGTTTTTCCTCTATTTCTCCTATGTTTTGGGCTGTTTCTGTGCTGGAACAGTAGATTTTTTGCTGTTTGTCCCTCCATTGGAGATAGGTTTGCTTGCGAACTCAAGTATTCCCTTCGGGTTACTTGCGAACTCAAGTATTTCCTATCAATTTTCCTGAACAATCATCTTCTTTACTAAACATGACACAATAAATACAAAATAATACCACACATCACAAAATATGATAGAATTGCCAAACAAAGCATTAATACATGCATATTTTCTTAAAAAGGGATCTGATTACTCTCCAATATTTTCCATTGCTCTCATAGGAGGCCAAGCCGACAACTTTTACTCTTGTAATTCCGCTTTCTCCAATTTAAAGGTTGGGCGAATCTTTGTAAACTATGTTTACCTTGTGGAATAATTTCAATCGATTCATGCCCCATTGCTTTGCCCTCTTGGATTTTCAAAGTAAAACTCGTGTCTATTGTGAACATCTGTTATATGTGTGTGTGGAATCTTGTATAATACTAGATGAGAATTATAATCCACTATCGCAAAATCTTTTGCTCATGATAGTTTGACACCATCTATAGAAAATCACGTTCATAGGATGGAGGAGACTCATAATGAGATACTTCAACTCTTATGAGAAGGTCCACAGATAACACTAGTGCAACATGATAGGATCTGTCGCCCTCAGCATGAACTAATCTTGTCAATGGCGAATGGTGCATCCTAGCGCAACTTTTTTTGTGGAGCTATAGCACAAAGCACACGGCGTGGCACGCGCCATTTTAAATATGGTGCATAATATTAAATAATTACAAATACAATATATATTAATATGAAATACTAGTAAATATGATGAGTACATCAACAGGAGATTTCGACGCATCTATCATCAGAGGAATCGTAGATTGAGGGCTACGATTTAGAGTCTCTATTTATGATGCATTTATGTATTTTTTTTATTTGTATTTCAATTTTTACCATTGTACCCCTGTGAGGGATCTCTTTTATGTTGTAGCCCCAAGGGCATTTGAGTCTTTTATTTTCATGATTTTGGAGGCCTATATATTAAGGCCTTAGTCATTGTATTAGGATAATAATGATTTGAATGAAATTTTCAGCATTTGTCTTCTTCTTTCTTGAGAGTTCTTGAGAGAAGAGAGAACCCTAGGTGAGGGCCAAGCATCACCCGTCAGCTGCCGGTAGAGGTCGGGCTCTCGGTTTGTATTCGTGTTTTTTTCTCCTCCCCTTCCTCTCCTCCCACCGTTGGCCAACCTCCCTCCAAAGCTCTCAGCGAAACCCCCCTCATCCTCCTTCTCCTTGAGCCGACCACCCATCCACCCCATCATTTAAGCCACCATCCTCAAGGATCCTCCACCCCTAACCACCACCTCCCAAAGCCTTCCTTCCCTCCTAGCCGCCACCATCAAAACCCTAGCCCTTAATGGCCATAGTGTCCCCTTTGCCTCCAAATCTTCAAATCCCAAATTACTTCCTTTCCATTTGTAGTGTATCTCAATTTGGGAAGATTTCAAATTCAAATTTCAATTCTAATTGAATTGAAATTCTTTCCTAAATTAGACAAGCTATATTTGGAAAGTTTCCAAATTCAAATCCTCTCAAATTTGAATTTAAATTAAAGAGATCCTCATGATTTAATCTCTTTAATTTAATTACTCGAATTTGGAAACCACTTCAAAAATTCCTCCCCTAATCCCCTTCCCCTTTCCCCTAGCCGCCGTCCCCTCTTGCCTTTCTCTCTTCAATTAATTTCCTTTCACCCATTAATGCATGGGTCCACATACATTGTATGTGGACACCTTTTCCTCTCCCCGTTAGGCTGGCCCCTTCTCTCCCTCTCTCCCTAATTAATTCTTCTCCATTAAGGCCCTCAATCAAAGCCCTCTCACCAATTAGTCTTCAATTATTGGAGATTCAAATTTCAAATTTATTCCCTCCTTTCGCTACTAAATTCTGAACTTAAATTTCAGATATTACTTTATGTCCCTCCCACCAAACTACATAAAAATAATCTGAGCTCAAAGTTGGCTCTTCCCCTAGTCTTGGCCGAAACCACCCATCCTTTTCCTCCATTACCTCCCTACTCCTTGCTACACATGCAACCCAAGGAAGAAGATATGCTACTATTTGGTCTACTTTCCTCCATGGATGGCCGATCCTGAGTTTGACCACGGATTCGTCTACGACCATCAAGGCTTAGTGGATATTCTACAATCTCTTTTCTTCAACCTCAATTTGGAGATCGACGTTAACGTCGACGACTACGTCGACCGCATCCTCTTCACCTTGACGTCTTCTATTGAAGAACACGAACCCTACGGATATTGATGAATCATCGGACATCCACCCGCTTCTTCCCCTCCGACTACCTTTTCGTTGATCAAGACCGTAGGCGTACTCATTCTTTCGGTGGCATCTCTAGGATTGCTGAAGTTATTCTTCCTCTAACCCCACTATCAAGAGTGAAAGAGAGGGAAACTCGAAGGTGAATTTTCTATTTGCTAAATGATGGATTTTGTTATCTTGCATCTAGTGTTGATACGCTTTTCTTTGTTCTTATTTTAAATTGTCTTGTTAATCTTGCATGTAACTAAATACCAAAGCACGACTGCAACTAAGAAATCCTAGATTCTTATCTTGGTGAAACATAGAGTTTATAATTATCAAAGCTTCACAATTTGATATTAATTTCTAAGCAATTCTTGTTTAAGTTCAAATGATCAACGCCTTGATCATTTAAATTTTAAAATATTGTAATCATTTTTTGAAGTTTATTTATTTTTTCATAAAATTAAAATAGTCTTCTTAGGAGTTATCATCATTATTATCAAATGTCAAAAAAGTTTCATTTCCTTCATCAACATCATCTCATAATTAATAATCATCTTCATTTGTCACAAAAAAATACACAACATATTATTATCACCTTCATTTGTCATTATTACATATTTTCATGTAGTATTTTTTTATGTCTTGAATTATATCCATCATTCTTTTAAATACCTATAATCAAATATGTATTCAAACGTTTTTACCTTCATTTTAAATGTGTGAATGAAATTATGAATAACAAAGAACACAAATGTGGTATCACTGATTCGATGAAATGTAAAAGATATTTATAAATAATTTATACCCTTTTTTTAAAGAAATTAAGGCATATTTATATTTAATGGCAGCACAATTAAGTTATTAAATAAATAATATTATTAGTAAATATAAACATAATGCATTATCCATGAATTCCCTTCTCACCTAATCATCTTGATGAAATTCTAAGTTGGTATAATTGTCGTCAGCATAAGTAATCAAGGAAGATCAGCATCTATATTATATCAATAGTAGGTTACCTCGTGCAAAACAGGAAAAAAAAAAAGGTACTTTACAATCAACCACCTGTCATGAATCCTGGAATTTTAGCAATTGTTATCTTTCTATCTCATTATGATTCCCAGTCTCACCACAGCTATTGTTTTCTATATTCCATGCATTACAAACTTGGCTATTCCAAAAACTACAGTTGGTTATATCATATATTGTAGCCATGCGAGTCTTGGTTCCAGTCTTTGCACATCACCGCAGACAGGCATAGGGGTTGGCTCAAATGAAAATGCATGGAGTTATCTTTTTCCATACTGTCTTTTGTTTCAAAATGTTCATCATTCCTTCATTACGGATGTGTATGAAGTATGAACTTGTTCTTACCAATTGCTAGAATTTCTACTGCATATTCTGTCTTTCCACTGCTCTTATTCTTTTGTCAATGTACATTAATAGTCCCTGGTTCTTTCTGTTTTGATCTCTAGTCTTACTTTGCCACCTATGTGGCTTTTGCAGCGCCTTAACTCATACAAACTACAACGAAATGAATATTCTGTATGAGAAGTACAAAGATAAAGGTGAATAGCTTTTGTATTTTTATTGGTTCTTCCATCATTTCAGTTGTAATTGAGAAATCTCCAAAAGGACTCATCAAGTTTCAGCCACCATTTCTTTTGAGTCATTTTAACAGGATTTGAGATTCTGGCATTTCCTTGCAACCAATTTTTAAGTCAAGAACCTGGAAGCAATGAGGAAATTCAGGATGTTGCCTGCACTATATTCAAAGCTGAGTTCCCCATCTTTGATAAGGTGATCATAGACTTACCGAAGAAACTTTTCATGAAAAATTAGGTTTATGCATTTAGGATGTGTCTCGAACATGCCAAACCAATCAACAGAACCTGCCTTTCCTGGGACAGTTACCAACCCAAATTGGTAGATTTTAACTGTGCTTGAATGCTTATAGATGAAAATAGATGTGGGAAAAGTTGATGCTGGACGGCTCAAAATTAAGGTTCACTGATATTACTATTATAAGACGTAATATAATTTTAATTTTATGCAAAGAAAATTAAGAATTCACTAATCACATATCACCAATTAATTTAACAATTTACTTCAAATTTAAATTAGAAATATTAGAATTAGAACCCAAATGATAGTGAAATGATGGAATTAGAAGTTTAGCAAGAACTCGAAAACACAAAATCAACAAACAATTGAATTTAGGCTTCATTTGGGATGACTTTCTTACTGCTTCTTAAAGCAGCTTTCTATTAGAAAACTGCTTTAAGAAGCAGTAAGAAAGTCGTCCCAAACGAAGCCTTAATTTTAAAAATCAGATTTTCGAAGTGCCTTTTTTAAATTAAAAACAAGAATACTTAACAAAATCAATATTATGTAAATGAAATGAAATAAAATAAGGAATGAAAGCATCAATGTAAAAGAAATTAGACCACAACCTTAAGTTTATACCCTTAAAAACACCTAAGCTAGTACATATGATTGACATAGGATTATCTTAAAAGAAAATGCTGAGCTGTTAGCTTGTTGCTTATTAAACCTAAGCCATAGCTGTATGAAGTCCAGAGGAAGCCAAAAGCTGCCTTAAGAAATCAACTATGTATGCACAAAAATTGTTCAACTAATCATCACGCAACTCCTAGGCTGGAAACATGATCTACTCCCTCTGCTGAAGCCATATCACATGTATTAACATGAAAAAAAAAAATATCAAGATGTAGGCTTCATTTGAGATAGTTTTTTGCCATTATTTTTTCATTGCTTCTATTGAATTTTTGCACTAGAAAACTGTTTTTGAAAGTAGTGAGAAAGCCGTCCCAAACAAAGCCTTAAAGTGAAGGCCAAGGCCTCATGAATTCTTTTTCGGAAATTGAATCAAATCTAAAACTATATCATTAAAAATAAACAACTTGGAATTAGATGTTATAAGTTTGGGTATTTTCGATATATTACATAGAATGATGGGAATATAATTTTTAAAGCTAAAATTATGCGATTAAAATGGCGAAGTATTTTAGGAGTATTATGCGATATGAGGATATCATTGAGACTTTTGAAACTTTAATTAGGCTAAGAATGTTGTAGAAATACAACCATTAGGAAGCCAAAAAGTTACCAACTAAATTGAGCATGATAAAAATTAGAATATTAAAACGGATATATGATAAAAATAGGAAAGATAAATTAAGGAATGATTGTATTAGATGAATGATTGAAGTGGCATCAATTGAATGGATGTGATGAGGGTTTTGCTTATAAGAAAATTTTCCAAATTTTGATACGAGAATTATATTTTTATCCTCATTGAGCTTAACATGCACTTGACTCCAAATTATTTTCAAGCCTCTGCATTTGCGTAAGGCCTGTAAAACCTTCATGTCGCTGTTGAATTTCCAGATTGAAGTCGATGGGAAGAATGCTGCACCTCTGTACAAGTTTTTGAAGTCCAAGAAAGGTGGCTTCTTTGGGGATAGTATCAAGTGGAACTTCACCAAGTTTCTTGTTGACAAAGAAGGGAAGGTTGTACAGCGATATTCTCCCACCACATCACCGATGAAAATTGAGGTTCTGCTTCTATTATCTTTGTAATATTATAAACATATTTCATGCTACTTCACCAAAATCAAATGTGTAAGCTGAATTTGGCTTTCGTTCTGTCTTTACAGGAAGACATACAGAAGCTGTTGTGAGTTTCATGATTTAGATTTTGTTTGGGATAATTTTCTTACTTCTTTCTTATTAGAAAATTATTTTAAGAATCAATAAGAAAGTCATTCCAAACGAAACCTTATAGTCTGCATTCTAGTTATCGTTCATGAAGCGCAGTGCAATAAGATTGGGTTGATCTGTAAGATATGTTTATTGTAAAACTGGAAATCTAATTTGGATTAAAAATGTATTAAAATTATTTTCTATTTGGTGACAACAAATCACATTGAATGTTGTTCTTTTAGGCTTCATTTGGGATGATTTTTTTATTACTTTTTAAAATAATTTTTTAATATAAAAATTTCTAGATTAAAAAAATTTTTAATTAAAAAATCATTTTAGAAAGTGCCTTAAATTTATGATAAAAAATTATCCTGCCTTAAATTAAGGTGCCTTTTGTTGTAAAATGTGGCTTTCAGACGAATCAATATTGCCTATTAGAAAGAAATGTAATGCTCCACTGATCCTTTGGACTTCTGTAGTTGGAACCAAAGATCTTGCTGTTTCTATACATGCAGCCCATTTATGATATATATATATGATTGTTTTAGAATGCGAATAATATTTGTTATTTTAATTAGTAATATTTAATTTTTTATTTATTTAATTATATACAATAAAAATTAATTGTTTATCTATTTATTATTATAAATGATCATGAATGATATATATTGAAATTTATAATATAAATTTATGTAAAATTTATAGGTGTGAATTAATATAAATTAGTAATCATTTATATTAAATTTATAAATTTATATGTGAATTGAATTTATATTAAATATGAATCAAATTCAAAATTAAAGACATCTAAATTTAAAATTATAAAAAATATTATTTGTGTATAAATTTTATTTATTTTATAATCATAAATTTATATAAATTTATATTATTGCATAATTTTATTATTATATTATTTAAATATAATAAAAGCTCTTTAAATGAATTTTCATTTTGAATCCATCCTATTGGTCTTGCACAAGGAGAGCAAGTCACGTATAACAGTTGCCAAATGTGAGTTAACTAAACCTTAATATTTGATTTGTTACTATTTACTGTAAAACATCACAAAATTAAAAAAAAAACAATTGAAGATAGCTTTCTGCTTTCATTAAATTTTTTATTAAAAAATTATTTTTGAAAGTAATAAAAAAGCCATCCCAAACAAGCCTTTGATAAGCCTATTTCATTATCTCCCACCATTTAGTGTGGGTTAGGGGTGCTTGTTCCCTTCAGTTTTGCTTGGCTTGCCCCCACCAGCTATAGACAAGTCTTCCCAAAAGTCTCTACCCCATACCTTATTTATCAGTTTGATCCATTTGACAGAGGATTTGAGAGGCTATCTTCCACTTCCCAGCCTTCCTAAATGCTCGCTCAAATGCATCTTTTGCGTAAATTGGCGGATAAAACCCTTTACCAATCATCCCCTTCAATTTTTCATAGGCATCATCAACTCTTCCAGCCTTACAATGAGCCTGTAACAACTGAACATCCATTTCCCTTTCCATCTTCATCAACAAATCATGCCTTCCATTTTCTCTTAAAAATCCACCCACCAACCTATATGAATCAAAATGAGGACTCCATCCCATGTCTATCATTTCCATCAGCAGCTCATAAGCACCCTCCCAATTTTGAACTTCACTGTATGCATGAATTAGCAAAGTATATGTCGCACAATCTGGTTCACACCTCTTCTTCTTCTTCTTCTTCATGATGTCAAAGTATTTCTTTGCTCCCTCCATATTCCTTAGCTTGCAAAGCATTTGAATTAATGAATTGTAACAAGCAACTTTTGGCTTAAGCCCTTCAGACAACATCTTCTCAAACAAACCACAAGCTTCCTGTGCTCTGCAAACCTTGCACAGTTCCTGTATAACTATAATATAACTCTCCTGGCAACATCTCAGCTTCCTACTACCGACCATTTTCAAAATTTCAAAGGCCTCCTCAAACTTCTGTAACTGAGATAATTCTGTAATGAGAGCATTAATGGCATGCCCGCTAGGCACCAAATCCAACTCCAAAATCGCCCAAAAGACATCTACTGCTGACTCTATACAACTCTTGGTTCTAACACAGGGAACCAATATTTCAAAGGGCTTGCGAACACTTGTAACTTTAACCTTCTCAACGACTTCCTTCTTCTTCCCACATAATTGCCTAATAAGGATGTTGGCAGCAGTTCTAGTAGGAATCAAGTGAGCTCTACTCATTTCATGGAAAATCTGTATAGCAATATCGAGTCTCCCGAACCTGGACAGGCCAATGAGAATATTACTGTAAGTAAATTCATCAGGCTTACCAATTCGTCGAAGTATTAAGAGCGCGGCATCAATGAAGTTTCCATGCGGATCTTTCCTGCAGAGGACATAGAGCATGTTGTTGAATACAACATTATCCGGGCTGCAGAAGAACTCAGATTCCATCCTTTCAAACAGAGCCAGAGCCTCCATAATCCTCCCATGCCTCCCTAGGAATCTTATGCTGATTGCGAACGACCGCGCCGAAACGCGTCCTCTCCGCGATGCCGCCGTCTTCAGAAGGCACTTGAGGTCGTCGAACAGCTTCCTGCGGCCGAGGAAGTCGGCCATGTACTCCACCACCTCATCATCGAAATGAAAATCCAGCTGAAACCCGGCCCAGGAGAAAAACTCTAGGGTTCGGGATCTCCCTAACAGCTTGTAGTTTCTGAGAACTCGAAGCACGAGGTCAGATGTGAGCTTGTTCTCGAAGCTTTGGAGTAGGAAATCAAAATCGAGAGGACGATCAGAGGGTTCGGAAAGAAGGGTGAGAATATAGGAAGTTGTGTGGTCGGATGGTGCAGACAGCGAAGGATTGGGTGCGAGCTCAATCCGGCGATCGCAGCCGGCAAGGAGGGGATCGGCGGAGCTCGTATATTTAGGGATTCTGTTACGAAGGGTTGTTTGGGTTTTAGGGCTGGGATTCGAACAGAAAAATGCGCGTCTCACAGAATTGAGGGCGGTAGAGAGAGCCGGAGAAAAATGACGGCTTTGCCTGCAGAGCATTTGAAAGAGGAGAAATTTAGGGTTTTTAGGGTTTAAAGAGAGGGTTCTCCGTTTCATTCATTACAGGCAAACTCGCTGGTGGTTATATTATTTTCTAATAAAAATTATGGTCATGTGGTATGAGCGATATACTCTGGGCAACAATTTTCTCAAAGATTATAGTTAGACAATAGTGGGCGGAGGAATTATATTCGAGCAATTGAGTTCGGAGGTATCGTAATCGGGAGTTAGTGGTTAGAATGATTGTAGTCGTAAGACAGTAGTCGAAGGAACTATAGTAGGGAGATTGGTCAGATGGTTCGTAGTTGGATGATTGAGGTTAGACGACTATAGTTGGGTGATATTGGCCTGTGGAAATATTAGACCCACCTCCCGAATTGGTCTAATTGGATTGTCCACTTCGTCATCGGGCGGGTCCAACCTGGACCAACCAATTACTCACACACACACACACACACACACACACTCTCTCTCTCTCTCTCTCTCTCTCTCTCTCTCTCTCTCTCTCTCTCTCTCTCTCTCTCTCTCTCTCTCTCTCTCTCTCTCGTATTAGGGGATGTTAGGCAACAAGTGAAATTTAACTTTAGTGGGATTTAGTAAATCCTGAGGGTGTTAAATCTTGAAAAGTGTTTGGTATGACAAATGTTAAATTCTGAAAAATTGTTTTGTAACATATTTTGAGATTTATGGCAATTAAACATTTAAATGTGAAGAAGATAATTATAAATTCAAGATAATTGCATACAACATAAAAATAAAACTTAAATTCATACAATATAACTGAAAAATCAATAAAGAGCATATGACAAACTAATATTGATTAGTTAATTATTTTTTAAAAATATACATTATTTCACTAATACTCATACTAATAATTTAATTAATTAGTTAAAGATTAAACTAATCTAATGATAATTATACTACTAATAGCTATAATAACCAATAAATTACAAATATCAATTAACCTAATTTAATAATTATTATACTACTAATTATTCAATTAAATTAAATTAGATTATTTAATTATACTACTAATAATATTGCTAATTATTTAATTAATCTAATTAATTATTAATATGTAAATTATGTTATATGATCAATTATGTAAATTATTAATGATAATTATACTACTAATTATTCAATTAAACTAATATGATGGTTATTTTTTAAGAAGTTTGTATAAACTTCTACTAACATCAACTCGAGAGCAATGTTGAGGATGATTTAACCACATCAGATTGCATTTGAGCCGTTGGATCCACGCCATTTGGATCAATGTTCTGGATGACGTTAAATGACGGACAAAGCAACAAGATTCGAGCCCTTGTTTATAGAATATGTGATATCAACGAATCAGATCATTCCTTTCCCATGGATTAGGGCTGAAAAACCCTAGTCACTCAATCAAATGCGCTAAAATTTGAAAGAGAGCTCCCTCATAAATAGATGAAGAGTGTAGAGGTGTTTTTAAAGCTTAATATGCATGTATAAAAAGTTATTTAAATACCTAGATGCCAAGCAAGAGTTTGAGAAATACCTTGATAGGAAGCTTCTCAAAGGGTGTTTGATGGCTATTCTTGCTCCTTGAATCTTCTAGCACAAGTTTGTTGAAGGGATCAAGGGCTGAGGAAGCTTTGATTGCAAATGAAACCGCATGACAGAAATGGCCTTGTATTAAAACGAAAAAAAGGTTGTATTAAAACTTTCGGTCCAAACAAATAAAATTTTAGGCACTCCTCTGCTCTTCATCAATCTCATCTTATCATTTTATTTTACTTGTGTCTTTGCGTTCTAGGGTTTGATATATTTTGAACCCGTCCGTGTTTTCTTGCTCTTTCGAATCGAAGTTAAGGGGCTGTTCGGCAAAAGTAGGATTTAGTAAATCATGTAAATCGAGGATTTAATAAATCCCAGACATGCTAAATCATAAAAACTCTTTGGTAAAATAGTTGCTAAATTCTTTTAAATCCATGAAATTGTTTGCCAATATAATTCATGATTTAAGGCGGTTGGTTCATTTAAAAATTAAATTTAATGTGTTATGAATTTAATAACATGTTAAGTATAGGTTACTTTTTAATTTAATTTTAATTATTGATACGTCATCAAAAAATTATCTTGATCGGGCACGAATCTCGAGGAAAAACTCAAGTTGGAATCTTCAAAAATTATTTCGGAGACCATTTAAACTCCGATTTCAGCAAACTTATAGTCGAACTGAGCGTCTCGGAAATACGAATCCAACGACACCAAATTCGACTCAATCCGAGCCCAAGTGAGTCCAAATCAAGTACCCGAAGTGCTGTTGGAAGCATCGAACAGCAATTTGAGTTACCAAACGGTCTCCGATTTTGGCGAGCTTATACTCGAATCGAGCGGCTCGACGAGACGAATCCAACGAACCCAAGATCGCAGAATTCTGATATCATTAAGACCTTCAAATGCTTGATAAACGGTTCACGATCAAGGGATTCAATATCGGCCGTTCATCCGGATCACTCCTTATTTGCCCATGATCCTTCATCTATTTACGGGCTATGCCACTCCAGAAAAACTATAAATAGCCCCTCATTTCTCTTAAGAGGGGACCCAAGCCAAGAAGAAAAGAAGGAGAAGAAGAAGAAGAAAAGTGTAGGAGGGAACAGCTCCTCCTCGACCACCGCCGGAACTTCGCCGGAATTCCGCCGGATCACCACCGGAGCACCACCAGGCGTCCAAGGGACGCCGGAGCTCTGCCCGACGCCGGAGCAACATCGGAATTCTGCCCGACGCCAGAATTCTACCCGACGCCCGAGTGACGCCGGACTTCTTTCCAAGTGACGCCGGAATTCTGCTCGACACCCGAGTGACGTCGGAACTCCGCTTGGCCTTGTAACTAATGCTCATTATAATCTGATCGTCCTGAATTTAAAGGACGAATCAGCCTCGTGTATTTCAAACAACACTAGTGGAACTCTTTCAACCGGGCGTGGCCCCGTGGTTTTTTCCCTTTCCAGGGTTTTCCACGTACAAATACTGGTATTATTTCATTCTTCTGTTTGTGTGCTGGATATACGTACAACGCTGAGACGGAAATTTAAACTCTATCGCCGCGTATATTTGAGTCCGCAACAGTTTGGCGCCGTCTGTGGGAAACTTATCCCACAACTTCAAGTATTGCTACGATGGTCAATAGGCGTAGCAATCGCCTCATAGGAGCCTCCCGCTCCCACTCTCCCCAATCCAGAAACCAGTCTATAAATCGTGGACATCAAGTTTCTGCCTCCTTTCTTCCTGGGGGGCAACACATTGCTGGAGAAGGAACCTCAGGGCCTTCTTTGGAGGAGCGAATCCGAAAGATGGAAGAATCTCAAAACGAGATCCTACACCTCCTGCGAGAGACTCGACAACCGACCCTAGCACCTCAGGAGGAGGTTCTTCTCCCTCGAGATCCGCCACGTGTTGAAGCTGTTCAAATCGAACATCTTCAAGCTGAGATTCCTCTTCCTCCACTCAGGAGGCGTTCGCAGTCACATCAAGATAACGAACTGGCTGATACAGCAAGTTCTACCCATCCTCCGCACACAGGTCGGCAATCTCTCCTTCCTCAAGACCTCCCTGAGGAGCTAGCCCAACATCACATTGCTGAGCTCCCTCGCAATACCCTACGCCACGAACTGCGACGATTGGTTCGAGAAGAGTTCCCTATAGGAGGCGTAAGGCAACCTCTTCATCAGTGGGACTTCCAAGATTCGTCACCCCTGACGGAAGCTATTCTTCAACACCCTATTCCGACAGGATTCAAACTACCGAACATCGACCCCTATGACGGGACAACTGACCCGTACGAGCATATCGATCATTATCGAACAATTATGCATATCCAGCGAGCCTCAGACGCGCTCCTCTGTCAGGTCTTTCCTGCCACCCTCAAAGGACAAGCTCGAACATGGTTCTATTCGCTTCCAGCCGGAACCATTCCAATGTTCGTCAAATTGGCAAAAGTGTTCGTCGAACAATTTGTCGCCAATCGGAGAATTACTAAGGACTCTTCTCACCTCTCGGGGATCCGTCAGAATGAAAGTGAGTCCCTCAAGGAATACTTCAAGAGATTTTCTACTGAAGCTCGTCAAATTCCGGGAGTAGATCCCGAGTTACTTAGAGGCGTTTTCCTCGGAGGGCTTCGTCCGGGCCCCTTCTACTCAGCACTTATGCGAGACACGGTCCCTTCGTATGCCGACCTGATTCATCGTGTGGAGGCACAAATCTCCGCAGATGAAGCCATAAATGCTCACAGAAAGCAGTTCGAGCAGACAAATGGGAAGCGCAAAGGTGCTCCTGGAATGGATAATTCTTCCTTACAATGGAAAAAGCAAGGGAATAGCAATCTACCTCCTAGGCCCCCATTACCACAACGAGAACCTCGGCAGGAGAAAGAGTACACTCCGCTCAACACATCTCGAGCAAATGTGTTAATGACGATTCAAGATCAGGACAAAGTGAAATGGCCGCATCCTTCGAAGCCAAATACAGGAAATCAAGATCAGTACTGTCACTTTCATCGTAGTCGTGGCCACTCTACTGAAGCGTGTTGGCAACTTAAGGATGAGATTGAAAGACTTATCCGCCAGGGCTATCTTCGACAGTTTATTGGGAACCCACCTACCCGAGAAGAAGCTCGCCCCACTGGGGGGCAAAATCAACAACAACAAAGAAAACCATTGAATAATATTCAAATGGTTGGTGAGATTGAGTAATGCTGCAACTTGAACCTTTGTGTTAGTAATACTACTTGTCATGTGTCACCATGTATCTCTTCTATGATCAGTAGGATGTCTCTCTAATGTCCTTAGTATTTCTACCAAGTCAAATGATGTGGTTGTCCCTATATGTATCTCTTCTATTGTACAAGGGAATTATTGTCTTACAAGTAATATAATGTGTTGTTCGTCCAGTTTTGATATTATCTCTTTCTTTAAAAAGAATACAAATGACAGTGAAAAACTACTGACAAATATAGTCTCTTTATCCTTGATTCGAGAAATATGCAGTCTTTATTACTTCTCAATCACTGGAAGATCGATCCCAGGGGGATTCGATCCGGCCTCTTCCATACAGGTTAACGTCGTCGAGCAAAGGCTCCGACATACAACCTCGGACAGGTCTCACATCCTTGGTGGATTCTCCCGACCTCTTCCATACAGGTTAACGTCGTCGAGCAAAGGCTCCGACATACAACCTCGGATAGGTCTCACATCCTTGGTGGATTCTCTCGACCTCTTCCATACAGGTTAACGTCGTCGAGCAAAGGCTCCGACATACAACCTCGGATAGGTCTCACATCCTTGGTGGATTCTCCCGACCTCTTCCATACAGGTTAACGTCGTCGAGCAAAGGCTCCGACATACAACCTCGGATAGGTCTCACATCCTTGGTGGATTCTCTCGACCTCTTCCATACAGGTTAACGTCGTCGAGCAAAGGCTCCGACATACAACCTCGGATAGGTCTCACATCCTTGGTGGATTCTCCCGACCTCTTCCATACAGGTTAACGTCGTCGAGCAAAGGCTCCGACATACAACCTCGAATAGGTCTCACATCCTTGGTGGATTCTCTCGACCTTTTTCATACATGTTAACGTCATCAAGCAAGGGCTTTGACCTACAGTCTCAAATATGTCAAACATCCTAAAAGGATGTCTCTCACATTCGTTCAGACTAATAATACATCAAAAGCACAAAGCATGTCTTACAGATGCAATAACAATTCAGGTCCCTCTAGGGGACAAATCCTCATTTCATATACAATATCATTGGAGTTACATAAATCCAGATTCAAGTGTACATTTATTCTCACTAGAAGTTGAAATTGAAAAGTACATTGGCGTCATCCGTACAAACTAGTATCATCAAGCAATAAGCAACTTTAACACAGTCAAATATCCTTGGTGGATTTAAGTGACTTCTCCCTTACTGCACGCAAGCATCTCCTACAACTGCTCCTTTAAAGAAAGGACATAACTGGATCATCATCAGACCTCCACTCAGTTGACAGTGTTAGTGTATTGCCAGAATATTGGCATGTCACACTACTTCGGCCTCTTGATTCAGTAATATCTGATGTTGGCACACTTCAGTATGGATGAATATTGCCTTAACACAATGTTACTGGACGCCGGCCATCATCTGCCCGTCGCCAGACCCTCGCCGAATTTCCTCCCGTTGAAGGACTTCTGCCCGTCGCGGGACATTCATCGGACTCCTGCCCGTCGCTAAGCTTCCTCCCGTTGAAGGACTTCTGCCAGTCGCGGGATATTCGTCGGACTCCCGCCCGACGCTGAGCTTCCTCCCGTTGAAGGACTTCTGCCCGTCGCGGGACATTCGTCGGACTCCTGCCTGACGCTGAGCTTCCTCCCGTTGAAGGACTTCTGCCCATCGTGGGTCATTCGTCGAACTCCTACCCGACACCAAATTTCTACCCGTCGTGGGACTTCTGCCCGCTGACAGATTTTCGTTGGAGTTATATCCGACGCCGTAATTCTTCCCGACGTCGGACTTCTGCCCATCGCCGGATGTTTGTTGGGCTTCTACCCGACACCGAATTTCTACCCGTCATAGGACTTCTTCCCGCCGACGAATTTTCGTCGGAGTTCTACCCGACGCCGTACTTCTTCCCGACGTCGGACTTCTGCCCGTTGCCGGATGTTTGTTGGGCTTCTACCCGACACCAAATTTCTACCCATCGTGGGACTTCTGCCCGCTGACGGATTTTCGTTGGAGTTATATCCGACGCCGTACTTCTTCCCGACGTCGGACTTCTGCCCGTTGCCGGATGTTTGTTGGGCTTCTACCCGACACCAAATTTCTACCCGTTGTAGGACTTCTGCCCGCTGACAGATTTTCGTTGGAGTTATATCCGACGCCGTAATTCTTCCCGACGTCGGACTTCTGCCCATCGCCGGATGTTTGTTGGGCTTCTACCCGACACCGAATTTCTACCCGTCATAGGACTTCTTCCCGCCGACGGATTTTCGTCGGAGTTCTACCCGACGCCGTACTTCTTCCCGACGCCTGACTTCCGACCATCTTCAGACTCCCTCCGACTAACATCTCACCTCCACATGAAGGAATGAAAAAGAAAAGAAATTTCTAACTCCTGTACAAGAGGAGGGGCGTTGTCTCAAGTGGGGAAAATCACCTACTGAATAACAACGGAATGCCTCAACTGTCAGAAAGCCAGAATGAGAGAAAAAAGAGGAATACTCTAACCTCTGCGCAAAGGGAGGGGCGCCGAGTCAAGTAGGGAAAGTCACCTACTCAAAAACGGCGGAAGGCCTCAAAATGCCAGAAACTAGAGGGGAGAAAGGAGGAATACTCTAACCTCTGCGCAAAGGGAGGGGCGCCGAGTCAAGTAGGGAAAGTCACCTACTCAAAAACGGCGGAAGGCCTCAAAATGCCAGAAACTAGAGGGGAGAAGAGAGGTGCAAGAAACTCATAGGCCCTAGGGGGCTATTTATAGCAAGAGGGGGAAGTTAGGGAAGTTGCTGAAAAAAAAAAAAAAAAAAAAAATCGGCCTTAACCGCCAGCGGTTAGCTGGCGGTTAACTGGCGGTTACCCAACCGCCAGCGGTTGGCTGAACCGCCAGCCGCGGCTAAACCGCCAGCCGCCAGAGCCGCGGCTCAGGAGAGCCGCGCAGGAGCCAGGGCAGCGCGGGCAGCGCCCGCTTGCGCGCGGGCAGGCGCGCCGGGCACGGGCGGGCGCGCTGCAGCTGCGGCGGCGGCGCGCGGGGAATCCGGCAGCGGCAGCGGCGGCCGGCGGCCGCCGGCGGCGGCTGAGCTGCCCCAACTCATTTCCGGGCCCAATTTCGGGCCCGGAAAGGTCAAATTGGACGTTTTTGGGGTCCCCGGAACTGTTTTTCGACGTTCCGGACTCAATTATGGCACTTTTAAGGCCATTCGAGACCCCTACACCCAAATTTGGTTTTTTGCAAATATCAAATTGCACGAAAAAATTTTCCCAAAGATTGAAACGCATATTTTCGGACTTCTAGAGCTTCGATGTCCGAAAATAGGGGGGCAACTGATACGTCATCAAAAAATTATCTTGATCGGGCACGAATCTCGAGGAAAAACTCAAGTTGGAATCTTCAAAAATTATTTCGGAGACCATTTAAACTCCGATTTCAGCAAACTTATAGTCGAACTGAGCGTCTCGGAAATACGAATCCAACGACACCAAATTCGACTCAATCCGAGCCCAAGTGAGTCCAAATCAAGTACCCGAAGTGCTGTTGGAAGCATCGAACAGCAATTTGAGTTACCAAACGGTCTCCGATTTTGGCGAGCTTATACTCGAATCGAGCGGCTCGACGAGACGAATCCAACGAACCCAAGATCGCAGAATTCTGATATCATTAAGACCTTCAAATGCTTGATAAATGGTTCACGATCAAGGGATTCAATATCGGCCGTTCATCCGGATCACTCCTTATTTGCCCATGATCCTTCATCTATTTACGGGCTATGCCACTCCAGAAAAACTATAAATAGCCCCTCATTTCTCTTAAGAGGGGACCCAAGCCAAGAAGAAAAGAAGGAGAAGAAGAAGAAGAAAAGTGTAGGAGGGAACAGCTCCTCCTCGACCACCGCCGGAACTTCGCCGGAATTCCGCCGGATCACCACCGGAGCACCACCAGGCGTCCAAGGGACGCCGGAGCTCTGCCCGACGCCGGAGCAACATCGGAATTCTGCCCGACGCCAGAATTCTACCCGACGCCCGAGTGACGCCGGACTTCTTTCCAAGTGACGCCGGAATTCTGCTCGACACCCGAGTGACGTCGGAACTCCGCTTGGCCTTGTAACTAATGCTCATTATAATCTGATCGTCCTGAATTTAAAGGACGAATCAGCCTCGTGTATTTCAAACAACACTAGTGGAACTCTTTCAACCGGGCGTGGCCCCGTGGTTTTTTCCCTTTCCAGGGTTTTCCACGTACAAATACTGGTATTATTTCATTCTTCTGTTTGTGTGCTGGATATACGTACAACGCTGAGACGGAAATTTAAACTCTATCGCCGCGTATATTTGAGTCCGCAACAATTATAGTTAACAAATTATAATAATAAATGATTTAATTAGAAATAAGCTCATTATTAAATTATTTAATTACTAATTATAATATTATTTATTAAATTACTTGTTTATGTGTTGATCTAATAAGTATTTAATATCTAATTATATTAATAAGTATCTAATTAATTAGTTAATTTTTTTAAATAATTAATTATTAAACTAATACTCCCACTAATATTCTATTTAATTTTAAAATATTATTTAATTAATTTTAATTATTCATTATATTTTTAATTATCTCATTAATCATTTAAATATTTTAATACTAATAAACTATTTAATTATTATTTATAATAGTATATAGTAATTATTCTATTAGAAATTTTATTTAATCCTACTAATTATTTTGAAATAACTAATTACTTAACTAATAATTCTACTAATAATGTATTAATTATTTAAGTATTATTTTGTTAGTTTTAATTATAAATAATCTCATTAAGAATTCTACTAATCATTAATTATTATTTACACTATTAATTATATATTGAATCATTTATATTTTAATTATATTAATTAAGCTAATTATATTAATATTTAATTACTAATTATTTAATAAAGTTAAATTAGATAATTAATTTATGCACTAATTATACTATTAATTATTTAATTAATTTATTTAATTATTAATATTTTGAATTATATTAATTAAGTTAATCAACAATCGCCTCTAGGTGTTTGCCTTTCATCTTCTCTTTTCGTCGTTGCTGTTCGGCTTCGTTGCTTCGCAGGAGGTGTAGACATTGCACGAGTCGCTTCTTCGGCTCCTTCGTTGCTGGTCGACTTCGCTCCTTCGACGACTTTCCCTTCCTGTCGGATCGGAAGTTACGACATTTTGATCGGAAGCAACGACGGGAGCTCGCTGGCTGTGAAGGTAACTTTCTCCCTTTCACGCGCTTCTTCGGCCAAATTCCGTAAATCCGCCGAACTAGAGGATTTAGTAAATCCGGGATTTACGGAAAAAAGCGGGAAACGGAGGATTTATTCCGCCGTGAGATTTACGGGGCGCTCAAATCCCGTTTGGCAGAATTTAGCATAAATCCTGTTGCCAAACAGCCTCTTATCCCGATTATCCATTGCTACCCGACGGCTCTCTGGAAGCTAAAGAACGCTCTTTTGATTCAGAATAATGCTCCTATCTCAGTATCTCAAAATTAGGTGAAATGTTCGTTTAATTTCTTCGACGTCTAATGCAAATTTACACAATAACAAAATTCGAGTTTAATCCATTCAGTTACTATCTCTTCTTCTGTGGTTTGTGAAACTGTGCAGGTGAATGACTTGATTTGCAAGCCGCGATGACATGAACTTCATTGATTCTTCCAGCTGCTTGGAGAATTGCATGCTGGCATCTTCCTCTGTTTGTAGGAGGCAGCTTTTTCTGATAAGATCTTTGGGTGGTTACTGCTGTAGAGTTCACATGGAAAGAGGAGGACGAGCAATAAGTTCAAGCCTTTCTACTTTAGGAGCTGATGCTGAGGGTGTAATGCGAAAAATTACACCTAAATTGGATCCTAGTCTTTATAAGGGCCAAGCTGGTAAATATTTTGCTTGCCAAGGAAGAAGTAATGTGTGATTTTACTTCTCTAGTTTTCATTTATCTTGCAGTTGTTTATAGCATAGTCAGCCGGGTGTCGTCTTTTCTTGCTGATACATTTGCATTATTGACTTCCCCGCGCCCCCCGTGTCTTGAGCTGTGTATACTCTTATAAGTGTCTGTGCACACCTAATCTACACACGACCAATACACTCTAGACTTGGTTTATACAAGGGTTATGTGTATACTA
This sequence comes from Dendrobium chrysotoxum, assembly GCA_019925795.1. Lineage (NCBI taxonomy): Eukaryota > Viridiplantae > Streptophyta > Magnoliopsida > Asparagales > Orchidaceae > Dendrobium > Dendrobium chrysotoxum. The sequence goes on along the minus strand of CM034306.1, from coordinate 52,001,289 downwards.
TAGTGTGGTCCCAAGGTTCTCCTTTTTTATATGTTATGGAGATTTATGTGAATATCATTACAAGAATTATAGTTAGGCAATTTGGTTTCAATCTTATTGTTTATGTGGTTTGGTAGATGCAGAGGAAGGCCAATTTGGTTATCTCGTTGTAAAATAGAAGCTTGATTTATGAAGCATCAGAAAAATATATGCACTTCTTTCTTGATAGTGTTGTTGAAACATGGACACTAATGGCATTGGTGCTGAGATGTTCATGTTAGTAAATAATTGATGAATTGGTAGGGTTCCTACTAATTCTTTATTGTTTTTATTATTGTATGACTAATGTGAATGCCTTAGCCATTTATTTTTTTCTGTCTACGTAGTTATTGATATCTACTCCTTGTTTTTTATTAGTCATTTCTCCATTCATTCTAAGCCATCCTTTGTGAAGTGGCTTTTTACAAGGCCTTATTTTGTGGCCATCCTTCAGGAAAGGTGGCAGTTATTGGTGGGTGTCGTGAATATACAGGGGCTCCTTATTTTGCTGCCATATCAGCCCTCAAAATTGTTAGTTCTTTCTTTTTCTCTTGCATTAGCTCTCAATTAATCATGCTGGAAAGTCTAAAATGATTGAGTCATTCAGGGTGCGGATTTGTCACATGTTTTCTGCACTAAAGATGCTGCGGCAGTTATAAAATGTTATAGTCCCGAGTTGATTGTTCATCCTATTCTTGAAGAATCATACAGCGTGAGGTATCTTTTTTTGCTTTATTTGTTGAGCCTAAGCCCTTCTTCTAAGTTCTAATGATGTCAATCTTTTTAGAGATGATGAGAAAGCAACGGTTTCTGCCAAGGTACTAGGTGAAGTTAAGAAGTGGATGGAAAGGTTTGACTGCATTGTTGTCGGTCCTGGTCTTGGAAGGGATCCATTTCTTCTGGTGTGCTAATGTTTTTCAAAGTTTCCTCAAGCATCAATTTGTTTAATTTTTTTCAAATAATTATATACTACTTTATGCATATGCGTACCATGCTTGCTTCCTTTTATTTTTGGGTAATAATCTAGCTCCTCTATTATAAATGTTCATCCCAAGGCTGTTATTTTTTTTTTCTGGTTGTACTTGATATCAATTGGTTTTTCGAGTGCTTACTTCTTATGATCTTGTAGGTAAGCTGTAACTTAGTTCATGAAATGTTGTGAACTATATCATCTCATCCGATGCTAACAAGCTATCTAAGTCTTTGCCGAGTCACGGTGTGAATAAGAGGTGTAGGAAATTATCTTTCCTAAGAATTACAAGCTAACGAGCTATTATTTCCTGGTTGTCTCTTGCATGCCTTTAGCTCTGTGATTACTATTAAAAACATTCAACATGGATCTTGCTGCAGAATTGTGCTTTTATGTTTACAAACAAGTATGGGATCAACTATAATGTTGTATGAGCTAGAGGTAATCACTTCCTTTATGAACATAAATAGTAGATATGGTATCAAGTCAAGTTCAAGCGGGCAAATCTCAAGCTGAAATTTAGTTCATGAAATGTTCTGAACTATATCATCTCATCCTATGCTAACAAGCTATCTAAGTCTTTGCTGAGTCACGGTGTGAATAAGAGGTGTAGTTAATTATCTTTCCTAAGAATTACAAGCTAACGAGCTATTATATCCTGGTTGTCTCTTGCATGCCTTTAGCTCTTTGATTACTATTAAAAAAATTCAACATGGTTCTTGCTGCAGAATTATGCTTTTATGTTTACAAACAAGTATGGGATCAACTATAATGTTGTATGAGCTAGAGGTAATCACTTCCTTTATGAACATACATAGTAGATATGGTATCAAGTCAAGTTCAAGCGGGCAAATCTCAAGCTGAAATTTAGTTCATGAAATGTTCTGAACTATATCATCTCATCCTATGCTAACAAGCTATCTAAGTCTTTGCTGAGTCACGGTGTGAATAAGAGGTGTAGTTAATTATCTTTCCTAAGAATTACAAGCTAACGAGCTATTATATCCTGGTTGTCTCTTGCATGCCTTTAGCTCTTTGATTACTATTAAAAAAATTCAACATGGTTCTTGCTGCAGAATTATGCTTTTATGTTTACAAACAAGTATGGGATCAACTATAATGTTGTATGAGCTAGAGGTAATCACTTCCTTTATGAACATACATAGTAGATATGGTATCAAGTCAAGTTCAAGCGGGCAAATCTCAAGCTGAAATTGAACATTTTGACTTGAGCCAAGTTCGAGTTGAGTCGAAAATGATCAATTCCAAGCCAATTTTGAGCTATTTTGAGCCAAGTTTCTTAATTTTTATAACTATTTTCTAAAGTTCTAAATAGGATCTTGCAAATGTGAATGCACACAGACATAGGAGCAAGTCATTCTCATGTTGAAGCAAATAGATTGACTATATTAAAATTTGAGTAATCATCATACAAGTTTCAAGTTTCTAACAAAATTGAATGCCTTAACCAACGTTCATGAGATTATGATGTGAAACATGTAAGTAAACAAGAATTGCTTTTGGAGATTAATAATACTTTGAACATTAACCTTGCTAATTGTAAACTTATGTTTCTCCAAGTTTGATTTTTAGAAATTTTCGTTAGAAGTTTATGTAATAGCAAGCGATTACAAACAAGATTAACAGGATACTTGCAAAGTAACAACAAAATAATAAAGTAAAACTAGTGGCAATGATTAACAAGAATCCATAGTTTAATAACTAGAAATGTTCACCTTGGATCCCTCACTCTCACTCATGAAAGTAGTGCTTTAGCAGAAGAAGATTGCAAGCAACTCTAGAGAAGCCACTAGGAGACACTTGATGCCTACGGTATTGTTCGCCGGAGAAGTAGTCGGAGTTGAAGAAGTCGATGGACATCCAATGATTTGCCACGACCCGGATGGTTATTGCTCGTCGATGATCTCAGCCAAACAGAGGAGGATGCGGTCGACGTACTCCTCGACGGTGTCGTCAATTCCAAAGCCGGGATCGAAGAAAGGGGACCGTAGGATGTCCACTAAGCCTTGGTGGTTGTAGACAAAATCATGGTCAACTTCGGCATCCGCCATCCATGGACAAAAGATCTCTTTGTTGTGAGCCTTGGGGGGAGCCGACGGCTTGTGAAGGGAGACGGGGAGGGAGGAGCCGACGGTGGGGGTTCTCGGGTAGGGAGGAAGAGGGAGGGGGCGGCTAGAGTTTAGGACTAGAGAGGTGGGAGGAAGAAATTAGAAAAAATCTGAATTTAATTTCAAAATTTTCTAAGGGAGGGAAAGGTTTTAATTTGAGTTCAAATTAACCCAATTAAGGCAAGGGGAGGGGGCGGCGGCTAGAGGGGATTATGGGGATTTAATTGGAGAGAGAAAGGGGAGAGAAGGTGGGCCGGTCATATGGGGAGGAAAATAAAGAGTCTAGGTTCAATGTATGTGGGCCCAAGGGATTTACATATTGATTGGAATCAAACCTGAATTTTAATTTCAGATTTGATTTAATTTGGAAAGCTTCCTAGTTGGGTTTCAACATTAGGAAGGTATTTAAAATTCAAATATTTAATTGAATTTAAATATATATACTTTTCTAATTGAGAAGAGGTTTATTTTAGGAAAGTAATTAAGTGATTTGAATTTGAAATTCAAATCATGTGGGCATGGTGGCCGGCGGCCTAAGGGGAAGCTAGGGAGGGGTACGGGTGGTTGGAAGGTGGAGGCCGGCGCCTAAGCTGGGGGATGGGGGAATGTCCGGTGGCTTGAGGATGGTGGAGGGGTCGGTTAAGGGAGGATTGGAGGGGACGGTGAGGGAGAGATGAGGCCGACGGTGGGGATGGAGCCAGCGGCGGCTGGACACCAAGGGAGGGGAGGACCGGTGGATTGAAGTGAGGGAAAAGCCGGATCGTGAGCCCAGAGCACCTCCACAACTGGTGGGTATTGCTTTGCCCACACTTGGGACTTCACCACTCAAGACTCACAAGCTCGAGAGAAAGAAAATTCTGAAATTTTATTAAGCAATCCTCATCCTCATACAAAGCAAGAGACCCTTATATATAGGTCTCAATAACAAAGATAAGAAAAAGACTCACATACCCTCGGGCTACAACAAGAACTCTCTACCCTTAGGGGTAAAATAGGAAAACTGAAAATGCAAAAATAAACAAACATCAAATACATCAAAAGTAAAGGCTCCGAATCATAGCCGTCGATCTACGATTCCGTCGATGGTACACATGTCGAAATATCTGGCTGATGTCCTCATCAGATTATCTATAATATTGTATATAAGTTAGGCAAAATCTTAAATTAAGAAAAGAGAACTACCCTTTTACTCCATCAAGAACACTCGAAGATGAGTTTATTCTCCCATGTTATTGAGCCTATTTGAGTTTTCACATTAGCTTACAAACATAATGGGCTATAATCTAGAACTACTTTTATTGAATCTCACCATTGATTCGTCTTCTCAGAATTGTGTTGGTGATATCATTAGGCAAGCTCGTGATTCCAAAATTCCCACCGTTATTGATGGGGTATGTCTGTTATGATTGATTGAATGTTCTCAGTCATTCATTTTCCACTTATAATTGTTCTTTATAATTTCATATATTTTGATTTTAAATTCAACTTTGATACTTTATACTTGTGCATGTTTCACAGGATGGTCTTTTTCTAGTAACGAACAACCTTGATCTAGTAAAGGGAAATTCGTTGGCTATCTTAACTCCGAATGTCAATGAGTATAAACGCTTAGTTGAAAAGGTCCTACAATGTCAAGTAAATGATGAAGATGCTTATGAGCAACTGTCATCCCTTGCTAGAAGGTGTTCGCTTGTTTTCTGCATTCCTAATTGCTTTTGCAGTAAAATAGAAAAACAATATCACCAAGATTTCCTCTTTTATCAGCATTGGAGGAGTAACCATCTTAAGAAAAGGAAAAACAGATCTTATTAGTGATGGCTTAACTGGTAATTGTTTTAACTTGATACTCTAATGTAACTGCTTTTATTTTATTTATAGGGTCATAATTTTCAAATGTAATTCATATAAATGCCTTCCTAATTAGCCAACTCATTGCACTGATTTATTGAGGTTAACTTTCTTTTTGATTTTTTGTATGCTAAAAAGTTAATGAGGTGAGCATTTTTGGATCCCCTAGGCGTTGTGGTGGACAAGGCGATATTCTTTCGGGGAGGTGGGTTATTTAAAATGTTTTGTTCTTTAGTTCGTCTACCTGTGCTATATTTTCATCCTCCATTTTGCCTTTTATTAATGCCACTTTTCTCCCATTAAAGTATTTTATTAGCCTGTACTTTTTTCATGATCATACTCTTCAGCCTTTTCTAATCACAGAGATGCAATTTAACTAGAAGATAAGATATCAAATTTCTTCATTTCTTCATGTTCTTAGGGATAATTTATCTTGTGTTGAGCAGTTGGGATTGAATTCACAAAATTGAAATGGTTTTGACAAAAAATAAAAAATAGTGGATCGTAATTCCAACCACTAAAATGAGATGAATGATTGGGATTAGGTAATTGCACTGGACAATTACAGTGGTGTACTTGGAGAGGACCCATATACTTTCATAGGTGCTGTAAGGGTATCGCTAGGAATAATTTTGCACATATGTTGTGAGACAATGCTCCAAGCTTTTGTGATTGCACTTTTATTTTAGTCTTCCAACAATTTTAAAGTTTACGCACCATGAAGTTGTTAGCTTTTAATTTTTATTGAGATGAACTTTGTAGTCTATGAAGCACATACATTTATAATTGATTGCCGTGTCTTAGGTCGGACACAAACACGAATATTGTTCCGACATGCTCTGAAACATGTTCAAACACTCCAAAAATTATGTTGTAGATTTTTCAATATGAAATTAAATTCCAACACTTGACATGGCATGACATAGGCGGGACATGGTTATCACACATGCGGGATACCAGAACTTAGGAACTTTAAATAGTGGAATGAAACTTGCCAAATTAATTTAATACCAGTAGTATTTTGCCCTACCCATCTACAATACTAGCCTTCAATTTGCACACCTCTTCTTCTCCCCTCCACACCTTTTATTCTTCCAAGCCGAAGGCTTGCAAAGTTGAAGAGCTTCACCTCCAATCGAAGCCAAAATTCTTCTATGCCCTTAACCTTTTTCGAAGCTATGCCCTGTCATTGTCGTAGTTGAAGCTAGAAGTCTGATAGGAAACACTTGTAGATCTCAAGTATTTCCTATCAATATTCGGAAAACAGCGAGAATTCTCCACAAAAATCCACACAAAACCACGAAACAGTAGATAATTTGTATTATTTGATGAAAGGGAAACGGAAAATACCAAGATACAATTGATCCTCTATTTGAGAGGAGGGTTTTTCTCTCTCAAATCTCTGAATGCCGCTAGAGCCCAAAAAAACTAAATCTAAGAGATCTCAAATTTCAGCTAAATTCAAGATGCCCTAACCCTAGGAAAATAAACTATTTAATGCATACAATTCAAAAGGAAATCTCTAGACAGTCCCTATATTCAATTTCCCTCCTAAACTTTATAAAAAATCCTTCCAAAACTGTTCTTTTTGAATTTGCGGTTTGATCGGCATGCAGGAGGCGGAGAACTCCATCTCTGTTGTTCGTAAGTCAGTCCGATATGAACTGGCTAGACCGGTCTAACAATACTCCCCTCCCAAAGATCCACCTTTTCCGCAAGGTGGAAAGACGACATCCTCCTCCATTCCTTCTTCATCACAAACGGTAAGAACCTGAAGAGTTCAGTCCTTACACATGTGCCCCGGCGTATACCTCTCATCACATCTGAAATAAAGCCCTTTCGCCCTTTTCTCCTGTAATGCCGTTTCTGTGAGCTTCTTGAAGTTGTCCCCCGGTCTTACTCCTGCAATCTTCTCCTTCGAAGTCTCCCGAAGAGTACCCAGTGTCGGCTCTTTGGGTGCTAGAAAGGTGTTGGTCCTTCTATTTGGACCTCCTGAGTTGCTGCCTCTCATATCTCTCTCCAGATGTCTCTGATCCTCCACCAATTGAGCTAGCTCCATGGCCTCTCCCAAATCATGAGGCCTCATTACTCTAATCGCTGCCCGGATCTCTGGCGTTAGTCTCTTCATGAAATTTTTCTCTAGCACTGTCTCAGGAAGACAGTCCAATCGACTAGTAAGGTACTCGAATCTCTCCCGGTAGTCCATTACTGAACCATTATGTGTCAAGGCGAAGAACTGCTCGTAGAAGTCTCCTCCCCTGCTGGTTTGGAAACGTTCCAACAGACAGTCCTTAAACTCCCTCCAGGTCCTTATCGGTCGCCTCGTATCCCTCCATTTGTACCATGCTAAAGCTTTCCCTTCCAAGCACATCCCGACTGCCATCAGCTTCTCCTCCTCTATCAACCTATTGACAGTAAAGTACCTTTCGACCCTGTAAATCCACCCATGTGCATCATCTCCCTCAAAGATAGGTATCTTCAGTTTCCTCACCCTTAGATCGCCTCCGTTCCCTCTGTTCCCTTCATAATTTCCCCTTCTCCAAGGGGGTGGTTCCCCCCAAGTGTCCCAATCATCCCTTCTACGTTCATACCCCAGCCTTTCATCAAATTCCCACATTCTCCTCTCAAATTCAGTACCCCTTGGCTCATAACAAACCCCTCCCCTTTCAAATTCAACCCCCTTTTGGTCATAATTACCCATTTCCCTTTCCAATCTCGCCCTCCTCCTCTCCAAATCAGCACATCTTCGTTCTTGCCCTACCTCCTCACGTCTCTCCTCATACCCTTTGCCTGGCTCCTCTCTAGGAATAGGCTCTAGGAGAGGTATTCTCTCTTCTCCCTTTCGAGTCACCACCTCCTGATCTCCCCTTTGTCTGATTGGCTTAGGATTTTTCCCATCTCCTTGGCTGTCAGCGCCTCCCCTCCACTCCGACTGCGATATTTTGGTTTGGCCCTTGAGCACTTTCTTCAACATCTCCTCCAGGCTGGAAAAATTCTCATCCATCTTCTTGTGTATGGCTGAAATGTCTTTCTTTAAATCTGAAACTTGAGTTTGTAGATCTGAAATTTCAGATTTCATTTGTCTGATCTCCACTTCGAGGTGTTCCTCCAACGCATCCACTTTCTTGGCCGCCATCAATAACCGGATCTTTGTAGATTCAAATATCTGAAATTCGACCCTTGAAAACAACAAATAGCCCCTCTTCCGGCTGAAAAATAGCAGCTGCTTTTCACATAAAAAATCCCAAAATAGTCCCAAAATTTGCTCTGATACCAATTTGATAGGAAACACTTGTAGATCTCAAGTATTTCCTATCAATCTTCGAAAAACAGCGAGAATTCTGTACAAAAATCCACACAAAACCACGAAATAGTAGATAATTTGTATTATTTGATGAAAAAGGAAATAGAAAATACCAAGTTACAATTGATCCTCTATTCGAGAGGAGGATCTTTCTCTCTCAAATCTCTAGATGCTGCTAGCGCCCAAAAAACTAAACCTAAGAGTTCTCAAATTTCAGCCAAATTCAAGATGCCCTAACCCTAGGAAAATAAACTATTTAATGCATACAATTCAAAAGGAAATATCTAAACAGTCCCTACATTCAATTTCTCTCATAAACTTCATAAAAAATCCTTCCAAAATTGCTCTTTTTGAATTTGTGGTTTGATCGGCATGCAGGAGGCGGAAAGCTCCGCCTCTGTTGTTCGTAAGCCAGTCTGGTATGAACTGGTTGGACCGGTCCAGTGGACCAGTCTAACAAAGTCATCTTTGGAGCCCTCGTCTTTGAAACTGAAGTGCATAGCCAAAGTCGAAGCTGTGTATCTACTCTAGTCATCTGCCTATTTCATACTAATAATTTATTATGTATAAAAATATACCCATGGTATGTTGTGTCATACTTTTTGCAATTATGTCCTTTCGCTATGCCCGTGTCGTTTTTGTGTCCGTGCTTCATGGTTTGTAGTTTCTTTAATGCATTGATCCATGTCTTTATCTTTAGTATTAAGCTTTTTTTTATTATACATTATATGAATTTTTCTTTGATTATTGAATAATCAATATTGCTAAAGCTGTGTATTTGCTCTCGTACATGTTGCCAGTGTTGCAGTATTCTCGTCTTGGGCACGCCACCATCTTTCAACAAAAAATAATGAAAGTAGCATGCAAAGGTATGCTTAAATTTTCTCCTGTCATATCTTTGGCTTTTGATTTATATTGTTTATGCATATTGAAGGGTAGAAAATATACTCTTAAGATGAGTAAATCTAAGATTATATAATTGTTCAAAGTGATTTTTAAGAATAAACTTGACTACTCAAACAACACCCAATACAAGTTACATGCATGCGTAAATAGGATTTTCTCATGTCATGTCTGCAGCTTTTGATTTACATTATTATTTATTATCCCCGGAAGAATAGAAAATATGTTCTCAGAGTAGTCATGAGTAGATCTTAAGGTTATATGGATATTAGTTGTTCCAAATATTTCTTAAGAATAAATTGAACTTCTCAGGCACATTCAATAAAAGCGGCATGTAAAGGTATAAATAAAATTTCTACCGTCATATCCATTGCTTTTGATTTGCCATATTTATTTAGAACAAATAATAAAAATATGCTCTGAAGTTATATGAATAGTTGTCCATAATGATTTATTAACACTAAATTTAACTCCTCGGATAAGACTCAGTTCTACGCATTAAGAACAAATAGAAATTGAGCCGACGATAAGGATGATTGTAAGAATAATCTCAGCATTGTGTGAATATGTTTTTTGGCATTTTTTGATGTTCCAGTTCATTGAATCCAATGGTTCTTGGGAGCATATCAGGCTCTGCGCTACTTAGGAAAGCAGCTTCACTTGCTTTTGAGAACAAGAAAAGATCAACCCTTACTACTGATATCATTGAATGTCTGGGTAAAAGGTAACTCGCTAATTATTGGATGTGAACATTCATCCATCAATTTTATCTGCTGTTAACTCTTGTTCATTTGCTGTATTTTTTTTTCCCCTTTTTTACACAGCTTGGAGGAGATATGCCCTGCATTTTGATCCAGTTATAGCATGTCAAAAGCTAAAAAGGTTGCAGCTGTATATACCTAATGGCTTTGCTTCATTTTCTGATGATGTTAATGATGTTGGCGTATTGTATGTTGGAATGAACTAATAATTGAATGAACATTACAAATTTCTGTTGGCGTATTGTATGTTTGGTCAAAATGTTAATGATATTGGCGTATTGTATGTAGGAATGAACTAATAATTGAATGAACATTACAATTTTCTGTTGGCGTATTGTATGTTTGGTCAAAATGTTAATGATGTTGGCGTATTGTATGTTGGAATGAACTAATAATTGAAGATAATTGAATGAACATTACAATTTTCTGTTGGAATTTTAGTGATTTACCACTTTAAATATATAAATTTTACTGATTTATCATCGTAATCTTTGCTATTAACTGTATGGTACTGCAACTATTAACTCTTACAAAAGATGTCATGTTGGTTTTGTTGATGTTAATTTGAAAGAAATGTTTTATTACATTAAAAAATATTTTAAATTATGAAAATAACCCTCTACAAATACTAAAGTTTGTTTAGCATGAGAGAATTCTTGGAGATGATTATAATTCTTTTTTTTGACATGCTCAATACTTCAAAATGTTTTATATTACATTATTTAAAAAACACCATTTTGCATGTGCATTTGTATGTGATTTCAGAAACATAAAATAGCAACAAAATGATAGAAAAATCTTTCATTTAAATCTACTAAAAAAAGTAATTTTTAATATTTTTTAACCAAAGAACATCATTGTCCTGTTGAGAAATCATTGTAGAAAAATAACTATTTTTAACCGTTATAGTTATTATAAATATTTTTATTTGTTGAAAAATCGGATAAAAGATTTCTTACAACTCATACATATTGATAGATTTGATCATAAAAAATAATTTTCCATAACAAAAAATTTTAAAAGAACAACGAATAAATAATAAAAAAATAATTGAAAAATAGTTAAAAAATTATTTCAATAGATACCAAATCTAAAAAATTTAAATATCCACATGAAAAATTTCCCCTTCAATTTTCATCCAAAGAAATATTAAAGTTCAAAGCATAATCAAATTAATTAAATTTAAAACAATATATGAAATTAAAATAAGCATATATAAAAATTCTATATATCATTTGATCTATTTTTTTCTGCATAATCACAGAATTTAATTATTCTTTCTCTATCAGAATTATGACTTCATTATTTTCAACTGAAATTTTACATAAGGATACTGTTCAATACATCCAGCAGGAAGTCGCATAATATTAAGCATCAAGAATGGCACAAATTTCTGACAGACATCTATACCATCCCACTATTCACTGGACCAGCACCAAAGAACTACAAGAACCAGCCACCTTTTTTCACTAAAAAACTAAAAGGGGCAGTATCATGATCAAAATTTTGATCCAATTAGTCTTAGACTTCATTTGAGATGATTTTTTATTGCTTCTTAAAATAATTTTTTAGTATAAAAATTTTTTGTACTAAAAATTACTTTAAAAAGCAATAAAAAAGCTATTCCAAACGGAGCCTTAAAATCCTTAGCTTTTTTTAAAACAAGTGAAATAATTCCAATCAAAAGGGCCATAGCAAGAAGCCTCAAGCCACACTATGAAGCAGAGCCTGTTGGCTACCTCCAATATTGCCCCATGCCTTCTCCTTCCACAATCTCTCGACCTGCTCAAATGTCAAACCCTTGGTCTCTGGCACAAACTTGTACACAAACACAAATGCCAGCACAGTTATCCCAGCAATAATTAAGAAAGTCCCAGCTGTTCCAACAATCGACACAAATGATAGGAAGAACTGTGCGACGATCAGATTAGATGCCCAGTTGATAGTTGCAGACATTCCTCCACAAACTCCACGATATGCCTCTGGGTATATCTCGGAGTTCACCGCCCATGGAACTGGACCCATGCCCGGTGCAAAGAACACTATGTATAGAGCCAGGCCAAGCACTGCAAGCCACCCATGATTTGCTCCACAGCAGCTATGGAGTGAGTTCCAGTCAGAGTAGTCAGTTCTCATGCCAGAGGATTGAAGAGAGAATGCTCCTGCAATCATGAGAAGTGAGATGAAGACACCAACTAGGCTCATCAGAGCTAAACGACGTCGACCACAGCGATCGATGAGGTGGATCCCAGCAATGGTACCAGAAGCATTCATAGCTGCAACAATCAGAGAGAGTAGTAGAGCAAGCTGGTTGGAGGAGAAGCCTGCCATCTGGACAATGGTGGGGCTGTAGTACATTACAGTGTTGATTCCCGTGAATTGCTGAAATGCCTGCAATACAAATTTGGATATAACATTTAGGTCCATCAAATACCACCATCGCCTAAAAAACTGATTTTGAGATGGACTAAACAACATTAATTTTTCAAATAAACAATCTGAACAAAACTCAGAATGGCTCATAATAGGAAGACAGATGGATCATCAAAACTTCGAAGATATTGCTACAGATTAATGTGAAATTTTACACGTTCATTCTTGCTTGCTTATATAACCTATAGAGCCCTCATGCAAGAAAACTCAGGATTTTTTTTCATGAGGTGGATCAAATTTATATTTAACTAGATTATTCCTGATGCTAGATCAGGATTTATTAGATCAGGGGTTGAGGTTGTTCATGAATGTAAACCCTATAATCAATTACTGCTCCATATTGGGAGAAAATTCATGATGGAGGAGGTCACATGGATCAAGCATTCAATAAAACTACTGAATTAGCATGCATTGGGGAACAAGTGTGGAGAAAGAATAATTAATTTTGTCAAGATTACATGATTTAATCAACCTGGATTTACTGCGTTATCATTCATCAATTATCAGGGAGCGCTGGATTTGACTTGAAAAACATCCTTAGAAGCAATAATGCGTTACATATTCAAATACCTTCCTAACGACCAAAGGCTAAAAGTATGCATTTAGTATAGCAATGAGGGTAGAATGTATGCCTCTTAAGGACGAGATCAATCCCACTTAAGATACACTCGCACCTTAGCACATATTTCAGTGTAGCTGTTCTCATATTGCCACTTAAGATAATAACCACTACCATGTTTTATAAACACCATTTAGCGTGTTAAGTTGAAACTGATAAGATATCAGCACTGGCTGCCAAAGCTGACCATGTATCATCCCTTAGGAGCTGTTTGGTATAGGATTTATGCCGAATTTATGATAAATCCTGCCAAACAGTTTTTGAGCGCTCCGTTAATCCCAATCATCGGTAAATCCTAGATTTACGGATTTAGCAAGTCCCTCAGTTCGGCGGATTTACGATTACAGACTACGAGATTTACGAGCTTGCGAGCGAGCTAGCTCCCGTCATGAAGGAAAGAGGAGGCGAAGATTACCTAAGCAGTGAGCTAGCTCCCATCATGACTTCCGATCCGACGCCTTTGAAGGAGGCGAAGTGATGTAATCAAGAATTAGCATTCTATGTTTTTATTTTTCTATGTTTTGAACTCTATGTTTCTTTTTATTTGTATTACCCTATGATGGAAAACAACCCATGATTATGCTTGGGCTCTTAGATAATTTCTCTCCATTGGCTTTCCACTTATGTTGAATTTGCTTCCTTGCTCCTTTGTGGCTAAATGAGTATTTAATTTTGGGTTGTTTTTTCTTGTTGGGCTTGGCCCAATTCTTCCCATGTTGGCTGGCTGCTTGTTTTTTCCCATGCTGTTGTCCCGTTTCCCTACTGCTGGCTTTCTCTATGCTGGCTATTTTTCCCCATGCTGCTATCCCATTTTCCTTGCTGTTGGCTTTTCCTATGCTGGTTGTTTTTCCCCATGTTGCTGTCCTATTTTCCCTGCTGCTGACTTTCCCTATGTTGGCTGTTTTTCCCCATGCTGCTGGCTGTTCGATTTCCACCTTGTTGTTTTCTTATACTAAGTGCATTAACTACTCATTAAATGGCTAACTTGAGAGGCTTCTATTGGCAGTTTGGGTGGCATGATTAAGTGAGCAATTTATGATTTTCCCCCCTTATATATATGGGTTGTTTGCTGCTGGAAGAGTCGGTTGTTATTGTTGCTGGTGTAATCACACTAAAAACTGCAGGTTATTTAGCTTGTGAGCTATTTTTTTCTACCTTCCTTCTTCTATTTCGTCTCGGTCTTCTATCTAATCTTCTTTCCACGGCTTCCCTTCCACCTGTATCTTTCTTCTCCAAATATTGTGAATGTAAGGTGTTGTTGTGCCCCGTTTGTTGGTATTTGCTGGAGGAGGGCCGACTTGAGCTGGATCATAATTTCTGTGGCGAACCACTAGTTGAATTTTTCATTTGAGCACCATTCTCTATTTTCGTGATTTGCATATGAGGTGACCTTACAAGGTTATTCTGAGGGTATTTTAATTTAGTTGTTTGGTTATTTTATGTGTCTTCTTATCAATTTTCTAAGTTTTGTTTCCTACTTAGTTTCTAATATTTGTGTATGCTTATGTTATATTAAAAGGGCGCGTAATCAATTACATTCTCAGTGTTCTCCTACTTGTTTTAGAACCTAGATTGCATCACGAAGCAGTGAGCGAGCTCCCGTTGTGCTTCGCACATGAAGCCAAAGCAACCACGAAGAAATGGTGATGACGACGAGGAAAAGCGACGAAGCACAGGATAAGAGGAAAATCAAACCCTATATGGCCTACATTATTAAGAATTATTACTTGATAATGTACTAAATTAAACTAAATTAGTAGCATAATATAATTTACATATTAATAATTAATTAGATTGATTAAGTAATTAGTAGTACTATTAGTTGTATGATTAAGTAATTTAATTTAATTTAATTTAATTTAATAGTTAGTAGTATAAATTATCATTAAATTAGTTTAATTAATATTTGTAATTTATTGGTTATTATAGTTATTAGTAGTATAATTGTCATTAAATTAGTTTAATATTTAACTAATTAATTAAATTATTAGAATGAGTATTAGTGAAATAATTTATATTTTCAAAAAATAATTAACTAATTAATTAGGATTTAAGAATATAATTAGATAATTAGTAATATAATGAGTAATTTAAAATTAACACCTAAATAATTAATTTGATAATTAGTAATAAATAAGCTAATTTCTAATTATATTATTTATCATTATAATATATTAAATTTAAACCACATTAAATTTAATTTCTAAACAAACCAACAACCTTAAATCTTGAATTATGTTGCCAAATAGTTTTTCAGGATTTATCAGGATTTAGCATATGTCATACCAAATAGTTTTCAGGATTTAACACCCTTTGGATTTATTAAATCTAGATTTACAGGATTTACTAAATCCCAGTAAAGTTAAATCCTACTTGTTGCCAAATAGGGGTCTGTTTGGTATCGAATTTGTAGCAGGATTTACACTGGATTTATGATAAATCCTGCCAAACAGTTTTTGAGTATGCAGTAAATCCCAATCCCTCTAAATCCTAGATTTACGGATTTACGATATAAATCGAGGATTTACTAAATCCCGTCGTTCGGCGGATTTACGGATTTATGGAGTACGGTGTTTTCGAGCTTGCGAGCGAGCTAGCTCACGTCATGAAGTAAGGAGGAGGCGAAGATGGTTACCCACGAAGCGAGCGAGCTCCCATCGTGACTTCCAATCTGACGCCTTTGAAGGAGGCGAAGTAGCGAGCGAGCTCCCGTCGTGTGAAGCACGCACAACATGCTAAGTTGTATAAGCTTGGTGACGAGAAAAAGCGCTGAAGCGCGAGGATCAAAGGATTAACATTATTAATATAATTTAAATATCAATAATAAATTAGATTAATTAAGTAATTAGTAGTATTTATAATTAAGTAATCTAATTTAATTTAAATTAGTTTAATTAATATTTATAATTTGTTGGTTATTATACTTATTAGTAGTATAATTATCATTAAATTAGTTTAATACTTAAATAATTAATTAATTCATTAATATGAGTATTAGTTGAATAATTTATAATTAAAAATAATTAATTAGGATTTAAGAATATAATTAGATAGTTAGTAATATAATAAGTAATTTAAAATTAACGCCTCAATAATTAATTTGATAATTAGAAATAATTAAGCAAATTTCTAATTATATTACTTATCATTATAACTTATTAAATTCAAAGCACATTAAATTTAATTTCTAACTAAACCAACTGCCTTAAATCCTAGATTACGTTGTCAAATAGTTTCTCAGGATTTATTAGGATTTAACTGATATGGCAGAAGCAGCAGGGGTCCACACCAAGCGGACCCAGGAGCCACTGGACCGGTTGGTCCAGCAAATTGTGGCCCAGGTGGGGCCGGCAGATAGGGGGGGGGTGGGTGGGCTAAGGGGGTGGGGCCTAGCAAAGAATTAAAACATTATATAAGGAGAAAATCAATAAGGAAATCTTTTCCTAACTGTAGTCCATTCCTAATTGAATTATTTTTAAATTGAGGAGGGAAACATATTAGGAAGGAGGCTGATTTAGGACGGAGGAATGAAGCTTATTTAAGGCCATAGTAGGTTTTATTTTATTCTTATGCAAATTTTATTTTGAGTGTTGTAGTTCTCTTGTGTGAGGGATCTTAGCGGCATCTAGCATTTGGGAGAGACGGTCCTCTTCTCAAAAGATGATCATTATATCTTGCTTTTGTTCGTAAAAATTTATTTTGTGTTGAATCTCTTAAATTACTTTGTTGTTTCAGATACCAAGACATATCGAATTGGTGTTAAAGCGCATTCGTGGATCGAAATCTGGGTTTTGTTGCTGATTTCTACAGCAATCTTCCTTATCGTCCGCTGAAATATGTTGTTTGGACTGAAATCTGATTCCTTGTTGTTGATTTATGTAGCGATCTTGCTTTCCGTCCGCTGAATTTTGCTGCTTGGACCGAAATCTGGGTTTTTGGTTGTTGATTTTTGCAATAATCTTCCTTTCTATCCGTTAAATTCTGTTGTTTGGAGGCTAGAGCAGTGTCAAAGTTGTTGTTTATCGCCGAGAGAACCTTGATCCGGGTACCAATGGCCGAAAAAAGAGTTGAGACATTAGAAGAAAGGTTGGAAGGGGGAGTATGGTAACTACGAGCGGATGTGAGATCAATAAATGAACGTATTTCAGCGATAGAAGGAAAATTCGGGAATATGGAGGAGATGATGAAGCGGATGTTGGAGCTTCATACTAAAACGGTTCCGCCGGGAGCGAGAAGAAATTAGGAAGATGACATGTCGAGGGAAGATGGGGAGGTGAAAATTTTAGGAGATGAGGAGGAAATATCCCACTTGGAGCCTATTCCGAGAAGAGGGATAGGTAGGGAGTAGTAGGAAGGAGGGAACAGGAAGGAGGGAATAAGCGAGTTGAATTTGGAGGAAAGAGGGGATATGAATGGAGAAGGGAAGAGAGGGAACCATGGATGGATCACAATGCTCGCGCCATGTAAGGTATGGGGGGCGGAAGGGGACATTGGAGTGGAGGGGATCAAAAGATTAGAAAGCTAAAAATGCTTATATTTGAAGGGGATGACGCACATAGATGGATATATAGGGTGGAGAGATATTTTACAGTGAATGGGTTGACAAAAGATGAGAGACTGATGGCCACCGCTCCATGTTTGGAAGGGAAGGCACTGACATGGTACCAATGCAAGAGGCGAGGTACCCAATCCGTTCGTGAGATGAGTTCAAGGAACACTTGTTAAAGCTATTTCAAGCCCAGAGGATGTGGATTACTATGAGCAATTCTTTGCCTTGACACAGGTTGGCATTGTGATGAAATATCAGAAAAGATTTGAGCTGCTACCAGGACGAGTAGGAAGGTTATCAGAGGCAGTGTTGGAAAGCAACTTCATGAAAGGCCTCAAACCAGAGTTGAGAGCAGCAGTATGGGTAGCAAGACCCTGTGATCTAGGAGAGGCGATGGAGTTGGCACAGATGATTGAGAACATGAAGTCACTTTAGAAGAGTAGCAAATGGGGCAGTGGAGGAGGTTCTTACCACACGGAGACCACCTTCCGGCACCTCGAGTGCAGACCGTACCAATTAAAAGGGAAAAGCCAAAGGAGGGCAATTCGGGAGCCCAATTGAGAGGAGATTTCAAGAGGATGAGTGACACTGAATTATAAGATAAGAGAGCTAAAGGGCTATGTTTCAGATGTGACGAGAAATTTATACCATGACATAAGTGTAAAAATTGCACATTGCAGGTTCTCATTATGTGTGATGGGGAAGAGGTGAATAAGGAAGAGAAATTGAAGGAGGAAGAAGAGGAAGAGGAGCTCGTGCATTTGGAGGTGACGGAAGTTTCATGAAACTCTGTAGTGGGATTCACCCCGAATCACACTATGAAGGTATGGGGGCATATAGGAGGAGAGGCAGTTGTGATCCTGGTGGATAGTGGGGTTACCCAAAACTTCATTTCGAACCAAGTGATAGACAAATTGGGGCTGAAACTGGTAGACACGGGAGGGTTTGGAGTGATGATGGGTACGGGAAAAGTAAAGAGGAGCAGAGGGATATGTTAACGTTTGGTGGTAGAACTGCAAGGGATCCACATCAGGGAGGATTTTCTTCTATTAGAATTGGGAAGTACTAACTTGATTTTGAGCATGAAATGACTACAGGCCTTGGGGGAGACTAAGGTAAACTAGAAGGCTTTGGCTATGGAGATTCATTTAGAGGGAAGAAGGGTGGTAATTAAGGGAGACCCTATCTTATCTAAGGCAATGGTTTCATTGAAAACCATGGTGCGTACCCTTCAAGGGGAAGGAGGGGGATTCTTGGTGGAGCTTCAAAGTCTTGAGGGAGGAGAAGCCGAGGGTAACGAAGACATTCCATAATTCTAAAGAGATCATCCAACCCTTGCTTCAGTAGTTCAGGGAGGTATCCCATTCTTCCCAGGGATTGTCACCCCCACAGGAGCATGAGTGCTCTATTGTTCTGAAGGAAGGAGTACCCCCATTAACGTATGACCCTACCGATACCCCCATATCCAAAGGATGAGATTGAAAAGCTGATTTGGGAGATGCTTGAAGCTGAAATCATCAAGCCCAGTGTGAGCCATTTCTTAAGTCTGGTATTGTTGGTGAAGGATGGGAGCAGGATGTTCTGCGTAGACTATCGTGCTTTAAATAAGGAAACGATATCAAACAAGTTTTCCATACCTGTCATCAATGAACTGCTAGATGAATTGCATGGATCGATGATATTTTCTAAGATCGACTTGAAATCCGGATATCACCAGATCAGAATGCGACCCGAAGACACCCACAAGATAGCTTTTCGGACGCATGAAGGGCATTATGAGTTTTTGGTGATGCCATTTAGTCTCACTAACACATCGGCCACCTTCCAGTCCCTGATGAACAGGGTATTCAATCCCTACTTGCAGAGGTTTGTGTTGATTTTTTTTAAGACATTAGTTTACAGCAGATCTGAGGGGGAGCACCTGAGAGTTGTGTTGTCGACCTTAAGAGAGCACTCCTTATTTGTCAATAAGAAGAAGTATTCTTTCGCCCAGCCTAGACTGGAGTACTTAGGGCATGTGATATCTCAAGGAGGAGTCATTGCTGACCAAAGTAAGATTGAGGCCATGCTCAAGTGACCCATACCTAAGAATATAAAGGAGCTGAGAAGATTCTTAGAACTCACTAGCTACTATCAAAAGTTTGTAAAGGGATACGGATCAATTGCAGGGTCATTGACAAAACAACTCAAAAAGGAAAACTTCAAGTGGGGAGAATCGGCCACCCAGGCTTTTGAGGAGTTAAAGAAAGCTATGACCAATGTGCCAGTCTTAGCCCTTCTAGATTTTAGCCAACCTTTTCTGGTGGAGACAGAAGCTTTGGGCTAAGAGCGGTACTTATGCAGAACCAAAGGCTCATGGCCAATTTCAGTCAGGCGTTAATGGCTCGAGCCAAGCTCAAGTCAGTCTATGAGAGGGAGTTGATGGCAATTGTGTTGGCCATTCAGAAATGACAACCATATCTCCTTGGAAGACATTTCATCGTCAGGACTTATCAGAGAAGTTTGAAGTATTTGTTGGAATAGATCATGGTCACTGAGGAGCATCAAAGGTGGCTTTCCAAGTTATTGGGTTATGACTTTGAAATTCAATACCAACCCGAAGTGGAGAACAAAGCAGCAGATGGGTTATCCAGGTACATGGGGGAACCATAGATGATTGCATTGCTTGTGCCCTGGGTGGTTGACTGGGAGACACTGAAGAGAGAGAGAGAGAGAGAGAGAATCGGAAGCAGGCCTAAAGAAAATTTTGGAGGAGCTGGCAGAAAACAATGACAACCATCTAGGATATGTAGTAGTGAGACAGAAGTTGCTTCATGAAGGGTGGTTTGTGCTTCCAAGGACATCTTCTTACATTCCCAGCCTATTGCAGAAGTTTCATGGGACAGCCATTGAGGAGCATTCAAGGGCCCAAAAGACATATCGCCGGTTATACGTCGAGCTGTATTGGGAAGGGATGCAAAAGGATGTTGAAAAAATGGTGGCTAGGTGTGATATGTGCCAAAGGCACAAGCATTTAGCTATGTCTCCGGGAGGGTTCTTAGAGCCGTTAGCTCTGCCAAAAAAAGTATGGGAGGAGGTGACCATGGATTTCTTCGAAGGGCTACCTAAATCAAAAGGTTACACAACGATATTGGTGGTAGTAGACCGGTTGAGTAAATATGCTCATTTCATCCCCTGTCGCCACCCTTATATAGCAGTATCAGTAGCAACAATGTTTATGAGGGAAGTGGTGAGACTTCATGGAATACTGGAATCAATTATATCAGATAGGGACAAGATCTTCCTAAGCCAGTTCTGGAAGGAATTATTCAAAATGCAGGGAACTGTCCTGAAAAGAAGCACTGCTTATCATCCTTAGATGAACGGACATACGGAGGTAGTCAATTGTAGTGTGGAGACCTATTTGCGGTGCTTTATATCAGATACACCCAAGTTGTGGGTCAAATGGTTGGCTTGGGCATAGTATTGGTATAACATGTCTTATCATTCCACAATGTAGATGACACCGATCAAAGTATTATACAGATGAGATCCGCCTCGCTTGATAAACTATGGGCAAGGCGGCACACCGATGGCTTCAGTAGAACAATACTTGGAGAACAGAGACAGGATCTTGGGGGAGCTGAAGCGACATTTGTTGAAAGCTCAACAAATTATGAAGAAGAAGAAGGAAGATGCACATAGGCGAGACATATAACTCGAGGTGGGGGGAAATGTTTACTTAAAGCTTCACCACTACAGACAGAAAACCCTGAAACAAAGACAGAATGATAAGTTATCCCCCCGATATTTTGGTCAATAAGAGATAGTGGAGCGCATAGGGGCCATGGCTTATAGCCTACAATTACCACCATCGACAGCCATCCATCCAGTGTTTCATGTATCCCATTTGCGGCGAATGATAGAAAGCATATTCCTTCCTCGACACTTCCCCCGACCGTGACATATGACATGGACGTGTTGTTGGAACCACTGGATGTCAAAGCAGTGCGATCGAGAGTAACGGGCAACAAAGAAGTGTTGATTAAATGGAAGGGCCTACCGGAGCATAAGGCCACATGGGAGTCCTACCCGACTATACAACAACAACTCCCTGCATTCCACATTGAGGACAAGGTGGGACTTTTGGGGGGAATATTAATACAGCGGAAGAAGAGCAGACCCGGGAGCCACTGGATCGGCCGGTCCAACAAATTGCAGCCCAGGTGGGGCCGACGAACAAAGATGGGAAGTCAGCTAAGGGGGTGGGGCCTAGCAGAGAATTAAAACATTATATTATGAGAAAATAAATTAGGAAATCCTTTCCTAATTGAAGTCCTTTCCTAATTGAATTATTTTCAAATTGATAAGGGAAACATATTAGGAAGGAGGTTGATTTAGGAGGAGGAAGAAAGCCTATTTAAGGCCATAGTAAGGTTTATTTTATTCTTATGCAGATTTTGTTTTGAGTGTTATAGTTCTCTTGTGTGAGGGATCTTAGCGACGCCTAGGGTTTGGGAGAGAAGGTCCTCCTCTCAAAATAGGACCATTGTATCTTGCTTTTGTTCGTAATTGATTTTCTTATCAATAAAATTTTGTTATGTGCTTAATCTCTTGGAGTATTTTGTTATTTCGGATACCAAGATGTATCATTAACATACATCATACCAAATAGTTTTTAGGATTTAACACCCGCAAGATTTAATAAATCCGGATTTACAAGATTTAATAAATCCGGATTTACAGGATTTACTAAATCCCGCTAAAGTTAAATCTTACTTGTTGTCGAACATCCCCTTAAGGAATTTTATGCCAATGGCATATCACCCTTAGGTGTAAGTCAAAGATGATGAAATATCACCCCGTCAAGTAGAATCCCAAGTATAAGAGATTTCATTAATCATTGTTATCATCGCATAATACCTAAAATAATGGAATATTTCAAAATGTACCATGATCTCTTCAAGAGATAAGAGATCACAGGAATCTTTTTGCAATTTTTTTTTTTAATTCTTAGGATGTTCTAGGGATTTAAAGGAATTTTCAATCATTTAAATTCCACATTTTGAACATCAAAATTCTCCCAAAGGCAAAATTGCAATTACAAATTTTCAGATGAAAATTTTTATGTTATAATTTTTCGGATGGTTAAGATGGCTCGGCCGGGAGAGATCGGCATGGATTCTTGCTAACTAGCAAAACAGCTGGCATAGCAAGTTAATTATATAATTTATATAATTCATTTGGTTTGTCAATTAAAGTTTCCATTAGATTAATTAGGAATTGTGAAAAAAGGGCTTCAATTAATTTAATTAATCCCTAGACTGATTAGGCATGCCACATAAACTCCAATTTTGGGAAAACAATTCTCTCTAAAATAGAATTTTTCATTTCATTAGAAAATTGTTAATTGCGAAAGAAAAATCAAGTAAAATGTCTTTCTAGAACTTTAAATTTAGCTTTTCCATATGCCTTTTATGATCTTATTATTATAAATTCCACTCTAGTAAGTTTTATCCAAGAAAACAAAAAGTAATACGGGAAGGCCTGGAAACACCTGCAAAGAAATAAGTGAATCCAAGGTTCAATTTTCTGAACAAAGAAATATAACAATTTAGGTTAACAGGAACTTCATTTTAGTAAGAATCCCCACCTTATCTGGTGAATCACCATAGAGAAGAATGAGTACAATATTAGAAGGCTGAAATAGGAGAAAAGAACTTAAGGCCCATCTGGTTGCTTGAAGTTAGACAACACATTTTGAAAAGTAAAGAATTCACTAGATTATGCATTTGGTTGGATGTTAAAAGAACTCAATATTGATTTTGAACTTAACAAATACTTTTGAAATCCATGTTGATTTCCATTTCACACATTAAATGAGTGAAAGCAAAGCTAAAATTTTCTAAAATCCATGATGATTTCATTGTCACACACAAAATAAGTGAAAATGAAATTATAAATTTTAAAACATGTCTTTTATCTACAAGAAACCAAATCAGGACCAAGAAGAAACATGGTATCAGAATTTGCAGGGGTATTTTGAATAACAAGGCTTTGTTCGGAACAAAGGAAAGTGTAGGAAATAAAATGAAATGCCAATAATTGATAGGCTGATTATGAATATGAAGCCATTGATTTGATTTTTTTTGAACTCGTATTCCAAGATCCAAATAACCAAAAGAAATTTAAAAGTCTCATATGAATCACCATTTACCTGAAGGCCAGCTCCTGCAAAAAATGCAAGCCTCATTTCCTTCGATCTAAACACATCCAAGTAGCTGACAGTTTTCTTGGAGCACAAATCTTCAGCTGAAGCAAGAGCAAGCAAATCTATCTCCTCCTCCAAACGATCAGGATCATAAATTTTTGAAAGCACAGAAATAGCTTGAACCTTGTCCTTCTGCAAATAGGGTTAACATAAAGTTCAATTACTCATGCATAAAGTAACAGACAACAAAGCTCTTCTTTGAGTGGGAATACCTTTAAATAAAGCCACCGAGGTGATTCAGGCAAACCAAGCATCAAACAAAACTGGAAAATAGCTGGCACAGCAGCAACACCAAGCATCCAACGCCAAGTACCAGTAACCTGTTAAGAGTTATAAGTTTAAAAATGTACCAACGAAGCCATAAAATTCTTAGCATATAATGATCAATATTGCGGACTAGAAAATTAGTGGTAGTTGTATGAGAGAGTTTGTGTTCTAGCTTTGCACAAGAATTCAACACACAAAAATAAATGAAAGAGCTCAAATAACATCAGAGATTTTTACGTGGAAAACTCGAAAAAGAAAAAATCACAGGGCTTGCCCAATTGAATAATTCTACTATGTGTGCATGAGTTACAAAGATTGGCTCGTCTCTTATGTTGAAGATGGTAAAATTACAAGAGTTTGGAGAACTTGCATAAAGTGTAGCAGAGACTGTTTTGATGTTCGGGTGTGAGTGACCACAGGCCCGACGACAACAGTCAGGTAGCGAAGTTCTGA
This sequence comes from Dendrobium chrysotoxum, assembly GCA_019925795.1. Lineage (NCBI taxonomy): Eukaryota > Viridiplantae > Streptophyta > Magnoliopsida > Asparagales > Orchidaceae > Dendrobium > Dendrobium chrysotoxum. Next base: position 51,976,785 of record CM034306.1, on the reverse strand, counting down.
AAATGGCGGTCAGTTAGCAAAAAGACTGATGATGGAGGTCTTGCGATGAAGGTTTGACAGCGGCAATTGAGCAACAGAGGTCTAACGGTGGCGGTTCTGTGTTAGTGGTCAGCTGACGAAGATCCAACGACAAAGGTAGACTGACGAAAGGTCCGTCGACGGTGGTTAACACTAGAGATCTGACATCGATAGTCAAGCGAAAGAGATTCAACAATAGCGGTCGAGCATCAGAGGTCCGATGTCGATGCTAGATGACGAAAGGTCTGACAACGGAGATCATGTCAAAAAGGTTCAATGGTAGTGGTTGGTCAACGAGAGTTTGTTGGAAATGATCCTAGAGTGGAGCTCTAAGATTCTTCAAACCTTAAAGATCACTTGAATCTCTAGCCAAGGGTCCTCTTCATGTATAAAGTGTGGGCCTATTTATAGATTTTTGTAAGTGGCAAGCCCCCTAAATATGGAGAAAATTTGGAGCGCTCCATCGAATGGCATGTAATGATTCCCTCAATCATAGATTGTTTCTTCATTAAGTGTCTTATTAAGCAACCTTGAGCTCGTTGGATTCATCTCGTCGAGACGCTCGATTTGGCTATAAGCATGCTAAATTTGAAGATCATTTGATCATTCAATTAATGTCATGAAGTTTTCAATTATGCTTCGGGCTTTGATTTGGACTCATTTGACCACAAATTAGACAACTTTTGATATAGTTGGGTTCATCTTGTCGAGACATTCAGTTCGACTTTAAGTTTGGTGAAATTGAAGTTCACATAGTTCTAAATTTAATTTTGAAAGTTTCAAACTCAAATATGCCTTAAGATTTGTGCTTGATTAAGGTGATTTTCAATGAAGTATCAGTTTCCCCCTATTTTTCAGCTGTCTAATCTCATGGAGTATGAAAATATACATTCTAGCCTTCCAAAAAAATTGCAAACCAAAATTATAATTTCTAAAAAAATTACATAGTGCAATTGCTCCCTAGATGTCAATACAGACTTCCCCTCGAGCTCATAAACTAAATTAAATCTCTTTAATTATAATTTCAACATTTCATAAAGTTGGCATGATGATCGAGGAAAAGAAATCTTAAAAATTCTACTCTTGAATATTTAAACTTGCCCCAAATTGATTGTTGAGTCCCAATTAGGCTTCAAAAATGCCAAAATTGAGTTCAAATATCAAAAAAATGTCCAAGAGACCCCAAAATGTCTTATTCAGATGGTCCATGCCAAAAATTAGGCCTAAACAAGTGTATGCGGTTGTACCGACCGACGGTGGCTAGGATTGCGTGCCTAAGTTTTTTTTTCTGGGGCAGGGACGTGCGCACGGCTCTATGCCACACATCGAGTGGGCACACATACAAAACCCCCGCCTTTTTTTGTTTTTGCTAACCACCGTAGTTGTAGCAATAATAAAGGTAGTGACCACTTTTTTTAAGATGTTTTTTCTTAATTTTTAAAATAGGAAAAACTTTATTTTAACATTAAAAATTTCTAAAAAAAAGAAAAATTCTTCATTCTCCCATTCACAAATCTACAAATACCCCATTTGGGGGTGGGGAAAGGCACGGTTCTCTTATGCTGGTTTAAGTTTTATCCCATAAATTGAGGGAAAAATGGTTTAAAAAGAGTTTAAAAATCATCGGAGATAATAAGGGCTCAATCCTCTGACATAGACACCAATTTTCTTTTTTTTTTTAGAAAGGAAAATTGTCTTTTAGAAATTTAAAGACCGTCGGTTGCAATAAAGGCTTAGTCATTTGATGCAGACTCCAATTTTTCCTGTAAAAGAGGAAAAATTGCCGTGTAAGAGTTTAAAGATCGTTGGTGGCATTAAAGGCTCAGGCCTCTGATGCAGACTCTAATTTTCCCCATAAAAGAAGGAAAAACTATCCTATAAGAGTTTAAAGATTGTTGGTGATAATAAAGGCTCAATCCTCAGATGCAAGCTCCAATTTTCTAACATAAAAGGAAAAAACTATCTTGTAGAAGTTTATAAAGACAGTCGATGATAATAAAGGTTCGATCCTTTAGCACAGGCTCCGATTTTCCTCATAAGAAGAGGAAAAAGTGTCTTGTAGGAGTTTAAAGACCGTCTATGGCAATAAACGCTTGGTCCTCTGATGCAGACTCCGATTTTTAATTGTTTTACAATTTTCTATTTTCTAGTTCTAATTATCATTTTTAGATTGTTTCTTTAATCATGCCCAGGAGAATGAGATGTGTTTTTTAAATGTTCAATGGCATCACCACTAATTAATTTTATTAACAGGCAAAGTGCTTTCTGCTTAAGTATTTAGTAAAACCTAGGGTTGCAAGCGAACCAAGCGTTCAGATTCAACGAGCTACTCATTGCTTGGTTTGATTAAAGCTTGTTTGTGATCGTTTAATTAACTAAACAAATAAACTTGAATAATATTTTAAATATTCGATATATTTTAAATATTCGATCCTTAAATAAACAAGCTTGGACACTAATGTGTTCGTCTCATTTATGTTCGTGAACAACATCATTTAAAGCTCGTGAACAAGCTTGACATTAGGCTCAATAAGAAGCTCGATTCGTGTTCGATTCAGGACTTGTGAATAAGCTCGATTAAAATTCAATTAATATTTGATTATAAAAGTAATAAATATACATAATATAAATATTTTATGTTTAGTATAACATAATGATATAATTATTGTTAAATATTAAAATTTAAAGCAATTAAATATTATAATATATTCTTCTACCTAGACGCCGAAGCCAAAAATGGAAGCCCCGACTCAAGGGTTTTCTCTCCTCTTCATTCTCCCCAACAACTTAAGTTAGCATTGCATGACCACCACACCGCTCAAGTTCTCTCCAACACTGCTCAAGCTCCGACTCTTGGGTTTCTTTCCTCTTCGATCTCCCCAACTCCTGGGTTTTCTTTCCTCTTCATTTCTTCCTCTTTTATTATAAATTTAATTTCATTTTATTTTATACCTTCAATATAATGAATTTTTTCATGTACAAAAGACATTTCACATTTGTCCATGTTTGCTTAATTGTTTGTTTAAAATGTTCATGAACAAATATAAGATGAATTATAGATCACTTATTCGTGAACGAGCTCATTGGTAGCTCGAAAAAACTAGTTATATATGTTCATGAACCTGCTCATTTGATAGCTCAAGAATACTCGTTAGATATATTCATGAACGTGCTTATTTGTTATTTTAAAAAAATTCGCTAAATATGCTTATGAACATGCTCAATGTAATTGTTTGTTAGGAGGCTCGATAAAGCTCGTTTGTTAAATTAATGAACATCTAGAAGTAGAGCTCATTTATAGCCCGTTAAAGCTTGTTTGTTTAAAGCTCGATAAGCATTAAACGAATCAAACATGAACACCCATTAATTTAAACGAGCCAAACATGAACACAAACAATAAAGCTCGAATCAAACATGAACCAAACTTGAACAAACTGATAATAAATGAACACAAACATGAATACTCACATACTCGGCTCGGCTCAGTTCGTTTGCAGCCCTAATAAAACCCCAAGGTGAGATTTTAATTAAGGGGTTATTTGGACCTATTTTATTTAGATGTCATAGCTATTTGTTAAATTCTATGTATTTTCGATGTATAATATTAAAAGATGCAGTATTTTTATGATTGTAAAGAGTAAAATATTGAAATGTCAGAACATATCAAGCTGTCTGCCAATTTCTAGTGACATCTAGATTTCATTAAATTCGAGCATAATAATCAATATATAAGTTTGCTATTTAGATATGTCAGCAAATCAAATAGTTAACATCTTTTAATAAAATAGACATAATATAGAAATGTCAGAGAAACAAATAGTTCCTAAATCTAAATTTTAGACATTTAGAATCACTTTTGCCTTCTATAAAGTATAAGCTAAGAAAGAAAAGTGTAAACAATCCTTAATCTAGTCATTCAAATCACTTTCAGCTCACATAGTTAAATTGAACATCAAAGACTTATTCTAAACCATAAAAATGTCCTTTCTTCGCCAATTTTGTTCATGATATGTTAGAAAACATGTTTTGAAAAGCAATGAAGTTTGATAATCCATCATTTATTCGGAAGTAGTTAGAAGCCAACACTAATTTCAAACACCATAAACTTCCTCAAAACTCCCACAAAAATGAAAAATTCCTTTCACACTCAAAATAAGTGAAAGCAAAGTTTGTTTGGAAGTACTCATACATGCATTGCTGGTAAAGATATTCCAACTAATTGTAAACTATCCAATATATTAAACATATGAGATCAGATCAAAAAAAATGGAAGATAAATCTTACCTCAGTGAAAGCAAGGTTTACAAGGTATGATAGAAATTGCCCTCCAGTAATCATAAGCACATTTGTGCTTACTAATCCTCCTCTAATCTCCGAAGGAGATGCTTCCGCTATGTAAACCGGAGAAGTTACAGAAGCAACTCCAACACCAAGACCAACTAGGAGCCTCCCAGCTATAAGAATAGAAGGATATGGGGCCATACCCATAACCAGAGAACCAATTATAAATACAACATCTGCAAGAAGGGTGGCTCTCTTTCTCCCATATACATCATTTATCCACCCACCAGCTGCAGCGCCAATCATAGCACCAAATAATGCCATACTTACAATTGTTTCCTACAATTTACACATGATCATCCAATAATTCAATCAGAATATTATCCTTAAAAATTTATGGAATGTTAGGAATTTTCCAGAAATAGAATCCAAACTACACCTGTAAGAAACTGCTGTCATTAACCTCCCTAAACTCATCCCTAATATAGAGAAGGGCCCCAGATATAACTCCTGATTATCAAAAACAGCAAACATAACTGTCAGATTGCGCATTATAAAACACCAGAAAAACAAAATCTAAAAATTATATCCTACTGGGTTTTGCGTAAGGATGGGGTAAATTATATCATATATGCCACCAATTTCATGGATCAGGAGTTATCCTCAATTTAATTAAATTATTAGATAATACAATTACATTATTAGATATTAAATAATTTAGTTATATTTTCTAATAATTTAGTTATATTGAGTAGTAAAATCAGCTCCATCATCATAGGATAAAGAAAGCATCACTGAATCAAATGGCTTTATAATAAGTAAGCTCTTGAAATCAGCCGTCAAAGCCAAATCCTCTTAAAACTCTGAAAAGAAAAAGCATCAAAATTTAATCTTTGAGCAACCCCCTAAAATCGCCCCATGAAAACAAATCTTTCCAATTGTCAAAGTTTCCACAACAGTACCAGTGCAAATAATTAACTAGAACCAAACATTATTTCCGATTTTAAACGAGAAAGGCAGCAAAAATTGCTGCAAGGGGTAGTCTAAAATCGAACAAGTAAAAGAACCATGAGATAGAAAACAAGAAGCTGCACCCGTATCATAACCGAAGAGAAGGCCACCGATGCCAGAAGTAGCTGTGAGGCCGAGCACATATCGATTGCCGAAATAGCTCATACTCCTCTTCGGCGACGGATTCAACATCCCCGAGCTACCCGGTAGCGACTCAATCGTCATCTCCTCAACCAACAACAAAATCTCCTTATGAAACGAAAAGCTATGATTCTCCCCCAAAATGGCAAAGAAATCCAAAATCCCTTAACCCTAATCGCCTAATCGGCCGCTGAACTTCGAGAAGAAGAAGAAGGAACCGACCATAAAGAGTGTTAGAATTCCAGAGGGAAGGAAGGAAAGCTGGACATAACCAGATAATGAACTAAAGCAGGAATCATTCTATTATTACTACTGAACGTTTACAGAGATATCCTATATATAGATATATGAGTACAGGTAACGGCAATCTTGATTGCCCGTACAAGTCTTGGTGAGTCAGCATGCCGACGTGTCTAGCTGCTCTAACAGCCCCCCGCAAATTAATCATTCTAATGGACGAATGGTTAATTTGGATCGTATGTCTTGGAATCTTGACACAGGAAGAGGTTTGGTGAGAATGTCGGCGATCTGATCTTGAGTGCTGAGATGATGAATGGTGATGGCTCCTTGTTTGATGTGTCCGCTAATGAAGTGGTGGTCAATTTCAATGTGTTTTGTCCTGGCGTGAAAGACCGGATTGTTGGCGAGAGCGATAGCTGAGGTGTTGTCGCAGAAAATGGTGGTCGGAGAGGTTTGAGGTAGGTTGAAGTCCGTTGCAAGGCGACGGAGCCAAAGGACTTCGGAAGTTGCAGCTGACAGAGATCGGTACTCAGCTTCTGTGGAGGACTTGGCCACTGTGGTTTGTTTCTTTACTGACCATGAGATGAGATTTGGACCCATGAACGTGCAGAAGCCGGAAATGGACTTTCTGTCGGCGGAGTCAGATGCCCAGTCGGCATCCGTGTAGGTGCGGAGATGAAGAGCGCCCATAGTGATGGGAAGTCCGTAGTTGATCGTACCTTTGATATACCGGAGCAGGCGTTTTAAGGCTTGATAGTCACTGTTGCGTGGCTGATGCATGTGTTGGCAGATGATGTTTGTAGCGAAAGCTATGTCCGGTCGGGTGACGGATAAGTATTGGAGAGAGCCGGCGAGTTTGCGAAATGTGTGAGGATCCTGATAGAGCTGGTCGTTGCTGTGGGAGGAAGAGCGTTTGTGGCCGATCGGAGTGGAGTACGGTTTGCAATCTGAGAAGCCAGCAGCCTTGAGGAGGTCTTGGGCGTAATGTTTTTGATGCAGGATGTAGCCATCTGGAGTGCTGGTGACTTGTATTCCGAGAAAGAGAGACACTTCGCCTAGGTGTTTGAGACTGAACCGGCTATGGAGCTGTTGAAGAGTGCTTTGGATTTGAGTCGAATTGTTCCCTGTAATGAGAATGTCGTCTACATATACAAGAATGAATATGTGAGTGTTTGCATGATTAAAAATAAGTAGAGAGGGATCCGCTTTGCTGAAGGTGAAGCCGATGGAGAGTAGGAAGTTGGTGAACTGTTGGAACCATTGTCGAGGAGATTGTTTCAGGCCGTAGATTGATTTGCGAAGTCTGCACACGTGGTGGGGATGTTGAGCGTCGACAAAGCCGGTGGGCTGTTTCATGTACACTTCATCGTGTAATTCGCCATGCAAAAATGCGTTGGAGACATCTAGTTGAGTTATGGTCCATTGATTGTGTAGAGCTACAGTTAGTAGCATTCGGATGGTAACCATTTTGGCGACAGGGCTAAAAGTTTCTGTGTAGTTTATTCCAAATTCTTGCGAACAACCTTGGGCGACGAGGCGAGCTTTGTATCGAGCTACCTGACCATTGGGATGCAGTTTAGTCTTAAAGGTCCATTTTGAGCCTAGCACTGGTTTGTCGGAGGGTGGGGGCACTAGATGCCAAGTTCCTTGCTGCTGTAGGGCTAGAAACTCTGACGACATGGCTGATCTCCAGTGATCGTATTTGCTTGCTTGAGAATATGATGTGGGAGTGGGTTCAGCTGAGACGACTGCAGAGAGATCGAATATGCGCTTGGGTTTTATGATGCCAGATTTTAGTCTCGTTTGCATGGTATGAGCCGGATTGGGTTGGGTGGAGGGAAGAGTTGTGGTTTGGGGGACTGTGTAGTTGTCGCTCGGAGAGGATATGGGAGCAGTAGACTCATGGGGACGGTTTGGAAGGCATGGTAGACTGTGTGTGTGATGGCTGGAAGGAGAAGGTTGCGCAGTGGGCGCCATGGTGGACGATGGAACCAGAAGTAGCGGAGAGCAAATGCTGTCCGAAGCAGTGGAGGAAGGCTGGGTTGATTTGGATTGAAAAGGGAATATGTGTTCGTGAAAGATAACATGCCGGGAGATGTGAATTTGATTAGTTAGGAGATTTAGACAGCGGTAACCTTTGTGTTGCGATGAATAGCCAAGGAAAAGGCATTCGTGCGAGCGCGGAGAGAGTTTGTTTGGACTTTGAGGTTTGAGCCACAGGAAGCACAAGCAGCCGAAGGTGCGAAGGTGCGAATAGGAGGCGGGTCTGCCATGAAGCTTGTGATAGGGAGTTTGATTGGAAATGGCGGATGAGGGAAGCCGATTGATAAGGTAGTTCGCCGTAGAGATGGCTTCGGCCCAGAATGAGTTTGGGAGGGATGCGGCGTGCAGGAAGGTTCTTGTGAGGTCCAGGAGATGGCGATGTTTACGTTCTGCAAGTCCGTTCTGCTCGGGAGTGTACGGACAACTAATTTGATGAACGATACCATTGTTTTGGAGATACGAACGAAACGAATTGTTGACGAATTCCCCACCACCATCTGATCGAAAAATCTGTATAGAGGAATTAAAATTATTTTTAATGATGTTGTGGAGATGTTGAAATTTAGCAAACGTCTCATTTTTGGAGTGCATTAAATATAACCAAGAAAAGCGTGTAAAGTCATCAATAAACACGACGTAGTATTGAAAACCATTTAGAGATTGCTTAGGGGCAGGACCCCAAACGTCGGAATGAATCAATTGAAATGGTTTAGTACAGTGAGAGGTGCTGGAAAGAAAAGGTAATTTGTGGCTCTTGGCCACATTACAAGAAATGCAAGTAGGTAAAGAATTAAACGAAGCATGAACATCTGGAGTCTGTTTAGCCAAGAATTGAAGAAGACGAAGATGCGGATGGCCAAGCCTTGCGTGCCACAAGGAGGTGGATTTCTGCTCAGCTTGCAGGGCAGTGACGGGTAAGGATCTGCTAGATGAATTTCTGATTTGATACAGACCATTGCGATTACGACCGCGGAGAAGAAGGCGATTGTCCTTGCGATCCTTAATAGAGAAACCGTTAGCATCGAATTGAACGGCAACGTTGTTGTCAGTTGTTAGCTTAGAAATAGATAGGAGATTATGAGAAATGGAAGGAACATGTAAGAGATTTCGGAGATGAAGCTTACGTGTGGAGTCTGGCAGGGGTAGAATACCTTGTCCAGAATGATGGATAGGGAGATTGTTGCCGTTCGCGATTGAAACAGCGTCGGTGCCCGTGTAAGGAGTCGAATGATGAAGGTTGGTGAGATCCGAGGTCAGATGCGAGGATGCGCCCGAATCCAGCACCCAGTCTGCCGTGGAGGAGTTCTGCTGCTGGGCTGTAAGGGCTTTCGGATTGGACGGTGGGGCGTACGCAAGGTTGCATCGGTGCCAGCAGTTGATGGCGGAGTGACCGTTCTTTCCGCAGATTTGGCAAGCTGGTTTGTGCGTGGGAGGTTGTCCGTGCGTAAGTGAGTCTGAATTGGACAAGGGGCGTGCGTTGGAGCTCCGACCTCGGTACCTGGAGGATCGTCCGCGACTGGATGAGGTACGGTTGGATAGCAGGGCGATCGAGTCCGCCTGTTGTTGCGAATCTTTGAGTTGTTCTTGATGAATGTTGATCTCTTCGCTGCACAAGAGAGAATAAAGGTCGTCGAGACTGATTGGGTGAAGAGCTGTTCGAATGGCGGTTTTGAACGCGTTGTAGGTGGAGGGTAGTCCGTTCAGAATGTATAGGATGATATCTTCGGTGTCGACGGTCGATCCGGCGGCGGCTATATTATCCACGAGGTTCTTGATTTGGGCAAGATACTGTTGCATGGATTTATCTCTCATTTGTATCTGATGTAATTCGTTTTTGAGTTGAATTACACGTGAACGATTGGTGGGTTGAAGCCGTCGTTCAAGAACCGACCATACTTCGTGAGCGGTGTTGAGAGTAATGACGTAGGGAAGGATAGAGGAGGAGATTGTAGAGAGGAGAGCGGAGATTAGATTCCTATCTATGAGTTTCCAGAGACTATGATCGGACTGTGCGGTTTCCGGTGGGCAAGAAGAGGTGCCGGAGAGATGTTCTCCAAAGCCATTGGCGGTGAAGTGTTGGTGGATCTGAAGACGCCAAATTGCATAATTCTCACTGGTGAGGAGAGTGGGAACCAGACATTTGAGATTGGAAATAAGGAATTTAAGATGAGAAGGAATATGAAATTCTGTAAGAGACCGAGAGACCGAAGCGGTGGTCGGGGTGGAGATCGCGGAGCTCTGGTCTGCCATTCTTGATCGTTGCTGTTGAGCGCGGTGCTCTGATACCATGTTAGAATTCCAGAGGGAAGGAAGGAAAGCTGGACATAACCAGATAATGAACTAAAGCAGGAATCATTCTATTATTACTACTGAACGTTTACAGAGATATCCTATATATAGATATATGAGTACAGGTAACGGCAATCTTGATTGCCCGTACAAGTCTTGGTGAGTCAGCATGCCGACGTGTCTAGCTGCTCTAACAAAGAGAACCCTACGGATAAATAAGAAGCCAGAGAGCGACGTAGAAGCCAAGGAGAGGTCCCCGCCGCGGCGGGACTTCCGATGTTCTCCGTTTTAGAAACGAAAAAAGCAATTTTTCTTCTTCCGTTTAAAGAAAATCTTCTGAAGACGACAAATTTCTTGATCTGCTGGCCCGTTTGGTGTCATATGTAAAATTCAAAAGACAACTGATGACGCTTTCTACACTCTCATTTTTAAATTTAAAAAAAAATCTCATTTTAAAGTTTTTTTTAATCGAATTAGTGTGTTAGAAGATAATAGGAGTTTTAATTTTTTTTCAAAATTATTTATTAATTTTCTTATTATATTCTGATTATAATAGAGTTTTAATAAAGTCTAGCTAATATATATATTTTTTAAATATAAGCTTATTATTAAAAAAATTTAATTTATGCATTTTAATAAAAAAAAGGTTTGATTGATTCTTTAATAAATTATTTGTTAAATAATAAATTATTATATTTATGAATATATTAATCTTGAAATTCATTGAGCCATAATTTTTTAAAATTTATTAAATTGTTTATATAATTATATAATTAATTTTCAAAATAGTCTCTCGACTATCTTATGTGATGATTTTAATCCTAAAGTACAACGGTGCTCCTATTTAAACTCCTTTGGGATAGTTTTTTTATTGTTTTATAAAGTAACTTTGTAATATAATTTTTTTAACCAGAAAGCTGTTTTACAAAGTAATAAAAAGTTATCACAAACGATGTCTTAATCTCTACACTATATTAAACTGATTCAAAAACATCTATTTCGAACTAAATTGAGATCAATTTTGTAAAGTGATAGATTATTTTAGATCAATTTTATGTCTTAATTACAGCATGAGGGACTATTTTTGATCAATTTTGTATAGTCGATAGATTAAGGCTTCGTTTGGGACGGCTTTCTTAATTTTTGTATTAAAAAATTATTTTAAGAAGCAGTGAGAAAGCCGTCTCGAACAAAGTCTAAGACTTTATTTGGGACAGCTTTAGACCACAATTTTTTTCCTGCTTTTAAGATATTTTTGTACTAAAATGCAGCTTTATAAAACAGTAAAAAAAATTTTATCGTTTCATTTGGGACGGCTTTTTTACTGTATTCTAAAACAATTTTTTTAGAACAAAATTTTTTGAACTAAAAAATTTATATTAAAAAAATTATTTTAAAAAATAATAAGAAAAATGTCATAAATAAGCTTAAATTGGTGTTTTCCATGTGATTAGTATTTTTTTTTACATAACTATATTTAAACCAATATAAAAATATTATTATCTAGTACAATGTGGATGGACGTTAGGAGCCGTGAGACAATTTGATTGGCAGCGTTTGCCAAACAAAAAAAGCTTTGGTGCTTTCCATGTGATTAATACGTGGCGGCAGATCCCGATGCAATGGCCACGTGGCATAATCTATTGGATATAAATGCTGTTCGCTGTTATGTTGTCGGATAAGTTCGAGCTGTGGTTGAGCCCGACAAAACGGAGCGATTATTAAAAAATTACAAAGAGAGTAACAATTAAAAAATAATAATGATAAAGAATAAAATGAATGAATTAGAGGATAAGATTGGCCCCACTTCATTAATTATTGATAAATTTTTAATAAATATTATTAAAGTGCTAAGATTGAATTTCTTTTTTTAAATTAATTGCTTATTATATTAATAAAATTCATCAAATCAATACACAATTAAATTTTAATTATGGATATTGAAGCATTCACAGACAAAATAAAATTTTAAGAAGTTAATTATGCAATTAATTATCTCTGATTTATGTAATCTTAGAGATTAACTAATTTTAGAAATCATCAAATAACTTTTTTTATTAAGGAAGTATGTCATTTGGCACTATTGTTTTTTATAAGAATATAAAAGATTGTGATATTTATTTCACATAAATACAAAAATACTAACATTATACTATGTAACTAAATCACAATTCTACATATGTTTCAAGATTAGAGCTCCATAAATTAAAACTAAGTATATAGCTCTAACTACTTTGTAAAGCTCTTGGTGAACTATTATCGTGCTTTTTGAATCTTTTAATAGTATGTTCCCCCTCCATCGAACAGAAGGACTATTATAACCTCCTTGTACACTCCTATATGTGGACTTTGCATTTGGATGAGTCATATGAATCAAAAAAGGTACTTGCCTAAATCCCTTAGTGTACCATTGTGGTGCTTTTTAATCCTTTAATAATATGCTCCCCCTCCATCGAAGAGGGCTATCATAACCACCTTGTACACTCTTATATGTGGACTTTGCATTTGGATGAGTCATATGAATTAAAAAAAAAAAGGTACTCGCTTGAGAGGAGCTCAACCAAGAGAGAAATTCATCTCAGAAGAGCTCGGTTGAAGAGACACTTGCCCTAAACAGAATTTGTCACGCCCCTTCCCCTCTTCAACCACCTAATGGGCACTTCGCCCTAAGGGGTTATTCATCAAAGACACTCGCTAGCCACCCCTTGAAGGCACTTGTCGAAGGTACTCGTTGAAGGTGTCCTAGGGCCACATTAGAGAGGACTACCAACGTTTGTCCATATAATCCTATTTATATGTTTATAATAGTCAAATCATACATTATTTTATTATTCATTGAGTGTAACCTCTTAGCCTTCATAATCCTATAAATATAGAGTTCAAAGGCACCTTTAGGACTTCATATCAATTCTTACTACTACATAAAGTAATAAATTACAAAATTATTTTCCTTACTCGCCCATCTTTCTTCTTTCCTGCTCTATCACACTAATTAGTCTTGCGAGTAGGTTTAGGGTGTCACCCACAAAAAAATTTGCTTCTAATGTCCTAAAAGGTGCGATGAGTGTGGACTTGATTCCATTGAACAAAAAAAAATACTACAAGAAGTATAGCAGCATGACAATGAGACATCAGTGAATATAGAGAATCAAAATTTATAATTCATCATGTTTTGATGGAGATGGAGGAGAGAATCATAAGAATGATCCAAGGAGCATTAAAATGAGTCCTAATAAAGGCATTGAAAGAAAACACATTAGAAGGATCATCACACTCGATCATTCGAAGAGTGTGACCTAGTGCATGGATGCCAACCTTAACACCCATAATAGATGAAAAGTACTACCCTAACATTGAGAGGAATCGAAGAGTGTGATCTAGTGCATGGATGCCTAAATTATATAGTGGAAGATCAGTTCCTTCAAGCCATGTGTCTTACTTTAAGTCATCCACCTCATTGATAAACATCAATGATTCTCTTACGTGTTAGTTATTTCTTTACCTTCTTTAAGGAGTCAGCTCTATGGTGATTCTCACGCTATTTGGGCATCATCACATCCTTCATTGAGTTCAGAGGATGTTTTTAATATAATTCACAAGCACATATAATTCTCTTTAGTGTTCGTAGGTAGGGGTGTAAATGAGTCGAGTAGAGTCTTGTATCTGCCTAATTGAGCTAAGCTTATTTGCTCTTACTTGAGCTCAACAAAAAATTTATAAGCTTGAGCTTGACTCGATTGCTCTAGCTAATTTAAAAAGCAAGAGCTTGACTCAATTGTTGAGCTTGATTTTTAAGTTTAAATAAAAATTTTCAATTTGTGTTAGAATTTTTATTTTTGATGTAGAATTAATTTAAAATGTTAAATATTTTATATAATGCTAAATTAAAGTATTTTTAAATATATTTTAAGTTAATCAACAACTCAATGAGCTTACAAGCCAAACTAGGTTGAGCTCAAGCTCATTTAATATATTAGCTCGAGCTCAAACTCATGGCACGATAAGCTCGACTTGTGAGTAGCTAGTTAATGGGTCAAGCTCAAGCACACTTGAGTACACCCCTATTCGTAGGATCTCTTAAGGATGAGGTTAGCCCCATCAGTCCATGAGAAAGTTTATTATCAAGTTCTAGAGAAAAATGCTAGTAGTGATAGACAAAGAGCCAGTTGTTACTCAAGCTCTGACCCAACACCTAAGAGAAGTGTCATTCTAGTATGCACTTGACTTGTAGTAACCAAGAACACTAGTGATGTTATTAGAACTAACCAACAATCACGTTAATGCTAAAGAACACATTAACATGGATAAATCATCTTTTGATATACACCTAAAGATACCCCCAAATATTATAATTATTCTTAATCCCTTGGATGTGATATGAGTTTTCTACTAGTACATAAGCTCAAAAGGAGATCAAATTTCTCCCAAATCCTTCCCTACCACTACCAAAGAGTGACACTATTAGTGAGGCCATTGAGGATTATAGGCCCACCTACTAAGATAATAGATGAGGAGCCACCAGTAACTCACCAACACCTAAAGGAAAGGCCACACCCAATTCACCATTATATGACCATCACTCTGCTATGAGTATCTATGTTTGAGTTAGTGGAGGCCATCAATAATAAATAGTTCTTCAAGAATCTTGCTCTTATGAGGGTGGGAATGGACAACTCCAAGTATTATGCATTTCATAAAGATTAAGGGGACAATACCAAGGAGTGCATACACCTGAGGAATCTGATGGAAAAATATGATGAAAGTGTGGGAGTTGAAGAAGTTCATCTTATCTTATCCAGGAAGGTAAGTGGTGAAGGCTATGGACGGTCAGTGACATGAGCTAATCCCAACTCAAGCAGTCCATGTAGCCGTGGTGGTGTTTGTAATAACCTTAAATTCTTATTTGAAAAAAAAAATAAAAATATGTATTGAAGCGATCTAAAACTATGCTTGTGAACGCAGCGACGTTAAAGTATTTGTTCTATAGTAACTTTGGGACAGCATGCAGTGCATTGGCGCTAGGTGTTGGGCATTACGGAATTAAGCTCTAAAAATAATTTTTTTAAATATTTTTTAATATAAATATCACTCAATACCTTCCCCATACCCCTCATTCATTTGGCTTGCAAGAGAAGGAAAGAAAGGAGAAGAGAAGGGAGAGAAGAGGAGAGAGAAAGATCTCTAAGACTTTTTGGTATATCATGTTTTGTTACAGATTTTATTATAATTAATGTAAGTGACTAAACCCTTACTCTTAATTTTAATGGTTTTCATTTTTATATTTTTATCTCTCATGAATGTGCCAAAAAATTATCTCTTAATTTCTTAAGCTTTTACCGTGTAACTTTGATATGCTATCTATTTAATCATTCTGAATAATTTCATATAATTTTATTATATTTTCATTAATAAAATATGCATTTAGAAATTTTATATGAAATGAGTAGGAAAATGTATACTAAAAATAGGTTGAAAATAATGTATTGTGAATTTGATATTGTGATACTAAAATACGATATATGTTGAAATAATTGATATGATTGGTATGTACTGAATTATAACATTGACACTGATCTAACAAGAATACTGATGGGGGCGATGGAGTAACCTAAAGAAAAGATATCATCAAATGGGTTCAATGATCTCCTCTACACTCCTCATTGAACTTACAGAATTGCTTCCACAAACATTGATCAAACACTCTAATGAGGTGGATATAGTGATTCCTGAATTTCCTTAGTTGTCACTCCTAAAGAAATTGCAGAGAAGCACTGTGAAGATTGAAATTAACTAAGTGACTGAACTCCCTTACTGTCATTGCAAATGAATTATTTATAGAAAAAATATAAAAAATGGATTCTAGCTCTGCGACGCTTTGACACTTTTGCCACGGCACCCATAAAATGAACTAATGCCGCAATGCTGAAGGATTTCCTCCATTGTGGCGCTTATTGATGTGAACTCGTTGTTTAGTGAATAGATGCATCGCTTCGCTAGCAGATCATATCCTGAATGGTTATAACTTAGTGCTGTAATGCTGCTAACGGTTGAGGGCTGTGGCATCCATATGACACTCCCCTTATCTTGGTGGCACTAAAAATTTGCTTCATGGTGCTTTACAAACAGAGATTGAGCTTTGAAACATTGACTCCTCTAACGCTGCAATGCTGCTAAACAAAGACTAGGCATCACCATGTCCATATTAGGCTCTCCGGCGGTGTCAATGATGGTGTTGTGGTGGTGTAGTATCTGACGCCGCAGCGCTGTACCATACTTAAAATTTTTACATATTTTCTATATTTTTCTAAACAAATATAACTAAAATAAAATGATTTCATTGGCAATTTAACATATAAAATATAACATTATTTACACTCATCAAATTCTCCCCGACTTAAACCCTTGCTTATCCTCAAGAAAATAAAATTTTTGTAATTCTGATTAAGTTATTAACCAAAATAAAAATAAAAATAATATAAAATTATTAAAATATAGGATAATACATCACTGTCTAGAATTAGCAAAAATGAATAAGGCTATACTTCTGGTTTGAAAAAATACTAATAGTTAATTAAACTAATCAATCATTTAAGTTACAGCCTAATTTAAAATTATAAGTTATAGATTTAATCATTAATTTTTAATTATTGAAGTGAATAATTGAGTTTTAATGATTAGATATGGTTGTAATTAAAATTATACTTTTATTAGTTTACCATCCCTTATATTAGCTCTCTCATCTTATCCTTTTTAGTTTATGTATAAGATTATATTCCTATTCTTAAGCTTTCACTGATACCAATTTCTGAATGTACTCATCTTTTTTGTTTCTTTTCTTTTGAGAAGTATTTTATATTTTTTTTCTTTTTTTTGTGGAGTACATAATTAATAATTTTGAATATCAGCTTCTACTTTAGACCTTCATACAATCTTAATGATTTTAATGTAAGCATTTGATGAGATTACTAATTCCATTTTTAGGTTAGCTATGATTTTAAATTTTAATCTACTCATATCGAATCTTTAATACTAATTATTCATCTTTCAATTTTAAAAGTTAATTTTATAAAGGTATAGCTTTTAAATTCAAATTAGGATATGAATAAAGTATTAATTTTTTCAACCTATGAAGTATAAATAAAGTTCATTTAAATTAGGATCTAGAGTTTTATTATTATCCTAATTTTATATCATTTTTATTATAAATTTTATATGGGTTAAATAAATAATCAGAATATAAAAGTAATTTGAGGAAAATAATAATTTAAGCATGAAAGGAATTTGTAATATATAAATAAATACATAAACAAACACTACAAACACATGCTTTCATAAGAATGATCAAAGGCAGATAAATTATATGTCGAATACAAATATGACATAACATTCATAACATAATTATTGACCTCATTTTTATATGAGGTCATCAGGACCTATCCAGACTCTTGATCAGTCATCTGATGGTTGATAATCACCCAGTTATCAATTATTCAGCACTCAATCAATCAATACATATAATCAATTCCATGTTCAATCAATCATTGAGCAAATAACCTATAATCAATCATTTGATACAGCTTTATAACTAGCATTCAATCAAATTTCAATCAACCAGCCAGTAATCAATCAATCAACTATACAGTTAAAGCTTCAATCAAACATATATCCTTCAAACAATCAAGCTTCCATTCTATTTCAATTAAATACATCAAATTAATCTTCAATCACCACTTCTATGCAATCATCATAATTGCAACCAATGATTCTATAATCAATTAATTAACAATCATGATGGACATTCAGTTGCCCTGGACAATAAGCATCTCAAGCATACTCCAATCATCTCAATCCAGCATTTAATCAATCGATCAACATTCAATTATCAAATTTACAGTCACCTGAAGCTGTAGCCTTTCATTATAGCCAGATGACTCAATATACTGCCCAATTCAATGCACTGATTATATAACCCTTAATCATAATCAACATCACTTCATTAGGAGCCCTACATATCAAACACCCATCATTAGCTCTTTGAACCAATGATTAACCAGCTTGATCTAGTTGAGTTAGCTCAAGCTAGCTCAATTGATTATATACTTTAATTACCTCCAATTCAACACCAAATGATCTATGATCTTCATCAAACTCCTATGAACATCTCTCATAGTGAAATGGATGTGAATGATCACCCTGGACCATTCAATAATTGACTTGGCAACTGGGCCCATATTTATTCAAACCCACCTTACATGTATTCATTTGCTCATGCATCCATTTCAAGGTTTTAAACCCTTAGCCACTCACCAAAATAGCAAATCATATTCTCCCATGCCACATCGGTAGTCAATAGGGTCGGTTGACTGGTCAAACTAGTCAAAAAACATCATGATGGATCTCTTCCTTCAAACATCAAGTTCATGCCTTTAAACCTCTTGAAGTCCACTCAACCAGTACCTATTCATCACTTGGACTCCACCTCACCCAATGTTGACTAGTTGATTGGTCAAATAGTTAACAAAGTCACTACATAAGCTTAAATGGTCAAACCACCTTATATAAATTATTTCACTCCAAACTAAACCACCTCAGCTACCTAAATACCCTCTAGAAGGTTCCTAAACTAACCCTAAACCTATGGATTAAGCCTAAGCTAAGCCAAGTGGTCGCCTCCCCATGTGAAGATAAATTAGGCTTTCCACCTCATAGTCCTTGCTATTTGTTGACCTCATTATTCGAGGTCAATTTCCCCAGAATCAACTCTAGCACCTAGGTCTTCGTAGCCTAGTGTAGACGTTGCCTATAGGATTTCCCCTTAGGTGGACACCTAGTGACGTAGCATCGACTCGATGATAACTCAACCTAAATTAAAGTCAACTTAATCCAAATCTAATTCAACTCCAAACTAAAACCCAAATCGACTCATCTCAATCAACATAATTTTGAGCTGAACTAATTCGAGTCGAATTCAATTTAACGAAATATAGATCCGAGAGGCCTAACTTGACTAATTACGAGTTATTTGAATCCTAATTGAAATTAATCAAATTAATTAAATTAATTCAAATTGATTTAAATTGAAATTTTATTTTTAATTAATTTCATTTAATCAATAATAAATTTTATTAAAATTTAATTTTCTATCTCATTAAAAGCTAATTAAATCGATCAATTGATTAGAAAAGACTTAGATGGGTATTAGGGCTGATTTGGGCATACAAGTGGTTTTGGGTTTAGTTAAGGTTGGTTCAAACTGCCTCCCCCACTATTTCCTATCTACCCGAACCGCCTCCCCACTCTCCGTCTCTGGCTCATTCGCAAAAGAACTCTGTCACCCCTCTGCAGTTCGCAAGAAACCTCCCTCGGTCGCCCCTCTCTGTTCAAGAGCCCCAGGCAAAAACCCCCTATGATATCTGTTCTCAGATTCGCGCGACCAAGGGGCCAAAACCCCTTCTTCCTTGCTCTCTCATGGGAAGACCCAGCCATCCTCCTCCAGTTCGCAGATCCCCTCCCATCTCCTCCCTTCGATCCGAGCTCCGCTAAAGCCCTCCGACCTCCCATCGCTTCCCTTGACCGACTCTAGATATGACCTTATCTGAAGTCTCGCGCTGATCCCGACCCGAGCTCTCTCTCTCTCCTCTAGTCAATCTCTATTACAACAGCAGCTATTCGGCCCCTCACGGCTCCAGCAGATCTCCACTGCAGCAACAGTCGCTCGACCTATTCCCTAGCCCGTTCCCTACCTTCTGTGGCTCTGACTGACCTTTCAACCACCTGTAGTCGATAGCATGTCAGTGCTGGCCATTCTCTAGTCGACAAAGCACCTCCTTGCTATAAAGGTATCGATCTCTTTCTTGCTCCATGTTATTGAAACTTTGCATCATTCAAGCATCGATCCAGCCATTCACTATAAAAGGCATGCATTTTGTTTGGACAGAGCACTCATTTAGTGGGCCTTTATTTGTCTGACCTCATCTACATGCTCAATAGTTTAATTAATAGCATTACAGTGAATCAAGTAATATCCATAGCATTGCATATTAATCTCAAAACAAAATGTATATATGTAAATGTATAAAGAAGTGTAGCAAATCCTTATGAATGGTAACTATGAGCTTCATTCACTTTGCTTATGTTGGTGCCAAGATCAACCATTATCATGCTTCTCAACAAAAAAAGAATGTATGGCAAATCCTAGCATGTGGTAATACAATTGTGTGGCACTTCATATATCTATATCCATGGCATCTCATATCATTTACAAAGAATGGCTATATGTCTACATTTTCATTTTGAGAATTGTGTCAATAAAAGAAATAGTGGGGTTGTGGTTATTTATGAGATCACTTGTCTTTCTTATCCTTGAGTGGTTGCATCTATACTTTTATTTTGATATAACTCTATTGTAGAGTTTTGTTTGGAATCAAAAGATAAAAGAAGAAAGTTTGAAACAGTATGTGTTGCATTCATAAGGGAAAGTTTGATTGATAACAATAGGAGGTTACAAGCTTACTAGAGATGACATCTTATTTGATGAACCCTATCTGTTTTGGCATTCATGAAAGCATTCTAGCAATGAAATGTGATATTATCATGTCTTAAAGTTTCCTATGGATATATAATCCACTTTTGATTTTGCTTAAGAAAAGACATGATGTTTTGTAGAGACTCTATGCTTAAGGGAAATTTATGAAGTTGGGTTGGAAAGTTTCCTTAGACGTTTTGATAGCATATAATACAGATTTTAAAAGGTGAATTGTGATGTTTTGAAAGGCAAATTTTGTAGAAGAATGAAAAGTGAAAGTTGGGTTGTTAGAAATGAGACATATGTTAAATAATGCTTTAAAGTGTATGTTTGTCAAAGGGTGAAACATGTCTTGAAAGGGTAAAATGCATGATCGAAGCAAGGTAAGTGGATGTGAAAAGTAAAGCATATGATTTTGTAAAAAGTGAAAAGCGTATTCTTTGAAGGGTGACTTGTATGCTTCTTTGGAAAGTGAAATGTGTATGGAAAGTAAAGTGCATGACTTTGTGAGAAAAGTATGTGTTGGAACACTGAGAATGATGGAAGCACGTTTGTGTTAAAAGTGAAATTCGAGTGCATTTTGAAAAGTAAAAATGTGTGGGTTTTGGAAAAGTGAAAATGTATGTGTGTATCTTTTGAAAAGTTGATATGTGTGAAAAGTGACTTGCATGTGTATTGGAAAGTGGAATTTGTTTATATTTTGAAAAGTAAAGTTGTGGAGATTGTATGTTTTAAAGTGGAAATGTAGGTTAGAAAAATATTGTGTGGGAATTGTGTAATTTTAGAAAGGTGAAATGTGTATGTTTGGAAAGTGGATTGTGTGTTTCTTTGTAAAGTAACATGTGTAAATGTTAAGCGTGTGTGTGTAAGCTGAAGTGTAAAGTGTGTGATTGATTGAAAGTTGAATTGTTTTGAGAAGTGGGGTGTGTTGATGTTTGAGAGTGATTTAGTTGGGCATTCATTAGAAAATGAAAGTATTAAAGAAAGCAATGCTCATCTTTCTCTCTCTAACCCTCTCTTTCTCTTTCTTCTACTTCTCCCTTCTTGTGCCTCTAGGTGAATGTTGGAAAAATAAATAGTATGCTTTCAAAAGTGAAAAGTTCAAAAGGTAGACAGCTTGCGCCGGCCTTCAAGCCCGAAGAAAGGTATGTCTTTATTTTTAGTAAATTTCAATTATTTCATTGTTAATCATTAAATGTGCTTCCTTCCCCTATTTTCTCTTCCTTATTTGCATGAACTACGAGGAATGATATCGGTCGAGTGAACAAAAGGACAAGAGACAAAGGTGTCAGTCGCCTCTATCCAACCGGGTAGAGGTGCTACAGGCAAAATCCACCGGGTCATAGCCCCCGGTGTTGTAAGTTTTCTTAAAACTTAGAAAGCCCCTAGGAAGTCGTGGTGTGGTTTGTGCGAACCTCTACCCTTTAGGTCCTTATAGCAACTTCAATTTTATTAGGATGATTTTTATTTCATTTTAGATCTTTGAACCACTGTATACGTACGCAATGTCCTAAGGGTTAGTGATAACAGAATTTTTCATCCCATACAACTTTAGTGACATTTAAGGACAAAAATTAAGGACTGAGTCTTAGAGAACTTAGACTTAGGTTGCATGTACACTTTAAGATAGATACACAGAACATAGAAAACTTAGTGACACCCCCCTTTAGGCTTAGTATTTATTATTAATATAATTTTAATTATGCTAATCAAATTCAAACAATCAATTAACAAAAATTTCAAACACACTAATAATAACTCAGATAAAAATACATGAAACTATATAACCGTTAATAACTAAGTCATAATTAACACACATAGCCACTAAGAGATTAAATTTGAACATAAAATAAAATTGAATCTAATTAATATGTTAGTCATCTCATAGTCAATTAATAACTAAACTAAATTTTCAAACTTCAATAAATTATCAACAATCTAATAAATCATTAATAAATTAAATAAAATCATTAAAATTTTAATAAAATATTAACACTTAAATAAGTCAAATAAAATTTTAATAAATGATTTAAAAATTAACAAAACATTAAAACATTTAATAAATTTTTTTTAATAAATCATTAATTAAATAATCTAAATAAAAAAATGGTTAATTCAAATACACTAAAGAACCAATCATATTAATCAACTTTAACAATCAAAATTTAATCTAAAATAAACTTCAAAATAGTAAAGATATTAAAACTTAAATCTAAACTAAAATTCTCTTTGAC
The DNA here is from genome assembly GCA_019925795.1 of Dendrobium chrysotoxum. Classification (NCBI taxonomy): domain Eukaryota; kingdom Viridiplantae; phylum Streptophyta; class Magnoliopsida; order Asparagales; family Orchidaceae; genus Dendrobium; species Dendrobium chrysotoxum. The sequence goes on along the minus strand of CM034306.1, from coordinate 51,954,003 downwards.
CCTTCAACAAACCAATTTCAATCAAATAGAAAATTTTAACTAATAGTAAACCCAGGATATCTTTAAACCACACGACCTACCGCACACGCTTAGATTTGTTTGCTAGGACAACCGACTCTAGCTCTAAGTTAGGCCGGTGTTTACTTTCTTACTGTTGTGTGACGGGCTTTCTCGGTTTTCATTGCATATTATATATGATTGATGCGAGTGTTTGTTTACTTTAATTGCTCTCTATGATATGATGTGATGGGCGATAGATTACTCCTAGGTTTGGAATGATCTGGATGCTCACAGAATCTTATGCAGGTGGCCATGCTCGTGCAGGGCTAAATAAAATGGGGGCAAATTAAAGATTTAAATTAACAATATTTTTTGCAGGTGCTTCCGAAAATGCTAAGCCCCCTTAAAATTAAAAGAGCATGGCCAAGCGATGCTGGTGAATTTAAATGTGAATATATAACTGCTTGGGAATGATTTTATTATAAATGCTTAGGATAACCCTGTAGGTGTCTAGATTTTTTTTTCTTTCTGGGATATAAATGAAATGTAAATATAATCTGTTAAAGTCAAGCGTTGTGAAAGTGATTCAAAAGTGGGATATCACACCCAACTCGGAAGCCAAAGAGAAGAGAATGTCCCTTAGGGGAGTATTCTCTTCTATTTGGAAAGCCAAGTTAGGGTGGTTCTAACATCCAAAGAGAAAAGAAAATACCCCTTCGGGGATGAGTTTCTTTTCATTTGGATATCTAGGCCCGGCGAACCCAAGGAGCTCGTAGAGAAAGAGAAGATGAAATGAGGAGACGAACAGAAGAAGATGAAGAAATGAAGATAAGAAGAAAAGTATATCCCATTTTGAAATCACTTGTGTCAGTCTTAAGATTAGAATCCGGGTTTATTGTCAATGGTACCCGGCCACTTTACTTTTTCAGCAGACCATGGGTTGTAAATAAACTAGATATTGGACATTATATTTTTGGGATAATTTAATTTGATTGTTTATATTATTTATGCAGTAGTCTTTTTTTAAGACTCTTGCATGCCATATTTTATTTTAGCCTGGATACGAATCGGAGTGTTTTTTTCGCAAGGGCACGATAAAACTTTTTCTACTTGAAATTTAAAAATAAAATTTTTAGGCTCACATAGAAACTCTAACGAATCTGAGAAGTAAGCTCGGGTCCGCCGAGAGTTAGCATATGCATATTAATACTTTCTCTTCCTTGTTAGGCACCTCCCCTCCTGCGGGTTCTGGCAGACCACCTGGCCTATTATGGTGCAGTTCTGTCAAGGGGATGTTGTGCAATCTCTAGGAAAAATTTATTTTCTAAGCCTGATTTTAAAACTGTTTCATAAATCATTTTATGCATTCGAGTCAATTAGCATGCATTGCATTAGATATAAATCAAAATAGTCTAAAATTTTAATTGCATTATACTCTTAAGCATCATTTACCCTACATAAGTAAAGGGGTCAATTAGGATTTGTCTTAGATGTCGGCCCCGATTCTTCAAAACTTAAATAACGTTCCTACCCATCTTTCATAAAAGACTGGACACATGGATTTGAATCGCCTATGTGGTTAGCTGGCTCCCCAATCCAGGCCCGGGTAAGTCCAAATTTGCACTTCATTAGCTAGGTTCGGGTCACTACTCTGTAATACCCAAATTAGATTTAGGTTCTGAGGTAGATTTTTAAATATTAAGCCCTTACCCTCCGGGAATATAATCCCAAATTTCTAATAAAATGTCAACTCAAACCTAAAAATTTCTCTCTTAAAATGTAAAGCCCAACATAGGGTAGACTGAGGTTGTCTCTAAGCTTCTCAGAATCCGACACCTCCTACTTTTCTTCCTTTGGCTCGTCAATAACTGTTCAATGTTGAGTTTTCTCCTTGAAAATTCCTACTTCTTTCCTTATCTTCTACTTTGTAATCAAAGGGTACGAAATCACTGGTTTAATCGAGAGTTTTCTTAGGAGTACCCCTCCTAGGATATAATTAACTATAGGGGCTTGCCCCTACAAGGATTTGAGAACTCCAGTTTAAAATAAACCTTATTTTATGTACATAAGATAAGGGAAAAATCTTTAGGAACGCAGATTATTTTCTAAAACTTATTTTTAATTTTGAATATACTTATATAATGTTATTTTCGTCTCCCTAGATGGTATAACATTCTCCTTGTTATATTCGATCTTAAAAGCGACAAATTTTATAAAACTCATTCTTATTTTTGGATGCCTTGAAGAATATCACGTTCGTCTTTTAAGATGATGTTGTATTCTCCTCGTTGCCTCTAATCATAAGAGTGGTTGAATTTTTAAAACTTCATTTCTATTTTTAAACATATTCTATAGAATTTCATAATCATCTTTCGAGATGATATGTTATTCTCTGAATCATGTTTGATCATAAAAATGTCATTTTTCAAAATCCTATTTTGATATTAAATCCATTATAGATATTGTGTTAGTCTCCCGAGACTGTACTTTATTCTTAATGTAGTATTTAATTATAAAATAGGAGAAATCAAAATCTGCATGGTGACATAATTTTTCCCACCACTATTATCCTTTACTCAGGCCTCTAACCACCTAAAGGACACTTAGCAACATCTTAGAATGCATCCAAATAAATCACAGCCATCCAACAGGTCCTTTGGGTTTGAATTAGCCAAAATGTATAAAAACCATTGATTCAATCAATTGCATTCTCTAAATATCTCCAAGTTCCAGGTTTCATTCCATTCTAGCTCTCCAGGATCACCTCTATACTTCCTTAGCTCCACCACCCAAAGGCTATCGGTGGCAAACTTTTAGCCATCTTCCCTTCAAAGTCTGTCTAGACTCCCTAGCTCGTAATGCAGACCTTCCCAATTATTGACATTTTCTAGAGGATCAATTTAAACATTTTAACAAGAAAAATAAGACCAAAACCAGCTTCTAAGATCCATCCTAGTGAGGTAAAACTAGAACCCTGGCCTGCAATAGATAGGGTTAAATAACTTTCTATAAAGCACTTTTCAAACCGCAAAATTACTTCCCCATTGTTCTATTATATCCCCTAAAGCTCTGTTTAAAATTTTATAAATAGTGATCGAGCCATCTTTGTAAATGAGACGTTCTTCATCTTCCAGGGTTTATTAAAATAACATGCAAACTGTACAAAATTTAAGCTGTTGATCTCGTGATCAATGGCTCAAATCTTGTCATTCTATGGTTCATCCAAATGCCACCAATCACCTCACCGCCTGGATCTTCATTCGACGGCATCTAGGTTGTCCATTCCAAACTGTGGATGATCCAACAGTCCCACAACATAGTTGACATGGATAAGTAGCTGCGCGGTTCAAAACTGCGCTGCCATTCACTCATTAGACATGATTGCCCCCTGCCACCGTTTTTGATAAAACTCATTTAAATGATTTAATTAAATCCATAAACTCATTAAAACTTCAAAAAATTATAGGAAATTTATTTTTAATCCAATTTTAGAGTTCTTGGACCCTATGGATTCAGGATGAAGAGTACTATATTTGAAAAATAAAATTAGGTTAATTTTATTAATATTAATTTGATTATTTTAATAATACATAAAAATTTATTTTATTTTTTACATAAAAATATACAAATCGTATTGATCCAAATTTTGGCAGGGGAGAACTAGGACCTATCCTTGACCTTCCATGAATTTTTCAAGATTATTTGATATGAATATAATTAGTTAATGAATTTATAAAATCATAAGTCTTGATTTGACCTTTAATTTTGAAAATTCATTATAAATTTTTTTTTCAAAAATTATTTCAAACACTTAAGCCCTCTATGAAATTGTTAAACAGAGCTTAATTGGGGAAAATTAAATTCAAGTGTGTTTATTAAGTGTTTAAGGGATAATTGTATCACTAATGTTCTTCAATCTTCATTACATATCCCTTAAAAATTCAATCATTTGAATTAAGTTTTGAAAGGAGTAATTCATTAGATGTCATTCACATCCTATGAGTTTTCCAAGGGGTATGTAGAATCATTCACTAATGGATATCAAATTTATAAACAACTGAGTTGTTATTTGACTCAAAGTGTTTAGGAATTTGATTCACCCAATTCTCTTAGATTTAGCACACTCATGATTGCTATGTTTTGATTGCTTATGTGTATATCAAAGGGTTAGTAAACTTGATTGCAATCCTATTCAAATTTAGTGTTATTGAAGGACAATAATTAAGGATTTATCTTAGCTCACTTAGGCAATTCTAGGATTCATTATACACATCCATTTAGGATGAAATATTAAACATAAAAAACTTAGTGTCATATACCCAATGACTTGAATTCACCCCATTTTGACATTAATTGATCTTATAAAAATGATCAATTTTAATTAACCCTTCATTAAGGGTTCATACTTCAACCAATGCAAATAAACTAAATAAAATTCTTAAAAATATAAAATAACCTTCAATCAATTTTAAATCAATCATAAAATCAACAAAAATTAAAATATAAAATTAAATTTCATTTAAATTTAATTAATAATTTATTTACCCTTAATTAAAATTTATTAAATAAATTCATTAAAAATATAAACGAAATTAAAAAATTCATTAAAATTTTAATAAAATTAAATAAAATTCAAAAATAAATAATTCAAATTTAAATAAAATTTTAGAATAAATTTTAATTTTAATTCTTTAATAATTAATTAAAATTAATTACAAATTTAATAATTAATTAAAAATTTTTAGTATTACAATAAAAAATAATCTAAATTAAATTCTAATTCATTTAAGCTAAATTAATTTGATAATTTGATTGATTAAAATTTATTTTAATCAATCTAATTTGTTAATTTTATTGATTAAAATTTATTTTAATCAATCAAATTTGAAAATTAATTTAAAATAAATGAATTTAGGCCTTTATGCCTAATGTTTAATGTCTTTTGGAGGGCATTTTGGCATTCATTTTCAAGGCCTTTAATATACTTTAAATAACCAAAAGATCCCTTATGTGGTGTGTATGACTTCTTTCAGGAATGTACTGATGCATTGGATTGGGGGATCTTGGAACGATAAATAATATATCAACCTTATACATTATGCTTATTTCCATGTGGAGAGCATGTGTATTTAATTTATAAGGTCCCTTCTCTATCTCTAATAAATCTTTAAAGGCTCTTATATGATCATCTGTCCTGCATAGAGGATGAATGTTTCATTTGAAAATTATAGGATTTATATATTAATAACCCTTGCACTTTGGGGGTTATTAATCTATAAATAATTTAAAACTAAATAAACAACTTTAACATTTAAAACTCGAATAATTTAAAACGCAAATACATATCACTTAAACTTTAATTAAATTCCCTTTTAACCTTTAATGAATAAACCTTAAAAATACACGCAATATAAATATTAAATTTCTATATGACATATCAAAGCCACACAGCCTCTTTCACACACTTAGATGATTTTTAAGGGCAACTAACTTTAGCCTAGGTTAGGCTGGTGGATTGATTTGGTTTGATTGCAGGTGCCTTTGCCTAATGGGCACCCTGTGTGTTTACTTACTTTCTGCAAAATATGGATGTCATATTTACTTTTCTGTCAGTGCACCAAAGAGTGGAGTGAATGAATTCAGGGCCGTACAATTTACTTTCATATACTTATATATATATATAACTGCTTACATTGCACCGTCATATCTACATTTTATTATCTGCTCTTTATATTCTTGCAAAGTAGAATGTTCCTATGTGACGATGTATATGAAAAGAGAAATGTATATTTAAATTTCATAGATTTCTGTGTATATATTGAGTTATAAAGTGTCGTGAGTTATAAAAGAGTCAAAGATAACTGCTTATGCATATACAAGTGGGGCTCCAAAAAATAATGTCCTCTTTCTAAGAGAATATCCTTTTTGAAATTTCATAGAAGACTTGGAACTCGAAGACTATAAGAAGTTATATTTGATTCTACATATATATGATAAGATTAGAATTCATGTTTATTATTGGTGGGGCCTAGCCACCATTACTTTTTTGCAGATCCTGGGTTATACTTTATAAATTTATAAATCAATAAAATTAGTTCTTTTATACATTATATTTGAGTAGTTTCTATTTTTTTATATGCATGTTGTATATCATTTGATTTAAAATATTTTTATAACGACTCCTTGACTCTTAGGATAGAGCTTACTAAATATTACATACATACGATTGTTGACCTTATTTTCACCCCAGACCCAGGCTCTGGGTCAACCTGGTTAACCAGGTCAACCCAGGTTGACCCATTAGAGCCCTAATGGGTCTAATTCAAATCCTGAAACCTTCCTAAGCTTCCCAAGCCCAATTCTCACCCACTTGGACCCATTTGACTAGGTTGACCAAGTCAACCATTGACGTGGTCAACCCGAGTCCTAAACAGGTTAATTTGAACCATTAAGAGCCTTTTAATGCATTTAATTCATTCCTAATCCATTTTAATTCAAAAACCATGGCTAATTGAGCCCCTTTCCCTCCTAATCAAACCCTAGAGACGATCATGGCCGTTGATGATAACCCTAAGGCTATAAATGGGAGAAATTAGGGTGTTTGAGGGATCTTTTTTTAAGTTCTCCCACTCTAGACCTCCTCAAGGCTTGAAATTTCATGAGAGAGCTCCCACAATCCCTCTCGATAATTCCCAAGCCTAATATGATCGTTCCAAGCCGCCACCGGCGAGTCTCCGGCGACCCAAAGCTTCAAAATATCCTAACTTCCTACAAGGCGATCCAAGGCATCCCAAGGCTCGACCTCAACTAGGAACCTGTACGAGGACAGTCTACAAGTCTAGAGATTTCAAAATTTCCCTAATCCCACGATGAGATCTCTCAAAAAACCCTTACAATAGGTCAAACACTTAGGGATAAATAGCTTTAGATTTATTACATTTTATAAAGTTCCAAGGTATCTACACGATTTCTATTCATGTGTAGGGCTTAGGTTTAAAATTTCATGACAATCCATCGAGCCGTTCACAAGAACGGGGCAAAAAATGATTCTAGGGTTTCGGTTTGGTCCCGTTGAACTGTGTGAAATCCTAGCCGTTGATCCTCCGATCAAGGGCATGGATTTTGCTGCTCTAAGGTCCTGATCTAGCTGCGCGGTCGATCCCGTGGTCCCGCAGCCCGTTCGGCACGATCCAGCCATCGATTTCAATCGCAGAGGATCAGACGGCGCAGCACGTTGCTGACTGGGTTAAATCAGCCGCCGCACCGTCACCCAATCATGGGAAATGATTGCGCTGTCGTGCAATCATTGCCAATGATGGGAAAAAGCATCCGCATTTTGAGCCGGCCAATCCCACCTTACCACCTGTCTGACGGCCACCGCGCCGCCGCCGCCTTTTCTTTTAATTGATTTTATAATTATTTTTTTAAATACTTTTTTTATTTTAATTCAAAAAATTACATTAATTAATTTAAAATTATGATTATTATTATTTTTATTATATTATAAATATTATTGCATTATTAGTTATTATTATTATTATTATTATTATTATTATTATCATTATCATTATTATAATTATTATTTTTACTTTTTAATTATTATTTTCATTATTTCTAAAATTATAATCATTTTAATTATTTTAAAACTATTTAAATTATTTTAATTTTATTTATTATTCTTATTATTATTATTATTACTATTATTATTATATTAAAAAAAATCTTTTCTTTTTATTATTTTCTTTATTATTATTTTATTATTATTATTATTATTATTATTATTATTATTATTATTTGCATTAGTTGCATTATTTTTATTTAAAAGCTATTTTAAATACTATTATTATTATTATTTTAATTAGTGTATTATAATTATCATTTTTATTATTTTATTATTATTTTATTATTATTTATTTATTATTATTACTATTATTATTATTATTTTGTCATTATTATTTTCATTACTTATTATTACTATTATTATTTTAAAATTATTATTATTACTATTATTATTATTAATTTTATTATTATATTATTATTATTATTACTTTTATTATTATTATTATTATTACATTATCATTATTTATTACTTATTTATTTTGAAATCCAGAAACTTTCATAATTAACTTATTCTTTTTTAATTTATTAATTATTTTTAAATATTAATTATTTTAAATTACTTAAAAATTACTTTTAAACCCATTTAACTTCAAAAATTCATAACTTGCTCGTTTTAAATCGGATTTTGACATACAATACTCATTCTTTTTAGAAAAATATGAACTTTAATTTGAAACTATTTTTTGGATCCAAATTTATCTTTTCTAGATTATTTATGTATTACTTAATTACTTAGTTATTTAACTATTATTTAATTATTTTAAAACTAATAATTATTTTTTTAATACTAACTATTTTGAAACCTCACTGTGGGTGACTAGTGGATCTCTCATGCCTATGCATTGAGCTATTTTCAAACTATCTTACTTTTAAACTCATACAATCATATATTCTAGTATAATATATTTTTAAAATTATTTTAAAATTAAATATTATTTATATCCTCTAATTATGAGAGATCCACTTCCTTAAAATTTTAAACATAGGCTAGGTATATGAACATCCTTCATGTGGGAAGGATTAGTGGATGGTTGAGTTCCAATCATTCACTAATCACTTCAATAATCCTGTTTTACTTAGTGTTTCGTAGTCTTTGCATGTGTAGAATGTACACAAGCACTTAGCTTAGGCTCTCCTAGACCTAAGGACATGGTGTGCTCTTATTTTTTGCATTCCCTTATGTTACCCCAAGGGTTAGTCTTAAATGCTCGATTCAAACCTATACAACGTAGTGACACCCTGAGGACAATAATAAAGGACCCGTCTAGCAGACTTAGAGAAATTCTAGGGGTAAGGGCATACCTGCAAATGACTTGAAACCTGAAACATGTAAACTTAGGGACATCATAAATCTCCTAGAATTTTTTGAGAACTTTTAGAGCTCTTTAAAACCTTTAATTAACAAACCCTAATTTCCCCCTTAAATAGGACCAATTAACTTCAGAAAATTCTAATGAATTCATATTAAATCAGCAAATTATCCATAATATATCAAACTCTTCAGAATTTAGTCCTTAATCTCAAAAAATTAAAATCCCCTTTGTTAGACTTCAATCTAAACTTTAATTTAATTTTGATTAAAAATTATATTTTAATTAAATTAAATAATTAAAAATTATTAAAAAAAATCTAAATTTTTCTCAGACACTTGGGAACACTTCTTTAGGTTATTTCTGGCCATTGGGGGTGATTTCAAGTAGTTTGGAACTGATTTGGATCAAAATCCCTAAAAGAGCCTTTAATTAAATGATTTCGATAATTCATTAAATAACCCAAACTTTAAAATTTTATAATTAATTCTAAAAAATTCCAAATTGGGCAAACACAAAGGCATTCAACTCATGGTAAAACCTAGAATTTATCAAAAATATTAGGATTCCAGAAATAAACTTAAATAAAAAATTCAACAATCCGGTCAAACTTAAGTCAAAATTGGGTCAAAACTTTAAAAATTCATAACTTAATGTAGAAAAATCCAAATTGATCATTCTTATAGTCTAACTGATCAGGTTAAGGTCTATTATTTTATAAAAATTCTAAATATTTACAAACCATCTTTAATCAAAAAGTCAATTTTGGACCCCTTTGATCTAGCATATAGGGTGACCCCGGACCTTTTAAAAACTCATTGACTCGACTCAAAATTTATAAGATATTACCCTAAGCTGTAAGTTAATATATTAACCCTATAATGAATCAATTAATATCATACCTCTTAATTTCTAACTAACTAAATTAACTTAATCAACCCCGGTTACTACTGGGTAACCGAGGCCTACGAGATTATTAACTTAGCCCCAAGGAAGGTGAAATAAACTTCATGGCCTCAGTGTGAAACAAAGGTAGTAATCACCTAATCATTAAAATATTTCCAATTTAATCCTTAATACATTAATATTTAAACTCAAACCTAAACCTTTCCCCTAACCCTTTAACAAACTTGAACTCTAGATAACTTTAACTAATTACCTAGCTTAGGATCTACCTCTGCTACACAGCCTTTTACACACACTTAGATGGTTTGCTAGGGCACCACTTTTAGCATTAGGCTAGGCTGGTGTTTACTTTACTTTCGTGTGTCGAGTTTTTCAGGTTTTTATTACAAGCTGTGATTAAAACATTGATGATGTGTTTGTTTACTTTTATTGCACTCTATGGATTAATGTGATGGGTGATAGATTACCCATAGGTTAGGATCATTTCTTGATACTAACTATGTCTTATGTAGGTGGACATGCTCATGCAGCACTGATAAAAATGGGGGCTAAAATAATATTTATATAAATGCTTGCTATAGGTGCTTCAGCCGCTTAACCCCCTAGAATAAATGAGGGCTAAAATAAATTATAAATTTAACTAGTACAAGTGCTCCAGATGCTTAGCCCTCAAACAATTAAAAAGAGCATGGCCTAATTTGACTGGCATGAATGTTTTCTTTACATGTATTTATAACTGCTTGGGATGTGATATTAACTGCTTGGGATGACTTTTATAAGGATAACCCTGTAGGAGAGTCAAGATTTTCTTGCTTTCATTAATGTAAATCTTTTGTAATATGGTATAGAGTTGTGAAAGTGTACTTTGAGTGGGGATACATGGATCCAAAGGTTGGATTCCCAAAGAGAAAAGGATACCCATTATAAGAATAGTCCTTTTCTATTTGGAAATCCAAATTTGGGTCATTCTACTACCCAAGGTGGAAAGAATAACCTCCCCTTTGGGGGAGAGTTTTCTTTTCCATCCTAGGTACCTAGCTACAACCAATCCAAGGAGCTCAAAGAGAAGAAGATCAAGAAGCCCAAGGAAGAGAAGATCAAGAATTTGAAGATAAAGAGCATCCCACTCAAAGTTACTTGTGTCTGTTCTAGGATTAGAAATCCGGGTTGTTGGCAGTGGTGCCCGACCACTTTACCTTTCTGTGGACCCTGGTTTATAATAAAGGGCAGTTAACTTATGGACATTTATCTAATTAATTTGATTATTTAATGTATTTGATTTGATGTTGATTGCGTATATGTTGGCTTATTTTTACTTAGTTTCTTAGCCTTTTACATGCCGCTTTTGTTTTAGCCTGGATTCGATCGCTAGGCTCTTTAAGGACCAAAAAATATATTTTCTACTCATAACTAATATTTAAAATTTTAAGAATTAAATAACATAAGAACTTAATGACATAGGGAATGGCCGGAATCATCCGAGGTCGCATGCATATTATTGCATTTCTCTCCCTCCTTGTTATAAGACACTTCCCCGCCTACGGGTAGAGTCCAAATAATCCGACCTATGAGGATGAGGTGCTGGATCTGGGGAAGTCTAGTCTTTTCTAAAAAAAATATTTTATAGGCCCTTTTTAAAATTCTATGCATACTTTATTTTGATACCTGAACTAGCATGCATTGTATTAGAAACTAACTAAATTAAAATTTTAATTGCATTAGTTCTAGAAGCATTCACCCTATATAAGTCCAGGGCCAATTAGGAAACTCTCTAGATGTCGGCCCTACTTTTAAGAACCAAACTACCTACCCATCTTTCATAATGACTGGACTCATGGTTTTGAATTGATTAGGTGGTTAGCTGGCTCCTCAATCTAGGCCGGGGTAAGTCCAAGTTTTTTTGCATTGTATTAGTTAGGACACGGGTTCTAGTGTTGCGTAGAATGCTAAACCCACTCTAGATCTAGGGTTCAAAGTTACTACTATCGGTGTCTCGTAGTATGCCTCATCGGTGGGTAAGTCTTCTATCCTTCAGAAGCTGTAAATCCTACCTATCTGCATCACATGGATGACGCCACCTCCATCCTTCTCTTCTATATGCCTCGAGTGCATAATTTCTTTTCTCCAGTTTCCTCTCACTACCTTAGTCCCTCTGTGAAAGATCAATATGCGCTAAGTGTTTAAATATTCAAAAGATTTTTCAGATTTCTAATCGGATGATTTAACTCATTAAATGCAGAAGCTAATGATTTGTAAATAATTATAAAGATGGTGATTATATTCTAATTATCATAACTAAAATATTGATCTCAGATTTTCACCAAGCAGTTATCACAGAAAATAAAGTGCATGAAAATAAAGTGCGAAAGTAAAAATCAAAATGAACACACCAGATTTATAGTGGTTAGGTCAAACCATGACCTATGTCCACTCCCCGGAGTCCTCCTCTCCGAGTATTGCACTATCACTATAGTGTCTCTCCTTTAGCCCCCACAATTAGGTGGAGAAGCCCTTACAAACTCTCTTCCACCAACCCGGTGCGGCAAAGGACCGTACTCCTTTCACAGGTAGAGAACCTTGATTTCTTTTCACCCTCCTAGTGAGGCCTTTTCACCCTTCTGGTGAGGCAGAGGACCTGGAATCACTTTCACCTTCCCCCGGTGTAGCGGAGTAGCTGGGTATTTTGACACCAAAGAGGTCTTCTTCTTCCCAAAGCTTCCCTCAAGATAAACCTTGACTCTTAGAGGAACTCAAGTGCAAGTTCGTCGGAGCAACAGTGTGAAAACCCCCTCTCACACTCCTTTAAAGCCCATAAGGATCTTCTCCCTCTCTTACAAACTCAACCCTTTCTCTCCCTAGCCCAAAGCTCTCTCTTCAAGCTTTCTTTGGAAGAAAATAACTCAATGAATGCCCAAAAGACCCATACAAAGTCTTATGAGAAAGCTTAAATAGAGGGCTTCAAAAAATCCTAAAAATCTAATTCAGCCATCAAAGATCGTATAGTATGATCACAGGATCGTCCAGTACGATGTGCAGAATTTGACCTGTTAGTACTGTATGATCGCAGTATCGTACAGTATGATTAGTTCAATCGAGGTGCGGTTCATCCATGATGAATCCTGAGATGACCAAAATCGTCTCTGTTCATCGTACAGTATGATCCAGTTCATACAGTATGATCCAAATATCAAAATTATGCAAATTTGATTGACTAATCACAGGATTAAATTAGGCAATGTTTTAAACAGCGTATAGTACGATTAAGATCGTACAGTATGAATAGAATAATTTTTAAATTTAAAATTTTGCCTAATTTAATGAGCGACGGGGTTTGTAATTATAATAGATCGTCCAGTACGATATGGTGTTCGTACTATATGATTAGTTATCTTTCAAAAATATTCTTTTTTAGAAAAATAAAACATTTTAATTAATTTTTATAAAACCAGATCGTACAGTACGATGTACAGAAAAATTAAAATATTTTACATTAAATTTTCTCACCTTATGTGTGTGTGCACAGTCACCAGGCTAGCATACACCCATACAGGACTTGACTCAAGAAGTTAAAAATAAATAAATAAAAATTACAAACTTTTTTAATATAACCTATTCTACCTAAACTTAAGCCCTGAGTCTTCAAAGAATGGTGCATGTTGTACCTGAAATGTTAGTCAGCACACAAACAGAAATACAATACACATATTAGGAGAAATAACGAGGCAACCATTAATAATTATTATCATCAAAATTATAATCTCGGGAGCCCGAGTTGCAATAATCTCCCCCTTTTTGATGATGGCAAATATTAGTGGTTGAATTACAAACGAAGAATATTTTCTCCTAATCTCCCCCTCACTAAGAGAATTATATTAAAAATTAGGGGTAGGCATTTTTTTAAACAAATAAATATTTAAAATCTTAATAAAATGAAATTTTAAAAATTAAATAACAGAAAATTTTTTAAAATTAAACCACAAATGCAACCAATCACAATACATTCTCCCCCTTTGACATTATCAAAAAGAAGAGATGCAATGCAACATGAAATCATGCAAAAGAAAATAATAACATACAAAAAAAAAACTAAAATGTGAAGTCATGCTTAAAAACATAATAAAAATTAAACAGACAAAATAGATAAACAAACACACAAAATATATAGACAAGACACACAAACAAACATCAACATACTTATACCTGATCAGAATTACCAATCAAATCCTTGATGATTTAGCATAAGTTTGTTACCTCATCATCTTACTCCTGTTCTGATGATTCAGAAGTTAAATCTGCCCAAGAGATCTTTTGCCTCTTTCAATTTCCCCTCATTGTAATTGGTTTATCCTCACTCTTTTTCTTTACAAGATGTTTCTTAAGATTAGGACATTCATTTTTAAAATGTCCAGGTTTCTTACACCCAAAACTAATTATGTTAGAAATAAGCTTATCATATTTTTTATTTTTACCTTTGCTCCACTTTTGTTCATGCTTATGCTTGTGCTTCAGCAGACTTTTGAATTGGCTTGTTATTAATGCCATTTTCTCATTCTCATCACTTTCTAAGCCATCTTTACATGTGTCTTCTGCTTTTAGTATTATAACATTTTCATCACCTGCATCTAAAAGCCTTTAACTCACACTTTGCTTATAGACAATGAGTGAGCCGATCAGATTATCAATAAAATAAGTATTCAAGTCTTTTGATTCACATATAGCAGTCCCTTTGGCATCAAATTTATCAGGTAGACAACGTACAATTTTGTTGACCTTTTCTAGGTTTGAAAGTTCTCTACCTAAAGCAAGCAATGATGTTACAATCTGAGTAAACCTAGTATACATGTCTAAGATAGTCTCATAAGGTTTCATGCAAAAAAGTTCATAGTCATGCAATAATACATTTAATCTATATTGTTTGACTTCACTACTACCTTCATATGTATGCATAGTTTATCCCAAACTTTTTTGCCAGTGATATAATTAGAAATAATTATATAATCTTTAGAAGTTAAAGCACAGAAAAAGCAGCTCAAGGATTTAGCATTCAATTGAGCATAAGTTTTTTCTTCTCTACTCCATTCAGTAAATAGAATATCAATTTTTACACCATTAATAATATGTTACAGTACAGAATATCCAGACTCAATCATATGCCACATCCTAAAATCAAAGGATTGTAAAAATACAAACATGTGAATTTTATAAAAATTAAAAGGAATATTTTCAAAAAGTGGCGGATGAGTTATTGAATAACCTTCTATAATATTTCTATTTTCAAAATGTGTTATTGATCATTTTCCTCTAGTTTTTTAAAACACTATTTTGAGATCCACTCTGATACCACTTGAAAGATCGATATGCGCTAAGAGTTTTAATATTCAAAAGATTTTTCAAATTTCTAATTGGATGATTAAACTCATTAAATGTGGAAGCTAATGATTTATAAATAATTACAAAGATGGTGATTATATTCTAATTATCACAACAAAAATATTGATCTCATATTTTCACCAAGCAGTTATCACAAAAAATAAAATGCATGAAAATAAAGTGTGAAAGTAAAAATTCAGAATGAACACACCAGATTTATAGTGGTTCGGTCAAACCATGACCTACGTCCACTCCCCGGAGTCCTCCTCTCTGAGTATTACACTATCACTATAGTGTCTCTCCTTTAGCACCCACAGCTAGGTAAAGAAGCCCTTACAAACTCTCTTCCACCAACCCGATGCAACAGAGGACCGTACTCCTTTCACAGGCAAAGAACCTTGACTTCTTTTCACCCTCCTGGTGAGGCAAAGGACCTAATCTTCTTTTCACCCTCCTTGTGAGGCAGAGAACCTGGAATCACTTTCATCTTCCCCGGTGCGACAGAGTAGTCGGGTCTTTTGACACTAAAGATGTCTTCTTCTTCCCAAAGCTTCCCTCAAGACAAACCTTGACTCTTAGAGGAACTTAGGTGCAAGTTCGCCAGAGCAACCATGTGAAAACCCCCTCTCACACTCCCTTGAAGCCCACAAGGATCTTTTCCCTCTCTTACAAACTCCACCCTTTCTCTACCTAGCCCAAAGCTCTCTCTTCAAGCTTTCTTTAGAAGAAAATAACTCAATGAATGCCCAAAAGACCCATATAAAGTCTTATGAGAAAGCTTAAATAGAGGGCTTCAAAAAATCCTAAAAATCTAATTCAGCCATCAAAGATCATACAGTATGATCACAGGATCGTCCAGTACGATGTGCAGAATTTAACCTGTTAATACTGTATGATCGTAGTATCGTACAGTATGATTAGTGCAATCGAAGTGCAGTTCATCCAGGACGAATCCTGGGATGACCAAAATTGTCTCTGTTCATCGTACAGTACGATCCAGTTCGTACAGTATGATCCAAATATCAAAATTACGCAAATTTGATTGACTAATTACATGATTAAATTAGGCAATATTTTAAACATCATACAGTATGATTAAGATCGTACATTATGAATAGAATAATTTTTAAATTCAAATTTTTTCCTAATTTAATGAGCGAGGGGGTTTGTAATTATAACAGATCGTCCAGTACGATATGGTGTTCGTGCTGTATGATTAGTTATCTTTCAAAAATATTTTTTCCTAGAAAAATAAAACATTTTAATTGATTTTTGTAAAACTAGATCGTACAGTACGATGTATAGAAAAATTAAAATATTTTACATTAAATTTTCTCCCCTTGTGTGTGTGTGTGCACGGTCACCAGGCTAGCATACACCTATACAGGGATTGACTCAAGAAGTTAAAAATAAATAAATAAAAATTACAGACTTTTTCAACATAACCTATTCTACCCAAACTTGAGCCCGGAGTCTTCAAAGAACGGTGCCTGTTGTACCTGAAATATTAGTCAGCACACAAACAGAAATACAATAGACATATTAGGAGGAATAACGAGGCAACCATTAATAATTATTATCATCAAAATTATAATCTTGGGAGCCCGAGTTACAACACTCCGGATGCTGATCTGAGCCATGTATGTTGACTAAGCTAGTTTGAGCATGTCTTTCTCTTTGAGTAGGATTTCCTAGTCTTTTTCTTATGTGGCGATCCCATTTGAGAATATAATATAGAATCCTTAATCGAGAGTTTTCTCAGCCCCAGCTTGAAGTGTAATTAACCACGGGGGCTTGCGCCCGTGGGAAATCGAATCCCACTTTCAAATAAACTCCACTCGAGCTGATGTATCGGGTGGGAAAAACTTATTGTTTCGATCAGGTCGTATATACTATTACCCATTAGGGTGCACTGGCGAGAGCCGCTATCCTCAATAGTTGATCGTATGCATGACCTAATCTGCCCTCCCATTGGCAATACTGTCTTCCCCCGTGGGGCGGCGGTGTTTTTCCTTTCGGAGGTCCACAATAATAATTATTATGCTTAGGACTATTAACATGATAATTATTATGCTTAGGACTATTAATTGGCAGCTTATTCTAGGCAAGTGATAAGTCCAGATTGTATACACCCTTCTCTATATACATCCTTTCTTAATTCAATTCTAAATTTCTAAACTTAATTCCAGAATTTATAATCTAAGTCCCGTGTGTTGAAATCTAAGTAAACCAAGTATTTGTTTAAATTTATATGAATTTCAAAATCATTTAGTCTTTATTTTAATCAAGAGTATTCTCTTAGGAGATGTAATTAACTATAGGGGTTTGCCCCTATAGGGAGTCTAGATACAACAATAACAATAACAACTTCAAGCCTTTGTCCCACTACGTAGGGTCTACTCCATGAATTCTTTTTCTCCATTATGTCCTGTTAAAAGTTAAATTATCATTTAAATATAATAAAGAAAGATTATTTCTAATATTTTCTAACCAAGTCTTTTTAGGTCTACCTCTACCTTTTTTAATATAAGTCTATAATTAAGAAATAAAACATCCTGACTAGGAGTAAATTCTTTCTTAAGAAAATTTTTATCATGTCATTTTTAACTCTTTCCTTATAAATTCTTACAATTCCATAAGCTTTATTTCTAATTTATTCTAATCAACTCAGTTGTAGCAGTCTTTTTTCTTTGACACTTCCAAAATTTGAATTTAATTATTTAACCGCCCAGAATGCCATATGCTTTAATTCTACAGGAAGATGACAAGCTTTCTCAAAAACTAATTTATAAGGAGTCACACCAATTAGAGTTTTAAATGCAGGCCCATAATGCATCATCCAATTTAATTGCCCAATCTTTCTTTTTAGAACTGACAATTTTTTCTAATATCCTCTTATTTTTCCTATTGCAATTTGAGCTTACCCAATGGTTTGGGGATGGTAAGCAGTAGCTATCCTATGGAAAATCTCAAAATTCTTAAGGATAGTTTCTATTCTTTTATTACAAAAATGACTTCCTCCATCATTGATTATAACTTTTTACATCCCAAATCTAAAAATATTTTCTTTAAGAAATTAATCACAATTTGAGCATCAGATTTAAAAGTTGACACACCTTCAATCCATCCAGAAAGATAATTCACATCAATGAGAATATATTGGTTTTCATGCAATGGCACTGAAAGTTCGAAAGGGATGTTAAGCCCTAATGAACTAGTCCCGAGGCTAACCAAGAGGGGGGTGAATTGGTTATTTAAAATTTGAGAGCAACAGTAAAAACCTTTTCGATGATTTGCAGCAGAAACAAACAGAATAGTCAAACAAAAAGATCGAACATAATTTCACCCAAGCAGTTAATCAAAGAAAAATAAAAGTGCATAAAGTAATTAGAATGAACACACCAGATTTTATAGTGGTTCGGTCAACTTGACCTACGTCCACTCCCCGGAGCCTCCCCTCCGGGTATTACACTAAATCAAAGTGTCTCTCCTTTTACTCCCACAATAAGGCAGAGAAGCCTGTACAAGAACCTCCTTTCCACCACACGGTGAGGCAGAGAACCCAACCTCCTTTTGCTTCCTCCTGAAGCAAGCAGAGAACCTCGGATCTTCTTGCGAACGATCCTCTCACCAAGAACACCAACACGACGAAAGACGAAGAGTGGAGAAGGCGACTCTGATCCTTGCTTGGAGTAACCTTCGTGAACCCCTCACGAACTCCCCCTCACAAGATCCTCTCTATCTCTCTCCCAAACTCTCTCACTCTCTATGGTTTCTCTTGAAAGGAAAGTGGCAAAAGATTTTTCTTGTTGAAAGAAAAAGATCTTTTATAGGAGGGCTTAAAATTTTTCCTAAATCTCAACTGATCGGCCAAGATCGTCCAGGACGATCGATCGATCGTCCTGTACGATCAGTTCAAAATTAGCTGCATCAGCCTGGACGATCTGGCTCTTCTGGACGATCAGTAGAAAAAGTTGTTCATATCATCCCGTACGATTCTGCGATCGTCCGGGATGATTAGTGTAAATTGAGAAATTTCGTCCAGAAGACAGTTCGGGTCGTCCAGAGAAACTTGTGCTGGACGACTCAAAAATGACTTGATCATCCAGGACGATCGAGATACCGTCCCGTACGATTAGTTCAAAAAGTGCCCAAATCATCCTGAACACAGTTCGGGACATACAACTGAAACACACTAGACGATCATTTTCGTCCAGGACGATCCTGCGATCGTCCGGGACGATATGATCATATCAATTAAGTATTAATTGCTTTCCTTAATCACCAGGCTAATTTAGGCATGATTGTACTGAATCGTCCGGGACGATCAGACCAAATATCTTAAAATAAAAACTTACCTAACTTGATCTGACGGCTGAGAATTTCTGATTTGAGCATATCATCCCGTACGATCCAAAGATCGTCCAGGATGATCTGCTTAATTAGACCCTCTTAACTTGGTCGCCCTAATTAGGGTTTCTATTTTTACTTAATCGTCTAGGACGATGTGAATATCGTCCAGGACGATTTGAACAAAAATTTGAATAGAAACTCTAATTCACTCAAGCTCTCCCCCTGAGTGTGTGTGTGCAAGGTTACTTAGTTAGGGGATCATTTACATTACAATTGACTCAAGAAAAAGAAAAATAGTACACTTAGACACACTTTGACCCGATCTTGAGTTGGCTTGAGTTGCTCGTGATCTTTTGTGCCTGAAACGGGTTAGCCAAGCAAAACATAATAGAGACATGTTTGTCATCATCAAAACCAGATTTGCAACAATCTCTCCCTTTTTGATGATGACAAATATTTGTACAGTAGTTTGAAAAATAACTAGGAGATCGAAAAATAATTTTTTTCAAATTTTCATTTAACAACCAAAGCAATACATGGAACATAACACATAACAAAAATAGAAACGACTACAACTGAGCAGCATAGTCGATGAAGCGTTGTAGGTCCTCAGCGTGGCGCTGCTCCTGCACAGCAACATAGGAGTCGAATCTGGCCTCCCACTGATCAAAGCACTACACCAGATGGTCAAAAGGAGATGCAATGCGAAGGGGATCAGGTGCATCGGGTGCAGCAGGAACTGGAATAGCCTCTTCCTCCTCAACATCCGGGGTGGGCTCCGGATGTAGTCGGGTGCTGTGTAGGACGTGGAATGAATTATTTGTGAAGAAGGAAGGAGGGACATCAGGAGGGACCGGATACTGTAGGTCATATTTTGTTTCTAAAACATATGCAATAAGATGACCTAAAGCTAGATTTGGGCAACGCCTATGACCCGGATCCTTAATAGTGGTGAGGTGCTCTATGTATCGGATAATAAGGTCAGAGGCATTAAACTCCCTGCGGGCCAAGATGTAGTATGTGGTCAAGGACAGTAACAGGATGATGTGAATTCGATCCCCCGCCTTTGGAATGATGGAGGAACAAAGGACGTGCTGAATGGTCCGTACGTCCTTAAGAAGTGAAGTGCAAGCATTATCATGATAGGGTGCATTCGTATTGCAAAGGAAGTGATTGGCGACACTCCAATCATAGTCAGGGTCAGTGATAAGAGTGTAGAGTTTGTCGCTAGTGACAGAAAGTTGAAGAATGTTATGAAAATCTTGGGTAGTGAGTTCCACGGGATGTTGATTGACATACGAGCGAAGAGTGGAATAGTCCATGAAAATGCGCAAATTGGCAAAGAAAACTTGAAGGAGTTCAAGACTAAACTGAAAGGCTAGTGTAAGGATGAAGGTGAGGGAGGTGTGTGCGAACAGATCAAGAATAGGATAGGTGGGGGTGGGAGGGTTTACTATTTTGGAATGTGTGATCCCCACGTTGTGATAGCACTCGAAGGCAGCCTGATCAGCTGCATTTGGAAAACAAGGATCAACATGCCCATGAGAGGAACTTGCACCCTTTTATCGTGAACGTTTGCCACCAGCCATTAGAAGGCAACATTGAAGGAAGGTAGAGGGAGATGTGTGTAAGAAAAGATGAAGAAACGGCTATTTAAATAGAACTTGGCCTAATCATCCCGTACGATCGCGACATCATCTAGGACGATAAGTGCAATTATTACGGCCGGGACGATTGGTCAAAAAGGCGATCCGATCATCCGGGACGATCAGAGATCATCCAGGATGATTAGACACAGACGATCGTCCCGAGAAGTCAGGCTGGATGACTATTGATGAAAAGTATCATCCAAGACGATTAGGTGGATCGTCTCGGACGATGTGCAATAAGTGTAAAGGACGGGCCGAATTTCAATCGTCCAGCGGCTGACACGTGGATCGTCCAGGATGATGAGGTGGATCGTCCAGGATGATGGACAATAATTGGTGCAATATCAGTCGTTTGATAAGATCAGGAAGATATGGATTTTATCGTCCAGGACGATGTAGGTATCATCCAGGACGATCACTAATAATTATAGTTTCTCAGCAGAATGATCAGAGTGGGGATGATTTTGAATTGATCATCCAGGACGATGTTTGGATCGTCCAGGACGAAGATGATCGTCTAGGATAATCTGTGGATTGTCTAAGATGATCTGTGGATCATCCAGGATGATGTGAAGAAAATAGAAAAAGATGGAGGATGGAGATGACAGATCAGGATCCTAAAAAATACAACCAGTAAGATGAAAAAATAAAACAAAAATGAAGAAAACTCAAAATGAGAACACAAAAAAGTAACATTTTTTTTGACCAGTCTGCTCCAGTAAGACAGAATTCTCCCTTGATGTTAAATCCAAAAGCCAATAAGAAGATGATTGACAACGCTGAAATCTAGAAAAAAGTTGGAAAAATCGACTTTCGTAACTCGCACCTCGGGCACCTTATCGATGCAAATCTCTTTCAAAACAAAAATCCAATTCAGAAGAAAAGAAATTAGATTAGACAAGAGAACCTTTCAAACCTCGTTCCAGAAAAATATCTGATATAATAGTGTTACAAAGTAATAATTTAGAAATCAGGATTTTCAAACACAAGCTTTTAAAAGTATTAAGTGGGGCACGGATTTTTCTAAGACCTTTAACGATCTGAAGGAAAGAAAGCTTGGATGGGCTCATTTTGTGCCTCTTTTTCAATTTATTTAGCGCTTTGCGTATCTTTTCATTTTTGATACACTTTGTGTATCTTTTAGTTGGCGACATTTCGCATCTTTTCAACTTTGGGCTCATTTTGTGCCTCTTTTTCAATTGATTTGGCGTGCTGCGCATCTTTTGTAAGCTTTCTTCTTTTCATAATCGTTAAAGAGTCTCAGCTGTGAAATTATCTTCCAGACATAGGAGACTCTCTCCACAATAAGGAAGACTAATTCACAAAATAAAAACTATATGTCATATGATAAGTGCAATCACTTGGTTTAAAAAATCAAAATAATGACTCAAGACTTTGACAACACTATTGATATGAGGTAGATTACTGTAGGAAGATAAAATAAATCTCTATTTCAAAAACTAAAATTTTAATTTTGAAGAGGATATTTATCCAAAAGAAATAATACACCAGCAAAGGAGTTAGAGGAAGAGAAATAATCATCAATGTTTCTTCCCTTTAACAGATCCAGTGGAATCAATCACTACTTACCAGCTTCCAAATAAAAATAAGGTAAAACTCCCAGTCAGAAATTCAGATTATCAGAAGTAGTGAGCAATGATCAGATTTTAAAAAGCATAAAACAGTAAGTGCAAGAGATGAACCAGTGAATAAAAATAGGTAGAAAATCACATCAAAGTAAATACTCAAATCAAACTAATAACAAGGCTAACACAGAAATCAGCAGAAGAAATAAAACCAACTGAAAGCAAATAATCAAATCAAAAAACTAACTAACAGAAAACAGAACAACAATCAGAACAATCAGAAATCAGCAGTCATCAAAATCAAGCATTTATATCAATCACTCCTAATCTGGTTCTCAAAATACTTAATGAGTCAAAGGCCAGTGGTTTACTGAATATGTCAGCCAGCTGATTTTCAGTTGCCACATGATGTAGCTCAATGTCCCCTTTTATAACATGGTCCCTAATGAAGTGATGCCTTATATCAATATGTTTGGTCCTAGAATATTGGATTGGATTCTTAGAGATGTAGATGGCACTAGTATTATCACACATAACAGAAATTATGCCAACAGGTAAACCTAAATCCAAAACTTATTGCTTTAACCAAAGAACTTGAGTCATACAACTTCCTAAGATAATATACTCAGCTTCAGCAGTGGAAAGTGCAACTGAGTTCTATTTTCTACTGGACCAGGAGACTAGAGACTATCCTATGAATTGACAAGTTCCAGAAGTGCTCTTTCTATCCACCCTACACCCTGCAAAGTCAGAATCAGAATATCCAATGATCTCAAAAGAGGTGTTGTGCCTAGGGTACCAGATTCTTAGGTTTGGGGTCCCTAAAAGATATCAAAGAATTCTCTTAACAGTAGTCAGGTGGGACTCTTTAGGATCAGCCTGAAATCTAGCATAAAGACAGACACTAAACATGATATGAGGTCGACTAGCAGTCAGGTAAAGCAGTGATCTTATTATTCCTCTATACTTCTTCTGATCAACAAATTTTTCACTTGAATCTTTATCTAACTGAACAGAGGAGCTCATGGGAGTATTGATTGGCTTAACTTTGTCCATTTCATATTTCTTCAAAATGTTCTTAGTGTATTTAGATTGATTGAGAAAAGTTTCATCATCCGTTTGCCTTATGCTAAACCCCAAAAAATAGGATAATTCTCCCATCATACTCATCTCAAACTCCATACTCATTATCTTAGAAAACTCATCACATAAAAACTTATCAGAAGATCCAAAAATTATATCATCAACATAGATCTGGACAATGAGTAAGTCATCTCCTATTCTCCTCAGAAAAGGGTGGTGTCTACGCTCCCCTTAACAAACTCTCTTTCTAATAGGAATGTGCTAAGCCTCTCATACTAAGCTCTGGGTGCCTGTTTCAATCCACACAAGGCCTTTTTTAATTTATAAATATGATTTGGATATTGGGAACTCTCAAAACCTGGAGGTTGTTCTATAAAAATATCCTCTTTTATTACCCCATTTAAAAAGGCACTCTTGATATCCATTTGAAACAGCTTAAATCCCTTATAACAGGCAAAGGCTAGTAGCACTCTAATGGCTTCCAATCTAGCTACAGGGGCAAAGGTCTCCTCAAAATCAATCCCTTCAATCTGATTATACCCCTTAGCTACCAATCTCGCCTTATTCCTAACCACCACACCAGAATCATTCATCTTATTATTAAAGACCCACTTGGTTCCCACAATACTTTAATTTCTAGGTCTTTCTACTAACTCCCAAACATCATTCCTTACAAATTGATTCAATTCTTCTTGCATAGCTAAGATCCAAAACTCATCCGAAAGGGCTTGATTGATGTTGGTGGGTTCAGTCATTGAGATAAAGGCAGAGTGATTTACTTCCTTCCTAAGTCCATGCCTAGTCCTAACACCTTCAGAAGGGTCTCCTAAGATCAGTTCTTTAGGATGACTCGAAGAATATCTCCAATCTCTTGGCAGTATTGTTTGAGGTTCTACCCTCTCATCCAGATTTGCATTTCCAATCCCTTGGGTAATCTCCTCTACCTCTTCTTCTTCCTCAACTCTAGTCACCTTAGGATCAGATTCATAAAATACCACATGAGTTGTCTCTTCCACCACCAAAGTCCTTTTATTGAACACCCTAAAGAATTTCCCCACACTAGAATAGCCTAAGAACACTCCATCAGATTTGGGGTCAAACTTTCCTAAGGATGATTTCCCATTGTTCAGAATAAAAACTTTACAGCCAAAGACATGGAGGTGGGACAGGTTTGGAGTTCTACCCTTAATGATCTCATAAGGTGTATTGTTCAGTTTAGATCTCACATTCACCCTATTCAGCACATAACAGGCAGTTTTCACCGCTTCAGCCCAAAAGTATTTTGGAAGTGAATACTCAGCAAGCATGGCTCTAGTGGCTTCCTCTAAGGTCCTGTTCTTCCTTTCAGCTACCCCGTTCTGCTGAGGGGTCCTAGGAGCTAAAAAATTGTGACTAATCCCTAGCTCCTCACAGAAACTTCCAAACTTCACATTTTTAAACTCTCCACCATGATCACTATGAATAGTCAAGATCTCACAGCCTAACTTCCTCTGAATCCAAGTGGAGAAGGACTTAAACTCATCAAATGACTCAAATTTGTGTGACATGAATTTAATCCAAGTGAACCTCGAGTAGTCATCTATAATCACAAATCCATAAACTTTCCCCCAAGGCTGGCAGTGCTAGTGGGTCCAAAGAGGTCCATGTGAAGAACTTCTAAAGGTCTAGAGGTGCTAATATCCTTAACAGAGTGAAAAGAGGACTGGACTTACTTTCTTAACTAACAGGCATCACACAGGTGATCCTTAGTGAACTTAAGCTTGGGCACACCTCTAACTAAGTCCTTTTGGGTGACTCTCCTAAGGGTTTTCATACTGAAATGACACAATCTCCTATGCCACAACCAAGACTCAACAGCAGTACTTTTTAAGCAAATTGAATTCTCAGATTTAATGCAACTTACATGCAGCTTGTAGACGTTGTTGATCCTTTTCCCCTGCAGAACAACTTCATCATTTAAGCTTAAAATACAGCCAGTGGGCAGGAATTTAATGATGTATCCTTTGTCACAAAGTTGACTGATGCTCAATAAGTTGTGTTTCAGTCCATCTACAAGCAAAACATTATCAATCATAAAATTTTTTGAATCACCAATTATACCTGAGCCTACCACCCTCCTGGTGGTGTTATCTCCAAGTGTAACCTTGCTTCCAGCCCTGGCCTCCAGCGAGATAAACTGATTTGCATCTCCAGTCATGTGTCTAGAACATCTGTTGTCCAGGTACCACATGCTCTCATGAGGTCTTGTGTGAGAGCCCACCTTCAAAAATATCAAACGTCGGTCTTAGGAACCCAAATAGGTTTGGGTTCCTTCTTATGACAAGAAGAATGCAATGCATGCGTGTTGTGCTGTGAAACTGGCAGTTTGGGCCTCCACACCTAATGTGTACTACGGTGAACAGTACAGGTGTGAAAAATATGTCCTAACATGCCACATGAATAACATCTAACACAAGGAAAAGGGTTAACTAATCTACGTGAGTGATAGTGCCTCTTCCTAGGTTTATACGAAACATGCTTTGATGATTTTAAATCTGAATTTACAAAAGGTGGAGATGCATAAAATTGTGCAAAAGTAGGAGGTATTTGATTTTTCTCAAAAGCACTGATTTTCACTTTTAAAAATTCATTCTCTTTATTTAAACTTGTAATTTCAAATTTTAAAGCACCATTGCTACTTTCTACTTCACATGCCATGGTATCTAATTCTTTAAAAGCTCTCTCCAAATTAACATGAGTGGTTTTCAATGAATCATGCACATTAACTAAATCAGAATATTTTTTATTCAATTCATCAAACTCATCAAGTAAAGACATGTGATTGCTATCAATAGTGGAATGATCTATAATCAAAATATCATGCTCTTTTTGTAAAGTCAAATAATCAAATTTCAAGCTACCATGGGTTTTCTTAAGCTTCCTATATGATGCATGAATTTTTTTAGATATCTCAAGTAATTAATCGTAAGTAAGCTCACATACCTCTTCCTGGTCCGACTGACCAGGGTGATCATCAGCCATCAGACATAAATTTGTTTCCTCCTCTTCAGCTTCAGTCTCAGAGGAGTCGGATGCAGAGTCTGCCCAGAACGTCTTCTGAATCCGCTTATTATCCTTTCTAACCTTGTGTTTCTCCTCACCCTTCTCCTTGCTTGGGTGAGCTTTAAGTGTAGGACAATCAGCCTTAATGTGTCCAGGCTTCCTGCATTCAAAACATACAGGATCAGATGAACCCTTAAAATTTTTGTTAGACTTACCCTTGTTCCACTTCTGAAAGTTCTTGTGTTTCTTTCTTAGAAAGCTTTTGAATTGCCTTGTGATCAAGGCCATGTCATCGCTATCAGACCCGGAAGAGCAAGAATCACTATCGTTGGCCTTCAGTGCCACTGTTTTCTCCTTCTTCTTCTCACCTGCATCAAGCTGTCTTTGGTTCACCCCTTGCTCATAAGCAATGAGTGATCTAAGTAAGCTATCAATAGAGTAAGTATTCAAATCTTTAGATTTAGTGATTGCAGTTATCTTAGCATCATATAAAGAAGGCAAACATCTAAGTATTTTGTTCACTCTTTTGTAGTTTGTAAGTTCTCTACCCAAGGCATGCAAGAAAGTAATAATTTGAGTGAACCTAGTATATATTTCAGAAATAGTTTCAGTAGGTTTCATGCAAAAAAGTTCGTAGTCATGCAACAGAATGTTTAACATAGACTGTTTGACTTCAGTTGTACCTTCATATGTGATGCACAATCTATCTCAGATTTCCTTACCAGTTGTACATGTAGAGACACGCATGTAATCCTTGGATTTTATAGCACAGAAAAAATAATTCAAATATTTTGTATTTAATTGTGCTAAATCACGATCATCAAAAGTCCAGTCAGTAAAGGGAAGTTCAGTTTTCACATTATTAATCATCCTAAAAGGTGATTCGTATCCATCCTTAACTAGCATCCACATGCGATAGTCAATCGATTGAAGAAAAGTGGACATGCGAGTTTTCCAAAAGTCAAAAGGAATATTATCAAACAATGGTGGTCGTGTGATTGAATAACCTTCAGCAGTATTACGATTACCAAAGTTAGCCATGGATCAAATTTAAAAGTTTTTAAACTTAAATTTTGAATCCTACTCTGATACCACTTGAAAGTTCGAAAGGGATGTTAAGCCCTGATGAACTAGTCCCGAGGCTAACCAAGAGGAGGGGGGGTGAATTGGTTATTTAAAAATTTGAGAGCAACAGTAAAAACCTTTTTGATGATTTACAGCGGAAACGAACAGAACAATCAAATGAAAAGATCGAACACAATTTCACCCAAGCAGTTAATCAAAGAAAAATAAAAGTGCAAAAAGTAATAAGAATGAACACACTAGATTTTATAGTGGTTCGGTCAACTTTACCTACGTCCACTCCTTGGAGCCTCCCCTCCGGGTATTGCACTAAATCAAAGTATCTCTCCTTTTGCTCCCACAGCAAGGCGGAGAAGCCTGTACAAGAACCTACTTTCCACCACACGGTGAGGCAGAGCACCCAACCTCCTTTTGCTTCCTTTTGAAGCAGGCAGAGAACCTCGGATCTTCTTGCAAACGATCCTCTCACCAAGAACACCAACACGACGAAAGACGAAGAGTGGAGAAGATGACTCTGATCCTTGCTTGGAGCAACCTTCGTGAACCCCTCACGAACTCCCCCTCACAAGATCCTCTCTCTCTCTCCCAAACTCTCTCTCTCTCTATGGTTTCTCTTGAAAGGAAAGTGACAAAAGATTTTTCTTATTGAAAGAAAAAGATCTTTTATAGGAGGGCTTAAAATTTGCCCTAAATCTCAACTGGTCGACCAAGATCGTTCAGGACGATCGATCGATCGTCCTGTACGATCAGTTCAAAATCAGCTGCATCAGCCTGGACGATCTGTCTCTTCTGGACGATCAGTAGAAAAAGTTGTTCATATCATCCCGTACGATTCTGCGATCGTTCGGGATGATTAGTGTAAATTGAGGAATTTCGTCCAGAAGACATTTTGGGTCGTCCAGAGAAACTTGTGCTGGATGACTTAAAAATGACTTGATCGTCCAAGACGATCGAGATATCGTCCTGTATGATTAGTTCAAAAAGTGCCCAAATCATCCTGATTACAGTTCGGGATGTACAACTGAAACACACTAGACGATCATTTTCGTCCAGGATGATCATGCGATTGTCCGGGACGATATGATCATATCAATCAAGCATTAATTACTTTTTTTAATCACCAGGCTAATTTAGGCATGATTGTACCGAATCGTCCGGGACGATCAGACCAAATATCTTAAAATAAAAACTTGCCTAACTTGATCTGGCGGCTGAGAATTTCTGATTTGAGCATATCGTCCTGTACGATCTAAGGATCGTCCAGGACGATCTACTTAATCAGACCCTCTTAACTTGGTCGCCCTAATTAGGGTTTCTATTTTTACTTGATCGTCCAGGATGATGTGAATATCGTCTAGGATGATCTGAACAAAAATTTGAACAGAAACTCTAATTCACTCAAGCTCTCCCCCTGAGTGTGTGTGTGCAAGGTTACTTAGCTAGGGGATCAATTACATTACAATTGACTCAAGAAAAAGAAAAATAGTACACTTAGACACACTTAGACCCGATCTTGAGTTGGCTTGAGTTGCTCATGATCTTTTGTGCCTGAAACGGGTTAGCCAAGCAAAACACAATAGAGACATGTTTGTCATCATCAAAACCAGATTTACAACATGCACAAAAGGTCCCATAAAATCTAATCCCCAAACATCAAATATTTTTATTTTCAAAATATAATTCATTGGCATCTCATTTCTTTTAGATATATTACCTACCCTATGGCACTGATTACATCATTCTGCATATTCCTTTATATTTTTTAATAGGGTAGGCCAATAAAATCTAGCTTGAAAGATTTTAGAACCAGTTCTGAATCCTCCAAAATGTCCCCCATAGTTTGAGTCATGAACTCATTAATATTAAAATTTATTTCTTCATCAGGAACACATCTTCTTATGATTTGATCATTGCAAGATTTAAATAAATAGGGTTCATCCCAAAAGTAAGATTTGGCATCAAGCACAAAACTTTCTTTTTTGAGATGTAGATAATTCATGAGGAAGTATTCAACTTACAATGAAATTTATAATATTAGTATCCCATGGAGATTTGTTCAACTGAATAGCAAATAATTATTCATCGGGTAATTTTTCATTAATTTTAACATTAGCTAATGCATGCTATTTAAGTCTAGATATATGATCAATAATTTGATTTTTAGTAACCTTTCTATAAAAAATTTCTTCATCAAATTCTTGTAACAATAAAATCCACCTAACCAGTCTTAATTTGGTGTCTTTTTTGTCATAAGATATTTGATGGCAAAATGATCAGTGCAAATAATAACCTTCATCCCAATCAAATAAGATCTAAATTTTTTAAAAGCAAAAATAACTGCTAACAATTCCTTTTTAGTGGTTGTATAATTAGATTGAGTAAAATTCAAAGTTTTGCTAGCATAAAAGGTAATATGAAATTTCTTATCTTTTCTTTGCTCCAGAACTGCACCAACAACAACATCATTGGCATCATACATTACTACAAAAGGTAAAGGCCAATTAGGAGCAATATTAATAGGAGCAATAGTAAAATTATGCTTTAGAGTATTAAAAGCATTATGACATGCAGACAAATATAAAAGGAATATCTTTATCTAACAAATGACATAAGGGCTTAGAAATTTTAGAAAAATCCTTTATAAATCTTCTATAAAAATCAACATGTCTTAAGAAGCTTCTAATCCCCTTAATAGAATTGGGTGGAGGAAGATTTTCAATCTCCTAAATTTTTGTAATATCTACTTCCAATCATTCCCTAGATATCTTATGCCTTAAGATAATGTCTTCAGTTACCATGTATTGGCATTTCTCCCCATTTAGTACTAAATTGGTTTCAACACATTTTTTTAAAATAGTAGTTAAGTGTTCTAGACATGAATTAAATTAGTGCCAAATACAGAGCAATCATCCATGAATATTTCAATACCCTGCTCAATTCAATTTAAAAAGATAGACATCATGCATCTTTAAAAAGTAGCAAGAGCATAACATTAACCAAAAGTCATTCTCCTAAAAATAAATGTTTTATAGGGACTAGTGAAAGTAGTCTTATCTCGATCCTCAGGTATAATAAAAATTTGATGATAACTAGAATATCCATCTAAAAAGTTATAAACTAGACGCCTTTCCAACCTATCAAGCATCTGATCAAGAAATGATAAAATAAAATGATCTTTTCTAGTTGCTTTATTTAGTTTCCTATAGTCAATATAAATCCTCCAACCTGTGGCAGTTCTAGTGGGTATCAATTCATTATGTTCATCGAATATAATAGTCAATCCTCCCTTCTTAGGAACACAATAATGGGACTAACCCAAGAGCTATCATAAATTAGATAGATAATCCCAGCATCTAACCATTTAAGAATATCTTTTTTAACAATATCTTGAGGATCAGCTTTCGTTATAGAATTTGCTTCTATTAGGATTATATGCATACAAATGGAAGGATTAATTTCTTTAATGTAAGTAATAATTTACCCAAAAGCTTTTTATAGTTACTTAAAACCTTAATCAATTCAATCTCTTATTGTTGTTCTAGATTTGCAGAAATGATTATAGGAAAAGTGGAATTTTTATCCAAATATACGTACTTAGGATGATAAGGTAAAGCTTTAAGTTCTAAAGTTGGGGCCTCTACAATAGATGGTTTTATAGTTTTATCTAAAGATGAAGTTTCCAACAATTCAAAATGTCATTTGATCCAACTTTCTTCTTTAGATTTTATTTCAATGGGCCATTAGATGTATTTTATTCTAACTAATCTTCTTCTTCCTCAATCACTTCTCCTTCGAATAATTTTTTCATGAGATCTTCTATTAATACATCCTCCAAATCCACCATAAAGCAATCTTCATTCCTTTCTTGAGGGAATTTTATAGATTTCAATGCATCAATTATCATCTCCTAGTCATGAACTCTCATAGTTAATTCTCCCTTTTGAACATCAATCACAGCTTTCCCTATTGCTAAGAAAGGTCTTCCTAAAATGGGAGGTATTTTCTTATCTTCTTCCATGTCTAAAATAATAAAATCAATAGGAAAAATGAAATTATTAACCTTGATCAAAACATCCTCTATTACTCCTTTTGGATAAGTAAAAGATCTATCAGCTAATTGAAGAGTAATAGAAGTAGGTTGAAGCTCTCTTATATTTAATCTTTTAAAGATGGATAGAGGCATGAGGTTAATAATATATTCTAAGTCACATAAAGCTCTCCCATAGAATTTACCTCTAATAGTTAAAGGAATGGTAAAACTCAAGATCACTAAGTTTTTTAAAAAATTTCTTTTCTAAAATGGCACTATATTCTTCAGTTAATGCAAATGTTTCATAATCATAAAATTTTATTTTCATACTCAAAATATCATTCATGAATTTAGCATAAGTGGGCATTTATTCTAAAGCTTCAGAGAAGAGGATATTAATGGTTAATTTTTTAAACACTTCTAAGAACTTTGAGAACTATTTGTTAGGATTTCTTTCGATCAACCTCTATGGGAAAGGGGGTGGTGGTCTCTCAACAGCTCTTTTATAAACCTTTTCAAGTCCTTTAAGAGGTTCAGGTTGTTCAGAAGAGGTCTTATTTTTTTGTTGTTCCTCTACATCATCCTTATCCTAGGGTTGGTCTTTCTCTTTATAAGGCTCTCTTAACCCTTTCTCACTTCTAAATTGGATATTATGATATTGTTCTACTAAGTTTTGATAATGAATTAACCTAACTAATTGCCCTATTTGATCTTCAATTTTTTTAAGAGCATTATATTGATTATTCATTTGCATTCCTAATAGGAGAAAAATATTTTTTTTAAGGATTCCTTCCTGTTCCTTTTATGATATATTTACTCAAATTCTGTAGGGTAGCACTGTAGCGCTACATATCTTGGCGTAGTGGTGCTTTATCTCCTAAATCACTATTAACCTTTAATTCATCTAATTTCATAGAAATAATAGCAACTTGAGTAGTCAAAATAGATAAAAAATTATTTCTATAGACTCCTACCACTCTCTTAGGATTTATCCTATGAGTAGGCCACTGAAAATTATTGATTGTCATTTTCTTAATTAATTCATAATCATCCTCAAAAGGCTTTGACATCAAAGAACCTTCAACTACATCATCAATTATGGCTCTAAGAGATCCTACCAATCTATTATAAAAAGTTTGAATTATCAACCAATCAAATAAGGTATGGCGAGGGCACTTTTTAAGCATCTCCTTGAATCTCTCTAAACTCTCATAAATAGATTCTCCTTCTAACTGAGTAAAAGAAGAAATATCATTTCTAAATTTGACAATTTTAGAAGGTGAGAAATACTTTCCTAGAAATTTATAGGCCAACTCATTCCATGTGGTAATAGAACTTAGGGGTAAAGAATTTAATCACCATTTTTGCCTTATCTCTTAGAAAAAATAGAAATAATCTAAGTCTAATGGCATCATCACTAACACCATTATACTTAAATATTGCATAAATTTCTATGAAATTTGTTAAATATATGTTAGGCTCTTCAATGGGAGTTCCAAACTGAAAATTATATACCATCTGAATGATTACATGTTTTAATTTAAAATTATTAGCTTGGATGGCATATCTATTTATGCTCTGATGAATTCTGTCTATCATAGGATTTACAAAATCTTTAAGAGGTCTAGAATGATCTAAGTCTTGAACAGGGTCATCCATTTTCAAAAACTTTTTGGTGGTTCTAATTTTAGAAATAGTTTTCTCAATCTTTGAATTAAAATCCAGCAATAATTGCCTTCTATGGCTTCTAAGTATGCAACCATAATTATGTAATTAGTAAAATAAAATAAAAAAATAAAAGAATATAGTAGGACTAATTATGTAATTACAATAACATCAAGCCTTTATCCCACTACGTGGGGTCGGTTACATGAATCCTTTTTCTCCATTGTGTCCTGTTAAAAGTCAAATTCTTGTTTAAATCTAATAAAGAAAGATCATTTCTAATATTTTCTAACCAAGTCTTTTTAGGTCTACCTCTATCTTTCTTAACATAAGTCAAATCTAAGACCTCTACTTTCTAAGTAGGACTAGTTATATAATTGATTCAATAATATAATAAAACTACAAGTAAAAAAAATCTTCCCCAACAACGGTGCTAAAAGCTTGATGGGGATTATGGAGTAACCTAAAGAATTGTGAAAATGATTTAGGGCTCTATCATCCCTAAATTATGCTTAGATTTTCTTTGATATAAAAATTATAAAAGCCCTTCTTAATATATACAAGTATACATGTCGAATCAAGTAATATGGTAATAGAGTGGAGTATCTATCCCATGAGGAAGAATATTTACTTGTAAATACTAATAATATCTACTGCAATTATAATAATTATCCTACTTAATAAAAATAAGTTTGATCCAATCACTTAGTTTAAAATTAATAAAAAAATTTAAATGAAATACTATTTGGATAAAATGTTTTAGATTGATGGAATGTAAATATAATATATTTCCTAATAATTTTTTTTATATTAATGCTATTCAAAACATATACATCACTAATAGCGCAGTCAAGTGTGAAGAGACAAAGGACAGATTATAGAAGGATTAGTAAGGGCCATTCTGATATTGGGCTCAAATGTTGTCGAGATCATGATCATTTGGATACAAGTCTTTTAAGAGTTTAAACCTAGTAATTTAAGCTTATAATGTCTGTATCAGGCCTAATTTGTGGCTGAGGGCATCCAACACCTGATTACATTTTCCAGATTTGTGTTTCAAAATATAGTAGAATACAACGAGGTACTCTACCCATGAGGCATGCCTTCTTTTCATCTTCTTCTAGCTGCTAAGGAATTATAATGCTTCATGACCGGATAATAGGATGAACTCATTGGATAATAAGTAGTGATCTCAGTGACATAGGGCTCTTATAAGTGCATCAAATTCCTTGTCATAAATTGAATACTTGAGCTGGGCTTTACTGAATTTTTCATTGAAGAAGGCGATCGGGCGACCCTTTTGATTAAGGATTGCCCATATACTCATGTTAGAGGCATCACATTCTACTTCAAACACCTCGTTGAAGTTAGGTAACGCTAAAATGGGCACCAATGAGATTAACTGTTTGAGATGTTGGAAGCTATCTTATGCAGTTGGGTTCCATGTTAATGTTTCGGCCTTGAGTAGTTCGATTAAGGGAGCGGCTACCGTGCTAAAATTTTGAATGAAACATCGATAAAAAGAAGTTAACCCATGCAATTTGTCTATAACATACATGGGATTTGGCCATTGCATAATTGCTTCAACCTTGGCCGAGTTGGCCTCAATACCTATCGAGTTGATAATAAATCCTAAAAATGATATTTTGTTTGAAAGATACTGGCTCTTTTTTGGGTTAGAAAATAGCTTCTGGCTTCAGAGAGTATCGAACACCATTTCTAAATATAATAAGTGATCATCTAAAGTACGACTGCATACTAAAATAGCATCGAAATACATGACCACAAACTTGTAAATGAATGGTTGAAAGATCTGGTTCACATGAGCCTCATGAACATGCTAGGGGCCTTTGAAACTCTGAATGGAATAATGGTCCATTCATACAGCCCATTGCATGTTTAAAATGCCATTTTTCACTCATCCCTGGGTGCATTTGAATTTGGTGGTAACCACTTCTCATAGTGATTTTGGTGAATAAGGTAACTCCATGCGGCTGATCGAAGATATCATATGTATGAGGTATAGGGAATCTATACTTCACCATTATTTTGTTGATGGAATGACTATCTATGGACATTCAAAATGTGTCATCCTTCTTTGGAACTAGTAAGGCCAAGATGGTACAGGGGCTACTATTAGGGCCGATAAATCCTTTTATAATTAATTCTTCCTCTTGCCATTGTAGTTCTGCATGCTCGTTATGTCGAAGGCGGTAAGCTGGTTTGTTCAGTAGCATTGATCCTGGGACCAGATCAATGTGATGTTGGATTTCTATCAAGGGTGGTAGTCTGGACGGAAGGTCATTGGTTAAAATATCATCATATTGTTGTAATAAGGGTTAGATAGTATTGGGTACTGTCTGGAGGGATTCATTTTCCTTCATCACATGTAGTAGAAATCCTTCTTTAGCAAGCCAAAAATTTTTTAGGAATAAGTTTCAGTTGAATAGATTCTTGCTCACGGGGTCTTCATCCTCTATAGCAGGGGAGGGCAGTAGAACTACCCTTCGATGGTTATAAATGAAAGAATAGGTGTTGGTAGTGCCATTATGTATGGTGTTGTCGTCGAATTGCCACGGATGCCCTAGTAGTAGGTGACATGCATCCATCAGCACGACGTTACATTAGACCAAATCTTTAAAATGCCCAATGGAAAAATTCACCAACCACCTCTTATGGACCCCTACCTCAATATTTTTCTAGATCCATGACAAGGCATAAGGATTAGGATAATCGGTGGTGCCTAATTGGAGTTTGTCTACCATGGTGGTGGCAATGACATTCTCGCAACTCCCACTGTCGATGATTACGTTGCATACCCTATCCTTCATAATGCATCGGGTTCAAAAAATGCTATGGTGTAACCAGGGCTCGCTGGTATAGATATTCAAAGCTTGTTTTAAGACCAATAGTTTTCCTTCATCACCATGAAGATATATTAATTCAGCGTCAGATGATTCTAGGGCTACATCGGTCACTACCTCTTCAACATCAGGTTCTTTAATTAATGTCACCATATAATGATTTGGGCAATTTGAAGCTATATGCCTAAATCCCTGACACTTGAAGCATTTGCAGGTAGGGAAAGAGGCTTAGGGTGACGTCATTTATGAGGAATTTTGTGATTACCTCTCTTCTTATATTTTATCAGGGCCGACATCAGATCGATTATGGCTAGACTTTCTTTCTGGCATGGGCTCGGATGCAAAATTCTTAACAGAAGTTTTCTTAAAATTGCCTTGTTGTCTCTCCACTTTCACGATAAGGTTGAAAACATCTTGAAAAGTCCAATAAGGCTGAAGCTGGATGACATTGGCAAGTGAGGTTTGTAATTCCCCCAAGAATCTCATAATAATTTGCTCTTCTGATTCAATGATGTCGCATTTTAGGGAGAGTTATTCAAATTTAGCCACGTATTCCTCAATAGTGGACTACTGTTGTTGTAGTTGGGTGAATTTTAAGAATGGGTCTTGTTTGTATTATTCAAGAATATACTTCTACTGCAGCTCTCATTTCATCTTCGGCCACGTCATAATCTTACTACGGCCCTCGTGATTTCTTGATCGTTTCAAGTTCTCCCACCATAGAGAGGCAATTTTTTTGACTTTGATAGTAAATAGCTTGACAATTCATTCGGTGGGGACTTCCTTGAATTCAAGAATAAGCTCGACCATCTACAACTAATAGCTGAATTCATCGAGGTTCATCCTTCCATCAAACTCAAGAAGGTCAATATTGTTTCCATAATTTGGTGGTAACCTTCTACCAGCTCGTCCGGGCATCGGTCCTCCAACTTCATCTTCATTGTAGGTCTCTTGATGGAAGGGATTGATGTTCTCCTCATCTTTATATCACCCTGTAGGTTTCCTTTGTTTGAACCTAGCTAGGCGTTGCTGCAATTGCATGATTTCACATTATAAATCCTTGATCACCACTTCTTGAATTAGCCTCTTTTGGTTCCGATGAGGTAGCATTTTAATCGGTTCTGATACCACTTGACTTCAAACTACCTTAACGAGTCATGGCCTGGTGATGAGAGCAGGGATCTCATGTGAAAACATAAGCAGTCGACGGCTTTACAGAAGGGAGCAACACCATGAGGATCGTGAACCACCACCTGACATCGATCAGGATATAAAAATGATACCAAGAACTATTCTCAAACTATCTTTCTTGTTATTTCAACAAGATATTACTCCAATTTATAGGTACTCCAATTGTTTACTTAGTGGGCTATAGAGATAGCAACTAAACCCAATACAAGAAGTCTTATTACAAACTAAAGTTAAAATAGAGGAATAAATGAATTGTCCGTTACTAGCCATATAGCTCTGGCGTTACACGACTTGAGTTTGAGCTCAGAATACAGCTCGTCTGATAAACGAAGCTCAAGTTAGAGCTTGATCGAGCTCGGCTCATTAGCTCGAGAGCCAACTCATATCCACATTTTTTGTATTAAATATAATAAAAAGTATCTGTCAAATTTCTTTTGATAATTTTTTTAATTTTCTAAAAAAATTAAGGTAAAAGCTCTTAATATTTTTGGAAGATAAAAAGATAAAGCTATTGCTGCATTATTATAACATTTAAAGCAGTGGTATAATACTTTCTTGATAAAAATGCTACATTAAGTCTACAACCATTACAATAAAATGAATAATAAAAGAAAGCTACTACTCACCCTCCTGACTCCATTTTTGAAACTCCACTCCACAAGCCGCCTCTGTATTATTTTCTCCAGTGAGTTACCGGAGCCTTCTCCGGCCTCGAGCTACCACGAGCTGTGGTGATACCTTTCCCACTAGCTACTAGAGCCTTTCACCAATGAGCTATCGAGTAGAGCTCAAGTTTTTAGATATTTTGACGATCGAGCTCGAGATTAATACACAAGCTTGAGCTTGAGTTTAGGCTTACTCTTATTTTGACAAGCCGAGCTCGAGTTAGGCATGACTAAAGCTTGACTTAGCTTATTTACACCCCTAATCTATAATATCTATCGTTAGAAACCCATATAACTTTCATTAATGATTATCAATTTTAATTTGATTAGCTATTATGAGCCTTTGAGTGCTCAATAAAATCTTAAGTAAGTCAAGAAGTGAGTGTTTGAATGTAAAAAGTTGTTAGAGTTTTGAAAAAGGTTTAATTATCTTTGGGAGAATTTAATTTCTAGAATTTCAATTTTGAAATTGAACGTGTCATTATGCACGGTATATCGCCTGGGTGTTGACCTCATTTCTGTATGAGGTCACTAAGACCTATCTGGGTCTCTTTTTGGGGGGTGTCCACCCCTCAATCATATAGGTCCCAGTCAAAATCATATCCAATCTTAATCAAATCAAGCTCCACCCTCCAATTCAATCTTTAATCCAACCTTCCACCAACTTTCTATTAACCTTCAAATAACATCCAATCAATCTCAATCATTCATTTGATTGTCATTGATGTGGATAATTCAAACTCAATCATCCAAGTCCAACAATTCAATCCAAGTCCAAGTTTCCAAGTCAAATCTTAGGGTTAAGGACCTAGGTCTTAAAACCCTTTCTGAATGAATTTTTTATCACTCTGAACCCCAGCCAAATGACCTTTGATTTGGGTTGTTCAAATTTTATCTTGCTTAGATATGTCTCCAAGATCAACCCACCAAATTTGAACCCATTCTAAGGTCCCTAGCCTCAGAAACTGGATTGATTCCCAAAAGCTGTAAAACTTTTAAATATCTACAGCCTATGCCACTTGACTTTCCATTCAGTGAAATTTGACCCTGGAATCCTTTCCAAATCTCTTAACAATACC
This sequence comes from Dendrobium chrysotoxum, assembly GCA_019925795.1. Taxonomy (NCBI): domain Eukaryota; kingdom Viridiplantae; phylum Streptophyta; class Magnoliopsida; order Asparagales; family Orchidaceae; genus Dendrobium; species Dendrobium chrysotoxum. The sequence continues at coordinate 51,914,507 of CM034306.1, read as the reverse complement.
CATGACCTTTATCATGACTTGTTGACCAATAAGCTATACTTTTCTGGACCCATTTTGACCCAGGGTTGACTAGGGGTCAAAATGACCAAAATGCCCTTTAAAGGAGTTTTTGGTCTTTTCCCCTAAAACTCAACATAGTTCAACCCTATCAACCCTCAAAACCTATCCTAATGGATCATAAACACCATTAGGAACACATTGTACCCAAAACCCATACTTTCATTTGACCTGGTTAATCAAGTCAACCATGGTTAACCAAAGTGGCTCTTAAGGGTTTAAACACCCTTTTCCAATTAATTAAACTTCCCTTGACTTGGGACCACTCCCATTGAGTTCATCTGATCAAATTGAACTCAATGGACACAATCCTTAACCCTAGGTCAACTTGGTTGACCAACCCAACCAAATTTGACCAAAATCTTCCATACAGTTCCACCCTCTCAAACCCTTTGACCAAGACTTCTCTAAACTCATTCAAACCCATGGGGTGACCCATTGGGTCCTTAAGAGACCCTCTTGAGGACTCAAGCCTTGGACCCACTTGTGTTAGCCATTTGGCTTGACCCAAGTGTCCAAAGAGAGGTTTTTCTTGAGCCAAATTCCAACCCTAGCCCAATTGGATCAAACTAATAGTGCCATTGGGTTCCCTTTCACCCAATACACCTTCCCTAGTTGGTCCAACCCTTGGGTCAACTTGGGTTAGGAATTAGGCTGACTCAAAGTGGCCAAAATAACCTTAGGTTGAGCCATTTTCCAACCTAGGCCTCACCAAACCCAACCAATACCTCCATTGGGTAGCTCTAAGTCCAACACACCTACCCTAGTCAGCCCAGGCCTTTGGCTGACTTGGTTTAACCTCTAGACTAGCCCAAAGTGGTCAAAACCACTTTGACATGAGCCATTTCTCACCACAAACCAATTCAAACTCAATTGACACATGCATTGGATGCTCCTTGACCCAATGCATTTTCCCCATCAACCCCTTGACCTGGCTTGACTAGGGTCCAACCCAAATGGACCCAAACCTCTCCAAAACTTGGTCAACCTGAGCCATGTTAAGGAATTTAGCCACCCCATAGCTAGTTCAATCCATGGTTGAGTTCAGCATGACCCAACCTACCTACCTCATTAAGCCCAGGCCATGACTCAACCCAGGTTGAGCTCAAATTGACCCAAACCATATAGGTTTGGGTCAACCTGAGCCTATCTATCAACCTAAGCTCCTTCATGGCCAATTGATCCTCCAATCAAGTTCACCGGACCCCCAACAAGCTTTCCACATAAGCCCGACCCATCCAGTAGCCGACGATGGTTGGAATGAATAGCAAACCAAATCCGGTGGTGCCCCCTTCATGGGCTCTGGCCAAAGCTTCCCCAAGGCTTGCGTTTGACTCCTTTGGGCTCAAAAGACCCCCCGAGGATGTCCCATTCCACCTGAAAATCATCCAACAACCTCCCCGATCAATCCTGACTGCCTAAGCTCGTGGAGATCGCTTGAGTAGGGATCCCTCACCCAGATGTCCTCATTCAATCTCAAGTTTTTGAAAAGCTTCCTCAGAGCTCTCTGAGTATTCCCCTCTATCCCCCCACTTCCCAGCCTCTTTTAGCTATGATCCCGAGTGAACTCCGGTGAAAACACTCTACCCTTCACTCGAACTCCTACCTCCGACAATCCTCTAGCTTTAGTGTCTGATGAAGAAGTGCTCACCATCCCTCCCTGAAGCTTCTTGATAGAAAAACCCATTTGTTTGGGCTTTCTATACGATGAGAATCCCTTCCCAAGATCCTAGCTTGGTAGTGTCGGTCAAGTGTGAAACAAATCATCAACTCACTAGAATCTGACTGTTGGATTGATGATTTGTAGTCTCCTGATCCTTCCTGTGAAATTTTAAAGGAGTTTGCTAATGGAATCTCTCAAATCACACAGGAGAACATCTACGGCTTTGGGTTCATTCGGGAGGTTGAAGACATAATCCTAGCCGTTGATTTCTTGCGGTTCTGGAGGTCGTTTAATCACGACCGTTCGATCTTCCATCCAACGGCCATGGTTTAATCCATGTTATCCAGTCAGCTGCTAATCATTACCCCACCAATCGGAATGTGCTACATGGAAAGCACGTGGCTGGCTGGGTAATGGGATATTTAATTTCACAAAAAAATTAAGGAAACTTTAAAAATTCATATCTCCTCACACACTTGGCCAATTTAGGCGATCTTAGGCTCATTCGAAAGGTATTGAGGAGACCTATCAAAGCCCTATGGTCGCAAGCCATGATTCTGCATGTGTTTATCTCAATTTTAGCAATAGTATATTTTATATTTTAGCATTTATAATCAAGTTATTTGTCACCATGGCTTGGGGCTTTGGGAGAATGAATTTGGACATGTCACTGACATGTCTAAATTCCCCCCCCCCCCCCCCCCCCTATTTGAGGTGTTTAAGGGCACTTCCATGCCAATTTAGACTTAGGGGTCATGGTTTGACCCTTAAGTTCAAATTAGTTCTATGATCTTTCCAATGAGATTTAGCATCTGATTTTTGGTGTGTTGATTATGCTTAGTCTAAAGAGTTTAGAGCCACTGATTTCATTCCCATCCAAGCCTAGGATAGCGACTTAGGAATTTTTTAAGGTGACTTAGAGGTTACCTTAGGTGGTTTAGCCAACCACCTTAGAGAGCTCCACTCAGACCCAAATTTAGGGGGTTTGGACCTTGAGCTTAAGTGATTCCATGGTCTAAATTTCACTAGAAATGGAATCCATTTGGTTCACCAACTAAGGGTCCCAAAATCCCTTCCTAGATTTGGCCTAGAACCTTAATTAAGTCATGATTAATTCATATTAAATTATAAAAATTCATATAAGTACTCTAATTACTCATAATTGAACCCTTAATCCATGAAAAATAAAAAGCCCTTTTAAACCACTTTTAATTTAACTTTAATTTAATTTTTAGGAAAACTGATAATTACTTAATTTAATTAATTAAAATATTTAAAAAAATTCCAAAAAATCTCTAAATGCTTGAAGACACGCCCTTAGGTCATTCCTAACCTTAGGGGGTGATTCCAAGAGATATGGGACTCATTTGGATCAAAATCTAAAAATTCCCTTAATTAGGCAATTTTAGAAAATCCAAAAATACCCAAGCTTTGAAAAATCATAAATAATTCCAAAAAAATCCAATTGAATAAAACTTAAAGCCATTCAACTCTAATTAAAATCTAGTATTTTCTAACATTAAATATCAAACCACTAGAATTAAATCAAAGTCAAAAAGTTAACTGTTTGGTCAGCCATAGTTCAAATTTAGGTCAAAACTTTAAAAATTCATAACTTAATGTAGAAAATTCTGAATTGAGTAAACTTAAAATCTAATTACTCATCTTAAGGTCTACTATTTTAAAAAAATATTAAAATTCTAAAAATTATTTTAATTCTAAAAGTCAACTTTTAACCCCTTAATTAACACATTAAGATAATCCCAATGTTTACAAAATTCAATAATTAATTCACATTTTCAAAAATTCTTAATTTAATTACTCAAATCAGCAGTTAATCAATTGTATTGAAATTCATCAACCCTTAATCTTCAACCAATCAAATCAACTTAACCAACCCTGATTGCCACTAGATAACCTAGGCTTACGTGGCTATTAACTTAGCCCCAATGAAGGTGAAATAAACTTCATAGCCTCGGTGAGCAATAAATATAGTAATTATTTAACTATTAAAATATATCTAAATTAAACTTTAATTTATTAATATTTAAACTTACACATAAATTTTTCCTTCAACCTTCAACAAACCCGAACACTAGACAACTTGAATAAACTACCCAACTTAAGATCTACCCCAGCCATACAACCTTTAGCACACACTTTAGATGATTTACTAGGATAACCAACTCTAATCTAGGCTAGACTGGTGTTTACTTTTACTGATGTGTGCCAGGTTTTTTGACTTTTTTATTGCATACTGTAATTAAAATTGATTTATGTGAGTGTATACTTACTTTAAATTACAATCTGTGAATTGATGTGATGGACGATTGTCTACCCTTAAGTTAGGAATGATTTGGTTGCTTACTAAATTTTTTACAGGTGGTCACGCTCATGCAGGGCAATAAAAGGGAGCTAAATTAATAATGATTTAAACTAATAAAATTTTATGCAGGTGCTTCTACTACTTAGCCCCCAAGTAAATAAGAGCGTTGCCAAGTGTGGCTGAGTTTACAATTTATTGCATATATATATATATATATATATATATATATATATATATATATATATATATATATATATATATATATAAGTTACTTGGGATTGATTTGATTTTAAATGCTTAGGATAATCCTATAGGAAAGTCTAGATTTTTTTTTCAATATCAATGTAATTTGTTTAAAGTTAAGAGTTGTGAAAGATAGACGTTTGAGTCAGGATACATAGATCCAAATTTAGATTCCAAGGAGGAAAGGATACCCCTTAGGGGGATAGTCCTTTTCCGCTTGAAAGCTCAAGTTTGGATGATTTTAATACCAAAGCAAAAAAGAATAACCTCCCCTTCAGGGGAAGGGTTTTCTTTTTTATTTGGGTATACATGTATGATGAATCCAAGGAGCCCAAAGAAGAGTTGGAAGAGGAGTTAAGGACAAAGAGTATCTCACTCAAAGTCAACTTGCGCCAATCCTGGGATTAGAACTCGAGTTTATTGTCAGTGGTACCCGACCACTTTTAATTTATATAATTTATAGGTTGTAATAAATAGGCAATTCACATATGAACATTTATCTAATTAATTTAATTATTTAATATATTTAATTTAATTTAATTATGATTAGAATTGCCTACTTTTTCTTATTTTTTGGTGATCTGCATGCCATTTTTACTTTAGCTTGGATACGCGAGGCTCGTGAGGGCACATACAAAACTTTTTCTACTTAAATCAAATAAAAATTTTTAAGCTAACATAGAAACTCTAACGATTTAAAAAGTAAGCCAAGAACTACTGGGAGTTCGCATAAAGCATATTTTATCTTATCTTTCTTGTTAGGCACCTCCCCACCTACGGGTTCTGGCAGACCACCTGGCCTTTAAGGGTGCAGATATGTTAAGGGGATGTTATGCAATCTCTGAGGAAAAATAATTTTATAAACCCTTTTTAAAACTGCTTCATATACATTTTATGCATTTAATCGAGTCGATCAGCATGCATTTCATTAAAAACTAATTAAATTAGTCTAAATTTTTAATTGCATTTGATTCATACATTTTTACCTCATAAAAGTCAAGGGACCGATTAGAATCCGCTATAAATGTTGGTCCTAATTCTTAAAAACTTTAATACTAATGTCCCTACCACTCTTTTATAGAAATGATCAGACTCATAGATTTTAAATTGACTAGGTGGTTAGCTAGCTCCCCAATCCAATCTGGGGTATTGCACTACATTAGTTAGGTTCAGGCTACTATAGTCTAGTGCCCAATTTAGATTTAGGATCTAAGGTAGATTCTAAATCATAAGAACCTAACCTCCAGGAATATAATCACAAATTTTTAATAAATTACTCAACTCAAATTAAAGAATATTTATCAATCTAAAATTTAAAGCCCAATACATAGATTAGGTTGGGAGACTTTTAAATTATTTCAAAATCCTAAAGTGTCTCCTATCTCTCCTCCATTGACTCTATAAATAAGTGTTCTAACCTGATCTGGTCCAGATTGAGATTCCAAATTCAACTCCTTTGACTTCCCTCCTAGAAAATCTCTAAACATAATTTTCATCGTTATTTTAATCGAGAGTATTCGTAGGAGACCTCAATTTTTTATAATGAAATTAACTACGAGGGCTTACACTCGTAGGAGATTTAGGACCCACATCAACTTTTTAAATATCAATTTTTCAAACTTAATTTAATTTTTTTTAGGAAAATTAAAATCAATGGCAATCATTATCATCATATTTGAATAATCATTAATGAATGGTGTTTTCTTCCTTTGGGAAGATACATCATTTATTTATAAAACTTTAAATATGAAATTAACGATAATTCATCTAGATTATCATAGCTAGATATTTGATCGAACCTCACTTTGACCCTTCAAGGTGGAATTTACAATTCTAAATCTGAACCTCATTTTGAAATCTCATTTCCACCCCTCGAGGTGTTATACCTTTTTTGGTGGGATGTTCAATTTCAGAATTAAAATTCAAAGTCAAATCTAAAACTTTCCAAAAAAGATTAAACTTTTTAAAACCCCTTTTTTCCAAAATTCAACACAAACAAAAAATGGCACGCCCGATGAGACTAAATCTCTCTCTCCATCTTCAATAATGGTAAAATTTTATTTTATCGGTAGTCTTAACTACCTTTCTTTCCATTAGCATCTCTACCTATTTTCTCCTTTGGAGAGCTTAACCAACATAAAATTATTTATATCAAAAAGAGAGATGAGAACTCTATCCAAAAATTGGGCTTTGACCTTCTACCCCCAAAGTAACTGGTAGGGCAATAGTGTCAATCCAAACTTTTAAAATCCTCATCTCAATTTTATGAACCTGTATTATTAAGTTTGTTTCTAATACAATGTATGCAAGTCGACTCAATGAATGCTTAAATCAATTATGAAGAAATTTTAAAAAGGCTTTAAAATATATTTTCACCTAGAGATTGCACAACTTTTCCTTGACAAGACTACACCCTAATAGGTCAGGTGGCCTGCCAAAACCTGCAGGCGGGGAGGTGCCTAACAAGGAAGAGAAGATATGATATGATGTATGCGACCCTCGGTGATCCAAGCTAACTTCTTAAAATCATTAGAGTTTTTATGTTAGCTTAGATATTTTAAATTTAATCAAAGGAGATAATATTTTATTGTTCCCTCATGAGCCTCCAATCGAGTTCCAAGCTAAATCAAAATACAACATGCAATAGCCAAAAAAAACTAAGAAATGCAAGCAATCCTAATCGTAAGTAGAGTAAATAAATTAAATCAAATTAAATAAATTAAATAAATTCAACAGTCCATGTGGCAAGTGCCACTTAATATTATAACCCGGAGTTTATAGAAAAAGTAAAGTGGCTGGGTGCCACTGACAACAACTTGGATTCTACTCCTAAGACTCAAGTGACTTTGAGAATGAGATTTTTCTCAATCTATACTTCTTCGTCCTTCTGTGGGATCCTTGGATCTATTGAGTTTGGATATTGAAATGAAAAAAACTCTCCCTTTAAAGGGGGTGTTTTCTTTTCTCTTTGAATATTTGAAAGTATCCTAATTTAAGCTTCGAAATAGAAAAGAACTCTCTCCTAAAGGATGTACCCTACTCTTTTGTCCTCTCAAATGTCACTTTAGATATTACAACTCTTGAATCAAATTAAATTACATTTGAAAATAGAAAATTTTAGACTCAAACATCTTGCAGCATTATCCTAAACAATTATAATTTGAAATCACATCTCAAGCAATTATATATTAAAATTAAAAGTATTCAAATCAGTCACACTTGGCCATGCTCTTTTGATTCAAAGGGGGACTTAATATAGCAGAGCACCTACAAAAACTTAATTAGTTTAAATTTAATTTTGCCCCCTTTTAATTTTAATGCCCTGTATGAGTATGACCACATACATAAGATTATATTAGCATTTAGATCATCCCTAGCCTAAGAGTAATCTCAGGCCCATCAAATCAATTTATAGATTATAGAAATTAAATAAATATTCACATCAATAATTTAATTCTAATAATCAGCATACAATGAAAGCTCGAAAAACCCGACACACAACACTAGAAAAGTAAAATAATGGCTTAGCCTGAAATTAGAATTGGTTGTCTAGCAAATCATCTAAAGTGTATGAGAAAGGTTGTGTGGTTTGGATATGTCCTATATAGAATAATTGATTGAAGTTGTTTGATGTTCTGATTAGTTGAAAGGCTTAAGGGAAATTTAAGTTTGAGTTTAAGTATTAATGGCTTGAAGTTGATTTTAAGATGTATTTTAAATATTGGGTGATTACTATCTTTATTAAATCAGGGTCATAAAATTTATTTTACCTTCATTAGGGCTAAGTCAATAGCCTGATAGGTCGAGATTACTCAGTAGTAATTGGTATAAATTAAGTAGCTTAATTGATTAAAGGTTTGAATGTTGATAAATTTTAATTAAAATGATTTGATACTAGTTTTAATATTGGATTAAAGTTTTCTAGATTTTTAAATTAAATATTAATTTTTTAGAATTATTTGAATTATTTAAATGTATTAATTAAATGGGTCAAATTATGCCTTTTTGATTAAGATTATTTTTGAAGTTTTAATATTTTTCTTAAATACTAGACCTTAAGATGATTAATTAGACTATACGTTTATTTGAATTAGATTTTTCTGCATTAAGTTGTAAATTTTTGAAGTTTTGACCTAATTTTGAAATATGATTGACCAAAGAAATGACTTTTTAACTTTGACATATTTCTATTGGTTTATCATTTTTAGAAAATACTAAATCTCAAATGGAGTTGAATGACACTAAGTTTGGTCAATTTCAATTTTTTTAGAATTACTTATAATTTTTTAAAATTTAATTAATTAATGTATTTTTAAATTATTTAATCAGGAAAGTTTTGATTGTTTTGATCCAAACTCTCCCCAAACTGTATGGAATAACTCCCAGAGGTTAGGAATAACTCATGGAAGTGTTTTCAAGTGTTTAAAATTTATTTGGAATTTTTAATAATTTTTTAATTATTTAATTTAATTAAATATTAATTTTCACTAAAACTTAAATTAAAGTTAAATTAACGATACAATGATGAGGCTTTTATTTTTCCTAGGTAGAGGATTAAATTCTAATTAGTTTGATATATTATTTTTATTTTTTAGATTTAATTTAGATTTATTATAATTTTTTGAAGTTTTTGGATTTTTAAAAAGGCTAAATTTTGACTTGCTTCTTTTTCTAACCTAATGATCTCCAAATTCAATAAAATTTAAACCTATGGTGAAAAATGCCTCTAAGTTTATTATGGTCAAGTTTCACCCCTATTAGGTGTATGCAAAATTTCCTAAGATTTTTCTAAATTAATTAGATCTTGTCCTTAATTATTTTTCCTATGTGTTACTAGTATTCAATTAGATTCCAACCTCTATCCAGCTAACCCTGATACTTATGCAAGTATACCACAAATATTTCACAGTCTAATTTTATCAATTTGGAGAGTTATAAATTTTCAAAATTTTGGGTCTAAAATGGACCCATTACTTTGAAAATTAACATCATAGTAATCCAATAAGTATCTAGTTCTAGAAAAATTACAAAAAATGTCTAAGATACCCAAATATTTTTCACCAAAATTTGAGTCAAATTTAACTAGTGGATTTTGAGAAAATTAGGAAAAAAGATTTTGATAAAATATAAATAACTCACAGTACACTAGCCAAATCAGCTTAAATTTAATTTTAATAAATAATACACTAAATTATATTTTCAATGACACTAAAAATATTAAATTTGGTGAAAATTTTGATTTAATAGGAATTTTGGAAGTTCTGGACTGTTTAATTGAATTTTAATTCAATTTATTTCAATTTAAATAACGACACATTATTAACCAATCATTAACAATGATTGGCAAAGTCGGCAGTGCAGCGTCGCATCCCAGGACACGTGTTAAGCCATTGGAATATGACTTATCCATGTAGGATCGATGATCTGACAATCGATATCAAAGTGCGTGGGACAGATGGTCAGGATGCGACCACGTCATCTCCCTTGACCATGGATCAACCCGCGTTTGAAACCAGTTAGATGCTTTGACTGTCTGATAAGCTATGGATGGTCCAATCATGCGTTAATCGCGATCGGACAATTAGGATTGCACTAGAACTATTAGTTCAAAAATGAACTAGAAATTGAAATGCCTATAACTCTCAAAATACTCATCTAAATTAGATGAAATTTAAAACACAAATTGAGGGTAACCTAATCTTACAATACCTAAAGTTTGAAGGCTCCATGTATTGTAGATTTTCTATATTTTCAAATTAAATTTTAAACTAAAAGTTGAGATAACTTACAATCCAGTTGATGGAGTTTAGAGTTTTGGGCTTTTTAGAAAGCTAATGAGATCCTCTACAACTTTACTGAAGAGCTCAGGAGCTCTTGATGGTCGGATTGGAATCTATTATAACAAATCACCTTTCTCTCTCTTCTCTGAATGGAGTTTTGAGCATGACAAAAGGTGGGGAAAGGCTTGGAGAGGCTTTTCTTATGGCTGGAGAAGATAAATGCTTAGTTGGATGGGTTTGGAGCTGATAAATGAGAAGAAATGGGTAAGTTAAGAGATAATAATGGATTTTGCTTTTTTCCATATTATCCCTATTAATTACTAGGAGTGATTGGAAGAGAGAAGCTTTGGATTGATTCCAAGTACTCTCCAAGGCAATCCAAATGCATGGAGAGGACATGTATTGATGAGAATTGCATGGGTTGAATGTTTGAGCATCTTTGACCACTCCAAATGTAATGTTGACTATTTGACCAGTCAACTTGCCATATGGGATGGTGAGGTGGCATATGAGAAGGCCTTGAGTTGATTTGGAAAGAGTTTGATGCTTAAGAGTTATAGTTTGAATATGTAAAAGGAAGTTTAAGGTGGTTTGACCAACACATATATGTTGACTTTGGTCAAAGTTCCTAGGATTTGACTTGTATTGAATTTGAACACATTTAAACTCTAAAATGGAATAACATTAAGGATTTGATAGACTTAGATTGAAGTGAGCATTGAAATGATCAAAATGTGAAAATTTGACCAAGTCCAAATGTTGACTTGGTCAAACTCACATTGATGTGACCCAAGCTAGGTTTGAATAGATTCAAGATATGCAATTGAGTGGTCTTTGAAGGTTCACGTAATGTTCTAAAATTAAGTATTAGTAAACTCTGGATTTTGGTATGATTTATATATGAATTCTAATGAAAAGTGGAAGTTAAGGGCAAGTGAAAGACAAGTGTTCTATAATGTATCTGAAAGCTTTTGTAAAAGTGGCTTTACAAGTAAGTGATAATGCTAAAAATAAACATACACTAAAACTCTAGTAATTCATATTTTGTTTACACTTTACTCTTTACAAGTCTTTATATTTTCTTTAATCAATATTATTTAATATTTGAATTTTGATATTAATATATGTCATGGATAAAGAAAAGAAGTCTACTAGGATAGCAGTGTTCATTTTGTTCTTTTTAACATTTCAGGCAAAGATAAAGGCCCAACAGAGTAGATAAAAGGTATAAGTAAGATCTTCTCAGTATCTGATGTATCATTTTGTAATCCAATTTTAATTATTCTGATGTATAAATAATTGAAATCCAGCTGAATTATTATGTTTATGTTTTGATGAAATGAATCATGTAAATTTGCTTTTGTAATTTAGATTTAGTAGCTCTAGTCATTTATAATTGATGAAAGAGTTAATTAATTATAGGTTTAAGTGATCAAATCCTTCTATTAGATCCCAGAGTGTTACATGATCAGTTTCCTCATAAGTTGGGAGAGAGAGAATAGTAATGCCTAATAATGATTAACTTCATTATAGTGGACACACCCGCCATTTATAATGATATATTCAGGCAACCACCCATGAACACTTTTAGGGTGGTTGTAACAATCTAAATTTTTTAAAATAATTGAAAATAAAAAAATTTGAATTCCTGTTTGAATTGTAGCACAGCATAGAGAAAGAGATATTTGAATTTTTTATCTCGGGATTGCTTTGCTATTTTTACGAAAATTATTCAGATCGAAGTAGGTGATTCTAATTCTATCTCTATTTTAAATATTTTGATTTTAACTATTTGATTCTCCCTAGAACTATTTTTTTATATATTTTTTAAATTTATTAAATTTTTACTTTATAATTTTTTATATGATATAATACTAATTATTTTAGAAATTTTGATTGTAACACTTCCAAATTTAACCTGGTAAAATAGAAATTATTGGATTTTGTATGACTTTTCTTGAATAGAAATAAATATTTTTATTTAAGCATAATATTAGTACAAATATTGTGAATGAATATAGACATGTGGTTGAGTAATAATTGATCGTTATTACTTTTAAAAAAATGATATTAATATGTGTGAAAAATAAGTAAAAATCTAATTTCATTAATGTTGGCTGGAGACTAATTCACCTATACAGGATAGTGGGCTGATGGGCTTTCATTGAAATATTGTGGTTTGGTGTTATTCTTTACTGATTTATATGATTCACGGATTGAGAGTTATAAGGAGTTATTACAGTGCCGATGGGTAAAGAGTGATAACTCTATTTACTGAGCCAACAATTATTGACTATGGATTACTGATATTAGAAAAATACTACTTAAACTAGGACTTGTTACTTATTTATAGCATAACTTCTGAAATGCATGTTATTAAGGCACTGTTCCTATTACTGAATGAATTTATTATTACGACATAGATTTACTGTTACTGCTTTTACCACTGGACTGCTACTGTTATCTATATAGACATCGATACTATTTGATGCTTCTAATTAACTGTACTGATACTAAGGATGTGATATATTAAGCATGTAATATATTGATTTTCTACTGATATAGAATGTATGGATAGTATGTGTACACTCCTATATAATTTTACTACATTGATATAATTCCGACAATCTTTATCGACGCTTTAGTTTTACCCTTTTATACAATATCTTTACTAATTGATATACTGATATGAAGACTGCTTTATCAATTTGACACCCGTACTGGTTTACTAGTTTTTGTATTATATTATCTTATTGTTTACAAATTCTACTACTACTATATATGAGTTTTATTATTTATGCACATAATCATTATCATATAAATATTACTATTATGATTTGATTACTAATATATATATATTGCTTCTTTGCCATGCATTAAGTTCAGTTGTAGGATTTGGTTACTTACTGGGCTCTTGAGCTTATTATATGTAGCTCTAGTTGTGTAAATTAAAAGATAAAAGAATAATTCTTTCAAATTAAATTTTGGAGCATGATAGTGGTATTCTCAACCAACTATGTAATGGTTAGATTATACACTATAGAACTTATAATTAGTGATTAAATCATAATAAGTGAGGATTCATATCAAATGGACCCTGGAATAACATATAATATAAGAGGCATACTTATAGGTGTTATTTATATATATGATAGTGTTTAAGGTATGGCCAATTAAGTTATAAGGTAGCTCGATATCCGCAGAGGGTACTAGAGGGTTGGTCTAAAGTAGGAGGAAGTTAGAGGCAGTAGCTGGCATCCCAATCAAGTGTTCTTAGTTAAGGATTATCGAATAAAAGTGGTGGCAAATTTAGAGGGAGATAAAATGGAGGAGCAAGAGGAGTTTAGAGGGAATCAAGTACTATGGTAAGCGTTGCTCCAATACAACCTATATTTTATAGTCTGGCATAATAGGAGTTTAAAGATGCATCAGATGTAGTAACATATATGACTATCATTTTTGCATTATCCTTTCATATTTTATTTGATCTTAGAGCATGCCACTCATTTATGTTGGAATATATTTTGAATGATTTGGGTTTAATCCCTGATTTGTTATCATCTAGTCTATCTATTCTATACCTATTAGGAATTATCTAGTTGCCCATCAAATATATAAATATGAAATTGACAGCATGTTGAGAATAGAAAAGTGTTATTATTAATAATTTTTGTTTAAAGAAGAAGAATAGAGATGATGAATTGGACAGTAGTAGGAAAAACTCTATTGAAATATCAATGTAGAGATTATTTAGGCGGAGCTTGTTCCTATTATCAGGAACTGATTTATACCTACATCAGCTCTACAACATATGTATAAGGCTTTTATGAGATCAGAGTAGGGAGAAAGATAGTGATGTAGTATGAAGCAGAATTTACTATGTTAGCTAGGTATGTCGCACAGTTGATTAACACAACAAAAGAGAAATGTTATTAATTTTTGAGAGAATTTTGATAGATGAATTGAGACACCCACTAGTATCATTAAGAATTCACAAGTTTTAAGAATTAGTTACGAAAGAAATATTAGTTAAGAATGATTCAGCTATCCCATTATTAAGAAAAGATATGATTAGAAAGGGGATAACCGAAGACTTGAGTACGAACAAATTCGAGAATTCAAAGAAAAAAGATGATAGTAATAGAGGATGGAATACCATGGTTTTTAAATACAAAAGAAGACATATTAGGCATTATTTATTGATCATTGGGCAATACTTTAGTCAACGAAGACATCATATGGTTGATTGTTCATAGCAAAGATATATAGGGTGTAATAATCCAAAAATACCAAAACTATTTTAAAATAAAATTTTGAATTTCTATTTAAACTGGAGCACTTTGGCACTGTGCTTGGTAGTGTTGCAACCCTAGGCTTGAGAGTATAATGGTGCCAAAAATTAATATCGTGTTATTAAAGACTATGTTCTATAATATTTCTGGATTCAACATACATCGCAATGCTGCTGGATAAGATTGCTATGGCGTTAGGACATTATATATATATAATCCTAAGCATAAAATCAACCAAGCCACTTCCGCCTCCCCATTTTGCATGGCTTGCCATGGAAGAAGAGAGAAAAGGGAGAGGAAGTGGAGAGAGAGAGAGAGAGAGAAAGCTAGGTAGAAAAGTCTTCTAATCATTTTTGTTAGTTGCTTCAGTTATGAAAATTCTTCTAATCATTATAAGTAAACAAAATCTCAATGTGGTTTTTCATAATTTTGAGTTTGATAAGTTTAATCTCTCCTAAATTATCTTTTGTCCTGATTTATCACACTTCTACTATATAACTTTTTGTATACGATAAATGTGGACTTTATGGATATTTTGACTATAATATTATTAAATTTCACCAGTTAAAATAAAAATTATGATTTTTTAAAGTTATAATATTAATTTATAGATTTTTGTATTCTATAGATTTAAGTATTTTATATTGCATTTAGACATTGATATAATATATATATGATAAATGTGATATTTGAATGTAAACAAGGAAGGTTGTCTGTTAACACTATAATTAATATGTGTTAGCTGTTAAAATATAATTACATGCATAGGAGGGTGGACCGACAATCTTTTTTTTAAAGATGATTTGTGGTGTAGCTTATAATTAATGACTTATTACACCAGCGACAAAGTAATAATTTATTAAAAGCCACCTATAATGATATAATGATAATGATATTGGTGAATACATATGAAAGAATGAAAACACCATATTAAAATGGGATGTTTTGCTTGTTGAATCATATATTGATGTATACATACATGAATATCATTTACAGATAGATAAGTAATGTATGTGCAAATATAAAATATGAATGGTTACATATACTAATATAATACAATAGACAATTGATAATTAACAAGATGGAGAAGACTGATGATATTGATACTTGTATGTTCATGATCTATAGTACTAATTTATTGATTATTGATATATTTACATTCTCGCATCTGTTGTTGATTTATGAATTTAAGCATAATGATTTCAACTTTTTGTTATTGATCATATTGAATATAACATTGATGGCTAATCATTGATGTTATTGAATGTTATTGATTCTATGGATTGACATGAGCATGTATATTGATTCTTTAAATCTTGTATTGAAAGTTTTAGTGAGTTTGAGTTACAGTTGAGCTTATAAGCGCATTATGTAATTTTATTGATTTCAAGTCAGGTAAAGAGCCAGAACTCTTTAGAGTGAGGCGGATTGAGATCTTCAAGTTTTCTCTTTTATTTTATATTTTTATTTTATTCTTTTGTAGTTGGGAGCTATTGATAGATCATTGATTGTTAGTGATCTCCTAACTATTGTAAATATGTTTTGAAGAATGAATATAGTGAAATATTTTAATGAGTATGATATTTAATTACTTTCATTGGATATATTAATTTATATTGATAATTTATTGAAGTTAAAGATAAATTAGACGATCATTTCAATTTAGATATTGGGGCATTACACATGGAGAAGGATCTGTATTGAGAACAGAATAATCTATACAGGCCTATAGACATAGGATGGCCAGTTCCATGATGTATAGTGAAGGATCGATGAATATGGCTAAAGCTTCTAGAATCATGGTAGATGGGAGAAGTGTGTGAGAGTCAGAGAGAGCCTACTCATTACGTCATGTAGCACTAGTATGATCGAGAGTCTACAATCTAATACAACAAGAGAATAGGGCTTTCTCTAAGAGATCTATTGGTAGAATTCTCTAACCAAAGAAATTATTTTATTTAAATTGATTGATACTTAGTGCATAATAATATCATTGCATAGTATATTGAATGACATATAATTGAATGACATGCATAAATGTATGAATGAGTTGCCTTATCGAATTTATGATTTATTAAATGACATGATTTAGATGATTTATGAATCAATGATCAATAATTTATTTAATTCACTAATGAAGGTACCGATTTAATTTTTGATTTGATTATTCTCTTGATTTAATTTTTAAAAAATGGTTTTTTTTGTTTTGCTTTGATTTTTCTAAAGTATTAGTGAAAATGTTGACGACAATATTTTTTTTAAGATGGGCTGAATGTGATAATCCAAAATTTCATGAAATAAATTAATTTAAAAATATGAAAAATTCTGGACATAAGTGCTGTGATGCTGTGCTTGTAAGCGCAACGGAGTCAGAAAAGCACCGTTGCAACGTTGATGTCTATATTCTATAACAACTTTGGATTCAACATGCAATATAACAGTGTTGTGGTTTGTGACATTGGACACTAAATCATATTTTTTAAAATATTTAATATTTAAATATCCCTCCACCACAACACCACCCCCTTACTCCCCCAAGAAAAGAAAGAAGGAAAATCGAGGAAGGGAGAAAGAGAGGAAAATATTACTCAGAGCATTTTTATCTGTGAGTTTTGTTCTGAGATTTCTTCTGATAGTAATAGATAACCCAAATTTGATTTTTTATTTTTAATAATTTTAATCTTTTTAATATTATCTCTCTTAAAATTCATAAAAATATATTTTCTTCTTGTTGGTTCCATACATTTTGGTCCGACCTTAATCCAGCCCGTTAAACCGATTGATTTAACGCCACTAGCTAAAACCCTACTACCTTCTTAGCGGTCTCTCTCCGCAAAATGCTCGCTCGCCTCTGTCGTCCACTGCGCCTCCGCTTCCTATCAAAAACCTTAGCTTTCGCAAACCATCCATTCTCTTCAACTCGTCCTCTCTGCCCCTTCCCTTCCGCTTCTCTACCTCATTCTCCTCCTCAGGCTCGCGCTCCAAATATTTGGTCCCTTCTTGATCATCGCAGGTCGTTCTCGAGTAATCGAGGAGCGAGCGGCGGTAATGGCGACGACACCTGGAAGCTCACTGCAGAATCTGAGGAGCCGGATTCCATCTTTGAGCTGGAGGAGGGGGGCCTCTCTGGAATCGGGGAGGGCGCCGAGGATGCGTTCGGATCGGGCGAGGTAGAAACCAAGACCGGCGGAACCGTTATCAAAGGAGGAAGTCCTTGGGATGAAAACTCTTCCGGTGATGTGGAGAGTGATATATTTGAGGGCATTGATCGGGAGATCGCGCCGAAAGAGGGAGGCGGAGATGTTGTGTGGGAGACAGCCGAGGGCTACAAGCAATGGACCATGGGTGATGATGATGAAAAGGGTGATGTTTTCGGTATTGGGGAGGATGTGGGGGCGATAGAAGGGCTTGAGGGGGAAGGGATTGATGAGTTCGAGAAGGAGAGGAATGAAGAGCAGGAGAAGTTGCATCAAAGAGAGCAGGAGCTGCTGGCTACTCTAAATGGTAATAGAACATTTAATTTAGCTTCATAGTGCCACATCTGGCTTTCTACCTAAAATTCTCTTTGATGAAAAGACGGTGATCTGCTATAGATATTGGCCGAAATGTTGATCATCATGCATTTCAATGATCCCTTCTTATTAAATTGCATTAAGTAAGCTAGTATATGCATTCCAATGTTACGTATAGAAAGTTACAAGAAAGAATGCTCGTTTGAAGTCATATAACATTGGTTACATTGGTTAATTAAACATGTTTTTTTTTTTTTTTCTGTTTCATACTCTCTAGGTGCACATTGCAATTGCTCTTGGTGAATGCATTTGGCATCCTCACTGTGATGTAATGAACAATTTTATATTGGCTTTACAAACAATGTAGTGAGATTTTTGACATGGAACATTGCTTTTCTCCCGTACTAGTTTTTTTTTTTTTTGTCTAAATGAGAATATTTGTTTTGAACTTTTATTTTTGTCATGATTGTGGTGGATGTCCACATCTAGATGTGTGTTATGTTCAACAATACTTGATCCTATATGCTTTATTAATTCATATTTTATCATGGGTAATTTATATTGCATCCCTTATGATATTCAATCATATACTATATGAACCATCTCATGATCGTTGCATCCCTATAAAGCATTCTTATTGCTCTTTATGCTTTCTCATTCATTATCTAATCATGGAAGGCTCCTTTGTTGTAGATCATTCTAGTAGGAACCAAATTAATCCTCTATTATGACATGATATTTCTTAGTCTGCTGATGCAAGACGTTTTAACACCTAAGATTTCACAATGTAGGTTTAGGATGAGATGCACAAAATCATGCTCACACGTTCAAATTCATCGTCATAAACACTTAATTATACAACTATTTATCACTTTTGACGTCAATAGTAACACAAAGCACAACAAATGATTATTTAACTTTCTAATAATAAATCTCACAAAAAAATTGAAGATCACAAAAGAATTACTTGCTTGATTGAAAATCACACTACAATAAAAAAATTAGATTGCATCAAATATGATCATGCTCAATCACGTAATCATACCAATCACTCCAATTCACATTTTTATTAACTTACAATTATTATAATTTGATGTGTGTTTTCTTCAAATATTTTCTTGCAAACCATGCAAATGACTTATGAATGAAGCAATGTGATGTGATGTAAGTAATGGTAATGCTAAAAATACTAATGTGCTTTCTAATAAATACTAATGAATGCACCATAATTCTAGGAGAAGAATGTGACGAATTAGAAGTAAGCAAATCGCACAAGCATGATACACTTATATGGACATATAATCTATTTATGAAGAATTAACCCAAATGACTTAAGGATTTTTCATGATGAATAATGCATTTTTAGATTTAACTAGATAGATGTAGTTTTAAATTTCGAGTTTTCCTTAAGCCAATAGTTATTAATATCTTCTTTAAAATGTTGACACAATTTTACTTTCCTAAGATTCTTTTTACAAATATGTAAATATTAATGTCAAGAATAAAAAATAAAGTCTATATCAATTTGATTTATGGACTTAGCAATAAATTTGGTAGATGCTTAAGTTGCTCAATTGATTCCCCGACCACAATAGATTATATTTATTTAACTTCACATTCATAAATAGATTCAATTTTATTACAAGTATAGTTTTAGTTATGATCTTGTGCTTAATTTCAGTTTCACATTCGAATTCCGACTGGGTATTCATTTGTAGGCTTAAGTTCATGACCATGTTCTAATGTAGGTTCACATTCAACATTAGAGGCATCTTCATTTGATAAATATGGATCTTCTTCATCATGTAATTCTTTATCAAAAGAATTTTAATGGACTATGGTTTCTTCAGTAGAATCAAATTCAATCATATATAATTCTTGTGTTGATGTGTGTGTGATGGGATTTAAAGGAGGTGTTGATGATTTTTTCAGGTGCAATAGTCATAAACTCTTTATAGAATTATTGTAATATGTCTGATCAACCTATAAAATTTTGTCTCAGATCCCATTAAATGTCTTATGGAGTATAGTAGATTAGTTAATAATTAATTTTTTGTCTAAAATCTTTAAGAAAATAGATAATAGCATGATTGATGTAGTCAAGAAAGAGTTAAAAATACAATTATGCAAGATCTTTAAACTAAACTTGTTTACAATTCTTAAACTGATAATGAATTAAATTTTTGTATTCATGAAATGTCAAATATTGTTTTTTCAAGTTTATGTTTCATATTAGTTCAATAGATTTGGCTGAATCACTTTGCCAATAATATTGAGCATGTCCTATACTTCTATCAATATTGTTTAAAATTTTCAAATTTTTTGGAATCAAACCTATTTTAATATTTAAAAAATCTTTAAAGTTACATATCCCATTTGAATATTTGCTAAGATAATACTTTGCATCAAATATGAAATATAATCATGGTGTAATTCCTTAGAAACATGACATACTTGATTTCATTTAAGTTGTATCATGTCATTATATTATTGATTGACTCAGTTATTATATCCTTTTAGTTAATATGTTGATGCAACCTTATGTTTTAATGCCAAATATGATAGATGACATCTTAGGGTCAAGAAGTTTCATAATCCAGATGTAGAATGTGATACACAAAATCATGCACATATGTTCAAATTTGCAAACATAGATCCTTAATTTAGCTCATTATTCATCACTTTTGATGAAATTAGAACTACAAAATTTACCCTATTGGTATTTTAATAGTTATTTAATAGAAATATTGCATAGAAATTTAAGATCAGATAAGAATCAATATTCAATTGAAAATCATGCCCCAATAAATAAATTGTATAAAATTCAAGCAAACTCAATCACTTAATCAAATAAATTACTAGAAATTAGAGAATAAGAGCAAAAAAAATAAAGGATCACCAAATAGAAGAATTGGGTCTCATGCCATACAAGTAGATAGTTTCCATTGAAATTTTAGAAGACTAGAATGAATTGCATCCAACCAAAAATTTATTTCGCCAAAGTAGAAATAAACTAGAATTCTCTTTTACATGCTTTAGACATCACATTTATTATCAGAAATCCCCACTCTTAATTTACAAAAAAAAAAAAGTCATTAGATATGTTACTAGACTCACCCTGAAAGGATAAGTGCCACTAAAATCCCATAGTGATAACCATTATAAAAAGCCTCAATTCGAAGGAAATTTTACAACAAGAGTCATAAGGAAGCTTACAAAACACGACATCTAGCTATAGTAACTAATCGCAAGTCACACAAAGAGATTGCAAGAGAATTAGAATTTCTACACTACCTATGTTCAAATATCCTCTTCCATAACTTTTTTGTGTGATTTATAAATTTGATTCCCTATTATTATAATGATTTCAAACATCTTTGTTCTTGAAGTTGGCAAAAAAACATATTCCTTTGTATTTAATATTAATGATAAATACTTCTATTATTTGTCATCCTTCTAATATTTTAGCAACAACAATAATAACAACAAGCTTTTAACCCACTATGTGGGGTCTGCTACATGAATTATTTTTCTCCATTATATCCTATTAAGAGTCAAATTCTCATTTAAATATAAAAAATATATCATTTTTAATATTTTTGAAATCTTTTTAGGTCTATCTCTATCTTTCTTGATATAGGCTTGATCTAATACGTCTACTCTCCTAACTGGGTCATCGGAAGGTTGATGCTTTATGTGACCAAACCATCTTAGAGGAATCTCTCTAATCTTATTAGCCACTGGAGCTACTCCAACCTTTTCACGTATATACTTGTTTCACATTCCATCTTTAAGTGTAAAGTCACTGTTCTACCTGAGCATCCTCATCTCTGCAACACCTAACTTAATTTTTGTGCTTTCTTTTGATGGACAACATTATGTGCCATAAAGCATTGCAAGTCTCACCACTATCTTATAAAATTTCTCCTTAAGGTTGAGGGCTACTTTTCTTCAACAAGCGACCTCATGCATTCCTCCACTTCAACCATCCAACTTAAAATTCTACTGTTATTATCCACATCTATTTTTACCTTCGTTTTGAACAATAGACCCAAGATATCTAAAGCATGCACTCTTTTGAATGAATTGATCACTCAATGTCACAATACCACTACTAGATCTATCTTTATTAAAATTACACTCTATATATTCATTTTTAGATCTACTCAAATGAAAACCTTTAGACTCTAAGGTTGACCTTCATAAATGAAGTTTTTCAAAAACTCCCTCTCCTGTCTTATCAACAAGAAGAATATCATTAGCAAAGAGCATACACCAACATCCTCTTGCTAATGTCTAGTAAGAACATCCATGATTAAAGCAAAAAGATATGGTCTTAAAGTTGACCTTGATGTAATCCATCTGAAATAGGAAAATACTTGGTCAACCACCTTGTATCTAAACACAATAGCTCATGTATGCATATCCTTAATGATTTAAATATAGGCACTTTTTACTTCTTTCTTTTCTAGAATTCTCCATAGCACTTATCTTGAAACTCTATCATATGCTTTTTCTAAATCAATAAATATCATATGTACTCTCTCTATACGTCTCCATCAAACCTCTCAACGAATATATAGATTCCA
The DNA here is from genome assembly GCA_019925795.1 of Dendrobium chrysotoxum. NCBI lineage: Eukaryota > Viridiplantae > Streptophyta > Magnoliopsida > Asparagales > Orchidaceae > Dendrobium > Dendrobium chrysotoxum. The sequence continues at coordinate 51,892,045 of CM034306.1, read as the reverse complement.
TAGTAGACCTACGAACATGAATTCAAACTGATTTTGAGAAATATTAGTATCACCAAAATTTTAATAAACTAAACTTCATCAATATCTCCCATAACTTCTAGTTTAAGAATTAGATCTACTTGTATGCATCTTTTTTAAAGCTAATTTAATTTATTTTTTGAATAAATCTGCAGTATACTTCCGAATTTGGTTCAATTTACTTTCCTTTTTAAAGAGTCCTTGAAACTCTGCATCATACTTCACTTTTAAGTATGTGTATCATTGAGTTTGCTTTTAAAAAACAAAGTCCCTAAAACTTTGCATCATATTTCACTTTTTTTTATAAGATAAGTACGGCTTGTAAAATCATACCTAGAAAAAACAAAATATCTCTTTAGGCGCATCAATATTTTAAAATAACTTAATTAAGTGTCTAGCAACATAAAAGCGTGTGCCTCTTGTTAGCTTGGTTGGGGTGGATTGCAACCCACTTTATTGACTACTTTTTAATGATACTTGAAAATTAAATAAGGTGATCCTAGGCATATGTGTGCTTTTAAGGTCCAAAATTGGTCCTGCACACAGACCAAACCACAATTTTGTATAAACATAATTTTTTTTCTTCATTTTCTTAAGAATATGGAATAAAGTATAGGGTATGATGTGAGGTGTAAGGCTTATTATTTATTTATTTATCTTGTTGAAAAATCTTGGGATCGTTCAAAAGAAAGTTAATAAAATAGTTATAAAGGAAAGAAGAGAAACAACTCAAACAAGATCAAACATCAAGAAAAATAGTTAGTAAAAAGAAGAATGATGGTGAAAAGAATTAAAAGGCCTCGAGAATTAGTAGTGAAGTGATTCTCAATTATTTTGTTAATTTCATTCATCTTGTTGTCGTTACATGCTTGATCCAGAAGAATGCAAAATTAGGAATGCTAATCCATAGAACCCTCTCGTTTGTTCTTTTATTAGAAAAGCATCTAGCATTTCTTTCATTTTAGAGTAGAAGAAAACATCCTATAGATCTCTGATTGCTTTCTTGATATATTCTTTTCACCAAGAGGAAAGAGCAAATTCCAGGTTGACAAGAGATGAAATGCCAAAAATATTATAGAGCCTCTTCCAGATATTAGAGATGAGGGACAACCAAAGAAGATATGAAAATCATCCTCACGATTAAGAGTTCAAGCATCGTAGAGAGTAGAAGTGGCAATTCCTTTGTGTAGGAGCAAAAACTTGCTACGGATTATCCTCCTGAAGAGGAACCGAACTAAAATTTTAGATTTTAGAGGTTCAATTGATTTGCAAATTAAAGATCAATTTTTTGTATGAATACGGCATCAATAAGAAAAGAGTAGAAGGAACTAATAGAGAACGTACCTGATGTGGAGGGAAGCCAAAGGGAACTTTATCTGACTTAAATTACTTAATATAAGATAACAGAAGCTCCTTGTGATCTTTTAAATGAAATGTTGTGATACATTTTCAAAGACCATGCCACTGCCCTTCCGCATTAAGTGATAGAAACAACCGAGTACTTCGCTTAGCAGCACTGCTGATGATTGTCACTCTGTGCTGTAGTGAGTCCCGCACCACACGTTGGACACTGGAATAGTTGATCCACGACATGCCTTGGTATGTTTCATCAAAGCTTTAAGATTTTTGGCATTCAATCATGTAAACATGCTGTTGACCAAGGTATTGGTAGTTCATATGATAAGTTTTGTAAATCTCACATACAAAGCACTTTCTCTGAGTTTTAGGAGATCACACAAAAATGCTTCTGAAAACATTGGATTGGTATTTCAATTTTGTTTGCAATGTTTTTTTTCACAAAATTCTTCTCTACGTGTGCTAAATCTTCTAAATGATGCACAAGGATTTGATGCTGTACTTTGTTATTATCTGCATTTACGGTCGCTTTGTCACTCTCCAGGTCCAAATCGTGCATTCGGAGATTTGATTGCAGCATCTGGAATAACAGAGGATATGATTGATAGTTTGATTCTTTTAAGGGATGTTAGAGGCATTAAGGGACTGCCTCCCCTTAGCGAAATAGAAGACAAGGCTATAGCAAAGTTGAATGCTACTTCTTCAAGAGCTGAGGTTGAGCGTAAGAAACAAGAAGAAATCACGAAAGCACGCGTAAGAAAGGTTGATGAGAAAGGAAGGGCTTATGGAACTGGACGAAGGAAATGTAGTGTAGCTCGTGTTTGGGTTCAACCAGGTGATGGGAAATTTTTAGTGAATGAGAAGCAGTTTGACGCATATTTTCCTATTCTTGATCATCGCGCTGATCTTCTTCGTCCATTTACTGTGACAAATACATTGGGCCTGTGGGATGTCACTTGTACTGTGAAAGGAGGAGGTGTCTCAGGTGACCCTTATCAACTAGAATCTCTTCTTTTGTTTTGCTGATAAATATATTGCTCGACTGTACATATAACAACATTTATTTGGCACAAGATTGAGACTATAGACGAAAGTAATTTAACTCTATTCCTCCCTCAACTATATTTTAAGTTTTAAAAAAATAAAAGCATTTTATATTGAACTAAATCTTGGCTTCACTACATATTAAGTGTCCTTTTTTATTTTGGTCAGCGAATTTGATGCAATATGATCAAGTAGGAAGCAAAAATCTTTATTAAGTCTAACAAATAATTGTTTTTTCCCATGCTTAATTCTCCTATGTAGTGTCGCAGCAAAGCTTACAGCTTGAACAAGCTTAAAATTGCAGGTCAAGTTGGAGCTGTTCGTCTAGGAATTAGCAGGGCCTTGCAAAGCTGGGAACCAGGGCTTAGGCCATACCTTAAAGCAGGTAAATGTTTCATAAGAACCTTACAGTGCTTTCCATCTTTGCCCACTAGCATTATTACTGATTCCTTGTGATTTCAATCTCCTATCAAGTGTTTAGACTGAGGGCTTGCTTATTTTGTTGCTTTGTAAACAGAAAAGTTGTTTTAGAAAATTATATTTGCATTTTTGCTCTTTTTTGAATGTTAGAAGACTTGTGGAGTTTGAAATCAATGTTGATGTCTAACTACATCCAATTTAATGATGAATTTAATCAACTTCTTTTTTTTCTAACTTCAATCAACCAAAAGCAAGCCCAAATGATCCTTCATGGAATGGAAATGAAATTGCTAAATTGATTCATAAAAGTTTTGAGTGTCCTAAATTTCATCCTTACCTTCACTTGCATTTCATCCCTACTTGGCCATTATTGACCTAAACTTGATTTTTTTTGTTTTTCTCCTCTAAAGCTCACATAATTGTATGATTGATGTCAGCTGGCTTCTTAACAAGAGATCCTCGTGCTGTCGAAAGGAAAAAGCCTGGAAAGGCAAAAGCACGAAAGAGCTTCCAGTGGGTCAAGCGATGAGTTGATCTCTCAAAATATCAGTGCCCAATGATGTTATTAGAGCGTTTATTGCTGTTTGAATAAGCAGCTTTCCATTCATCAGACCATTGAGCAAAAATCATTTACAGCCTCTGCAAATACAACTGCCAAAAACCTGTGCCTTCAGTTCTATGGCTTCAGGCCTTGGGAATGATAACTGCTGGTAGGAGTTTTTGGCCAAATAATGTTGTTTTGCCTTTGTTCTGTAGAGGAAGCCATGTTTAGATTTATTATTTTGAGATGTTCAACACAGATTTTGATTGCCATGTTTATCTATATGCCTAAAGAGGAGATGGAATGTTATCTATCCAAGTTTTGGGTATTTTTGCTTGACAAATTGTAATCATAGACTCTGTGATTTAACTTTTGAATAAGTCTAAATCAAGATATTGTGAATAAGGTCTCGTACTTTTGAATAAGTCTGAATAACGATATCGTGACTAAGGTTTTGTTTGGAATAATTTTCTTGCTGCTTCTTAAAACAGCTTTTTAGAATAAAAAATTTTTGTTCTAAAAAGTTGTTTTAAGAAGCAGTAAGAAAGCCATCCCAAATGAAGCCTAAATTATCTTTAGAAAGAGCTTTTCTTTGAGATTAGTGTAAAGTAAATTCAATGACTTTGAGATCTATTTGACTAAAAAAAATTATCGACATATCTTGAACCATTTTTTTTCCTATGAAGTTTTTGAAGTTTTGCTATATTATTATTTTGAATTTTGTCTATTTCTTGAAACTCTGAAGTGTGGATATAATCTTTAGTAAAATTTGGGGTGAATATTGGACTCATATTGATTGAAATTAAATATTTTTATTTTATTATTATAATTATTTTTTGTAATGTCAACAGTGAGGAAAGCAATGGATTTTTATTAAAAATATGGGAATATTATATGTAAAGTATATATTAATGGTTACTAATTAATGGTTGAGCGTATGATTAATAAGTCTCTAATAGGCTTATTAAATCACTAGTTTTTGTTGGTTAATATTTTTGTTATATGAATGATCTATAATTTTTTTATTCTAGTATGCCCATTTTTTTTTATAAATTGTTACTTATTTTTATTTATACTTAATTCACCTTTGATTTGGCTCATGCTTAGTTCAATGAGTACCACTATGGGCCTACAAGCTAACCTAACTCATTTGGTTTTTGTTGGCATTAGACTCATGACCATTTTGTCCTAGGTATTTATAGATGCATCAAATGATCTAAAGGCCTAATGGACTTGGCCTTTGCGAGCTTAACGTATCCTACACCTAGGAGGCTAGGATTAACTCAACCTAACCCAATGTGACCCATGGTGGTCTATTGAGGTTTACCCTAGCCCAATTGGCATTAGAAAAATTGTAACTCATCATGACATGACCTATGGTGGATTAGGTCGAGCTTAAACCTAAGCTAGCCCAACTCTTTCCCATTGGACCCAATGCAAGCTTATTGGTTAGGTTGGCTTGATATAAGTAGATTGAGCCCATGGAACCACTACATGATTGACTATTTGACCCTAGATGCCCATAAGAGACCTTAAGGCCTATTACATTTGGTTGAGGAGGTGGTTAACTTTGGTTTGACTCAACTTGACCCAACTTGGCTTGCCTAAACAAGTGAACCTAACTTGGCCCTTCTCTAAGTAGCCTAGAGCTTGCACTGTAAAGTTGAGAAGCTAATTTTGTGCTTTAACAATCATCACAATCCCACAAGCCTTAAACTTTTGTCTTTAGCAAATTTATCGCAGTGTATTCCCAGAGCTGTGAGAGATCTTCCCTTTCATTCACAAGTTTTATCTTACTCTAACGTGCACTTCCAAAGCTGAAGAAGGATGGAGGCGTTTGGGTGTATCTAGTCCATTACATCTTAAGCTAGCTCTTGCTTCATATAGCTTTATTGAACTAAAAGAAGTTATTCTAAAGAAGTTCATCACTTTTTATGGCTTATAGACGTATTCCCAAATGACACACTCATTGCTGCATTAGAGCTTTGGTCAGGAGGATATTATAAAGGGTGCCAGAGGAGGAGCTCATTTATGCCATCTTATCCCTCACCCAATAAATCTTCCCCAAGCGGTCAGGTGGGTCAAAGCTCCAGCCTAGATTATCATGTCCACCTTTAAGTCCATCTTTGTGGTTGTTTATCTAACCGACATGACATTAAATACTCAATGGTTTTGTAATTTTGCTTCCACCCTCTAAAGTTGCTCTTGAGATTTCTAAATAACTCAAGATCACTTGATATAGTCGGATGGTCAGAGAGAAATGAATTCCTAAAGGCCTAAGGTTGGTCTTTATTTTCCTCCCCAACATGAGAAAGAAATTGACACAACAACCCTTAGATCTTGATCAAAAAGTTGTCATTAATGCAGGGTAGGGTGAACTTGATGTGCATCGGAACAACGTGCCATCGCCCCTCAAATTTTAATTTAGATTTATAGGGGGCGGTTTCAGAATTTTTGCCCCTATTATCTTTAAGACCCATTAGGCTGATCAAGTCTAATAATAGCCTTGACTATAATCTCCCCTTCACCTTAAGTAGACTTGTGATCAAATTTCTATATTGTTCTGATGACCATGGGCTTCCTCATATATATCTTACCCTTTAGATTCCAATCTTACCTTAATTGAGCCTAAGTGGTATAGCTAGGGGTGTAAGTGAGTCGAGCAGACTCAAACTCAACTTGTTAACGAGCTCACAAGTCGAGCTTATCGAGCAACGAGTTCGAGCTCGAGCATATAATTGAGCTCGTATATTAAACGAACTCAAGCTAGAGCTCAACCTAGCTCGACTCGAAAGCTCCTCGAGCTACTCTATTAATTTAAATTAATATTATGTAATATATTTAATATTTTAAATTAATTCTATATTAAAAATAAAATTTCTTATAAAAAATTTTGAAGATTTAAATTTAAAACTAAGAAATCAAGCCAAGCTCTACCTTTCCAAACGAGTTCGAGTAATCAAGCCAAGCTTGAGCCTATAAATTTTTAATGAGTCGAGCTTAAGCTTAGTAAACAAGCTCAAGTCGAACTCGAGCTCAGTAAGAACTACAAAGCTTAGCTCGATTAGGCGGATACTCAACTCGTTTACACCCCTAGGTATATCTGCTTGTTGTAGTTGGTTCTAATTGATCTAACACCGATTAGTGGCATGCCCTAAGTAGTCTTAAAAGATCTTAAGTTGCTTGGAGGCTAGGTTAGTTTTAATTAAACCCCTTGGTGGGTTGTGATGTGGCATTCCTCTCGAGGATAGAATCTCTACACTTCGCATTTTTTGACCTTAGAATGGCATTGTCCACCTTACGATGGATTGTGCTCATTCTTATAGTTTCTTAAAATCCTCCCTAATTAGCATAGACATAAGAATGAAGGACTTTGAGGATGTGTTTCCTTTTATTCTATCAGTTTAGTTCCCTAGACCCTTAAATTTAAGATTTATGATCTTGGAGTGGGTTTCCACTCACTCCATTAACACCTTGCCACATAACCTAACCCCTAGATCTATGATCTTGGACTTGACTTAGAGATGAGTTATCACATTTCCCAATGTTTTAGAATATGACTCTTTGATACTATAGGATATAGGATCTTATGAAGGCATGGTCCAACTTAAGGTGGCCAATGCTAATCACTCATGGTTCTTTATAGCCCTTAATGAAACAAATTTCTAATCCATCAAATATTAATAATTCATTTAAGAAAACTAATAATTTAAATTGAAACCAACTTTTGATTAATACACTTGAACATTCTCATCTCATTTATAACTTAAACATCAAACTTTATTTATAGTGCCATGTGTGCTAGCTTAGCCCATAATAGATGCTATGGTGGTAGGCACATCTTTAAATATCCTGGGACTAGAATTTAGTTAGGATTGCGCTTATTTTTTACTTGTTACATGTTGTGTTGATGAATTGGCAATATTATTTAGTTGTAATTTTGTGCAGCGGAATGTAGATATTTTTCTTTACATGTTCTTATTATGTAGTGTCCTAGAAGGCAGTACCTGCTTTGCTTAGCATAGTGATGTGCTAAGCCAGTAAAGCTTAGAGAAAATCTATGCATATGCAAGTGATTTATCTTATAGTTTTATTTTTCTTTTGTAAATTTTAGTTTAAGAAAGCTTTATAAGTATGTGGGATGATCTAGATGGTGGAGACTCAAGTGCATACCAAATGGAAGTCAATTTTGAAGACCCTACGTGTCACATTTTAAAACATAGGATTATATTGTCTATTTTAGAACCTAACCGTATTTCTATTTTTTTTTAGTATATTATATAATCTAATCGCATTTAGGTTCATTGTTTATGCAATTTGATTTTTTTTTACTTTTTTGTGTATTAGTAATTGCTTGTCTTGTTTTTCTTAGGCTTATTACATTTGTATGTGATTAGCTTAGAATCATTTTCACTATGTTTTTAGGATTTTAAAAAAGTTTCCCTAATATCTAAGAAAACTAAAATCAATCATTAAAATTGAATCTTTGCTAAAAAATATAATGCATAGATTCTCTTTAAACAACTCTTTTAAAACAATCAATTATAACATTCCTTAAGGACCATAAATGTGCAATTATTATTTATCTAACTACTCTATCCATTAATGATGTGCTTGATAGAGATTGGCAAATACTCTTAGTTGAGACACACCTATACAAGCCGACTCAGTCTACATAGTACTATAGTAGATACATATATATATATTGCATCAAGAATTTAATAACTAAATAAAATTTGTATAATATTGTTCATATCATATTAACATGATTAGGAAACATTTTTTGTAGTGACATGGTTATAAGTTCGGCATATTAATAATAATAAAATGATCACATCATGCATTTGTATAGAGTTGTTGACATCATAGATTTAAAATACTTAGGGAGGTATAGTTACTCGTCGCTAGGACTCGGAATTATATGATCATATGTAGGGCTTTTTTGAGGTTTAAGTTGTAAGTCGTATCTCTCTCTCTCTCTCTCTCTCTCTCTCTCTCTCTCTATCTATCTATCTCTCTCTCTCTCTCTCTCTCTCTCTCTCTCTCTCTCTCTCTCTCTCTCTCTCTCTCTCTCTCTCTCTCTCTCTCTCTCTCTCTCTCTCTCACACACACACACACACACACACACACACACACACACACATATATATATATATATATATATATAATAGAGGGGCATATCCTAGTAGTTTCTAAAGCTCTTATCATAGATTTTGGTTCAAGGCTAATATCTTTTGTGGTGTTCAAAGTTCTTACTCTAAAAACTTCTTCAATAGCATGATCACCTTTATTAAGAAATAGTAAGTCACATTTTTTTAATAAATAGATCAACTTTAAAACAAGATTAATACGATTAATCATTATTAAATGTAAAACCCATTAATATATAAAAGACCTTTTTGGGCATTATAAATCTCTTTGGGTCATATGTCCTTAACATATCTTCTTTTGTATTCAATACTTATATTTCTCTCATTTGAGCTTTCTTGTTTTTAGTATTTTAAAGATCTCATTTTGTGATATTATCATTGATATTCTATGTCACAACCATAATTTTTTATCAAAAGTATTCTTAGATTTTAATCTCTCTAGGATGTTATTATCCATGCATAACATGGTTCATATAATATATATTTAGTATTTTTTATGAAAAATATTAAAAAATAATGACAAATGAACATTTTAATGAATTATTCATGCATTTGTAATTCAAAATGATCACATTATAGGAAAAACATACTAACAATAATGTAGAATTTTACTAAACTTGCATAATATCTCTCTAAATGGTGTCAACATGGGTCCCTTTTTGGCCAAATGGCTCGAGTTTGACCTAAAGACATCTAATCATTCATACTTAATAACTTTTTAGATATCAAAATAGAAGAATATCATTAGTGGTTACACTAATCTTAGAATTTATAGTGAACCATTTTGATGATTTCAAAAGATATAGAACTATTATTTTGGCATTTGTCATAAATGATATTAGTACGAGTCATAAAATTCATTTGCTCAAGCATATGAGATATTTAAATTGAAAACTTCTAAAAGTATGCTCAGGACCATTTGAACTTCAGTTTTAGAAAATTTATAATTAAACTGAATGTCTTGACAAGAGGAATGCAACGAGCCCAATGTCACTTATTTTGATGATTGTTAAAGAGCTTAAATATTTAAAGAATAGTCTATAATCAAATGCTTAATACGGGTCATCTGATGGATTGTTTTGGGATTTTGACTAAAATTACTAAAATGTTATCTAAAAAAATTATAAATATACCTCATTCTCTATTTGAAAGGGAGCTTAGACATGGAGCTAAAATTACAGAGAGGTTGGAGATATGAAAAACATCAGAGCTCCAACCAACGTTCAATACCAGTGCTTATCGCTAACAATTGTCGTCGCCCGACTTGATCACTTTCGCTCGATTGTCATCGCCCATTTGCTGTCATCTATCCTTCGTTGCATGGCTGCCATCATCCAAATATTATCGCCCATCTTCTTGATCAACGTCGCTCGATTTTTATTACCTGAATATAATTGCACAATCATCATTATTAGTTTGGTCTTTTGATCACCATAGCTCGACTATACTGTCCTGACCACTATCGCTCGATAATTATTGCCTGACTATCATCTACTGTTGATCTAGTATTCAATATATATAATATTTTGTAATCATCTGTTCAATTTTCTATTTATTTGATTTATTGGTAATTCAATAATTATGTCTAAATTGCTTATTAATTACATACTTAGTGATCATTTGCTTAGATTTTCTTATTTTATGTAGCTCATCTCCCATATTTTTAATAAATTTATTTAAGCCCAAAATTTTCTATTTAATTTATTTATTAATTAAATATAATTTATACACTAATTAATTATGCCAATTATAATAATTATTTTTAATGAATTGAATTTATTTTCTACTCCATTGAATGCATTAAATTTTGAAATATAATTATTTATATTTTTCTCATAAAACCGTTTACTATTTATAATTTTATATAATAACAAACAATAAAAATGCCAATGAATTATAAATCATAATATGTTTAAATTAAGCCCAATATTATTGTTTTAATAAAAGAGAGCGAGAAAGACGGAAGCGATTACAACGAAGCTGAAACGACGCAGGTCGCCGGCGGGAACCGAAGAAGCGGATCGCCGGCGGTGAGAGCTCGGGGACTTGTGACTGGAGAGGAGGGGAAAGAGAGCAGAATTGCATTTTGGTAACTAATAATAAGTTTGTAATCGTTTTTTTCTTTTCTTTTGTAAATGTTCGTTCGTAATCTCTTCCAGGAACTCCATTTTCGGGTTGGAAGCCGGTTTTTTAATCTCACATTCTTTCCGGCAAAATCCCACCAACATTTCCGTTTCCTTGGAGCCTTTTGAAAAGTATTCCCTCCCGCTCTTTTTCGCGTGGATTTGAATTTGATTTGATCACGGGAGGCCGAACTAGGCTATATTCTAATATGCTTCACATTTCCTTCACCGTAATAGTTGTTGGCGGCCAATCGATCCGAAACAGGAGAATGAGCTCTCCACATATGAGAAATTTCAGGATTGCGGCCTTCAAGCAACGTGTGGAGATCGATCCCAAGCACGCGGAGAAGACATGGAAAGTTCTTGAGCGTGCTATTTACGAGATTTACAACTGCAACGCCAGCGGCCTTAGCTTCGAGGAGCTTTACAGGTATGCCTACCGCTACCAGCATATTGATTCCCTTAATCACCGACCATTCATCATAGAGTCATCATAGTTTGATCCTAATAACTAAAGTAATCATGCTAATTGAGTATTAGGCTTCGTTTGTGACAGCTTTCTTAATGCTTTCTAAAGCAATTTTTTAGATCAACAAGAAATTTTTATATTAAAAAACTGCTTTATAAAGCAGTAAAAAAACCGTCCCAAATGAAGCCTTAGTTTGTCTTCAGGAATTTATTACTAATGATTGCAGATTAGTCTACTTAGCATACATTGATTACTTAATTAAATTATACTGTTCTTAGTAATCAGGGATTCTTTAGAGATTAAGATATTTAGGAATCCTAACCAAATGGTTGAATCTAGGGTTAATTAAGCTCAATATATGTGTTACTTTTAGGATAACTTATTATAATCAGTAATAGTTTAATTACACTCTTTAAGATTAATGACTAATTATAGTTGATTGGGATTGTAAATTAGTTTAATTACTCGTTAATTAATCAAATAATGGATTAACTTGTTTAGACAATTTAGATTTTATCAAGAATTATCATTTTAAATCATTCATATCAATCAGATTAATGATGGATTAAATAGATTAATTTGATAATAGTTAGGCTAATTATTGTTATGGATCAAAATTGGCATCTCACTTGCATTAAAGTTCTGAATAACACTGAATAAAATGACTCCAATATCATTGTTAAGGATGAACATATTGAGTTTGAGGAGATAAAGGAAGAAATGGTGCACTACAAGTGTAAATATGGAGAAGTCTATTAACTATCCATCCGATCTCGAGTCGATCCAGTCTCAAAGATCGGCTCATAGTTAGTCGATGTGATCTCGAACTGAGACAAATTTGGTTATAGGTTGGCTTGATCTGGTTCAAGCTAAACATGGCATGTTAACTTTTGAATTTTAGCAAAAATCTTGATCAGTTTTTTATGTTCAAAGACAAATCCTTAATCCAACATATATCCATGCTCTTAAATTTGTGGATTTATAAATAAAAATGCATATATTCATAAATTCAAATATAAATATAGGCATTCATTTATGCATGCATATACATTTTGATAAGATCTTGAGTTGGCTCGATTTGATCTAGCCTTGGCTAAATTCAAAGTTCAATCCAAGTTAGGTTTGGCTCTTTAGGCTTCGTTTGGGATAGCTTTCTTACTGTTTTTTAAAGCAACTTTCTAGCATCAAAACTATCCCAAATGGAGCCTGACTTGGATCTGATGGGTCCCAAGCTAAAATTGATACAACTTTTCAGCAATTTTCAATCTTTGAACTCATTCAGTCATTCTCTTCATCCTCAAGACATAGCTCTAAAACTTGGCATTCTTGCATCCATATTTTTTCGAAATTGTTTTCTAGTATGCCTTCTTAATTCTCTAGCTATGGGAGTTCCTGTCACATCTCTCCATTATCCATATATATATATATATATATATATATATACATCTAGAGTACAGATTTTTGAAGTTCTTTTAAATTTAGGAGTGTTTACAACATGGTGCTGCAAAAATATGGTGAAAAAGTGTACAATGGGCTTGTGGCTACCCTGATATGGAATGTAAAGGAAATGTTAAGATCTTTTAAGGTGGCTCAAAATGATCTCTTTCTCGTAGAGCTGAACAGAAAATGGGATAACCATAACAAGTCATTACAGATCATCCGAGACATATTCATGTACATGGATAGAACCTTTATCCCCAATGCTCGAAAGATATCAGTTCATGATGTTGGTTTGATTTTGTGGAACGACATCGTTATCCATTCTTGTAAGATTCATAAAAGGTTGGTCAGCATCCTTCTCGATCTCATTCAGAAAGAGCGGACTGGCCAAGTTATAAACCGCAGTTTGATGAGGAATATGACGAAGATGTTAATAGATCTTGGTTCTTCCGTGTATCAGGAGGATTTTGAGAAGCCTTTCTTAGAGGCTTCGGCTAGCTTCTACAGTTGTGAATCCCAGCAGCTCATTGAGTGCTGTCATTGTGGGGAATATCTTAAGAAAGCTGAGAAACGGGTCCATGAAGAAATAGAAAGGGTTTCTCATTATCTGGATGAGAAGACAGAACCAAAAATAACGCATGTGGTTGAGAATAAGATGATTGCAAGTTCTATGCAGAGGCTCGTTCACATGGAGAGCTCTGGTCTTGTGAATATGATGATGGGTGACAGGTACGACGATCTGAGCAGAATGTACAGCTTGTTCAGACGAGTTCCTGAAGGCATCTCAACAATTAGAGATGTGATGAACTCACACCTCCAGCAAATTGGAAAGCGGATAGTAACTGATCCAGAGAAACTGAGGGACCCCGTCAACTTTGTCCAGTGTCTTCTCAATGTCAAAGACAAACATGACAAAATCATCAGCGCCGTGTTTAACAATGATAAGACTCTCCGAAATGCTTTGAATTCCTCTTTCGAGTATTTCATAAATCTGAACAACAGATCTGCAGAATTCATTTCCCTATATGTTGATGATAAGCTCCGGAAAGGTCTTAAAGGTGCTAGTGAAGAGGATATGGAGATTACACTTGAACAAGTAATGATGCAATTCAGATTTCTTCAAGAGAAGGATGTCTTTGAAAAATACTACAGGCAGCATTTCGCAAAGCGTCTGCTTTCTGGTAAAACTGTGTCTGATGATGCTGAAAGAAGTCTGATAGTTAAGTTCAAGACTGAGTGTGGTTATCAATTTACTTCCAAATTGGAAGCCATGTTTACTGATATGAAGACCTCTGAAGACACAATGCAGGGTTTTAATGCTAGCCAAGTGTCATCTGATGCTACAAATAACCTATCTGTCCAAGTTCTCACAGCTGGGTGTTGGCCAATCCAGCCTATTGCGCCATGCAAGCTTCCACTTGAGATACTTAGCATGTGCGAGAGCTTCCGAAATTATTACTTGGGCACTCGCACAGGCAGGAGGCTAACCTGGCAAACGAACTTCGGCACCGCTGACCTGAAAGCAAACTTCGGAAAGAATCAGAAGCACGAGCTTAATGTCTCGACCTATCAGATGTGCATTTTGATGCTATTCAATGCTTCAGATCAATTAACTTGCAAAGAAATTGAGCAGGCCACTGAGATCCCAACATCTGATCTGAAACGCTGTCTTCAGTCTTTAGCTTGTGTCAGAGGTAAGAATGTACTCAACAAGAATCCCATGAGCAAAGATATTGCCGAGGAAGACGCCTTCATGGTAAACGACAAGTTCTCCAGCAAGTTCTTCAAAGTGAGGATTGGTACTGTGGTGGCCCAGAAAGAATCAGATTCGGAGAAGCAGGAGACACGTCAAAGGGTGGAGGAGGACAGGAAGCCTCAGATTGAATCAGCCATTGTGAGGATTATGAAATCCAGGCGAGTTCTAGATCACAACAATATAGTTGCAGAGGTGACAAAACAGTTGCAGTCTCGGTTCTTGCCGAACCCGGTTGTGATTAAGAAACGTATTGAATCTCTCATTGACCGGGAGTTCTTGGAAAGAGATTCAGCAGATCGCAAGTTGTACAGGTATCTTGCTTAGCCTCTTGCTCACATCTCAGGCATGGGTTTTTTGTTTTCCTCATAGAACTATGTTTCTTTGTCTGAAACATATCTAATCCTCTTCATAAATCAATTGTTCTTATTATTCCTTAAGTTTTGCAATGCTGATATTGTGAGAGGATTCAGATTGTTTCAGACTGAAAAGCATTGTTCTTTCTCTGCATATTCTCGGTTCTTGCCTGTACAGCTACAGTTTTTTTTGTTTTCTGTGGATAGAAAAAAGAAAGAATTGAAAGTTCTTAGTATAGTTTAAACTCCATAGGCTATGACTTTTCCTGCTTAATTCTCACGTATGAAAGCCCAATACACTCTACAAATAAATTCTGATAAAGTGGAAAAATCAAACTCTAAACACTAAGCTATTTGGTTCACCGAATTTTCAAAATTGCTAGTAGTACTGGCAATTGGTAGATGTCGTTGTGATGACATAAATTATTATCCATGGTTCAAATGGCGAAAGTGCATATCTCAAGATATATGTAGGGACTATACACTACTAAAAAATGGTATTTGTCGCGGTTATAACCGATACAATTCTGTAGATTTGCACTGGTTATAACCGCTGCTAAAGTAAGCACTTCGTAAAATCTACCCCGCCGGTCTTTGAACCGTTGCGGAATATCGTTGCAGCGCATTGTAATTACAGCGGGAGTGTAGCGGTTTTAAAACTGCTGCAATGAAAATAGTGGTTGTTATAACTACCGTGATAGGTCAAAAATTGTACTGCGAAAGCCCTATTTTTTGGTAGAGATAGTGTTCTGATGGTTAGATGTGATAGATTTTAATGCAAGTAAAGAGTGTTCTGATGGTAGAATCAGCCTCTCTTTTGAAGATTGGACAAAATATGATTGAAACATGTATAACTTTAGAGGTTTCACGACCCAAATCAATATAACTCATATATTATTATAGGTTAAATTAGGTCTAGTACGAGATAAAATTTACCCAACACATCTATTTAGAAGGAATTTTTTTTATCATCCATTTTTGACTACACAGAGCCACTAAATCATTAGTATATATAAATAAAACATATGTCATCATCTAATATGTATATATAAATAAATTATTTACATCCAAAATATCTATATACATTAATCATGACTTTCCAATAATTTTAATAAAATATATTTACTCTATAATTACAAAATAATCAATCTATAACTAAAAAGAGTATCTCCAATACTGAATCCTGTCCTCATTCCGTTGAGGTTTTACTCTTCCTTGAAACATGGAAACATAATGAAGAATGAGCAAACAACCTAGTAGATTACACGAACCCTACAACTACATTCAATGTATAAAAATAAAATAATGCATGCTATCAATCAATTGATCGTAAAAACTAAACATGTGTTGAATAAGTAAAAATCTTTATCCTGCTTATATATAGGTATCATATGAAGTGCAATTATGACCAATATCATCATTTTAAAATCATATTTTGTATAGGGCACTGCATCATACCATAAGATTTAAGCAATTGTATTTATCATAGTAAGTCAGGTGCAATATCATATCATGTCATATAAGTAAGAACAATCAAGTGACATAGTATACGTAAGTCATTACCCTCAACCCATCGACACTCAAAATTATATCACTTTCCCCCTTATATCTCCCATTTTGTATCAGGTTCACACTACTTACCCATATTTAAAACAGCTCATCGGCTTACCCTCATGCGCAGGGTATCATGTCTTCGTCATCCTAAATCATATAGTAGACAACCTTTCTTGCATACACATATTTAACAGAATATATGACATAATAAACAAGGAATGTTATACTCAATATTAAGATTATTGTGTCAATTGTAGTGCATGTAAAATTTACGTATGAATCAAAAATAGTAGAATTCATAAGAAAATTTAGTGTACCCTTTTTTACATGTATATAATCACAATAGTTGAATTATAAGTATGCATGTCATACATTGTATTAATACGATTTAACAACTATTTATCAAAATTTTAAATTTATATCTGAATAATCCAAATTAGGATATTTCCTCCAAAATATAAAAATAACCAATAAAAATTCAATATGATCATGTCAATCCTGAGCTCTTCCTAGATCCACCCCTCTAAAATAATATATATGTATATTTAACATGTGTATTTTTTGCTAACTAATAAAATAATATTTGCTAATGATAACTAATATAATTTATTTTTTAGAGAATTATAAAAATAAACAGTTAAATCATTTGGTTAAGTGATCATATTTGCTTGTCTTTGCATCCAAAAATCGACTATATCTCATTAAAATTTATAAAATCATGTAAAGGAAGAATAAATAATATCCAAAATGAAACTAGTGAAAATAGAGTGCTTTTTTTAGAGTAAATGAGTATTTATTTTTGGTTTAAAATAATTATAAAATATAAAATATAAAATATGATAGAAATTAGAGAAAATAAGATAATAAAAAACAAAAATAATATTTAAAAAAGCTTTTATTTTTTAATTTATTCGACTTGCCCTTCAGCTTATTTTCATGATTATACATATAAATTTTGTGAATATTTTTTTTTGAAATAAATTAAATTATCAAAATTAAAATTAACTTCTAATATTCTCATGATATATATATATATATATATAAGGCAAATAAATTTCCTAATTGCTATAAAGGTTTCTAGAAGGAAATTTTTTTCCTTTGAGGAACAATAAAGAAAATGATTTCTAGCCTTTAAAATCTTCAAAAGATAGAACAACCCAAAAAGCCTTCGGACTCAAGTAAGGGGCGGTCAATGTATGAGCTCAGCCCGGAAAATCAAGCCAAAGTTCATACCTAACACGGCACAAATTTTCTTAAATAATACAGCATTAATTGAGTGGAATGATGTCAATGTTTATGGATAACATATACAATACAAAAAAAACTATTTTTTATATGGTTGAAAATAAAGAAATGCCAAGTAGAATTATAATGTAGCTAATTGAAAGTGGCAATGACAATAGTGGTGGCTTCCAACGATGGCGACAGCGAAGGTGGCGATGGCTTGTAATGATGGTGTTGAATCTCATTTTGTCCGGTGGATGATGTCGGGCCGTACTACGCACCACCGGTAGGTGGATAGCACAAGAGAAGAATATAGCCAAGTATGAATGTGAAGAAAAAGAGAGAAGATAAAAGATTGTGTGAATATGGACAAAATCTTTATTATCCAGGTCAGAGGTACAAGCAGGTGAAAAGCTAGACCTTTATATTACAAAGAAAGAAAATACATATTTCCTTTTTCGCTCTACTGGTCTCTCTCTTATAAGGATCATAAAATCTCTCTCTCTCTCTCTCTCTCTCTCTCTCTCTCTCTCTCTCTCTCTCTCTCTCTCTCTCTCTCTCTCTCTCTCTACCTTCTTGCTTCGTCCTTCCCCTTTTATAGAGTGTGAAAAATTGCATGAGGTACATCTTTAACATGATAGCTATCTTGTCAGTCTATATTGTAGGTCAGCCGTTGGTGTCTAGTGGAATAGTGACTCAGAGGGGCGAGTCGGATAGGCTTATGGAGACTTGTTGTCATTAGGCGAGACCTGATTCAGGAGCCCTTATTGAGATTAGATGAGGGCGAGTATCATTGGAGTATAATAGGGAGGACGGTCTGATGTGGAGTATTACGTCGTTCTGTGGTCGCCCTGTTGTGAGGTGAGAAGGCGAATGATGTCTTAGCAAGGCCTTTAGATCAATCTGGTTGCAAGAGATGTCTGCAATGGTGGCGTATATCGCCCATTGTTTAATATATCCTGCGTGAGAGTCTTGGCTCTAGCTGAGATGAATAAAGATTTATCTGTATGAGAAATGAACATATGAGATTGCCATCGCTTGGGGGTGATTGCCTGGAAGAGGTAGCCAGTGTTGGTCCACTATGTTCCAATGTTAAGCTCCTTTCCGGCTCCTAAGCGAATCCCTCGATTGCATTGCTTTGAGAGAGGAGTAAATCCTCCTTTCGCTTGACCCGAATATGACCTGTAAGACACCTGTGAATGGGTACCTTCACTGGTGTACAGATGGTAGCCATTGGCAATCAATATTGGTTGGTGGTAAAAAATGAAGACAAGCAATGGATGGCAGCGTTGTAGACAACGTCAATGATGGTCATCAATTGCCAATGGCGACATGCAGCACTGCTATCCAGTTGTGGTCTACAGCAGGCGGTAGGTGGTGGCGGGTGATAGTTACCTACGACATTGATTGGTAGTGGTCGATGATGACAGTCAACGAGGGTGTGTGACTGACATCACTTCACACAAGATGTGTACTTGAAATTAACTTAAAATAGAGCAAATTTTATATATACATATCAACCAAATAATAAAATTTTCAAAATAAATGCATTCTGACATCCAAATAACTCTTGTAAATTCCCAATTTGCTTAAGCGCTTCCTCGATTGTTTACTAATATTTCTTTTTCTTTTCTTTTTCAAGATGCATAATTTTTGGAGTGAAAGCACCCTAATGATATTCAACTTTGAAAGTTTGTATTTCTCCCAACAGTTACTTCAAATCATTTTCAAAGCAATCAACATTCTTGACTTAGGTTCAAAAATATCAAAAAAAGTCCTATTATAATAACTGAAATATATAAATAATTGATATAACACTAATCTCAAAACAGATCTAAATAATCAATATAACACTAATCTCAAAGCAAATCCAAAGATTTTGAGATCCATTATAATCGCTTATTGATCGGAATACTCTTATACAACATTTTTTCAAAATTATTCTAAAACAATGCCTTCGTGCTTGAAGCGCATTTAGAGTATATGTGATTAATATCACCAATTTGAAGATGATAAACATTTATTAGGGTGCATATATTGATTGGTGCGATGAAATGATTCTCATCAATCATTTGTATCACTACTAAAAAATCTAAAGCTTTGTCTAGTGATTTTGACGTGCTTTTGTCACACTTTTTTATAGTAGTTATGATATTTATATTAAGGCTTTGTTTGGGATGACTTTTTTACTGCTTTCTAAAAATCACCCTGGACAAAGTCTAAATAGTAGTTATAACCGTTACTACTTACATAATTGTAGTCAGAGGTGTAATTAAGTAGAGCAAAGCTCAAGTCATTATGGCTTGAGCTTGATCTTGATTACTTATTTAAGTTTGAGCTCGAGCTCGAGCTCAATTTTGCAATTTTACGGGCCAGCTTAGTTATTATGAATAAAGGAAACGATTGATTGAACCATTTATTGTAATAAAATGATAAAAAGAATAAAAAATAATTTTCTAAATTAAAAAACAATCACTTGATACTTGAAATGATGTTAACTAGTTTTTATATTTTTAAAAAAAGCTTTATAATTAAATTATTAAATTCTAACATATTCTAAGTGTATTTTGTATTAGTATTTACTAAGTGAGCTCGGGGCTCGCTCTAAATTGACTCGTTAGCTCATCGAGTTCGGTTCATGACCATACTGAGTCGACCCACAAGCCGGTCGGACTCGGTTACACCCCTATTTATAGAGTTTAAAATTGATGTAATTATGCAATATGAAATTTTAAAATAATTTAACCTTTGAATTTTCTAGTGGTTTATTAAATTGTTGTTTAGCAATTAATAGCCTAAAGACTTTGAGGGTTGGCTGTTTAGTTTAGCAGAGATTATTTTATTATAGACAAATTAGCCATCAAACACGGGGAATATTCTCCTTCTTACCCACCCCTTCAGGCTTTATGCGTGTGGGGGCCATTCTATTTCGCAAGAAAATTTTATTATAATAAATTTAAATTATAAAAAATATTTGAAATTAATTAATTTAATTTTTTAATTATATTCACCTTAAAATAATTTTAAAATTTAATCATCAACTTGTAATCAAGATATAAAATTAAAAAAACTTTATTAGTAAAAATTTCAAAACTTTAAATTAATTTTTAGATAACAATATACATGAATTATCAATTAATTCTCTTATTATATAATAATTTTAAAATAAGTTTAAAAATATCAAAATCATCATTATTTAATTTTGATCAAAATGTTTTCATATATATTTTTTATTATATAAGAATTATGGGTGAATTATGAGGATATTGTGGCATTAAGATTGCTCAAATGATTAATTACTTTACTCTTCTTTAATATTTTTCTACTCAATATTATAAAAATTAGGTTATTGATATATCATCAAAAATCACTTTCAAGCACGAATTGGAGGCATATTTGAATAGGAAACTTTCAAAATTAATTCGGGACCTTCCGAGCATCGATTTCAAGTTTACAACAAACTTATAGTCAAATTGCACGTCTCAATGAGCAAATCCAACGAAATCAAAATTGGTTGGTTCAATCCAACCCCAAATGGGCCCAAATAAAAGGACCGAAGTATAATTGAAATGTTTAAAGTATTATAGATAATTAAATGATATCAAAATATGACATGTTTATAGTTGAATTGAGCGGCTCGATGAGACAAATCCAATGAGCTCAATACCACGTAATGCTAACATCATTAGAGCACTTAAATACTAAATAAACGCTCTATGATTGAGAAAATTAGTATGAGTCATCTAATGAAGCACTCTGAATCTACCATGGATCTTCTGCATATATTACGGAGCATGTACTCTCAAATCTATAAATAGATCATTTACTCTATACATGAAGGAGACTCTAGGAGGCTTAGATCTTGAGCTAGAAACTCAAGAGAGTTTTGAGACTTAAAGAGTCTTAGAGATCCACCTAAGCACCATCATCGGCGAACCCTTACTGCTCGACCATTGCATCAAATCTCTATCCGGCCGCCACCATCGGACCTCTGTCTGACCGCAACAATCAAATCTCCACCTGACCTCTGTCACCTACTGACTACGGTCCCTTAGATCTCAATCGCCCAATTTCGATCCTTCTTCCTCAATCGCATGACTACAGTTCTTCAAAGCTTTGTCGCCCTGTTGACAATGATTCCTCTGACCACCGTCCCCCGACTATGGTCTCCAACCTTCGTCACTCGATTACGATCCCTCTGACCTCTGTTGGTCGACTATGATCATATCGATCAAATGAATAGGCCAACGTTCTCTTTAGAATAGCTCTTATGTCATTGGATTCTTTCAACTGCAACTATGTAATGTGCTATATTTGATGTATATTTGTTACATTTAGCCAACGCCTTCCCCTGATGAATGACATTATTTTGTCTAGTGGAATCATTTCAACTAGGCTAGACCCCATAATTTTTCCCTTCTTTAGGATTTTTGACGTAAAAATTCTGATTATCTCTTATCACTCTTGCCCCCCCCCCCATCTTATCTCTGTGTGTGCTAGATCTTTCTACAAAATTTTTGCACAAAGCTAAGATGCTAAACTCTATATCTCATTATCACCGTGAATATTTCGACACGTAACAATCGAATAAATAATTTTAAATTCATAATTATTTTTAAAACTAATTTTATTATATATTTTTTATTTTTTAATGAGGGATTTATACACATATCATGATTGTTCAACAAGCTTTAAGCTAGCTTATCGACTACTTAATGCAACCATTTATTTTTCTTATCTAGGGCACAGGACCTGGCAACGACAGTATTAAGATTGAAGCAGCTTTAGTGGAATACAACATTAGAAAGGGCCGCCTTGGATAGTTTGGTCTCATAAAATGTTGGATTTCCAATGACTCACATAGAAGAGTAGATTTATTAGATTTGACATATGTTAAGAAAGGAAGATGTATAACTAAAAAGTCTTAGTTATGAAGTATTAGAAATGATAATTTTTTAATAAGAATAAAATTAGAATTTGACTCCTAATAGAGCACAATGAAAATAAAAAAAAGATTTATGTAACAAATCCTATGCAGTGGGATAACAGCTTGATGATGATGTTGTTGTTAGATTTATACACATATATCACAAAAAGTTTATATATTTTTATTTTTTACATATATATCATATTTAATATTTAAATCTTAAACATATACATGAAAATGTGTGTTTATTGTAAATAAATGAATAATAATAATATTTTTTTACTATAATTTAAAATTTAGAGTATTATATAAATAAATATAAATATATAGATCTTACATATTTAAATAAATAATAATTTCATGATATATCTAGAAAATTGTTTTAAAATCTTAAAATTATAATGAAATTTTAAATCATATTTCTATTTTTTTCAAAAATTTGATAGTTCAAAAACAATGGTTACGAATTTTAATTTGATAAAGAGATAAATTTTAGATAGTATTATGTATATAATTCTCTATAAAAAAATCACAGGGGCAATGTGGGTAACTTACTGCATTAGGGTGAGCATTCTTTCTTTCTAGTTACAGCAGGGAAGCTTCTTCTTCCACGCTTGGGTCGTTGGCTGCTCTCCTAATCTCCCTTTTGACCTAAGTCGGTGGCCATACGGTCATGGCGGACTTTGGAAGGAGTTAGGGTTTCTTTTCTGAAGCCACCCTCTCCTCTTTGGCTTTATAATTCATTTTGCCAGTTCTTTCCACGACGGCGACTCCTTTTTCTCTTACGATTGCATCTATTGATCTAGGTAAGGTTTGGTTACATTTCAGAAGTGTTTTATTAAGGAAAGTTTGGATTTTATCTTTTTTTGAATGGATGTCCGCGATCTTATTATCTGACTTGTTTTTCCTTGTTCTTGTTCTTGATTTGTCATATGCCGCTATTTCTTGATAAGTATTCTAGGGTTTTTCTTTTTGGTGTCTGGGGATTTCACTTAAGAATTGATTGAATGGATTGTTCTTTTATATCTTGGTGCTACTTCCCCCTTTGATGTTCTGAATGTTGCATGAACTTGTGGTGGGTTGTTTCTTAACTGTTATCTGCTTGCGATGTTTGTTTCAGGTTCTAATAAATGAAGGATATAAGGACAAGAATGCGGGCGCCTTCACTACTTTCTCAATGCTTGGCGGGCTTGATAACCCATGATAAGACCAGCCATGGAGTATCCATAGTTTCTGAACGGGATTCTCATTTTCCTTCACCTGCGGTCGAGATTGTTCCTTCAAAGGTCTGCACTTCACATCTTTGATGCTCAGTACTTTTGTTGGGTTGGCTATCAGGTTTCAGTTGTTATTCAATTAGGTTGGGGTCATTTAGTTTCCTTAAATTTTTTATTTTAATTAACTGAAATAGAGGCAAACTAAGTATTAGATTCTCATTTGACAGTTTGGTTAATATTTTGCTTCAGTTATCGTATGGCATAATATGTTACTATAAATTTTGTTTCTGGTGATAAATCCTGTATGTTATCTTGCATCTACTTTTTCATTTACATTTCTTATACATGTTGTGAGTTTAGTGTTGAACAATTATTCATTTTTATGAAAAGGACTAAATAGAGTTTATTCATTTTCATCTTGCAGAGTGCTCATCCCTATAAGTATGCTGGAGAGAATGTTGATTTACAGGGAATCAACATTTTTAAGGTATGCTTTGTGCAATGAATTTTGTTTTTTTTTAAGCAGATTATAGCACTAAATATGCCCTGTACTAGGAAGGGAATTTAGTGTTTTTGAGTGGTTTCATTGATGATCCTATGCTAGAGCCTAGAGCTAAATAACAGTGCTGTGAATTTTATTCTCCGTTGTGTTGATAAATAATTCTGCATAAGTGATTTATAATTCTAGTATTTTTGGTAAATTCTCTTGACTGGCTATGGAGGATAATAATAACCTTTACGTGTGTTTCAGGGAAGAGTTAGCGTGGCTGATATCATTGGTTTTTCTAGTTTAGAGACAGTATCTTCAAAACATGATGGTAAGTTATTATGAGTTCAAGATTGCTGTTTTAGGCATGAAATGGCAGTTGACCAATGATCTGGTCTGATTGGGTTCTGTATGTTATTTCAGGATGTTTAAAATCTTGGGAAAGTTCAATTGACCTTGTAAACATTCTCAAGCATGAAATTCGTGATGGTCAGTTGAGTTTTAGAGGAAAACGTGTTTTGGAGGTAATTTAATTTCATATGCCCTTACTCTTAAAAAAGGAATCAATTCTTTGTTCCATCAATTTGTTTTTTTATTTCCTTATTTTCAGTAGTTAATCTTCATTTCCGAGAATTATAAATCATCTCATGCCATTCATCATTACAATAGAAGAGCTTATAACTGAAGTAATCGTTAACCAGCTAATTGGAATGTTATGGACTTGCCCTACTTTCAACAGTAGTTGCTACAGAATTATTCTAGTTAACTTATATAGTGATTGCTTTTTTAACGTAAAAACCAAGCATATTTTTTTTTAGCTGACAGTTCCATCAACCATGTCATTGATTGTGTAGAAGTGGCTTAATTTTAAACCAATGTTCAAATTCCAACAGGAAAAGTTACTATAAACCTAAATTTTGCCAGGCTTACCGTTCCCTGCTTATCTAATCATTGATGGCATCCTAATTTAGAACATGCATAGTCAACCTTCCTTTTCTTAGATCTGTCCCTCTGTCTTAATAAAGTTGCTTAGTTATCTGCGAAGTATACTGAAAAAAATACTCATTTAGTCATACTTTTTTATTTTGCCCATTGGTTGTTGATTGAGATTGCTAACCTATCTAAAGAATTCTAGCTTATTATTGCTTGCTTATTTTATTTCTGGAAACCAAACTTTGAACCATAGTCATTGCAACCTGTTCTTTCAGTTATGTGTCCTGCATGGTTCAGTCAGGCATTTCAAGGCTTTGAAGTAGGCAAGCTTCATTGTCAACACCGAAATCTTTATTTATAGGCTTGTAACCACTTTACATTACCTTGGTTGCTCCCACCTTAACCGATACTTATTGGCTCAGTTCCTATGTGTGTACTCAAAATATTGATCTATAGCATGAAATGTTTTAGGATACAAAACTTCACAAGTATTTGTCATAGGATTGCCATGCTTAAAGCATGTTAATTTCCCAGATGAGGGTTGCAGGTAGGGAGATAAATGATTCACAAACTTAAAATCAAAATGAAACTTTTTAAGCATGCATTTAACAATATAGAATGGATTTAATAGGTTTTCTTTTTCAAAAAGCCAAACAAACACATTAGTTTGGACTTTGGAACAAGGTGACTATGTACCATTCTTTTATTCATCATTGGTGTGATAATTATAAGTAACTTTGATTAATTGTACCAAAATTATAAAATTGATAGTAAGAGTATAGCCTCCGAAGTTTAAGCCAAATGGTTAAAATGGAGGCGCATCTAAAAAGTCTTATATAATATAAAAGTATCATGGAGAAAAGTAGATAAGTTTTATAAAATTATAATTAAACCGGTTGTGCTACATATTGATTCTTATTTGTCAACAAAGATAGCACTAGTAGCCAAATTAAATTGATAGAAATGAGAATGTTAAGATTAATATATGATAAGATTATGAAGGATGGAGTAAGAAATGATTATATTGATGGTTCTAATGTTACTTCATGAAGATAAAATAGTTGGGCTTATGCAATGGAGAATATAAGATACATAATAATATGAATATGAATCTTTAGAGTTAATATGAAAGTGTTTAAAGGTCAAAATGTTCATTAGAGATTTCTCTCTATAAGACAATTTCATAAATATATTCTAAACTCAAGCAAATATATCTGGATTTACCTACATGCAATTAAATGATGTTCTGTTTATATATTTAATGCATAATATTAGTATTTACTTTTATCCCCTCAATTTTTATAAAGGCCACAACTGTTATATCGCCTCATCGTTGCAACTAAATTTAACAAAGTTGTAGCTAACCTCTAGTCTACCTTAACTTATCTTTTAGATAGTGGTCATTGTGATTAAAGATGATGCCAAATGAAGTTATAACATAGCGAGCAATGATGATTATGAATGAAAATTTATGGGTGTATTGGATTTTACAGCAAACAACCTTTTTGGTGAATTAGTTGTTATTGGTTGTCAGAGATTCATGTGACCCAACTATCAATGGAAGTGAATGTAGAGGATATGGCGGTGGAAATTATAAACTTCCCTGACAACTTATTCAATGATGCAGTCAATAATACACTTTAACTGTAGCCTCTCCTACCACTTCTCTCCCTTGACCCGTTGGCTATTGAAAGCTTTGCACAAAGAGGCAGTGGGATAATTAGCTAGTGGGAGAGGTTCTTAAGTTAGAAAAAGTGTGAGAAGAGTAAATTCGAAGAGGGACAAGGAGAGAGAAAAGAACTAGCAAGTATTAGAGGAACTATGCCCCGAAGTCCCAACCTCTCCAACAGCCAATTCGGCAACCTAATACATGATTTAAAGTTTGTGCGTGTTCTCTATGAGAAATTGTCCACCTTCCTTCGCCTCTATTCTACCAATTGGGGTGCGAGTGTGATAGTGTCGTCATGAAATTGCAAGCTTAAGTGGAGTTTGGGATTGATCTCTTACATGACGGAGCCTAAGATTAGCTTGAATTTTGTTTTGGAATGATGATGGTGGCGGGGCACGAGTGGCCAAAGATTGTTGTGAAGTATTTGAGAAACTTGGAGATTGAGATAATGTGGAAGGAGACGTAAACAGTAACCCAAGATAGCAAGGTGGTACTTTCTGATGTTTTAACAAAATTTATGTTATGAGCAAATAATACTCTATTTAGGCATTGGACATGCAGATATAGTAGAATCCGATGATATGTGTATAAATCCCCTATAAAGTTATCAGGGAGCTAACATTCACAGATTGAAACATATGATTTGTTGTAGAATGCAATCTTTGGAAATATTTTCAAAACTTCATTTTAGCGACTAGATGGAACTCATAGTCTTCTATATATTATTTTGGAATATGAAAGGATATAAATGTAGAAATTATGCCCCTACTTTTTTTTTACTGAACTATAAATCACTCAACTCTTCTTCTTAATCCTTGGCAGCTCACTTGTGGATATGGTCTTCCAGGAATCTTTGCTTGCCTGAAGGTATTACTTCTTTCTGCAAAATTGAAGCTCACAAGCAGAAATAATCATGCTATTCTTTACTTATAACATTATTTTCTTACAATGGCATCCTATTTCAGGGTGCATCCACTGTCCATTTCCAGGATTTAAATGCTGAAGCCCTAAGATGCACAACCATACCCAATGTTCTTGCGAATCTTGAACAGGCTCGCGATAGACAGATTCGTCAGCCAGAGAGTCCTCTTACTCCGTCTCGACAGCAGTTGGCTCCTGATGTCCACTTCTATGCTGGGGACTGGGCAGAGCTTCATACTGTCCTATCTGTCGTAGGAGTGGATATTTCTGATATGGCAGCTGGTATGAGCCTAAGCTTTTCTGAAGAGGATTTAATGGATGGATATAGTAGCCAAGATGGGAGCATTATAGGATATGAACCTCCCAGCAGTAGAAGGTCAAGGAAGCTATCCGGAAGCCGTGCGTGGGAGAGGGCGAGTGAAGCAGATCAAGGAGATGGAGGATATGATATCATCTTAATGACTGAAATAACATACTCAGCCAGCTCTCTCAAGAAACTTTATAGACTAATAACAAAGGTTTTTTTTTCTCTCTTATGTTTCTTTTCTCACAAAGTGCAAGTAGTTTTTTCATTCTCATTACCAAGATGGATTTTGGGTTCATTTCATAAGAATGTCATTCAAACTATCTATAGTGGAAAAAATGTTTGGAGTAAGAACTCTTGTATTGACTAAAAGGGCGATTTGTTTATGTGCAGTGCCTGAGGCCACCATATGGCGTGCTCTATCTTGCTGCAAAGAAGAATTTCGTTGGTTCAAATGGAGGAGCAAAACAGCTGAGAAGCTTGATGGATGACGAAGGTCTTTTTGGTTCTCATCTGCTCACCGAACTTTCAGACAGGGAAATATGGAAGTTCTTTTTCCTCAAGTAAAGACTGCGGCCTGTGCCTTCTGGGGTTCTTCCATCCTGGCCCTGTTCTGCATTCAAATATCTGTAAATAACATTTCTGCAGCTCGTCATAATCTTCGTATAATGTCGTCCATGAATGTTGTAGTTAGGTCAGCTTTGCCAAATTTAGCTGCAATGCTATTGTTATATAGATTCTTTTATTTGTTTTTCTTTTTAATTTCAATGTTAAAATATGAATATGGTGTATATGGGTTTCAACCTCACTATTTTGTCAACAACTTTAAAAGTATATCATTATCTTTTTATTGAGCTTAAAATCATTGGATTTTTTTTTTTTTTTTTTTTGTTAGAGATTGATGCAATATATGTTCATCTAACAAATTTTAAGATCATTGGAAAACTTCAGAGCTCAGAATATTTACAATGCTCCTCAAAATCAGTGAATTTGCTGAACATTCATATAAGGCAAAAATTATTCAATTTTTTTGTTGCACTTATTTTGATTTTTGGGACCTAAACCCTAAACAACAACAACAACAACAAGCCTTAATCCTACTATGTGGGGTCGGCTACATGAGTCATTTCTCTCTATTGTGTCTTGTTAAGAGTTAAATTCTCATCTAATTTTAATAAAGAAATGTCATTTCTAATATTTTTCAATCAAATCTTTTTAGGCCTATTTTAACCTTTCTTAACATAAGCCAAATGAGCATGCTCATGATTATCATGGAAAAGATGTTGAAGTTTTGCAGGCGGAGAGTGTTTTAATGCTTAAAAATGAAAAGAAAAAAAAAAAAAACATTTAGCATTATAGCTCTTCTTTCCTACACATAGAAGTTGGTAAATGCATGATTAAATGATTAAATTGCACTAACTTAAAAACTAGTGTAGAAGGACCGGCCTGATCTAATGCTGCAACTTCCTCAACTTTAACAGCGTATATGACCACAATATGCGTCTTTATCTTCATCAACATAAACTCATAAACCTCATCATCTATGGCATATGTGGCACTGTACAATAGCCACGGCTATCACCGCTATCATGAAACTGCTAGATAAGGTTAACATTATGTGCTGTTGAATTGAACCTTAATGCACCTATAATTCGTAGTTTCAACTGTTTTTGTGGTATACTATCTTCTACAAGGAGAGGCCGATTTTTGCCACCAATGTATTTTGGTGTGAATTCGATGGTAATTTCCAACTCCCTCCAAAGTACAATATTAATCGTGACATTCTACGAAAATGGAGGACAGTAATCAATAATTACTACTATCTATAAAATTGGCCGGTTTACTATTAAATATTTAAAGTTTAAATATTAAAAAAATTAAAAAAATATTATAAAAATATTATTTTTTAGCCTGCAACCTTTATAATATTTTTTGGATTAATAAATTTGTATAAGATTACTTAAAATTAAGTAATTTATTCATAAATTAATGTTTTTTTATGGATATTCAATACACAAATTATATATATTTTATTAATATAGATGCAATTTTATTTATCACTTGAGTTCATAAGAATTATTTAAATTATTTTTTAAAGAATGAATACTTCCTATAATTTTAACTTAAAAGTTAAAACTAACTAAAAAACAAACAAATAAATAAAATAACAAAAAAATCCTTTACAGTAACTTAATATTAATTATGACTTCTATAACTTTTTGGCGCTTTCTAATGAATGTGTCAAAAAAACATCTAATTAACATCAATATGATATAATTATAAAGAATATAATTAAAAGCAAGCTTAGTTGTTCAATAACTTAATTAACTAATGATTTAATTACTAATTACAATACTAATTATCTATTTAATTATTTAGGTGCTGTTTTTATAAATGTTTGAGTAATAACTACAATGATAATTATCTAATTAAATGTTTAATTATTATTTGAACTAACTACTTATTTAATTACTACTTAGACTATTAATTATTTAATTATCTAATTTTTTTCCCCCAAAAAAAATTTCACAAGTTTTTAATTGCTAATTATTCTATTTATTACTAACTAATTAGTTAATCAATATTTATACCACCAATTAAATATAATTATTATTTATATTTTAAATTAAATTAATTAAATTAATTCCTAATTAAAAATAAGAGCTAATTAGATTAATTCTTAAAGCAAAATTAAGAGGTAATTAGAACAATTTTTAATTAAGACTAAATTCTTCTCTGCCGTTGTGAGGAGGCGCTAATTCCTTAGGCCTGTCTAGGGTTTGCTTCTTCTCTGCTCAATTTCTACGTGGCTGTTCGAATTCGCACGCTTTTCACGAGGGGTAGAGTTCTTCTTCGCCTCTGTCGGATCGGAGGTCACGACAGTTCGCCGTTCTTCCTGTTGGATCGGAAGTAGCAACGGCCAGCCATCTTTCTCCCTTTTCGCGCGCTTCTTCTGCCGAACCCCATAAATCCGCCGAACTCATAAATCTGGGATTTGCGGTTTATTTCGCCGTGAGATCTAATATGTCCTCAAATACCGTAGCATAAATTCTGCTCAAAGCCTGCATAAATCCTGTATCCAAACAGTCCTTCTTATTGCCGAAATGGGAGAATCTCCTGTGCTCATTATCCCTGACGTTCTATTCCGGATCCTGTGGGCTATAACCTTCTTGAGTTTTCCCCACAAAATCGCCGGAATTCGGTAAGGGTTTCTCGATACAGAGTCTTCTTGGCTTTCTTTCGACGCTGTTCACTTTTTTCGTTTTCCCACTGATCACAACCTTTCGAAATGAGAAAACAATGTTCAAAATCTTGGAAAACTCATCCAATGCAGAAGAAATATAAGCAAGTCAAGAGAATGCGAGTGAATTTTATTCAGTATTCCTGTAAGTACGAGTTTAGATTATGTGGGCACTGCAGGTTGACAATTCAACCCATGGCTATGATTTGTATGATTCTTAATTTTTGCTGAAAGATTTGCACCATATACTTTATTATGATGCTCTTAGCAGTTCAAGTTTGCGGTGTGGCAAAACCTTTTTTTTTTTCGTGAATATATCCATGCATGCATTTTATTTATTCCTCTATTCATTTTTGCAAAAAGGAATCAATTCTTTGTTCCATCGATTTATTTATTTATTTTTTTATTATCAGTAATTAATCTTGATTTCCGAGAATTATAAATCATCTCATGCCATTCATCGTTACAATAGAAGAGCTTATAACTCAAGTGATCGTTAACCAGCTAATTGAAATGTTAAAGACTGCCCTGCTTTCAACAGTAGTTGCTACAGAATTATTCTAGTTAACTTATACAGTGAGTGCTTTTTTAACGTAAAAACTAAGCATATTTTTTATTAGCTGACCGTTCCATCAACCATGTCATTGATTGTATAGAAGTGGCTTAATTTTAAACCTATGTTCAAATTTCCAACAAGGAGAGTTACTATAAACCTAAATTTTGCTAGGCTTACCGTTCCCTGCTTAATTAATCATTGATGGAATCCTAATTTAGAACATCCATAGTCAACCTTCCTTTTCTTAGATCTGTCCCTCTGTCTTAATAAAGTCACTTAGTTATCTGCAAAGTATACTGAAAAAAATACTCATTTAGTCATGCTTTCTTATTTTCCCCATTAGTTGTTGATTGAGATTGCTAACCTATCTAAAGAATTCTAGCTTATTATTGTTTACTTATTTTATTTCTGGAAACCAAACTTTGAACCATAGTCAATTCAACCTGTTCTTTCAGTTGTTATGTTTTCTGCATGGTTCAGTCAGGCATTACATGGCTTTGAAGTAGACAAGCTTCATTGTCAACACCGAAATCTTTATTTAGAGGCTTGTAACCACTTTACATTACCTTGGTTGCTCTAACCGTAACCAATACTTATTGGCTCAGTTCCTCTGTATGTACTCAAAATATTGATCTATGGCATGAAATGTTTTAGGATACAAAATGTCACAAGTATTTGTAATAGGATTGCCATGCTTAAAGCATGTTAATTTCCCAGATGAGGTTTGCAGGTAGGGAGATAAATGATTCTCAAACTTAAAATCAATTGAAACTTTTTTTAGCATGCATTTAACAATATGTAGAAGGAATTTAATAGGTTTTCTTTTTTCAAAAAGCCAAACAAACGCATTTGTTTGGACTTTGGAACAAGGCGACTAAGTGCCATTCTTTTATTCATCATTGGTGTGATAATTTTAAATAACTTTGATTAAATATTACTTCTATATGGTATATTTAAATATTTTGAATTTATTATATAGAAAAATGGAGATATAAATGATGATATAGCATCTAGATTTACGGCCAGGTAGTCAAATAAAGAAGTGACTTAAAAGTATTATGTGATGAGAAGATATCATGGAGATTTACAGATAAATTTTTAAAGTTACAATTAGACTGGTGATGTTATATTGATTCAAATATTGGCTATGTTGAGCAAGACAGAAATTTGATGTTAACATGAATTTGTGAAAAAAATTATAAATAATAAATTAATGAATGATTATATTAGAGGAATGATTGTAGTTGCATCTATTTAAAATAAAAATATAAGATAATTGACAATATACTTTAGTGGTTTTGACATCTACAACACAGGGCATAAAATACATTTTCAGGCCGGTTGAGAAAATTAGTGTTGAAGGATTAGGAAAGAGAAGAAATAGATCAATGGTAAAATAGATAAAAATTGTTCAGAATCTTTTACTAAGAATATGTTAACACCTTAGGTAACACTCAACTTGAATGAGTAATAATAAAAATTCATCGAGCCAACCCCAAATAGCTCATGTTGGCTTGGCGCCTCCCATGCATATTCCTTACAAAAATTGGGTTAAGTCATAGCACATCAATTATGGGAATGCCTTTATGTTAGAAAAATTCAAATTTGAATTCATTTCCTGAATGTTACCATAAAGTTATCAACCTGACATCAGCCATCTACCTTTCTCCTCTGGCCTTGGGGCCAACAATGGTGATGTTGAAGTTATCAAGGTTTATTCAGCCTTAATTGTAAGTTAAGGGTATTATTTAGTAACTTTGTTTGGAAAATTTATACTCAATTCCCTTAGGTTTAACCATGGATTACTCTATTAGTTCCAAGAAGGGTTGATGATTTTTTCCGGAATATCTTTGGCATCTGATTTTAGAGGGTAAATGACTTGTTATTCTGCTGTTCAGAAATTTCGGGTGAAGTAGTTAAAAGAAAATGACTTAATTTGCCGCCTGGATTTGCCGGTTAAACATATTAACCCCAATGTTTCTAATGCTAGTTAAAAGCATCCAAATTGCATATGTTCATCTTTCCTCTGAAAGCAATCCCGGCCCTTCATTTTTTTTTTCTGAATTCTCTACTTGTTATCAATGTTTCTGATTACTTGGATTTGCAGGAAGGATGTAGGCCTGCCTCAAAAACTTGTATGCCGGAATACTGTACAAGGGCGTTTTTTACTGGCAGATGATAATGGTATGAATACTGCCATCCTGTTTTACATGATATATGCCCATATGGAATGTCAATCTATGTTCGTAAGAATAAAGCTTGCAGCCCAACATTTTTATAGGGGAAAAAATATAAAAATACAGTAGTGGTGCCCCCTGCTTTGTTTTGATCTTTCAATTTCCTTCTGAAGCAGTCATTATTGTTACTATTTTCTTTCCTAGGATGATGGTTAAAATGGCAAGTGCCTTATTGCTTTTTCAGAAATTTCATGGAACAACTTATGGTGTACTTTTGCTCTTTAAGTTGAAATTAGTTCGTGCTTCTTAAGCTTATGTTTTAAATATGAGCATCTATAGCCTTTGGTTTTCTGTTACGCCCACGCCGGCCCAGAAGGGGCCGGCTGGACCGGTTCATGAAGGGGCTTAAACCTGAGATACGTACAACAGTCAGAGTGTTGGAGCCAAGGAACCTAGGGAAAGCCATGGAGCTGGTGCAGTTGGTGGAAGATCAGAAGAAATCTGAGAGGGGGGCTCGGGGAAGCTACTCAGGGGGATCGTACAAGATGACTACCACCTTTCTACCGTCCAAAGGGGCAGCCCCAGGGAGTCTGAAGGAAGTGCCAAAGGAGAAAATTGGAGGAGGGGAAAATGGGGGGCAGTTCAAAAAGCTGACTGAGAAGGAGTTACAGGAGAAGAGGGCAAAGGGGGTGTGCTTCGGATGTGATGATAAGTACATGCCGGGTCATAGGTGCAAGGACCGGACTCTTCAGGTTCTCCTCGTTTGTGAAGACGAGGAAGACAAAGAGGGAGGTGGGAGCAGATCAGAAGTGGAGGAGGAGGAGAAGTTGCATCTGGATGTGGTAGAAGTCTCTCTGAACTCAGTATTGGGATTCACTCCGAGTCACACTATGAAAGTGAAAGGAGAGATAGCTAACCATGAGATTGTGGTGTTGATAGATAGTGGGGCAACCCACAATTTCATTTCCACCCAGATGGTTAAGCTTCTTGGGATGGAGTTAGTGGATACAGGAGGCTATGGGGTGATGATGGGCACGGGAAAAGTGGAAATGGGTAGAGGAGTTTGTAGAGGGGTAGTGCTGAAGATTCAGGGGATCCAGGTGAGGGAGGACTTACTTCCCTTGGAACTGAGAAGTACTGATGTCATCCTAGAGATGAAGTGGCTGCGGACCTTGGGGGAGACCAAGATCAATTGGGGTACACTGAGGATGGAACTGGTGATGGGGGGAAGAAGGAGGGTGATTCAGGTGATGCTGGGCTGGCCAAGGCTGGGGTTTCTCTCAAATCCCTAATCAGGACCATTCAGGAGGAGGGAGGAGGCTACTTGGTGGAGTTGCACCGCTTGGAAGGGGTCAGACTAGAGGAAGAAGGCAATATTCCCTCTTCAGTGCAACCGCTCATACACCATTTTAGCGAGGTTTTTCAATCTCCACAGGGTTTACCACCTCAGAGGGAGTTGGAGCATGCCATTACCTTGAAGGAAGGGGAGACACCGATCAACGTCCGCCCTTACCGCTACCCACATATTCAGAAAGATGAGATTGAGAAGTTGATCCGGGAGATACTGGAGGCGGGGATCATCAGACCGACTGTTAACCCTTTTTTTAGTCCAGTCCTCCTGGTCAAAAAGAAGGATGGGAGTTGGAGATTCTGTGTGGATTACAGGGCTTTGAATAAAGGCACTGTACCAGACAAGTTCCCAATTCCGGTGATTGATGAGCTATGGGACGAGCTACATGGGGCCATGATGTTTTCCAAGCTGGACTTAAAATCAGGCTACCACCAGATCAGAATGAGGGAGTCAGATTTTCCGAAGACATCTTTCAGGACACATGAAGGACATTATGAGTTTCTGGTAATGCCCTTTGGATTGACTAACGCTCATGCTACTTTTCAGTCTTTGATGAACAGGGTATTCAAGCAGTACCTTAGAAAGTTTGTCCTGGTCTTTTTTGATGACATTCTGGTGTACAACAAGACTGGGGAGGAGCATTTGGAACACCTGAGGGGGGTCTTGGGAATACTTTAGTAGCATCAGTTGAAAGCCAACCTGAAGAAATGCAGCTTTGCTCAGTCCAGTGTGGAGTACTTGGGGCATGTGGTATCCCAAGGAGTGGCGGCGAACCAAACCAAAATAGAGGCAATGCAGAAATGGCCGCGGCCTAGGAACATCAGGGAGTTGAGGGGTTTCCTAGGGTTGACTGGCTACTACAGGAGGTTTGTGAAGGGGTACGGTACCATTGCGTGGCCTTTGACTGAGCAGCTGAAGAAAGACAACTTTTCCTGGGGAGAGGCAGCAACTCAGGCATTCGAGAAGTTAAAGGAAACCATGACCATAGTTCCTGTTCTAGCTCTTCCAGACTTCAGCCAGATCTTTATAGTAGAAACAGATGCATCAGGATATGGGTTGGGGGCAGTGTTGATGCAGAACCACAGGCCGATAGCATACTTCAATCAAGTGCTATCAACTAGGGCAAGACTGAAGTCATTGTACGAGAGGGAGCTGATGCCATTGTCTTGGCTATTCAGAAGTGGCGCCTCTATCTTTTGGGACGACACTTCATAGTCTGGACTGATTAGAGAAGCTTGAAGTACCTTTTGGAGCAAATGATGGTTACCGAGGAGCATCAGCGGTGGCTATCCAAACTATTGGGCTATGATTTCGAGATCCAGTATAGGCCAAGTTTGGAAAATAAAGCAGCCGATGTTTTATCCAGATGTGTAGGGGAGCTCCAGGAATTAGCTGTGTCGGTACCACTGATGGTAGACTGGGGGGCCATAAAGGAAGAAAGCATGCTGAATGAAGAGTTGAAAAAGATCAGGGAGGATCTGAGGAAAGACAAGGGTAGCCATCCTGGTTACTATATTGAAGGGGAGAGATTGCTATATCAGGGAAGGTTTGTGATGCCACGAACCTCCATACATATCCCTCATTTGTTGCAGGAGTTCCACGGCAGTGTTGTTGGAGGTCATTCAGGAGTTTAGAAGACATATAGGAGACTGGCATTTGAGCTTTACTGGAAGGGAATGCACAAGGATGTGGAGGAGATGGTGGCCAGGTGTGAAGTGTGTCAGAGAAACAAATACATGGTGATGGCTCCTGGAGGACTGCTACAACCATTGGCACTTTCAAACAGAGTTTGGGAGGAAGTGTCCATGGATTTCATCTACGTGTTACCATGGTCGGAAGGTTTCACTGTCATCATGGTGGTTGTTGATCGACTTAGTAAGTATGCATATTTCATCCTCTTGCGACATCCCTGCACTGCCGTGTCAGTGGCAACAACATTTATCAGGGAGGTTGTTAGACTGCATGAGATTCTTGAATCGATAGTGTCGGATCGAGACAAGGTGTTCCTCAGTTAGTTTTGGAGGGAGCTGTTCAGATTGCAGGGCACTATCCTCAAGAGAAGCACCGCCTACCATCCACAGACAGACGGGCAGACGGAGGTGGTAAACCGAAGTTTGGAGACCTATTTGAGGTGTTTTGTTTCTGAGACTCCACGGATGTGGGCAAAGTGGCTGCCTTGGTCTGAGTATTGGTACAATACCTCGTACCATTCCGCTTCCCAGATGACCCCATAAAGTGCTATATGGAAGGGACCCTCCACACCTAGTGCACTATGGGAGAGGTAGTACACCAGTATCGTCAGTTGAGCAGTACCTAGAGGAAAGAGACAAGGTGCTGGAAGAACTGCAGAAACATCTGATGAGGGCACAACAGATCATGAAGAAGCAGGCGGACTCACACAGGAGAGACATGCAGTTTGAAGTGGGGGAGAAGGTGTTCCTGAAACTACGACCCTACAGGCAGAGGACAGTGGCTAGAAGGAGGAATGAGAAATTGGCACCGAGGTACTTTGGCCCCTATAAAGTTTTGGACAGGATTGGAGCAGTGGCATACCGATTGAAGTTACCCCCCTCAGCCACTATACATCCAATGTTCCATGTGTCTCAGCTGAGGAGAGCCATAGGGGAGCATGCAGCGAGTGCAGAACTACCGGCTACTATGACGGAGGATTTAAAAGTGGTTTTAGAACCACTAGAGCTTGCAGGAGTCCGATCAGATAAAAAGGGCAACAAAGAAGTGCTGATTAAATGGAGAGGCCTCCCTGATTTCGACGCTACTTGGGAGCCGTTTGAAAGAGTGAAAGAGCAATTTCCCTCTTTTCACCTTAAGGACAAGATGAGTTTTTGGGAGGGGAGTAATGTTACGCCCACGCCGGCCCAGGAGGGGCCGAATGGACCGGTCTTGGTCTATGCCAGGCGGAGGAAGCAGCAGGGAGGGGGAGGGGGCGGAAGTCCTGTGGGCCCCATGATGGGCTTAATGCAAGTTTTTGGAGGCGAAATTTTGAATGTAAGGGCTGTTTAGATTTTTTGTAATTCTCCTTTGTTGTTAATTAGGGGAATAGGAGGGAATTAAGTGGTATCTGGAATTTGAATGTAATTGGAGATCTAGGGTTTGTGTTCTTGGGCTCTTGGCGTTGCCGGAGATTTGGAGAGTTGTTCTTCCTCTCGAATTGAAGAACATTGTATCGTTTGTTGTTTTCTTTCATCTCCTAGTGGAATACAAGTCTATTGCTTGGGTTTTCTCCCAGATTTCCTCTATTTTTCCTGTTTTCCCACTGTTTTACTGTTGCAAACAGCAGTTTTATTGCTGTTTCCCACATCCAGTTCGGTAGGTTTACTTGAACTCAAGTATTTCCTATCATTTTCATGACCATTTACTTATGCTTTTTTAAATGCATTTAGCTCATAACCTTGCAGGTTATGTTTGTACTGCTCTTTCAGTTTACCCATGGACTTGTTGCTGTCCAGAAACAGGAGAAAGGTTTTCCTGCCAGTGAGATTTTTCTTGCACAATTCTAATGTATGACTTGATCATTTCAATTCGAGAAAATTCAGCTTGCTTAGCAGGGCACTTTGCGCTCTTTCTCCAGGGGTTGCAACCTCGTCTCCAAGTGTTGTAATTCATATGAGTATTGTGTCTCATGCTGCTTAAATCCATCCATGGTAATTGCTTGATGGTATACCTCTCAAATTACTCGTTTGCTTGATGGTATCCAATATTTTCTTACTGGAAATGGATTTTTGTAGACAGATGAAGATGCTGTACTGAAGTTGAAGATAGCCAAACCAGTAACTGCCGGTATCATGTCTTTAAATTTTCAATTTTTCCTTTTCTTCCTTTTCTATTGGAATATATTTACTTTTGACCATCTCTGTCCCTGTTTTGTCCTTATTCAGGCACTTACCCTAGCGCTTTTGATTTCTGTGTTGGAAGATGTCGTCATAACTCTGCAAGTGTGGTACTTTCTTATTACTTGTTGTGAGCTCTCAAGTTAACTTTCTGCATTACAAATATGATCTTTACTGAGCGTGAATAATTTATGAATATAGAGGGGAATAAGGTCTGAATGCAGTTTTTCTTGATATCTTGTGATATTTCAGGTTCATGAGAATGCGTATGTTAGTGATTTCCATCACTGCTATTCCTTGCAAACAAATTCTTCTCGTAAGTTTCTTCGATTGCTCGGTTTAATTCAGTCAAAATCGGTATCAAATATTACATTGCTTCAAAGGGTATTTTTGAACTCCAGTTTGAATGGAGAAGAAGAAGACCGGAGTTGATGATAAGATTCTCATAATCTAGTAGTGAACATTCAGTTGCCTATAAGCATATACTAGTGTAATTTTATTGTCAAATAGCAGTTGTCAGTGGAGCAGTGGAAAGTGTTCCTTTCTCTACAAAAGTAGCTAACTTAGGCCATGCTTGTAATGTGTGATATATATATATATATATATATATATGGAGAGAGAGAGAGAGAGTATTTTAACATATTATTGCAACCACTATTCACCTTCTTTAGTAGCTTGCAGTATCCAGCTACCTCTTAGTATGGTGCAGTGAGAAGTTTTCTTGTCTAAAAATGAGCTAACTTTTCAAAACTTGTAATGTTATCTATCCATGTATATCTTCAATAAATTTGGGCCATATTTAAAATAGTTATAATGTGTATATGACTTTTAGTTGTTGCTCGACAATTTCTGCCCTGCATTTTTTGGTTTTACTTCCTATTTACTCAAAATATGTTTCCGGTTTGCTTATGGCTTTGTATTATTTACTATGGTTCTAAAATTGTGGTTCTTCCATACAACTAAATATAGCTACTAACGTGTCAGGTGTGATTGAACCCAATTTTGAGAGAAGGCTGGCTGGCATTGATATTGTAATTGGAAAGTAAGATTAAAATATCATAGTGGTCAAGGTTTGGTCATTGGTGGCATTGTTCAACTTCTAATTTTCTTATTTTCTGACACGGGAAGCTAGGCAAGGAGAATCTTGTAACTCGGCCTGCATTTCAAAAGGGAAGTCTTGTGTTTCAAATAAGCTTTCAGTTATAAACAGATGTGAACTGTAAGTTGTAATTCCTGTGAATTTTACAATGGTTTCCATGCTGTGTGCTTTTAAATACTGTCACATAGCTTGCATATCTCGCTAGAACTTTGAGGAAGTGCAGAAAAAGCAAATGTCAATGTAAAAAGTTATTTCATGTACTTTTACTTGATTAGAATATTGTTAAACTGGTCCATTGGACCGGTCCAGCCGGTCCATGCACGACCGACCCAGGCACAACTGAGGCGGAACTTCTCCGCCTCCTGCGTATGCAGATCAAGCCGCCAGGTTCCAAGGAGCTTTTTGGGAAAGATTTTTGAGGGTTTTGGGAGGAAAATTTGAATGTACGGACTGTTTAGAGGTTTCCTTTTGAATTGTATGCATTAAATAGTTTGATTTCCTAGGGTTAGGGCATCTTGAATTTGGCTGAAATTTGATATCTCCTAGATTTAGATTTTCTTTTGGGCTCTAGCAGCGTCTAGAGATTTGGGAGAGAAAGATCTTCCTCTCGAATAGAGGATCAATTGTATCTTGGTATTTTCCGTTTCCCTTTCATCAAATAATACATATTATTTATTGTTTTTGTGGTTTGGTGTGAATTTTGGTGGAGAATTCTTGCTGTTTTCCGTTTGGAGAAGTGTTTCCTATCAAATTGGTATCAGAGCACGTCGATCGAAGGGGAACCAATGGCCGGAAGGAAAGTGAAAGTTTTGGAGGGAGAACTTGGGCAACTCAAAGCAGATTTCTGATTTTCAAAATCAGATTGCATCCGTCAATGAAAGTATGGAGGAAAAGTTCGCCGTGGTGGAAGACATGTTGAAGATATTGCTTGAAGCCAAAATCAAACCGGTGACATCGGAGGCAAATGAAACTACTGATGGCCATGGAAGAGATGGGAATCCTAATATGTTTAGGGGAAGGAAAAATCCAGAAGTAGAGATCCTGGAGGGAGAAGACGGAATGCCTCCTCTAGAACCACTTTCTAGGGAGGAGATGAGCATTGGCTACGCAAGAAGGGGTGCTGAATTTGAAAGGAGAGGGGATGATTTCGATTGCCAGGGTGCTGATTTTGAAAGAAGAAGAGGGAATTTTGATAAAGGGTTTGGGTATGATCGCCGGAGGGAAGATCGTGACAATTGGGGAGCACCTCCTCTTTGAGGAATGAGAGGTTATGGAGGATTTAGGAGAAACTGGTGTGACCCGAGGGTGAGGAAACTGAAGATGCCAACCTTTGAGGGAGAGGATGCGCACGGGTGAATCTATAAGGTAGAAAGATATTTCTCCGTCAATGGGTTGACAGAGGAGGAGAGACTGACGGCGGCGGGCCTATGTTTAGAAGGGAAGGCTTTGTCTTAGTATCAGTGGAGGGACATGCGACGACCCATACGGAGTTGGAGAGAGTTTGAGGATTGTTTTGTAGAACGTTTCCGAACTGGCAGGGGAGGAGACTTCTACGAGCAGTTCTTCGCCTTGACACAGGAGGGTTCAGTGAAGGAGTACCGGGAGAGATTCGAGTACCTTGCTAGCCGATTAGACCACCTTCCTGAGATAGTGCTAGAGGAAAATTTCATGAAGGGACTGACACCAGAGATCTGGACAACGATTAGAGTAATGAGGCCTCGTGACTTGGGTGAGGCTATGGAACTAGCTCAGTTGGTGGAGGATCAGAGGCACCTGGAGAGAGAAACTGGAGGCAGTAACTCAGTAGGCTCGTACAGGATGACCACCACCTTATTGGCATCCAAGGAGCCAACACTGGATACTCTTCAGGGAACTTCAAAGGAAAAGACTGCAAGAGGAAGATCTGGGGACAACATTAAGAAGCTTACGGAAACAGAATTACATGAGAAGAGGGCGAATGAGCTCTGTTTCAGATGCGACGAGAAGTATACTCCGGGGCATAGGTGTAAGGACCGAACTCTTTAGGTTCTTATCGTTTGTGATGACGAGGGAATGGAGGAAGGTGTTGCCTTTCCACCTTGCGGACAAGGTGGATCTTTGGGAGGGGAGTATTGTTAGATCGGTCCATGCGAAACAGAGGCGGGATCTCCGCCTCCTGCGGAGATCGGGCTATCCGAACTCCCAGACGGAGAGATTTAGGAAAGTTTTTTGAGGGACTTGGGAGGGAAATTTGAATGTAGGGACTGTTTAGAGATTTCCTTTTGAATTGCATGCAGTAAATAGTTTGTTTTCCGAGGGTTAGGGCATCTTGAATTTGGCTAAAATTTGAGATCTCCTAGATTTAAGTTTTCTTTTCGGCTCTAGCAGCATTTAGAGATTTGGGAGAGAAAGATCCTCCTCTTGAATAGAGGATCAATTGTATCTTGGTATTTTCCGTTTCCCTTTCATCAAATAATACATATTATCTACTGTTTTTGTGGTTCGGTGTGGATTTTTGTGGAGAATTCTCGCTGTTTTCCGAAGATTGATAGGAAATACTTGAGATATACAAGTGTTTCCTATCAA
The DNA here is from genome assembly GCA_019925795.1 of Dendrobium chrysotoxum. Lineage (NCBI taxonomy): Eukaryota > Viridiplantae > Streptophyta > Magnoliopsida > Asparagales > Orchidaceae > Dendrobium > Dendrobium chrysotoxum. The sequence goes on along the minus strand of CM034306.1, from coordinate 51,849,302 downwards.
ATTGGTATTAGAGCCTTTCTTGGGCAGAAAAATAAGATATATTGGCTGTTTTTGCAATTGGAGCCTATATCCAATTAATGGCAGCAAAGAAGATGGAGGCGTTGGAAGATGAGATGGAGCAATTCAAAACAGGCTTGGAGAAGTTCTCTACCATGGGAGAAAGATTTTCATATATGGAAAACTGTATGGAAAATCGATTTAGAAGGGTGGAGATGTTAAGAAGGCTCTTGGAGATGCAAACAAACACTTCATTGGTGGTTCCGATGGCTAACCCTAACCAAGATTTGACCGGGATTCTCTTGGCCGAATCGAAGGGAAAGGAGATCGGACAAGAGGAGTTTGATGAGGGGAGTTTCTTTCATCAAGAGCCACCTCCTATGGCTCCGATAAAGGGTAGATCAGGATTCCTGGATGAGGGGACAACAAAGATGAAATCTTTTGGTGGAGGTGGTAGGGCGGCCAACCACTATAAGAGGTATTTTGGGCAAGGGGAGCTGCTCAACGGAGAAGGAGGGGGTCATGAGCCACCTAGGACTCCGATAAGGGGCCGAATAGGGTTAGTGGATGGGGGGACAACAGGAAGGGCATTTCATGGTGAAGGTGGTGGGGTGGTCGACCCCTATGGGAGTTCTTTTGGGAAAGGAAAGTGGACGACCGAAGGAGAGGGATGGGTCGAACCATGGGGATCAGGTCATGTGAGGCGGAGGGAAGTAAGGTGGGATTCCCACCCACGATACATGGGGGAAATATGGAGGGATCACGACAACCGCTACATTGGAGGAGGAAGAAGCTATTGGGGTGGTAGTGATCCTAGGGTGAGAATATTGGGGGTGGTAGTGATCCTAGGGTTCTGCAATTAATTTTAATTTTTTAAAGTTTGTGTATTTATTTGAATTATTTAATTAGTTTAATTAAGGATCTTTTAATAATTTTGCTCCAAATAAACTCCCAACTCCATAAAATCAACTCCAAAGGTCAGGAATGGCCTAAGGAGAAATTCAAGTGTCTAAGAATTTTATGAAATTTTTAATTATTTTTAATTAATTAAATTAATTAAATATTGATTTTTACTTAAATTAAATTATTCTCAAAATTGAAGTCAAATTAAAGTGATTTTAATTTTATTTTATTTGATTAAGGATTAAATTTTTGTACCCAACATCGTTTATTAGTTTTGGACTTGAAGATAATGGGGAAGAAAATAAAAAATAAAGTAAAACGATTTCCTAGGATTAGATGGGGGCATTTAAAGAATATTAACAAAAATATTTTTGAGAGTAAGATTTTAGATCTTAAGATTTTGTCTGTGCATGAGGATGCTAATGTTATGTGGGAAAAAGTGGCTAGTTATATTAAGAATATTGCAAAAGATGTGCTTGGAGTTTCAAAGGGAAAAGCTCCTAATAGTAAAAATAGTTGGTGGTGGAATCCAAATGTGCAAGAAAAGATTAAAAATAAGAAGATTTGTTATAAAAATTGGTTTAATTGTAAAAATTCTGATAATTGAAAAATATATAAAGAGGCACGTAAGGAATCTAAGAAAGCAATATGCGATGCAAAGAGTTTAGCTTTTAGTGATTTATATAATAGATTAGATACTAAGGAGGGAGAAAGATATATGTATAAGCTAGCCAAACAAAGAGATAGGAGTAGTAAGGATTTAATTCAAGTGAAGTGTATTAAGGATGAAGATCAAAAAGTACTTTTTTAGAAGATAATATTCAACAAAGGTGGATGAGATATTTTGCTAAACTTTTTAATGAAGAATGTGAAAATAAAATTGACTGTAGTGATCTTAGCACCCTAAATGAAAATAAAGATTTATGTTTTTATCGGCGTATTAGTAAAACCGAAGTTAGAGAGGCTTTGAAGAAAATGAAGGGTGGAAAAGCTGTTGGACCTGATGATATTCCAATAGAGGTGTGGAAATGCTTAGGAGATGAAGGAATTTCTTGGCTTACTAAACTTTTTAATACTGTTTTGAAGACTAAAAAGATGCCAGATGAGTGGAGAATGAGTGTGTTAATCCCTATTTTTAAGAATAAAGGTGATGCACAAGATTGTGCGAATTATAGAGGAATTAAGTTAATGTGTCATACTTTAAAACTATGGGAACGAGTTATGGAGCATAGGTTGCGGCGTGATACTAATGTTTCTCAAAATCAATTTGGATTCATGCCGGGTAGGTCTACTATGGAAGCCATACATTTATTAAGAGGTTTGATGGAGAAATATAGAGAGAATAAGGAGGATTTACATATGATATTTATTGATTTAGAAAAAGCATATGATAAAGTTCCAAGAGAAGTGCTATGGAGAGTTCTTGAAAAGAAAAGAGTTAATAACGCTTATATTCAAATCATTAAAGATATGTATGCAGGAGCTATTACTTGTGTTCAAACACAAGGTGGTTTGACCAAGTATTTCCCTATTTCGGTTGGATTACATCAAGGATCAGCCTTAAGCCCATATCTTTTTGCTTTAGTCATGGATGTTCTCACTAGACATTTGCAAGAGGATGTACCTTGGTGTATGCTTTTTGCTGATGATATTCTTCTTGTTGATAAGACTAGAGAGGGAGTTGAAGGTAAACTAGAATTGTGGAGGTCAACTTTAGAGTCTAAAGGTTTTCGCTTGAGTAGATCTAAAACGGAATATATGGAGTGTAATTTTAGTAATAATAGACCTAGTGAGGGCATTGTGACTTTGGCCGATCAAGTCATTAATAAGAGTACACGTTTTAGATATCTTGGATTTATTGTTTAGAGTGATGGTGATATAGATGGGGATATTATCAGCAGAATTCAAGTTGGATGGTTGAAGTGGAGGAATGCATCAGACTTATTGTGTGATAGAAAAGTACCTCTCAAACTTAAGGGAAAATTCTATAAGATGGTGGTGAGACCTGCAATGCTTTATGGTGCCGAATGTTGGCCATTAAAAGAGAAGCATAATTCTAAGTTAAGTGTTGCAGAGATGAGGATGCTCAGGTGGATGAGTGGCTTTACCCTTAGAGATAGGATACGAAATGAGCATATTCGTGAAAAGGTTGGAGTAGCTCCAGTGGAAGATAAGATTAGAGAGAGTCGCCTTAGATGGTTTGGTCACGTAAAACGGCGGCCTCCCGATGACCCGGTTAGGAAAGTAGAGGTCTTAGATTTGACTTATGTTAAGAAAGGTAGAGGTAGACCTAAAAAGACTTGGTTAGAAAATATTAAAAATGATCTTTCTTTATTAGATTTAAACGAGAATTTGACTTTTAACAGGACACAATGGAGAAAAAGGATTCATGTAGCCGACCCCACGTAGTGGGATAAAGGCTTGATGTTGTTGTTGTTGTTGTTGTTGATTAAGGATTAAATTTTTGTTAATTAGATATATTATTTAAAATTTTTGGATTTAATTTGAATTAATTATGCTTTTTTAAAGTTTGATTAATTAATGAATTTTTTAAATTACTTAATTAAGAAGGTTTTGATATTTTAATCCAAACTCATCCTAAACTGTATGAAATTACTCCTAAAGGTCAAGGATGACCCATGTGACTATTTTCAGGTGTTTAGAGTTTCTTTGGTATTTTAATATTTTTTAATTATTTTATATAATTAATTGTTGATTTTTACTAAAACTTAAATTAAAATTAAATTACAAGTCTAGTGATAGAGTTTTTATTTTTTCTAGACAGAGGATCAAATTTTGGTCAGTTTGATATATTATTTGTAATTTTTAGATTTAAGTTTGATTTATTATATTTTTTTGAATTTTTTTGGTCTTAAAAAATGGCTGAATTTTGATTAGTTTAATTTTTTGACCTAATGACCTCTAAATCCAGTGAAATTTGGACCTAATGTGTAAAATCTTACTATGTTTAATGTTCTGAAGTTTCACTCATATTGGGTTTATGTACGATTTTCTAGAATTTTTCTAAGTTGGCTAGACCATTTCTTTAATTATTTTTTCTATGTGTCTCTAGTGTTCAAATGAGTTTGAAATTTTGATCATCTAACCCTTGTATATATGCAAGCACACCACAGAAATTATGCAGCTTAATTATAAGAATTTGAATAGTTATTAATTTTTAAAGTTTTGGGTCTAATTTAGACCCATTGCTTTAAAAATTCACTTCACAGAAATTCACTGGACATCTGATCCAAAGAAAATTACAGGGAATGCCTATGATGTCCGTAAATACTTCACCAAAATTTGGGCTCAATTTGATCACTGGATTGTGAGAAAATTACAAAATTTGGGTTTCAAACAAATACAAATAACTCACTATACAGTGATCAAAATGCTTTGATTTTAATTTTAATAAATGGTAGGGCTCAAGACCTTTCCAACGAGTCCAAGAACACTAAATTTGGTGAAAAAATAAATTTTCTGTGAATTTTAGAAGTTCTGGCTATTTAAATTAAATTTTTAATTCAATTTTACTGAAATTCACCAGCGGGACACGTGTCAGGAGCACGACGCGCCACATCATCACTCGCGATCTGGGACTGGATCCACTATTTGGATCGTCGGACGAAACATGCTGTCCGGCGCTCCCTGAGCCGTCCGATCACGCAGTTTAAAATTGAACTAAAACTTTAATTAGCCATAACTTTCAATCTAACCGTCCAAATTTGATGAAATTTGAAACTTAGGATCTAGGTACCCTAATCTTTTAACCCATGGAATTTCAAAGCTCAATGCATTAAGATTTAGGAGAAATCAAGGTTTGATCATATAACTTAAAACGGAGATAACTTACAATCCAAAAGTCGGATTTTAATGTTCTTGGGCTTGTTGGAAAGGTATTTGAATCCTCTACAACTTCTTTCAAGGGTCCAAGAACTTTTGACGGCTGGATCAAATTCTGCTACAGCAATTATCCTTTCTCTCTCTCTTCTCAATTTGGACTCTCAAGCTTTGCAACCACTTGGGAAAAGCTTGGGAAAAATCTTAGAACTAGTTGGAGAAGTTCTCTTATCAGTTTTAGGAGCTGAGGTTTGTTGGATAAGAAGGAATTGGAAGTGTTTTTTGAAAATAGAGAGTGGAGCCAAAGCTTTGAGTGAAGAGTTAAGTTATTCCATTCCTCATAATGATTACTATCCTAATCAAGAGAGAGAGAAACATTATGGTGTTGCCAGGTGTCCCTTTCAGCCACCAAAATGCATGGATAGGTTTGGATTAGAGAGGATTAAACTTAAGATGGGTTTTGACCAAGTTTGACCGTTCTAATCCCTTGGTTTGACTATTTGACCAATTTGACTAGTCAAACTAGTCAATTGGATGATGTGGCATGGGGGAAGACTTGATGAGCTAGTTTGGGATGGTTATCAAGCTATGGAATTAGAGTTTGATTTTAAAAATAGTTTTAAGTGGGTTTTAAGTGGATTTGACCCAGTCAAAATGAATTGACTTGGTCAAATAAACCAAGGTTTGATTTCAAAATGGTTTTATATATATTTAAGCCATAGCTTGGAATGAGATTGAGGGTTTAAAGATGTTGATTTGATTAAATAAAAGGGTTTGGGTTTGAAGATGTTGGTTTGATTAGATAAAATGATTTGACCCAAGAAGGGAAGTTTAACTAAGTCCAAAATGTTGACTTCATCAAACCTACCTTGATGTGACTCAAGCTAGGTTTGAGTTTATTCAAGATATACCATTGAGTGGCTTTGAGTTGGATTTGATTGTATGTGGATGTTTGAATAGATTTAAGGCTTGATTGGATTTTTGAAAGCTTAAGGGTTAATTAGTCAACCAGGTTGATCTAGAGCCAGGGTTTGAGTCCAATGCACTCCTACTGATATTTAGGATGCATTGTAGGAGATTCCCAGGTTTAGTTTGAAAAGATTATATTGGAATTTCAAGAAAACTCCAAAATTGTCCTTAAGTGGCATTTTGGTCATTTTGACCCCTGGTCAATTGGGGGTCAAAGTGGGTCCACCAAAATGCAGTTTAATGTTCAACATATGATAATCAAGAGTTTAGATGTGATTAAAAGATTTGGAGAGGGCTCCAAGGTCAAAATTCACTGGGTAGCATGTCCAGTGGTATAAGCCGTAAATATTTGAAGGTTTTATAGCCTTTAAATTTTAATTCAGTTTTTGGGATTAGAGGCCTCAGAATGAGCTCAAATTTGGAAGGTAGACCCTACGGACATGCCTAATCAATATTCAAGTGATAGATCATGAATCAAGGGTCATTTGACTAGGGTTTAAAATGTTTGAAAATTCATTGGAAAAGGTTTTCAAGATAGGACCTTTGAACCTTGAATTTTGATTTGAAATATGGATTCGATTTAGATTGATCTAAAATTTGGGTAGATCCTAGGATTTGGTTTGGTTCTAGTAACCTCATATAAAAATGAGGTCAACAGTAGCAAATATACATTGTATAGAGTGCATTACATTGTGGGAATTGGAAGAATCAATATTGACATGTTTATTTAATCAGCAAGACCATAGTCGGCGGGCGACGGAGGTCGGAAAGATCGTAGTTGGGTGACGATGGTCAAAAGGACCGTAGTTAGCAGGCGACGGATGTCAGAAAGATTGTTGTCAGGCGATGGAGGTCGGAAGGACCATAATCGGCATTCGACGATGGCCAGAAAGATCGTTATCAGGCGACGAAGGTCGGAAGGACCGTAGTCGGCGGGCAACGGAGGTCAAAAAGATTGTTATCAGACGACGAAGGTTGGAAGGACCGTAGTTGTCGGACGACGAAGGTTGAAAGGACCATAGTCGGAGGGCGACGAAGGTCGAAAAGACCGTAGTCTGGCGGCGAAGGTTGGAAGGACTGTAGTTGGCTGACGACGGAGGTCAGAAGGACTGTTATCTGGAGACGGAGTTCGGAAGGACCGTAGCCGGCGGTGGCAAAGGTTGGAAAAACCGTAGTCTGGCGATAGAGGTTGGAAGGATCGTAGTCGGCGGGCGACGAAGGTTGAAAAGTTCGTTATCTGACAATGGAGGTCGGAAGGATCGTAGTTGGCAGGCCACAGAATTCTGAAAGACTGTTATCTGGCGACAGAGGTCGGAATGATTATAGTCGGCAGATGACAGAGGTCAGAAGAACTGTTATCTAGCGACGGAGGTCGGAAGGACTGTAGTCTGCAGGCGACTGAGGTTAGAAAGACAGTAGTTTGGCAATAGAGGTCGGAAGGACCGTAGTTGGCGGGCGATGAAAGTCAGAAAGACCGTAGTCTGGCGACAGAGGTCGGAAGGACCGTAGTCAGTGGGGACGGAGGTTGGAGAGACCGTAGTTGGCGGGCAATAGAGGTCGGAAGGATTGTAGTTGGCGGGCGATGAAAGTCAGAAAGACTGTAGTCTGGCGACAGAGGTCGGAAGGACCGTAGTTGACAGGCGACGGAAGTCGGAAGGACCTTAGTCAGTGAGCATCGGAGGTTGGAGAGACTGTAGTTGGTGGGCAACGGAGGTTGGAAAGATCATAGTCGGCGGGCGACGAAGGTCGGAAAGACCGTAGTTGGCGGGCGACGTTGGTCAGAAAGATCGTAGTTGGCAATGGTGGTCGAAAGGACCATGGTTTGAGGGTGATGTAGGTCAGAAATATCGTAGTCAGGCGGCGGTGATCGGAAGGACTGTAATCGGAGGGCGATGGTGGTTAAAAAGACCGTTGTCTGGCGACGGAGTTGATAAGGACCGTAGTCGATGATGTTGGTCAGAGAGGCCATAGTTGGCTACTATCGATGGCTTCCCGCCCGACAAAGTCAGGCGATAGTTGGTGGTCAGGCGGAAGTCTGGCGAAGGTCGGTGGCTGGGCATAAGTCCGACGACGGTGGTCGAGTGGAAGTCCGGTGATAGTCGGTGGTTGGGAGGAAGTCTGGCGAAAGTCCGGTGATAGTTGGTGGACGGGCGGAAGTCCGGCAATAGTCGGTGTTTGTGAGGAAGTCCGACGACGGTTGGTGGCCGGGTGGTGGTCGAGGAGGAGCTTGGTGGCGAGAGAGATCTCAGATTTCTCCCCTCCTCCCCTCCTCCATTTATATGAAGAATGAGGGGCTATTTATAATTTTTTAGAAATGACATGGCTAGTAAATAGGGAGAAGATTAAGGATAAGTTGGAAGTGTTTCCAATGGGCGGTCGATATCAACTCCTGTGATTGTGGACCGTTTATTGAGTATTTGAGTGCTTTAATGATGTCATAATTTGGCTATCTTGTGCTCGTTGGATTCGTCTCATCGAGCCGCTCGATTCGACTATAAGCATGTCATATTTGGAATTTATCTGGTTGTCCAATTTATGCTTTGAAGCTTCCAAACGCGTTTCGGATCATCGATTTGGTCCCATTCGGGCTCGTACTGGGTCGAATTAGGTGTTGTTGGGTTCGTCTATTCGAGGCGTTTAGTTCGACTAGATGTTTGCTAAAATTAGAGTTTGGATGGTTCCAAAGTTAATTTTAAAAGTTTTCAACTTAATTTTGCCTCGAGATTCATGCCTGATCAAGATAAATTTTTGATGATATATCAAGTATAATTTTTTTGTTTTGATCAACTTTATAAAAGCAAAAAAATCAAACCACTAACTAAAAATAAAGAAAAAGTCAAAATTACAGTCAATAATTGAATTGATACTTTAACAATCGAAGAAGACTAAAGAAAAAAGATCGGTATTGTTCATTTTTCAATTTTATTTAAACAATGCATAGCCTTATCCTATGATGCACCGACTCAACTCTTGAAGATAGAATGCAGGTCGTCGTGTCGGACACAGACATGTGCTCGACACGACAGACACGTGCCCGATTAAAATAATGTTTAAATTTAAGTGGACATGCGTGTCGGACTCGCGTGTCCCAATTTTTTATGATAAAATTATTTTAAATTATAAAATTTTTATATTTTTATATTTACTAAATCAAATAAAACATCACGTTCGCTCGTATATTCATCAATACAAGCTTGCCGTATGCCTTAGGGTTTCCGTCCCTTGCTCCATCTCCCGCAGCCCCTCCTGGTGTCGAACTTCCCTCCTCCCGTCGCCTGTAGTGCTTTGTTGACCGCAGGCTCTGCTCAAGTCGACACGACCTTCCCGTTCTAGGCCGAAGCACCTGCATCCTTTGCCTCTCTCGTGTGAGCAGGACCCGACCGATCTCCTCACCTCTGCTCTCCCTCAATCTCACGTAGGAAGACCCACCGAACTCCTCTCCTCCTTCGTCTCTTTGGCATGCATAGCAAACTGAAGCCCGTGCCCGACCTCTGACCTCGGGCCTGAACTCGAGTTCCGCTCCAGCTGTCGGACTCGACCGCCTCCAAGCCTACTGTTGGGCCGACCATCCCTCTCTCCTGCAGGTATATTCCCTTCCCTCAAATACAAAAAAAAAAAAAAAAATGAAATCATTTGCACTCCTTTAAGCAAACATGTTGGACATATAAAGGTTTTTTATCTAAAAATAAGCAAAGCTTTGTTGGCATTATTATCCTTAATCTCAATTAAATTTTATTCTCTCCATGTACCAACCTTGTTATTTTAACATCAACAACATAATAATGTGATTATGGTACTGACCTCTATTTTTAAGTGACATTTACTTATCACACCATGAAGTATATTACCAAAATGCCTTTTATGATACATCTATATTTTTTTATTATTATTTCTTTCATACATCTTTTATAGCCTATAAGCCTAGTTATTGATAGCCGCAAGTGTATGTTTCAATTTACATATACTAGAGTGTTATTTTGAAGTATTTTACGAGAATATTGTTATTTTAGATTTTTAAGGTTCTTCAAAATATTCAAAAACAAAAATTATCACCATGAAACTGAAACTGACACTAAAAATAATTTTAGAAATCTTGGTTTTGCATGCTAATCCACTACCATACAAGCTATAATGGTAAAATCAAGGTCCTTTCTCTACTATTTTAAGAGTTTTTTAGACTAGCATGATTCTTATTATTCGAGAAGCCTAATTGTTCCCCTAGGCCTTTTTATGAAGGACTTTAGTAAGTTTTAATTCTGAGGGTAATAAATTTGCACATAAATGTGTGTACTTGAGAGTCAAATTGGGTATCTATTTCAATTTATCTTTTCCTTTTTGCAGAAAATTATGGTGATTTATTGTCATTTTATATTTTGATATAAATTTGAACTGTCTGTCCAGTTTTTGTCTTTTTAGGTTGTGTGAGTTTACATCTTGAAAATCATAATTTAAGGGACTTGCTTTTTTAAATGTCTTCGGTTGTATGGCATGCTAACTGGGTGCATGAGATTCTAAAGCTAACTCTTTGATTTAATCGTTAAAGCTCGTGCATATGCATGTGATGGTGAAAGTGGGTAGTCCTTTCAGGCTAACCTTACAAAAATAACAAACCTAAAGTTCAGGTTCTCATCAAATTTAAAATTGAGTAATTAAGTTGATGAACTACCGAAGTTTTTGCATGTAGGTACAACTGCATTCTATAGTGATTGTTTTGTTGCAATTCTAAGAACATGTGATCTGTCCTTTCTTTCGTTATATATGGCATCATGTAGTAAGTGGTGAAATGTTTATGTATAGTGGAGAAAGTATTAGTTTGCTAATGCAACTGGAATTGCCATAGATTTTAGCATTTAAAAAATGTTTTATTGTAATTCTAAGAATCGTTTCTATGGCATGCAATTAAAATTCTTTGTAACACTTGAATCATTTTATATAATTTTCTCCCATGCTTTTCGATTAAATGATACTTTTTTTCTCTTACCTTCGTGCCATTTTAAATAGCTGTTGTTTTTTTAATCAATGATTAAATTCAAAGATTTCTGTATTTAAAAAAAAAGGTTAATAAAATTGATGATAAAAAAAGAACAATGCATAAGTAGTTTGTAATGGATGCGTTTTGGCGAAGTTAAGCGAGGAACAAAAAGTAATCAGGACGGGAATATAAGAACAAGCTCTATCACCTGGCAGCAAGAGATCTGTGCCTGGAGGCATGTTAGTTAAATTCAGAAGAAGAATACCTTAATCAGTTTATCCTATATCACCAGACATCTTTCTTATAATGTACATAATTTAAATAATTCATTTTTAATAGAGCTTCTTTTTATGGTGCAATTTGTGAAAGCATGTCATCATGAATGCGGATATGACTAAAAAGTAAAATCTCTCATCTAAACTGTCTATTGCCTTGCATATTTCTAACTTTATCCTTTTTTGTGATTTAATCGTATATCACCGGCATGATCATATTTAAATTTGGCTCATTTAATATCAGCTATGATACCCTCTCTTTCCATTGGTGTATATTTGTGCTACTAGAGTTACTGGCATTAAGGTGAAGCATGAAACTTCATCACAGGCTGGAGAAATATATGAGATGCAAGGGCTCGTGTTTTGCTAGCATGGGAGCTGATCAACCTGCTGAAGTAGCGGACAATGCCCCGAAGGATATGGTACTTTATTCTACTCTAAACTTTGGTGTATTATTAGACTACATAATGATGTCCTAGATTAAGCGCAAAATGGCTCAATAACTGTTTCAACCAGAGAGACTTTGGGCCTTAGTATGATGAACTCTCAACTTATGCACTAGAAAATATTTTGTCAGTTGGAGTATGCAAACAATTTTGAGAATACACCAGCAGAAAAATGCTCTTCTTATACATCGAATTGGTTGAGGTGAACCTTTTATTAGATGTCAGTATGGTAATTTTGAAATTTATAGGAAACTTTTCTGCTATGTTTGTGATAGGAAACACTTGAAGATCTCAAGAATTTCCTAGCGATCTTTAGAAAACAATGAGAATTATACACAAAAATCCACACAAAACCAGGAGAACAGTGGGTAATTTTTATTATTTGATGAAATAGAAATGAAAAATATCAAGATACAATTGATCCTCTATTCGAGAGGAGGATCTATCTCTCCCAAATCTCTAGACGCCGCTAGAGCCCAAAGAAACTAAGAGATCTCAAATTTCAGCCAAATTCAAGATGCCCTAACCCTAGAAAAACGAACTATTTAATGCATACAATTCAAAAGGAAATATCTAAACAGTCCCTACATTCAAAATTCTCTCCTAAACTTCTCCTAAAATCTCCCCAATCAGTTCCTCTAAACTAGGCGGCTTGATCGTCACGTACAGGAGGCGGAAACTTCCTCCTCTATTCGCTTGGGCCGGTCCTGTATGGATCGGCTGGACCGTTCTAATTGACTGGTTAACAATACTCCCCTCTTAAAGACCCACCTTGTTCGCAAGGTGGAAAGACGACACCCTCCTCCATTCCTTCTTCATCACAAACGGTAAGAACCTGAAGAGTTCGGTCCTTACACCTGTGCCCCGGCATATACCTCTTGTCACATCTAAAACAGAGCCTCTTCTCTCTTTTCTCCTGTAATTCCGTTTCTGTGAGCTTCTTGAAGTTGTCCCCCGGTCTTACTTCTACAGTCTTCTTCTTCGAAGTCTCCTGAAGAGTACCCAGTGTCAGCTCCTTGGGTGCTAGAAAGGTGGTGGTCCTTCTATTTGGACCTCCTGAGTTGTTGCCTCCCGTCTCTCTTTCCAGGTGCCTCTGATCCTCCACAAATTAAGCTAGCTCCATAGCCTCTCCCAAATCACGAGGCCTCATTACTGTAACTGCTGCCTGGATCTCTGGCGTCAGTCTCTTCATGAAATTTTCCTCTAGTACTGTCTCAGGAAGACGGTCCAATCGACTAGCAAGGTACTCGAATCTCTCCCGGTTCTCCATTACTGAACCATCCTGTGTTAAGGCGAAGAACTGCTCGTAGAAGTCTCCTCCCCTGCTAGTTTGGAAACTTTCTAACATACAGTCTTTAAACTCCCTCCAGGTCCTTATTAGTCGCCTCGTATCCCTCCATTGGTACCATACTAAAGCTTTCCCTTTCAAGCACATCCCGGCTGCCATCAGCTTCTCCTCCTTCGTCAACCTATTGACAGTAAAGTACATTTCAGCCCTATAGATCCACCCATGTGCATCATCTCCCTCAAAGATAGGCATCTTCAGTTTCCTCACCCTCAGATCGCCTCCGTTTCTTCTGTTCCCTTCATAATTTCCCCTTCCCCAAGGGGGTGGTTCCCCCCAAGTGTCCCAATCATCCCTTCTACGTTCATACCCCAACCTTTCATCAAATTTCCACCTTCTCCTCTCAAATTCAACGCCCCTTGGATTATAACAAACCCCTCCCCTTTCAAATTCAGCCCCCCTTTGGTCATAATTACTCATTTCCCTTTCTAATATCGCCCATCTCCTCTCCAAATCAGCACATTTTCATTCTTGCCTTCAAAGGTGTGCCTTTTAATTGGTCTCTGATCACACAATTTAAAATATAATCATCCATTTGCGTCATTTGGTAATTAAAAGTACTAAAAGCTGAGTTCCAAACTGACTCACCCTCTAAAACAAAATATTTTGTATATGTACTTGTATGTCATCCCATTAACATCATCATCATCCAAATCCAAAGTAATCCGATGGCTTAGTTTGAAGATTATGATATAGTAACATACAAGCTGCCCAATTAAAGATCTATCCTCGGTCTTTATTCATCTAGGCTTGAGATCAATATCACTTTTAATATTTTTTTTACACATATGCCACTAAATTAATAAAATTAAACTTGCAGGGGCATTAATGATTGAACTCCAGAACTGGAAATTGGTGATAGCTTATTCTCTATTTGGCCTGCAACTAGTTTGTTTCCTTCTTTCTTCTTTGTATATGCTTATATGCAGACATTAAAAAGGATATATTATTTACTAAATGCATGACCAAACGCATAAATAATTAGCTGTGAAGAATTGTTCGCGCATTTCATCTTATTATTATAATTTTAAGTTTTTTATATGAAAGTATATTCAAAGGAATTTACTTTTAACTATGATGATTGATCTGCCTAGGGAAATCATCAAGCTTTCAACTATTGAAAAGGATTTACCTTTTGTTATTCTATGATTTTTTTTGTTCATTTATATAATCTATTATCGTTAAGAAAGTTAGAGGTAGACCTAAAAAGACTTGGTTAGAAGATATTAGAAATGACCTTTTTTTTATTTGATTTAAAGGAAAATTTAATTCTTAATAGGACACAATGGAGAAAAAGGATTCATGTAGCCGACCCCACGCAATGGGATAAAGACTTGATGTTGTTGTTGTTGTAGTATAATTTGCTATCGTTGAGATATTACTCTTAGTTGTGATTTTCCTCAAAAAAAAAAAATCATCAGGCTATGCTCGGAAAAGCGTTTAAAAAGAAAATAATGTAAATGTTTTTGTAGCAGTGTTTTCATGTGCAGGTGGTAGGTTTTTTCTTGTGCCAATATTTTCCTTGCGAACGCATTTTTTCACATTATTACTCCACTCTTTCCTGTAATTCAATATTTTGTTAGTAGGGAAAATGCATGCATGCCTCCCAAAATTTGACCATTTAAGAAACACCCAGCCTAAAAAGACAACCGTTGAATCCATTACCAACTCTTTGAGAATTTAATGCAAGTGAAGAATATGGGTTGAAATTTTACTATGATTTTGAATATTTCGGTAGTTATATGGCAAATGAAGATGATTGGGTGTTAATTTTGTTAATATCCAAGTTTCAAAAGTTGTGGAAGAAAGTGCCTTTTATCAGTATTAACTTGTGTTTTATTTATTCTGGATTTTCAGTATCCTGGGGCATGTTTATACTCTCAAGCAGACTCTATGCTTTCATGTGATGGTTCCCATAAGCAAACCAGGCGACTTTGCCCCTGTGCTTGACAAGCACCAAGAGGTATATCTCTGTCTCTGTTTAAAACTGCTAAAAAAATAAATCTAGTGTATTTCAGTTAATTTTGTAACTTTTTTTGAAGATTGCAGTTTTATCTGACGAGTTCTTTTATTTTTTAAAATTTTCTAAATCCTTATTATTTGAGCAAATATATGATTTCATTTATATAGTTGACTTTAGCTTTTATGCAAAGCTCTATTTGAATATCAAATATACCCCTCTGTTTTAAGAAAGAAAAAAAAAAAAAAAGAGTCGGTTAGCTATGGTTGCCCTGGCTTTAGCAATAAGAAGTTGCTTATATTGCTATTCCTAATATTGAAACATAGGAGAATCTGGAACATAGCAAAGAACTGGATAAAAATTGGGTCAAAATGGGTTTTGAAATTCTTGAATTTTCTTTGTTGGGCCATGATGCATTTTAAATTTTTTGAATTTTTTTTTTTTGCATGCAATACATAAATAATCAACCAACTCTTTGTATTATCATATTCATCTCGAAGCTTTTTTTTTGTTTTGGAACTTTTTGAGTCAATGAAGACAATCTCACACACTTCACATATACAAGTTTCAAATTTAAAACCTCCTAGTTGATAGTTAAAGTTCTCAATCAATAGATCAAGCTGAGTTATGTTATTCATCTCAATGCAAAATCATCATTGTTAAAATTTTTTTTTGGGATATTTAGGTCAATTAAGGTAAACTCACACACATTGCAAACACAAAAACTCGAACTCAAGACCTCTTAGTTGGTAGTCTAAGCTCTCAACCAATAGGCCAAGGATGAGCTGTGTACATTCATTGCTAAAATTCATCTAAAATTTTCAAGAACTTGGAGAACTGGTACTAAACATATTAGTTAAATAAAGTTGTGCTTGAATTGACTGACACCTCTGCTTGTTTTTAATGCAGCAAAGCTACTTCCAATGAATCATCTGGGCAATTAAACAGTCCATGTGGTAGGTAGGCATTGCAATCCTGTGTCCAGATCCTGCTGCTGTAGCATATGCTGGCAAGCCACTGCTTTCTGTTTTTGTGATTTTTGTTTTGTTTTCAGCATGGAATAGCCAACATGTTTGTGCATTAAAGATGAATCTATTGGTATGGAAATTAAAATTTTTATTTTTATTTTTAAGAAATTTTTAATGTATTTCTCTCCTATTTTCTTTTTTTTTTGGATGTAATATAAATTAAATGTGGTATAATTATTTATAATAGAATTATGTTATTTTAATATTTTTAAGATAAAATTGAAAAAAACAGAAATGCATTTAAAATTTTGTGATTTTATTGAGTAAAGTATCAAATTGATATTTAATTAAATTTATATGTTGAAAGAAACTAGAAATTTTTAAGAACATTAAAATTTAATAAAATAATAAGTTAATAAAAAAAAAGAATGGAATTAAAATGGCACATACCTAAATAAAACTATGAAAAAAAAAAAGCAAGAATAAAAAGGATTTGGATGAAATTTAAGATCAAATAAATTAACTTTTCTTAAGATAATATCATAGATTGAGATTAATTATTCTAAATCTTAAAATTTTACATAATACTTAAAGATTTAAAGGTTTTTAATACAACTTTTTTTTGGCTCATGATACTACTTTATTCATTATAATTTAAATGCACAATTCTTTGGTAAATTAAATATTATTTTTGTTTGAGATGATTGTAATATTTGTGATATTAATTATGAAGCTATTATGAGGAGAAATTTTTTTTAAAAAAAAGTTATTATGAATATTATAAATATATTATTTAAAAAAAATTGCAATCTTAAAATTACTAAAGAAATCTTGGATGTAAAAAATAGCTTTTAACCAAATTGTTTTTAAAAATAATGAAAAAATAGTAAAAAAAAACAGTACTCCAATAGAACTATGATTGTAATATGAAAAATAAAATAGGGAGAAAGCTACCCAAACAGCCAAAACCTAAAAACTACAAAGTAGCACCATTAATTATAAAGTATTGGTTATTAGGTTACAGAAAGCAACATAAAACAGCCAATAATGAACTAAACATTAAAAATATTAAAAGAAAAATAAAACATAAAAATATCAAACTATAGCTATCCAAATTCAGCTGATCGACTCTTTTGGTTCTTCACCTTCTTTCCTTAGCAGACAACTTTTGTATTCTGATGATGAAGCTCAATCTCTCTTAAACATTCAAATTATCATACATAAAGAGTAAAATTCCTCTAAAATACAATTTAAATTCAAAAGGAGTAATCAGGCTTCAGCCTCCTGCTACTCAAAACCTTTCCCCTTTCCTTGTCCTTCTCACCATTCTCCTCCTCCTCCTCCCCCTCCACCACCTCCTCTATCTCAAATGCGGGATGAGTGAGAATGCTCCTAAGCAAGTGCGTCCCTCGGAGCGCATTCGTGAGCGGCAAATGTCCCTCCGGTGTCTGGTCGCCGAGCTCCCAAATGAACTCCCCAGGGAAAGACCTATAGATAAATTGCTCCACCTCGGTCTCCATTCGGCGCATCCACCCGACGTTGACGAAGAATTTGGTGAAATCCCGTCGTGATTTCTCCCACAACCTTCGTTGCACGCTATATCCGAAACGCCCTTCGCTGTGGCGGCTCCAGAGATCATCAATGGCTCGGAGGTCATCGACGGCGATGAATTGCACTTCAGAGAAGAAAACATATCCGCGCTTCTGGGCAGCTTCCCCCGCCAAGGTGATGAGGAGACGACGAGTCTCTTCATCGGCCTGACGGAAGTTAGAGGCAGCAAGATGACTGGCAAGGGAGTCGAAAGTGAGGATAGGGGATGAGGTGGTGGTGGAGGAGGAGAGAGTGAGGTTGATGGAGGAAGAGGGGAAGTGGTGGCGAGGGCGGTGGCGACGATGGAGTTGTGGGAGGCGGAGGGAGTGGAGAGAGGTGGTGGCCATTGAGGGGGATAAGAAATGGGTGGGAGAGAAAGAGTGGGAGTTTTGTTTGTGGTATAAAGGGGGAGGGAGAAATGAAGGGGAGGATGGGGAGGATATGGGGCAGCTGGAATTGAGGACTGTGATTGGTGGGCAGAGGGTGAGGATGGGATATTACCAATGCCACGTAGGATTTCAAACAATGGTTTTTACCTTAAAGAATTTTCTTACATAAAAAATTCCATTTTTAATTAAAATTTAATTAGGATGCTTTTTCAATATTTTTAAATTTTTTTTAAGATATATGAATGATCAATTAATTTTTATATTGCATTTATTTTAAATAAATTTAAATATTTTAAAATTCATCATATTTTCTTTTTTTATTTAAAATAATGGATAATGATTATTTATTCCATATAGAAATATTTTTTATTTTTTGAAATATTTATTTAATATTGTATTTGTGTAGTGGGTAATTTTAGATTATTAAATTCATTTTGGATGTGGATTTGAATTCACTGATTTTTTATTAAATTATTTAAAAAGATCACAATCCATTATATTAATGTAGAGTAAATGACAAGCCATCATACATATCCATTTCAAATATTATTTTTTAAATTTTTAATGATATTTAAAAGGTCTCAAATCTGCTCTATCTCTTTGATTTATATATTCTTCTCAGTGTAATTTTTGAATAATATTTTTTTTTTCACATGTTAAGAAAATAGGCAATTGAATTTAAGAATATATTTATATGCTTTATGAAATCATTAATATTTGGTTTAAATTAATTTATGGCTTCCGTTTGGGATAGCTTTAGACCATTATTTTTTCCTTGCTTTTAAAAAAATTTTAACTAAAAGTAATTTTACAAAGCAGTAAAAAAGTAATCCCAAACGAATTTGTTTGGAATAAGATCTAAGCATATACTTACTAGATACTTAAAACTTGTGGCGGCATGGTGCCTATTAATATCTTAGATTTATACAAAGATTCCATACATATGAAATTATGTACTGATAGAACTTACGAGAAATATGAATTTTTTTTTATATGAAAAACCCAAAAGACAAAAAAACTACCAGTGTGATCCACTTGCAATAGTCCACTATATAATCAAGTATATTAGAGTCCACTCTTGTTCACAAGTGAAGATGACGGGATAACAATTATTTGCTTCGTATTGTAGGGATTACAGAAATTGGGTGCCCATAAGAGAAAAATTAAAATCCAACAACAAGATTAGATGTTAATGGCTAGGCAATAATAATCGGATTGCGCCAGTCTGATGATTATGACAATGATGACTAATGCTAGCTATTAGTAGCAATTGTCGAAAAATACAATAGAGTTCTTCAGCTTTCTCAGCTTTCAAACCCCTTTCACATGAAGAATGAGACATTGTTTATAATTTTTGATAGGGATATTTTAATAAATTTATCTAAAAAAATATACATTCCATCAAATTGTTCATATTGATCGCCTTAACAATATTGGAATGAAATGATATTGACCTCGTTGAGTTCATCATATCGAGTCGCTTAATTTGACTATAAGCACGTAAGATTTGAAAATCATTTGATATTTTAACTAATGACATGAAACTTTCAAATATGCTTCAAATGCTTAATTTGAGCTCATTTGGAGTTAAATTGAATCAATTAAAATGACGATATGGTTTGTCTCATCAGAACATTCAATTCGAATACAAATTTGTTGAAATTGGAGTTGGATGATCCTAACATAAACTTGAGTTTGAGGCTAAGGCCTTTTTGTGATTTCATAGATCCTTTATGTTGGTCAATTTCTTTATGATTCCTTCTGAATTTCTTGTTCTTTCAATTTCTTCTACTTGTTAGAATTTACAACAACAAAAAATGTAAATATAAGATAGTTATTAATCCTTTACAATCCTTGCAAGTTACAATCTCATCTCACTAAATCATCATAGAAGACAAACTCATAGTCCAACAGCTCAACAACATGTGATCAGAGAATACACCCCAAAAACAATAAAACACAAAGGTCTAAGAAAATTTCAGAAGAGCTATTATCATAAATCATAGATACTTACACTTCAATCCAAACACTTACTCAGAAGTTATGCTGCAAGAACAACTCTTCATGAGGAGAGGCTGGTCCTATCTCTTCCTCCAAGCATCTCAGACTTCTCCCTTCTGCATTCTTCACAGCATCCACATCTCCTTCTGAAACCGAGGATTTTCGCCTCTGCGAAGAGGTCACACTTGGAAATGTAATCCATGAAGGAGCTCTGTATTCGATTCTCTGATCTTCGGCATCAATCATATCGGTCTCTGAGTATGACTGCGCCAAAGATCTTTGGGATGCCTTCTTGTGCAATCTACTGCTTCCCAACACAACTTCAGTGGGCAATATTGGTTGGTCATTGCACGGGCTTCCCATCAAGAGAGCAAGAGCTCTTTCTAATGCGGTAGTCACCTTATCCATTGATGGCCTATCCTTTCCCCTCATTCTCACACATTTACATGCAATAGTAGCAATTTTCTTCAAAGCTTCCTCCTCAGCGGGAGGTTTCAGAACTGGATCGAGTATTGCTGTGATATTCTCAGCCTTGATCAGCGGAACAGCCCATTCTACTATGTTACCTTCTTCAAATTGCATGTCAATGGCTTTTCGGCCGCTGAGAATTTCCAAGAGGAGAACACCAAAGCTATAAACATCAGATTTGGTGGTAAGGTAATGAAGCCTGTAGTACTCAGGGTCTAAGTAGCCAAGCGTTCCAGCAGGAAGTTCAGATAAAGGAGTGCTGCTATCAGTTGGGCAGAGAAGCGAAAGACCAAAATCTGAGACTCGAGCGTTGTGTTCTTCATCGATTAAAATGTTTGAAGATTTGATATCTCTGTGAATAACTGGGGGGCAGGCATAGCCATGCAAGTATTCAATTCCTCTTGCAGCTTGGACAGCAATGGTGACCCTTTTAACCCAATCTAATCTCTCCTTCAAGCTTGGTTCATTTCCATGAAGATGCTGATACAAAGAACCATGAGCCATGAATTCATAAACAAGAAGCCTTTCGCCGCCTTCCTCGCAATAGCCTAGCAAGTTCAGTAAATGCGCGTGGTTCAGCCTCGAGAGCAAGTCGAGTTCAGTGTGAAATTCTTTGGAGTTTTTCTTCAGATCTGAAGCTCTTATAGCTCTCTTTACTGCAACAATTGTTCCATCTTTCAAAACTCCTTTGAAAACACAGGAAAAGCTTCCTTTTCCAACTTGGGATTCTTCACTGAATCCACCAGTGGCCTTCTCCAATTCCTCAAAAGTGAACATCTGTGCACGATGAATCTTCAGCTCCTCCAGATCAGGTTGGATCTTCACCAACTCCTTGTGGAAAGAACAAGATCGATTCTTTACAGTTTTCAGTTCATTTGACCCACATTTACATCTCTGTAATTTATATCGAACATAGAGGCAAGCCACCAAAGATACTGAGCTCACCAACACCACTCCAAAGACCAATTCTGAGATAAAGATTGGCAATTGAAGAGAAGACATCTTTTGAGTAGTGGATTTCTTCTGCAAGCAGAACGATGAGCATTCAGTAGAAACACAATTTGTGCAATTGAACTCGCATCTTCGATCCAAAGTAGCATTGCAGGAGCTTAACAGATAAGTCTCCTCAGGACAGTCATTGCTACATGGCAAGCAAACTCTAGAGTTCACTGGCCTGCAGAACTTATAAGGCATGTTCAGATGGCTAAACTCAAAGAATCCGGGGCCGCAAGGATTTGAATCACATATCCCAGGTGAAGCTGCCATCGGTATAGACCAAGGACCATCTGTTCCCCAGCAGAGCGGAGCAAGCGAAGAATCTGCAAGAACGCCACAAGTGAAATAATCTCCAGCAGCAATTTCATACAATTTTGTGCTTTTCGGTGGCGGAACACTGCTCTTAAGCCAAAATCCCCAGCAAGTAACCTCATGATCCACACTCTTAATCCCACAGGCATGAAATCTTCCTCCGACAACTGAAAGCATTGGATCAACAGGCGCCAAATCAACATCTTCTTGCACTGCTAAGCTCTTTCCCCAACAGAAAACCCGAGAATTCTCCAATATCCCACAAACATGATAGCCTCCAGCTGAAATGGATCGAAACCTCAAATTCCGCGGAGTTAGACTGATAATGTTGCTTCCTGTTTCATCCCCCCAGCAGAATGCAGTTCGATTTCGAACAAGTATGCCACAATTGAATAAAGATCCAGCTGTTATGGATGTAACTTCACCGCTGAACTTCAAAGAGGCAGTCATGTTATAACCCCAGCAATCAATCAATGAAAAGCTGGGTTGAAATCTTCCGTGCTGTTTTCGAATGCCGCAGAGATGGTGATCACCAGCACTAATCTCTGAGTAAGCAGAGCCTTCTTGCATTGGCTGAGGAACTCCCATCTCTACATAGAAGTTGTTTCCCCAACAATAAGGCTGGTTGGTATCCAAGAGAAGCCCACAAGCAAAGCTATCACCAGCTGTGAGGGAAAGCATAGGAAGCCTTGAGGGGGCGCCATATACAATAGAAGCATCAGTGCCAAAACAGCGAACAAGATGAGAGCCATCAGGGACCAGAGCGCAAAAGACTGGGCCATTCTCACCGTAGGAGACAGCAATGGAGGACATTGAGCCGAGGGCTGAGACTCCTACGGTTACAGACGCAGCTGAGAGCAAAAAGGTCAAAGCTTGAGTGAAGACTC
Source organism: Dendrobium chrysotoxum (assembly GCA_019925795.1). Lineage (NCBI taxonomy): Eukaryota > Viridiplantae > Streptophyta > Magnoliopsida > Asparagales > Orchidaceae > Dendrobium > Dendrobium chrysotoxum. The sequence continues at coordinate 51,826,984 of CM034306.1, read as the reverse complement.
TGCTTCTTGTTGAGCCCATTGTAAAGACCAGAAGAATGGAATTATCTCCAAGAAGAAATTTCTCGGTTCTTTCTTCTTTCTTCCTCTATGTTATCAGGGGTTGCAGGGCATTATCCATAACTTCGTAATCAAATTTTCTTTATCAGTGAGCTGGGACTATAGAAAGGAAGACAAGATGAAGAGGCCATACCACGAAGAAGGAGCTGGTAAGCGGTAAAAAAACTAAAAGGCTCATCTTTTTCTTCAAGCTACTCGGTTCCCAGCTGCAAAGAACCCATCTTTTTCCTTGTTCTGAGCTGCAAAGGGCATGGCTCACAGAAGACCGCAGAGAGGGGGAGGGAGGGAGGGAGAGGAGAGAGGGTCATTGATGAGCATTAATTGCAGTTCCCGGTTATTGGTGAGGACTGTAAATGAGAAATAAATACGTGATGCTTTATGCCTGGATCTCCGCACACTTCTCCAAAAATTTGAATTTCTAACAACAACTTTACTGCTACTTTCTTTTTTTTTTTAATAAATTTTTTCTTCCAATGTATTTTTTTTTTATGGGATTTAATTATACCAGGAATTCTCCATCAAGATTCAGCTCATTAAACCAGCAACTAACATATGCTTAATCATAAATCATTATTACAACTATCTTTATGGCCCGTGTTCTTCATGATAGCCTCAGAGCAATGTTCACTCCCCGAGAACCTATACAAGATAACAAGAATTTAATTAGAGCTTACACCATTTAAACAGTTTGATCATATTTATTTCAAATAAAAGTTTATTATTTCCCCCACAATTTTATATGATTATTCAAGGCAAATAAATCTTTTTTTTTTCTCCTGTTTTTTAATGGAAATTTCTTAAGTTTAAAGAGTAAAAAATATTTCTTGAAATGAAATTACATTTTGATTCATGCGCGCATCATCAAAATTTTATTTTATTTATATATTTAATATCTTAACAAGAAATAAAAAGTATATTCATGTATTTTTACTTTTATTTGGCTATATTTTAAAATTTGGGTGAATATACTATAACTAGAAACAGTTGAATATTAATTTTAGAAATATATAAGATTTATGTGTAACATAAAATGCTATCTCTTATAAATTCAATGTTTATAAATAACAATAAATTAGTTAATTAATATAAAAAATATTTACAATATTCAAATTAAATATCATTTAAAATAATAGTTCTCTTTTAATTTATATTCATTTAGTTCATCCCGATCAATATTTTGATAGAATCTTAACATAGTAAAGTAGGTTACTAATCATGATCCAACTAAGTACTTAGCCAACCTTCGAGATGCTTGAGAGTATCCACAAACTCACCTCCTCACCAAGGCTATTCACCCACATAACTCAACTACTAATTTAAGTAATTGTTAAAATGAATAGAGTTTTCGTCAGAAGAACTCATCAAGGGTACTCAACTTTAACTCAAAAATTGACAGTTGTTGTGATGCTCCATAATCAAATTTTAAATAGCTATCTATTTAATTAATCAAATAAATCAATCAAAGCTTCTAAACAATAAATTTGTATATCCAATAAAAATAACTAACAATTACATATCTTAAAATATTGCACTATATTAATTCTCCCAAAATCAATATATAATAGCTAGGAATCAGTACAATCATTAATCTATCACAAACTCCTAACTATAAAAAATAAAGAAAAATATAAATAAAATAAAAAGAAAACCTGAGGATCTTTGACAATCTTACTTCAACTGGTCTTGACTCCTTTTCTAACCTGAAATTATAAAAATCCACATAATGAGCTAAAAAGTCTAATAGGAAACCAAAATTCTATCATTATTTTTAATATAAGGAAAAAAATTAATATGTATATTCAATTCTAGTCAATATTAATCATGATTTAATATGAGTAATAAAAATCTCAAAAAAATAAAATAAAATTAATATAATCAGTAAAATCAAAACAGATATACCAAACTATTAGACATACGATTAATAATAGTATCATTAAATGAATCATATCAGTATGTTATGCTATATTGTATCAATAATAATGCCAGAGTGAGTTATCAATCTGTTAATCAGTTTAATGTACTATCAATCAGGTAAATACCATCATGAGTATGATTATGAAAAATAAGGTATACCATTCAGTTTTAATGTGATATTTTCTTCTGTACATCTATTATTTTCTATAGCTCTTAATTTGTCAATTTTTAAAGGTGACTTTCAATAATCATTTAAGAATTGTCACCCTCTATCAATCGGCATAATTCAATCAATCAGTTACATACTACAATTAGGATTACACCACCAACCTTTTATTTAAAGGAAAGCGTGTTGGCCCAGCCTCATATGTAGGATATTATACTTTAAGAGCTAATCCGTATTCATTATAGTGTTAATACCCATCCTTCTTTGCTTACATGCAAATACTATCTTTTTTTTCTATGCAATGTAAATAAATATCATGTATAAAATGCATAAATATATAAATACAGAAAAATCTATCAAATTTATATACTATACATTTACTTTAACAAATCATATCATTCAATTTAACTGGTGAAAGTTTAAAATGCTACAAGCAAAATGTTCATGTTGACAAGATCTATCACATACAAAGAGTTATACAGTAAAAGTTTTGTCAATATAAACTTATCCTTATTTTTCGGTAACAGAAATATAAATTTGATCATAAAATATAAAAAATATAAAATTATTAAAAATTAAAACAGTGTAACTGTTCCTTACAATAAGACGAGTAAATTTTTCAATAGGCTTGACTGACAAAAAATCCACCATGACCTCTGAAACTATGATTCTCTTTTCTGTCTCCTCTATTTCCTCTGTTAATTTCTCAAACCATTAAACTCATTAACTAAGAAATCTCTTATGGTCTCGACCCAGTTAATAAATGAGAACTTATCTGTATTATTTGCAAGAGTAAGGAGCCTTCTTAGGATTTTTTAGTTATTAAGGGAAAAAATAAATTTAAGAACAAAAACATGATAAATGTATTTAACATAATGGAAAGGTCAATTGATCTATTGATTTTTATCATTTCACTCTTAATATCCGCTGATTTGTATCCTGTAGGTGGCTCATTTTGCCAGCAGATCTCAGCACCTCTGTTTGATAACCCTATAAGGAGAGCAACTTTATCTAAGGTGAACTTTATCTCATGAACCTTGATGATAAAGCATAACTGAGGAATATCTCAAAATTTGAGCAGCTCGAATATTAGTGGAATATTCTGCTGAAACTATGGAAATTTTAGAAATTGATAAATGTTTAATCTCTTCAAGGTGTCATTGACATCCTTGTTTATTATCTCGATGAAAGAGTCATAGATATTTTTAAAAGTTGATGCATAATAATGATAAGTAATAGGCTGAACATACATCTACAGACATCAGAGAAAAATATGCAATGAAAATGCATTAAATATATAGAAAAAATATGTAAAAATATATAATAAATATGTAGTAAATACGTAATAAATGCATAGTAAATATGCAATTCATACATAGTTAATACACAGTTAAAAAATGATATACAAAATGAACAAAAATAACTCATAAAAATTTAAAAATTCTATCACATAATTTTGAAAATGAAAAACAGTCGATACCAAGGAATACGTAATAAATACACAGTAAATACATAGTTAATATGTAGTTCATACACAATTAATATGGAGTTCAAAAAAGATATATAAAATAAATAAAAATAACTCATAGAAATTTGAAAAGTGTACAACATAATTTTAGAAATGAAAGATAGTCGATGCACAGTTGATACATAGTCAATACCAGTGAATATATAGTAAATATATAGTTAATACACAATTAATATATAGTTTAAAAAACATACACTGTAATAATTTCTTGTTTGTTGGAGGGTAACGAGCTAGCTTATATAACTATAAGCAAATACTCTAAAACCTAAAAAATCCTAAATGTTGAACCCTAAAACCCATTTTGGCAGATAAGCCAAAAAAATATCTCTTTGAAGATAAACTGAACGAGAATGATGGATTAACCTTGTTGGTGGATGATGAACTTAACGCATGGATGTAGTTGAACAGTGAACCGTTTGGAATGCCAAAGTTAAAAGTGAACAACGAATGCTAAAGATGAAAAGTGAATGTGAGGTTGCAAAGTGAACCGGCTCCAAGACTTTTGATCTCCCACGAATTCAAAATTTTCACCTATGGACTAGGCCTTTGGGCCGGGTCGATTGGGCTTACAAGATAAATAAAATACAAAATTCATATTGGCCGGGTCGATCGGGCTGAGAAGACAAAAATAAAATATGAAATCCATATTGAATATCCCTTTGCCCAATCAAGGTGTCACGATTTTATTGGAGTCCAGACGCAAAGCTACGTTTTGACTCCATACAATTCTCTTCTCACAGACACTTCGACTAGCACGCTACAACTGAATCGAGTTCTCCCTCATGCGAATAGCCCTCCCTCCTCTGGTCTCCCACTCATGCACAGAGGATCGCCCCTTCGCTTCTCACGATTCCTCCTACCCTAAAATTTCATGAATGACATAATTTGAAATTTGATATTGATAAATGCTAAAAGGATAGGACTATGGGTATGAATTTGGAACAAAAGCAAAACTCTTGATGTGGAAAGAGAGATTCATTCCCAATGGAGTCGCCATTATTGTTTTTAGTTTTTTTATCCCCCCCTTTTGTAATTATTGTTTTTGAGTGAAAGGAGTAAAATATGAAAGATAATTCATATAAAATATTCATATGTAAACATAGGGAGAGAAGTTTAAAAAATTTTTAGAGTATCTTTACCTATTAAAACTAATGAAAAAATTCTCATGAAATATATCATATTTTAACTAATAATTCAAATTTTTTTAACTTTTTATGTTTTGGGTCTCCCACGGAAACTATTTTCAAGAGGTTATTTACATCATGGGTATGCTCAATAATACTCTAAAAAAAGAATTGAGATTATATTACAAATCTATTTAAATGGGCTTATCAAAGAATAATATTATTATTTTAGCAGGTATAACTATGCCATATGATAGAGAGTGAATCACTATATCTCAATGGCTGGCCATCTTATAAAAATAAGGGTATATGAAATGATATCAATGTGATGTGTAAAAAGAATGAATGGGCTCAAATGGGTTCATGGGTGGATGTGAAGAATCAAGAAAAGGTTGACATGAAGTAATTAAAATTACATACATTCATCATCAGAGGCCATCAAGCATGGGATTCACTTAGTTGTGAAGTTTGTCAACCCAACTCAGCATTAAGACTCCCTATTAGATAGTGACCATGAATTACATCCTTTAGAATAGCCTCATGATCTTAAAACTAAGAAAAAAAATATAGATCCCCTAAATAAGACATTTCTATAAGATGGATTTGAGGAGTATAGGGCTTACTTCCCTCAAAAAATATAGTGATACATATTTTAAGAGAAAGGTAAGGTCAATTTAACTATAAGAGTCAAACTATTTAGATTGGCCTTATACTCATGTTTAGATAAGAAAAAACAACTAACACATCTTGACATTCTATTGCTTTAGACCACCACCTAAGCACGTTTAAATCATAAAATCATATTAGATGCAGAATAGAATAAATGTACTCCATAAAATATAAATGATGTAATATTATTTGTCCTTAATGTGAAGGTAATATGCATTAGGAATTATATCATGAAATACTTTTAGGACTGTGGACCTCCGAAAGGACACAAACACCATCGCCCCGCGAGGGGAGACAATATCTGGCCAATGGAAGGGCAGATTCGATCACACATATGATTAACCATTGAGGATAGCGGCTCTCACCAGCACACCCCGATGGGTAATAATATATATGATCTGATCGTAACGGGTTTCCCCCACCCGATACATTAGCTCGAATGGGGTTTATTTGAGAGTGGGATTCGATTTCCCACGGGCGCAAGCCCCCGTGGTTAATTACATCTCAAGCTGGAGCCTGAGAATACTCTTGATTAAGGATTCTATATTATACTTTCTAAATTGGGATTGGCACATAGGGGGAAGACTAGGAAGTCATACTCGAAGGGAAAGAGAAGTTCAACTAGGCTTAGTCAACATGCACGGCTCACATCAGCATCCGGAGGGACTAAGGTAGTGAGAAGAAACTGGAGAAAAATAAATAAATCATGCACTCGAAACATGCAGGAGGGAAGGATGGAGGTGGCGTCATCCGTGTGACGCGGATATGTAGGGTTTAGGGTCTCTGGAAGACAGAAGACCTACCTACTGATGAGGCGTACTACGAAACAATAGTAGCCTTGAATCCTAAATCTAATGGATTTAGTGTTCTACGCAACACTAACACCCGTGTCCTAACTAATGCAATGCAAAACTTGGACTTACCCCGGCCTGGAAGGGGGAGCCAGCTAACCACCTAATCGCTTTAAAACCATGATGTCCAGTCATTTATGAAAGATGGGTAGGTGGGTTATAGTTCTCGGAGATAGGGCCGACATCTAGAGGATTTCCTAATTGGTCCCAGATTGATGTTGGGTGAATGCTTCTAGAGCTAATGCAATTAAATTTTTGATTTAGTTAGTTTCTAATGCAATGCATGCTAGTTAAAATATCCAAATTAGGTATGCATAGAACTTTAAAAAGGCTTATAAAATAATTTTTAAAATTAGACTGGGCTTCCCCATGTCCGGCACCTCATCCTCATAGGTCAGATTATCCGGACTCTACCCGCAGGCGGGGAAGTGTCTTATAGAAGGATAGAATAAATGCATTAATATGCATGCGACCCGGACGATTCCGATAATTCCCTAGGTCGTTAAGTTTCGAAATTGCTTAAAACTTAAAATTTTGAATAGTAGTTGCGAGTAGAAAAGGTTTTAGTCCTTAGAGGGCCTAACGAAATCCAGGCTAAAATAAAAGCGGCATGCAAATCACCAATAAACTATGAAAACCATACAACCTATACGCAATCATCATCAAATCAAACATAATACATGATTAAACAAATCAATTAAATGTCCATAGGCCAACTGCCCTTAATTACAACCCAGGGTCTGCAGAAAATTAAAGTGGCCGGGCACCACTGCCAACAACCCGGATTTCTAACCCTAAGACTGACGCAAGTTATTTTGAGTGGGATACTTGGTCTTCATCTTCTTGATCTTCTCTTCCTTGGACTCCTCGGGTCCCAGCTCCATTGGACTCCTTGGATCTCAACTTCCTTTGATTCTTCAAGTAGTAGAACGATCCAAATTTGGATTTCCAAATAGAAAAGGACCATCCTCATATTGGGTGTCCTTTCCTCTTTGGAATCCAACCTTTGGATCCTAGTATCCCCGCTCAAAATGAACTTTCACAACTCTTAACCAATATTACAATCAATTACATTAAATGAAAGCAGTAAATTCTAGACGCTCCTGCAAGGTTATCCTAAAAAATCATCCCAAGTAGTTTAATATATCACTAGCAATTATAGGGAAAATAAAATACTCATCACAGCCACACTGGCCATGCTCTTAATTATTTTGAGGGCTAAGCAAGCTCTGGAGCACCTGTAGCAATTTATAATGATTTATTATTTTAGCCCTCATTTATTTAGGGGGGCTGAGCAATTTTTGAAGCACCTACATAAAACAGCATTAATTTTTAAATCATGATTATTGCCCCCCCTTATATTTAGCGCTGTATGAGCATGGCCACCTGCAGAAAACATCATTAGTATCAAAATTGATCCTAACCTATGGGTAGTCTATCGCGCAATCACATCAATTCTCAGAGTGCAGTAAAAGTAAACAAACATACCAGCATCATCTCAATCACAACATGCAGTGAAATCTCGGCACACAACAGAAAAGTAAACACCGGCCTAGCCTAGGTCTAGAAGTGGTGCCCTAACAAACCATCTAGATGTGTGTGAAAAGATGTGTAGCTGAGGTAGATCCTAAGCTGGGTAGTTAGTTACAATTGCCTACTGTCCAGATTGGTTGTAGGTCTAAAAGGAAATTTTAATTAAAGTATAAATATTAGCGAATTAAGATTCATTTTATTTAATTTGGTATGTAGGTCAGTTTTAATGCTTAGGATAATAATATTTAAAGTTTAAATTGCATTAGTGAGTTTTAGGGGGTTCGGGGTCCACCTATACACTAAGCAAAAGGGGGTCCAAAATTGACTTTTTGATTAAAGGGTATTTATGACCAGCTAATATTTTTATAAAATACTAGGCCTTAACCTGATCAGTTAGACAGTTAGTATGCCTGATTTGGATTCTTCTATCCAAAGTTATGAATTTCTAAAGTTTTGGTCTCGTTTTGAACTAAGTTTGACCGGATTGTTGACTTTTTTTTATTTAAGTTGATTTCTAGAATTTTAATATTTTTAATAAGTACTAGACCCTAATGTGAGTTGAGTGCCTTTGAGTTTGCTGGATTTGGAGTTTCCTACGCAAAGTTATGAATTTTAGAAGTTTCGAGCCCTAGACTATAGGCTACGGTTGACCAAAGAGTTGACTTTTTATTTTAGGTTGATTTCTGGACATCTAATATTTTTAAAAAAAACTAGACCTTAATTAGAGTTAGGTGCCTTTTAGTTTGCCCATTTTGGAGTTTTCTGTAATTAGTTATGATGTTTAGAAGTTGGGGCAATTAAATGAATTATCGGAATTGCCTAATTAGGGGTACTTTGGGGGTTTTGGCCCAAATCAGCTCCAAAATGATTGGAATCACCCCCAAAGGTCATAAATGACCTAAGAAGGTGTTCTCAAGTGTTTGGGGAAAATTTGGGATTTTTAATAATTTTTAATGATTTAATTAAGACAAAAAGGTGATTTTTTATTAAGGTTGAATTAAAGTCCAGATTAAGGTCCAATTAAGGGGGCCCTAATTATCTAAGGTTGGGGACTGAATTCTGGAGAGTTTGAGGTATTATGGGTATTTTTCTGATTTAAAATGGATTTATTATATTTTTCTGAAGTTTATAAGCTTAATTAACGGGTAAATTAGGGTTTGCCAATTAAGTATTTTAAAGAGTCCAGAAAATTCTTAGAAAATTCTAGGGGGTTTCAGATGTCACTAAGCACTAGTGTTTAAAGTTTCATAGCAATCCGGGATCTATCCTAGCTCCTAGAAATATTCTAAGTTCGCTAGACAATCCTTAATTATTGTCCTTAGTGTGTCACTACACTAAGCAGGAATAAAGTGAGTTAGCTAACCCTTAGGCATAACATAAAGAGGGTAAATGCAGCAAATATAAACACACCAATCAAGTCCTTAGATCTAAGAGAGCCTAGGCTAAGTGCTTGTGCAACCTACACATGCAAGGACTACGAAAACCTAAGTAAAGAAACCTAATGAAGTGATTAGTGAATGATTGGGACACAATCACCCACTAATCCTTCTCCCACATGAATTGCTCTTCACATACATAACCTAGGTTTAAGATTTCACAAACTGGATCTCCCAAGATTAAGGATTTAATAATATATGTAGTTTTAAAAATGTTTAAAATACATATACATATTAAGTACATAAATATATAATTTTTAAAATAAGATAGTTTGAAAATGATTTCATGTTATATCCCTAGGAGATCCACTGGCCACCACCAAGGGGTTTCAAAATATTTTTCATATTTAAAATTAATTTTTAATTTTAAAGTAATTAAATAATAATCAAATAATTAAGTAATTAGGTAGCACAAAAAATAATCCAAACAACATAGAATTGAATCCAAACAATACTTTTAAATAAAATTTCATATTTTTCTAAAAAATTTAAGGTATTATACACAAAAATCTGATTTAAAATGAATTAGTTATGAATTTTTGAAGTTTAATGTATTAAAAAGGATTTTTAAATAATTTCAAAATAATTAATATTTAAAAATAATTATCAAATTAAATTAAATTAAGTATTAAAGTTTCTGGAATTTAAAGTAATTTAATAAAAATAATTTTCATAAGTTTTGAAAAATAAATGAATTTTAAATTAATTAATTATTAATTAAATAATCTAAGTATTTAATTAATTATAATAATCTAAAATAAAAAAAAATTTATTAATAAAAAAAATAAATAACAAAAATAATTATCTAATTTTGAAAATTATTTAATAAAATTATTTATTATAAATTTGAAAAAATATTTAAATTTTAAATTAATTAATTATTAATTAAATAATTTAAGTAATTAAGGAAAGTATTTAGAATAAGGTATATTTATTAAATTTAAAAGAGTAAATAAACAAATAAATAAATAAAATCTCTGATATGTTAACATAATTGGAATAAGAGATTCTTTACAAATTTAGAAAATAATTAAATTTTAAATCAATTAATTATTAATTAAGTAAATTAAGTAATTAATAATTAAGGAAAGTATTTAAAATAGAAAATATTTATTAAAAATAAAAAAAAGTAAATAAATTTATAAAAAAAAAAATTTAATCTGATTTTGAAAATAATTTAGTAAAATTATTATTAATAAATTTAGGAATAATTAAATTTTAAATCAATTAATTATTAACTAAGTAATTTAAGTAATTAATAAACTAAAATAATTTAAAAAAAATAGGAAAAATCATTAATAATTCAAAATTAAATAATAAAAACATAATAATAATAATAATAATTTTTTTATTTTAGAATTATTCAATAAAAAAAATAATTTTTATAAATTTAGAAAGTATTTAAAGTTTAAATTAATTAATGACTAATTAAGTAATATAGGTAATTAATTAATTAGAATAATTTAAAAAAGGAAAGTAATTATTAATTCGAATTAAATAATAAAAATAATAATAATTTTTCTGATTTCAAAATAATTCAATAAGAAAATAATTTTTATAAATTTAGAAAGTATTTAGAGTTTAAATTAATTAATACCTAATTAAGTAATTTAGGTAATTAATCAATTAGAATAATTTAAAAAAAGAAAGTAATTATTAATTCGAATTAAATAATAAAAATAATAATAATTTTTCTGATATTTCAAAATAATTAATAAAAAAATATTTTTTTTAATTTTAGAAAGTAATTAATTAATTTTTGATTAAATATTAAGATATTTAAACAATTAACTAATTAAGAATTACTTAAAATAATATATTTTAACATAATTTTAAAAATTAAATCATTGAAAAGTAATAATAAAATTTTTCTTATTTTTTATTTATTTATTTGAAAATAAAATAGATAAAGAAATATTTAATAATATCATTTTAAAAGTATTTAATAATTATCAGTATTAACTAAGTGTTTAGATTTTAAGTAATTAAAATTATTTTAAATAATAATAAATACGTCATAAAATAGATATAATTTTAAATTAATATATTTAAAATAATTATTAAATTATTTAAACATATTTTATAAAAAAAAGATGTATTTAATCTTAATAAAATATTTATAAAAAAATAGAAAGAGAAAATCAACGACTCATGCTATTCATGTACGTCAAATTCTATAACCCTAAAATTAAAAAAAGATTTCGTTCTCAAGAATGGCTTTATTGATTTTGATAAAATTTTAAATGTAGATTAAGAACATGAATAAAAGTCATGGGGAGGTATTTGAAAGCTCTAAAAAGCACTTATTAGAAAGATATACGGATCTAAGTGTGGTGACCTAGATCTAAAGTTTTGATAAAATCTTACCGTTAGATCTTCTAGATTTTGAAATATCTGAGCTTGTAGATTGTCCTCGTATATTCTTCTAGTTGAAGTTGAACTCCAATTCACCTTGGATTGGACGGTAGAAGCTTTGGAAGGGGAATGACTCGGGTCGCCGGAGATCTCGCGGCCGGCAAGATTTTACCAACGAATTTGAGTGGAGGAAGATATGGAGATATTGAAAGAGCTCTCACCCTAAGAAAATTAGGGTTGAGAGCGGCTAGGAAAAAGAAAAAGAAGCAAGCCCCCTTCATGAAGCACTAAAAGAGTATTTAAATGATTAAGGCCCTAGATCTACGACTAGGATTCATCCTAAGATTAATTAGGAGGGAATTAAGGTGATTTAATTAGCCATCCGTTTGATTGCTTGATTTAGGAATAAATTTAAGCTCATGAGAATGAAAAAATAAATAAATAAATAAGTAAATAAGTAAATTAAATTAAGCATATTAGATTAAAATCAAGCCTACAGTCAGATCCGATTTGGGTCAATTTGGGATTCAATTTGATTTACTCAAATTAATCCAGTTAAATTTAAATAAAATGAACACTCGAATCAAATTAACCTCGACGGGCCTAAGGCAAACTAATCGGGCTCAATCGGATACGGTCGAGTCTACTTTGACTCAATTCAAGCTAATTCGAGCTCGAATTGGACTCGACGGGGGTTGATTAAATTAATTAAAGGCCCTCAAGAGCACTCGAATGAAAATAAAGGTCAACAAGGACCAGCCTTAGTTAATACTAATAATTGACTCTCCCTCATAAAAATGCATCATACGTACAATACCTGACTTATATATCCACATAATCATTAGTGGATCATTTTTTTTAAGAGGAGAAAAAGATCATGTAGTAATAAATACTTTTTTTTTATAAAAATTAATTTATACAGTTGATTTTAGAGTTGATTATCATTTTAATTCTTCGTAGAAAACATATTTTCCCCTATAAGCATACCATTTAGCATGGATTTTAGGTGAATATGGGAATGAGGAAGAGTAAACCATGCAATAAAATAAATAAGAAAGTAGAAAGAATGAAAAGTAAATGACACTAGGATTTTAATGAGAAAATTTCTTAAATTATAAAAAACTATGGAGCCACATCACACCAAGAAATCCACTATAAAAATTGAGAGAAATAAGTACATATCTCTCTTCTCTCTCACTCTCTCCTCGCCTTTCTTCACTTTACACCATTCTCAAGCTTAAAATAAAAAAGAAAGACTAGTAAATAACACCAAGGGACGACACCCTTAAGAAAAATGAGAAAGAAAATTGCTTAGTCCATCTCGAAGGGCTGCGACACTAATTTGGAGCACTACATCTCTTAAATCTCAAATCCTGATTTATCTGAAGATGATGCAGCTATGCTCTCTGTCATTCATCCCAACAAACTCTATAATGACGGGGCACTAAGGTACATAACATTAGGCATGCTCGGGTATACAACACTGAGGCGGTTAGGCACACAATGTCAAGGCATTGTATGAAAAAAATTTAGGTGCAAAGCACCAGAAACCCAAGCAGGGGAAGGACCCCCACATCCCCCTAGGGGGCACTAGAAATTAACTTGAGATTTGAGGCAACAGTACAATCTAATTAATCAACACAATCAAATTCCACACAGAACTAACATAATAGCACATCCTTAAAAAATAATTAAAAATCACAAAAATACAACAAATAAACATATAAGGAAAGAATAATAAAAAAGACTTATTGCAAGTGGGTTTGTATTACTGCTCAAAAAAGGAAAAAAGTACAAGATTCACGTATACGATTTGATCAAAATTTATATAAAAACATTTTTTAAACCTAAGGTATTAGATTTGAGTTATCTACCCTTAGTTCTTACCTCCCTTTGCTAATAATAATAATAATAATAATAATAATAATAATAATAATAATATTATTATTATTATTATTATTATTATATAAAATATTATCATGAAAATTTCTTATTTTGGCCAAATATAGTTAGAACAACTAAGCATAGTCATCAATTAATTTTTTTTACCAGTATTATTCATTATCACAAAAAAAAAGAATAAATGTCACCAAAAGAGGAAAAATTATTATGTGTGGAGTCTAGTTGTAGCTCTACGATCGGATTCAAATTAAATTAAGACACCTGGATTTCTTACTTTTTCTAATGACCCGTTGACCTGACCCAACTCAGCCACAAAAATTTTGAAATCACAACAGCCAAATCATTTTTATGTTTTTAAAAAAGAAACCCACAAAAGCTCCTAAATATTTAGGATTTTATAGAATAAAACTTTTGGTAGCTGTTGAGAAAGAAAAATGAGTAACAGACGATGAAAATTGAAATTGGTTTGGAGGATGTCGCATTCTCTGAAGGGTCATTGGAAAAGAAGAATAAGCTTAAGAGTAAGATGTAGTTTACATAATAATTACTTTTCAATATATATTATGAGACAATATATATTTTATTGAGCTTAATTTTTCAACAGAAAAGTCTGTCGTAGAGGCAAATACAACAGAACTGTGTTCACTTTCAAGGTAGATCAAGTTCTCAAAGAAGCTCAAATGCTTCGATGAGGAATTTATAAATTGGGTAGCAACGATTTCTATATTTTATATGATATTTCATACACATTAACTTAGAATATATTCTTAAAAAATTTATATATCAAATGCTGCAAAAATGCATACCTCATTTAATCAATTATGTAAAATGATAATTTTTGAAAAGTTCATTTATTTTCTCATATATAATTATTATGTATTTTTTTCTTTTTTATTTATGTGATATTTTTGTTCATTTTGATGTTGTATATTACTGTGTATTGCTGTTTATAGCTGTGTAATTTTATGTATTGATGTGTATTACTATGTCTTGCTGTGTATTGTTGTGTATTACTATATATTTTACTGTGTATTGCTGTGTATTTTTGTATACTACTATATATTTTACTATGTAATATTATGTATTGCTATATTTTGTTAAGTATTATTGTGTATTTTGCTAGGTATTATTGTATATTATTAAGTATTCAAGCTTATATGAATTCATAATATTTTATTTATTTATTTGAATGCTTTTTGAGCTTTTATATATATAGCAGTGTATTAGAAAAATTATATTAAAAAATAAATATTTTTGCTAATATGCACTATGAATTACTAGTTATTGTTGAGTATTCAAGCTTATATAAATCTATAATATTTTATTTATTCATTTGAAAGCCTTTTGAGCTTTTACATAGCTATGCATTAAAGAAATTATATTAAAAATATGATTTTTTATTAATACGCATTATATATATTACTAGGCATTCATGTGTATTGCTAAATATTTAAGCTTATATAAATCTATAATATTTTATTTATTTATTTGAAAGTATTTTAAGCTTTTACATAGCTGTGCTAGAAAAATTATGTTAAAAATATAATTTTTTCCTTATATGCATTATGCATTGCCAGGTATTGATGTATATGGCTAAGTATTCAAGTTTATATGAATCCATAATATTTTATTTTTATTATTTGAAAGCTTTTTGAGCTCTTACACACTGTGTATTAGAAAAAATATGTTAGAAAATATGATTTTTTTGCTAATACATACTATGTATTGATGTGTATTACTATTATTACTGTGTATTACTATATATTTTACAGTATATTATTATGTATTACTGTATATTGATATATATTTTATTGTGTATTTTACTGTGTATTGTTGTATATTTTGCTAGGTATTATTGTGTATTGCTAGTATTTAAGCTTATATGAATATGCAATATTACATTTATTCATTTGAAAGCTTTTTAAGCTTTTACATAGCTGTGTATTGAAAAAATTATTTTAAAAAATATAATTCTTTGCTAATATGCTCTATGTATTGCTATGTATTATTGTGTATTGTTGAGTATTCAAGCTTATATAAATCCATAATATTTTATTTTTTCATTTGAAAGCCTTTTGAGCTTTTACATAGCTGTGTATTAAAGAAATTATATTAAAAAATATATTTTTTTATTAATACGCATTATATATATTACGAGGTATTCTTGTGTATTGCTAAATATTCAAGCTTATATAAATCCAAAATATTTTATTTATTTATTTGAAAGCATTTTAAGCTTTTACATAACTGTATGTTAGAAAAATTATGTTAAAAAAATATAATTTTTTTCCTTATATGCATTATGCATTGCCAAGTATTGATGTATATGGCTAAGTATTCAAGTTTATATGAATCCATAATATTTTTTTTTATTTGAAAGCTTTTTGAGCTTTTACACAGCTATGTATTAGAAAAATTATGTTAGAAAAAATATATATTTTTGCTAATATGTACTATGTATTGATGTGTATTACTAAATATTACTATTATTATTGTGTATTACTATATATTTTATAGTGTATTATTATGTATTACTGTATATTGCTATGCCTTTTATTGTGTATTTTACTGTGTATTGCTGTATATTTTGCTAGGTATTATTGTGTATTACTAGTATTCAAGCTTATATGAATACATAATATTATATTTATTCATTTGAAATTTTTTTAAGCTTTTACATAGCTGTGTATTAAAAAATTTATTTTAAAAAATAGAATTTTTTGCTAATATGCTCTATGTATTATTAGGTATTATTGTGTATTGCTAAGTATTCAAGCTTATATGAATTCACAATATTTTATTTATTCATTTGAAAGCTTTTTAAACTTTTACATAGTTGTGTATTGAAGAAATTATGTTAAAAAATATAAATTTTTGCTAATGGCTATATATTACTATGTATTGCTAAGTATTCAAGCTTATATAAATTTATAATATTTTATTTATTCATTTGAAAGCTTTATGAGCTTTTACAAAGTTGTGTATTAGCAAAATTATATTTGAAAATACAATTTTTTTATTAATACGCACTATATATTGCTAGGTATTGTTGTGTATTGTTAACTATTCAAGCTTATATGAATCCATAATATTTTATTTTTTTATTTGAAAGCTTTTTGAGCTTTTACACAACTATGTATTAGAAAAATTATATTTGAAAATATGATTTTGTTGCTAATATGCACTGGGTATTGCTAGGTATTGCTGTGTATTATAATTATTCAAGCTTATATAAATTCATAATATTTTATTTATTCATTTAAAAGTTTTTTGAGCTTTTACATAACTGTGTATTAGAGAAATTATTTTAAAAAATATAAATTTTTTGCTAATACGCACTATATTTTGTGGTGTATTGCTGTGTAGGTCGAGTTAAATTTGATCAAGATAGATTTTCTGCGATTGAATTTATTTTAAGATGAGAATTATATGAGAGTTCATTAATTGATTAGTCTTATATTATGTCTTTTTAAAGTAAATTTTACTTTTAATAATCTTATCAACACTACCACTTAAAAATCACCATTTGAGGCACTAAATGCTTTCCACATAACTATCTTAAATAATTTCATTCTAGAATCCCATACCCCAACAAAAAGCTTAAATCAAATGAATATATTGTTAGCTTGTTTCACAATTGAATAAATTCATGAAGCCATTAAGGCATCAATCAAATCATAACAATACACATCAATATACAGCAATACATAGAGCATATTAGCCCAAAAAAATTTTATTTTCAACATAATTTTTCTAATACACAGTGGTGTAAAAGCTCAAAAAACTTTAAAATGATCAAATAAGATATTTTATATTTATATAAGCTTGAATACATAGAAATACACAGTAATACATAGATACTAATGCAATATATAGCAATAAATAATAATACATAACAATACATAGTGCGTCTTGACAAAAAAAATTATATTTTCAACATAATTTCTCTAATATATAATTGTGTAAAAGCTCAAAAACTTTTAAATGGTCAAATAAAATGTTGTGTATTCATATAAGGTTGAATACATAGCAATACACATCAATATACAATAATATATAGTAATATATAATAATACATAGCAATACACAACAATACAAAGTACTACATAATACTACTTAGTAATACACAGTAAAATATATAATAATACATAATAACACACAATAATACACAATAGTACAAAATAAAATATATATCAATATACAATAATACATAATAATATATAATAATACAAAGTAAAATCTAGTAATACATAGCAATACACAATAATATATAGTAATAAACAGTAATACACAGCATCAAAAATCTTTCAAATGAATAAATAAAATATTATGTATTCATATAAGCTTAAATACTTAAAAATACACAGCAATACTTTGAAATATATAATGCGTATTAGTAAAAAAAATTATATTTTTTAATATAATTTCTCTAATACACAGCTGTGTAAAAGCTCAAAAAGCTTTCAAATGAATAAATAAAATATTATATATTCATATAAGCTTGAATATTTAATAATACCCAGCTATACATAGTACATATTAGTAAAAATTTATATTTTATAATATAATTTTTCTAATACGTAGATATGTAAAAGCTCAAAAAGCTTTCAAATAAAAAAATATTATGGATTCATATAAGCTTGAATACTTAGCAAGACACAGTAATATCTATCAATATATAAAGCGCATTAGCAAAATAATTATATTTTTCAATATAATTTCTCTAATACATAGTTGTGTAAAAGCTTAAAAAACTTTCAAATGAAGATATAAAATATTATGAATTCATATAAGCTTGAATACTTAGCAATATATTGTGCGTATTAGTAAAAAAATTATATTTTTAATATAATTTCTCTAATACACAGCTGTGTAAAAGCTCAAAAAGTTTTTAAATAAAAAAATAAAATATTATAGATTCATATAAGCTTAAATACTTAGTAATATATAATAATACCTAGTAATATATAGTACGTATTAGCAAAAAAATCATATTTTTAACATAATTTTTTTAATACACAGTTGTGTAATAAAAAAGTTTTTAAATGAATAAATAAAATATTATGGATCCATATAATTTTGAATACTCAGTAATGCACGATAATACAAAACAAAATATAAAGTAATATTATACAAAATATATAGCAATGCATAGTAAAATATATAGTAAGACACAATAATACATAGCAATACACAATAAAATATATATAAATATACAACAATATACAATGATACACAATAATACACAGTAATACATAATAATACACATTAATATATAGTAACACACAATAATATATAACATCAAAATGAATAAAAATATCACATAAAAGAAAGAAAAATATATAATAATTATTTATGAGAGAATAAATGAACTTCTAAAAAATTATCATTTTATATAAAATTTTACATAGTTGATTAACAAGAGCATGTATTTTCGCAGCATTCGACATATAAATCTTTAAGAATACATTCTAAGTTAATGTGTGTGCAATATCACTAAAAATACATAAATCATTGCTGCCCAGTTTATAAATTCTTTATCGAAGTATTTAGGCTTGTTTGAGAACTTAATCTGCCTTGAAGGCAAATACAGTTCTTCTGTATTTGCCTCTATGATAGATTTATCTGTTGAAAAATTAAGCTCATTAAAATATATATTGCCTCATAATATATATTTAAAAGTAATTATTAGGTAAGTAAATTATATCTTATTCTTAAGCTTGTTCTTTTTTTCCAATCTTCATTTAGAAAATACGACGTCCACTAAACAAATTTCCATCTTCACCGCCCGTTACTCATTTTTCTTTCTCAACAGCTACCAAAACTTTTATTCCATAAAAATTCTAAATATTTGGATGCTTTCTCAAGTTTCTTTTTTAAAAAATATAAAAATGAGCGAGCCATAGTGATTTCAGAATTTTCATGGCTGGGTTAAGTCGGATCATCGGGTCGTTAGAAAAAAAATGAGCAATCCACGTATCTTAATTTAATTGGAGTCTAGATGTAGAGCTACGTCTAGACTCCACGAGTAATAATTTCTCTCAAAAGCGACATTTGTCATGCAATTTTTTTATTTTAAAATAATGAAATGGCATAAAATATGCACATAAATCTATGTGAAAAAATAATCAGCCAAAAGAAAAAAAAATTTGAACAGATGATAATTTTATGATTATTCAAGCATGCATTAAGTCGATCCAAAGAAGGGCATATTATTAGTAGAATATTTATCAATATTTATTAACTAAAATTTTAAGAATACCACTTATAAATTCTCATGTCAATTTAATGATTAAATTGCAATATTGTGTTAGGTATCTTTTGAGAGCCCATCTTACTTTATTTGTATCAAGAATAGATACCGGTTGATGTCTATGTCTAATATTATAAATGCATAAGATATGATTGTACTACTAATTATAAGCTTATTTTTGTTCTTTTTAATTAATATTTCTTCATATATACCAATTTAAATATGGCTTTGGTGCTTAACAACACCAACTTTATGAACATGAAAAGGGCATAATACCATTCTATATTAATGTATGGATCTCTACTATGTGATTTAGATTGAAAGCTCTCATGGCCTTATTATGGAAAGCATTGTTAAACAAAGAGCTAACTTTAAAGAATTAAAGTATTTAAATTGTATGAGTCCAATATTCGTGAAGCACTCTATTTGAGATATCATTTGGGGTGCACTGCTTGAGGAGAAAAATGCTAAATTGTTCGTTAAAAAAAGATTTTGTAGGTTATAAAGAGGTTAAAACAAGCATTACTCTTAGTGAACTCATCTTAATATGGTATAAATGCAAAGAGAATAAAAGGGAGAATATTATAGAAATGTTTAATCTTATTACTAGACTAAAGGCATTAAAGTTAGAATATTTTTAATAATAACCTAAGGCACCTAGTATTGATCTCTCTTTCTGTATAATTCAATTCATTTAAGATAAGCTATAACACTCAAAAGAAAAAAAACACTCTTAATAAGTTCATTGCCTAGCGTGTGTAAGAAGAATAAAGATTGAAATAAGAAATGATATAAAGAAAAGATAAGAGTGCTCACTTAGTTACTTACATGATATTAATACTAAAAGAAAAAGGAGCTATAAAAGCAAGGGAGTAGTGGATAAAGGGATTTCACATCCTAAAGTGTATTAAAAATAAGATATTGTTATCACCTATTTCTTCTACAAGAAAATTAGTCATTTGAAGAAGGAGTATCCAACATATTGCTAACTAGCTTGCTAAAAGGTATAAATTTCATAATTTTGTGTATTTTGAAGTTACTTTAATCATACTACAAAATCACATTTCATGGATAAATATATGTGCGACTGCTCTTATAAGTATAACTACGTGAGTTTATACAAGTAGTCAAGTGTCAACTGATGATAAAAGATTTATCTATATGAGAAATGAAAACAAAGCTCCAATTGAGGCTATTGGCTTATATAAATTATATTTAGAATGTGATTGCACTTTTGATTTATTTGAGACTTTTTATATATCATCATTTAGAGGGAATTTAATTTCTATTTATTGTTTAGACAAATATGATTACTCTTGTTCATTAGAAAATGAAAATTTTTGTCTCTTTTAATATTCAAATATTATTGATATTTATTGTTTAATTGATAATCAATAAAAAAATGGATATATCTAGCTTATTTAATGAAATCTCGTAGACAAGTACTTTTGGTACAAAGCAAACATTAACTATTGAGAATTCTTTCATTTTTTTTGGCATAAGCATTTAGGGTATATTTCTAAATAAAGAAATGAAAATATTCTTATGTTAGATAAAGTTTTTAATTCTCTTATTTTTTAATATTTTAAAATGTATATTAAATGTATTAAGGAAAATAATAAATATTAAGAAAATAGGTGGCAACTTGAGTTTAAGCATTTTGGAATTAATATATATTGATATTTGTGATCCTATAGCTTCTTTAATTTTAAAATCTTAAATATTTGGATATAATATATCCTATAGTTTCTTGGAATGGTTAATTGTGTTTTATTACTTTCATAGATAATTATTTTTGGTATAGGTACTTATACTTATTGCATGGAAGTCTAAATCAATACGAATATTTAAGATCTTTAAATTAAAGTTGAAAATCAAATTTGTAAGAAAAAAAATATTAAATTTGACCACAACAGTGAATACTGTGATAGATATGATGAATTAGGCTAGTGATCAATGTACATGCCATTTGCGAAAGTATTTAGCAGAATTGATATTAGTCATTAATACACACTCCAATTCAAAATGGTGTAGCTGAGAGATGAAGTTAAATCCTAAAGAATTTGGTTAGAAGTATGATAAGTCATTCTTCTTTAAAAAAATGTCATTCTTTTTTATCAGAATCACTTTGGGGAAAGATGTTAAAGACTATAATTTATATCCTAAAGAGAATTCTAAGCAAAATAATAGTTAAAATCCATATGATTCATGGATAGAAAAGAAGCCTAGAATTAGACATATTCATGTCTAAAGATGTACAAATGGGTTTGGGCCATATATGTCTAATGAAAGAAAATCAGACTCAAAACCATAAGTTACTGTTTTGTTGATACTCAAAAAGATCAAGAGATTTTACGTTTTATAATTCCTCATTTAGGTCCTTTTTTGAGACAAGCAAAGCTATGTTTATTAAGAGTGAATATAATAGGAGTGATATAGTTAGGGATTTTAATTTTAAAGATGATTATATTACTATTCATATATGACTAAAAATAATCAATTAATTATGCATGTATCACTTAAGTTATAAATCCAAATAATTAAAATGCTCATAAGTTATTTCCTACTCATACTAAGGAATCACAGCAACCTCAAATTCAAGTGCCATTGAGAAGATCTACTAGGGAGAGAATAATTTTGATTAATTATAACATGTATCTCCAAGAATATGAGTTTGATATAAGATTGGAAGATGATCCAATCTCTTTTTGTCAAGTCAAACAATGTGGTAGCACCCAAAAATGGATAGAGCCCATAGAAGATGACATGAAATTAATGAAAGACAGTAACATTTGGGATCTGATTAGAGAGCAAATGTAATTGGCTTTAAATGAATTTGTAAGATCAAACATGATTTAAAAGGCAATGCCGAAAAGTATAAGGCATGTATGGTCTTTAAAGGTTTAAATAAAAAAGAATGAATTGATTATAGAGAGCTTTTACTTTAGTTTTATCAAAAGACTCTTTCATAATTAAAATGATACTTGTAGCTCATTATGAATTTGATCTAAATCAGATATACATAAATATTGTATTTTTCAATAGTGACATTGAAGAAATAATATATATGGTGCAACAAAAAAACTTTAAATCTTTAGAGTCATCACATATGGTATGTGCATTTAAAAAATCATCTATGATTTAAAATAAGCATCTTGTCAATGGTATAAAAAAATCGATCAAGTAATTATTTTTTTATTTCAAGAAAAAAATTATTGATTAATGCATTTATCATAAGATCAGTGCAAGTAAATTTGTTCCCCTAATACCATATATCAATGATATTCTCCTAACAAGTAGCGATACAGGACTATTGCATGAAACAAAAAAATTTCTTTTATATAAATTTGAAATAAAAGGTCTTGGGAAATGCATCTTTTATTTTAGATATGCAAATTCATATGGATCGTTCTCATGATATACTTAGTTTAGCATAAATATTATATATTGATAAAATACTAGTATATTTTGCTTGAAAGATTATACATAAGGAGATACACACATTACTAAAGGAAATACCTAAGAAATGAAATTGAAAAGCAAGAGATGAAAAAGATACCTTATGCATTAATTGTAGGAGGACTTATGTATGTTAAAGTTTATATGCATTGGGGTTTTGCATACATGTTGACGTCATTTTTGTATGAGATCACTAGGACTCGCTTGAGTTTCTTTTTAGTAACTTAATGATGGGGAGGTGTCACCCCTCCGTTATAAAGGTCCTAATAAAGACCCAATTCAATCCCAACCAAATCCAGCTCTACCTTTCAACTTAATCTTTAATCCAGCCTTCGATCAACATTCAATCAAATTTTAAAATTCTACCCAATTAATTTCAATCTTTCATTTAATGTCCATTGATATGGATGGTTCAAGATCAATCATTTAAATCTTAAATCCAACCCAAATCCAACATTCCAAATCAAACCTTCAAGGTCAATGACCTAGGACCTGAAACCCTTTTTAGGTGAACTTTCTGTCACCTAGAAACCAGTCAAGTGACCTTCAAATTATGATCCATCAATTGCATATTATCCAGACATGTCTATAGGATCAACCCTCCAAATTTGAGCTCAATCCAACACTAGTAGCCCCTCAAACTGAATCTTTTCCCAAAGGCTGCAAAACCTTCAGGTATTTACAACCTATGCCACTAGACTTACCATCCAGAGCAATTTGACCTTTGGACCCTCTCCAAACCCTCCAATCATAGTCATGACTTTTTTTTATGACTGGTTGACCAGTAAATTGCACTTTTCCAGACCCTGTTTAACCTAGTGTTGACCATGGGTCAAAATGACCAAAATGCCCTTTATAGGGGTTTTTGGTCTTTTCCCCAAAGTTCAACATGAACTTCCCATATCAACATTCAAAACATATTCCAATGGATCCTAAATATCATTAGGAACACATTGGACCCAAATTCAAGTCTTGGTTTGCCTTGGTTGACCAAGTCAACCAATGTTGACCAAGTCAACCAATGTTGACCAAAAATGCCCCTTAAGGTTTCAAATGTCAATTTCAATCCAAATGACCTTACCAATGTATGGCACCACCTCCATTGATCTCAAAATACTCATTTGAACTTATTTGATCCAAACTCAACCTATGGTTTGACCAGGTTGACCAAATCAACCCTTAACCTACATTAAGGTCAATTTCAATGCTTGAACTCATTTTAAATCAAATCAATCTCTCAAAATCATTCAATTGGACACCCTTGACATGTCCAAAGCTTTCCAAGTCAAGCTCCCCCTTAGGTTGACTTGGTCAACTCATTTGGAGGGGTCAAAACCCTCTCCAAATCCTTTTAAACCCATGAGAAAGAGCCAAATCATGGCCACATCACCATGACACCTTGGAAAACCTTTATCTCAATCCAAAACTTATTCAAACATGGTGGAAAGTGATCATTTCCTTTTCTAAGAGGCCCTAAGCCAACCCCTTAAACCAAGCCAAGCATTGGTTCATCCAAATGGGGGAAAAGGCTTGTGGTCCCCTTTCCCATGGACCAAGAGAAGTCACACTCACCATCAACCCTATTCCCTAGCTTTGGGTAGCTTAGGGGACACTTGTCATGCATCAAAACTCTCTCCAAATAAATCAAGACCATCCAATCCAAAAGCCAAGTGTTTAAGGTGGGAGAAACCTAACCTAAGGGAGAGATTCTTCATTATTCACTCTCCCTTAACTCTCCCTCAACTCTCCTCCAGCCTCCAACCTTCTAAAACCCTTTCCCATCTTTTCCAACCATTTCTAAGGCTTTTCCAAGCTTCTTCCCACTATTTCCAAGCCTCAAATCACTATTTTAGTGATGAGAGAGCATTCTAGAGAGAGAAAGAGGACTTTCTAACACAACTTTTGATCCAGCTAGATCCAACTCCTGGTGTCTTCATCAAAGATGTAGAGAATCACTGCAGATTTCCAACGAGCCCAAGATCTCAAAAATCTAATGGTTGGATTGTATGTTATGCTCATTTTAAGTTTAAATTACAATTTAAAACCGTGCAAAATTTTCATTGCATGGAGTCCCCAAACTCCAGGTAATGAAAGTTTATGTTGCCCCCAAGCTACGTTTCAAATTTCATTAGATTTTGTCAAGTATTTTGGGAGATATGGGCATTTGAAGTTTTCATTCAAAATGAGCTACAGAATTTCGGAAGATCTGGACCATCCGATCGAAGATCGGACGGTCTGGATCAAGCCAGACTGTGCAGTCTTCCCCCATGGATTGAGCGCGGTCCTCCGCCTGCCACGTGTCGTCATATCATGCACTGATGGCTGATTTGATCGAAAATGGCTTTAAAAAATTAAAAAATGTCTAGAATCTACCAAAATTCACAGAAAATTCATTTCTCTACCAAATTAAGTATTTTTGGGCTCGTTGGAAAGATAATTTACCCTAGTATTTATTAAAATTAATTTTGAGTTGATTTGATTATTGAATTGTAAGATATTTCTATTTCTTTAAAATTGATTTTTTGTGATTTTCTCACAATCCAATGGTCAACTGAGCCCCAAATTATGGTGGAAGGTATTTGGGTATCTTAAGCATGCACTATAATTTTCTTAGGTTCATACACCCATTGAATTACTGTGATGTGAATTTTTAAGGTAATGGGTCCATTTTGGACCAAAAACTTTGAAAATTCATAACTCAATTTTTCTGTAGAATTAGACTGTATAACTTTTGTAGTGTGATTGCATATGTATAAGGGTAAGACAAACCAAATTTCAATCCTATTTGAATAGTAGAGACACCTAAGAAAATTAATTAAGAAAAAGTCTAGAAAAATTAGAAAATTCATAGGGGATTGTACACACACCCAATATGGGTGAAACTTGAACATTAAAAATTTAGTGACATCAAGTACCTTAGGTTCAAATTTCATTGAATTTGGAGGTCATTATGTTAGAAAATTAATCACCTAAAGTTTTAGCCCTTTTAAGGACCCAAAAAATTCAAAAAATGTAATAAATCCAAATTAAATCCAAAAAATCTAAATAATTTCTCAAACTGACCAGAACTTCTCCCTCCACTTAGGAAAAATAAAAACCCCTTGACTGGGCTCCTGATTCAACTTTAATTTGACTTTTAATGAAAATCAATAATTAATTAAATTAATTAATTAAAAATCATTAAAAATCCAAAATAATTTCTAAACACTTGGAAACACTCCCATGGGTCATTCCTGGCCTTTGGGATTAATTTCATGCAGTTTGGATCAAAATGATCAAAACCTTCCTAATTAGGTAATTTTAAAAATTCAATAATTAATGAAACTTTGAAAATGTATAACTAATTACAGAAAAATCCAAATTAAACAAACTTAGTGTCAAACAACTCCAATTAAGGTCTATTATTTTCTAAAAATGTCAAACCTCCAAAATCTGGTCAAAGTCAACCTTTTGGTCAACCGTAGTTCAAATCAAGGCCCAAACTTCAAAAAATCATAACTTTTCATAGAAAACTCCAAATTGAGTATTCTAATAGTCTAACAACTCACCATAAGGTCTAATATTTATTAAAAATTTAAAACTTACAAAACTAATTTTAATTTAAATAATCAATTTTTAACCCTTAATTAACATAATTAAATAATTCTAATAAATCCTAAAAATCCAATAATTCATCAAAATTTCAGAAAACTTTTAATTTGATTAATAAAATACTCAACCAACACTTAAATGCATAATAACCACTCCAAAGATGAAGTTTATTGGATGGGCTACTCCGGGCTGCGGGGCTAAGTTTCCTAGGAGGCCTAGTTCCTCGAGCCTGGTGGCACAACACCACGAATGGATTTAATAGAGTGTTAAACATCAAAATTAAGTTAATTTTAATACTTAATCAAATTAAAATCCTTAATTTAACTATATCAGCAAGATTTTTAGGATGGACTACTCTAGGCTACGGGGCTAAGTGTCCTAAGAAGGCTTGGTTCCTCGAGTCTGGTGGCACAATGCCACGAACCTATTGATGAAAAATATAAACTAATTCAACTTTTAAAATCAATAATTAATTAACTTAATTAATATTAATTAATCTTTAATTTTTAATAATTTAAATCAACTTAATCAACCCCGATTGTTATTGGGTAACCCAGGCCTACGAGGCTATTAACTTAACCCCAAGGAAGGTAAAATAAACTTCATTGGCTCGATGAACAACAAAGATAACAATCATTTAACAATTAAAATATATTTAAATCAAACCTTAGCACATTAATACTTAAACTCAAACATAAAGTCCTCCTTTAGCATTTAACAAACTTAAACATTAAACAACTTCAACAAATTACCTAACTTAGGATCTACCCCAGCCACACGACCTTCTACACACACTTTAGATGATTTGCTAGGACAACCAACTCTAGATCTAGGCTAGATCGATGTTTACTTTTCTGCTATGTGTCGGGTTTTCTGAATTTTCATTGCATGTTGTGATTAAAATTGATTGATGTGTTTGATTATTTTCTTTACTGCACTCTATAAATTGATGTGATGGGCGATTAGATTACCCTTAGGTTAGGAACAATCTAGATGCTCACTAAATCTTCTGCAGGTGGCCATGCTCATACAGTACAATAAAGGGGGTTAAATAAATTATAAATATAAATACTACATGTGCTTCAACTGCTTAGCCCCCCGAATAAAAAGAGCGTGGCCAAGTGTGTTTACTTTTCCGTTCATATATATATATATACAACTGCTTGGGATGTGATTTAATATTTAAATGTTTAGGATAACCTTGCAGGAGAGTCTAGAATTTTCATTTTTATATTCATGTAATTTGTTTGAGTATTGAGTTGTGAAAGTGGTACTTTGAGTTTGGGATATATGAATCCAAAGATTGAATTCCAAAGAGGAAAGGATACCCCTTCGGGGGATAGTCCTTATCCATTTGGAACTTCAAATTTGGATCATTTTTTACTATCTAAAGTTGAAAAATAACCTTCCACTCAAGAGAAGAGTTCTTTCTTCCATTTGGGTATCCACCTATGAAGAATCCAAGGAGCTCAAAGAGGAGAAGATCGAGGAGTTGAAGATAAAGAGTATCCCATTCAAAGTCACTTGCATCTGTATTAGGATTAGAATCCGAGTTGTTGTTAGTGGTGCCCAGCCATTTTTAATTTATGTAAATCTATGTTGTAATAAGCAAAGAAATTTGCATATGGATATTTATTTAATTAGTTTAATTATTTAATATATTTTGATTTGATTTGATCGTGCATAGGGTTGCCTATTTTTCTTAGTTTTTTTACGATTGCATGTCATTCTTTTTGATTTAGCCTAGATTCGATCGGAGGCTCATGAGGGTACGAAAAATTCTTCTACTTAAACTTTAATAAAAAAATTTAGGATAATATAGAAACTCTAACGCTTTTAAA
This sequence comes from Dendrobium chrysotoxum, assembly GCA_019925795.1. NCBI lineage: Eukaryota > Viridiplantae > Streptophyta > Magnoliopsida > Asparagales > Orchidaceae > Dendrobium > Dendrobium chrysotoxum. Next base: position 51,798,305 of record CM034306.1, on the reverse strand, counting down.
AAGTAAGCCCGGGACCGCCGGGAGTTCTCATTTCATAATTGATGTATTATTCTTTTTCTTTGTTAGGCACCTCCCCGCCTACGGGTTCTGGCAGACCACCTGGCCTGTAAGGGTGCAGTTCTATCCAAGGGGATCTGTGTATCTTTAGGATAAAATTTATTTTTAGGCCTTTTTAAAATTGCTTCATCCCATTTTATGCATTTTAATCAAGTCTATCAGCATCCATTACATTAGAAACTAATTTAAAAGTGAGTCTAAATCTTTAGCATTTTCACCCAACATAAGTCAAGGGGCCAATTAGGACAATCTCTTGATGTCGGCCTTAATTCCTAAAATCCTTAATTATAATATCCCTACCACTCTTTCATAAAATGACTTAGCTCATAGATTTTAATCGCCTAGGTGGTTAGCTGGTTCCCCAATCTAGGCCGGGGTAAGTCCAGGTTTTGCACTGCATTAGTTAGGTTCGAACTACTGTGTTCCAGTGTCCAAATTTAGAGTTAGGATCCAGGGCAGATTTCTTTTTGAGTCATAAGACCCCAACCTCTGGGAATATAATCTCAAATTTCTAATAAAATGTTTAACTCAAAGTAATCTTCTCTCAATCCAAAATTTAAACTCAACACTTAGCCTAGGATGGGACACTTCTGAATTATTTTCAGAATCCTAAAGTATCTCCTATTCTTCTTCATTTGATTCTAAAATAAGTGTTCAACCTTGCTCCAATCCCATTTGAAAAAATTTAAACCCAACACTTAGCCTAGAATGGGACACTTCTGAATTATTTTCAGAATCCTAAAGTATCTCCTATTCTTCTTCCTTTGATTCTAAAATAAGTGTTCAACCTTGCTCCAATCCCATTTGAAATTCTAATTTCATCTCTTTGATATCATTCCTAGAAAATCTCTAAATAAAATTTCTCTCATTATTCTAATTGAGAGTTTTCATAGGAGACTCCAGTCTCCTACGATGTAATTAACTATGAGGGCTTGCGCTCGTAGGAGATTTAGAACCGACATCTGATTTTTCAAAACTAATTTTTAAAACTCAATTAGTCCTCTTTGGAAAAGTTAAATTACTAACGATCGTTATCGTTATGTTCGAACGATTATTAACAAATAATATCTTCTCCCTTCGGGGAGATATATCTTTTGTTAAAATGATTTTGAATATGAAATTAATGATCACTTCCCTTGATTATCGTAGCTTGATATTTGACTGAACTTTATTTTGACCCTTCGGGGCCATACAAAGTTCTCTCTTAAATCTGATTATGATATTCAAGATAAAATTTATAATTCTAAATCTGAATCTCATCCTAAAATTTTATTTCCACCTCCCGAGGTGGTATACTTTTTCTAATGGGATGCTCGATTTTAGAATTGAAAATTTTAACATCAATTTAAATTTTTCAAAGAAAATTAAACTTTTCAAAATTCGCTTTCAAACACCAAACAAAAAATGGCGACCACGGTGGGACTAAATTTCTCTCTTCATCTTTAATAATGGTAAAATTATGTTTCATTAGTAGTTTTGACTACCCTTCTTCTGTTCGTCCTTCTACCCATTTCTTCCTTGGGTGAGTGTGGCCAATATCAAAAAGAAAAGAAGTGAGAGGTGAGCAAGCTAGGAAACCCTTGTCTAAGCCGGGCTTTGATATTTTGCCTCCAAGTGAGTTGGTAGAGCAAAAGAGTCAAGCTAAATCTTTAAAATCTTCCTATAAATATTGCAAACTTGCATATTCAAACAAATCTCAATTATGCTAAATTTCACATTCTATGGAAGACCCTTCGATCTCAAAATCAAACTTCAAATTTCTTTAGCGAAATCTGGGCTTTGATATTTACCCCTAAGTTAATTGGCGGGATGAAAGAGTCAAGTCCAATTCTTTAGATTTTCTTATTAATTTTGTGAACCTCCATGTTGGGTGAAAACTCAACATCTTGAGTTTCAAAATTTGAAGAAAATCTATTAATTTCAAGATTCAAATTCTATTTCAAAATCAACTGATTCAAGTCACCTTTCCTTAACTCTGGAAAATCGAACATACTCAAATGGCTGGGAAGCTTACCTTCTCATCGCACAGCAGCGCGACCGTAGAAGAACTACTGCATAGAGTCAAAAAAAAAAATCATTAAGGCTAAAAATTAGTTGGATTCCTTAACTTTTTTTTTTTTTGTTGGATTCCTTATTTATAGAAGATTCACTTTAGATTATATTTTCATATTATATGGAGAAGCATTATGGAAGAGCGTCAAGCAATCATTCATAGCTTCTTCTATAATGAAAGCAAAATTCATAGCAAGTTATGAGAGATAAGATCAAATAATATAATTGTAAAAGTTTATCGATCATAGGGCTATATATAATATATTGTTAATGTCATTGAGAGACCATTAAATATACATTATGATAATATATTCGTTGAGTTATATTCAAGGAAAAATAGAAGCTCGTCAAAATAAAAATTTATTAATATAAAACTTATTTTTGTGAAAGAAAGAGTTCATAGTTATTAAGTATGCAAATTTTATGGTTTTAAATCCACTAATAACATATTCATCAACTAAAGTATTTTATGAAAAAAAAAAACCTAAAGTATTTTATGAGCATGTGGCTCATATAGGCCTAGTTTGTCTTGATGATATTTTAGTATAATGGAAGCTTTTTTATAATATTCAATTATTATAAATATATATATTTGATTAAATTAAAGTACTATTATTATCTTATTTATTGGAAACTATAGAGTACAATTACCTTGTTTCATTTACAATTTAGCATAAAATATTGAAAAGATATTGATAACTTTTTTTTTTTTTTGAAGTTATAATATAAGACTAGTTAGAAATAGTCATACTATGATATTACATTACATGAAATTTTCATAAACATTCATACTTGATCTATGTAATTAATCACATAATGTAATGATCATTGATGAGTCTTTTTTATGAAGAAATGAAACAAAGGTCATTTTAATATTATATTGATATTCTTGATTTTGAGATGTTTATCATTTTCTTTTGTATAGACACAATTATAACTTTGGAGCATTATTTGTAAAAAATTTGAATAACTTAAATAGAGAATATTTTAAAAAAAGTAAGGTCTTTGGTGTCATTCAATAATTAGACAAATCTTTGTATACAATAATATTATTTTGCTGTAAGGCTAATTGAGTCAAGGTTGTAATGGTAGGCATTAATGCTTTGTAATATGCAATTAATGAAGCAATATTTGAATTAATATAATTTTTATATTTACTTTGCTCAATTTTACTAATATTAATTTATTAAAAATAAAAATTATATATATATATATTAATTTAAATATTAAAATGATATATAAATTAATATAAAATTTTAAATATTAAATATGACAATACAAAAGGATTTTTTATGATGGGCATGTAATTACTCCGTTAACCTACGCGGCTTCCTAACGGCTAGTTCAAGTAGCCGTTACGAGCCCGGTCAACTAATTTTAAACTCCCACCCCTGCCGTCCTTCTCTCCTCGCCACCCACTCCTCGCATCCACAACTGTCATTCCCTTCTTTCCTCCTCATTATCACCCGTCCTCCTCACCTCCCCTCCCTCATTTCCTCTCCCTTCCAATCGAATCTCCATCTCCTCCCCCACCCCTCGCCGTCTCCTCCATGGACTCGGCTGAACTCAAACGCGTCTTCCAACTATTCGACCGCAACGGCGATGGCCGAATCACCAAAAAAGAACTCAGCGACTCTCTCCACAACCTCGGGATCCACATCCCGGACGACGAGCTCCAGTCCATGATCGACAATATCGATGTCAATGGCGACGGTTGCATTGATATCGACGAGTTCGGGGTGCTCTATCAGAACATAATGGACGAGCAACGCGGCGACGAAGACGAGGAAGAAGACATGAGAGAGGCTTTCAATGTCTTCGATCAGAATGGCGATGGTTTCATCACTGTGGATGAGCTAAGGTCTGTTCTCTCTTCGCTTGGTTTGAAACAGGGGAGAACCGTGGAGGATTGCCGGAAAATGATTAAGAAGGTTGATGTGGATGGAGATGGGAAGGTTAATTTTAAGGAGTTTAAGCAGATGATGAAAGGCGGAGGCTTCGCCGCCTTGACGTGATCAGATTTGTATTGGCTTTGGCATTGGTGAGGGCCTGAGAGGGGCGATGAGCTGATGCCGTAGGTTAGTGAAGGAAAAAAAAAAGGATTTACATACATGCCACGGGTTTTTTTATGTATTTATATATTTATTTATAAATTTTTTGACATTTCAAATATTATTTAAAGAAACAAATATTGACAATATTTTTGTGAATTGAATATTTAAATATTATATTGTTAAATATAAAAATTTAGAAAATATGTGTGTAAATACATAAAAATTCTGTGGTATGTATGTAAACCCCTCAAAAAAATTTGATTATGATGTTTCTGAATGTATTTTTATGTTTGAAATATAACAGAAATTATCAAATAGAAAATTATTTATCAGAAATTATAATTTTGTTTTGGTATAATAACTTATTTGAATATTTTTTTAATTATTTGTTTTTTTTTTTTGGCGTAAAAACAAATTAGGATCTCCTGATTTTTTTTTTACATTAAATTTTTTTTGATTCAGTGTATCTGTATGCATTTTTGCATTACAAGCAGAAATTATATATTTTCTTAGGATAAATAATGAATCTGAATATATTTTGTGGCACAAATTAAGTATGCTATAATTATTGACTAAGATTTCGTTTGGGACGGCTTTTTTATTTCTTCTTAAAATAATTTTTTAATACAAAAAATTTAATTTTTATACTAAAAATCTGCTTTAAGAAACAATAAAAAAGCTGCCCCAAATGAAGTTTAAGGTTTTATTTGTGACAGCTTTCTTATTGCTTCCTAAAATGACTTTTTAGTACAAAATTTTTAATTTTTATACTAAGAAGAAGTAAGAAAGCCATTCCAAACGAAGCCTAAATGTTCTTTATTTTTATTTTGATTGTTTGTTTTATTTTTTTCTTTGAAGTTTTTTTAAACAAAAATAATAATTATTTTTTTATTTAAAAAAAAACAACCTATAGGTAATTAAGCTTCTGATTAGAGATTTCATAAATTATTTAAAACTTAATTAAGATTTTATTTTATTTTATTGGGTTTGTTTTGTATTTTTGTGAAGAACTGAATCTGGAAACTTGGAGATTTCACAAAAAAATGGCCACTTGACCACTTATATCTATTATTTTTTATAGGCAGTTGTGCAATGAAGGCTTCCATGTTCTCATAGCCAAACACACAATGTAGGTCATTTACAGACTTGCATGTTCATGAATATTATAATCATAAAGAAAGTTGAAATGTTTAGTATTTCTAAATAAAGAAGGTTGAGTATTGAGGTGTTTTTGGTTCGTGAGATGAGGTGTAAATCTCAAGGCTTTCCGTAAAGTCAAAATGAGATATAATTTGATAGGACTCATTTCATGAATATAATTTGTTAATTTAGAATAATTCAATTTTTAACAAATTATACTAACCGTTAAATGTTAATATTTATTTAATCATTAATATGTAAGAATAAGTTTTGTTAACGCAAGTCGAATAGTAGCATACGAGTCGAGCATACGAGTTAAAGGAGGCGAAGGACCTACCTACTTGACCGACAAAGCACATTTAAGGGGAGAAGAATGCCTACTTGACCGACAAAGCACATTTAAGGGGAGAAGAATGCCTACTGTTGCAGCGAGCAAACTCCTGTCGTCGTTACTTTCGATTCAACTGGAAGAACATCGTCAAATGTTCTTGACTTCTGATCTAACAAGATACGTCGTCGACCTATCCTGATTTTTGATCGACCATGAAACATTGTTGAAAAAGGCGAAGAAAATTTTAGTGACTTGTTTAACACTACCTTACGGGCGGTGCAGCAAACGAAGTTGAACAACAAGAATGATTTTATTTCGAGGCGAAGCGCCCCCTCAAGGCGCGCCTTTGTATATTTGAGGCGTACACATCACGATTCAGGTTCAAAGCGTTCGCCTCGACACGTTATAGGATCGAATTGTGCTGAGGCGCGCCTCTAGTTGCGCAATTTTAAATAATGGTATTTCTTATATGTTAAGGGGTTGCTTGAGATCTCTTTTTTTTTTAATATATTTAATTTGTATTTTAGATACTTTTAATTTCTATTTTAAAATAAATTAAATTATTTTTAGAAATGCTCAGCCATAACTTTTAGGTATTTTTTAAAAATATTTTAGTTTCTTAAAATTTATTAAAATTTAATGAATCCATCAATTGATTTGATGTAATGAGGTAATTAGATATTGACATTAATTGCCCATATTTAACAGCTCTAAATATGACTCTTCCCTATTTATTTAGAATAAGAACTGTCCAAATAAATTTTTTAAGGATATGTTGATCATCTCATTATCATTAGAAATAATCACAGCTCTATAAGTTAGTTCTTCAACACTCTCTTGTCTATGTTTTCGGTCATAGACATAATATCTCTTCATTATTTCCTTGAGATTTTGTTGATTTTTGTTTAATAATCTAAGATGCCATGCAAGAAGATCATATATGTGATTGCTTTCGTAAGTTGAATTGATTAAATTGCTTCTGCTTGTGTTGATTCAGTGATATATATGAATCTATTTTGGTCGATTAACTAATAATAATATTGTTGTATGTTAGAAAATTTACTACGATAGAGAGTGGAAAGTTTAACGTCATACTTGTATACGAATATATAATGCATAGAGAAGAGTTAAAAGAGTCACCCGAGCTTTTAAGTAGAAAGATCTTAATGGGAAAAATCATAGGATCTAACTAAGCTGAAATGATTTCGTGGATGTTTGTTATTAGTTACAAATGATGGCTTTCTCAATTATTGAAAATGTTGTTGATACAATCTAGTAAACATACAATACAAAAGTCAACATTGATGTTGATGATGTGCATCAGCCTTATAAGCAATATTGTGCATGGGCAACAAAGTAAGAGGATGATCGATAGTGGCGGGTAGTTTTTTGGTGAGATTAATGACTAGAAAATGCTATAGATCTTAGGTTTGATATTCATAAAAGTTTTCTAGAGTTTATGGTGGAATGATGAGGGGTCTAGAGAGGTATATTAGTAGAAATGTCAAGGCTAGTCTAGTTTGGGCTGATTTGGGTTGATTTGGAAGATCATTTTAGAGTGACATTTATATGAGATAAATGATTATAAAAGATGGTGAAAATGGAACTTATGATCTGAAATAATGGTAGAGTTTGGTGGAGTTTAAGAGGATATTAAGTATAGAGAATACGAATAGGTCCAAGTCTTCCCTATTTGAGTTGATGGCTATATGAAAGTGTTTAGAAAAGTTTTATGAATTTAGTTGTTGGTTTATTGGTTTTAGAGGATGCTTATAAAGTGGAGAAAGAGTTGTGAATAGTTTAGAGTAGGTGTTTAAGAGTGTTTATAAGTAACATAAGAGAAATAAATATAATAACCTAATCTCACCGAAGAAAATGCACACACTTGAAGCTACGAAGCACCAATCAAATCTCTATATAAATATTTCATTCCAAAACTAAAGTTCACAATGCTTATCAGCCCATTTTTATAGGCATTACAAGTCTAACCTTTGGAAATTTTTTTTTTTTAAAGGGAGGGAAAGAAGGGCTTTTGTAATTGGATATTTTCTTTAATCTTTTCCTTGAGCTTCAGTTTTATCTCTAACAATAAGGCTTTTAGTTTAATTATCTTCATCCACATGATTTGTACATCAACTAGTTGTGGGTCAAAATCTCTAAGTCGGTATGAGTCAACCACGTATCATTACTAGATGGTTTACTCTTTCAATGAATTAAAAGATGATACTCAACAGCAGATCAATTGGTGCTTCCTCAATGATGATATAATCAATCTCCAAAACTAAGGGATTTTATAAGTAAGGAATTATGTCTCCTATTAAAGAGTTAGACTAAATAAGTGGAGATTTGCTAACACCATCATATGATAAAATATCTTCAATATTAATAATAAGATGGATTAATATATCAGCAATTAAATCAAGGTGATAAGCATTAGATCCAATTTTTTAAAGAATTTTGAATGGGCCATAAGCCATTGCATGTATTTTCTTAAACTTAGATGTTTGGTAATGCTTAGGATAAATATGAATCAAAATATAATTACCTTCTTTAAATTCTTTTATTGATAGATTATAATTTATCCTAAAAGCATATTTATCATTACTTGAAGTTATTTTTTGTTTTATGGTATCATATTATCTTTGAAAGTCCTTAGCAAATGTGAATGTAGAATCAAGAAATGTATGAGAGAGGAGATTGGTTACATCAATAAGTCGCCCAGGATTTGAACCATATACTATTTCAAAAGATGAAGCTTTGATTGTGCTAGAAATAATACAATTATATGCAAATTCAGATGTACGCAAATGTAAATCCTAATTTCCTAGGCCTTTTTCCTACAAGGCATCCTAGTAAATTTTCTAATATTTGATTTATAACTTCAATTTGTCCACCAGTTGGAGGATGCAAAGCATATGAGAACTTCAATTTGGTACTAAATAATTTTCATAAAGTCTTCCTGAAGTATGAAACAAACCTAATATTATGATCAGAGATAATGGTTAAAGGAAAGTCATATAGACACACAATTTTCTTAAGGAACAGCCTATCAATATGGGAAGGATCATTGGTTCTAGAGCAAGGGTAAGAAATGTGCCATCTTAGAGAATCTATCAATGACTACAAAAATGCTATCATATCCTCAAGCTGTACGGGGCAATCCTAAGATAAAATCCATCGAGAGGTCTTCCTAAGGCCTATAAGGAAAGGGCAAAGCAATATATTGATAAGACTTTTATTTTGTAGCTTTAGTTTGCTTGTTAGAGATTGAGCCACTAATTCTTGAATATCTTATTTAAGAGAAGGCCAAAAAATTAACTTTTTATAAAACATATCATTTTATCTTTCCCAAAATGACCAGAAACTCCCTTGACTGCAATTTAGCAACCTCATCAACCAATTTTTCGTTGTTTTGGACTCAATAACACCCTCAAATCTTTGAGGCTTCAATCTTAGAAATATTTGTAAGTGTATATCGACATCATCATGTATGACAAAAGACATCCTGCTCTGAGCCTCACCCATCATTCGGGCTACTAAATTGACAAGCTATGAAATATAATTATAACTAACAGTGGAGTAGTACTCTACAATGGGGTTACTTGACTGGCACTTTGCCCATATGTCATATTTAGATTTATTGAATCCATTAAATAGCCATACAGAACATAGTTTAATAGACATGCATATAAAAAAACAAGCAAAATTGAATGCCCAAACATTACATAGAACCATCTCACTCGACTACATATCAATTTATATGGCTCTATTTTATAGTTAGTTCTCCCAAAAACCATTACTCTGATACCAAAAAGGACTGTCACAAGACAACTCGATATAACCCACAAACAAACAAGTCATATCATGTTGAATTGGGACAAGCTAGCTAGATATCTAAGTTTCTATGAGCTACTTAGATATCTTCTACAAATTTACACATGAAACACAGAGCTTCAAATTAACTTCAATAAATAAAATGAAATAAATCGATCCATAAATTTCCTTTCATTTCATTAAAATGTGCATATAGTATTTACCTACAATATATAGTTATAGACCAAAAAAGAGCTAATAAAACAAACTTATCCATGACTTTACACCCATGACTACCTATGCAAGAACCCATTTGCAGGTGTATTGCAAGTCATGTTTAGGTCAAGTGAAAGGAGGACACACTCCTCTCTCAGAACCGTTGGTTTAAGGGACTCACTTAAGAGTTGGAAGGAGTTTAACACTAAAGCATGACGGACAAGCAACAACCACATATTCTAGGAAATCATCCCCCCATATGGTGAGGGTGAGTTCCTCTCTCAGCCAGACAGATCTTTATCCGTTTAAGCCAGAATTAACTCTCCCATGTGAGATACATTAAATAACCAATAATAAATATCATCGCTTCAAAAATCTCTCTCACGCCAACCCAAAGACTACATCCAAATGCTACTCATCCCTCCTCATGTCAATAGGATGACTCTAGATCATCATCAGACCTAACTTGGCTTGCCCTTCTCAACCATTATTCTACTCAACACCAATGGGCCACTTATCATAAAAGACTGATGGGATAGCTCTCATATCTAGGACACAATCTCCACTTCCTTCTGAACCCTATAAAAAGGAGAAGAGGGAATATAGAAAATAGATTTTTTTTTCAACACATGCATAAGAATAAAGGACTAGGCCTCACAATAAAGCCATTATCATTACAGCCCTAATAGCCAACTATCGGATTAGTAGCATTCTGACTGATATGAAAAGTTTGATAAACATAATCTGTAAGGTAGTCCTTGACAAGATGAATATACTCACCTTTCAACTCATCCTTACTAAGGACCCCTTTTTAGATTCTAAGGGGAACACAATGAAATTGAAGGAATAACCACCCTACCAGTCACCTAAGGTAAAATAAACCATCAGTATATGATGAGTATAAATAATGCTATATTTAATAAATTAAATTACAAGTGAAATTGTATTATTTTAGTTGTGTTGTGTAAAAAAAATATAGAAAAGATATAAAATTCCAACTATCATGCAGTGCCATGATGTTTGTCACTATACTACCGCGGTGCCATCATTGACATTATCAAAGCACCCAATATGGATATGGAGGTACCCAATCTATATTCGACAGCATCACAGTGTTGAAGGAGTTAGCGTTGCAAAGCCCAGTCTTTGTCTGCACAGCGCCACGATGTTAATTTTCAGTGTCGCCAAGCCGAGAGGAGTGCCATGTGGACGCTGCAGCGCCCAGCCGTCAGCAGCACTACAGTTGTAACTGATCAAGGCATGATCTACCAGTAAAGTGACACGCCAATTCATTAAATACTGGGTCCACATTAGCAAGCATTACAAAGGAAGAAATTCTTTAGTGCTGCGATATTAGTTCATTTTATGGGCACTACGACACAAGTGTCTAGAGCACTACAACATCAGAGTCCATTTTTTATATTTTTCTATAAATAGTCTATTTGTAATATTAGTAAGGGAGTTCAGTCACTTAGTTAATTTTAGTCTTCATAGTACATCTCTGTAATTTTATTAAAAGTGATAACTAAGAGAATTCAGGGAGCACAAGAACCACTTGATAAGAGTATTTGGTTAATATTTGTGGAAGCAATTCTGGTAGTTTAAGGAGGAGTGTATAGGAGACCATTGAACCCATCCAGTGATATCTTTTCTTCTATACTTTTTTCTTTTGTGTAATTAAAAAAAAGAGTTTACTTTACTTATTTTAATATACCATGTCTTCATTTAATACATATAGTGGTCATATATGTAGTTAAGATCAGGTGTAATATATAGCTTAGGAATAAGAAAGCATGTACAACCAAGTATATTGGATTGATATGAGCAAGCATAAGCATAGTGCTTGACATATATCAAATTTATAGAGATGAATTATAATAAGAGGGTTTTAATAGTACATGTTTTACTTACTCTTCTAAGACTTTCATAGGGTGACAGACTATGGGAGTTTAGAGTGGTATTGAGATTGGAAGGTTTAATCTATTCTTTGTCTCTTCACACTCAACTGAGTAGTCAGTGATGCATATATTCTGAATAACATCAACATAAAAGAGAATTATTAGAAAATATACTGTATTTATATTCAATCAATCCATAATATTTTATCCAAATAGTATTTCATTTAATTTTTTTTAATTTAAATTAAGTGATTGAATCTCCACCAAAACTTATTTTTATTGAGTAGGATAATTATTATAATTATAGTAGACAATACTATTATTTACAAGTAAAAATTCTTTCTTGTGAGATCGATACTCTATTATATTATTATATTACTTGATTGGTATGTATACTTACATATATTAAGTGAGATTTGTATAATTTTTTTATTAAAGAAAATCTAAGCATTATTTAAGGATTGATATAATCCTAAATTATTTTTATAAATCCTTAGGGATTTGGCACCGTTGGTGAGAAAGAATTTATTTTATTTACAAAAGTTACTATATTATTGAATCAATTATATAATTAGTCATACTATATTCTTTTATTCCTTTATTTTTATTTTACTGATTGCACAATTATGGTTACATGCTTAGAAGCTATAGAAAGAAATCATTGCTAAATTTTGATTCAAAATTTGAGAGAACCATTTCTAAAATTAGAACCACCAAAAAGATTTTGAAAATAACTGACCCTGTTCAAGACTTAGATCATTCTAGATCTCTTAAAATTTTACAAACCCTATGATAGACAGAATTCATCATAGCATAAATAGATATGCCATCCAAGCTAATAACTTTGAATTAAAACCTGCAATCATTCAAATGGTATAGAATTCTTAGTTTGGGGGAACTTTCATTGAAAATCCTCCCCTATATTTAGAAAATTTATTAAAAATTTATGTAATATTTAAGTACAATAGTGTTAGTGATGATGTCATTAGACTTAGATTATTCTTATTTTCTCTAAGAGACAAGGAAAAAATATGTTTAAATTCTTTAGCCCCAGGCTTTATTACCGTAGGGAATGAGTTGTCCCATAAAATTTTAGGAAAGTATTTCCCACCTTCTAAGATTGTCAAACTTAGAAATGATATTACTTCTTTTACTCAGTTAGAAGGAGAATCTATTTAAGAGTGTTTGGAGATATTCAAGGAGATGCTTAGAAAGTGTCCTCAATATGCCTTATCTGATTGGTTGATAATTCAAACTTTTATAATAGATTGGTAGGATCCCTTATAGTTATAATTGATGTCAAAGCCTTTTGAGGATACTTATGAATTAATTGAAAAAATGATAACAAATAATTTCTAGTGGCCAACTAATAGGGTGAATCCTAATAGAGTGGTAGGAGTCTATGAAAATAATTCTTTATCCATTTTGACTACATAAGTTGCAGTAATATCAAAAAAGTTGAGCACTTTAAGCTTAAATTCTGATTCATCTTTACATTTGAGAGATAAAAGCTCAATGAAAGAGAATGATATCCAAGGGATTAAAAATATAAATTTGATTGGAAGATAAAATAATTTCTATTCAAATATATATAGTCTAGATTAGAGGAATCATCCCAATTTTAGTTGGTCAAATAATAATGGTGAAAATCAACAATATTCTGGTCAAAATAACCAAGGAGTAAATTGGAATAATCAAAATCAAGCTAATAACAATCCAACACCAACTTATTCTTCTGGATTTAATCAAGGCAATCAGTATGGAACTAGAAAGACACCATTGAAAGATGTGGTTATATAATTAGAACTCAATTACAAAACCAAGATGCTTCAATTAAAAACTTGGAAACTCAAATAAGTTAGTTTATAATTTCTGTGAGTAGTAGTAAAATTAATCCTAATGAGAAGGAAAGATATACTAAAGGAACCTAATTAAAGAGTAGCAATCATCCACCTTAGTCAAATGAAAAATCTAGGTAGATCTGGCTGAAGACTATAAACTTAACGCTTCTGGGAGGCAACTCATATATATGTTATGCTAGTACCCATATGTTATGAGTGTTATGTTATATTTTGTGTTCAACAAATATTTTTTGCGCCTTTTATTATTCTTATGAAAGCATGTGTTTGTAGTATTTATTTATGTATTTTATTTACATATTAACAAATTTTCTTTATGCTTAAATTATTATTGTCCTATAATTACTTTTATATTCTGATTATTTAATTAACCCTTAGAAAAATGATTATTAAAAATTATATAAAATTAGGATAATAATAAAATTCTAGATCCTAATTTGAATGAACTTTATTTATACTTTATAAGTTAAAAAACTAATGCTTAACTCATTCAACCATTTGAGTTATTATCCTAATTTGAATTTATAAGCTATACCTTTATAAAATTAATTTTTAAAATTTTGAGATGAATAATTAGTATTAAAAATTAAATATGAGTCGATTAAAATTTAAATCATAGCTAACTTGAAGATGAAATTAGTGATCTCATTAAGTCCTTTTATTAAAATTATTAATATTATATGAAGGTCTAAAATAGAAGCTGATATTCAAAATTATTAATTATATACTCCACAAAAGAAAAAGAAAAAGAATTATAAAATAGTTCTCAAAGAAAAGAATAAAAAAAAAGATAAGTACATTCTAAAATTAGTATAAGTAAAAGCATAAGATTGAAAATACAATCTTATATATAAACTAAAAGGATAAGATGGGATAGTTAATATAAGGGATGATGAACTAGTGAAAGTATAATTTTAAGTACCATTATATCTAATCATTAAAACTCAATTATTCACTTCAATAATTAAAAGTTAATGATTAAATCTATAACTTATAATTTGAAATTAGGCTGTAACTAGAATGATTGATTAGTTTAACTATTAGTATTTTTCTAAATTAGAAGTATAGCCTTGTTCATTTTCATTAATTCTAGACAGTGATGTATTATCCTATATTTTAGTAATTTTATATTATTATTTTTTATTTTGGCTAATCACTTAATCAGAATTGTAAAATTTTATTTGCTTAAAGACAAGTAAGAGTTTAAGCTGGGGAGGATTTGATGAGTGTAAATAATGTTACATTTTGTATATTAAATTACCAGTGAAACTGTGTTGTTTTAGTTGTGTCGTGCAGAAAAATATAAAAAATACATGAAATTTCAGGTTTTATACAATGCTATGATGTCAGACACTATACCGCCACAGCGCCATCATTGACATCACCGAAGTGCCCAATATAGATATGGTAGTGCCTAGTCTCTGTTTGACAGTGTTGTAGTGTCGAAGGAGTTAGTGCTATAAAGCCCAATCTCTTCTACATAGCACCGCGATGCCAATTTCTAGCACTACCAAGCTGAGGGGAGTGCCACACAGGGCTCAACCATCAACAGCATCGTAACACTACAGTTGTAACTGACCAGGACATATATGTCAGTGAAGCGATGCGTTGATTCATTAAACAATAGGTCCACTTTAGTAAGTGCCGCAGAAGAGGAAATTCTTCAACGCTGCAGTGTTAGTTCATTTTATGGGCACCACGGCATAAGTGTCTAGAGTGTCGCGGTGCTAGAGTCTATTTTTTATGCTTTTTTATAAATAGTTTGTTTGTAATGTTAGTAAGGGAGCTCAGTCACTTAGTTAATTTTAATTTTCATAGTGCTTCTCTGCAATTTTCTTAGGAGTGACAACTAAGGAAATTTAGGGAGCACTAGATCCACTTCATAAGAGTGTTTGATTAATATTTGTGGAAACAATTTTGTAAGTTCAAGGAGACTGTAGAGGAGATCATTGAACCCATCCTATAATATCTTTTCTTCTATATTTTCTTTCTTTTGTGCAATTCTTATAAAAGAAGGGGTTCTTATATCAAAGAATACATATGAACACACTAGTTTTTTTTGCTTATACTAAGTGGAATTTTCATAATTTTTATATCAAATAAAACCTAAGCATTATTTAAGGATTGATAGAGCCCTAAATTATTTTTACAATTCCTTAGGTTACTCCACTGCCCTCATCAGTATACCACTATGACAGATTTCATCATTGTACATACTCCTGCTACTTATAATGAGATATTCGGTAGGCCATTGCTAAACACCTTCAAAGCTGTGGTATCCAAATACCTCGTTATCGACAAATTTCTAGCTAAAGTAAAATAAGTCGCCATAAAAGGCAACCTAACCCAGTCGCATGCTTGCTACCTATGACCAGTAAGTCTGGCTAATACCTCTAAAGAAATTCTACTACAAGATATAGAATGAGGTTCGAGTCTTGAAGCAACTGAAGCCATCGAAGAAGTGTCTACTATGAAAAACCTACCAAGAAGATATCTCAGAATTATTACCTCTTTCAGCAGAGGGCATATAAATAAATTGATAGAAACTCTTCATAACAACCTCAAAGTGTTCACATGGATAACCATTAAAATTCCAGCATCGATGAAGAAATCATATGTCACAAGCTAAATGTCCAAAGAGGCTCACGCCCCATCAAGTAGAAGATTAGAAAAACCATCGCTCTACTCATCGAGCCTATCCGAGAAGAAGTAAAAATGTTACTCGTTGCAAACATCATCAGGGAAGTCTAATACCTAGATTAGATTTCCAATGTGGTGATGGTTCAAAATTTAACAAATAGAGAATGTGCATAGATTTTATTAATCTAAACTCAACGTGCCCTAAGGGTGGATGCTCTCTTCTAAGCATTAACACCCTAGTTAACTTTGTGGTAGGTTATCCCATCATGAGTTTCTTAAACACTTTCTTTGGCTACCACCAGATCAAAATGCACCTCAATGACTGTGAAAAATTTTCATTCATCATAACAAAAGGTCTGTATTACTACAAAGTTATGCATTTCAAATTAAAAAATGCTGAAGCAACTCATCAAAGAATGATGGATAAAATTTTTAAGAGAAAAATGGTAAAAACATTGAAGTCTACGTGGATGACATTTTCATCAAAAACAAATCTCCCAACTAACACGTTAAAAATTTGCAAGAGAATTTTCTCAATCTCAAAGAGTACAACATGAGGTTCAATCCTATAAAGTGTGCCTTTAAATCAAGTGTGGAAAAAATCTTAGGATTCATTCTCAAACCTGATGGAATCAAAGTCAGCCCTGATAAGATATATGCCATACTCAACATGAAGATGACCAGAACCTCCAAAAAAGTCCAGCAGGTCACTGGCATGATCACTAGGCTCAACCATTTCATCTCTTAATTAGGAGAGAGATGCACCTCTTTCTTCAAAACTCTTAGGAGTGTGAATAAATGATCTTGGGGAGATGATTACAAAGTCGCTTTTTAGCAATTGAAGAGCCTTTTCATGTCACCTCTGATCTTACAAAGCCCTAAACCAAGCAAAAATCTATTATTATACCTCAAAGTTGGTGAAGACTATCAGTTCTGTACTCGTCAGAAGAGAAAGAAAGAAATAATGACCTATCTATTATGCCAGCCACACACTCTGAGGTACGAAATAAAGACACCCAATCATGGAAAAACTCACATGGGCACTCATAAACTTAGTCATAAGATTGTTACCTTACTTTTAGGTCCATTTCATTTAAGTGGTAACCAACTACCCTCTTATGCTCGTCCTCACCAAACCTAATCACTCGAGCAAACTACTTAAATGATCAGTTGAACTCATCAAATTCTCTATCACACATGTACTAAGGATAGCCATCAAGGTCCATGTCGACTTCCACATAAATTGCACCAATCAAAGCACGAACTCAAAAATGACCCTACCTCACTGGACACTATACATGGATGGTGCATCAGGAGAACAAGGGTTTGAAGTAGGCATCATCCTAAAAAGTCCCACCAGAATTATCATCACTCAATCTGTCAACTTCGAATTCCGAGTCACCAACAAAATAAGTCGAGTACGAAGCTTAAAGGGCTATAATTTACTTCTGGATTAGGTGTCACCTGCCTAGAAGCCTATTCAAACTCCCAACTCATGGTGAACTAGATCAATGCTGAATATAAGGTTAGATATGAATTACTCTCTAAGTACATGCTTAAAGTCAAAACCATAATCAATAGTCTTGAATATTTTAAAATCACCCAAATTCTTAGAGATCAGAATCAACTCACTGACCTTCTTTCTAAGAAAGAAAGCATTAGCATACAATCGATCTTACAGGTCCCCACACCCTCCATCATGGACGAAGAAGTAGCGCAAGTAGAGGTGGAACCCCCAGCTCCACATCTCGCAAGTTGGATGGATTCTTACATTAAGTACCTCAAGAATGGATCAATCAATCCTAAAATTAACAATCCTTTACAATTCAAGATCAAGGAAACTAATTATCTGCTACAAGGCGATCACCTCTTTAGGAGATACACCTCCTCATTCAATCTCAAGTGTGTATGAGAAGATCAAAAGGAGGCTTTATTAAATGAGATCCACTCGGCAAACACGAAAGCTACTCTGGCGGACGCATACTCAACCATAAAATTCTTAAACAAGGATACTTCAAGCCTACTCTTAGAAAAGATGCTGAAGAATTCTCTAAATATTGCATACAATATCAAAAGTTTACTCCTATACAGTTGTAACCCTCTCATAGGTTGCACTCGATCATTAGTCTCTGTTCATTCTCCATGTGAGGGATGGATTTTCTAAGCCCATTCACACCATCCATGAGTCAAAAATAATTCATCCTGATCATGATCGACTACTTTACCAAATGGATTGAAGCCAAGGCACTTGCCCACATAACATTTGTCGTAATCCAAAATTTTATCTTGGCTGACATCATTTGCCTACATGGAGTTCCTTTTATAATAATTATAAAAAAAGGACCATAATTCTTCAATAGAACTCTCAGAGAATTCTGCAAAGTCTAAGGAATTTGCCTCAAGTTTGTATCCATTCATCACCCACGAACTATTGGACAAGTCAAAGCCATTAACAAGCTCATACTCAATCTCCTCAAGAAAATGATCGAAGGCGCTAAATGGAAGTGGGCTGAACTACTTCCTTTAGTATTGTGGGCCTTCAAATTAATTTCATCAACTACCACAGGGAAGACGCCCTTCTCACTTTTTTATGGCATTGAATTTATGCTGTCGAAGAGCTCAAATTGATAAGCTAAAGGGTAATAACTGCAACCCATGATACGACAATTAAACTTAGTGAATGGGAAGTGTCCAATCAAGAAGGCGTATAGATAGTCATCAAATTATCAGAAGAGCTTTGGATGCAAGTTGCCCTCCGATATAAAGAAATAAAGCAAAGAACTGCCAAGTACTATAGCCTTCATGTTAAAAAGAAAATCTTCTGAACAGGAAACCTGGTCCTAAAGAAAGTAGGCACAATTGCTCTTCATTCTACACTCGATAAACTAGCAAGTATTTGAGAAGGTCCCTATATTATCCAAAGACAGGTTGGACGAGGAGCCTATCAATTACAAACTCATAATGAAAGTGAAATAACCAAAATATAGATCACGATGACCTCAAGTTATTCTACCCATATATGAAGCACATGTCTTCACATATTCTATGTTCTTATTTTTTCTTGACAAAAATTAGTATTTAAAAGCAAAAAAATACTTTGCAACAAAAATATTCAATCAAAGGCATCCATCTATAAAAGTCATTTCTTCCAAAATGCTAGGGAACTCAGGACTTTGAGTCTAAATAATCAAATCGTATAATGAGAACTTCTCAGGAGACCTTTTTTAGAGGAAATTTCTCCTATCCTGATCCTATCAACCTATTAATAACCAGCTGATCGTTCGAGCAAGGCGGGATCATTAAATCCCTCTCTGAGTCTAAGTTAAAAGAAAAGATTGTACTACTCTATATGGTGAGCCGAGGTTCTAGGAGCTCAATACTTGTGTAGGTGCCCGAGCCCCCAACATGAATGAAAGTCATTTTTTTTAGCAAGATTCTCTCCTTATCCTCTATGAAGCAACTGGTGATAGGTCATAACTCGAACACTAGAGAGGACCACCTCCAAATGAGTTTGCCTCTTATTCTGAACTCATAAAAACTTTAGTCTTTTAATTTTAAGACCACCACCAAATGAGTTCACCAATTATTTTGAACTCACCAAAACTTTAGTCTATTAATTTTGAAACCACCTCCAAATGAGTTCACCCCTTATTTTGAACTCATCAAAATCTTAGATTCTTAATTTCAATATAACATATAAACGAGTTTGCACCTTATTCAGAAATCATCTACCTAAGTCCTCTCAATCTTGTGATAACTAGATGTGATCGCCTGAACAGTGTGGGATCATCAAATTCCCCTTCATACCCAAGTTGAAAGAAAAGATTGGACTCCCTACGTCAAACCAATAACCTTAGGCACTTAACATCTGCGCAAGCACTAGATATTGCAATGCAAAGAAAAGTTATCTTTCTAGCAAGACCCACTCGTTATCCTCTGTGGAGCGAGTAAGGATAGATTACTTTTTTAAACCTTGAGAATTTTATGAACTCATCTACTCTCAACAAATATAATACACATAATCTATCTATTTATGGATTACTTACCCAATGCTCAGTGAACTCAGGCATAGGGAGAATCAGATTCCTTAAATACATATAAACACACCAGTTCTTTTGCAGGAATAATATTCTTCATCAATAGCCTATAAACAAGGGCTAAACCATGCAAATTAACAAAAGAGACTTTTTGATAAACTGTAGGGATAAATAATATTACCCGAGTTATGCCAGATCATCTAATCCCCCTCTAAGTTCGAGCTAAAAGAAAAGATTTGACTACTCCCTGTGGTGAGCCAAGCACCCTATACCACCCCCCCCCCCCCCCCCCCCTATACACACACATGAAACTTTAGACCTGCGTGACACCAATGTCCCTAGTGTGAAGGAATGTCATGTTTGTAGTAACTTTTATCCCTCAATTCATGTCAAGCCCCCAAAACAGTAAAGTTTTATCAATCAACATTCTCATAGAAAGAAATAGAAGTATCAGAAAGTAATTTTTATTTCATATCTCAAAGGTATTACTTCCAACTTCAATTACATATCTCGCATTACAAGCATTTACATTTATTGGTACAAAGGATCTAACTTATTTTATAATGTAATACATGGCGACAGAGTAAGCAATTCTAACAAGTAGAGTGAAATGGGTGAGAAACCTCTACCCTTATTTCACCATACTTGATGAAAATTCTGTGAGTCTCTAAAAGGATGCTACAAGCGGGGGTCAGAATACAAAGGGTATGATCGCACTATCCCATATGACAAAATGGTCATAGGCCTTTATACTCTATACAAGCAGGCCAATATGAGAGAAGATATGATCATACATATAATTAACCATAGAGGATAGTGGCTTTCACCTACACATCTCTATGGATAATAATATAATATATATGACCCGATAATTATGAAATTTCTCTCATTTGATACATTAGCTCAAATGAAGTTTATTTGATGTGGGTGTCAATTTTCCATGGGCGCAAGTCACCATGGTTAATTACATCTTAGGCCTTGAACTAAAAAAACTCTCGATTAGGGATGGTATATTATTCTCTTCGTGGTTTGGAATATTGTGAGGTATCTAGGCTCTCCTAACCCAAAGGAAGATAGACTCAATCAGACTATTCAACATGCATGAATCACACAAGCACTCTGCCTGTCCAAAGAGGAAAAATAAAAAGAGGAGTCATTTCATACCATGCATGCATAAGAGAAAGATGGAAGCGACGCCATCAGTGTGACGTGGATGTGTGGGATTTACAGCTTCTGAAGAGTGGAGATTCTACCCAATAATAAGATATGTAATGGTATAACTATACCATCAGCCCTTGACCCTAGATTTACAAAAGACATAATGTACACTTGGCACTAACACCCACGACCTAACTAATGTAAGATATCGCGAGGGGACTTATAACATAAACCCCACTAGAGATCTAAGCAGCCCTGACCTGGATTTACCACACTGCTAAAAAAGGGGTACCATCTAAACTCTACCAAGCGTCTCAAATCTATGCAATATGGTCTTATACAAATGCAAGAGTGGTGGGAGGCATAGAAGGGAAATGTGTATCAAACCCGACCATGAATGGTACTATACTGTACAAAGTGAATTATCTCTCTATGTTATAAAAGAAAATCAATATAATTTGACTCCAAGCTATGTGTGCATGGGTAGGGCCAATCATAACTAGTTGATAGTCACCGTGAAGTGAGCAAGGCTTGAAATAATAAGTGTGTTTTAAAAAGTGACCCACAAGGGATCATGCATTAGTTTTTAGAAAGTTAGTTGATTTTAAATCCAAGATTTATTTTTTTTGTTATTTAAATAGATTTTACTTTTATAAAAAATTTAACATCCTAAAAAGCCTAACATTGACTCCGTCCGAGCCAAACCTAAGTAAAGCAAAGTAAGAAACCTATGAAAAGTATGTAGTTCTAATGTGCAATCAAAGTAAACATACCAATCATCACATAATAAATAATAATTAATGGCCATGAATGCAACTGGGTTTTGTAATACATCCCAAAGGGCAATTAAAAATATGCAAATAATTATTATAAATATATTTGCGAATAAGTACTATGAGGAATGCTAAGCCCTTGAGAATGTGGTCCTAAGGATTAGGTTCTGGATGTTTGATATGTGTGATTTTTTATTATAATTATGTTAACATATTTTTTGTATGAGATTCATATAATTTTCATTTTTTAAATGTAATTTTAGTTAGAAAAGTCTTGTCGGTGTGTGGGTACCTCAGAAGGCAACATGCCAAACATGGGAAGAGCGATCAAGACAGCACACACCATTCAATGATACATATATCTATATATATTTATTTAATGGCTGATAATCAATCTCTTATCTATCATCAATCAAGAATAGTATTTTGTTGGAGCTTGTAAATAAGGAATTATGCACCACCAATACAAGAAAATTTGAATTCTCTTTTAGGAAGCAAATTAGACTTCACAAAGGAAAATTTTGATATCTAAATTCTCCACAACTCTAAAGAGCAATTCATTACACTGGAAGAAGAGACATTAGAGTTTGAAGGGGGTAGTGGAATACACACAATGTGACATTTAGGGAAGAAGGAGAGATTATTACATGCGAAAATCGGACATAGAGAACCGTCCGGTTTGTCTCTGTGAACGATAAAAACATTGTAAGTTTACTACGTTTTTACCATTCATAGAGACAAACCAGATAGTTCTGCATCTGATCTCCGTATGTAATAATTTCTCGGAGAGAAAGGGCATGGCCACTCAAAATTTTATAAATTTTTTTTGTTTTTAATATTGTTATTATTAATTATTTATTAAAATAAAAATAATAGTTCATAACTTTTATTCTATAGATTGTGTTTGTATATTATAATTAAAATTTTGTTATAATAAATTAAAATTTTTTTAATTCATTTAAAATCAATATAATACACATCAAAAAAATTTTCCTGTTATAATAAACGAGGATCAATTAATTTGTGCCCCGTTAAAAATAATTTCCGGCTCCGCGGCTTCCTCTTTCGAACCCAATCGAACCCCAATACCAAAACTTCTCCCCTTCGCCTCTCGAGAGCTTCTCTGCTCGCCCATGAGCAGACATGGCGTGGCGCTGCCTTTGGTTTCAGTTGCTAAGAAAAGCCCCTTCGTCTCTTCTTCTGCATTCCTCTCGTTCAAATCTTTTCTCACCTCCCCTCTTTTCTCCAAGGTCTATATTCTCTTGTCACTTCATTGTCTTAGCTTTCGTTTGATGCCCTCTTCATCACTAATCTCTCTCTGTCTAGGAACGTTCTTCTCTCCTATCTCAACAGCGCCAATTCCTTAGATTCATGTAATTGCTCGATTTTCGCGAGGGGTTTGAGCTCCGGGTCGGTGAATCTCGTGCTATCTGATGGAAAGCCGAAGTTCGAAATCCACGAAATGGACCCGCTGAAGAAGGAGAAGTGGAAGAGTAAGAAACGGCTGAAGATGCAGAGGAAGAGAGAGAAGAGAAAGAGGAAGGAAGCAAACAAGAGGGACCCGCGTCGTATTGGACCAAAGAGGAAGAAGAAGCAGAAGTTCCCCACTGCTGAAGCCCGGATCAAGTACAAGATTGAGAAGGTGATTTTGGCTATCAACTTCACCCTTTTTTTATTACAAGAAATTTGTTTTTGTGAACGTTAGCATCTTTATCATATAATTTGATTTTCTCAAACTGATTTTGTTCAGGGTTTGGGGTATATTTATGAATTTATGTTATGCAACTTTGCTAGATACAGGACTTACTCCATATTTAACCCAATCATAGTCTTTTTGAAACCATAAAGGCAACCGAGATGGGTATTGCTGCAAAGTGGGTAGCCTGTGGCACTATGATTCATGACACTGCAGTGTCAAGTTTCCATAAAATCTTTGCTGATCATAAATTGCGAATTCATTGTTTAGAGAAGCTCCTAAATTTATTTCCACTGTTCTCTTTCTCGATTCTGTTCTCCTGATAACCACCTTTTTTTTACAGTTCATTCATCCCTACATGCCCGTAGTGCAAAATCCTGATAAGTGATCTCTGTTAGCTATTTTAATATTTATTTATTGAAGAGCCAGTGGTTTTAAAATTATTTTTGAGAGAAAAAACTATTGCAGAATTAGAAGCAAATGTGAAAAGTTAGGGGCTGTTTGGCAACAAGTAGGATTTAACTAAAGTAGTATTTAGTACATCCTATAAATATGGATTTACTAAATCCTGAGGTTGTAAGTCGTGGAAATTGTTTGGCAAAAAAATGTTAAATCCTAATAAATCATGTGAAGCTATTTAACAAAAAAGAGGTTAAATTCTAGTAAATCTTTTAAAATTGTTTGACAATGTAACTCAGGATTAAGGCGGTTGGTTCATTAAAAATTCAAATTTAATTTGTGTTTTAAATACGAGTTACTTATTAATTTTAATTTTAATTACTGACAATAAGTTACAATTATAAATAATATAATTAGAAGTTAGTTTAATTATCAAATAACTTAACAAATAATTTTATTGCTAATGATATTATTAATTTATAATTGATTATTTAGATGTTATTTTAAAAAGTATTTGGTTACTAACTACATTGATAATTAATTTCAAATAATTATTTAATTACTACTTACACTACTAATTAATTATTTAATTATTTAACTGTTATTTTATTAATTTTTAATTACTAAATATACTATTAATTATCTAATTAATCATCTAAGTATTATATTACTGACACAGTATTCTTCGTTGGATCGAAAGTAACAACAAGAGCTCGTTCCTTATTGTTCGACTAGGGCTTACTTTTCCTCTTCTGCATTTCTTCGTTGTTGAACTTCTCCTGCTTCGCATGAGGTGAGCGAGTCGCTATAAAAAGCTTATTTTCCTCCTTCGATGAAGCTCCCTTCATGTCGATCAAAAGTCATGACAGTTTGACAACGCTCTTTCTGTTGGATCAAAAGGAATGACGGGAGCTCGCTCGTTGTAAAGGAAACCAGCTTTCTGTCCTTTCATGCATTTCTTTGGCCAAATCCCGCAAATTAGTTCATCAATAAATCCGGAATTTTTTGCAACAAGAGGGATTATTTCGCAATGAGATTTAGGATGTTCTCAAATCACATTTGGCAGGATTTATAAATCCTGCTCAAATCTTGCATAAATCCTATATCCAAACAACCCCTTAAACTGTTAATGCAAATGATTAAATTACCAAATTGACAAATAAAAATAACAATATATGGAGTTTGGAGATCTTGTTGAGCTTTGCCCATGCATAGTACTACTTCCGCCCCTTAGAGAGCGTGTCTCGGTGCAAAAAGATTATTGGAAGTAGCCCTTCATGATGAAATGACTCTTCTAACAACACGTACAATCACTAGTGAGAATCACACGAACAATCTTCTTTACAACAACAACAACAACATCAAGCCTTTATCCCACTACGTGGGGTCGGCTACATGAATCCTTTTTCTCCATTGTGTCCTATTAAAAGTCAAATTCTCGTTTAAATCTAATAAAGAAAGATCATTTCTAATATTTTCTAACCAAGTCTTTTTAGGTCTACCTCTACCTTTCTTAACATAAGTCAAATCTAAGACCTCTACTTTCCTAACCGGGTCATCGGGAGGCCGCCGTTTTACGTGACCAAACCATCTAAGGCGACTCTCTCTAATCTTATCTTCCACTGGAGCTACTCCAACCTTTTCACGAATATGCTCATTTCGTATCCTATCTCTAAGGGTAAAGCCACTCATCCACCTGAGCATCCTCATCTCTGCAACACTTAACTTAGAATTATGCTTTTCTTTTAATGGCCAACATTCAGCACCATAAAGCATTGCAGGTCTCACCACCATCTTATAGAATTTTCCCTTAAGTTTGAGGGGTACTTTTCTATCACACAATAAGCCCGATGCATTCCTCCACTTCAACCATCCAACTTGGATTCTGCTGATAATATCCCCATCTATATCACCATCACTCTGAACAATAGATCCAAGATATCTAAAACGTGTACTCTTATTAATGACTTGATCGGCCAAAGTCACAATGCCCTCACTAGGTCTATTATTACTAAAATTACACTCCATATATTCCGTTTTAGATCTACTCAAGCGAAAACCTTTAGACTCTAAGGTTGACCTCCACAATTCTAGTTTACCTTCAACTCCCTCTCTAGTCTTATCAACAAGAAGAATATCATCAGCAAAAAGCATACACCAAGGTACATCCTCTTGCAAATGTCTAGTGAGAACATCGATGACTAAAGCAAAAAGATATGGGCTTAAGGCTGATCCTTGGTGTAATCCAACCGAAATAGGAAAATACTTGGTCAAACCACCTTGTGTTTGAACACAAGTAATAGCTCCTGCATACATATCTTTAATGATTTGAATATAAGCGTTATTAACTTCTTTCTTTTCAAGAACTCTCCATAGCACTTCTCTTGGAACTTTATCATATGCTTTTTCTAAATCAATAAATATCATATGTAAATCCTCCTTATTCTCTCTATATTTCTCCATCAAACCTCTTAATAAATGTATGGCTTCCATAGTAGACCTACCCGGCATAAATCCAAATTGATTTTGAGAAACATTAGTATCACGCCGCAACCTATGCTCCATAACTCGTTCCCATAGTTTTAAAGTATGACACATTAACTTAATTCCTCTATAATTCGCACAATCTTGTGCATCACCTTTATTCTTAAAAATAGGGATTAACACACTCATTCTCCACTCATCTGGCATCTTTTTAGTCTTCAAAACAGTATTAAAAAGTTTAGTAAGCCAAGAAATTCCTTCATCTCCTAAGCATTTCCACACCTCTATAGGAATATCATCAGGTCCAACAGCTTTTCCACCCTTCATTTTCTTTAAAGCCTCTCTAACTTCGGTTTTACTAATACGCCGATAAAAACAGAAATCTTTATTTTCATTTAAGGTGCTAAGGTCACTACAGTCAATTTTATTTTCACATTCTTCATTAAAAAGTTTAGCAAAATATCTCATCCACCTTTGTTGAATATCATCTTCTAAAAAAAGTACTTTTTGATCTTCATCCTTAATACACTTCACTTGAACTAAATCCTTACTACTCCTATCTCTTTGTTTGGCTAGCTTATACATATATCTTTCTCCCTCCTTAGTATCTAATCTATTATATAAATTACTAAAAGCTAAACTCTTTGCATCACATATTGCTTTCTTAGATTCCTTACGTGCCTCTTTATATAATTTCCAATAATCAGAATTTTTACAATTAAACCAATTTTTATAATAAATCTTCTTATTTTTAATCTTTTCTTGCACATTTGGATTCCACCACCAACTATTTTTACTATTAGGAGCTTTTCCCTTTGAAACTCCAAGCACATCTTTTGCAATATTCTTAATATTACTAGCCACTTTTTCCCACATAACATTAGCATCCTCATGCGTAGACAAAAGCTTAAGATCTAAAATCTTACTCTCAAAAATATTTTTTTTAATATTCTTTAAATGCCCCCATCTAATCCTAGGAAAACGTTTTACTTTATTTTTTAATTTCTTCCCCATTATCTTCAAGTCCAAAACTAATAAACGATGTTGGGTACATAAGTTTTCACTCGGAATAACTTTACAATCTTTGCAATCTAAACGATCTAATTTCCTTATAAGAAAATAATCAATCTGAGTTATACTATATCCATTTTTATAAGTAATGAGATGCTCATTCCTTTTCTTAAATAATGTATTAGCAATTAAAAAATCATAAGCTAAACAAAAATCTAATATGGACTTACCACCTTCATTTGTCGTTCCAAACCCATGGCCACCATGAATGCTTTTAAAATCATCTACCTCTCTACCAACATGTCCATTTAAATCTCCTCCAATAAAAACTCTTTCTTCAAGAGGTATCTTTTGTATTAATTCTTCTAAGTCATTCCAAAATTTTAATTTTGAATCCATATCCAAACCCACTTGAGGAGCATAAGCACTTATAATGTTAACAATCTTAGCATCAACAACAATCTTTAAAGCTATAATTCTATCTCCAATTCTATTAATATTTATAACATTATCCTTCAAACTCTTATCTAAAATCACACCTACACCATTTCTAGTACGACTCCTACCCGAATACCAAAGTTTAAATCCTAAACTATCAATCTCCTTAGCCTTCTCTCCAACCCATTTAGTTTCCTGAATGCACAGAATATTTATCTTCCTATGAATCATAATATCTATTAATTCCATTAATTTTCCTGTAAGGGAACCTATATTCCAAGTTCCTATCCTAATTTTAGTTTCATGGACTAGCTTCTTTGCCCACATCCGTCCTTGATGTGATAACCCTTGCCTATTTAACACTGCACCCGGGCGGCGGTGCAGCGGCCCTTGCACACTTGTCGCTGTATTCAGGCCATACAACGCGTCGCTTCCAGGGGACGCCCTAGCATTAACACAATTTCTTAAAGGATTCATGTCATTATTATTGTACAAGTTTTACGCTGGCTGTCGACTACCTAACGTAACCCTCCGCTTTTCTCATCCAGGACTTGGGACCTAGCAACGGCAGTGTAGATTAAAATAATTTATTTGAAATGTCTCCTTCTTAGTAGATTTGATGATCTTGAACTTGAGTGACTTCAGATCTCAAATTCTATGAAACTTTTCTCGCTTGATCTTCACAGCACCTGCCTTCTACTTCTTGAAAGATGCTAAATAAGTTAAAAGCTCTAGAAAGCGACAACAACGACCACTGGAAGCTGGACAATGGTTGTGAAGAAGGGCTGAGACCACTGGAAGCTGGACAATGCTTGTGAAGAAGGGCTGAAACAATAGTTCGTAAGAGAGGAGTTTCATTACAGCCCAACTCCTGGAATGGGACTTGATGAGTTGCAAGAGGGTTTTCGATATCACTTTCTTGAGCTAGAAACATGGTGGGAAGAAGAGGAGAGGACTGCAGCAAAGAAGAGTGCTGCAGGAGACCAAACCTTGCGTTGTGTTGGAACTGGAATGGACCAAAAAATGCACTTAATTCCTTTATGGAAAAGAGGGATCATAAGTCGAAGGGACACAACAAGTTGAGGGGGATGAATTGGGTGTGAAGTGATACTCAAAATCAAATCAACCAAATTTTATGCAGAAGTAATAAACGAACTACAAAGTAGATGCAAGTAATGTAGCAATCGATTCAATGTATGGAATCAAAGACTAATACCATATGCATGCAGAGATATAGGGAATATGATGCACAGAATGAGTATGGACTAGTACAAATGAATGTATGACTTTTTTGCTACACTTTGAATGATCGCTTTCACTAATATTATCAAGCAAACACTTTATCTTATGCACTTCTACAAGTGACACCACGCAAGTTGTCTGTAGATATAATGATAATGTATGTAAATGTAGGTATGAAATAATACAATGATGCACGTAGTCTAAGCATTATATTATCTATATGATACTCAACCCACAACTACACTAATTTGATATCAATTTGATCAACCCTATAAGTAGAGCTTGTAATGTTGTTGATTGAAAAGGCTAAGCTATTGTGAGTAAAAAGACTATAAGCACAATTATGTGAATTCATTACACTATGCAAACTAATAAAATTACTTCTTACAAAACACGAAAGCACGTGTCCAAATAATGATGCTATAAAGAATTGAATAAATTTATATTTATATATTTGATACATAAATAATTTTATTCTACTCTACACAAAATAACAAGATCAAATATTGCATTCACCATAAGTATGATAGCATAAATGACAATATAAATAAATATGCACAAAAGGTAAATCTAAGTTGCAGAGTTATTGCATTCAAAATATTTATATAGTTCGACCACCCTTGATCTATATTCACATCTAGCACAACTTGGTACTAGGATTCCTATTAGAGTTTGCTGCTACAAGCAATCTCCTTCACTTCATGTGTAGGCAAAAAAAATTGCTGCTTCATCTTTTTTCTAGGGAAAGAGACTTCACTTACTCGTTCCGAGCAATAGTACCACTAAATGATTCTACTTCAAAGTGTCACTACTAACACACTCTACTTAGTCTTAATGTTCCTATTCCAAGGCTAGAAATCGATCACTCTTAGCACAATTCACCAGGTAATGTAGACACTCTTCTTAATACAAACCAAAGCTCTCAACTCTCTTGAACTTTGGAGGTAACTTAATACTATAACCTATAAAAGGTTTGCACAAAGCTTGATTGCAAAATAATCACAATAAGAGCAATTAAATAAAATACAAATCCTAAAAGATTTAGTAAGGATCACTTTACAAAGAGCCAAATGAGATTTTGATGTTGATGATGAACACATGGATTCTGTCTCCTATTCATCCTCGTGAAAATAGTGGAATTTAAGCTTTTTAATAGATTATATCATCATTAGGATTTTCTTTGTGAAACCATTTGGTGTATATGTCCATTAGCATTGTTAAAAATATGCTCAATTACTATACTAATGATTAATAATCATTAGACTTGTTTACGTGCTAGAAAATTTACATTGGTACAATGTGTTTTCTTACGTCTTAGTTTTGGACAAAAATTTAGCACGCACAGATAAAAGTTGTAATATATCAGAAATTTTTTTATGTGAAAAACCTAGAAATGGAAAAAATTACAGGGCTTAGCCAGTTGAAAATCCCACTATATAATAAGAGATACAAGAATTATTTCTTCCTCACAGTTGAAGAGGATGGGATTATATTAAAAATAGTCTGATTCCCGTTATAAGGATTATCATATGTTTGCAAGCTGGTAGTTAAAAATCCAACAATAGGGTTAGATCTTGATGCTAGTCTGGAGATGATGGCGGTGTTTGCAAGCTGGTGGTGGTCCTGATAGCCGGAAAATGCAAAAAATTTCTTTATCTCTCTCAGTTCTTCTTTCTCTCTTTTTGTAAAGAATGGAATTCTATTGATAGGTTTTTTGAGATGGGCATTTTGTTAAATTTGGCCATAATTCAAAGAACTCCATTGTACGGTCTACATTGATTCCTTTGATCATGGAGCATTTGCTCAATATTTAAATGCCTTAATAATGTTGGAATTAAGTGATATTGGGCTCGTTAGATTCATCTCATTGAGTCACTCGATTTGACTATGAGCATGTTACAATTGGAGGTTTTTTTGTCTATCAATTTATGTTTAAAAGTTTCCAAACATAATTCAAGTGCTTGATTTAGCTCATTTGGAGTTGGATTAGACCATTTGTTGCATCGATAGGTTTATCTTATTGAGTTGTTCAGTTCGACTATGAGTTTGCTAAAATTGGAGTTCGGGTGATCCTAAATTTAATTTTGAATTTTTCTAATTCAAATATTGCCTCAAGATTCATGTTGATTGTATGAATTTTTTGGTGTTGTATCAAGACTAATATAATAATCAATTTTCCAGACAATCGCACTGTACAATCATATCATAATGTATGATCAATTGTTTTTCTCAGCTGGTCAAGAGCATCGTATAGCAAGATATGCATTATACTGTACAATCTCTAGATAGCAAATGATCTTTCATTGAATGATTTACAATGGCTAGATAGTGGCTACTAAGTAATTAATGATCGTACAA
This sequence comes from Dendrobium chrysotoxum, assembly GCA_019925795.1. NCBI lineage: Eukaryota > Viridiplantae > Streptophyta > Magnoliopsida > Asparagales > Orchidaceae > Dendrobium > Dendrobium chrysotoxum. The sequence goes on along the minus strand of CM034306.1, from coordinate 51,766,649 downwards.
TACAATCATCATCATATTGTATGATACATATTATAATGAATGATTTGTGTTATCCATTATGATCCCTCATATATCAAAATGAAAGTAAATTTAAATATACGGTTCAATACATATATTATGCTGTACGGTTAGATCATGTGGTCTGATGTGCCTGTTATTAGAAATTTTTTGCATATTAATTTTTTATTTAACATATAAGTATATGTGTTTCTTAATATAGATTATGCTTATACATATAAATAAAATATTTTAGCAAATTTTAGCTTATGTATCCATCACTCAGCATACTTTGTAAATATCTGATAGGAAGTACTTGAGTTCGCAAGTAATCATATCGGATCTACTTGAGTTCGCAAGTAACCCTAATAATAAATTGGTAAAAACAGCGAGAAAAAACGCAATACGATAATGGAAACAACTCAAACAGTAGATTTTATTAGATGAGATAAAATAAAGCAAACGGGAAGCAAAGATACAATTGATCCTCTATTCGAGAGGAGGATTGTCTCTCCCTAGATAAGAGTCTAGAGCCCAATCCCAAGAAGAAACTCCAAGAAAACAAATCTAAGTATGTCTTTCCCTAGCCCTTACCTCCCCTATTTAAAGACTTCCCCAACCGCCCACCCCTTTCCAAAAAAAACAATTTTCAAATAATTTTAAATTGGGTGGGACCCATGTATAGGCGGCAAAGAGGGGGGGGGGGGGGGGGGCAATTTGATTTTCCTTTTGTACACAAAAACCGGCCCAGGTGGGGCCGGCTGAGGCGGTTCCTGCTGAACCGCCTCTACAGGCGGTTCTGGAACCGCCTTATCAATACCGCCCTCCCAAAGAATCACCTTGTCCTCAAGGTGAAAACCAGGGAACTGATGTTTCATCCTCTCGAATGGCTCCCATGTGGCCTCGTAGCCAGGAAGGTTCTTCCACTGAATCAACACATCCTTAGTTCCATCCTCTTTCTGGCGAACCCCTATCAGCTCTGAGGGTTCCAGGATCACCTCTGAATCTTTCGTGAGTGTCGCTGGTAACTTAGGATTGGCTGTGTAATCACCAATAGCTCTTCTTAACTGTGATACATGAAATACCGGATGTATAGTCGCCGTTGGTGGGAGTTTCAGCCGATATGCTACTGCTCCGATTTTCTCCAGCACTTCATAGGTCCAAAGTACCTTGGAGCTAGCTTCTCATTTCTCCTGTTGGCGACTGTCTTTTGTCTGTATGGTCGGAGCTTCAAAAAGACCCTCTCCCCCACTTCAAACTGGATGTCCTTCCGATGCCCATCCGCTTGTTTCTTCATAATCTGTTGAGCTCTCAGTAGATGTCTCTTCAATTCCTCCAGCACTTTGTCCCTCTCCTCTAAGTACTCCTCTACTGAAGAAACTGGAGTGTTGCCACTCCCAAAGTGCACCAAGTGGGGAGGATCCCTTCCGTACAACACCTTGAATGGAGTCATCTGAGAAGCAGAGTGAAAAGAGGTGTTGTACCAGTATTCAACCCACGATAGCCATTTAACCCATAGCTTGGGTGTCTCCGATACGAAACATCTTAGGTAAGTCTCCAAGCTCCTGTTCACTACTTCCGTTTGGCCATCTGCCTGTGGGTGATAAGCTGTACTCCTTTTCAGAACTGTCCCCTGTAACTTGAACAACTCTCTCCAAAAATGACTGAGGAATACCTTGTCTCGATCTGATACTATCGCCTCGGGTACTCCATGTAATCTGACCACCTCCCTGATAAAGGCTGAAGCTACTGTCACTGCTGTGTAGGGTGTAGGGATGTCGAAAGGGAATGAAGTGTGCATACTTGCTTAACCTGTCCACCACCATTAAAATCACTGTGAAACCTTCCGAACGTGGCAACCCATCGATGAAGTCCATGGATATCTCCTCCCATACTCGTCTCGGTAGAGCCAACAGCTGTAGTAGTCCTCCTGGTGACATAGCCATGTATTTGTTCCTTTGACAGATCTCACACCTGGCTATCATCTCCTCTATGTCTTTATGCATCCCTTTCCAATACAGTTTCGATGCTAGCCTCCTGTATGTCTTCTGTACTCCTGAATGGCCCCCAATGGGGCTTCCATGGAACTCCCGGAGTAAGTTTGGGATGTGGATCGAGGTCTGGGGAATCACAAATCTCACATGATATAACAATTTGTCTCCCTTTAATGAGTACCCGGGGTGGCTCCCCTCTTCCTTCAGTAAATCTGACATGATGTTTCCCAAACCTTCATCTCTAGCACTTTCTTTACTGATGGCCTCCCAATCGAGCATCAAAGGAACAGATAATGTCACTGTATGCAGCTCCCCCATACATCTGGACAAAGCATCTGCCGCCTTGTTCTCCATTCCTGGTCTATACTGGATCTCAAAATCGTACCCTAATAACTTAGACAGCCACCTCTGATACTCCTCTGTCACCATGCGCTGCTCCAGTAGATATTTCAAACTCTGCTGATCTGTCCTGATGATGAAATGCCTCCCAAGTAGGTAAGGCCACCACTTCTGGATGGCCAAAACAATGGCCATTAACTCTCTCTCATAGACTGATTTCAGTCTGGCTCTAGCCGTCAACACCTGGCTGAAATAGGCGATGGGCCTACGACTTTGCATCAGTACTGCACCCAGCCCGTAACCGGACGCATCTGTCTCCACAATGAAAGTCTGAGTGAAATCTGGCAAGGATAGGACCGGTACTGTAGTCATCGCTTTTTTCAGGCTCTCAAATGCTGAGGTGGCCGCCTCCCCCCATAGGAATCCGTCCTTCTTCAATTGCTCAGTGAGTGGCCATGCTATGGTGCTATACCCCTTTACAAATCTTCTATAGTAACCAGTCAGCCCTAGAAATCCTCTCAGCTCCTTCAAATTCTTTGGCACTGGCCACTTGAGCATTGCCTCAATTTTGGACTGATTTGCTGCCACCCCTTCCTTTGATACAACATGGCCCAAATACTCTACACTAATCTGTGCGAAACAGCATTTCTTCAAGTTGGCCCTCAGCTGTTGTTCCTGCAGCACCTCCAACACCCTGTTTAAATGCTCCCATTGCTCCTCCTTTGTCTTGCTGTAGACCAAGATGTCATCAAAGAATACTAGTACGAATCGCCTGAGATAAGGTTTGAAAACCTTATTCATAAGTGCCTGGAAAGTAGCGGGAGCATTGGTTAGGCCAAATGGCATCACCAGGAACTCATAGTGTCCCTCATGCGTTCTAAAGGTTGTCTTGGGCACATCCTCCTTCTTCATCCGTATTGGTGGTAACCTGATTTCAAGTCTATCTTGCTGAAAATCACTATTCCACTTAATTCATCTAACAGCTCGTCAATGACTGGTATAGGAAACTTGTCAAGTACAGTTTCCTTGTTGAGAGCTCTATAGTCCACACAAAACCGCCAGCTGTCATCCTTCTTTTTCACCAAGAGAACTGGACTAGAAAAAGGACTGATGCTGGGTCTGATGATTTCTGCCTCCAGCATCTCTCTAATCAACCTTTCGATTTCATCCTTTTGGAACTGTGGGTAGCGGTAGGGTCGTACACTAATGGGTGACACTCCCTCCCTTAACACGATGGCATGCTCCTGCTCCATCTGTGGTGGCAATCCCTGAGGCGGCTGAAAAACCTCCTGGAATTGTTGAATCAACGGCTGCACTGAGAGAGGTATGTCCCCTTCCTCTTCCAATCTAGCTCCCTCCAAACTGTGCAGTTCCACCAAGTATCCTCCGCCTGCTGACTGGATATTCATTACCATAGTCTTAAGAGAAACCATGGACTTGGATAGCCCCGCATCTCCCTTAATCACCACCTTCCTTCCATCTATCATCAATTCCATCGTGAGTGCTTTCCAATTCACCTTGGTGTCTCCCAGAGTCTACAGCCATTTCATCCCTAGTATGACATCTGTACTCCCAAGCTCCAATGGGAGAAAATCTTCCTTCACATGAATCCCCTGGATAGTCAGAAGCACTCCCCTGCAAATTCCCTGACCCTTCTCCACCTTCCCCGTTCCCATCATCACCTCGTAGCAACCCGTATCCACCAGTCTTATTCTCATCTGGTCGACGACCTGAGTGGAGATGAAATTGTGGGTAGCCCCACTATCAATTAGTACCAACACCTCCCTATCCTTGATCTCCCCTTTCACCTTCATGGTATGATTCGTCGTGAATCCTACCACTGAGTTCAGGGATACATCGGCCAGATCCAAATGTAGCTTCTCCTCCATTTCATCTTCTGTCTCCCCCTCCCCTCCCTCTTCAGTTTCGTCGTCATCACAGACGGTGAGAACCTGAAGAGTTCGGTCCTTGCATCGATGCCCTGGTGTATATTTTTCATCGCATCTAAAGCACAACCCCTTAGCTCTCTTCTCCTGCATCTCCTTTTCTGTCAGCCGCTTGAAATTTCCCCCACTTCCACTTCCTCCTGTCTTCTCCTTGGTGGCCTCTCGATTTCCCCCTGTTGCAGGAAATTTTGGTGCTAGATGTGTGGTCGTCATCCTGTAAGCTCCCCCTGTGCTGCTACTCCTGGCCCCCTTCTCCAGATTCCTCTGATTTTCCACCAGTTGGGCCAACTTCATGGCCTCCCCCAAGTCACGGGGCATCAAAACCTTCACTGCTGCTCTGATCTCTGCCTTCAACCCCTTCATGAAATTTCCCTCCAATACTGTATCTGAGAGTCGCTCCACCCTGCTGGCTAGGTGCTCAAATCGCTCCTGGTAGTCAGCTACTGATCCCTCCTGTGTCAGAGCAAAGAACTGCTCATAGAAATCTCCTCCCCGATCGGTTTGAAAACGTTCTATGATGCAATCCTTGAATTCTCTCAAGGTCCTGATAGCCCTCCTCTGGTCTCTCCACTGATACCATGAAAGGGATTTTCCTTCCAAGCACAAGCCTGCTGCTGTCAGTTTCTCCTCCTCCGTCAGCCCGTTAACGGCGAAGTATCGCTCCACCTTGTAAATCCACCCATAAGCATCCTCTCCTTCGAATATGGGCATCTTCAGCTTCCTCACCTTCTGATCCCCGCCATTTCCCCATAATCCTCCATAATTTCCCCTCTCCCATGTGCTTGAGCCCCCCCACGTCTCCCGATCCTCCCTTGCTCTACTATAGCCCAAACCCCCTTCGAATTCTCCCCTTTGTCCTTAAAAAACAGCACCCCGACGTCCATGATAAACCTCCCGGTGCTCCCAATCAGCACCTCTTGGCTCCATGCCTCCATAACCTTGTCGCTCTCTGTATCTCCCTCCTCTCTCCTCCCTCTGGAAAGGCTCCAGATGGGGTCTTTCTTTCCCCCCTTCCACGAATTCCACCTCTTCTTCATCCCTACGGATTTCAAAATTGGTGTTTTTCGCTTCGGGGCCCTTTGCCTCAGATGCCGCCGATCGGGTTTGAAACTCCAACATCTTCTTCATCATGTCCCGAAGATCGGCCACTTGCTCTTCCATGGAAGAAATTCTTTCCTCCACAGTTTCCTTGATTTGATTCATCTCCCCTTCAAGCCTCTCTTCCAAAGCATCCACTTTTTTAGCTGTCATCACAATCCGGAGTTTGTTGAATCAAAAAATTTGAATTTTGGAGATAAAAAACAACAACTTTCTCCCTTATCGGCCAAAATTCAGCCGCTGAAATTTGCAAAAATCAGCCCCCACGTGGTCCCAAGAATTGCTCTGATACTAATTTGATAGGAAGTACTTGAGTTCGCAAGTAATCCTATCGGATCTACTTGAGTTCGCAAGCAACCCTAATAATAAATTGGTAAAAACAGCGAGAAAGAACGCAATATGATAATGGAAACAACTCAAACAGTAGATTTTATTAGATGAGATAAAATAAAGCAAACGGGAAGCAAAGATACAATTGATCCTCTATTCGAGAGGAGGATCGTCTCTCCCACAATCTCTAGACAAGAGTCTAGAGCCCAATCCCAAGAAGAAACTCCAAGAAAACAAATCTAAGCATGTCTTTCCCTAGCCCTTACCTCCCCTATTTAAAGACTTCCCCAACTGCCCACCCCTTTCCAAAAAAAATAATTTTCAAATAATTTTAAATTGGGTGGGACCCATGTATGGGCGGCAAAGGGGGGGGGGGGGGGGGGGGGGGGCAATTTGATTTTCCTTTTGTACACAAAAACCGGCCCAGGTGGGGCCGGCTGAGGCGGTTCCTGCTAAACCGCCTCTACAGGCGGTTCTGGAACCGCCTTATCAATATCATCTTAAACTTTTTATGAAAGCTAAGCATTGACTAGACTTTTAGCAAACTTAAATTTTGACTTTGCACTTGAGTCTTCTTGAATTTGGTGCTCTTGAGTTCGTCTCCAAGTGAGTAAAGCTCCATTTTGGTCTAGCACACAATGTCATCTTTGTCATGGTTACTATTATAAGAACAACCTATAGAAGCATTTATCAACCCACATTTGATGACACTCAAAAGAGGGAGGGTGGGAGGGAAAATAAAAAATATAGTTATTTATTTTGAAGCAAGTATAAGAAAAACAAGGCAGAATTGTGTTGCTTTGTTCTTTACATGCGGTGAATGTCTTATTGTGCTAGATTCTGGGACATGTTTTACAGCTTATTGGTGCCTTAGACACGCAGAATCTGTTTTCTATTTTCACAAATTCAATTAGGCAATGGTACTATGTTCCTAGAGCGCATCAATGAAATTTTGAAGTTGCCTGTGTATTGTCATTGAAAAACTTTCAAAATTTGCTAAAATTCCTAGAAGATCTGAATAAAAGATGGATACCATCCAACCTCAAAGCATCATTTTAAGCGGCATTTTTTTATTGCAAAGGATAGTTTGCGATGTCAGTAAGGACAGGCCAACATAGTAGGTTGGAAACAAGCCATGCTTGTCTATTATTCTCCAAGGTAATGCCACGTGCTTCGTAAGTGAATCTTAGTATGAAAGTATACACTGTTAAGTCCTATCATTGACTTGTCTCTTTGTTCTCTTTTGGAGATTTTTAAATTACTGCATTGAACCATTCTATTTCCTTCTTGAAGTTTTCATGGAGGAAATTCATGTCATGCATTGTCTTGTTTTCTAAAGATTTATACATGGATACTGGCATTTAGGATTAGTAATTTTGACAAGACTTCTGACTTACTTTATTGTGAAATTAAGTTACTAATTTTCAACTTTGCAGGCCAAAGTAAAGGAAGCGTTTTTGGTAGAAAAGCTTAAGAAGTATGAAGTTCCCCAAGTTCAAGGTCCTTGCCCAGATGAAGATAACTTAACAGGAGAGGAAAGATTCTACATGAAAAAGATGGCACAAAAAAGTTCTAATTATGTGCCAATTGGACGGAGAGGCGTTTTTGGAGGAGTAATTCTTAACATGCATTTGCATTGGAAAAAGCATGAAACAGTTAAAGTTCTTTGCAAACCCTGCAAGCCAGGTCAGGTTCGTGAATATGCTAAAGAGTTAGCTAGGCTGAGTGGTGGAGTTCCTATTGAAATTATTGGAAATGATACGATAATATTTTATCGAGGGAAGAACTATGTGCAGCCAGAAGTTATGTCCCCCATTGATACCTTATCTAAGAAAAGAGTATGTTTTTGTTGACTGAATTAGTATTTTTTTTTATCTTATTCTAATCATTTTAAAATTCTCCTCTTTTTTTTTAGCACTTAAATTTTATGAATCTAATGCTCCAGGCACTTGAAAAATCCAAGTATGAGCAATCACTGGAAACTGTGAGGAGATTTATTTCAATAGCTGAGAAGGAACTAGAGCTTTACTACAGACATATTGCACTTTACGGTGACCCAAATACACGAAATGCAGATTTTGTATACGGTAGTGACATAAAGAATCCCCCAAAATTAAAAAAAATAGGTTCAGGATTGGTTGCAGATGAAAATGCTCCTCATTGTAGCAAAACTTTATCAGAAGATTCTCTAGATGAAATTAGTTCAAACGATGAAAATATTAGTGCAGATGAGGCTGATTCTGATGACCATTACCTCGCCAGAACTGGACCAGATTCTGATGATGAAAATGTCACAGGAACTGAAACTGATTCTGATCATGAGAGTCCATCCCGGATTGAAGTTCATTCTGATGATGATCTTGAAGAAATTAGGGTTGGTTTTGATGATGGATTATCAGAATATAAATTTGATTCGGGGAATGAAGATAATTTCTCAGATACAATGCGTCAAGCTTGAGAATTACTCTAATAAACTGTATTGTTTGGCAGGGATTCAAAGATAATTTGAATTTCTTTTTTGAACAAAATTCCTTATCATCCTTTTTACTCATCTTATCTCCTTTTCATTGGTGCCTATGAAAGTTAAGTGCAACAAAGAGAGCCAAGGCAAATTCATTTCTATAGTTCCATCATCCTCCATTCTTTCCTTTTGTTCCTTTTCTTCCTCTTTTGATTTAATGGATTCTATCTCATGAAGGTGGATTCATGTTCAGCAGCAGAAAAAATGCATGAAGAAAATTACAATCATATCCTATTTTATGCAAAAGGAACTGGAATGCATGTAGTAGAGGCTGTTGCGTCTAATGAGGAAAGGTGTGGGGTTTCTAAGATGCTGAACAGAGGAAGCTGAACTCAAAGCTGTCACCGGTGCTGCAACTTGCTAAGTGCTACAAAGGTTTTTCTTCCTTTCTTCTATTCCTCTTACATCTTCCTTCCACTGCATCTGATAAAAAACTTTCCTTATTTTTGATTAGAGAGTAAGAATTTAGTTTTTCACAATATTAGCAATGTTTGGCTTAGTCAAAAACTAATTAAGCATTTGAGAATTTCTTTTAAATAGCAAGTAATCATATGATACTTTATTTTGCTTTTGTCATTTTACTTGAGCCATTGAAATTACAGTTCCCTTAGAGGTTACTGAGTAATGTAAAATAATTATTGATCATATTTTATTTTTTTAATCAAACACTTGTCAGATATTATTGTCAGGAAAATCATTATTGATGCAATAATAAACTTTTAATGGTGGTGAAAGTAGAATTTAGGTTTGCCTTCATTGCAATCTGTTTGCATGTTATGATTAGAAATGCTCTGTTTCAAGTTCTGATGTCGCTATTGAGTACCATTAAATGACAAGAAAGTAGATGAGATGCGTTAAATTGCAAATCTTCCCGTTGAATTACCTTTTCCTGCCACAAACACATTATTCTTGATCTTGTTTCAAAGTTCACTAAAAATATATTTGCATCTATTTCTTTTGTGAACATAGATGATGATTCAATCTGATTATCGAACAAATTTGTGAGCCTAAATGCTTAATGATGATCCTTTCCGTAGTAGCCATGAAAGTTGCTGCATTTATGTATGTTATTGACTGGTTCTAATAAATAATGGCCCTTTCTAAATCTGCATCAAAGTTCTGGATTGTACAAGAGCTTCTGCTTGCTATCATTTTTTCTTCATTTTAATTTATATTTGTCGTTTCACCGCAGGGTCAAGGTGGTCATGTTGCAATGGAGGAATATAAACTGCAGATGATACTTTTCCTTTCCTTCTTTAACATATTTTTGGCATTTCTGTCAATGTATGTTTCATTCCTCAGACAATGAACAGAATAAGCAAAATTTTTGTTAAGCATTTTTTGCCCTTCTGGTGTGATGCCCTGGAGAATTAAGTGTATGTTGTCATCACATAACATTTGCTATTGAAGATTCACTTGTACTTAACTCTCATATTTCATCAAGGTTCATTCAAAATTTCAGTAATTATTAACATTCGGTTCAAAATATTACTTATACTTAATTTATCGATATAATAACATATGCAAGGAAATGATTAAAATGCACATGTCTTGATGTTTGCTTATAACTTCTTCTTTTTTTTATGCTTGTTTTTAAGCTCATACACCTCCATGTAGCAAGTGGGGTCAGAATCAAAATATAACAATGTCATATAACCTCTCACACCTATTTTTAGCAAGGGGTTAGAATTTCTCTCACATCCACATTAAGCAAATAAACCCGTAATAGAATATGTAGGACTCTTATAACATATTGGAGAGTGCACTTTTTCATACATCAGAATATCTCCAATAAAAAATATTAACAGTGCAAATGCAAATATAATAATAATTAAATTATGAATTCAATGTAATACACAATAATAAATGAATTGTTTGTAAAAAGCCACATTGTAGGTATATAACATAATATTCATTGAATTTTTTTTTTGTTCACATTCTAACTTCATAGGTATATTTATAGAAATATTTTAAGACATTTATAGAACTCTTGCATTGAATTCATACCCTCAAAAATTTATATAGGAAAAATTAATGAGTGACAATCTGATTCCTTTTAATCAAAGCATTTGAGGTAAAGCATACAATATCATATCAAAAGTTATAAAGTAAACACTTCATAAAATTTAAGAAAAATATATTTTTATAATTTTTTATAAAATTATTAAAATTAAAATCAAAGATAGAGTTTCAGAGTCTACTTTGTGCTATACAATATCTTGAATAGGCTCGCCGGACGAATTTCGAGTTTTGGCTGTCAAAATCTCTGTCTTCTCTTCTTCCTTCTCTTCCTTTCTTCTCTGGTAATGGCTGAGTGAAAAATAGTTTGTATTTTTATTATTTAAAGCCATTAACATGACTTGGCGTCGCGACGCTAGCCTTCTCAACGCTGCAACACTCCTGGAGAATCTTCCGGGTTCTCTAGATATCATCATTGGAGAGCTTGGTGTCACGGCGATGCCACCCAACGTTGCAAAGCACCCTCAATTTCTTCCTCCCAACCAAGAGCTCAATGTCGCGGCTTCACTTAGCCCAGCACTGCAGCATCCTAGAGTTATTTTAATAATTATTAATTTCACTCCTCCTTAAACACTTTGAGATTTATAATTACAATTTAAATCAAAATCAGACAAACATTTAACTCGAGCCTTTGATCCCCACTAGATTAGAGCTCTCTAAATGCCACCCAACTTAGCATAAATTAGATGAGCATAAACCTATCTTTTACTTTACTCAATGGAGTTAGGCCTATATGACCCAAGTAGGTTTGATCTTAAGGACCCTATTTTGATCTAGCTTAGGTTAATCATGTAAAATTATCGATCATCCTTTGATCAACCCCATCATAGGCCCTATTAGATTGGTATGGTCCTTTGAGATATAAAGAATCAAGTGATGACAAGTAGATTATCTTTAAGCTGACCCAATTGGAATCTAAATCTTGATTGACCTATGACCATGACGTAAATTGGATCTTCCTAGTTGGATTCCAAGACCTCGTTAGGCAGTGTATTCCTCATAGAGATTGACTTAGTCAACCTAAGTTAGCCTTGGTTAGACCTAATATTAGGGTAACCCAAAGATTAATATGAGGTATCCCAAGTCCCATTAAGGGTTAATTAGCCTACCATAGGCCTATTTAAATAGATCTTAAGCCTTCTTGGGATAGTTTAGACCCTAGTGGCCTAACTTAGATTTAGGGTTCACTTGATGCTAGTTCAAATTGGGTTTAACACTATGTAGTAAAATTGGATCCTAAATGATTCAAAATTTTAATAAGACCTATTTAAGCTCAATTGAATATTTGCTCTAGACCTAGGCAGACCTATACATTGTAAATGACTCATCATAATTATCCTTGTTCATTTGGACCAATCCACTCAGTCAAATTTGTCTAACCCAACCATTGGGCTAAGCTTAGTAAATGCAATTGGCTAAATTAGCCAAGGTCTTCCCAAATCGAATTCCCTTACAATAGTATCTAGCACCTTTAGACCTCTATGACCATCCTCGTGGCTCGATCACATGGCCATGCCTAGCCAAAGCTCAAACTAAGGCCACCAATACATGGCTTCACCCTCATCTAAATTCTAGCTAATATAACTTAGATGTGGAGCTTCATCTGCATTATTGTCATCATCATCATATCATCGTAAACTTTATGTCTATATACCTTAGACATATATGATTATATTTTGGACCTTTATGTTGTTGGACCTTTGTATTATGATCTTATATTTTAAGTTTATATGTATTGGGTGTTTTTGGACCGTTATGTTATGATGTTATATTGAACTTTTCTTATATTATGGCCTATAAAAGAATCACATGTTATTAGGATTGGTGGTAGGTATAATAATAGTTGTACATATGATAATTATATATATATATATATATATATATATATATATATATATATATATATATATATATATATATATATATATATATATATATATATATATATTTGTAGATGTGATGAAAGGTATGATAATGATGCTAGGTATGAAAATAAGGATGGTAGGCAAAAGTTTGGTGGTAGATTAGAATTTGGGGGTAGTTTGTATATTTTAGTCCCCCATCTTATTCATATAAATAGAGAGTCTCTTGTAATACTTAGTACTTGGTTTTTGGAATGATTTTTTTTTTTGCATGAGTTTTCTACTCTCTTTTTGTGATTCCACTCCCAAATGAACTCTAATTAAGGTGTGAGTTTATAATAACGCCTCAAGACCTAAAAGAGAAACTTTAACCTACTTTTCCTATTTATTTGCTAATTCTTTTGTAATTTATCAATTCACTAGAGCCAACTAATCATCCCAAATAATATAGAATATACATCCAGAGAATATATATAGAATATTTCTTTTAAAATAATTAAATCATAATAGTCCATATTACAATGATTGCAACAAAACAAGAAAATATAATATGAACTACAAAAGTATATGTAACTTTCAAAATCATACTTTTTTTTTCTATCAAACTCAGTCTACTCACCAGAACTCTAACCTTGCTTGAAATATTATAACAATGTGAGTATGAAACTCAAGAGGCCCCCCCCCCCCCCCCCCAAAATTCAATTCACAACTCAATATAAAAATAAATAAAATAATAAAAATATCATTTACTTTACAATTTGGGTATACTAGTTCACCTATGACTATAAAAATATCATTTACTTTACAAAACGGAGAATATAACTATATACTATAAGTTATATTGTAAAACATTTCTCAAATTCAAGAAAAAAACAAGTTTAAAAGCATATCTCTTTACAAACGCTTATGAATTAAAATTAGAAATAGGGTATGGGTTGCCTACCTTGAGCCTGATAACTTTCCTAATTGGTTGAACGGATGATTTCTGAATCTTGGACTCCAAATCTCCTCCTTTTCTTTTTCTTTCCTTCCCTTTCTCTCTCCTTTCTTCTCCAACAAGGTGGCTGAGAATGGATTTTCAAAATGGAATGAGATATTTTAATATTTAAAAAACATTAACTCAACCTAGTGCCGCGACGCTCAAATTCCCAACATCATAATGCCCATAGAGAATCTTTCAGATTCTCCTAGAACCTCTCAGGTCTCGACCTACTGTGGCGGCGGAGCTACACAACATCGCAGCGCTCGACCAAAAATTTTTTTTTTCATTTTTCCTAAGAGCTCCATGTCGAGGCGCTACCAAGACCGACGCCACAGAGAAAAATCCAAAACTTGATTTTTTCTCTCCTTAAACCCCAAGTCTTAGTTATTTTCATGGCATTCAACATTTTAATACTTATAATTACTATTAACTCAAAATTAGTGATCATTAACGGAGAATTACCTAAATTTCAAATGATGAATATCACTCCCCTCTTTAAAGAAAATGTCATCCTTGACATTATAATCAAAATATATCTAGATACAAATGCCTCATCTCATCTTTCTTCTCCCAAGTTGTTTCCCTTTCTGTTCGATGCTTCTATTAAACTTTAACCAAGAATCTATTTATTTCTTAGCTGCTTAACATCAAAAGCCAGAAAACGCTTAAGTTCCTTCCTGTGGGTCAAATTGGGCTGCATCTCCGTCTACTTTAGGAACTCTTTTGCCAATATCAAATACTTATTTCTCAATACTGACACATAAAATAAATTATGGATATTCAACCATATGATCTGGCAAACACAATATATTAATAGATTTTCTTATCCTTTCAATTACCTCAAATGGTCATATATATATCTAGGACTAAACTTATTATTCTTCTAATTCTGCTTACTCCTTTCATCAGGACCTTCATATATACAAAATCACTATTTTGAAACGGAATACATTTATGTTTTAGGTCAAAATACTTCTTCTGTCTGGCTTGGTTGCTTCTAATCTCTTCATAATCATTCTGATCTTTTTAATGGTACTGTCTACCAGCTTAGAACCTATTAATTTTCTTTCTCCTATTTTAGTCCAAGACGACGGTGTTTACACGGTCATACCAATATTTGTTTGGAAACTATTATTACAAGTAATCACAATGAAATCTCTCTTAGGAAACTATTATGCAAGGCTTCTCAGTATTCACTCTTCCTTGAAATTTCTCTCTCTATTGACCTACCCACCAGCGCTCGGCTTCTCCATCCATAAGGAATACTACTAAGGGCACCTTTCTACCTTTAAGACACTACATACTATTAAATAATTTCTCTAACCTCAACAACCAATCCTCTACAGCCTGAGGATCTACGACTCCTTGAAATCGGGAAGGTTTCAGTCTCAAAAATAGTTGCAAATGACGGTCTATCTCATCCCCCTTTCACAACTAACATTTTGCTTTGGGCTTCTCCCATCAACTGTGATACTAGCCTAGCAAACTACATAATTGAATCTGATGCTACAACTTATGTTGTACTATAGATTATAGCAGCTCTAGAATTCTATCCATCAGCTATTTCAGGATCTTCAGAGTCCATTCATAGCAACACTTCAAATTATTCAAAACCAAAAGGGATTCAATAATGACCTTAATGACTTACAATTAATCATACATAAATTAACATTAACTACCCAATATCTCTTACTTTACAAATCATTTCCTACAGCTCTGGTACTAATTAAATTCCTCTCAACTGTTGCTCTGATACCACTCTATAACACCCTAAGACCTAAAGAAGGAATTTAAACCTATGTTTCATATTTACTTGTTAATTCTCTTGTAATTTATCATTTTATCATATCCAACTAATCGTCCCAGATTATATAGAATAAGAAAAATATAATCTGAACTACAAAAGTATGTGTACCTTTCAAAATCATACTTTCTATCAAACTCAGTCTACTTAGTAGAATTCTTACCCTTGCTTGAAATATTATAAACAAAAGGGTGAGTATGAAACTCAATAAGCCATCATTCCCCCCTTAACAAAGTTCAATTCAAAGCTTAAAAAAATAAAATAAAATAATAAAAGTGTAATTTATTTTACAATTTGGGTATACTAGTTCGCATATGAAAGTGAATACATGAATGCGCATGCATTAATGTTCCTTCTAACTCTCAAATTTCATCTCCCACCTGCTACAAGCAGGTGCAGAGCAGAGTATATTCTAATATAGAGTCAGTTCAAAGTTAGAACCGAGCAGATTAATTCAAAATAGAGATATATTCACTTTGGGCCTAAACAAAGATATTTTCACAACAGAGCTCCAAATTATCATGAAATGTATGATAAGGCAAATGAAATATGTGACTGGATAATTTAAAGCAATTAGAAATTAAATATTAGCTTTCATAAAAACCCCCATATTTCAAGTGTTTATATAAAGTTCTCAGAATTTCATCAACTTTACAGAGATTATGTAAAATACTAAATTAACATACTTTGTCAAATATACAAGCCTTGGTTATTTCTATCACATTCTATATTTTAATACTTATAATTACTATTAACACAAAATTAACAATCATTAATAGAGAATTACCTGAATTTCAAGCAACAAATATCACATTTACAACCCTTAGAGAATGTTTTCTAAGGAAAGAATGAGATCTTAACGATGATAAATTGTTCGTAGAGATTTACTTCAACTTACTAATGATTTGCCACCGGTTACCTTAAATCGACCAAAGGTTAGATCATTCATAGCTTTCATTTCTTCTTTGCTTTTATAAGAATTATACATCTAATGTGGTTAATAAACCAATAACTTGAACGAGCACGCCTGCATTAAGTTTTGTTATTGTGTTTGTGCTCACTAGTAGTTGTATATTTATAGTTATTCGCTCACAAGCATTTTAAAATGTAATTATCAAATTGTATTCATCCCCCATACTAGATTACATTTATCCTTCGTAAGGATGCATCCAAAATTACTCTGCACACTTGTCTCATTTTAGTAAATGAGCTCGATTACAGGCTCAAGCTCGAACTCAAACTTGAAACTCGATAAGCTCAACTCACGAGCTCATTAGCGAGTCAAGTTTGAACCGGCTCGGCTCACTTACACCTCTAGTGATGGCAAAACATTTATCACGGGGTCAACCCTAAACCTAAGCTTGGTCATATCCTTCATAGAAACTTGAGATGTTATAAGCCAAATTTAGTCATTCCTCTTAAAGATCTAGATGTTTAAGAATGGATGACTTTGAGATTTTACAAGAGATTGATGACAACTCCATCGTCATTTGATCTAATTCAATTAAATATTTACGATTCTTATTTGATCATATTCATTTCTTTATTCCTAAAGTTCCATGTCTAACCTAATCAATCTACATCGTTCAATCTTAGAACAACGGCTATTAAGTCCGCATGGCCGTGAGTCCTTCCACAGAATAACACATTCAATGGATTCTTGTCACGTGTAAAGCATGTTGTGCAATTGATTAACTATAATTTATTTAAAGGGTTTTAATAAATCATTTAACCTTTAAAAAATCATAACTCTCCATAGAAAATTTAAAAAATAAAGAAAAAAGGTAAAATATGCTGCAAATATTTTAAAAATCAAATATAACCTAATAAAAATATTTTTAAATTTATTTGGTCTCTGCTATCTACATTTATAATTTTATTAACGATTTAAATATTTCTAAATGAAAATTTATTAAGTTTTTTTTTAAATGACTATTAGATTTATATTAACCTCTATGACCAATCTCATGTGAATTAGAATCTATTAAAACATAATTGGTCTAATGAGATTTTAATGAATTATAAATGTAATACTAGGTGATCCTAATTAAACGCTGTGCACCCTAGTTGGTTCTTATGAACCTTGATGCTCGATGTAAACTCTAAATGATCTTACATAATCCTAGGTAAACCCTAAGTGGTCATAACTATGTAACACTAGTATTCTGGATAATATTATACTACTTGAGCTAACTCTATGTTAGCCCCAAGTTATTATAGCACAATATATTCAAAATCTAAGTGGACCTTTCATTCTGGATGATCATAACCTTTCATTTTAGATAAATCCTAGAAGACCTCAACTTGCCTTAGGTAAATTGTAAGTAAACATAATGTCCAACGTAAATCCTAGGTCATCTTTCTTATTTTGGGTAAATCTTAGATGTCTTTTAGCCATCTTATGAAGACTCTTGTCATTTTTCTATTATAAGTAAATTATAAGTGGTCTTAATCAGTCAAAGTAAATCCGAGGCCATTTTTTCATTCTAGATAAATTTTAAATCATTATGTTATTCTAGGTAACTTTAGCAGTAATAGATCTAAAACTGAATATATGGAGTGTAATTTTAGCAGTAATAGACCTAGTGAGAGAATTGTGACTTTGGGCGATCAAGTCATTAATAAGAGTACATGTTTTAGATATCTTGGATCTATTATTCAGAGTGATGGTGAAATAGATGGGGATGTTATCAGTAGAATTCAAGTTGGATGGTTGAAGTGGAGGAATGCATCGGGCTTGTTGTGTGATAGAAAAGTCCCCCTCAAACTTAACGGAAATTCTATAAGATGGTGGTGAGACCTGCAATGCTTTATGGTGCAGAATGTTGGCCATTAAAGGAGAAGCACAATACTAAGTTATGTGTTGCAGAGATGAGGATGCTCAGGTGGATGAGTGGCTTTACCCTGAGAGACAGGATACAAAATGAACATATACGTGAAAAGGTTGGAGTAGCTCCAGTGGAGGATAAGATTAGAGGGAGTCGCCTTAGATGGTTTGGTCACATAAAACGGCGACCTTCTGATGACCCGGTTAGGAAAGTAGAGGTATTAGATTTGACTTATGTTAAGAAAGGTAGAGGTAGACCTAAAAAGACTTGGTTAGAAAATATTAGAAATGATCTTTCTTTAATAGATTTAAATGAGAATTTGACTTTGAACAGGATAATGGAGAAAAAGGATTCATGTTGCCGACCCCACCTAGTGGGACAAAAGCTTGATGTTGTTGTTGTATATTATTCTAGGTAAACCTATCTTTTCTTAGCTAACTTAGATAAATCATAGGTAACCCGTAATCTACTACTCCATAACCTTTGATATCTCATTCTAGTGAGCCCTATATGACATCTTATTATATCAAGTGATTTTATCATCTTAGATAAATCTACCGTTAATTCTCCTCCTAGCTAAATCGTGAATGGCTCTTGATCTCAATCTTTTATAACTAGTCTTATGAGGATTAACGATCCTACCTTAGCTTGGCCTTCAAATCCCTATGTTAACTACCTTATCTTATTGGAATATGCAATCCAATGGATTATCATGACATGTCTCAGACTCTTAGTGATTAGTTTAGGTTCCATACCATATATTTGGTCTTAAGCAGTTTCGATCCTTGGATTTATATTGCCTACTCTAAGTCATACTTAGGCTACATTAAGGTAGATCCTCTTAGGCTTTTAGGTAATTGGCTTAGGTAATGTTATACTAGATTCTCTTACATCCCTAGGTAAATATTAGGTGGTCTTAATTAACCATTTTAAGTATATTTTAAGTGATGTTATCACCCTAAGTATACCTTAGGTTAGTCATTGAATTGAGAATTTTGAACCCTGATTTTATAATTATCCTTATATCAGATATTCATACAATAATATTATGACATGGAGATAAACTTACTAACTTATAATTGTTATTTATAAACGATTTGTTGGGGATAATCTATCACAATTTGATCTTTGGTATGACCTACATATATATTCTTCTTCTTTTATATGCATTGAATACTGAAGTAGATTTCATATGACTTATCCAACTAAGTGCACCACATTACACTATGTGTTGTTGGTTTCAGGAATGGATAAAAGGTCTTTAGATCGATGACTTGATTTTTGGAGTAGAAATGATCTATTTTATTTGTTCAGTTATATATTTAGATATGGAAGTACTAGAATTATGTAATTAATGAGGTTTCTACAATTAGTTATGATGTGCATGCTTATGAAAAATAATGTAATCTAATATATGTAGTTTTCGTGATTGTATAATGTTGACTTAGGCCAGCATATGGCAGCAATTTTTAATTTACATAAAAATGGAGATGTGTTTGAATGTGAGAAATCCCTAATAGGGTCATATAAAACTTTTAGCCAAGAGTAGTAATAATATTCAAGATGAAGAAAGCTCTAAAAATCTTCATCTTACAATTATTCCAAGAAACAATAAATAAAGACAAGTGAATACCACTTTTCATCTGGGCAACTTCATTTGATGTTAACCAATACAATGTATTTTGTTTTAACATGCCCATCATAAAGAAATTCATAGCACCAACCGTTATCTCTCTTAATGATGCATTTGAGTATATGCAAACATTTAAACAAAAACTTTGAAAAAATAGCGAATAATAGATCATGGAAATTGAAATCTCTCAATAAAAGACAATAGTATAGTCTTTTAACCATGAACTCAAATTTGAATTTTCTCTAAATAAGGGTGGAATTTTTAGAAAGAATTCTAGAAAAGGGATGTATGGTTCAAAGTGTTGAAGGCATATTATATTTCTTTTGCATTCATTTGACTTATTTTGGTGTTGGGTTTTAAGCAAGTATAATGTAAAGTAAAACTTTGAGGTATAGGAATACCTCTAAATCCCATACTTTTCTTATATTCTAAAACCGATCAAATTAATTATTTTTCAAATTATGTGCTTCTGTGCCTCTCTTGGTATCTCGAACATGAGAGTGTTGACCTTATCCATTTCTATTGCTGATGACCTCCCCTGATCCCCTCTTGTCATCGACGACTCTCTCCTAATCCGCTTCACCTTCCCATCCCACTCCACCCTAAGTCCTTCATCTTTATCATTGCTCCAACTTCTGCTTAGCCTTCCCCTCGTCTACTTTGACACCACCTCCTCTAACTCCCCAGCTTCAATCACACCTCTATGTACGGCTTTGACTTCAAATCACTTCACCTACAAACCAAAACCCACCTCTTGCATTTTTGTTTCTTTTTCTATTATATATATATATATATATATATATATATGTAATATTTTCCTTAAGAAAATGGTGTGAAGTCTTAAAGTTGAGTATTTTCAAAGTTAGGAGTTTCATCTCTCTCCCCAGCATGCACTAAACCCTATACCCTAAAGCTCTATCTCTTGACCTTCCTCTCCCCATTGTGTATTTATCTAGCACTAAATTCTAGAAAAAACATTCATTTTACAACCAAGTGAATAATAAATGATTTTTTAATAGATAACTAAATAAATTCACTCTAAATTTATAAAATACATTAAAAATAAAAAAAAATGTTGACTTTATATGCCTCATATTACAAATAATTTGTCATATATCCCAACTTTTTATTTTCTTTGGGAAATACGCCTGAAGGTTGCTTTTGAATGAACGAAATTACTCTTGAGATTATAATATAAGGCATAATATTTAATGAAATTGCGAAAACACAAAGGAGATAAGTGCTTAGACATCTATTAATGCCACTGTCATCCTCCAAGCAAAATCTTTCTTCATCTTAAGGTGATACCCTACTTTTCATAAAGCTTCGTAGGAAGCTCATTCAAACATATAGAGATTAGTGTTCGCATTTTTTGGTAGAGATATTTGAATAGTCATCAATCCATGTTTATAATATAAAGGAGATTGTAAGAGAAACCTATGTTTGAAAACAAGCAACCTTTAAATATCATATTTAGTGATTTATCCTTATTCAAATAACTAAGAGGTCTTGGGCAGGATGGGCAAAATCGGACCACGAAAACTGGCCCTCGTGTTGAACCCGATTTCGAAAATCGGCCCACGAAAACCGAAACTCTACTAGGGCATTCTTTTCTTTCGGCCACTCAGATAAGCGGCTGACTGCCCGGCAAGAGGAAGGAGTTTCTTCGAACTTGTGTCGCTTTCCATTTCGTGCAGATAATGGCGGAGCGCGTGATTTTGGATGAGAGCAAGTTCGATGTAAAACTCAATCTTCTTGCCATTCAGATTCCGCGAGAGTTCTCCAAGTCCGTCAGCCGTTTATTGAACGGGTACCCTCCTGGCCTTTCCTTTTCCCATCTCTTATTCAAACTTGATAAATCTGTTTGCTTTCCTTGAGGACTTCTATGAATCCTTTTTTTTGTTATGTGCCAATGACTGGGATTTGAAGGGCTGCGTGATTTAAAACTATATTAGTAGAAGTAGAACTATTCATCCAAAAGGATTATTTAATCAGGTGGCATTAAGTTGAGTATTAGATTGATTTCTGTTTGGTATGTAACGGAGATTATATCTAGTTGGGTTCTTGTTTGACATGTTAATCTGGATTATCAGTAGGAGTAGTCATTTGAGTTGAGTTAACCGTGTAAAGTATTTGATTTAATGGCAACTTCAGTTTGCTATAATACTTATTCAGTCGATCAAGTGGTAATTATAGGTAACTAGCTATGAAATATTGCTAATTATTTTGTTAGATGATTAGTGAGATATTATACTTTATTAGCTGCATAGAATAAATGATTCGCCTGCTTACAAATTTATGATAATGGCGCTAATTTATGGGATATTCTTCAAATGACAGTCAAATAGCTAGTAGATATGTTCAACTAGTTAGTTAACAATTTAGTTGATCATGCAATTTTAATTTTGTTAATCAGCAAAACAAACTAAATGAGTGGATGAGATTTTTTTTTTTTTTTTTCATCTTGGCTAGAATTTAGATGGATGAGAAGGGTACACACTAACATTGGATTAATTTTAGGGTTAGCCACATCATCCCCAAACTCAATGCCAAGTCAAATCCAGGTATTCATATTAGGTGCATACATAATTACATGGAGGCTATACAAGAACAAGACTTTAAATCAAATTCAATGTAAATTCAGGGAGAGCTTGAATTTAAATCTCACAGTTGCTTCAACCTTCAAGCAATGACCAAAGGAAATTCAAGAGAGAAATATTTCAATTTAGGTGGGATCTTTTCAATATAGTTAGGATTTTTTGGACTTAGGGATATTTATCCTGATAAGTAGAAATTGCTTTCATGATTAGGGGCTTGTCCTACTAGATATTAGAGGATAGCTCTTATCAATTATCATACTTATCCTAGGGTTTTGTTTTCTATAATTAGTAGTTTGTATCCTAGGGTTTTATTCATTCATCAATTTAATTCATGAGATGAATCATGCCATGTTGATTCTCTCTCTCTCTCTAGTCTCTACCAAACTAAAGTCCATTTGCAAATTTTGGCCACCTTGGGCCCTGTCATTCTAATCATCCCTTACAATCTTTCTCTCTCTATACCCTTTTCTGCCTATCAAAGCCTAAGGTAAGGAGAAGAATATCTGGGTGTTATTGTGATGCAGAGAGAAGCTATTTTAGAGTTGCAAGGAGAGTCAAGCATACTACCTTTCTCTCTCCAAAAGAACTCTTTCTGTCATTTCTTTCTTTGTCTGATAACAACTAGAAAGGAACACAGGGAGGGTATCCAAACAAGAGTAAGGAGTAGCAAGTCACTTTCTAAAGAGTGTGTGAAGCGTAATCAACTTCTAGTTCTGTTTGTGAACATTTTGTCTTCCCAACTTTATTAGCTAACATACATTATCAAGTCTTCAATGATGATAGTAAACTATATCCAACTTCAACATCACAATTATTTATATGGTGTTCCAAAGCCTATTCTTATCATTAAGGAATTAGCTAAAAAGCACAATGATATGAAACAGTTGACCCAATGAGTCCATACTATGTATAAGCTTATTTTGATGATAACAAACATATATTTGAAGTTCTAATTATTTCTACTAAGTGATTTCAAAAGAGGTGATTGAATGGATTTTCGATCTCAAAACAATCAAGTCAATGATCTAATGATCAAGGAATTCAGAAGATGATCAGGAAAACTCAAAAGATGTTTTAGAACAAATTAATTGTGTTAGAGAGTCCTTAGAATTATTAATTTTATAAATGCAAAATAATAGATCACTCTCAAGTTTTACTTGACAATATTTTTAAGTCCAAACAAAATTAGAAATTATTCTAAATAATTATATATGCTAGAATTATATTCATTTTTTTAATTCAATTGTGCACTCTAAAGTATGTTATCAAATTACGATGAAATTCTAAGTTGATTCAATCAAATCAATTAATTTATAATTTTTTAATCAAAATGTTATTTAATTTATATTTTTTTATAAATATAAAATTAGATTTCATTTTTTAGTTTATAACATTTATCTTGTTTTGTATATATATATATATAACCCTTAAATGGCCTAGTTTTGAAAGATTAGCGTGCCCAAAGGACCAACCAATCTTGGTGCTCGTCACAAGCCTCTGGAAGAAGCTCATGCTTCAGATCCAACTGCCAACCTTACTCGCCCCCAATTGAGGGAAGAAAACTCAAGTCCAATAGCCAGACGGACCAAAGAAATTGAAACAGGGCGGAATGCCTTTTATGAACCTATCTCCTTAAATGAAAACTTATCACTTGAAATTAGTAAATTGGTTAATTTAAATGAAAACTTTTCACTTAAAATAGAGAATATATTAAGTTCAAGTTATAAAATAGAAAATCTCCCTTGGCTCTTTGTAAGAACCATGAATACACCACTCTCCCTAGATAGTAATAAATTTAAAATAGAAAATATATCTATTGAGCCCTTATAAATAAATTATCATTGAAGTCCAATTTACCAACTAATTTTTGTATTATTTATTTACTAATGAATTTCTTTCATGTTGGTTTCATCTCTAAAGTTAGATAAAAATATGAATACCATTTGAAGCATTGAACTTTCTTGTGTTATTTAGCTGAAATATTGTAAGCCAGATTTATATTACTTCTTTGATTAACACTTACATAAGCATCCCTTTGTCGATTGTGTTCTTATTCAATTTATACTTGATTAATTCAAAGTGTTTATGTGAATGTTTTTTGTTGTTAATGTGTATTTCTGCTTATATTTTAATAATTATAACTAAAATACACATAATTTTCTATTTCAAATTTATTGGTACTATTTATTATTATAGATTTTTTCTATATGTGCTGGATTTTACCTAATAAAAAAATACTAATTATGATTAGTGCAAAGAATAAAATAGTGAAAATCTAATGCCTTGGAATGTCTATCCTCTTCGATCAGTTTCTTTTATCTATAAGATCGTGTAGTGATGCACATTTCATAATTTTGTTTTACTTTCTTTGAGATTTGTTTTCAAAATTTGAAGATAGCAAAAGAAGACCAAAAAGAAGAAAGCATTGTTTTGAAACAGTTTCGAGTATACTGTTTATTCATATCATGTAGAATATTATGAAGCAATTAAATTTTAAGAAATGATTAGTTTGATATAATTTAATCTATGAAATTCTATTTTTTTAATAATGTGTAATGTGATCTGTTAACTATCAATAAATGTTATACAACAAAGCATTAACATGTTGAACTACATTTTGAGAAGCACAAAAATAAAAAATGTTGATGTAGAGGCATAAAATTTCACTATATTAAAATTATACGGTGAACAATTAAGTTAGTGCAAAATGCATAAAACAAAGAATTAATGCATTATATTGGTTTTTGAGAAGCTCAAAAAATAAAGAAGACATGGAGAAGAATCAATGTTGATGTAATGAGGAATACAACTATGTAGAAATGAGATATGATATTTCAGACGATATGAAAGAATAATGTGAATTGCCAAGAATGCATGTTTACTTGTTTATGCATAAGATTGATAATTGCATATAGAGATGAGGGGAGAATGAGAAAGAGAGAGAGAGAGAGGAGGCAAAATAAAATAAAACCCCTAAGAACCAAGGACTTCATGCATAGGGGATCCATATAATTTTGAAGTTAACTCCCTATGCTTGTCATGACTCTATGACCTGTGTAATCAAACTTGTTGGTAGGATAGACCGTTTTCAGAGTTGATCAATAAAATATGATGAATGACTGCGATGAGACATTTATTTTCAGTGGCTAAGTTTATATGTAGATAAATTTCAAGCCACTTATGATAATAATAGTGAGTACGATTATATATATATCTATCTCTATGTTTGTTATGTACACCATGTCTAACCCATATCAGTGCTTCATAATTTTCAAGAGTAATTGTATTTCTTGCCCTATCATGTCCATGTGTTAGAAATTGTAGGTGTTGAAAGTGTTGAAACATTAAACACCATTCAAACATGCACATATTTTGAGCTAAAAATTTAGTTAGGAAGTTCACTATTTAACTCATAGATTATCGATAAACAATATTTATTTACAACATTTATTTTACAAAAAAAAAGATTTCATGCTTTTGAATAAGGTACAATAATACAACTTTTTAAAGCAAGTAGTACAAAAATGTCATTTAAGTGCTATATATTAGTATTTTATTTTAAAAAACCTCTTTTCAAGTTAAGTATGAGCTATAGATATTCAGTTTCAATCTAATTTCATTACATGCATTCTCAATTATTATTTTTCTTTGGAATGCGTCACATTAATTTCTAATGTACTCTCTTGTTTGTTCCCTTTTTTAGAGTTCAATGGCACATTTTAAGCTCTAAAATTATCACAAGTTGGCTTTAAAGTTTTTTTTTTTTTCTCTTTTTCTATCACTTATTTAATTCAGACCTCAAATGCTTTCCTAGTTTATGGTTTACGTTTATCAATATCCTTTTCATCAATTTAATTTGGCATGTATAACTTAAATTGATATAAGCATTCATATTTTTCATGCCATAAACATGTTTTCTTGAAATCATTCTCATGTTTAGCAAAGCAAAAGATGTTAATCACATACAATCTATCTCCCTTTAATAGTAGTCCCCATGATGCTAAAATCTAAACAAAACTCTTGAGTTTTAAGTTCATTGCCAAGTTTTGTTATGTCATCAAAAACAAATCAGCAAACTATTCAAAATAATTCTTGCAGTGACTTTTTGGCACATTCATAAATCAACCAAGCAAAAATAAAAGATAAAAGATAGGCTGAGAAGATACAAGGGAATCATAGGTTTCAAAGGGGGATCATCGAAACACATGAGACAAATTGATTTGTTATCCTTTGTATGGATAACATGACAAGCCAAACCTTCTAGCAACATGCGATGAAAATACAAGTTAGAATGCACATGACTATCAATTTGAAGGAAGCGAAACATTCGCAAATAGCACATATATAGCAGTACTCTACTTTTTGACATGTTCGTTTGCAATGACACATGCATACATTGACCCAAATAAGTTCATAAAAACAGAGAAATGTTCAAGTCAAAATCAAAATGAAATTTCTCGATGGCGAGAGCGAGATCATATTAGTAAGACTCATCAAGATACTTTTGAGGAGAGATTAATGATAAGGACAAAGAGTGAATGCTATCTCTCTTGTCAAAGGGTTGAAACTCTAGAAAGTGGAAATAAATAGTATTGCTTAGAAAGTGGAAACAAATTGTTTTGTGGACTTGTCATAACTCTACGATCCAGTGTCAGTAGAATAGGCTGATATGATGAACGATTGAGATGAGGTATTGGATTTCAAGGGCTAAGATTATCTATGGATGAAGTTTTGATGAGGACATCACTACATGGAAAGTTTATCGGAGACGTGGCCGTCGATCGGCCACGATCGAGTTATTGTATTTTTGAGTCATGTCATGTTTTGTTTTCTTTCATTAGTGTTATGTTATTTTTCCTGTTTTACCCCTTACTTAAGGGTGGTCATATGTAAGCCCTAGGGGCATTGTCGCCATTTATTTTGAGAGCCTTTGTATGAGGCTATTTATAGTCCTAGTATTAGTCTTTTCAAGTTAATGAATGATTAAAAGAAAAAATTCCTGCAACTCTTTGTTTTGAGAGTTTGAGAGATTGAGAGTTTTGAAGAGATCCCTAGGGAGGGAAGATGGATCACCCACCAACCTCGGAGATGGCTGGGTTCGTGGTTCTTTTCAACTATCCCCTTACCTTCCCCTTGCTTCCCCTTGTTGCCGGCTAAGGCCCTTTCCAAGCCTTTACCCGCCGGCCACCTAAACCCCCACCCCACCATCCGCCACCTAGCCATCACCCCAACCCCTCAACCCGCCGGCCACCCAAGCACCACCCTCACCCCAAGCAAGCCGCCGGCCTTATCCCTTTCCCCTCCCTCTTCAGGGTTTCCTAAATTAGATTGGTGTCTATTTAGAAAGAATTTGAAATTCAAATTCAAATTGGATTTGAATTCAATACTTTCCTAATTTACTCAACTTATTTTAGGAAAGTTGCCTAATTGAGTTCTATTTGAATTTATATTTAAATAGGATTAAATCAAACCTTTCCTATTTCCCCTAACCTAAATTAGGAACCCAAATCAATCACCCCAAATCCCCTCCCACCTCCTTAATGCCGCCGGCCCCCTCTCCATAACCGCCCCTCTCTCTCTCTCTCTCTCTTGAATCCCCCACCCCTTCCATTAATTCCTATCCTCTTTAGGAATTAAATCCTAGTTTCCTTTTCCCCAAATTCCCTCCTAATGCAAATCTGAAATTAATTTCAGAATTTTCTCTTCCCTAACCCTAACCCTAACTCCACAAAATCTGAGCCAACTTCTCCTCCCCCACCCCTACCTTGGCCGGCCACCTCCGCCCTTCTTTCTCCACTTGATTTTCAAGGAAAAACGTCATTCTTTTGGGAAGAATCATCAAGGACGGCAAAGAAGCATCCCATACAACTCTTCTCCTCTCAAATCACCATGAATGGAGATTCCCGAATGGGACTACGGATTGGTGCATGACGATCAAGATCAAATCGACATCCTCTGATCTCCTTTCTTTGACGTGGGTTTCGACTTCGACAACACCGTTGAAGAATACATTGATCGCATCCAAATTGCCTTGGTTGATGTGATCGACAAACAAAGGTCAAAGGGACATTGGATCATCGCCAGCCGACCAACCTTCCCCACCGCTCCGGCTACCTCTCCGCATCCCGTTAAAGATTACATCGTTCGCATCCTCAATATCCTCGCCGACGCTATTTTCAAACAACTGGATAAAATCCGATGGCGTATCTCTCCTGATTCACAATAAGGGTGAACTTCTTCTCCTTGTTCAAATATCTTTATTTCACTAACCTTGTAGGTGATGACGGAATTGCAAAGGATCGTGTTCCGCTTAAATGCTAAAGCTTAGTAAACGTAGGGCTTGAGTGCACTTTTATTTGCTTCTTACCTTATTATTAATTTAGGGATGTTGATTGAACACCTACTACTTCACATGTTATTGCTTCTCTAAGTTATCTGCTTGTCCAAGTGTTTAGTAAATAGTTTGGCCTAAACGTAGGCACCCCTCTCTTATTTTTATTGACGTTTTGGATTGCTAACTTTATAATTATAATTGCTTATTTCAAATAATCGTGCAATTTCTCTCTAAACATCGTAGTCCTGCATCAAGTTTCATGCCACTTTTTATAATAGTAATGTAGGTAGGATTACATAGATAAGTTCAAATGATTTAAAATCAAATCTAATCATATAGTCAATTCTAATCCTAAATAATTCAAAGTTAAACCTGAGATTATTCATCTTTATATAAAATTTCTTTTTTTTTTAACATTATAATAAAAAAAGATAGCCTTAATCTACTATGAACAATGTAAGATCTTACATTCCCACTGATGAAGTCTAATGTTATGGTTGCAAATGTCATATTTAAACATGTGAGATGCTTAAGCATCAATACTTTTTTGGAAGAAATCACTTTTTATGAACTGTGATTATTTAAACGTTAAAACTTACTGATTGGTGCATCAACAAAAGATTATTATATATATATGAACATGAACAAATGTATGCCATTTCTTTTTGGCAAGTTATTCTAACTGGGCGGCTTCTTTCTTGTTGGTTTTCATTTTCTATTCGTTGTTTAGTGTACTTTAACTTTTGTAAGAATGTTTGCTATACTTTTGCAATTGTGATTATTGTTGTTGACTAGACGTAACACAACCACTCCTTAATGCATCAAAGGAGTATGAGTTTAGCCTTTTATTCAAGGTTAAGTCTCAATATATATATATATATATATATATTTATATTTATTTATGTTTACAATCACTTTCTTTTTTCTGCATTAAATAATTCTAATGATGGAAGAATAGTCATCATAGTTTGGAGTATAAACCTTTATGTGTGTGTGTGACTACTGGACCTAGTTTGGAAAAGTACATACCTAGAAAACTAAAATGTGAGACTTGTGTTCTTCTTTTAGATTTTTTTGGTTATTCTTTTACTTAACTATATAATGATTAATATATCTTGAGTTTACACATTTTTCATTTCAGATATATGCTCGATAGGCCTCGTATCAAACCCATTATTGAAGATTCAACATTTGAGAAAAATCGTTTGGTTTTGCTGTCTGAAATGGTACAAAACCCTGGTATGTTTGATAGATCGCTCGTCACTTGATTGTTGAGGCTTTTAAGCTGGTCTAAATGCTTTGGCTTATATATATGAGAAAGTTGAACTAATGTTCCAGAAATTCCATCCATAGGCCTTGCTTGTGAAACATGGTCAATTCTAGATCTTCAGGGTATCATGTTAGACATGTAAAAAATTTAGATCGTCAAGCACTCTAAAACACTATGTTAAATGGGCCATTGACATCTCATTTTTCAAAAAATGTTCCGACACTTTGAAGACATATTTTTAGACACTTTTTTTGGAACCTCTTTAGCACAACTGTATCATGTGTTTAGCATGTTATATACTAATTTAACCAATTTAATTATGAGTGTCATAATCGATTTAGGAGTCTCATGTAGGAATTATGATTTTACTCTTATTATTTTTTGATATTTGATGTAGGAAGCTATTATAATTGTGAATGAAGTGTTTTTTTCCTCCTATTTTTAATAAGACAATATGGCCACTTCAACCATGTCCTTCTTCTATTTTCTTTGAGAATTGGCATATCTCGTGCTGTCATGATGTGCTCATGCATAATATGCTCTTGCTAAGAGAATTGTCTTTGCTACCTTACTATAATTGTTTGTATTCTTAACTTTTTTAAAGCATGTGTCTTGTTCTTCTCTAAATATTATCTTTGGTTAATATTTGTGAAAAGAAGGAACAAGCATTTAATGACTATTAAGGAAAGCCCACATGAGGAGAAGAGAGTGGATGGTGATATCAAATTATGAACAATATATGGATCCATACTTATATGCTTTATGTTTCTCTCTATTTCACACATAGTAGTTATATGACATGAGAGACAGAGAGAGGCATAAGCGATATTTTTCTGCATTTAGGTTGTGAGTGGTACTGTATTTGCCTCAACATGTGTTGAAGTATTTGAAGTTTGAGTTAATAGATTTGAATTCAAATTATACCACCTGTCTTGTGTTAGTTAGCTTATAAACAAAGTAGTTGTGGGTTTCAAATTTAAAATCAATGCTTTGGTGTAGTAATTAGTATATTTAAGTTCAAATATATATTAATGTCTTGAGCCATGTAGTGGTCATAGGACGTGCCAGATTTTCTATATGCCGGTTGTATAAAGTTCCAATTTTTCTTTCCTTACCTAAGAAAGCCATAGTCATCTAATCATTGCTCTTTGCTTTTTCAATGTATTATGGCAAGTGTAGTGCACTCACACCTGTTATGAGAAGCTTCTCTTCTATTGGAATGATACTATTTAGTGCACTTCAATTATTAAAAGCGCCTTCTTCTTAGATAACAGTGAAATAGATCTTAAGATGCATTAGAAATTACGTAAGCTTCTTGGTCTTAAAATCAAAATTTTTTTGAGCAAGCAAATGGGTTCACATTTAAAGAAGTTATCTTACTGCTAACCAACTTAAAAGAAAGATGACTTCATGTTATTTATGATAGGATTTCATCCCTTGTAATAGGCGAGACTAGAATGTCTCATACTGAGAAGGGAAGCAATGAACAAAAGCACTTTACTTCATTCAATCTTTTTTATGACTAGTTGTAAATTGCTTCTTTTCCAGTAAGGGGATTGTTACTTTATGTACATATATGGGTTAAATTTTAAAATAGTCCCCCGACTATTTGTATATGGCCATTTTAATTCCAAGTATAACGTTGCTTCAATTTAGTCCCTTGACTGTTAAAATTGATCCAAAATGACCCCTTTGGGACTAAATTGGGATCAATTTTAGAAAGTCAATGGATGAAATTGTGATCAATTTTATATCACAATTACAACATAAGAGACTATTTTGGATCAATTTTGTATAGTTGAGGAACTAAATTGAAGCAACATAATACTCTGGGATAAAATTGGCTATACATGACTAGTCCGAGGACTATTTTGTATATATATACATATATATATATATATATATATATATATATATATATATATAGAGAGAGAGAGAGAGAGAGAGAGTTCTCCTTGCACATCTTGTACTCTCCATCAAGTTATTTGAATATCTATGCTATAAGTAGCTAGAATTGGATAATTGTTCTTCTCATGACCCGACCCAGAGTCTCGAGTTAATGAGGCAGGAATAGACGGTCAGATAGATTGCACAAATTCTTTCAAAACTAAGTACTCAAATTAAAAATAGACATCCAAACTTTAATAAACTTTAATGAAAAGCCACTAAATAATAATTTTCAATTTAAACATATAAATAAAACAGTTCTTACATATTTTTAGTTGCACATCTTCCTCTGTTCATGTAACCATCTCGATTAACGTTTTAATTAATTGAGAAATTACCTGAAATGCTCGATTTAATGGGTTGAATTTTAAATAATAAACTTAGTGATCAATTACAATTTTATAGTATATTAGTAGTAATGAAACTTGCATTTAAGTAGTTATGCTATATCATCAAAGTTTTCATTTAATATATATATGTTTATTTAATATAAATATGAGGACTGTCAATCCTTGATTTATATAACATTCTTTAGGATTTCTATTTTTCAATTTTAATCGTTTAACAATTCATTTATTCCAGGAGCACCGACTAAATTTTATAATAGCGTAGGTCCAACCATTATTCATTCTATTTGCATCCTTTTTCTTTTATCATGCTTGGGTACTTTGCGTCCCTAGCTGTACCATAAGGTGGTGAACTTCTATATTTGCATGGATATATCTTTTCTATTTCAATACTTTACATTGTATGTTGTAATTCATTCTCTTCATTTCATTTTCATTTGTATATACATATCAATCTAAATATGATGTTATTGCATTTATATATACTATATTATAATTAAGGTTATTTGATTTTCCTCATTTTATTATAAAGTAGTCCCTTTAAAATTTAACATGTATACATATGAGTTACAGTTTCAGTCAATGCATTGAATCTATAATAAATCTTTATATGCTATAAAATAAAATATAATCACCCACTTCTTTTTCTTTTTAAATGTTGAAATTTCTCTTCAGAGTTTTTTAAATTTTTTTGCAAGCTTTCCTTTGAGCAAAATCTAATTTTCAAGGATGTAAATTTGTCACTTTATGTAGATAATTTAGAACTTAATGTATATTAAATTTCCATTAGCACAATTAACCTTTACCTATGCATTTGAGAACCCTATTGTCTTGTCTTCAATGCTCAACCTCGTTTATACTCAATTTTGCCACTATTTAAACCACATTAAGGTGTTAAAGCACATAAAATAATATTGGAGTTGTCCAATACCGCTAAAGCAATGTTGAATGCATTGAACGTCGTCAAAGACAATGTCAAATGCATCAAACATCATAGACAACAATGTCAAACGAATAAATTAAGTCATATTTGAATTGCTTATAAAATTCCATAAAACAATCAAAATGATATTTATGTAAATTGCATTGCTCACCTCTGATTATTCCTCTTCTTTGGCACATGGAATCACACAATTCAACACATCCTCATCTTCTTCATTGTCGAACACCATCACATGGGATTACACTCTTAATCAAATATTTATATTTTTTAAAACTCATAATTCTTCTCTAATACTAAATTTTTTACTTACCTTCTCATGTTGATACAATATCTCGACAAGCAAACTCTCAGTAGAGCACTATACTACTCAGAATCGAACAGTCCGCCTCTTTGCCGATCGAAATATGAAAACCCCTCCTCTCAGTCTTCGTCAAATAGCAACAGACGAAAACCTTCTTTTTAGTCATTAAAAAATGCTAACTCGCTGCACAACCTCTTGCTTCTCACTCAAACCCTCTTCGCCTTCGATTTCACTGAAAGCAAGCAACACTTAAAATGAAATCCTCTCACACACACAACTCCTCCTTCCCTGCATTTGACTCAACTGAATCGAGAAAACTCAATTATCTTAAGCGAGTCATGTCCATCCCTGCCTAGTCTTGCTCATGCCTACAACTTCAATTGTGTTGTTTTGCTCCTACTTGATTTGCTTTCCTTGACCTCGCTCAATTGCAGTTCAGTGGATTTAATTGGATTGGTTCGATTTAGCTGAATATATTGAAGTGTATTTAAGTAATAATAGATCTAGTTGGGAGATTGTGACTTTGGGCGATCAAGTCATTAATAAGAGTACACGTTTTAGATATATTGGGTTTATTGTTCAGAGTGATGGTGAAATAGATGGAGATATGATTAGCAGAATTCAAGTTGGATGGTTGAAGTGGATGAATGCATCGGGCTTGTTGTGTGATAGAAAAGCCCCCCTCAAACTTAAGGGAAAATTCTATAAGATGGTGGTAAGACCTGCAATGCTTTATGGTGCAGAATGTTGGCCATTAATAGAGAAGCATGATATTATGTTAAGTGTTGTAGAGATGAGGATGCTCAGGTGGATGAGTGGCTTTACTCTTAGAGACATAATACGAAATGAGCATATACGTGAAAAGGTTGGAGTAAGTCCAGTGGAAGATAAGATTAGAGAGAGTTGCCTTAGATGGTTTGGTCACATAAAACGGCTGCCTTCTGATGACTCGGTTAGGAAAGTACATGTATTAGATTTGGCTTATGTTAAGAAAGGTAGAGGTAGACCTAAAAAGAATTGGTTAGAGAATATTAGAAATGACATTTTTTTATTAGATTTAAATAAGATTTTGCTCTTAACAAGACAATGGAGAAAAATGATTCTTGTAACCAACCCCACATAGTGGGATAAATGCTTGATGTTGTTGTTGGTTCAGTTGAACCGGTCCAGTCCAACCGGATATAACAACTCTATCCTTATAAATGGAAGTTGGGAAGCATTCCAGCTTATCATTGATTCATATCTGTGATTCTAAATTCAGCAACTGGGCATCAATTAACCATCGAAAAAATTGACGATAGCCCACAATTATTGGTGGTTCTAAGTTAAATTAAGTGTTATTTGCATGTGGTGTTATATTAATAGTGGTGCTTCTGTTTAATAGTCCTTCATTTGATACCACTTTGCTGGAAAGTTGTTGTATGCTTTGAATGCTAGGCACTTGGTATTTTTTGTACTTTTGCCATGCATTTAAGCTATTCCATTATGCTGGGTAGTCAAATTTCAGCAACTTTAATCTTTCTCAACAGCTTTTTATTAGTTTTGATATTGATGCATGACATGATGGGGTGCTAATTTGTATTCTATTTATTATTTTCTTTGTCTATCGCTTGTCCACCATGTGTGTATTTGTATGTAGGAAACTATCCCGTTGTTGCTGACACGTCCACTAACTCATTGGGTTTAGTAGGCTCTTTTGGGAGGTGCTATCTTTCTTTGCTCTCCGTTAGATTATATATATACTGTTGTGAAGCTTGTCAGCAATTCATTATCACACTCAGTTGTATCACTTTGGGTAAAGGAGAGGCAATCCAGATCATGTGACTGGAAAGAGTATGCTCACAAAATAGTTGTTTATTTACTGCTTAAGCAACATCTTACTGGAAATGATCAAGAGGGAATCCCATGCTATATCTGTGGAAGGAAATTTTAGAGCCATTCAAACAAAAAAACAGATGGGATGTCGCAGAGAAGTTACTTAAGAAATAGTTTAAAATTCACGAGTTGTTTAGAAATATGTATCAACAATGAACAAGAATAATTTGGGTTAGGACTATGAGCATTTCGACCAGTAATTATGAAATTTGGGATGAAATTATGAAATTATGAAGATGTAGTGGTAAATAAACTTAGATGCGCATTGTATTATCCATAGAAGTAATTTTAATTGATTTTGTGAATTGCTTTTACTTAAGAACGTCCAAAGGAAGCCACAAGGTGTGATAAGCCCTTCCCACATTTTGAAGAATTTGTGACGCTGTGCATATTATAAATATTACATTTTGTTGGCATAGCACAATTATTATATGTTTATGCATTGATAAAATTTAACTTTTTGGCATAACATAGCTATTACATTTTATTGCAGTTTTTCTTTTGTTTTGTTACATTGTATTTGTCGGGCAATGCTGGGTGTTTATGCAGCTCGAGAGGAATGTGAACTTCAGGTAAATTGTTTTCGTACAGTTGGCTGTAATGAATAACATGTCCATCCCCTTCATTCTCACTACCATTAATTATGGAATGAATGACCAATTGTACCAGCATAACTTATTAACTTCCCACAAAACGTCCTGCTAAATTTCATGTTATTTGCACTCCTTGGGTGTTTTGCCTACTTATTAGTAGGATTTTATTTTGTAGGATGATGTAATCTATGAACTAGTGTAATTAGGTTGGAACAAAGGCTTTTAGAATCAAACTAGAGATTAAAAAGGTGGAAGGAAATGTTTAAGATTTAATGGTTCATCTAGAATTCAATCAAGGCTTCAACTGTGATGATGTAAATATTATTAAAATTAATTCAAATTTTTTAGATGACTTAATATTTATATGTATGTATGTATGTTTGTATATATATAAGATATGCATAAAAAAATTCAAAAAATATTAAATACCAAAATTATCTTTCCATTGCAACTTTTTAGTCAAACCAGTTCAATAGTTCTCACTTTAATGGTTGAGTGATTTGCCTAACTGCTTTTATACGTTGATCTCACTTCCCTGAAATTTCAATTTTTTAGCCAAGCTGAACCAGTTTAAGAACTGGTTTACTGTTCGACCGGCTCAATCATCTTTGTTCAGTCAAATTTCCACAACCATAGTTGGAACATAGAGTTGTATAATGGTATTTATTTATTGTTCTCTATTGTTCAGACATGATTGTTAGAGCAAAAATTAATGTTTTTTATTAGGGGGCGAGGCTAGAAATTTTTATTAGCAGGGGCACAAATTAACTTTTAACGAGACACAATGGAGAAAAAGGATTCATGTAGCTGACCCCACGTAGTGGGATAAAGGCTTGATGTTGTTGTTATATGAGTATAAATTGATGATTTTCAAAATACTCTTGATCTTTTTGGTATGATTTCTATTGCTTTTTCATTTAATAGTTCATAGTGAAATAATATTTTGATCTTTCAAGAATATAAATATTTATTTTAATAGATTATTATATTCTATTAGATGCATTACACACAAATTTATGATTATTTTATTTCACTTTAAATATATAGGTGTTAGTTCTATTAAAAAAGGAATTTATAGCATACAAATAATTAATCTTTCTATATATATATATATATATATATAATTTTTAGTAATGCAAAATTCAAGTTTTTCTAACATGGCATTTTTGAATAAAGTTATTAATTGCATACTTATGTCATATGCAAAAAGTTTACATTAAAGTTTCTCATTTTGATTATTCTTTGAAAATATCTACATAACCAAGAGAAGAAACTATGAAATTAATTTTTGTAGGATTAAATGATAATTTAAGTAAAAAAAAAACTGTAAAAATTGAAGCATAATTTCACTCCATGGCCCAACAGATGAGGCTCATATACGGAACTACTGTCCTAGGTTCGGTCCCCAATGTGGATGCCTTTTTGGTTTTAGAATATTCTGTAATATAAGTGAATTTTAAGTACATTATTCTGTTTTAATATTTAAAATAAATTGATGTTCGTTTTCATTGATGGACCAATGGGGGTTTATGCCCTAACTATAGCTCTGCCGGTGTTTTAATGTTTGTTGGATATTTGTTATATAAATTGCTTCAAATGATGCTTGTTGGAGCAAGAACTAATGTTATTTATTTATTGTTCTCATTTTTTTCAGACATGATTGTTAGAGCTATATTTCATAGGGCGATATGATTTTTTTTTTAAACTTTTGTTAAAGAGTGTTAATCAACATTAAGCTCGTAATCATGTTTAATTTATCCTAATTGTAAATTAATACATGTTTATGCATTAATAAAATATCATGATGATTTAAGAATATGAGCTTTAATCCAGGAACCAACCAAACAAGGTTTTTACCTTATCTGAGTTTACAAAGCTTATCTATTTCACCAGCCAATGCTCATCCCCGCTTAAGGGTTAAATCTACCATCAGTTGGCTTAGTTTAACTTAATCCCCAACAAAACATGTCCTTGATGTATATTTATGGATAACTTGTTGCCATTACTTGTCCTTTGGCTTGCGTTCACTAGATAATCTTTGATTTTACAGGATGATTGCTTGCTAGTTATCCATGAAAGAAGAATAGAAAAGAAATTGTTAAAAAAGTCTTTTTGGTGATGTTGTTTGATCGGTATGAATGATCTTGGATTTTGGCTTGATATTGACTTAAACAGTCATTTTTCAGTTGCTCTACTTAAGTCCTTTTCTAATGTTAGTTAAATTAGACTCCTATAGCGTATGATTTTTTAGTACCAAATCTTAAATTAAACAACAAAGTTAACAAAATCTGAGCATAAGGGTCATCATGTTTTGGTGAAAGAGCTCGTTAGCTTCCATGGGAAGCCTCTCCTTGAATATTGTTCCTAATCATCCGCGATATGGTTTTAGGCTGTGTTCTTCGTTATATATGTTTTTGTTTATTGTGGAACGACATGATTGATGAAGATGACATTGGCGACATCATACTTTCTCTTAATATCTTTATCTTGTTATTGCCTTAAGTTTGTCAATAAGAAAGTCAAATACATAAAAGTAGAGAGGAAATAAATAGGAGTCCTTGAATTGACTAAACTATTTTTTATTTTTTATTAAACATTGCCATTCCTATTCATTTCTCAAATATTCTCGCATTAAAGAAGTGGTTTCTTCTTGCTAATTTTTTGTGGTTATTTTTCTTCTTATTGATACTAACTTCTGTATTCTTCTAAATGAATCAGATTTATCTGAGGTTCCATGTCAAAAGCGGGATGAATTAAGGGCCTTATGTAATTTTAAAGTTTTTCCCTATTCTCTGACACTTGGGTATTCTTATTGGGGCGCAGGTGAGGCAGCCTTGATTTCTTTTGCTTTTTTGGTAAAACCAAATCCTTATATCTCATTTATTCTCCCCAACGTTTTCGTGCAGAGTGCAATGAATCCTTTTTGAAAGATACATTTACTTCCTTTTGCATGTTGATAATGTATTGGGTGTACCTGTACCCGTCATTTCTAATTGGATTGTAGCATGAAGAAGAGGTTTCAACCCAACAGATAAAGAATTGTGTTTACTTTGTTTTCTGTCATAATAGCCATTTTAAGTTGTAATGGCAGGAGAGGTGCCATTTTATCGATTCTATCTATAAAAAATAATGAAATTTAAAAACTAAGGCTTGAACATTATTTTTATATTCTGAAATTTAATTCAAAGGTAAAGGTTAAAGAAAAAACTCAATTGTCATGTACTTTTTTTTAGTTTTTGAGCCTCGTAAGTTTTGATTACTTAATTCAGTAGTGCTTAAGCATAGTCCTAGCATGACTAGGACACATGAAAAGAGGTCAGTTATGTAGTCATGGAAGAGGATTACCATCATCAATAATTTTGTACAAATATTTCAGGCCATATTTATAAATCCTTCTCAACTTCTTGTCCATTCATTCATATCAAGTTTGCATTATCATTTTAACTTTAGATTACATGACTCTTTTAAGTACAACTCCTAGTAATGCTACAGTGTCGCTCTTTCCTTCTAATTTTTTTACATTAATTCTTTCTTCTTGCCTTGATATCTTTTGCTTGGTGTTTTTCATGCTCAAATCATTTAATTTTAGTTTATATATTAACTTCAATAGGTGCTACTCTACCTTCTCCCTAGTATAATCATTTTCAGCTCTGTCTTACCTATTTTTACTACACGTTTTTGTTGCTCTCATTCTACCTCATTGAATTGAGTTGTAAACATTTTCTTTGTTGCTTAACATTTGAATCTATTACAACATATCTATCTTATTTTCATGTTGTAAAATCCTTCTAGTGATTTCAATAAAATTTTCTTCTAATGGACTATAACAGACGGAAAGCAAGGAATATGGTTTATTCAAAATGATTTGTAAAGAATATGTTTAAGACCTATGCAACATTTAGTTGGAACAAATGGAAAATAATGAGTGATAAGACGACAACAAAATGTTAGGGGATGGCTAATGATAATCAGTAGTATGGATGCTCAACACATGCACAATAGTCTATGTTATTATACTGAAAATATAACCTCATAGCTATGACATGTTTAATCAAATGAAGAGTTGGAGGGATTGGCAAGATCTTAAAGCATGAGTGATTTAATGGTGTTAGAGAAAAACTGATGTATGGAATATACACTTTAGTTGATACATGAATAACGACAACAAAATGATGTAATTGGCAGATTCATCATGCAAGTGAATGTGGGGATTAAAGAAAGAATATTAATGATTAGATTAAATAGGGTAATGTGTTTTTCTATGGGAGATGTGCTAAAGAACCAGAGATAAAATTTTATAAAATAGAATGATTATGGTATTGTATGGATTGGAAGTTTTGGAAACAAAGAAAATGGAAATAGTGATATGAATTCAATAGAAATAGATTAGTGAGATTGATGAATGATAATACTAAGGGTGGGTTGCAGAATGGTTCTATCAGAGAGTTTAGCAATAGCACATATTGATGATGGGCAAGCAGAAAATATATTGAGATGATTTTGATGCAAAATGGGAGTACACGTGCTTTTACTGATGAGGTGTCAGTGGGGCGAAGATGGGTGGCAGTGGTTTTATTTTTTGTTGAAGTATAAGTATGTATAACGATTGTTGAAGAACAATTCATGAAGGCAAGCCCCTACCTTGCTGTGCATCAGGCTGTCAGAATGGTGGGCACGGGATGGCATTTCCTGTGATATATGCAAACACATAGGTGCAATTATGTATAAAATACTCCTTTCACTCATGGCATAGACTCAATTTATGTCTCTACTTGTAGCAATTATAAATAATTTTCTTTGATCGCACATGCGATTACCATCTAAGACTATCATCTTTGTTCTTTTATATTTTTTATTATTTTAATCTTGATCAATAGATAGGCTTTATTAATTAGCTGAACCAACTGTAGATATAGCGGTTGAAGAAGTCATTGATGACACGCTAGCTTAGTTATGGTTGTGTTATTACAGAATGTTCGACTCATGATGAAAACATGTGACATGTGAGCAGGTATCCAGCTTGTTGCAATTAGAAAAAGGATTACTGCTTTGTATTTTTAATTCTGTAGTTTCATATGCATGAATGCTCTTATCTTCAAGTATGTAATGAAAAACTTGATTAGCTTTGTAAATTTGATCTATAATATATATTTTTCTTTCATTTGATGATAGTAATTTCTTCATATTTAATCCTTTTTGTGCATTCTAGTTTCATGGCTATCTATGTTTACTGTGATTTAAGAGCTGGTTTTGAAGGAAATGAAAAGGTTCTATAGAACTTACTCTTGGTTATTGTACAAACTGCTCATCCAATTTATTTATTTTTTATCATCTTTTTTTTTTTTTAATTTTTTATTTGTGAAGATCACATCTTGAAGCAAATACTACCATCTGGTGTGGAGGCACCTTCTTCTTTTGAGACAATAGTTAAGTATTTGTGTTTATATTTTATTTCTGTATTTCTCAATCTCATTTTTTTTTTGTTCTATTATGTGTTTGCTGCTTTACTCCAAATTGAATAACTGTTAGATGTCCACTTAGTCTTATGCCTCTTTTTGTAATTTTACCTTATGATAATGTCTTTTGCTAATATAAAATTTCCATCTCCAGGTCATATTGCTCATTTGAACATAACTGAAGAGCTGCTTCCATACAAGGATATCATTGCAAGGATCATCTATGATGTATGCTAGCCTACTTTGTTTCTTATTATTTACTGTTTCTGACTTCAGAATTCAGTTCATGAAAATTTGCAAGAGTGATTACATTCGAGTTGTTAAGGCTATTGGGCTATTTCACCTTGGCTCGTGGTTCTATAAACAATTTCCTTATGCCCTTAATTATTTTTTTTACCTAGACTTTACTCAATTCCCTCAATTATATCCGTCTTCATATTGGCCCTTCATTGCTAAGATTATCAAAACTTATCTTAAAAATGTCGTATAACCTAACACTTGCCAAGAATGAGATAGATGACAATTTCCTTACAAAATGCCAGGAACAAGAAACAATTTCCAAGGAGAGCGAGGTGCTGTGAATTTGGCGCATAACCATCACCCACTATGTGTGGGTGTCTAGATGCGTAGTTGTGATGATACTGTAGAGAGGCAGAGCAGATGTTTCTTAATTTTTAAAGTTGTTTAGGTATTCTACCCCTATAAAACAAAACTTTTGATAGAATAACACGAGTTAGGCTTGTGACACCTTAAGTTCAATCTCAAGATTAGAATGGATGACAGCACAAAAGGAGTTGTTGGAGGTGATCCCTTATAGTAGGAAGAGGGGAGAAGAGAGTTTCATTAATGATTGAAGATCAAATCATCTTAGTTAGCACATATCCTTAATTTGAACCTTCATGTAAGAGAGGGAGCGAGAGAAGGGGAGGGTAGGAGAGAGGGATGAGAGAAAAAGAGAGAGAAATAGAGAATGGGCGAGAAAGATAAGATAATAGGGAGAGTGGGAGAGAAGATGGAGGGGAGGAGAGAGAGATGAAGGGATAGGGAGAGAGAAGAGGGTGAGGTAGGGAGTAATCTCACAACCAATGACTATTTCTCTATATTTTCTGACATAATTTTTTTGTAGAAGCTGCCAGAATTTTCTAATTTACTTGAACATTGGTTTTTGTATTAGATATTTACATTGCATTTGTATGTATCTTTGTGTAAATTACATCATGCTTGCATATTTTCAAATTTCTAGTATATA
Organism: Dendrobium chrysotoxum; assembly: GCA_019925795.1. Taxonomy (NCBI): domain Eukaryota; kingdom Viridiplantae; phylum Streptophyta; class Magnoliopsida; order Asparagales; family Orchidaceae; genus Dendrobium; species Dendrobium chrysotoxum. Next base: position 51,724,381 of record CM034306.1, on the reverse strand, counting down.
ATTTAGGTGGTGTCAACTTTTGAATGGGATTGAGTTTCTTTGGAAAAGTATTTCTTACTCTTTTTTCAAGAAACACAGATGCTTCCTAGACCCGTTTGTATGTAACCCATTCTTATTGGAATATACCATCAAAACATATCAAATATACCACTTCCAAATTTACGAACAAAAAATAGATTGTAATACACTCTCAATACTTGTCCGAGATATGGGTGCTATAGAGCTCACATGCTCTGCATAAGCTTATATCGAAAACCTTGTTTGCTCACTTGTTGCATAGCATGTTACTATCTGTCAATATTTTAATAGCATTTCTTTATTTGCTTTATTAGTTATTTCAATGTTTTGACTATCTTAATGTAATTTTTACATTTGATGCATCGTGATAATCATATGGTTGAAGTTGTTAAAATCAAAGCTTATGGTTCTCAGTTTTAGATAGTCTACTTTGCCAAAATTGCCAAACCTCCTTAGAAGAAGTTATTTTGATACCTTTTTGAACACGCAAGCCGTGCCCTAGCCATATCTTTTCCAATTTTAAAGATTTGGGTATTACTATATCATATTGTTGTTTATCCATATCGATTATCATACGCATTCTTGACAGATCTTTTTCTTGCATGGACTAGTTTCCCACTATCCAGATAATGGTAGACCCTCTTGGTTAGATTTTGTAATATTTTTCAAATTTGTAGTTTCCTACCAATTGGACATATTCTATTAGATTATCCAAACACGTATCAGATTCTTGTTTGTTCTTGTATATGCAGAAAAATCAACCGAAAATCAAAACTGTGGTGAACAAAGTTGGAACTATAACAAATGAGTTTCGGGTGCCAAATTTTGAAGTACTTGCTGGAACAAATAATATGATAACTGAAGTTAAGCAATATGGTGCTACATTTAAACTTGATTACAGTTTGGTTTATTGGAATTCAAGACTTGAACATGAGCACATTCGGTTAGTTTCCAAGTTCCAGCCCGGAGAAGCCATTTGTGACATGTTTGCTGGAGTTGGTCCCTTTGCCATCCCTGCTGCGCAAAAAGGGTGTTTTGTATTTGCTAATGATTTGAACCCTCATAGTATTCATTACTTAAAGGTTAACGCAAAGATTAATAAAGTGGAGGATAATATGATTGCTTATAACATGGATGCTAGAGAATTTATGCGCCATTTGATGACAGTATCAAAATCTGAGCTAGACACAGACACACAATTGACCGACATATTGGTTGCAAAAACAAATGAAATTCCAGTGGTTAAAGGGCCATCAGAAGGTCAGCTAATAACTTTAAGTTGTCGCAGTGCTCCTTCCCCCGCCCTATCCTCAGCAGCAGCAGTAATAACATGAGGCTTTTATTGGTTGCAGATGTTACTGAGACACTGGAAACTGGAACCACTTATAAAGAAGGCGTTCATTATTCAGCCACAACAGCACATACTGCTGCTAAAAGACGGCCTATGTTTAGCAGGGAAGGTAAATATTTTGGAATGCATAAGTTTATGTTATGGAAATCTAGAAAAACAGCTTCAACTTCAAATTCATGATTAAGATGAGCTATAATTACTGTCATAAATATTGCCACTGGCTTTTTTTTTTAAATAAACATATTTACCTGCTTAAAATGGAAGTAATGGGACAACCAATTACCTGCTCTTGCATAATCTAGTATTAGATGTAGCACTTTCTTGAGCAGGCTAAATCATAGTAACAATACCTATTTGTTGTAATTTATAAAAATCATGCTCAGTAATTTTCATACAACTGCATACCAATAATCTTGATTTGCATATATTTGGAAAGTCTTGTGGTTTGTCTGCCTTATTGATTATTTGCTTACTCTGTGCGTTGTCAACATAATACATATGTCTAGTTAACCATGACATTTAATATATTTACTTAATGTTTAAACATCGGATGTGAGCCTTTTTTTGTTAAGTTTTTAATGAGACCCAACTTTATTTATTCAAGAGTATGAATTTGAATCTTCATTAGACTAGCATATATCATTTTGTATGTTCTGGATCACTTAATTCTCAACTATTGCAGATCCTGCTCATGTCCAAGCTTGTCCGTTAGCAATTTTTTTGTCTGGTTTAAAGTTTTCAATGCTAACCCATTGTGGTGTCATCTGTCAGTCATTAGCAACATTCTGGGACAAACTGTTATGTTATTTTTTTAAGACAATGAAGAAAATACGAGGCTGCTGAAAAATAAAATTCTTAAAAGAGAAGTGAATGGAGACCATATTCATTATGCTAGAAACATGTACAGTAAACTTTTATTTACTTCTTATCTTTTCACTAAAATTGTTTCCTTGTAAAAAGGGGTTGGCTATTGCTATGTGTGTGTGTTATGAGAATTCTAATAACGAGCATGACGTCTTAAGCTGGAAAACTACTTTGTCTTTAAGGGTCTGTTGGGTTGCTTGAAAAAGGAAGTGTAAAAAAAATGCAAAGTAAAAGGAATATTTTGTAGTTGTTTGGATGTAATGCATGAGTTTACTTTTTTTTGTTTGGTTTAAAGTGAATGCAATGTACAATGTAAAATGGTTGTGCCTGGGGTGGTCGGCGGCCAGCGGCAGTCAAACAAGAAACAAGCGGTGTAAAGCGTTCTCGTCCAAAACTGGGCGAGTTTGCTTTTCCTTTTAAATGAGCTACACTCCATTTGTAATACTTTACTTTGAATTTCTTTTTCATCCAAAGTATTCCAATCAAACACCAAATTTTATAAAACCCCTGGTACTTTACTCCCTAAAGTATTCCAACCAAATAGCCCCTAAGAGGAACTGTAGTAGTCATTCATAAGGAGAGGTTGATTTGAATTGTAAAAGCACATATAACAGTTGGATGAGAGGGCTCTCTCTCTCTCTCTCTCTCTCTCTCTCTATTTTGCTTAGGAGAATGGGTAACATGTTACAACAACTTAGATTGGTGATGCCGTAATTATTGATTCTGGTATTCTGCATCCTGTATCACGTCAATGCATTCATCTTTAATTTCATGATTTGTCACATCCTGCATAGATCTCACCACTCTCAACTGCCTTGACATTGTCATCCACTGGATGCTCACACTTTAATTCTCCTGTATCTATTTATTACTCTTTGTTTCTATTTTCTCCATTTTCATTATGCTTTCTCTCCGTGCTGTGAGAGACCTCAAAAACTAGCTATGTTGGCCACCATTTCTTTTTCATTTTCTCCGCTCCTCTCTGTTTTTTGTTTTTCATCCTTTCACTTTTTTCTTTCTCCCTATCTATTTCTTTGTGACGTAATTTGCTCTTTGTGTTTTTCTATTGCCATATTACTTAGATTCTCTCTTCCCCCTTCCTACTCCCTCCATCCTTGTGTATTTTTCTTATTTATCACGCCTCTGAGCCATGCATGTTTTAGTAGACAAACTATCCCATTATACAAAAAATAGGACTATTTGATGTTGCTTGTTTTTGCAAGAATTTGAACTTTGGACGTCCACTAGGTACGCTTTACAGATCAAACGCAATACCACTCAACCAAATAATTGTTGCTTGAGCGTACTTGAGGTATACCTGGGTGTCACTATTAATGAGTTTAAAGAACTCATTGATTGACCTTTAACGCAATAACTTTGAGTTTCCCTTTTTCTAAAAATTGAGAAAGGGCGCTTTGATACCCAAAAATTAACGCTGAAGAAAATAGAAGGGATGCTTATCTTTGTTTTTTTTTAAATTGGGGTTATCTTGAAACTTATTGTTGTACTTGTTGATATCTCGTATGAACAGATCAAAAAGCTAATGATGGTTACACAAATGGATCAATTCAAAGAGATGAAAATTTTAAGAAAAGGATCAGAGGATATAAATTTCCACTGCCTAGGATCTCAGAACATTTTGACCATGTGATAATGAATCTCCCAGCTGCTGCTTTACAATTTCTCGGTGAGGAATTGTTGATCTGATGAGCTTTGAATTGAATCTTGCTAGTCATTGTTGAACTTTAGAGCTCGTTTCCTTTCCATTTTTGCTTTAGAAGTTCAACTAATTAATCACTTGTCCTGTAAGAACTTTTGAAGTTCCTTATTTTGTGTGATTGATGAAGGTTATATTTCTTATTCAGAAGTATTTTATTTATTGCTGATACTGGTTATGCGTTCTTTTCGATTTGAGATCTTGCGTAATAAAAGGAATTGTTTGGTAATATCATGTATATTTTTGAGGTTTGATAATGTCAAAGTTGTACAGTTGTAAAGTGTGAAAAATTAAGACACGGAGGTTTATCACTTCAAAGATAATTCTTAAAATACGCTTATCTGAGCTTATCGCATTCCTCTTCTTTGAAACTTGCATTTGCATTACTAAATTTAAAGCACGAAAAAATGTACTGGCAAAACCATGTTTAGGTGAACTTCTGAAAAGAAGTCTAGCAGAAGAGGATTGTAGTGGAGAGGAAGGTGATTGTTCTGTAGTACTGGCAGGAAAAACCAGAATTGAAAGCACAAATAAATATATTAGTGGGGATTAGAAGTGGTAGCTGCTCAGGATGAAAGTTCGATAGGGATATTAAGCCCTGATGAACTAGTCCCGAGGCTAACCAAGAGGGGGGGTGAATTGGTTATTTAAAAATTTGACAGCAATAATGAAAATCTTTTCTATGATTTGCAGCGGAAACGAATAAACCAATCAAACGAGAAGATCGAACACAATTTCACCCAAGCAGTTAATCACAGAAAAAATAAAAGTGCAGAAAGTAATCAGAATGAACACACCGAATTTTATAGTGGTTCGGTCAACTTGACCTACGTCCACTCCCCGGAGCCTCCCCTCCGGGTATTGCACTAAACCAAAGTATCTCTCCTTTTGCTCCCACAGCAAGGCGGAGAAGCTTGTACAAAAATCTCCTTTCCACCACACGGTGAGGCAGAGAACCCAACGTCCTTTTGCTTCCTCCTAAAGCAGGCAAAGAACCTCGGATCTTCTTGCCGACGATCCTCTCCCAAAGAACACCAACACGATGAAAGACGACGAGCAAAGAAGAAGACTCTGATCCTTGCTTGGAGCAACCTTCGTGAACCCCTCACGAACTCCCTCTCACAAGATCCTCTCTCTCTCCCAAACTCTCTCTCTCTAGGGTTTCTCTGGAAAGGAAAGTGGCAAAAGATTTTTCTTGTTGGAAGAAAAATATCTTTTATAGGAGGGCTCAAAATTTGCCCTAAATCTCAACTGGTCGGCCTAGATCGTCCAGGACGATCAATCGATCGTCCTGTACCATCAGTTCAAAATCAGTTGTTTCAGCCTGTACGATCTGGCTCTTCTGGACGATCAGTAGAAAAAGTTGTTCATATCGTCCCGTACGATTTTGCGATCGTCCGGGACGATTAGTGTAAATCGAGGAATATCGTCCAGAAGACAGTTCGGGTCGTCCAGAGCAAATTGTGCTGGACGACCAAAAAATGACTTGATCGTCCAGGACGATACGGGTATCGTCCTGTACGATTAGTTCAAAAAGTGCCAAAATCGTCCTGAGCACAGTTCGGGTCGTACAGCTTAAATGCACTAGACGATCATGATCGTCCTAGACGATCATGATCGTCCAGGACGATCCTGCAATCATCCGGGACGATATGATCGTATCAATTAAGTATTAATTGCTTTCTTTAATTACCAGACTAATTTAGGCATTATTGTACTGGATCGTCCAGGACGATATACGTATCATCCGGGACGATCAGACCAAATATCTTAAAATAAAAACTTGCCTAAATTGATCTGGCGGCTAAAAATTTCTAATTTGAGCATGTCGTCCCGTACGATCCAATAATCGTTCAGGACGATCTGCTTAATCAGACCCTCTTAACTTGGTCGCCCTAATTAGGGTTTCTGTTTTTACTTGATCGTCCAGGACGATGTGACTATCGTCCAGGACGATCTGAATAAAAATTTGAACAGAAACTCTAATTCACTCAAGCTCTCCCCCTGAGTGTGTGTGCAAGATTACTTAGCTAGGGGATCAGTTACATTACAATTGACTCAAGAAAAAAAAATAGTACACTTACACACTTGGACCCGATCTTGAGTTGGCTTGAGTTGCTCGTGATTTTTTGTGCCTGAAACGGGTTAGCCAAGCAAAACATAATAGAAACATGTTTGTCATCATCAAAAACTAGATTTGCAACAATCTCCCCCTTTTTTATAATGACAAATATTTGTGCAGTAGTTTAAAAATTAAAATAATTAGGAGATCGAAAAATAATTTTTTTCAATTTTCATTTAACAAGCAAAGCAATACAGGAAACACAACTATAAAAACATAACAAGTACAGAAACTACTACAACTGACTTCCCCTTTTGACATCACAAAAAGGAGGAGGGTAAACAGAAACATTGAAACATCAGTACAAATAGTAAAATGAAAAAACAAAACCAAATGAAATAAAACGTGAACCGAGAACATGTTAAGAGAGTAAATCAGAATTTTTTTTTTAATCAAGCTGCTCCAGTAAATCAGAATTTTTTTTTCCTTAATTTTAGATCCAAAAGCCAATAAGAATACGATTGACAGTGCTGAAATCCAGAAAAGGTTGGAAAAATTGACTTTCGTAACTCCCACCTCGGGCACCTTATAGATGCAAATCTCTTTCAAAACAAAAATCTAGTTCAGAAGAAAAAAAATTAGATTTGAAAAGAGATCCTTTCAAGTCTTGTTCCAGAAAAATATCTGATATAATAGTATTACAAAGTAATAATTCAGAAATCAGAATTTTCAAATACAAGCTTTTGAAAGTATTAAGTGGCGCACGGATTTTTCTAAGACATTTAACGATCTGAAAGGGAAGAAAGCTTGGTTGTGCTCATTTTGTGCCTCTTTTTCAATTTGTTTGGCGCTTTGCGCATCTTTTGATTTTTGATACACTTTGTGTATCTTTTAGTTTGGCGACATTTCGCATCTTTTCAGCTTTGGGCTCATTTTGTGCCTCTTTTTCAATTTATTTGGCGCACTGCGCATCTTTTGTAAGCTTTCTCCCTCTCAAAATCATTAAAGGATCGCAGCTGTAAAATTACCTTCCAGACATAGGAGATGCTCTCCACAATAAGGAAGAGTAATTCACAAAACAAAAGCCAGACGTCATATGATAAGTGCAATCACTTGGTTTAGAAAATCAAAATAATGACTCAACACTTTGAAAACACTATTGATATGAGGTAGATTACTGCAGGAAGATAAAATAAATTTCTATTTCAAAAACTAAAATTTTAATTTTGAAGAGGATATTTATCCAAAAGAAACACTACACCAGCAAAGGAGTTAGAGGAAAAGAAACAATCATCAATGTTTCTTCCCTTTAACAGATCCAGTGGAATCAATCACTGCTTACTAGCTTTCAAATAAAAATAAGGTAAAACTCTCAATCAGAAATCCAGTTTATCAGAAGCAGTGAGCAGTGATCGGATTTTGAAAAGCATAAAACAGTAAATAAAAGAGATGAACCAGTAAATAAAATAGGTAAAAACTAAATCATATCAAAATAAATACTCAAATCAAACTGACACTAAGGCTAAAATAGAAAGCAGAAAAATAAAATAACAGGAAGCAAGTGATCAACACAAAAGCTAACTAACAAAAATAGAATAAAAATCAGAGAAGTCAGAAATCAACAATCATCAGAATCAAGCATTTATATCAATCACTCCTAATTTGGTCCTCAAAATGTTGAATGAGTCAAAGGCCAGTGGTTTAGTGAATATGTCAACCAGTTGATTTTCAGTTGCTACATGATGTAGCTCAATGTCCCCTTTCGTAACATGGTCCCTAATGAAGTGATGCCCTATATCAATGTGTTTGGTTCTAGAATGTTGGATTGGATTCTTAGAAATGCATATGGCACTAGTATTATCACATAGAACAGACATTATGCCCACAGGTAATCCTAAATCCAAGATTTGTTGCTTCAACCAAAGAACTTGGGCCATACAACTCCCTAAGGCAATGTACTCAGCTTCAGCAGTGGAAAGTGCAACTGAGTTCTGTTTTCTACTGGACCAGGAGACTAAAGACTGTCCTATGAATTGACAAGTTCCAGAAGTGCTTTTTCTATCCACCCTACACCCTGCAAAGTCAGAATCAGAATATCCAATAATCTCAAAAGAGGTGCTGTGCCTAGGGTACCAGATTCCTAGGTTTGGGTTCCCTAAAAGATATCTAAGAATTCTCTTAACAGCAGTTAGGTGGGACTCTTTAGGATCAGCCTGAAACCTAGCACAAAGACAGACACTAAATATGATATCAGGTCGGCTAGCAGTCAGGTAAAGCAGTGATCCAATTATACCTCTATACTTCTTCTGATCAACAGATTTTCCACTTGAATCCTTATCCAACTGAACAGAGGAGCTCATGGGAGTGTTGATTGGCTTGGCTTTGTTCATTTCATATTTCTTCAAAATGTCCTTAGTGTATTTAGATTGATTGAGAAAGGTTCCATCATCCAATTGCTTTATGCTAAACCCCAAAAAGTAGGATAATTCTCCCATCATACTCATCTCAAACTCCTTACTCATTATTTTAGAAAACTCATCACATAAATATTTATCAGAATATCCAAAAATTATATCAACATAGATCTGGACAATGAGTAAGTCATCCCCTATTCTCCTCAGAAAAAGGGTGGTGTCTACGCTCCCTTTAACAAACTCTCTTTCAAACAGGAATGTGCTAAGCCTCTCATACCAAGCTCTGGGTGCCTGTTTCAATCCATACAAGGTCTTTTTTAATTTATAAACATGATTTGGATATTGGGAACTCTCAAAACCTGAGGGTTGTTCTACAAAAACATCATTTTTTATTATCCCATTTAAAAAGGCACTCTTGACATCCATTTGAAACAGCTTAAATCCCTTATAACAGGCAAAGGCTAGTAGCACTCTAATGACTTCCAATCTAGCTACAGGGGCAAAAGTCTCCTCAAAATCAATCCATTCTATCTGATTATACCCCTTAGCCACCAATCTTGCCTTATTTCTCACCACCACACCACAATCATTCATCTTATTCTTAAAGATCCACTTGGTTCCCACAATACTTTGATTTCTAGGTCTTTCTACTAACTCCCAAACATCATTCCTTACAAATTAATTCAATTCTTCCTGCATAGCTAAGATCCAAAACTCATCCGAAAGGGCTTGATTGATGTTGGTGGGTTCAGTCATTGAGATAAAGGCAGAATGATTTACTTCCTTCCTAAGTCCATGCCTAGTCCTAACACCTTCAGAAGGGTCTCCTAAGATCAGTTCTTTAGGATGACTCGAAGAATATCTCCAATCTCTAGGCAATGTGGTTTGAGGTTCTACCCTCTCCTCCAGATTTGCATTTCTAACCCCTTGGGTAATTTCCTCTACCTCTTCTTCTTCCTCAATTCTATTCATCTTAGGATCAGATTCATCAAACACCACATGAGTTGTCTCTTCCACCACCAAAGTCTTTTTATTGAACACCCTAAAGGATTTCCCCACACTAGAATAGCCTAAGAACACTCCATCAAATTTGGGGTCAAACTTTCCTAAGGGTGATTTCCCGTTGTTCAGAATGAAAACCTTACAGCCAAAGACATGGAGGTGGGACAGGTTTGGAGTTCTACCCTTAATAATCTCATAAGGTGTCTTATTCAGTTTTGATCTCACATTCATCCTATTCAGCACATAACAGGTAATGTTCACTGCTTCAGCCTAGAAGTATTTTGGAAGTGAATACTCGGCAAGCATGGCTCTAGCGGCTTCCACTAAGGTCCTGTTCTTCCTTTCAGCTACCCCGTTCTGCTGAGGGGTCCTAGGAGCTGAAAAATTGTGACTAATCCCTTGCTCCTCACAAAAACTTTCAAATTTTACATTTTCAAACTCTCCACCATGATCACTATGAATAGTCAAGATCTCACAACCTAACTTCCTCTGAATCCAAGTGGAGAAGGACTTAAACTCATCAAATGACTCAGATTTGTGTGACAAAAATTTAATCCAAGTGAACCTCGAGTAGTCATCTACAATCACAAATCCATAAACTTTCCCCCCGAAGCTGGCAGTGCTAATGGGTCCAAATAGGTCCATGTGAAGAACTTCTAAAGGTCTAGAGGTGCTAATGTCCTTAACAGAGTGAAAAGAGGACTGGACTTGCTTTCCTAACTGACAGGCATCACACATGTGATCCTTAGTGAACTTAAGCTTGGGCACACCTCTAACTAAGTCCTTTTGGGTGACTCTCCTAAGGGTTTTCATACTGGCATGACACAATCTCCTATGCCACAATCATGACTCATCAGCAGCAGTTTTTAAGCAAATTGAATTCTCAGATTTAATGCAACTTACATCCAGCTTGTAGACATTGTTGATTCTTTGCCCCTGCAAAATAACTTTATCATTAAGCTTAAAATGCAGCCAGTGGGCAGGAATTTGATGCTGTATCCTTTGTCACAAAATTGACTGATGCTTAGCAAGTTGTGTTTCAGTCCATCTACAAGTAAAACATTGTCAATCATAAAATTCTTTGAATCACCAATTATACCTGAGCCTACCACCCTCCTGGTGGTGTTATCTCCAAGTGTAATCTTGCCTCCAGCCATGACCTCCAGCGAAATGAACTGATTTGCATCTCCAGTCATGTGTCTAGAATATCCGTTGTCCAGGTACCACATGCTCTCACGAGGTCTTGTGTGAGAGCACTCCTACAAAAATATCAAACGTCGGTCTTAGGAACCCAAACAGGTTTGGGTTTCTTCTTATAAAAAGAAGAATGCAATGCATGCATGCTGTGCTGTGAAACAGGCAGTTTGGGCCTCTACACCCAATGTGTACTACGGTGAACCGTGCAGGTGTGGAAAATGTGTCCTAACATGCCACATGAATAACATCTAACACCAGGAAAAGGGTTTACTAATCTACGTGAGTGATAGTGCCTCTTCCTAGGTTTATATGAAACATGCTTTGATGATTTTAAATCTGAATCTACAAAAGGTGGAGGTGCATAAAATTGTGCAAAAGTAGGAGGTGTTTCGTTTTTCTCAAACGCACTGATTTTCACTTTCAAAAATTCATTCTCTTTATTTAAACTTGCAATTTCAAATTTCAAAGCACCATTGCTACTTTCTACTTCACATACCATGGTATCTAATTCTTTAAAAGCTCTCTCCAAATCAATATGAGTGGTTTTCAATGAATCATGCACAGTAACTAAATCAGAATATTTTTTATTCAATTCATCAAATTCATCAAGTAAAGACATGTGATTGATATCAACAGTGGAATGATCCTTAATCAAAATATCATGCTCTTTTTGCAAAGTCAAATAATCCAGTTTCAAGTTAGCATGAATTTTCTTAAGCTTCCTATACGATGCATGAATTTTTTCAGATACTTCAAGTAATTGATCGTAAGTAAGCTCATATATCTCTTCCTGGTCCGACTGACCAGGGTGATCATCAGCCATCAGACACAAATTTGTTTTCTCCTTTTCAGCTTCAGTCTCAAAGGAGTCGGATGCAGAGTCTGCCCAGAACGCCTTTTGAATCCGCTTCTTGTCCTTTCTGAACTTGTGTTTCTCCTCACCCTTCTCCTTGCTTGGATGAGCTTTAAGTGTAGGACAATCAGCCTTAATGTGTCCAGGCTTACTGCATTCAAAACAGATAGTATCAAATGACCCTTAAAATTTTTGTTGGACTTACCCTTGTTCCACTTCTGAAAGTTCTTGTGTTTCTTCCTTAGAAATCTTTTGAATTGCCTTGTGATCAAGGCCATGTCATCGCTATCAGACCCGGAAGAGCAAGAATCACTATCGTTGGCCTTCAGTGCCACTGTTTTCTCCTTCTTCCTCTCACCTGCATCAAGCTGTCTTTGGTTCACCCCTTGCTCGTAAGCAATGAGTGATCCAAGTAAGCTATCAATAGAGTAAGTATTTAAATCTTTAGATTCAGTGATTGCAGTTATCTTAGCATCATATGAAGAAGGCAAACATCTAAGTATTTTGTTCACTCTTTCGTAGTTTGTAAGTTCTCTACCTAAGGCATGCAAAGAAGTGACGATTTGAGTGAATCTTGTACATGAATCCTTTTTCTCCATTGTGTCCTATTAAAAGTCAAATTCTCGTTTAAATCTAATAAAGAAAGATCATTTCTAATATTTTCTAACCAAGTCTTTTTAGGTCTACCTCTACCTTTCTTAACATAAGTCAAATCTAAGACCTCTACTTTCCTAACCGGGTCATCGGGAGGCCGCCGTTTTACGTGACCAAACCATCTAAGGCGACTCTCTCTAATCTTATCTTCCACTGGAGCTACTCCAACCTTTTCACGAATATGCTCATTTCGTATCCTATCTTTAAGGGTAAAGCCACTCATCCACCTGAGCATCCTCATCTCTGCAACACTTAACTTAGAATTATGCTTCTCTTTTAATGGCCAACATTCAGCACCATAAAGCATTGCAGGTCTCACCACCATAAAGCACAAAAAAAATAATTCAAATATTTGGCATTCAATTGTGCTAAATGACGATCATCAAAAGTCCAATCAGCAAATGGTAGTTCAATTTTCACATTGTTAACCAATCTAAAAGGTGGTTCGTATCCATCTTTAATTAGCATCCACATGCGATAATCAATTGATTGAAGAAAAGTGGACATGCGAGTTTTTCAAAAATCAAAAAGAATATTATCAAACAATGGCGGTCGTGTGATTGAATAACCTTCAGCAGTATTACGATTACCAAAGTTAGCCATGGATCAAATTCAAAAGTTTTTAAACTTAAATTTTGAATCCCGCTCTGATACCACTTGAAAGTTCGATATGGATGTTAAGCCCTGATGAACTAGTCCTGAGGCTAACCAAGAGGGGGGGTGAATTGGTTATTTAAAAATTTGACAGCAATAATGAAAATCTTTTCTATGATTTACAGCGGAAACGAATAAACCAATCAAACGAGAAGATCGAACACAATTTCACCCAAGCAGTTAATCACAGAAAAAATAAAAGTGCAGAAAGTAATCAGAATGAACACACCGGATTTTATAGTGGTTCGGTCAACTTGACCTACGTCCACTCCCCGGAGCCTCCCCTCCGGGTATTGCACTAAACTAAAGTGTCTCTCCTTTTGCTCCCACAGCAAGGCGGAGAAGCCTGTACAAAAACCTCCTTTCCACCACACGGTTAGGCAGAGAACCCAACGTCCTTTTGCTTCCTCCTGAAGCAGGCAGAGAATCTCGGATCTTCTTGCCGACGATCCTCTCCCAAAGAACACCAACACGACGAAAGACGACGAGCGAAGAAGAAGACTCTGATCCTTGCTTGGAGCAACCTTCGTGAACCCCTCACGAACTCCCCCTCACAAGATCCTCTCTCTCTCTCTAGGATTTCTCTGGAAAGGAAAGTGTCAAAAGATTTTTCTTGTTGGAAGAAAAATATCTTTTATAGGAGGGCTCAAAATTTGCCCTAAATCTCAACTGGTCGGCCTAGATCGTCGTCCACGATCAGTTCAAAATCAGCTGTTTCAGCCTGTACGATCTGGCTCTTCTGGACGATCAGTAGAAAAAGTTGTTCATATCATCCCGTACGATTTTGCGATCGTCCGGGACGATTAGTGTAAATCGAGAAATATCGTCCAGAAGACAGTTCGGGTCGTCCAGAGCAAATTGTGCTGGACGACCAAAAAATGACTTCATCATCCAGGACGATACGGGTATCGTCCTGTACGATTAGTTCAAAAAGTGCCAAAATCGTCCTGAGCACAGTTCGGGTCGTACAGCTGAAATGTACTAGACGATCATGATCGTCCATCGTTTGGGACGATATGATCGTATCAATTAAGTATTAATTGTTTTGCTTAATTACCAGACTAATTTAGACATGATTGTACTGGATCGTCCAGGACGATACACGTATCGTCCGGGACGATCAGACCAAATATCTTAAAATAAAAACTTGCCTAACTTGATCTGGCGGCTGAAAATTTCTGATTTGAGCATATCGTCCCGTACGATCCAATGATCGTCCAGGACGATTTGCTTAATCAGACCCTCTTAACTTGGTCGCCCTAATTAGGGTTTCTGTTTTTACTTGATCGTCCAGGACGATGTGACTATCGTCCAGGATGATTTGAATAAAAATTTGAACAGAAACTCTAATTCACTCAAGCTCTCCCCTTGAGTGTGTGTGTGCAAGGTTACTTAGCTAGGGGATCAGTTACATTATAATTGACTCAAGAAAAAGAAAATAATACACTTAGACACACTTGGATCCGATCTTGAGTTGGCTTGAGTTGCTCGTGATCTTTTGTGCCTGAAACGGGTTAGCCAAGCAAAACACAATAGAAACATGTTTGTCATCATCAAAAACCCGATTTGCAATAGAGGATTCTCAAGCTATTATTTTGGCGAGTGTTTGATATGACTACTCCTTGGCGCTGAAATGTAGCGGATGAAAGTTGAAAATGTTTGATGGTTGAATACTAAATATCTGTTATTGAGATGATTTGAAGGTCTTGTAACTGATAGGAAGTGGATGCCTAATTTGTGAAAATCTATGACTGAAATCTGATTTCAGCAAACCAGAAAATGGAAAACCAGATAAAGAACTCACAAGAGCACTTTTTTTGTTCAAAATAACTATAAAAGAAGGACAAGATACAATTGGGTCTTCAAAATTGGAGAGGAAGATCTGGCTCTCCCAAAACTCTAACCGCCGGCTAGAGCCCAATCAACTTAAGAACCATCTAAATTCTGCAAACAAGACATAATCTGAAATCACTCCATAGTTAGTCTTAAATAATCTCCCCTAATTTCCTCCCAAATTAGCCCCCTTGCCCTAAATAATTTCCTCTCATATTTGAATTCAAATTAGATCTCTTTACCTAATTAATTCCCTCCCAATTATAATTGAAAATTTTCTAAACAATTCACCCTTAAATTTTTTATTGTTTTCCCTAAATAATTCCCTCTTATATTTTGAATTCAAATTAGATCTCTTACCCTAAATAATTTCCTCCCAATTGTAATTAAAACTTTTCTAAATAATTCCCTCTTAATTAAAAACATTCCTAAACAACTCCCTCTTGATTAGGAAACTTTCTAATTCCCTCCCAATCAAATCAATCCCCTTTTCCTAAATAAACATTCCTAATTCCCTCCCAATTTTGATGTTCTATGGTAAATAATTAATCCTCTTTGAGCCCCTCTCTCCTTGCCTGCCGCTCACACTAGTGGGGTCCACAGGCTCAGCTAGTCCATCAATACTCCTCTCTCGAAGTGTCACATTATCCTCAAGATGGAACGAAGGAAAGTGTTGTTGAAGCACTGGACTAATAGCAATGGAGTAGAAAATGGACTACACTTGGTCGAACGATTCCTGCCTCGAGCATCTCCTTGATTAATCTCTCAATTTCTTTGTTCTAGATATGGGAATGACAGTATAAATGAACACTGGTAGGTGAAACTTCTTCCTTCGATGATAGTATGCTCACGTTCCCGCGAAGGAAGCAAACCCTGAACTAGCTGGAGCACCCCTCGATACTGTTGTAGGGGTGGTTGAACCATGTCTGGAGCTTATATCTTCTCCCCATCTTTTTCTCTTTTCAAACTCTACAGCTCTACTAAATATCTCACTCCTTCACCCTTTCCCCTCCTTGGAAGTGGCTCCAAATGTGACAACTTCTCTTATTTCCCCAACATTTCCACCTCCTGAACTTTCCCTCTCCTTATCGGATTGGGTTTCCTTCACTCCCTTGGTTGCCGGCGGCTCCCCTCTCTTCTGACTATCCCATTTTGGTTTGAAACTCTAGCATCTTTCTCATCATCTCCTCCATGATGGCAAACTTCTCATCGATCTTTTCATGGATGACTGAAAATTGCTTTTTGAAATTTGAAATCTTTTCTACAAAATCAGATTTCAGTTGTTCAATCTCAGCTTCCAGCACTTCTACCTTTCTTCCCTCCACAAGTACTCAGATCTAGGATCTAAACAACAAAAGAAATAGCAAAAAACAACGAATATGGTCTTCCAACAGGAAAGATTAGCAAGACGAAGGGAACAAACGCAGCATAAATCAGCCAGGAAGACTTATATTTTAGCCCAAGACAGAGCTCTGGTGCCAATTTGATAGGAAGTGGATGCAGAATTTGTGAAAATCTATGGCTAAAATCTGATTTCAGCAAACCAGAAATTGGAAAACAAGATAAAGAACTCACAAGAACACTTTTTTTATTCAAAATAGCTATGAAAGAATGATAAGATATAATTGGATCTTCAATTGGAGAGGAAGATCGGGCTCTACCAAATCCCTAGCCGCTGGCTAGAGCCAAATAGACCTAATAAATTTAATAAACAAGATAAAATCTGAAATCACCCCATAGTTAGCCTTGAATAGACTCTCTTAATTCCCTCTCAAATTAGCCCCATTTTCCTAAATAATTTTCTCTCAGATTTGAATTCAAATTAGTTCACTTTTCCTAATTAATTCCCTCCCAATTGTAATTAAAACTTTCCTAAACAATTTAAATTTGTCCTTTTGTTTAAATAATTCATTCTTACATTTTGTATTCAAATTAGATCTCTTGCCCTAAATAATTTCCTAAACCTTGCCTAAATAATTCCTTCTTGATTAAGAACCTTCTTAAAATAACTCCCTCTTGATTAGAAAACTTCTTAATTCCCTCCCAATCAAATCAAATCAACTCCCATTTTCCTAAATAAGCATTCCTATATCCCTCCCAATAATTAATCCCCTTTGAGCTCCGCGCCCCCGTCATACTTGTGGGTCCCATAGGCTCAACCGTTCCATCAGTAACTTGATGTGATATGCCTTGTTGTGATACATATGCTTTCCACAACTAGCTGCTAGAGATTCATCCCCATCCAATGCTGGAAGTTCACCTATTGAGTGAATCAAGCCATGCATAAATTAGGACTAGCTTTATTTTACCCGAGCGAGCAAATCTTTATAGATTCTTCCAATGTTTTGTACCTTACGACATTTAACCTTCTACGTTAGTAACGGGCTCTACCTGCAAAGGAAACATAAAAGCGCAAATAAATCTAGGATAATTTAAAACTGGTGTGATTCAGTTAAAGAGCCAGGGTGATATATATAACTTTAGGCTTGCACATGCTATAAAGGATACTTGTGATACAAGAAAATGTAGCACAATTATTATTCTTTTTAATATCATGTTTTCTGTGTGAAGTTTCATTGCTATAACATTTATATTCATCAACATCAACCTTATTCCAAATATTTTGAGTGGACTCTATGAATCCTCATTTTTTATTTATTTCTATTTTCTGCTAAGTGCTACATAAACTGTTAAATCTATTTTTCCTAAATTATTTATAACAATTTCTATCAATGTAATTTTTGGTCAATCATTTTTTCCTTCATGAACTTTTTTCAATACTTATTTATCTAAATTATCTAATGGGCATTTTCTTTGTTTTATTATGCATGTCCAAACCACTTAATTTTATTTTAAATTATCTTCAATAAATTTCATTCTAATTGTTTTTCTAATATAGTCATTCTAATTTATGACGTTCTTCAATTATAAAAGTTTGAATTTTTTTTTTGATGTTGCAACAAATTTCTTAAAGCAACCGAGTAATTAAAGCTTGAACATAATAGGCCGCAAGGCTAAAACATAGTTTGAAACTAGTATGGATAGTATTACATCAAAAAAACAGAAATAGAGAAGTTCAACCGGCTACAACCCCAAAAAATAGCTTCGAGTAGAAAACATTTAACAACTCACTTCTGCAGTAATCAAAACTGGGTTTGCACTCTCTTCACATTGTGTAGAGGGTGTGATTTATATGCGCTTCCAAGCCAGTTTTTTCAACTCACTTGGTTGTTCGTTTGCCATGCCCCACTACTTTTACTCCCTGCATACACAAATAGATTGATTATTTTTTCAGAGTACGAGGGAGACAAATATTCAATTATATGTCATATGCTCTTCATATTGCTGCCTAAAATGGAGCCTTGACATGTTTCTTCTATGAAGTATAGACAAGATACGGACATAATACAACACGAACATAAGGATGTCTCATACTTAGGATACGGCATTGTCATGCATGATATTTTTTTTATGAATTATTAATTTAAAATATATAGTCAAAACACTTAACTCAAACTGCCAATATTGTTAAGAGATTCCTTTTTCATTATTCCTTTTTCCATTTCTACTGATCTGGTTGGATGATTTAACAGATGTTTTTAAGGGTCTCCTCCAAAGAAGATACTGGAAAGGCTCTCTACCTTTATTACACTGCTATTTCTTCTTGCGGTCAAATGAAACTGCAGAATCAATACTAGAAGTGAGTTATTTCTGAATTTCATGATTGCTTCGATCATATTTTCTTCTTTTGCATGTATTTAGAATAGTTTTTTCAGTGCTTGTTGGATAGGTAGCTTTAGAATATGCTTTTTTATTTTCTGGCGTGGCTATTAATCTCACTTTGTATTGGCGTTGTTCAATTTTGTAGCCTCGTTAGCTGTAGAGACGTTTGCCTATGTTGCGTTTCTTTATAGTTTCTTCTCCCGGGGTAATGATCATTGCCCTAAGCAATTATTTGGATGTGAATTTTAAATATTTCAATCATGTAATTGTCCAGTCGTCCACTTTATATATCATGTATTTCCAGGGTTTGCAGAATCTACTTTGGATAACTGCTACAGTTGAAGATTTAATGAATCGACTAGCAAAAAAATGCTTTTTCCAGCTAAGATTTAATACTGCAATCTTGCTTGGAAGAAATGAAGGTTAAAGATTTTGGTTCGTTCAAGCTGATACACCTTTGTTTGAGGAAATAAAATTTTAATTTCTTTTAGATTTCTTTTTGTTACTAGCAAGGGGCTTCGTGCATTGTATGAGAAAAATTCAAGTGACATGGTGGAACAACTTCAACACATAAAATTTTAGCACCATAAGCATTTGTCATTTTTCTGAAGATTATGAATCTTAGTATGAGGCCTGAAGAATATGTGGTTGTGTTAATATGGATAGTATTAAAGCATTTATAAACTTATTAATCATTCAGTTGCCAATATTTATGCATACAGTAGGCTTGCAAAGCAATTTTTAAGCGCCTGAGCAAATAATTTGGTTGAAATAAATTTGAGCATAAAATGCTTTATTTTTGGCGCTTGTTCTTGCAAATTCGAAGATACTGCGTTGGTGGTGATAAGATCATCCTGACAGTTGGTGAAGGTCACTTGGAATCCTCCATAAATGCAAGGAAACAGGCTCAAAATGGAGAAAATAGAACATAGAATACTCCTGTTAATATAGATTTTTTTCTGATTCATCTAAACAATTTTTATTTTACTTGCATTATCTATCCTATTAATCGAGATATGATACATGCATAATTGTCAGAAAATTTACAAATTATGAATAACTATACCGTTAAATCAGATGAATATTATGCCAGAACCTGATGAATCATAAAAGTGACATTAGGATCGTTAAAACAATGTAATTGATTATATGGAGGGTTAAAAGAACAGGTTGCAGGTGAATACTTAGTTCAAAAACAGTTTGTAGGACTTATCTACACACAATATTACGTATATAATCAATAGAGACGCAAAGAAAACTAAAAATAATAGATGCACATAGGACAGGCGTACAAAACAAAATCAAGTATGCTCTAAGTTGGGGAAGAAATGTCGCCTTCTATAGACAATCTCAATGAAAGCACTATTAATTAATTATTCCTTTTGCAGTAAATTGAGATATCCATGGGTTTTCCTAGTACCATTACAGATAAAATGGGAGAACATTTTACAAAGATAACAAAATAAGCACAAAAATGTGCTCTTGGTTTGCTTAGGTTAGTGATTCATAGGATATAGATCAAATATATAGCCACGTTTTCAATTTTAAAGAAAAATGCTGACATTTAATTTAAGGGAAGTCAATAGCCCGTAAGCATCTAAAACCAATCTTGGGTTTCTACAAGAATTCATTATGCCTTTATTAAGTGCATAATGATCCAAATTAGCAACGTTGTTCATCAACGTGGCCAGACATTGTAAATGAAATGCAATCATAGAGTTAAACTGGTGCAGGATTTTGAGCCGTTTTAATGACTGCCTATTATCCTTATGCCAACCCCTATATTAATTGTGTTAAAAACCCTGGATATGAATATATGCAAAATAGAACTGGGTGATTAGTTTCAAATTTTAAACTACAACCACAAGGCTTATTTTGTTAATGGGATACAATTCAAGCCAGAATTCAAATTTTCTCTACATTATAAGGAAATCTAC
This sequence comes from Dendrobium chrysotoxum, assembly GCA_019925795.1. NCBI lineage: Eukaryota > Viridiplantae > Streptophyta > Magnoliopsida > Asparagales > Orchidaceae > Dendrobium > Dendrobium chrysotoxum. The sequence goes on along the minus strand of CM034306.1, from coordinate 51,704,102 downwards.
CGGCAGATGGCGGAACTTTCTTTCTTCTTTGTCCCTTTTGTTTACATAATTCTAAGTTTATGCATTAAAAATACACTTAAATTTCGCTCTCCGGTTGGCCTGCTTGAAGGGCCAGGCAGGCACGCTAATGTTCCCACAATAATTTATCCCACTGCAGCATATATATATCAATGCGATTTTTCACTTGGTTAGAACTAAAAATAGGATTTTGTTTTTAATTTAAAACAATAACATATGACTGGCTAATGTCTTTAAAATACACTACAAAAATTTTCTTCATATTTCATATATCCTTTAGGTCTCGGATGTGGAATCATCAAGTAAAATATAAAATAGAGCTGCTCTTCTAGATTGTGTTAGTATGCATGTCTTTGATTAGATACATGACGGCCTTTTTTACATCAATTTTTTGCGGACTAAACCTGCACATGTTGGGAAGTATTAATCACTGTGAAGTAATCTCAATGATAATTACACAATAGGCCTGAAAATTTAATTTATTTTTTACAGAGTAATTTTATAAAAAAGGGGTTAATAATGCCTATATTCAAGTCATTAAGGATATATATGCAGATGCTGTTACTAGTGTTGTGTTCAAACACAAGGTGGTTTGACCAAGTATTTTCCTATTTCAGTTGGATTACATTAAGGATTAGCCTTAAGCCCATATATTTTTGCTTTAGTCATGGATGTTCTCACTAGACATTTGCAAGTGGTTGTACCCTAGTGTAAGCTTTTTGCTGATGATATTCTTCTTGTTGATAAGACTAGAGAGGGAGTTGAAGGTAAACTTGAATTATGGAGGTCAACCGTAGAGTCTAAAGGCTTTCGTTTGAGTAGATCTAAAATTGAATATATGGAATGTAATTTTAGTAATAATAGATCTAGTTGGGGGATTGTAATTTTGAGCAATCAAGTAATAATAAGAGTACACGTTTTAGCTATCTTGGGTCTATTGTTCAAAGTAATGGTGAAATAGATGGGAATATTATTAGTAGAATTTAAGTTGGATGGTTAAAGTGGAGGAATGCATCGGGCTTCTTGTGTGATAGAAAAGTCTCTCTCTAACTTGAGGGAAAATTCTATAAAATGGTAGTGAGACCTGCAATGTTTTATGGTGCAGAATGTTGGCCAGTAAAAGAGAAGCATAATATTAAGTTAAGTGTTGCAAGGATGAGGATGCTTAGGTGGATGAGTGGCTTTACTCTTAGAGACAGGATACGAAATGAGCATATACGTGAAAAGGTTGGAGTAGCTCTAGTGGAAGATAAGATTAGAGAGAGTCGCCTTAGAGGGTTTGGTCACATAAAACGGCAGCCTTCCGATGACCCGGTTAGGAAAGTAGATGTATTAGATTTGACTTATGTTAAGAAAGGTAGAGGTAGACCTAAAAAGACTTGGCTAGAAAATATTAGAAATGACCTTTCTTTATTAGATTTAGGCCATAATTTGCACTACTTGTATCTTTTGTTGCACTAAGAATGCTAGCCTCTAAAATGATTTTACTTTAATTCTTTGCTTTTAGCGTGCATTAATCTATTTTGATGTGCTAGTACTAATCACCATTATGCCAATGTCTAATTATTTTTTTTCCTTAATCTACTTCTACTATTTTATTTATAAGGACATAGTGCATCCTTAACTAGTTTGATTATCATCATCTTGAACAAGTCCAATAAAATTTAGTTAGGAAGAGTTGAAAAAAAAAAAGGAACTCATGTTTTATATAAAGAAAATTTGTTGAGATTTATAATATATTACTACTAACTACATATAATGATGACATCTTATTCTAGACTTCCTATAATAATCTTGAATAATATGATTTAAATGTTCATTTCACCATATGTTTTATTTTTAACTATTATCTATATAGACTTTTATTATATATGTCTCCATTCTTATGATTTTCTTAAGAAATATATTAATTCATGAGAAAATGTATCATTAATTTCATTATGAAGTGACAGATGCCTCCAAATACTTGTATGGAATCTTTGAAGATTTTATTATTTACTGAAAATAGTCTCTTTTTAGCTTTTAATGATTTATATAAGAGATTAGATACTAAGTAAGACAAAAGATATATCTATAAGTTAGCCAAGCAAAAAGATGAGAGATGTTAGAATTTAGTTCAAGTGAAGTGCATCAAGGATGAAGATCAAAAAGTGATTTCATTAGAAGTGGATATTCAATAAAGGTGGATGAGATATTTTGATAAGCTTTTCAATGAAAATTGTGAGAATACGATTGACTTTAGTGATCTTAGCATCCTATATGAAATAGAGATTTTTGTTTTTATTGGCGTATTCGTAAAACTGAAGTTAGAGAGGTTTTAAAGAAGTGTGGAAAAGCTATTGGATCTTATGATATATTCCAATAGAGATGTGGAAATACTTAGGAGATGAAGGAATTTATTGGCTTACAAACTTTTCAATATTATTTTGAAGGCTAAAAAGATGCCAGATGGTTCGAGGAGTGTGTTGATTCCTATTTTTAAGAATAAAGGTGATATACAAGAGTGTGCGAATTATAGTTGAATTAAATTAATGTGTCATACTTTAAAGCTATGGGAGAGAGTTATTGAGCATAGGTTACGATGTGATACTAATGTGTCTCAAAATTAATTTGAATTCATGTCGAGTAGGTCTACTATGGAAGGCATACATTTATTTGAGAGATTTGATGGAAAAGTACAGAGAAAAAGGAGGATTTACATATGATATTTATTGATTTAGAGAAAGCATATGATAAAGTTCCAAAAGAAGTACTATGGAGAGTTCTAGAAAAGAAACGGGTTAATAATGCTTATATTCAAGTCATTAAGAATTTGTATACAGGAGCTATTATTTGTGTTCAAACAAAAGGTGATTTGATTAAGTATTTTCCTATTTTAGTTGTATTACATCAAGGACCAGCTTTAAACCCATATCTTTTTGCTTTAGTCATGGTTGTTCTTACTAGAAATTTTCAAGAGGATGTACCTTGGTGTATGCTTTTTGCTGATGATGTTCTTCTTGTTGATAAGACTAGAGAGGGAGTTGAAGGTAAATTTGAATTATGGAAGTCAACTTTAGAGTCTAAAGGTTTTCGTTTGAGTAGATCTAAAACCAAATACATGGAGTGTAATTTAGTAGTAATAGATCTAGTATGGGTATTTTGACTTTGGGCGATCCAGTCATTAATAAGAGTACATGTTTTAGATATCTCGGGTCTATTGTTTAGAGTGATGGTGAAATAGATGGGGATATTATTAGTAGAATTTTAAGTTAGATGGTTGAAGCGGAGGAATACGTCGGCCTTGTTGTGTGATAGAAAAGTACCCCGCAAACTTAAGGAAAAATTTTATAAGATGGTGGTGAGACCTGCAATATTCTATGGCGCAGAATATTGGCCATGAAAAGAAAAGCATAAAATTAACTATTACAGAGATGAGGATGCTTATGTGGTTGAGTGGATTTACTCTTAGAGAGAGAATGCGAAACGAGCATATATATGTGAAAAGGTTGGATTAGCTTCAGTAGCAGATAAGATTAGAGAGAGTCACCTTAGATGGTTTGGTCACATAACACGACGGTTCTCCGATGACCTGGTTATGAGAGTAGATGTATTAGATTTGACTTATATTAAGAAAGATAGATGTAGACCTTAAAAGACTTAATTAGAAAATATTAGAAATTATCTTTCCTTATTAGATTTAAATGAGAATTTGACTCTTAACAGAACACAATAGTGAAAAAGGATTCATGTAGCTAACTTCACGTAGTAGGATAAAGGCTTGATGATGATGTTGTTGTTGTATAGTCTCTATTGATTATACACATAATATTGCGCGTAAATAAGTCCTACAAACTATTTTTGAAAGAAGCATTCACATGCACTTGTTCTTTTAATCATCCATGTAATCAATTACATTGTTTTATCTTTGATAAGGTCACTTTTTTGCATATTCCTAGTAAGTTTACACATCTTAAATGGAATTTTTGTTTTCACTATGCAATTCATCATCATCATTTGCCTTGTCCCTACTATTTGGGAATGGCTTTATGAGTCCTCGTCTTTCATTTATTTCTATTGAGTGTTGTTTGAGGTGTTAATGTTCATCTTTGCAAATCATTTCGAACAATTTTTAGCCATTTTATCTTAGGTTTGTCTCTTATCTATCTTTATCTTTTGATACTTGTTTCATACTTGTCCAATGAGTACCCTTCATTGTAGGTGTCCAAACTATATAAGCCTTTTTTTACTATCAATTCAATTTCTGAAATTAAAAGCAAAGACTGGTTTTGCAAATAGCATCATGAAGTTTATAATGCAGCGTTGCATTAATTATATGGTGTATTCAATGCACAAGGCTCCACCAATGTGCTGTGTGTGGAGAGGAATAGAGGATGCATGTAGTCTTAGCATTGCTCAGCAAATAGGTTGTTCCACGATTCATGCACACCCCTTTAGGTGATATGGTGCTAATTTGGTTATTTCCCTAGGCCCACCCATCTTTCAGCTGGCATTTGTTATAGCTCAATAGTTTATAAGATATTTTTGAAAACTTTTTTCTTTGTTAAAATTAATTTTATGTACAGGAGGTGGAGGCTACATTGCAATCTAAGATACCTGATCCAGTTTTTCATCGAGTTCGGGATGTCGCCCCAAATAAGGTGCTGCTGTTATTAAGACATTTTTTAATGTTCTAGCCATGATTTCTTACAAATTCTCTCCTTCTAAAGAATGCTTTATATAAGTAGGCTCAGTGTTTTTTTCGCAAGGCACCTAAGAATGTTTTTCAGTATGCGTCCAACTTCTCTCATTTAGCATTCATTATTGTTTATTTCTTGACATAGTCTGTATGTTATATGCTTCTATACAAAACTGGATTAAAGAACTTGATCACAATTGGCATTTCCTTTACCCTCCAAAAGAGATTTTCTGCAGTTAGAACTCCATAAAACAATCATGTAAAATAAACAAACACAGCTTGGCCCTTGAAGTATTAAATATTTTTTTTAATTATCAATTTCTATTTCAATGCTATTTTGGCACTTGATTTGCTTGATGATTCTTCCTATTGCTCATGAACTTTGGTTCTAGCATAGCTTGTTAGATAATTTCTGTGTTTGAAATAAGTGGGATCTGTTACTAACTAATGTTATTGAATGGCTAGTGCCTGATACCTTATGCAGAAGGGTGGAAATTGAGAGAGTTTGATTTCCATTGGAATTGAAAGTTTAATGGTATCACAATAAGGATATTAGGGAAGGTTATGGCTGGGCAGATTTTTGTGAAATAGAAAAATATATAGTTGGGATTGCCTTTTTGATCGGAAAGCGATGAGAGTACTGTCAGATTCAGATGGAGGAGAAAATATATAGAAAATTAGTGAGGGCTCTTGGTCACAACAAGGATATTAGGGTAGGTTATGGCTTGGTAGATTTTTGTAAAATAAAGAAATATAGATGTGGGATTGCCTTAATTGGAGAGAGATGAGAGAATAAAGAAAAAATAGAGGAGAGGGAATCTTGTTTTTATTTCAAATGATAGATTATGAAAAATAACTCCTAACCATATTTATATAAACAGGCTTCATAATTTAAATTCAAAATTATTCGTATAATATATCAAAATTCAAATCAATTTCCATCATCTAATTCAAACTTATACAAGATTATCTGACAATATAATTCTGACCTAATTTAATTACAAGTATGCATAGTAAAATACACAAATTTAAATTCATGAACTGGTCTAATCTAAGTTCATTGTAGAGTTGGGTCTTGTTATGTGTTTAGGTTTGAGTCTATTAACTGCATCACCTCTCATGGGTCTGGGAGAACTTTGCATCCGAAGAATCCGACAGTGGTCTTCTATTAGGAATGGTGGAGTTTTCATTAACTCTTCATGTGATCCAATATTCTTTCATGGGTGATCCTCCCAAACAAGCAAATATTTGTGTCTTGTGAAAGCACATATGGTGATTTCATCAGTAATAATTTGTTCTGCTTTACTAATTTGCATAGTAATGAAAGATGGAAGCACAAGGACAATTGCATTATTAGCAGACATCAATACTCCACCTTTTTTTTTACATCAATACTCCACCTTAAAAGACTATTTGTGGGTACAAAGGGCTAATATGTGCTTCGTTATAATGTTAGATATTCTATATTAAATATAGAACTAAAATTAAATTCTTGAATCACAAAATCTTGTGTGGTGGTTGTTTAAAAATGTATAGTATATCAAGCAAAAAAAATCTTTATTAATTCCCTTCTTATAAGCATCACTATAGTTTTCTATGTCTTTTTGCTTTGTAAATTTCTATTTCATGTTGCAAACATGGAGTTTATGCATATGCTCAACAAAGGACACACCATATTGAGAATGTAATATATGTTGACTAATATAGGCTTTCTAGGATGTATATAACTTTAAAAGGAGATTGCTTAGTAGTATGACGTATATAACTATTGTAAGAAATCTCTGCAGTTGGAAGCATTATATCCCATGTGCCTAAATAATCAGTAATAAGCTATCTTGATAGATTACCTAAACTCTTATTTGACACTTCTATTTGTATATCAATCTGTGGAGGAAATGGTGAAGAAAATTCTTTAGTATCATATATCTTCCATAATGTTTTTTAAAAAAAAAAGAATCCAACTAAATATACATCACATTTAGAAACTATTGAACAGGGTAATCCATACCATTTAACTTTTTTTTTTGAAGAATGACCTTGCTAAATATGAGGCATTAATAGTTTGGTGTAAGGTATGAAGCCCACCATGTTACAGAATTTATCTACCACAATGAAAATAGAATCATGCCCACGGGAAGTTTCACATAAACCTGGAATAAAATGCATGCTTAAATTTGTCCGTGGAGCGTATGGTGATAGGTAAGGGAATGCAAAGCCTAGAAGGTTATTTAGTTGTTTTTCTTGATTGAGAAGTATAACATTTCTAAATAACACGATAAGTATTATATTTTATGGAAGATGAGTAGAAATTTGATGAAATTAACATTATAGTGTTATCTTGCCTGAACTGTTCAACTTGTCTACCACCATATAATTCTCAAATGAAAAAAACACAAAGGGTGATGGACGCATTCAAAGAACCCTTAAATAGATATCCACCTTAACATGAAATCCAGATGAATTTCTTGCTACAATTTCCTTAATAGAATGATATATGAAATGAAAATCACAATATGAAAGATACTAAATTCTTTAATCTATGAAATATAAGAATCTTAACGTAAACAACAGTCAATAGGAAATGATGCAACTTAAAGTCATCGACAACCTTGTTATCAATAAATACCCAAGGTCTAATTATAACAGTGAACTTTTGAAAATATGTAACCCAATTAGGATGCCTAAAATTTGATTATTTTATAATTGCAGATACTTCATGACTAGAATGGAACAAAATTTTGTGGTGACAATTTTTTATTTTCCCTGTAAAGTTTATGAATGAAAGCTTAAAATTCACGATCATAGCTCATGTATTTTTGCTTTTTTATAGTTTTTTTCTAAATATATGACTTTAGCTTAGGCTCTGCAGTACCGACACCGGAGACATCATAAGATACCTCCAAAACTTTTGAGAAGTCAAGTAATAAAAAATTGAGGTGATAGTCATTAATTCTTTATTTGTGTTAATGTGTAGAAGTTGGTCAGTGAAACTTGGCATGTTTCAATACATCAATAAATAGGCTCTTAGTGGTGCTAAACTCCTTTCATGAATTTATAATAGAAAGTAACTAAATCATGCAAGCTATGTACATTACTTGGCCAATCTATGATTGCCTTAACCATAATAAGATTTATAGAAATCCTGTGTCAGAGATCACGAAAATTAAGATAAATGATTTTAGAGTGCATAAATGAGCATTTCTTGAAATTCATAGACAACGCTTCATTACAAAATATTATGAAAACTTGCACAAATGACTTAAGTTGTTGTGAATAATGCTAAAGATGAAGATGTTATCAAATTTACTACTAATACCAACAATTTTTCAACATATGAACACGTTTGATATGAACCTTGATAAAAATTGTAAGCACATTTGAAAGACCAAAGATATGATAAGTCATTCAAAAAGTGTCCATCAATCTTAAATCCAATTTTTCATTCATCCAAAATCCTAAATCTAATTCTATGATAATTACTTCTAAAATCAATCTTGAAAAAATATTAGGATCCAACAACTAATTGAACATATCAATCGGGCGGGGAGTAGAAAATCTATGGCGAGTTGTGATCTTTTTGATAGCTTTACTATTAGCAAATGATCCATCCTTCTTAAAAGCAATAAGGGTTGGAACTGCATAAAGGCTTAGGTTTTCTCTATCTCTTTAGGATTCATGTGATAATTATGTAGATATCATTAAGTGGCTGATGAGAACATCGCTTAGAGATTCCGACACGTGTACCGGCGACGGAATCGTAGATCGATGGCTACGATTCAATGTCTTTACTTTTGATGCATTTTATTTATTTTATTTTACTTTTCAGTTTTTCAAGTTTACCCCTATGGGGAGTGTTTTCTTATTGTAGCCCTAAGGGTATTTGTGTACTTTGCTTTTGTTGGAGGCCTATATATAGTGGCCTTATGCTTTGTAGTAGGTTAATGATGAATTATGAATGAAATTTCAGATTTCTTTGCTTGATCTTTAAGTGAGTTCTTGAGAGGAGAAACCCTATGTGGGTGAAAGCAATACCCATCAATCTTTGGAGGATTCCGAGATTCGCGGTTCTACGACCTCTTTTCTTTTCCTCTACATCAAAACCCCTCTCCTAACCCATCCACCCGCCGGCCTCCCCATCCTCTCCACCTTCTTTTTCTTTTGTTTCCCTAAGCCGAATCCTACCCCAAACTGCCGGCCTCCTTGGGCCGCCCAAGCCACCGACCACCGCCCATCCAACCGCCGGCCTCCACCACCATCCTCCCCTCTCCACACGCCTAACCGTCGGCCCTCCCTTTGATTCTAATTTGAAATTCAAATTTCAATTAGCCATTATTCACTTTCCCAATTAAGTCCTAGTCAATTAGGAAAGTTTCCTAATGATATTCAATTAAATAATTGAGTTCAAATACATTCCTATTGCCTAAACCTAATTTAGGAAACCCCACCTAATTAAATCAAATCTGAACTTAAATTCAGATTTTTGATTTCAATCCTTAATCAATTTGTGGGGCCCACCTATTAATTAAATCCCTCTCTCCCCTATCTCTATATGGCCGGCCACATTAACCCCTCCCCTCTCTCTCCAATTAACTCCTCACCACTTATTAAATCCCCCTTAATCTCTCCCTAAACCGCCGCCCCTTACCTTAGGGAAATAATTTGAAATTCAAATTATCTCCCTCCCTTTCCCTTAAGGAAAAATTCTGAAATTAATTTCAGATTTCTCCTAAACCCTTTCCCCTTTTCTAACCCTAGCCTTACCCGCCCCTCTTCCCCTATTCCTCTCCACCCACCACCTCACGTTGCCGCCCTTCTCTACCCCTTCCAACCGGTGGATCCCCAAGGCACCACCACCACGAAAGCTTCAATGTTCATGGATGGCCGATCCTGAGATCGACCACGGATTCGCCTGCAACAATCAAGGAGAAGTTGATATTCTATTATCTCCTTTCTTTGATCCAAATTGGGAGCACGACGATTCGGTAGAAGACTACGTTGATCGCATACTCTTTCAACTCACCGAGACGATTGACGAGCAAAGACCAAAGGAACATTGGCTCATCGTCGGCCGACCACCTTCCTCCACTTCTCCGGCTACTTCTCCTGCGGACAAGGCCTTACGCGTCACTTGTCTCGTGGTTGCATCACTTGGATTGCTTCTACCCCTTCTCCGCTAAACCTACTACAAAGTAAGAGAGAAGGAACTCGAGGTGAAAACGTCTTGATGTTACGTCGTGGATTTTTGTGACATCGCCATTAGTTTACTTTCTTATTTTTGTTAATTGCTTGCAAGTGCTTCGTTAATCTCCATTGTAATTGTTTACTTTTACTCAATCTTTAACAACAAATTCCAACATCCTCACTTGGTGAAACATAAGTTTTCTATTAGCAAAACAAAAGTTCAAATTGTTATTAATTTCCAAATCAATTCTTGTGCACATGTTTGTTTCACATCATCTTGATATCAGAGCATGGTAAGCATGTATTGCATGTGCTAGAAGTTCCTAGGAGTCTAGTTTTCCAAAACCTATTTGCATGCATACCATTGCCTAGTTAATTTATTTCACTGTTTTTGTTTGCTCTTCTTTAGATTCCTGCACCATTTACATCACTTTTGGTAAGTCTATTTCATTGTTTAAGTGCTGTCGTTGTCACCATAACCTACCTAGTTGTCTAGATTACTTAAACAATCATTATAGCTTGATGTCCAAACATTTCCTGCACCATTTAGTGACCATATAGTGAGTCTTTCTAGGCATCTAAGTGATGTCTTCTACTTAGTTGTTTCCCTAAGTGTTCCCTAGTGTTTCCCCATGGATCCAGAACAAATTCAGGCGCCTTTTGACCTTATTGTTGGTCAATTAGGAATGGTTACCCAGCAAATTAGAAACACTCAAACTGATTTAGCGGACTTTAGACATCAGACTGGTGAGCGACTAGATAACATCGAAAGGATAGGAAATCCTGTTATGTATACTCCCTCTAGACCTCCGTCGGCCTATGTACTACCGACCTCCGCGGGAACCTTACCCCCCTCAACATAGACCCAGCCTTGAGCCCGTAGGACACGAACCCATTTGGAGAGATAATGACGCTCAATTGTTGAAAAACATACGAATAGACGCCCCTTCCTATGATGGCACCCTCGACCCTCAAGTTTTCTTAGATTGGCTCAAAGGGATGGATAGTTACTTCAAATGGTATAATATTTCGAAAACTAGGAAGGTTAGGTTTGCGGAGATGAAACTTACTAACAGAGCTAGCCAGTATTGGACGAACTTAGAGAACATGTGCGAAGCTCAAGGAGAACACCCCATCACCGACTAGCGAACTATGAAGCAGGAACTCAAGCGAAAGTACCTCCCTCCGTCCTACTACCCCAAGCTCTTAGATAGATGGAATAGGCTGACTCAAGGGAGTAGACCTGTAAAAGAGTATATCTCCGCTTTCGATGACTACATGATTCGTTGTAGCGGAGAAGAGACCACTACCTCGGCCCAAATCCTTTCTATGTTTAGAGCTGGCCTTAGGGAAGATCTTCGTAACGAACTCTTCGCAAGAGGAGTTGACACTTTGGAAGCCGCCTGTCGCTTAGTACTCAACCTAGAAGAGTCTAGGACCCATTCCCATTCGAAACACCTAGACTCCCGTCCAACCCCGTATAGAGCTTCTTCCGGTCAACCCCAAAATCGACCCGCTAGCCCTATGATTAACCGACCTACTGTTAATCAACCCTAACCTCGCCCTGACTTTAAAGGAAAAACCCCTGAGCGTGACACTCCCAAAGCAACCTCTGGGACCAAGTGCTATAGGTGTCAAGGTTATGGGCACATTGCCTCGCAATGTTCTAGTCCCTACAATGTTAGTATAATTGAAGAGGTTAAAGAGGACGAAGAAGAACCTGAAACTGATTTGATCTATCACGTTGATGAGGAAGAATATTTCTTCTATGAAGAACACTCCGTTGACCTGCAGGTTGTTAGATGTGCCTTGTCCCAACCTAAGCTGAGTGATGACTGGCGTAGGACGTCAATTTTCCACACCTTTACTAAAACTGGAGACAAGAACTGTAAAGTTATCATAGACACTGGAAGCTGCATCAACGCTGTCTCTTCCACGATGATCTCTAAGCTCAATTTGAAAACATCACCTCACCCAAACCCTTATAAGGTCGCTTGGATTAATTCGACTGCCATAGAGATCAAGGATAGGAGCCTTATACCCATAGAGTTTGTTTGATATCAAGAGAAGATTTGGTGCGATGTTTTAACCATAGATGTGGGTCAAATTATTCTTGATCGCCCGTGGCTATTTGACAATAATGTCCATATTTATGGGAGGACAAACACCTGCGTGTTTGAACATAACGGCAAGAAGATCAAGCTAGTGTCATCCCAACCAAAGCCCCATAAGAGTGAAGTCAAACATGTTCCTGTTAAACCTAACAAAGAGTTACACTTCCTAACTGCGAAGGAAGTAGAAGTTGGGATCAGTCAAGGATCCCCCATATATACCCTTGTAGTTAGGGAAATAACTGCTGACCAGGAGGAACCTATCCCCGATGAAATTAAACCCCTCCTTGAGACTTTTGCTGACGTTTTCCCTGAAGATTTGCCCAATCATCTTCCACCCCTTAGGGACATCCAACATGTCATTGATTTAGTACCCGGAGCTTCTCTACCCAATCTCCCACATTATCGCATGAATCCAACGGAGCATATTGAACTTAAGAAGCAAGTGGATGAACTACTACAACGTGGTTTCATCAAAGAGAGCCTTGGCCCGTGTGCTGTCCCTGCACTTTTGACCCCCAAGAAGGACGGCTCTTGGCGAATGTGTGTTGATAGCCGTGCTATCAACAAGATTACGGTCAAGTATCGTTTCCCCATTCCCCGCTTAGATGACATATTAGATATGATGACTGGAGCAACCCTCTTCTCTAAGATTGATCTTAAAAGCGGTTATCACCAAATCAGAGTTCGCCCCGACGATAAATAGAAGACGACATTTAAAACCAAAGATGTATTGTACGAATGGATGGTCATGCCGTTTGGCCTTAGTAATGCCCCTAGCACCTTCATGAGAGTTATGACCCAAGTTCTTCGCTCGTTTTTAGGAAAATTCGTCGTTGTCTATTTTGATGATATCTTAATCTATAGTAGTTTGGTGGATCAACATTTAAATCATCTGAAACAAGTCTGTGAGGTTTTGAGGAAAGAACAATTGTATGCAAATCCAAAGAAGTATATGTTCCTCACAGATAGTGTCACTTTTCTCGGATTCATAATATCTTCCCAAATATCAGCCGACCTAGAAAAGGTGCGAGCAATTTATGAGTGGCCTAAACTAAAGAACAATAGAGGCGTTCGGAGTTTTCATGAATTGGCCACCTTCTATCGGAGGTTTATTAGGAATTTTAGCACGATAGTGGCACCCATAACTGATTTCCTGAAGAAGGGAGACTTTCATTGGACCTTATCTGCCACTAGAGCATTCGAGGAAATTAAAAATAGAATGGTATAGGCCCCAGTTATGCGTCTACCTGATTTTTCTAAGGTTTTTGAAGTCACCTGTGACGCATCTGGCATTGGCATTGGTGGAGTCCTTTCCCAAGAAGGACATCCCGTAGCATACTTTATTGAGAAGCTCAATGACATCCGACAACGATACTCTACCTATGATAAGGAATTTTACGTCATTATTCAATCCCTTAGGTATTGGAGACACTATTTACTTCCCCAAGAGTTTGTCATCTTTTCTGACCACGAAGCCCTACGATACATAAATTCCCAAAAGAAACTCAATGCCCGACATAGCTGTTGGGTTGAATTCCTGCAAGAATATACTTACACCATTAGACACAAAGCAGGATTTGAAAATAAGGCTGCAGACGCCTTAAGTCGTAGGATAATGGTTACCTGTGAAATAAGGGCTGACGTAATTGGATTTGAGCAGGTTAAAGAGGATTATAAGGATTGCCCTGACTTTAAGGATGTCTATTTGCTATTTTGTACTGGAAGTGATCGTATAGTCAATGATTTCATTTTGGATGATGGATATCTATTCAAATCCTTGAAGCTCTGTATCCCTAGCACATCACTGTGAGAATTTCTTATCTGGGAATTACATGCTGGTGGATTAGCTGGACACTTCGGTCAGTCTAAAACTATTGCTTCAGTTGAACACAGTTTCTTCTGGCCCAGTCTTAAGAGGGACGTCAGTAGGTTGATTAAAAGATGTCATACGTGTCAACTTGCGAAGCAACGTAAACAGAATACGGGTCTCTACACTCCTCTCCCTGTGCTTAATCGACCCTGGCAAGACATAAGTATGGACTTTGTCTTAGGACTACCCAAAACCCTTAGGAAGCATGACTCCATTTGCGTAGTAGTTGATAGGTTCTCTAAAATGACCTATTTTCTCCCTTGTGCTAAGACCTTCGATGCTTCCTGAGTTGCCAAAATTTACTTTGATGAGATTGTCAGGTTACATGGGTTACCCAAAACTATAGTATCTGACAGAGACGTAAAGTTCACTATTTTTGGAAGACTCTATGACATAAGATGGGCACCAAACTTCAATTCTCTACGGCCTTCCATCCTCAAACGAATGGCCAAACCGAAGTTGTCAATAGAAGTCTAGGTAACCTATTAAGAACTTTAGTAGGAGAAAATGTTAGAGATTGGGATTCCAAATTGCCTATAGCTGAGTTTGCCAATAACAATTCAGTTAACCGAACCATGAGTCTAAGTCCTACTGAGATTGTTTATGGATACCAACCCAAACAACTTATAGATTTGATCCCTATGAGTCATAAGGATAGAGCATCTAAGTCTGCATCTGCATTTGCATCACATCTATAAGAATTGCATAAAGAAATTAATAAAAAAATTGAACAAAGCAATGTTAATTACAAACTTAATGCGGATCTCAAGAGACGATTAAAAAATTTGAAGTTGGTGATTTTGTAATGGTTCGGATTTGTCCGGAGCGGTTCCTGCAAGAGACCGTTAAAAAGTTACACGCGAGAAGCGCAGGACCCTTCAAGATAATTGCAAAAGTAAATAGTAATGCTTATGTGCTAGACCTCCTCGAAGGTTTTAATATTAATCCTACGCTTAACATCGAAGATCTAGTAACTTTCGAGGGTCCAGAATTTAACCCCTCCAATACACTAAATAAAGAGTCTTATGTGAACCTACCTGGTGAGAACCCTAGCCTACCTCCACTCCCAAACATCCCTACTTTACCCAATGCAGAGAAGGTTGAAGCAATACTTAGTGATGACATTATCTCAACTAAAGACGGTGGTCGCCAAAGGTATCTAGTTCAATGGACAGGGAAACCGGAGATGAAGAATACGTGGATCGACCGCGAGGAGCTGCAGAGATTGGATCCTGACCTATTGGAGTGGTACCAGAGTTCCAGAGATGCTCACTCGACGGGGTCGAGCTTCTTCCCACCTGGGGAGAATGATGAGGACATCGCTCAGGGATTCCGACACGTGTACCGGCGACGGAATCATAGATCGACGGCTACGATTCAGAGTCTTTACTTTTGATGCATTTTATTTATTTTATTTTACTTTTCAGCTTTCCAAGTTTACCCCTATGGGGAGTGTTTTCTTATTGTAGCCTTAAGGGCATTTGTGTACTTTGCTTTTGTTGGAGGCCTATATATAGTGGCCTTATGCTTTGTAGTAGGTTAATGATGAATTATGAATAAAATTTCAGATTTCTTTGCTTGATCTCTTAGTGAGTTCTTGAGAGGAGAAACCCTAGGTGGGTGAAAGCAATACCAATCAATCTTTGGAGGATTCCGAGATTCGCGATTCTACGACCTCTTTTCTTTTCCTCTACATCAAAATCCCTCTCCTAACACATCCACCCGTCGGCCTCCCCATCCTCTCCCCCATCTTTTTCTTTTGTTTCCCTAAGCTGAATCCTACCCCAATCCGCCGGCCTCCTTGGGCCGCCCAAGCCGCCGACCACAGCCCACCCAACCGCCGGCCTCCACCACCATCCTCCCCTCTCCACACGCCTAACCGCCGGCCCCTCCCTTTGATCCTAATTTGAAATTCAAATTTCAATTAGTCATTATTCACTTTCCTAATTAAGTCCTAATCAATTAGAAAAGTTTCCTAATGAGAATTCAATTAAATAATTGAGTTCAAATACTTTCCTATTGCCTAAACCTAATTTAGGAAACCCCACCTAATTAAATCAAATTTGAACTTAAATTCAAATTTTTTATTTCAATCCTTAATCAATTCGTGAGGCCCACCTATTAATTAAATCCCTCTCTCCCCTATCTCTATATGGCTAGCCACATTAACCCCTCCTCTCTCTCTCTCCAATTAACTCCTCACCACCTATTAAATCCCCCTCAATCTCTCCCTAAACTACCGCCTCTTACCTTAGGGAAATAATTTCAAATTATTTCCCTCCCTTTCTCTTAAGGAAAAATTCTGAAATTAATTTCAGATTTCTCCTAAACCCTTTCCCCTTCTCTAACCCTAGCCTTACCCGCCCCTCTTCCCCTATTCGTCTCCACCCGCCACCTCACGTTGCCGCCCTTCTCTACCCCTTCCAACCGGCGGATCCCTAAGGCACCACCACCAAGAAGGCTTCAATGTTCATGGATGGCCGATCCTGAGATCGACCACGGATTCGCCTACAACAATCAAGGAGAAGTTGATATTCTATTATCTCCTTTCTTTGATCCAAATTGGGAGCACGACGATTCAGTAGAAGAATACGTTGATCGCATATTCTTTCAACTCACCGAGAGGATTGACGAGCAAAGACCAAGGAACATTGGCTCATCGTCGGCCGACCACCTTCCTCCACTTCTCCGGCTACTTCTCCGGCGGACAAGGCCTTACGTGTCACTTGTCTCGTGGTTGCATCACTTGGATTGCTTCTATCCCTTCTCCGCTAAACCTACTACAAAGTAAGAGAGAAGGAACTCGAGGTGAAAACGTCTCGATGTTACGCTGTGGATTTTTGTGACATTGCCATTAGTTTACTTTCTTATTTTTGTTATTTGCTTGCAAGTGCCTCGTTAATCTCCATTGTAATTGTTTACTTTTACTCAATCCTTAACAACAAATTCCAACATCTTCACTTGGTGAAACATAAGTTTTCTATTAGCAAAACAAAAGTTCAAATTGTTATTAATTTCCAAATCAATTCTTGTGCACATGTTTGTTTCACATCAGTGGCACCTGTCACCAAGTTTGTCACATGATGAATATCAGGTAAATGCGGCAGCTCATCTCATCGGGTAACCCATTTGATGCAATGTCAGAAATTGTTCCAGTAAAGAAGATACAATAAATAGAATAATCCAATCAACATTAATAGATAATACTTCTTGAGAAAGTAACATAATAAGGAGATCAAGCTTATAGCCAAACATAATAAATTCTTGATATGGTAATAAATAAACTAATACTCTGTTTGGCGTTTATTTTATTGGTAGGGAAAGTATATATTTTTATTTAGCTGGCTTTGATGGTTTCAGTTTAATGTTAATGCTTTTAAAATTGAAATTTTAAATACTGATTCTACTATAATGGAGAACTTCATATCATAAAGTCAAGGGTGACCTTACAAAATTCTGGTGATATCTATGGGTAATATGTATATCATATCAGAATAACTACCCACTAAATATTTATGAGATAGCTTCCACTAATAGACAGTTATGTCTTGTTACCCATGCAACATTGAAAGGACTCCAATGTGGCTTAGCCTTCAGATTTAATATATTCAATATGGCTTTAGATACTAAAAGACGTAGAAGTTTGAAAAATGTGAGTTCTCTTCTAAATTTCACTAGCGTTGCTGCGTTGGTGCTGGTGATCATGCATCTTACAACAACGAAAAGCTTTTGAGATTCATCTTAGTCTAATTGCTTATCTCTAGAGTTTGAATCATTATCTTCCACATTCTCATATGGACCATCATATTTGCATCGAGCCATATAAATTTTAGTGCCAAAGCATAAGAAGAGACATTGTGGTGCGAGATGACCTCTTTTTATTACATTTGAAGCATATGGGTCTATTAGAATTTCGAGCAGGTGTTTTATTCCCTTAGGAATAGTAGTGATACTCTTAGGGAAAGGTTGTGCTTTCCTAGTAGTTTACCTAGATTGTGTTGGTTTAGTTGTATGAGATCTTGAAGGTGGTCTTTTAAGAAATTTATTCGTGTTTGTCACATATTTTTTTGAACTTTTATGGCTCCATGAATCACACCATTTAGTACAGCAGGTTGGTGAGGTTCTATTTCAAAAAACAAAAAAAAAAGTATATGATATTCTCATTCCTTGTTCAACTATTTATTAGGCTGACTTACCTCCAAAGAAATTTGACCAGCATTCTAGCAATTCACTTTAGAAAAAGTCTCATTTATGAAAATTATATTATCCACAAATAACATTAGTTAAGATATCTCACCTTGAAAATATTTTATGAGCATGTTGGCAAAATGATACATGTCACGCCTCCTGTGTTTAATACGTCTAGATTAGTATTTCCCGACTGTTTCCACCTTAAGAATACCAAGATCCAAGCTCATCATACTCTTCTTTAAGTTGGTTGCTGCAACAAGGCCTTCTATCAGATCATTTTCATTTTGGAAACTTCAATTTAAGGCATCATTTGAAATCTGAATTTGGCAATTTAGTATTATGGTTTTTGACCTTTCTATGGTGAAATTAAGTTGCTTCCAAATTTTTTATTGGTCATGGGACTGAATTTTTCTTATAGTTAAGTACAAAGACTGAAGATAATGATAGGTTCTAGTGGTTTCTGTTTTATGAACAATTCTATGTTGTCATGCATTCATCCACAAAATGGCATGCAGGCTATGTTCTGTTTGAGTTTCAGACTACCAGTGGAATCACTAGTGGAAGAGGAGAAGGTCAACGATGATCACAAGCCATCTGAATCCTATCTATAACATTATGCAGTCTTCAGACAAGGTAGGAGCTTTTTTAGTACATGAAACTTCTCTATCATGTCCATTCATTAAAACTTCTACTACCTGTAATATAAATTCAATTCCAGTGTCGATTTGTAGGTTTTTTTCCTCCCCATTTTTATCCTAATTTTTGTCGTTACGATTGCTGTAAATTAGAGTTATAATCTTATGCCCTGAATTTCATACCAAATTCATTAGAAATACATTTTATTACTGGATTGAAAATTATCTTGGTTGTACCGATACAAATATGAATGCTCTTATTGCTCAAGGAGTTGATCAATACTAGAATGCTGGAATCAAATCCTCTGGGGGTATTTTGTAATACTCATTAAAAATATTGTATTAAGTTCTATAGTCAAAGTATTATCTTGTGTCATGAATTGAGGTGCAGATAATGATCGACACATATGCATTAACATGGAATTTATCGTACTTATTGAGTGAAATTTTTCTATGTACTTTTAGTGTTGTTTCCCTATTATTTTTTGTCACAAAGTTACACCTATTTGTTCCAGAATCGTTTAATGTTTGCGTGCAGACATTAAATTGTTGTGCTTTTGAGGTGTAGTCTTATTCTTTCTTGACGTTGAAATTTAATTTTTCTTTCTTGTTCTTATATTAACTGATAATGACTATAGTTTGCATGCAGACAGTACACTTGTAAAATTAATTTGATGCTCTTACTATTGGACAAAAGTCACAAAACTGACTAAATATTTGGCATTTTGTCTCCAATTTTAGCTCAAGTGTGCTCATTTCTCAAGTTGGATGTCATTGTTTCAAAGTTTTTGTTATTTTAAATATTGTTTTCTTTTATAGACTTACTCATAAAGGTTTTGTTTGGGACAGCTTTCTTACTGCTTTTTGAAACAGTGTTTTAGTACAAATTTTTTTATTTTTTAACTAAAAAGTTACTTCAGTAAGCAGTAAGAAAGCCGTCCCAAACGAAGCGGAAGTTTTCATATATGGTACATAATAGAATGACGTGTATCCTGTTGTTTGTGGAAACATAAATTTGATGTTAGATGAATTTGATCTATGGAGTTGACAACAACAACAACAACAACAACATCAAGCCTTTATCCCATTACGTGGGGTCGGCTACATGAATCCTTTTTCTCCATTGTGTCCTATTAAAAGTCAAATTCTCGTTTAAATCTAATAAAGAAAGATCATTTCTAATATTTTCTAACCAAGTCTTTTTAGGTCTACCTCTACCTTTCTTAACATAAGTCAAATCTAAGACCTCTACTTTCCTAACCGGGTCATCGGGAAGCCGCCGTTTTACGTGACCAAACCATCTAAGGCGACTCTCTCTAATCTTATCTTCCAATGGAGCTACTCCAACCTTTTCACGAATATGCTCATTTCGTATCCTATCTCTAAGGGTAAAGCCACTCATCCACCTGAGCATCCTCATCTATGGAGTTGACAATGATATAAAATTTTTTTATCAATTAAATTAGCTAGTACCTAATTGCAACAATAGACACCAACTAGCTAGTTCATGATACTCATCTTGCTCACACCCTCACCAATTATTCCCCCTGCTTAATCTCCATGCACCTTGCTCTATACCCACCATTACTGACCTAGTCATCACCTCCAATTTTTGCTAAGCTACCTCTCTTATACTCCAATCTCTTTGCTTAAACTCAACGACCATTTCCTCCTGGCTCTTTACTACCTCTACGCCACCCTTATCCAGAGTGCTGAGATTCATCTCGTGCTTGTCAATGGTGGTCATTGTCACCCCCAATGCCATGATAAGATTAAGGACTTCCGTGGCAAATGGGCGAGTAAAATTTATATGCAGTTTATTCAGAAATTCTAGAGGCAGCAGCCACCCCTTATTATTATTTTTTTTTAAGCAGAAGCCTCATGCCACTCCCTAAATAGATATATTAATAAAAAATTTAAATCATTTCTCGATTTATGCATGTCATCCTTGTGCAGAGGCCATGCTAATCTACTCTGTATCATTCCTATTTTATTGGAGACATCAGATGTCTCTGAAGAGACTAGGCAGCAGCCAACCCTTAGATGATTGCTGACTTAATACATGAAATAAAAAAATAGAGAGCCATCTAAAGTTTCTTTTAGGATAATTGTCTAGTAAAAATTTTCTTGAAAATAAAAGAAAAAATAGTAAGCTAAAACTGTACCGGGCAAAGCCTAAGATTGAAGCAAGCATAAGGCCCCCACATTTACTATAAATTTATTGATAATTAAGATATTCCATAAAAGTTAACGGAGCACTTATAACAATGACCTTCTTAAGAGTTTTTTTATTATTAAATAAGAACTTATATGAAACAAGATCTACACTGAATCAATTGAATGTACCCTGAAAAAAATGCTGCTTTTTTCTTCCAAGTACTCATAGTCAAACTGCATTGAATGCATTAAAGTTCTTTTAGTCGAACACCTGAAAGTGCCTTAAGTAACTTTCTCAAAATGGAGACCACACATTAATTGCCACTATTTGTTTCATAACCTCCCTTTATCAAACATCTAACAACCAACAACATTGCAGACCCGTTCAACAAACAATGAATGTCTTGCTCATATCAATGCCATCCCACTTTGATTGATTGAACCTAAAACTAACTGAAGCTTTCAATATACATCATCAGATCATAAACTCTGATAGAAATCTCCAAAACTAATAAGTTTGAGACCCTATTAAGGCCAAGCATGGTGTCCCATTATGCCTTAATACAAACGCTCAAATCTGAGCAGTAGATACAGAGCTAAAACAACTGAGTCGTTTCAATTCCATTTTCCCTCAGCTGATACAACAAAGTAATAAACGCTATATATGATCTATATATATAGAGAGAGAGAGAGAGGAGTAGATAGATATGGTCAGAATCATTGAAGAATATTGTTAGATTCTCTCAGCGCTGCCGTTAACGAAGGGAAGAAGAAGTTATTTGGTAATAGGAGCCCATATATCTGCACCATTGCTTCTAGCTATCTGAACTGTTGCAGCTACTGGAATCAAGCAGAGTCCTCTGCTTTTCAAGCTGTAGAAATCTTCGCCATGCTGCGCCATGAGATAAACTGAGTAAGCCTTTATTACTGTTTAAATTGATCTGAAACTGTTAAATCTGATTAGTTTCTGATTAAAGCAATTCAAAACTAGCAGAAATGTTTGATTTTGGTCACATTCAGCTAATTCTTATCTTATAGTGCTAAAAATAACCTGAACAAGCAAAATTTTGTCTAAATACCTGAAACTATGTCGAAACCATGAAACACTGAAATCACTGCAAATTTTAAAATAGGAACTAAAAAAAAAATCTGCAATGAGAGTGAAATGCAACTAAAAGTGTTTAAAAACCTTGGTTTTTAGAGCTTAGAGAGAGAAAGTAGAGATTAAAGCTGCATACTTGCAATCTACCGCCTGAAGAGTGAAGGTAGGGAGCACTGAGAACCTTCAGCTGATCATGGAGGAAGTTGATATAAGCAGTGGCCTCTGTGAGCACAGAAGCCGTGTCGCTCTGTTTTTCATTAACTTATGACGTGTCATTTCTTGTTGATGCTGAATGATGAAGAGAGAGAGAGAGAGAGAAACCAAACCTTTCCAAAGGGGGAGACCAGCTGCTGCAGAGCAGCCACTCTCTCTCCTATCCTATCCTTCTTCTCCTGCCATGCGTAAACACAAAACCTCCATATTACTTATCCAAACACGGAGCCGAAATTAGATAGAGAGAGAAAAAGAGGAATAATACTTTAGGTGAAAAAGAGGCGTTGTCTTCTGAAGGTCCAGTTTTGAGTCTTTTGGCAGAGGGAAGGAAGGGATCATAGTGGTTTCTTCGCTTCTGATCGGCCATCTCTGTGACCATCATCATCCTTCCCTTTCTATTCTTCTTCCTCCCGAACCTGAAGCAGCTATTCCTCCTCCTTATAGCAGAGAAAAGCCAGCTAATGAACAAAGAAAAAAAAGGGTGGTTCCAAATGTCAGAGGCCGTAGAAAGTCCAAAAAAGAAAGGGAGATTTTGGATTAATGGACCGACGAGTTTTAACTGATAGATAGTATTTTCCCCAAAAAATAAAAAATAAAAAATAAAAAAAACTGATTGATAGATAGCGTCTGAACTCAAATTAATTCATTAAATTAAGAATATGATAATTTAATAGCTGAAATTTTCCAAGTAATATTTTATTACATAAATAAATATGTAAAAAATTATATTTTGTTTTAAATAATTTAATATTAATTAATATTTGATATTATTTAAAATAGAATAGTATGTAAATAAATATAAATATTAATTATAAATATATAAGACTTCACTAGCACGCATAAAAATTTATTTTATTCATAATTTATAAGACAATTTACAAATGAGTAAAATTATTTCTCTAATTTCATAAATTCATGGTACATCTCCCATTATTCAAAAAAAAAAATTAAATAAAATTTATTTGACAAAATATTTATATTTGATTATTTTCTCTGCCTTTTATTTCGTGTCTAGTGATTCGGCTACAATAGCACCCAATGCATCATTCCCAACGACCAACCACGTGGGGGTCCTCTTTGTCGTCCCTTGTCAGCCTAATTATTCTCTCTCTCTCTCTCTCTCTCTCTCTATCTCATCCAAGCCAAATTCTATTTCTCTCTCTCTGCCTCAAAGTCAATTTCTCTCTCATCTGGCCGCTGCCACGAACTCCGCCGTGGACCCCACTTGTCCTGATTGAAAGGCTTTTTGACTGCGAGGTGGAATTTAGTTCAATTATTGTAAGCGGAGAAATTATTTCTGTGCAGACATCGGACTATTCGGAGATGAATTAGACATCGGACTATCCGGAGATGAATTAGAACACGTCATATCATCAAGTACACAGTTGAGATATATAATAAAAAATAATATGGCATATTCTGATTCACCTCCGGTGTTGGCACAGCATAATTTTTCACCTAAGTGAGCCGAGCAGCCTCACAAGTTGGCTCGAGCTCGACTCATTAAGGATCTCGTGAGTTGAGCTTTTGAGCCACGAGTTCAATTTCTAACCTATACTAAACTCGTATATTAAACGAGCTACAACTTGAGCTTAGCCTGATTAGGCTCGAAAGTTTATTGAGCCGCTTAATTAAAGTAAAATATATTTAATAGTTAATTTAAATTTTTTAATTATTTTTATATTAAAAAAAATAAAAATTCTAAAAATAACTAATTTTTTTTTAATTTAGGTTCTACTAATTTCTTAGAATGATTGATTGAGGATTATAAATAATAAAGTGGAATTATTTTTTTTTTTAATTTCTTTTTTCATTAAATTTTACTTACTAATTTGAATCAAAATAATAATTAATTTTTAATCAAATTTAATTAATTATTTATTTAACACTAATAATTTAAATATATATTCTAATTATTAGGTCCAATTAAATTTATTGACTTTAATTAAAATTCACAAAGGTATACTTAAATATTCATGAAAAAAATTAAGTTTACATATCTTGTTATTTATTTAATATTTTCATCATATATATATATATATATATATATATATATATATATATATATATATATATATATAAAAGACAAGAATAAATAAATATGTATTAAATAATATTCATGGATATAAATAAATAAATTAGTGTTTAAATTTATTTATTTTTATAATAGATTTCTAAACTTTAAAATTTTATTAAATTATAAAAGATATTTTAATCGACCAAATTAGAATATCATATGTTGCTAGACTGCTTAGACTCATTAGTTAAAATAAATAACTTAAATTAAGTTAATTATATATTGATTAATGACTATAATTAGTTTAATTGTTTAAGATTAATTACGTAATTGAGATAACCGCACAAGCCTATTCTATGGGCGGCTCAGATTTCGGCCCAAACCCGGCGGCCCATTATCTAAAGATAATATTATTTTAATCACGCTGCGATCATTTCAAATGCGGACCGATCGAGCGGTCTTCGGGTCGTGTTCTTCAGTTCCTAATAATTTTTTATATTATAAAAATATTATAAAAATTAGTTATACGTACAAAAAAACAAAAATAATTTATTTATTTAATATTATCATCAAGACGTGGTCGCTCACGTGAGGGGGCACGTGAGAGGTTTAAACCTATCGGCATGGGCGTAGGAAGAGAGTAGTAACTCACCGGAATCGGCCAGTCGGAAGTAGAGTCGCCGCCGGCGGAGGCTCGTATTCGAATACGCGAAGGATAGCGGGGCGGAGTCTGTCTCTCGCCGGAATAGACGGGTCGGAGCGTTGGAGGAACGAGTAGAGTTCTAGAGAGAGGAAGCGAGAGGAGGGGAGAAGAAGGAAAAGAAGAGTCTGGAAGGCTTTATTGATGGCGCCAAATTTATAGAAAAGGGACGAAGGAAAATGAAAATTGGAAAAAGGACCCTGAGAGGATTGACAGCTAATATCCAGCGAGTTGTGGGCCCGACGCACTCAGGAGCTGACGCCATGCAGCAGCAGTTTTTATAACTCGGAAAAAGGGGGAGGCTGAGTACCTTTGAATTATATCATTACCCTTTTTTTTTTGGATATTCGATTTATTTATTTTTTTTGAGAAAATATTTATTTTATTAATTAATTGATGTTTTACTTCCAAAAAAGTTAGTACATTCATAAGTTGAACTAGTCTAATTTAAAATTAATAATTTTTATAAAAGATAGATTATTTTTTTACTTTGTTTGAGACTTGATCAAATACAATGATTCTATTAACGCAAGTCGAATATTATAAATGACGTGCCTTCACATAACTGGAAAATAATTGTATACTAATACATGCTCATGTAGGTAACTCATAGGTATATTAACATGTTCTTGCCAATAATAAAAAAAAAAAACATGTTCTTGCCAATGAGCTTGGCTAAGGGGGAGTATGCAGTCAAAGCATTACTCTTCCAAATGAAGCTTTGTGTTGTAGGGCAATCTCTAGCACCAACCAATTATAATGATATGGAAAATGATTACACTGATGGGTACACTACAGGAAAATAATGAAATACCGGCGGAATTTCCGGCGGAAATATTTACGCCGGAATCAACGACAGAATTTCCGGCGGATGGAACCGCCGGTAATTTTACGGCGTCTTTTCCGGTGGAAATACCGTCGGTACGTTTCCGGCGGCGAAACCGCCGGAAGTTCGACGGTTTTTTCAATACACCGACGCATATTCCGCCGGTAATATCCGACGGCTATTCCGGCGGATTTATCGCCGGTTAATTAAAACCCGACGAAGTATTATCGGCGGATTATCCGCCGGTAATACTTCCGGCGTATTTTTCTCCGGAAAATACGCCGGTAATCTCAATATATCGACCCCGTGCCCTCGACTTCAGCTCATTCTGTTTAGGTCTCCGCTACCGACGATGCGCGCCAGCCCTCGATCTCCGTCGACGACGTCCCTCCCTCCCTCGATCGAGCTCGTTCGACGACGACCTTGCCCTCGAATTCCGTCGACGACCTCCCTCCCTCGCTCGCTCGCTCGCGCGAGATCCTCCGTCGACGACGCACGACCGTGGCTTTGTAGGTAACTTTCTCCCTTTCGCACGCTCCGTTTCCTCCCGCCAGTTCGCCCTAATTTGACGAAGTTTTATGCTTGGACGCAGTTCCACTTCGCTCCGTTGACGTTGGTCTCGCACGCCGGGAGCTCGGTTGCTGTTTAGGTAACTTTCTCCTTTTCGCATTTCTTTTTTTTTGTTAGGTTTAGTCATGGATGTTCTCACTAGACATTTGCAAGAGGATGTACATTGGTGTATGCTTTTTGTTGATGATATTCTTCTTGTTGATAAGACTAGAGAGGGAGTTGAAGGTAAACTTGATTTATGTAGGCCAACCGTAGAGTCTAAAACCTTTCATTTGACTAAATGTGATGCACAAGATTGTGCGAATTATAGAGGAACTAAGTTAATGTGTCATACTCTAAAACTGTGAGAGTGAGTTATGGAGCATAGGTTGTGGTGTGATGCTAATGTTTCTCAAAATTAATTTGGATTCATGCCATGTAGGTCTACCTTAGAGTCTAAAGGTTTTCGCATGAGTAGATCCAACAGATAGCTGCCCTCACAGCCGAACTAGAACAGATACGGAAAGTCCAAGCTGATTGGTCGATGCAAATGCAGCAGCATCAGATGCAGATACAGCAGCAGCAAGCTCAAATGTTAGAAGAAATGAGAAAGATGATGGAGCAGATGAGTAGTGGTAGAAGTACAGCTGAGGATGAAACTGAATCAGAGTAGACATTATTAATCTATTTAACTGATGTGGACATATATTTTTATGTAATTTTTAGAAAAATTTATCTATTTGCTGTTTGAACATGTTTAGTTATTTGTTTATGACACTTTTCTTATATATGTTTATTTATACATGTTTAAGTATTCCTTATCTGGTTGATGCTCTTCTGATTTGTGTAATTGTTGATTTTATGAAATATATATGTTATTGTAATTTTTTGTATGCAGGTTTAAATGTGAAAATCACTTTTCAAAGTGAGAAAGTTTTTTTTTTCTGCTACAGGTTTCCGGCGGATTATCCGCCGGTAACTTTGACGGAAATACGATATGACGAAATTTCGGGCGGGATATGCGACGGAACTTCCGACGGATATTTCGACGGTAATGTCCGACGGTAAGACTAGACATCGCTTTTATTGTGACGGAATATCCGCCGGAACTTCCGGCGGAACATTTTTGCCGGTATTTCCGGCGGTTATTACGCAGGAACACTGCCACAGAAAAGGCGTCGGTTTGTCAAATATATCTGCCGGAAATTTATTGCCGATTATCCGCCGGAACATTCGCCAGAAATTTTTCCGGCGGAAAAAATGCAACGGAATGTTTTTTCCGACGCACGTTTTACCGTCGGAGCAATTTCCGCCGGTAATCCGCCGGAAACTGATTATTTCCGTCGCATTTTTTACTTTACCGGCGGATTTTGTCCGCCGGTAATAGCTGTTTTTCCTGTAGTGGTAGAAAGTAACGACTCTTAAAAATTATTAAAAAATCACCTGTAATATTTATGATAATGATAATAAAGATGACAATGGTGCAATGAATATAGATGAAAGAATAAAAACATCATATTAAAGTTGGATGTTTTGCATTGCTAAGCTCTATATTGAATCATAGATTATGCATACGTACATTGGTAGCATTGACAAATGGCATTGATAGATAGTATAGCATATGAAGGGATACATGCATATACTGATTATATAATATATAAGATAAATTAGATTGATGACATTGACATTAATACCTGTATACTTATGATTCATCTATAGACTCAGACATGATTTCAATACCAATGAGTTACTTTTTATTGTACATATTTACTATTTTACTGCCTTTATTATCCTATTGATACCTACTGATACGGATACTTATTACCGATATATTTATAGTCTCGCACAGATGTTGATATACAAATTTGAGTGTAATGATTCATATTTTTTATTATTCATCATATTGAATTGTACTAGTGGTGAATGATCATTGATGATATTGAATGTTAATGATTTTATTGATTAAGATAAGCATGCATATTGATTCTTGAGTTGCATTGAAAGCTTTAGTGAATTTGAGTTATTGTTGGATTTTTTAGCTGATTATGTGAATTTTAATAATTTCATGTCAGAGAATGGGTCTGAACCAGTTGGAGTGAGATTTATAGAGATCATAAGATTTCTTTTAATTTTATTTATATTTTTTCTTTTATTTTTTTGCAGTCAAGAGTTATGATAGAGTTGTATTGATTTCCTCGCTATTATAAATGTAATTTTGGTGAATGAATATAATGAAATATTTTGAGAAATATAATTTTAATTGTTTCCGCTAGATTGATTTATATTGATGATTTATAAAAGCTATGATAAATAATTAAAATGATGAAAATATGTAATTTTTTCAAATTTAATTATGTGGCGTGACATAAAGCTTATGATCATAGCTTCACTTATTGAACTCGTACACACTTCAACCTGTGGGACTCATTATAACAGCATGCATTTTGACCCAAATAAATAAATTATTTTAGGAATCATTATAAGCCAAAATTAAAAATCATCTTCGCTATAAAATAGATTTTATTGTGTTTTAATTATAATAATTTTTTATAAGTTTTTAGGTACTGGTGTAAATTCTTAAGAAACTGACACTTATTAGTACAAGTGGAGATTTTGAGACTATCATGTATCCGTTTCGCAAACTAATTTTATCAGTATTTTCTAAATAAAATAAGCTAATTATGAATATTGTTCTATAATTTTAAAGCCCCAAAAAAATTTATTTGAATTTTATATTAATAATTAATTAAACTATATAATTAAATAATATTATACAATAACATCAAGCCTTTGTCCCACTACGTGGGGTCGACTACATGAATCCCTTTTCTCGATTGTGTCAGGTTAAAAGTCAAATTCTCATTTAAGTCTAATGAAGAAAGATCATTTCTAATATTTTCTAACTAAGTCTTTTTAGGTCTACCTCTATCTTTCTAAACATAAGTCTAATCTAATACCTCTACTTTCCTAACCGGGTCATCGGAAGGCCACCTTTTTATGTGACCAAACCATTTAAGGCGACTCTCTCTAATCTTATCTTCCACTAGAGCTACTCCAACCTTTTCACATATATGCTCATTTCATATCCTATTTCTAAGAGTAAAGCCACTCATCCACCTAAGCATCCTCATCTCTGCAATACTTAACTTAGTATTATGCTTCTCTTTTAATGGCCAACATTCGACACCATAAAGCATTGCAGGTCTCACCACCATCTTATAGAATTTTCTCTTAAGTTTGAGGGGGACTTTTCTATCACACAACAAGCTCGATGCATTCCTCCACTTCAACCATCCAACTTGAATTCTACTGATAATATCCGCATCTATTTCACCATCACTCTGAATAGTAGATCCAAGATATCTAAAATGTGTACTCTTATTAATGACTTGATCGCCCAAAGTCACAATCCTCTCACTATGTCTATTACTACTAAAATTATACTCCATATATTCAGTTATAGATCTACTAAAGAGAAAACCTTTAGACTCTAAGGTTAACCTCCATAATTCAAGTTTACCTTCAACTCCCTCTCTAGTCTTATCAACAAGAAGAATATCATCAGCAAAAAGCATACACGAAGGTACATCCTCTTGCAAATGTCTAGTGAGAACATCCATGACTAAAGGAAAAAAGATATGGGTTTAAGGCTAATCCTTGATGTAATCCAACTGAAATAGGAAAATACTTGGTCAAACCACCTTGTGTTTGAACACAAGTAATAGCTCCTGCATACATATCTTTAATGATTTGTATATAAGCATTATTAACTCCTTTTTTTTCAAGAACTCTCCATAGCACTTCTCTTGGAACTTTATCATATGCTTTCTCTAAATCAATAAATATCATATGTAAACCCTACTTGTTCTCTTTGTATTTCTCTATCAAACCTCTCAATAAATGTATGGCTTCCATAGTAGACCTACCCGACATGAATCCGAATTGATTTTGAGAAACATTAGTATCATGCCGCAACCTATGCTCCATAGCTCGCTCCCAAAGTTTAAAAATATGACACATTAACTTAATTCCTCTATAATTTGCATAATCTTGTGCATCACCTTTTTAACTTAATAAATGTATGGCTTCTATAGTAGACCCTAAATAGTATTATTTTATTATTAATCCTAAATATATAACTCCATTAACTAAAAAGCATTAATATCACTTCCCTAATTCATTCGGCTAAAATAGATAGCATGTGAGGGAAATTTTGAGAGAAATGTGAGGAGAGAAAAAATAGAACTTAGGTTTTGGAAGCCGTAGAGTGATTTTTGTCCATCGATTATGTTGAAAAATTTGCTCATCTTATTGTAAGGAATCATTACCCTATTTCTGATATTAATAATTTTATATTTTTGTATTTTCTGATTAAATTTGTAT
This sequence comes from Dendrobium chrysotoxum, assembly GCA_019925795.1. Lineage (NCBI taxonomy): Eukaryota > Viridiplantae > Streptophyta > Magnoliopsida > Asparagales > Orchidaceae > Dendrobium > Dendrobium chrysotoxum. Next base: position 51,673,468 of record CM034306.1, on the reverse strand, counting down.
TTTCTTTACCGAAAAATGAGAATAATTTTGTATAAGTAAAACTTTCACCGCATAACTTTTGGTATGTGATAGATATCATCAATATTAGCATTTTAACGGGAATCTATTGAAGTTTCACTGGTTAAATTGAAAGATATAATTTTTTGAAGTAAATCCAAAGCATACAAATTTAATAGATTTTCTTATATTTATACATTTATGTGTTTCGTATATGATATTGACTTAAGTTGCATAAAAAAAGATAGCACTTACATGTAAGCAAGAAAAGTTGGTTGTTAACATCATAATGAATACGGGTTAGCTCTTAAAATATAATGCCCTGCATAGGAGAGTGAGCCGACGGGCTTACCTTTAAATAAATGGTGGTGTAACCTTAGTTATAGCCTGTAACTGATTGACTGAATTACGTCAACAAGTAGAGAGTGATGACTCTTAAATGATTATTTAAAATCACCTATGAAAATAAATAATTAATAGAAATAAATGATAGATAAGATGATATTGACAAATGGATAGCTATGACAGATAATAGATGTACAGAAAAAAATACTACATTAAAGATAGATTATCTTGCCTTACTTTTTATAATTATATTCATGATTGTATTTACATAATAGTACATTGAATTGATTGATATATATATATATATATATATATATATATATATATATATATAACTGAAATCATACTTATACAGTATAGCATAGCATACTGACATGATTTATTGGATGATAGTACTTTTTACTATATGTCTTATAGTTTGATGAATCTTTTTTAACTTCACTGATCATATTGATTTTATTATTGATTTTTTTTATATTTTCTATTACTTATATGAACTGATAATTGATATTGATTAGAACTGAAAGATACATATTGATTTTTTTGTCTTATATTGAAAATATTAATAGAGTTTTAGTTATCTGCTAGGCTTTTTAGCTCATTATATAGATTTTAAGGATTTCAGGTCAAGACCAATTGAAGTGAGATTAACAGAGTTTCTTAAGTTTTCTTTTGATTTTGTTATATTTTTTTCTTAATATTTTATAGTCATAAGTTTGTGAGAGTAATAATTATACTAATCTCCAGGCTATTGTATATTAATTTTGGGAGAATGAATATAATGCAATATTTTGAGATATGAAATTGTTAGTTGCTTTCACTGAATATAAATTTATTATTTTGATGATTTATAAAAGTTCTGGTTGATTATTAAGAAGATAAAATAGATAATTCTTTCAATTTTAATTCTTGGGAGTTACACTCACCCCTTATTTTTAGATACTCTCGTCTTGTTCCTAGATTGCCTTCACGGACCTACCTATTTGTTAGGTACCAAAGACTTGCCTAAGGAACTCCTCCCCAAAAACTCACCTAAAGTATTTGCCTGGGAGGAGAGGGCCATATTAGAGATAAAGGTCCACATATATATCATTCAGTTAGTTCATATATCTCTGTCAATCTGTATTGGTCACTTCATGTACTATTTGTTTCATTTAGTTTAGGTGTAACCTTTCTTGTAATACTCTTAATTCTTATAAATAAATGATGAAGATGTATATTTTATGCTTCAGACTGTGATGATTACTTACAGAGATATCATAGCTTTCTAATTACTCTCTATGCTCCTTAACTTCCTTCACTTGGTTAAAGATTGATAATGGAGCGGATAGACTACACAAATATTATTATTTTTTTATTTTTATAGACAATCATATTATAATAATTTTGAATCGTCTAAAATATTGTGATAAATACTAAATCATTAAATTTATTTTGATGGATCATAATTAATTTCATCAAACTTTTAGGAAATCATTTTAATTTTCAACAAACAAACTATTCATCATTCAATATGAAATCAAAATATTGTTAAATATTATCATTTTATGGATTTTTTTATTTCCCCAAAAATTGGGACATCGCAATCGCTCGGTTTCGGGCTACAGAAGCTTTTTAGGCAGTCGGGATCCTTTCCTTTCTCTGCGTGGGGCCCATATAAGGATACAGAGCTAATCAGAAATCGACGCGTTGCGAGGCGATTTTCTCCGGCGAGGGGCCCACGCGCTTCCTCCACATTATCTGATCTCCGTCCGTCTCTTTCCTTCCCAATGACCTTTACAGCTAAATTACTAATTAATAACTCTAATAGACTGACTCCCCTTAATTAGGTTTCTTAACTCACATTCTCTGTTCTTTCCCTGATATTGATTTTATAAATCATTATTATTTTACATAAAATAATCTTTTATATATATTTATATATAATACTTCATAAAAAATCAGCTTGATTAGTTGTAAACATTAATGTATATTTAAATAAAAAAAAATTTAAAATTAAATTTATTACTATACAAATGCGATTATAATAAACTTATAGTTGAATTGAATGTCTCAATGAGATGAACTAAGACCAAAAATAATTTGATCTAGGTCAAAATCATCTCATATAAATCATAATTAGAAACATGAAGACATTAATTGACTAAATCAAATTATCTTCAAATCTCTTATGCTTATTGTCCAATTGAGTGTCTCGACCAGATGAGTCCAGCGAGTCGAAGTCACTTAATTCTAACATCATTAAGGAATTTAAATGCAGAAAAAATAGTTTGTAATCAATAAAGTTAGCATTGATCATCTTATTGAGTGTCCTGAATTTTTTTTACATATATTGAGTCTGTAATCTATAAATAAACCGTCATTTTTATATGAGAATGACTCGTAGGTTTAAATTTAAGAGAGCTCATATGCTTTTAGAAGTTCAGAGCTTCACTTGAGCACCGCTTGCTAAACCACCATCGCTCGACCACAACCTGATCATCCCCCTCCAAACCAACACTCAATTGTCATTGGCGAACCACCGCTTGAAAATCATCATTGAATCACTGGCTGATTACCATCGTTGAACCATCGCTGAATAGCTATCTTTGAACCACCATCAGTCAACTAACATCTTTCGACCACCATCGCCAACAATACAAACCATCATTTATAAAAATTGATATATGTCATTAACATCAACTTTGACTATCAGCAACATATATATATAATATATATATATATATATATATATATATATATATATATAAAGAGTATTATACGAGAGCAATTTTCTTACATGATGAAAAGAGAAAAAAAATCATATATCCAAATTTTAGATAAACCTAATAAAATATATCAAATATTAATACTTAATCAAACTCTTAAAAAAAGAATAAGACTTAATTCTAATTTTTAATAGCGTTTGAAAAAGTTCAAAATTTCAATGTAATAAAATAATGCTTCAAAACTTCCGTTTGTGTTTTTTCTCCCATCAGTTACATGAACAATTTTCTAAGTGTTCTTCCACTGTTCTCCAATAATATCGTCTATGGTGCACTGCATGGGGATTCCATTGTCCTTTCCTGCGTTTGCGGCCGCGATGAGATATCAGACAGCCAAATCAACTTTGCGATAATTTTTTAAATATTTTCTTCGAGGTATTGGCCAACCAAACTCTTCTGTCTTTGTTCTTTTTGAGTTTGAGGACTCATTATTGAAGCCAACTCTGTCTTTTTCCTTTTAGTATTTTGGACATTAAAGTAAGGCTTTATTTGAGAGATTTTTTTTATTATTTTTAAATAATTTTTTAGTATTTTAAAATAATTTTTAAATATAATTTTTATACTAAAAATTTACTTTAAGAAATGATAAAAAAGACTTCTCAAATGAAGCCTAAATATTTTATATATACATATAATTTTTTTTTAAAATAGAATTTTGAACCTTAATGGCTCGTATATAACACAACGAACAAATGCAAGAAAAATATACAAGTGACTATTTTGCTCAACTTGTTTACAGCTCTGATTGCAAGAAAATAATAATAGCAATTAATTTTATTTATGGATTAATTCTAAATTAGTTTAAAATTAATTTATATAATTTTTATGTGATTTTTTATCATTTTATTTATGGATTAATTCTAAATTAATTTAGATATTTGCTATGAATTATATGATAAAATAATGAAATATTTGATATTTATATGTAATCAGTGGATAAATATAATAAAAATAATACCCATTAATTACTTTAAATTATTATAAAAAATTAAGTCAAAATATTTTGACCCAATTTTTTTTCATTAAATTTTAAATTAGCCAACTAATGAACTAAGAATGACAATGGAATCTAATCATCAAAACATTTTCCTTTTTTTTTAAATAATAATTTGAATTTGGGATTAGTTTAAATATAATTAGGGTGTTTGCTATGTAGTAAATGATAAAATTAAGAAATATTTGATATTTATATGTAATTAATATAATATATATAATAAAAATAATACCAATTAACTAATTTAAATTATTATAAAAAGTTGAGTCAAAATATTTCCGACCCAATTTTTTTCCATTAAATTTTAAATTAGCCAACTAATGAACTATAATAATAATGGCATATTTAATCATCAAAACATTTTCTTTTTTATTAAAAATTTGAATTTGGGATTAGTTAAAAGATAATTAGAGTGTTTGTTTGTGATTTTAAGGAGATTTAGGCTTCATTTCAAGAGTAAATGCATCTCCATTAATTATAAATACATAAAGATAAGAAAAATAATAAATAAAGCATAACCTTCTTACAACCTCTTCGTAATTAATCTTAGGCTTCGTTTGGGACAGCTTTCTTACTGCTTCTTAAAGCATCTTTTAGTATCAAAATTTTAATTTTTGTACAAAAAAGTTGATTTAAGAAGCAGTAAGAAAGTCATCACAAATGAAACATTAAGTGTATGCTAAGCTTTTCTTTTTGAGTTTTACAAATAATAGGACAAACTACATGTTCTCTAATATAACACAATTAACTATAAGAAAACATTAGGGATGGTATATATTATCATAACATTATTGGTTTAAAAATCAAAATTAATTATGGCCTTTGAAGGGCCCATGAGTGCATGGTTGTGTAATTAAATGCGATTGTGTGGATTTGGTAGCATGTTGGGCTTTTGGGACAATAAAATCCTAAGCTTTATGAGGCAATATATTATTGCATCCTTTCTTGTTTGATCCACCTTATAAAATTTGTGATTTTCATAATGTGTCATTGAAGACTTGTAATTTTATTAGTATATTACAAATATATTTTAAATTATTTGCATACCATATTAATTTTATAACTCTTAAAAAAATATCATTATAATTAGTTGGAATTATCTTAATGAACATATTTGCTTAAGTTTTATAACATGCAAAAATATTTTAATGCATGAGTGTTGAGGAAATAAAATCTTATAAAGATGTATTGACAAAAAGATGATATGATGTGTTTAAAATTATTTGATTTGCTTTGAGATAAGTGCAATATATAAATAATTTAGAATGTACTTATTTTAAATCATATAAAAATTTTAAGCTTGGCATAACTAAAACTTTTGTGAGGGTGTTGTGGCCTAATTATTTTTAAAATTTTAATGTGATTTAGACAGTTTTATAAAAAATTATAAAATTTTAAATATAAATAGAATTTTTATATTTATTTAAGGGGCTGTTTGGTTGGAGAAAAAAGGAATAAAGTATAAAAAAAATGCATTACTTTTTCACTTTTTGATGTTTGGTTGGACTAAAGTGAAATCCCAGTGTATTAGAAATTCCTTGCGGCAATTCAATTTCCCGTAAAATAAAATCGCTTTTTTTTAGTGAAAAAGGAAAGCACCGCACGCGGGAGAGAGAAGCCTATAGAAAGACACAAAAGAGCTCGCTTCGACGTACTCTCGAATCAAAAGGCACGAAAGAGCTTCGACAACATTCCCTTCCTCTCGGATTGGAAGAAATAGAAGGGCTCGCTCGCAGACCTTTCCTTCCTCTCGGATCGGAAGGCACAAAAGAGCTTCGACGACCTTCCCTTCCTCTCAGATTGGAAGGCACGGAAGAGCACGCTCGCAAAACGTTCCCTTCCTCTTGGATCAAAAGGCACGGAAGAGCTCGCTCGCAATGAAGATAAGCATCTTTCTCCTTTCGCGTGTTGCTTTGGTGAACTATCGTAATGCCGCCATGGTTGTCAATGAAGGAGAGAATGGAGCTCAAAATACATAAATTTTACTCTATATACACGCAATCAAATTAAAAAAAAGTTCACCTCCATTTATTTTAAGGCCAGTCAAATAGCCTAAAATATGTATTTTACATTACATTTATTTTACGGTATATTTATTTTATATTAGATTCACTTTACAGCCAAAGAAATGAAACGAGAAATTATTCTGTCCGGATATCCGGACGTCCGGATTACTGTGTATGAGCCGCGTATTTACTATGTATTTTTTGATACACAGTAAATAAGCAGTAAATAAGTAGTAAATCAATAATACGCATTAAATACGCACTAAATACTCACTAAAAACACAGAAAATTTTTTTTTTCAAAAAATATCCAGTAAATATACAGTTCATACGTAATATCCGAACGTCCGGATATCCGGACAGAATAATTTCTCCAAAGAAACAGGGCTTAAATTTTTTTAATTTTATTCCTATTTCTTCATAACGGGCTCTTCCTTCTCGCCCCGGGTCGGCTATAAGAAGCTTATTCGCCTCCTTCAAAGACGTCGGATCAGGAAGTCACGCGGGAGTTCGCTCGCTGCGAAGGTAACCATCTTTATACCTTTCGCGCGCTTCTTCGGCCAAATTCCGTAAATCTGCGGGACTACAGGCTTTAGTAAATCCGGGATTTACGGATCATGCATAAATCCTGTTGCCAAACAGCCAACTAGGGTTTGTGCTCACATGGATTTGGAATCTAACTACGAAATCCACCGGACAGCGGATTACATCCGCAGTAACAACTTCGCCAGAGTCGCCTTGCAGGTTTCCACTACACCCAATGCCAATTTCATTCCGCTCCTTAAACCCTTACCTTGGCTTTCACCTTTTTCCCGATACCCTTCATTTCGTACCTTTGAGCGCTGGATTAGATTACTGAAGGCATTCTTCTGTGCAGTTTCCGGATGAGCTACTCAAGGATTCGACTAGGGTGGCGAAGTCGCTGAGGAATGAGCTTGGGCGGGGCGTGCGCCTCTTCGTAATGGCCGACACCGCGTACGGCAGTTGCTGTGTGGACGAGGTCGGTGCCGCGCATGTCGACGCTGAGTGCGTCGTCCATTATGGCCACGCCTGTATGAGCCCGTCAGTTCTCTATGGTCTTAAGAATGACTACCATTAATTATTTGTATTCATTTTTCTCTCTTGTAGCATTTGTTTAATTATTATGACGCGTATTTTTGCCAAAAATTGAAAATTTGAGTTTTTTTTTTGTTATTACTATTATTTAGGGATTGAGAATGGATGTATATTGGAGCGACTGCCTGTGACATTTCTATGACTCTAATGCTATGTTTTTACTAAAACATGTGTATTTGCTGGTTCTTTTGTTACTGTTTATTGTCATGTGCTTGAAAAATGTTCCATATCAGTGAGAAAATGGTTTCATGTGAGTTTAGGTATTTGCATTACTATAGGTAAAGTCAGTTACTATGATTTATTTGGATTCATGTTTCTTATGCCATTTAATTTTCATTCAACTTGAACAACCTTATGCTATAATGATGTGACAATTATTTTTATTTCTAGGATATTAGTTATCTTATAGTGATGAATTATTCCTATATTCTTGATTACTTTTCATGATTTGTGCTTTTTTATCATAACGCATATTGTGGCATGCTCCATGATGGCCCATCAGACCCTTCAGAGCTCCATTCACCATTAACACGCAAAGTTGGATAGTCCAAACTCTCTAAATTTCACATTTATTACTTGCAGGACAACAACATTACCAGCCTTCTTTGTGTTTGGGAAAGCCTCGATTGATGTGGGTGATTGTTTGCAATCTTTACGTCACCAACTATCCTCAAACAATAAGCCTATTCTGGTATGTATCCAAAAATTTTTATTTTACATGTCTGATGGTTGTTGGGATCCAATTAGAACTCCTAGACTCTCAACATATGCATCACCTATTATGACATTATCATAATCATCTACAACTTATCTCGTAAGAAAATTTACTTGGAAGAGTGAACAGAGAGTTTGATAAGTTGGAAATTAATTTTGAACTTTTATTCTAAGTTGTATCTATACAATATTTGGCATAAACTTGTGTCATGCTAATGAGATTTTGCATCCATTTTTTATATAATGTTTGTAGAAGGTGAACTTGGAGTGATCCTTAAGTTGCCTTTAGTGTATTCGGGTGATCCTAGGTTTTATCATGAAAATAACCCTCTACAAATGCAAGAATAAGCTCTCACTTAATGGGAGCTCCATGCATTTGGTACTTGTTATATAATGTTCATAGATCTTTCATGTTTGTGTATTGTATTGCATTTACTTTAGGCATACTTTATCTCATTATGTTTCTTGAGAACGGGTGCTGTTAGAAAGATCACCTTTGGTGCGTTTGCATACATTGTGGGGGGGGGGGGGGGGGGGGGGTGCGTTTGCGGTGTGGGAGGGGTAACAATTTATCCTAGATCACCTTTGGTGAATGCTGAATGGTATAAAAGTATTGGATGACTCTTTAGCTATTTCCATACATTGTGGAGGATTTATTTGCTACACGACAACTACTAGAACAATAACAACGACTTGCATTTATCCCATTACGTGGGGACCACAACTATTAGGAAAGATAGCAAAAGTAGAATTCATGTCATATCTAGCAAATGCCTGATTAGCTACATATTTTTCTTACAAAATTGTCCATCACTTTTTTAGCTTACAGCTGATTGCTACAAAGTTGTCTCTTGAGGCTATTCACTATGGATTAGTGAGTAGCAAAATTTCATCCAACTCGCAACAAATTCACCAATCTCCAATGTTTCAATTTTGTCACTACTTAATATCAATTTCCTAGCAAATTTATCTGTAGCAACTTTGTAACATAAACATTTTCAGCCAAGCTAGTTCATTGACAAGTATTAAACGTGTTATCAAAAACTCTTGAGAAAATCTATTACAAAATATTTTTAACTTGTATAATTAATCTTCACAAGTTAAAAGTTCATAATTTATCATTCAGAATGAAACCACCCATATGTTCAGTGATTGTATCATCATTCTCTGACGTTCAATTTTAGTGAGTTTTTTAAATTTTTCCTCGCAGTCTCAATTTTAGTTAGCTTTCTTTGATTTGTCCTCCCAGTTGTTTGTGCTCTAGTGATTTTCAACAAGTTATTCCATATATCACTATGAACCCAATCAATTTTGTGTTGTTTGGCAAAGAGTATATTACTAGCCACATACTTTTTCTTTGCTTATGCGCATGCTTGACTATGCATACTGTTAAATCTTCTTTCCATGTCTTGTGCATAACCTATTCAATCACATCTCTTGGCGAACTTGCCAATCCCATAATTAATCTTGACAAGTTAAAAGGTTAGAATTTACCATTCAGAATGGAACCACTCATATGTTTATTGATTGTGACTTCATTCTCTGACATTCAATTTTAGTGAGCTTTTTTTGATTTGTCCTCCCAGTTGTTTGTGCTCTAGTGATTTTCAACAAGTTATTCCATATATCACTATGAACCCAATCAATTTTGTGTTGTTTGGAAAAGAGTATATTATTAGCCACATGCTTTTTCTTTGCTTATGCACATGCTTGACTATGCATGCTGTTAAATCTTCTTTCATGTCTTGTGCATAGCCTATTCAATCCCATTCCTTGGCATACTTCTCAGTTCCTTTGTGCCATTTTCAAAGTGTTATCTGTTTTGATATGAATAATTAAACTAAATACTTCTCTGTAAGCTGGTCGGTTGGATGCTGTTTTGTATTTGAATCCTAAAGATTCATAATGTTGTAATTTTTTTGGCTAAAATTTGTTAGGTACCTTGGAAGAATATCCTAAAATCTACTTTGACTGCCAAGCAGCTTGTGGCGCCAAACATTAGATTGAAGTGTGTGAGAAACATAATAACATTTGTTAATCCATAAGGCCATAACCAAGTCATATTAACGCAACGTGAAGTGTAAGATGATAAATGTTTCATTTATGCATAACCTCTACCTTTCTAACATAGGCTGTATCTAATACATCTACTCTCTTAACATGGTTATCGGAACATGACGTTTTATGTGACGAAACCATCTAAAGAGACTCTTTTAATCTTATCTTTCATTGTAGCTACTACAACCTTTTCACGTATAAACTCATTTTGCATTTTGTCTCTAAGTGTAAAGCCGCTCACCCACCTGAGCTTCCTCATCTCTACAACACTTAATTTTATGCTTCTTTTTTAATGGCCAACATTTTGTGCCATAAATCATTACAGGTCTCACCACTATCTTATAAAATATTCCTTTAAGTTTCAAGAGTACTTTTCTATAACACAATAGTTCAATGCATTCCTCAACTTTAACCATCCAACTTGGAATTCTACTAATAATAGTACCCTCTATTTCACCATCGCTTTGACAATAGACCTTGATATCTAAAACGCGCACTCTTTTTAATAATTCGCACACTCTTTTGCATCACCTTTATTCTATAAAATAGGAATCAATGTATTCTTTTTTCACTCTTCAAACATCTTTTTAGTCTTCAAAATAATATTAAAGAGTTTAGTGAGCCAAGAAATTGCTTGATCTCCTGTGCATTCACATTTCTATTAGAATATAATCAAGTCCTATTATTTTTTCACACTTCATTTTTTTTAAAGCATCTCCAATTTTGATTTTATTAATATGACGATAAAAATAAAAATCTCTATTTTTATTTAGGATTCTAAGCCATTAAAGTCAATTGTATTCTCACATCCTTCATTGAAAAGTTTATCGAAATATCTCATCCACCTTTATTGAATATCCTCTTTTAAGAAAAATATTTTTGATTTTCATTCTTAATGTATTTCACTTGAACTAAATACTTCTTCTATCTCTTTGCTAGTCAATGAAGGGAAGCTATAAGAGAGTAAACTAACAAAAACATAATGGGAAAACATCAACTAGTCAATGAAGGGAAGCTAGCAAAATATATTAATGTAGAAGAAATCATCAAATAACCATTGAAGGAAAGATGAGATCATAGTGCTCACCTAAAGTTTTGGAGGACAATAACGCATTGTGTTTAAACAACTAGAAAGATGGAGACAAAATTTATGCTTAACTTGAGGAGATCACGAAGAGGCTGATGTCGTAGCATTTTCCATGAGTGAACTACACGGGATGGGAGAGACAAATGACAAAATCATGGCAATGGGCTGAGGCTTCGAGCAGGAATGTCGAAGGTGGGCAACTCCCATGATATTGGGGCAAAGCAAAATCTGTAGAAATAACAAGAATATATGGTAAATGCAAATTAAAGATCCCTACATCTATAATTTATTTGATGCTAAGTGAAGGAGGATGATGCAGTCAAGGATTATTATTTTATATTTTTATATTTTATTTATGTTTTGGACTATATATAATTTTGGTCTATGTTTTTTATATGTGCTCTATGATGGAAATCAACCAATGATCATGCTAGGATCGATGCTCTTGGGTCAACTCTTTCTTTTAGTTTGCCTGCTGCCTTAGGTTATTTGGGCATTGATTATTGGGCTGAATTTATCTTATTGGGCTTGGCCCATTTCCCTTTATCCCATGCCTGTTTGGTGTTTTGGCTTGTTTCGAATTGGTGGCTGTTGGATTTCTGCTGAATACTAATGATTCCATCTTGTTTCTTTTGGCTTTTTGGTTCTCCCATGCTGTCTGTCCCCTCCCTCTACCAGGTGGCTGTTGGACTTCTGCTGGGTTCTAATGCAGAATTCAGATAGATGGCTGTTGGATTCTTGTGCTATCCATTCCCCTCCCTTAGCTATTTCTTATGTTGGTTCCATTGGTTGTTTGGAGCGGTTCAATTAGTGGCTGATGGGTTCATTTCTCCCTTTATATAGGGGCCGTTTTAAGAGAAGAAGAGGGATTAGCGATGAAAATTTTTGGAGCATGAAACCTACAGGTTTGGAATAGCTTGCGAGCTATTGTCTTCTACCTCCCTCTCTCTTATAATTCGTCTCGGTCTCCTATCTCTTTCTTCTCTCCACGGTATCCCTTGCAATTGTATCCTTCTTCAAATATAGTGAGTGTGGTGTGTTGTTTGGCCGGTTTAATTGGTATTTGCCGGAGGAGTGCTGACCGGTGTTGGATCAAGAGTTCTGTGGTAAACCTCTGGTTTGAATTTTCCTTGGAGCACTATATCCTAATTTTCAGATTTGCATGTGAGGTGACCTCTTTAGGTTATTTTGAGGAAAATTTATTTTTATTTTAATTTATTTTGCTAAGTTCCTAATAGTTCTCTTGCATCTGTTTCATTTTAGTTTTCTTTCTGTTGTTGTGGGTTTTTTGGTTACTGAAGGAAGTGTTCTATTTTTTTCTAAGTATTCTCCAACTTGGCCTTATAGAACTTGGGATACATCAATTTGGTATCAGAGCGTCTAGGTTGTTGTGAGTGTTTCACTTTCTTTTATAAAAAAAAGAAAAGTCAAAACAATCAAGTTGAAGGCAAACAAGAAAGTCATTTAGCTATGCCTTGGATTCTTGAGGACATGCTTCCAACAAAAAAATGGGTTCCACCTCGAGCATATTCTTCTAATCCTCTACAAAATGAGCTTCTCAAGATTCAAAGACAACTGCATTTAAGTGCCGAGAGATTCGAAGCTAAGAAGCTTCAACTCCTGTCCGAATTTAAACGAGAAAAAGAGATCATCAAAAGAAAGTATGACATGATAATTCAGGAATCGGAAATGCCAGATCTTTAAAATTTTAAGTCGAACTCATTAGGAGATGAGATTCTTCCGCCAGGGGAGAATTGATGCAGTTAAGGATTATCATTTTATATTTTTGTATTTTATTTATGTTTTGGACTATATGTAATTTAATCTATAATTTTTATATGTGCCCTATAATGGAAATCAACTAATGATCATGTTAGGATTGGTGCTCTTGGGTCAACTCTCTCATTTAGTTTGCCTGCTGCCTTTGGGTTATTTGGCATTTATTGTTGGGCTGAATTTCTCTTATTGGGCTTTGCCCATTTCCCTTTATCCCATGGCTATTTGGTGTTTTGGCTTGTTTCAGATTGGTGGCTGTTGGATTTCTGCTGAATTCTAATGATTCCACTTGTTTCTTTTGGCTGTTTGGTTCCCCCATGCTGTCCGCCCCCTCCCTCTTTCATTTTCAATGTAAAGTTGTCTCCTATTGGCTTGGTTTGGTGGCTGTTGAACTTTTGCTGGGTTCCAATGCAGAATTCAGATTGATGGCTGTTGGATTCCTGTGATATCCATTCCCCTCCCTTAGCTATTTCCTATGTCGGTTCCATTGGCTATTTGGAGCGGTTCAATTAGTGGCTGATGGGTTCATTTCTCCCTTTATATAGGGGCTGTTTTAAGAGAAGAAGAGGGATTAGTGATGAAAGTTTTTGGAGCATGAAACCTGCGGGTTTAGAATAGCTTGCGAGCTATTGTCTTCTACCTCCCTCTCTCTTATAATTCGTCTCGGTCTCCTATCTTTTTCTTCTCTCCATGGTATCCCTTCCAATTGTATCCTTCTCCAAATATAGTGAGTGTGATGTGTTGTGTGGCCGATTTAATTGGTATTTGCCGAAGGAGTGTCGATCGGTGTTGGATCAAGAGTTTTGCGGTGAACCTCTGGTTTGAATTTTCCTTGGAGCACTATATCCTAATTTTCAGATTTGCATGTGAGGTGACCTTTTTAGGTTGTTCTGAGGGAAGTTTATTTTTATTTTAATTATTTTGCTAAGTTACTAATAGTTCTCTTGCATCTGTTTCATTTTAGTTTTCTTTCTGTTGTTGTGGGCTTTTTTGTTACTGAAGGAAGTGTTATATTTTTTTCTAAGTGTTTCTCCTTACTTGACCTTCTAGAACTTAGGATTTGTTTTTCAGCAGCCAAAAGAAACAAGTAGAATCATTAGTATTCAGCAGAAATCTAGCAGTCACCAATCTGAAACAAGTCAAAACACCAAACAGCCATGGGACAAAGGGAAATGGGCCAAGCCCAATAAGAGAAATTTAGCCTAATAATAAATGCCCAAATAACCTAAAGGAAGCAGACAAACTAAAGGAGAGAGTTGACCCAAGATCACCAATCCTAGCATGATCATTGGTTGATTTCCATCATATGACACATAAAAAAAAATATAGACCAAAATTACATATACTCCAAAACATAAATAAAATACAAAAATATAAAATGATAATCCTTGACTGCATCAATTCTCCTCTGGCGGAAGAATCTCATCTCCTGATGAGTTCACTTAAAATTTTGAAGATCTGACATTTCCGATTCTTGAATTAACATGTCATACTTTCTTTTTATGATATCCTTTTCTCGTTCAAATTCGGATAGAAGTTGAAGCTTCTTAGCTTCAAATCTCTCGGCACTTAAATGCAGTTGTCTTTGAATCTTGAGAAGCTCATTTTGTAGAGGATTAGAAGAATATGCTCGAGGTGGAACCTATTTTATTGTTGGAAGCATGTTCTCAAGAATCCAAGGTATAGTTAAATGACTTTCTTGTTTGCCTTCAACTTGATTGTTTTGACTTTCCTTTTTTTTTTTTAAATCAAAGAAAGTGAGACACTCACAACAACCTAGACGCTTTGATACCAAATTGATGTGACCTAAGTTTCTAAAAATTTTATGGAGAACACTTAGGAAAGCAATAGGGAAATTCTTCATTTCAATAACTCATAAACATCCACAAAATATAACATAAAAGGAGAAACAAGTCTAATTAGAAAACTTGCTACGAAATCCGAAGGGAAAAATAAATAAAAAAAAGGTAAGATAAAAAAATGGAAAGTCAAACCAGAGGTTCACCACAGAACTCTTGATCCAACACCGTTCGACACTCCTCCGGCAAATTCTAATTAAAACGGCCAAACAACACACCACACTCACTATATTTGGAGAAGAAGGATACAATTGGAAGGGATACCGTGGAGAGAAGAAAGAGATAGAAGACCGAGACGAATTAGTTAGGAGATAGGGAGATAGAAGACAATAGCTCGCAAGCTATAACAAACCCGCATGTTTCATGGTCCAAAAATCATCACTAATCCATCTTGGACCATGAAACCTGTGGGTTTGTTATAGCTTGCGAGCTATTGTCTTCTACCTCCCTATCTACTAACTAATTTGTCTCGGTCTTCTATCTCTTTCTTCTATCCATGGTTTCCATTCCATTTGTATCGTTCTTCTCTAAGCTTTATTAATAATAAGTTGGTTGTATTGTTTTACAAGTTGAAAGTAGAGTTGTATTTTTGTATTTGAAGTTTTTTTTGTGTATGTTTAAGTTTTAATGAAGGGAAGTCTTGGTTGTTTGCAATCTTTTATTATTGGTTGCATCATTTTGGTATTAGAGCCTTAGGTTGTCGTGTGAGTCTTGCTTTCTCTTAAAAAAAAAAAAAAGGAAAGTCAAAACAGTCAACAAGCCAAAGTTCACTTCAAAAGGAAGATTTGCCATAAGAAATAATGCATTCGGAACATCAATGAAGCATTGTCATTTAACCTAAGTTTGCAACGTCGTCATCCTTATATTTTCCAACGTGTACCAAGGCATTCTCATCAGGAGATGAGATTTCTCCACCAGGGAAGAATTGATGTGGGCAAAGTGATGTTTGGAATTCCCAAAATGCTGTTTGGTATTCCTTAGGTGCTGTTAATGCTGTTTGGTATACCCTAGGTGTTGTTTATGCTGTTTGGATTTCCCTAAGTGTTGTTTAGTCTTCCCTAGGTGATGTTTACGTTGTTTGGACTTCCCTAAGTGCTGTTTAGTCTTCCCTAAGTGTTGTTTGGTCTTTCCTCATGCTGTTTTGAATGCTGTTGGCTGCTCGTTTACCTCATTGTTGATTCCTATGCAAGACGCTTTAAATGTGGGCTGTTTTGGTTGTTTTTTGTGGCTGATTTGCGGCATATTTATGAGGTTGTTGGGTTCTTTTTTTTTCCCTACATATGGGGGCTGTTTGCTGCTGTTTTAGAGGGAGTTTTGTGTGAAAATGTTTGGAACGAAAAACCTGCGGGTTTTTTAGCTTGCGAGCTAGTCTCATTTCCCCTTCTCTTCTTATATTTGTCTCGAACTTCTAACCTCTTCTTCTCTATCCATGATTCCCGCCTCACTTGTATCCTTCTTCTCAAAAATATATATATAAGTTTTATGATTTATGTTTGTCATGTTTATATTTAAGGAAGACGTTTTTGTGGCAATCTTTGTGTAATTATTGGTTGCATCAGAGGAGAAGAAAGGGCCAATAAGAAACCATAATGTTTCATATAAGGGGCTGAAATCGAAGGACATGAGTGTGAAAAAAGCTTTAGGAATGCATGCCATCAATCCGTTTTACCTCCACCAAAGCACAAGTTGGCTCACACATGAGTGGTAAAGAAAAGGTATTGACTAACTATGAATTTTTGACCTCATTCCATGAGCCTATGGTGTGCATGAGCTAATGTTGATGATAACAGACATATGATTGGAGGTTTTAATAATTCACTCTTAAGTGATTTCATGGTTAGGTGACTGTTCATATCTCAAAGCTTAATTGGTAAATATTTCATATTTGACCCACTAATATGATAATCAATGATGCACAAAGATGCTCTCGGGGCCATCTCAGGAGAGTTAGACGATGATGAAAGACATATCTGGAGTCATAAGTCTCTTAAGGTGTGAGGTTTAAGTTTGCAAATTGATTGCCCTAGATCAAGCATTAACTAATAAAATTTATATAGCCTAAAATCTAGTTATGAATTACTTTAAATTATTATATATGTTTTGAATATCATCAAAATTTAACATTTGTATGCTTAAGAGAATTTTGTAAAATTTTGGCAAAAATTCAAATTCAAGTTGATCAGTACAATTATTAATTTTTTTTGCTAAACTAAGTTTAATTAATAATTAAAATATTATGTAATATTTATTTATTTATATCTGCAGAATTAGCTTTTGATTTTAGTTCCATTAGATTCTTCTTGTTTCATATATGCAAAATCATGTATAATACATAGCTTTCTATCTATCTATCTATATATATATATAAACTTCTATACTGCCATATATATAATGATAAAATCAAATATGCTGTATTTCTATCCCTTTTATAGACCTAATTTTAGGAGAATTTTTATAAATATTTTATACCTGAAAATAGTATAAATTTAAGCCTATAAATTTCTACATACTGTAGTAATAAAAAAAACTAATGATTTTGATGAAAATTCTCTACATCTTTCGTAAAATTTCTTCAAAGCATTTTTTTTTTGGTATAGTTCTTAGAGCTGATCAAAATTCCCACAGACAGCAATATTGCCACATCATTTGCTAGTCTTTTGGAAATTGTTCTATTGATGGTCTTGGTTTTAAGATGACTTTATTCTTTTTTTCTTCTTTCAACTATATTTTATCATATTAAAATTGTGCAATTCTTTTTTTTTTGGAAATTGTTCTATTGGTGGGTTTCAAAATTTCTATAACTTAGATATTCAATTTTATGGGCTTTCTCTACCCTTGGAAAGAGGGGATCTTGAGATGACAGGATCAAAGTAGTGGAATCCTAGGTGGTGAAGGTCTAGGCCCGTATGGTGGATTGGAAGCCAATCCTCGTAAAGATATTTTGTGTATTCTCTTCTCTTAATTTCTTGCAATTTCATTGACTAGCTCATAGTTTACTTGTCTTAAATTTTGTGTCATTTTAATTTTTTCTTTTCTATGCGCAAGTTTAATTAATCCAAATATTTTTTAAGAATCATCATTTTATCCCTGCCATGATTGTGCCATACGCTTCACGAACAACATAAAAGAAACTCTATGAATCAATTTTCTGAGAGGCTTGCACGGGAATTAGAGAGAAGGCAGTGGTAACTTGGTGCTAAAGGTATCAAACTGAATGATGAACAACCACATGTTAAGCAGAACGTTGTCGTGGCTAGCAGAGGTGATTTTAGGACTTTTAGGTTGTGATTAGTCTGTGGAGTCGTAAGTGGAGGGTTAAGGAATAAAATAATGTGATTTTTAAGTTGTCATAAAAATTAGCCTGCCATCTTCTGGCATCTTACTAAACTATCGATTAACTGCAGATCTTATTGTTACAAAAGTGTGTGGCAAATTTGTTTCAAATTTCATAAGTAAAAAAGAACTCATCATTCCATTTTTTATTTGGTGCTTTATTAAGCTATAATTTTAGATACGGATTTTAGAGTTGCAGTGAAAAAGTGTAGCAAAGCTGCTGCAAATTTCCTGGTAAAAAATTAACATGCCAATTCGTACTTATTTTGCTCCTTACTGAGCTACAACTTAGCTACAATTATTGATGTTGTGGCAAAATAATTTAACAAACCTGTTGCTAATCCACAGTAAAAAGAACCTATCAAACCCTATTAAATTTTCACCTTAATAAGCTTTATAGATATTATAGCCGCATAAAAAAATATGTAGCATGCTATTAACAAAGTCCATAATAAATTTCATATTTCTTTATTTTGTTCAATACCTAGTTGATTTGTTGCACGTTATAGGCTAGTTATCTACAGATGTTATAGCATATTTCTACCCTTATATATTTAAGTAATTTTTATTGTCCTGTGTGCTTTGGTACTTAAAATATTGCAATATAGTCTTCTTGTTATTGATTTTACCTTCTCTTTTCTTTTCCTGAGAGCAGGTCCTATTTGGATTGGAATATGCACATGCTTTACAAGACATCAAATCAGCAATGGCGATTTCATTGCCATCTACTGCGTTTAGTCCAATGGTACTATATGCAGAAGTTGCTTCTTCAGTTGTAAATCCATCTGGTGAAAGTGACGAAATAAACGGACAGGATACCAAAGTTGTAGATTTAAATTGTGACGAGAAGGACAAGACTTCAAAGTCTGAGAAATGCATTAAATTGGGTACTGATACCAGATATGACCTTGGAGGTCTAAAATGGAGTATTCCAATGGATCAGAAGATCAATGATTACTTACTGCTTTGGATTGGCTCTGAAGATTCCGCATTTGCAAATATTGTTCTTACATTCAACAGCTGTGAAATTGGTGAAATAAGCTATTGATTGTTTTTATTATAATCTTGATCTATGCACGTTGTGAAATCTTTTGCTTGAATATTTGTCATGCAATTAAGTATCTTGATATTTCAATTTGCTCTGCTTCTTCAGTCAGATATGACCCAGAGGGACGCCAGTTTCTACGGGATTTTTTTCATCAGAAAAAAACTCTGAAACGCAGGTATTTTGCATCCACATTTCTTGTAATGTCTTCATGTCGTTTACCTTGTAAATACCAATGAAGTTAGTTTGCCCTCGGTTCCTATACTTTTTGCCTGTTTCAACAGATACTATCTTGTGGAGAAGGCCAAGGATGCTAATATTGTTGGCATTTTGGTGGGCACTCTAGCTGTTGGTATGTTAAATACAATCTTCTATTCTTTATTTCTATTTTAATTTTTTTCCATATATTTTTTAAGTGAGCAAATTGCACTTTCTTTTTGTATCTAGAATGTGAACCAATTACAATATCACTACTGTAGCTTGCCAAATCTCAGGCCGCAAGAAAATCTTGACCATTTCTTGACATCTTTTTCTTCATGCAATGCCTATCTTAATTTAATTCCCCATTCTTTAACAACAGAATATTTATTTGTTTGCAAATTTGTTTATTCTTTCTTGAAATTTTTTCGAATCTGACTTTCAGCATTTCTGTTTATTCCTGACACCTTTTGAAAGATGCTGGGAGTGGGGCATAGACATTGTTTTCTTGTGATGCTTTATATTATGTAGCTTGGTATTCTTTTCTTTTGAACTAGCTTTTTTCTTAATATGATATACATGTGCTCTGTTTCCTGTACTTAAATGTTAAGCAATCACTACCTTGAATTGGTTCCATCTATGTTGTTTTGCAACGGAATGATTGATATCTATCATCTATCTAAACTGATTAATCTGCAACCTGCACTTTAAGCTGGTTATCTTAGGATGATCAACCAGATGAAAGAATTGATTGAAAGAGCTGGGAAGAAGTCTTACACGCTAGTCATGGGAAGACCTAGCCCTGCCAAACTTGCCAACTTTCCAGAGGTAATGAGAGACTAAAATTGACTAATATTCTATGACATTTTGATTGAGCATTTATTGATCTTCATTTTTTGACAGTGCGATGTTTTTGTCTATGTGTCTTGTGCTCAAACTGCTCTCTTGGATAGCAAAGATTTTTTGGCTCCAGTTATAACTCCATTTGAAGCAATGTTAGCTTTTAGTAGGTATGGTCATTTCTGATATAGAAGTCTTTTCAGAATCATTAATGTCGTTCTTCACTATTGTATGATTCAACTTATCGTTGTTAATACTCCACTATTTTCTGAATTTTCATCCCTGTTCACTGTGAAGTGTTAATTATTACCTTTTTTATTGAGAAAAAGATCAAAATGATCCCTTAACTCTTTGTGAGGGATCAAAATGGTCCTAAACTCTTTTGAGGGACCAATTTGATCTCTCGACTACTTAAAAATGGGTCTTTTTTATCATAACATTAAAATTTGGGGTTAATGGTATTAAATCAAGGGGTATTTTGGTCATTCTTAATTAAATTATTTATTAAATATAATTTTCAAATAATAGTATTTAAAAAAATATTAAATATTTCTTTAATAAAAAAATTATTAATAATTCTAGTATATAATGATCCTAAATCAAAATTAGAATTATTAATGATTTTTGATATGAAAACTAGAATTATTAATAAAAATTTTTATTAAAGAAAAGTTTAATAATTTTTTTTTTTAAAATTACTATTACTTGAAAATTACATTTAATAAATAATTTAATTAAAAAATGACTAAAATACTTTTGATTTAATATTAATTCTAAAATTTAATGTTAGGACCAAAAATATCCCTTTTTAAAAGAGTTGGGGACCATTTTGATCCCTCACAAAGATTTGAGGGATCATTTTGGTCTTATTCTCTTTTTTTTTTCATTATCATGCAAGTCAGGAAGTACTTTTTTTTAGAAGATGATATTTAACAAAGGTGGATGAGATATTTTACTAATCTTTTTAATGAAGAATGTGAAAATACGATTGACTTTAGTGACCTTAGCATCCTAAATGAAAATAAAGATTTCTGTTTTTATCGGCATATTAGTAAAATCGAAGTCAGAGAGGCTTTAAAGAAAATGAAGGGTGGAAAAGCTGTTGGACCTGATGATATTCCAATAGAGATGTGGAAATGCTTAGGAGATGAAGGAATTTCTTGGCTTACTAAACTTTTTAATACTATTTTGAAGACTAAAAAGATGCCAGATGAGTGGAGAATGAGTGTGTTAATTCCTATTTTTAAGAATAAAGGTGATGCACAAGATTGTGCAAATTATAGAGGAATTAAGTTAATGTGTCATACTCTAAAATTATGGGAGCGAGTTATGGAGCGTAGGTTGCGGCGTGATACTAATGTTTCTCAAAATCAATTTGGATTCATGCCGGGTAGGTCTATTATGGAAGCCATACATTTATTGAGAGGTTATAGAGAGAATAAGGAGGATCTACATATGATATTTATTGATTTAGAGAAAGCATATGATAAAGTTCCAAGAGAGTGCTATGGAGAGTTCTTGAAAAGAAAGGAGTGAATAACACTTATATTCAAATCATTAAAAATATATGGATGCTGGAGCTATTACTTGTGTTCAAACACAAGGTGGTTTGACCAAGTATTTTACTATTTCGGTTGGATTACATCAAGGATCAGCCTTAAGCCCATATCTTTTTGCTTTAGTCATGGATGTTCTCATTAGACATTTGCAAGAGGATGTACCTTGGTGTATGCTTTTTGCTGATGATATTCTTCTTATTGATAAGACTAGAGAGGGAGTTGAAGGTAAACTTGAATTATGGAGGTCAACCTTAGAGTCTAAAGGTTTTCGCTTGAGTAGATCTAAGACGGAATATATGGAGTGTAATTTTAGTAGTAATAGACATAGTGAGGGGATTGTGACTTTGGACGATCAAGTCATTAATAAGAGTACATGTTTTAGACATCTTGGATCTATTGTTCAGAGTAATGGGGAAATAGATTGGGATATTATCAGCCGAATTCAAGTTGGATGGTTGAAGTGGAGGAATGCATCGGGCTTGTTGTGTGATAGAAAAGTCCCCCTCAAACTTAAGGGTAAATTCTATAAGATGGTGGTGAGACCTGCAATACTTTATGGCGCCGAATCTTGGCCATTAAAAGAGAAGTATAATACTAAGTTAAGTGTTGCAGAGATGAGGATGCTCAGGTGGATGAGTGGCTTTACCCTTAGAGATAGGATATGAAATGAGCATATACGTGAAAAAATTGGAGTAGCTCCAGTGGAAGATAAGATTAGAGAGAGTCGCCTTAGATGGTTTGGTCACGGCGGCCTTCCGATGACCCGGTTAGGAAAGTAGAGGTATTAGATTTGACTTATGTTAAAAAAGGTAGATGTAGACTTAAAAAGACTTGGTTGAAAAATATTAGAAATGATCTTTCTTTATTAGATTTAAGCGAGAATTTGACTTTTAACAGGATACAATGGAGAAAAATGATTCATGTAGCTGACCCCACGTAGTGAGATAAAGGTTTGATGTTGTTGTTGTTGTATCATGCAAGTCAGAAGCTATTTCTTGTCTATTTTGGTTTTTTTTGAGACATAATCATAAGAGCCTCCCAATCTCCTCTGCTCCTGCGTGTAATTTTAGTGGATTTTCATGAGCAAAAAAAAAAAAAAAAAGAAAAACTTATGATGATGAATTGTTTATTTCATTGAAAAATAAGCGATGTTCTACAGGATTTTATATGTTTTAAGAACATCTCATTTATGTTTTCGAAGTTACTTTTTACTCCAGTCTCCTCTTTGGTTCCAAATCTTCTTCAACTGTTGCAGTGGAAAAGAATGGACTGGAGAATATGTGATGGAGTTTCGGGACTTGATGATCTCTGCACCGCAAGATATCAATCACATAAAAGAAGCCCGGTTTTCATTTATCAAAGGCGGTTACATGGAAGATGTTCAACCTCTTGGTATTTCCTTCATTTTGATCTTTTATTTGTTGGTTCTCTTCTTTCTTTTGTCTCAATACAAATTTCAAAGTTTTTTTTAAACAATTCATCTTGTGACATCAGAAGTTTCAAGATATTGAAATTGGGTTTAAAAGCATCATGCGATTCCTCTTGACTAATCCCTACATTTTTTACTTTGTTACAAGTTATTGATTAAGAAGAGCTAGCCTGATAAACATATATGCCAAACAACCAAACGCCTCTGTCTCGTCTCTCTTACTCTTATTATGGGGCAAAAAACAGCATTGAGATTACACAAGATTTTCTTCATTCGGATCTTCATGACAAACGTACGCATGAATATTTTGTTTTTATCCTACCAAAAATAGTTTCTTAGAGATTTGAATCAAGCAATAATCATTGTCAATTCGAACCAGATTTCTGAATTTCATGATTTTGCAGTTTTCATGTATAGCCGTGTATAAAGAACTACTAATACATGCCTTTGATAAAACCCAATTGGATCTGCCTAATGGGACTTTCAATCCTAGGATTCTCTTATTAATTATGAACCAGCATTGAGAAACATTTCAATCCTTGCTAATAATTATATTTCTTATGCCTTTGACTTAACATTTGTGGAGTTAGATTACTGAGTACTCTGGTCATAACCATGCTTTGAGCATTATTGCCGTCTGGATCTGTTTTTGGCATCCATCTATCGTTCGATTTTGATGATTTCAATCTATCCCTGCTATTTTAGCAGGAAATGAAGACCAAACAAATGAGGAATCCCTTGCACTGTTGGAGTCCTCTAAAGCAGCTCTGAACTCGATCGACCGACCGTCTAATTCGATCTTGTTCAATGGATCGGCTCAATCCGGAGTGGATTTCTTCGCAGCCCGTTCCTTCAAAGGTCTCAAAATGCAGTATGATAATCCATCCCCCACCTCATATATCATTGGTAGAAGTGGTAGAGCAGCTGGTTATGATGATGAGAAAAAGGTAAGATAATAGTTCATTTTAGAGCCCCGATCACTATTACTTTAGAAGCTGGAGGAGCCTAAAGAATTTTGTGGTGGTGAACTGATGATAACTCTGAAGAAATTGGCGGTTCTTGTAAGATATTGAGTTGTGTGGGCGATTTGAAAGCCCAAGATTGTGTAGTTTCTGAGTAATTTATCCTCTTAAGATTACATGAGGGGTTGTTTGGTTCGATGTTATAGATTGTGAGAACAATCTCTCAAACAGTATATTTGTTTCAGTTATATTTTTTATTTAAAGATGTCTGTATTTTCAGTATTGTAAAGAATGGATTTATGTCTCGCTGTTAGATCTCGCCTGATTTTCAGGATTGTAACTATTTGATTTAATCTGTCTATTGTTTGATAGAAAAGTACAGGAATAATTTTATAAGATGGTGGCGAGACCTGTAATACTTTATGGCCATAAATGGTTGCCTTTAAAAGAGAAACAAAAATTAAGTTTAAGTGTTGCATAGATGAGAATATTTAGGTAGATGAATGACTTTATTTTTACAGATAGAATGTGGAATAAGTATGCATGTGATAAGGTTGGAGCAGCTTTAGTGGCAGATAAGATTAGAGATTTGTCTTAGATGATTTGGTTACATAGAACATCGGCCTTCTGATGAATCAGTTAGGAGAGTAGATGTATTATAATTGGCCTATATTAAAAAAGGTAGAGGTAGACTTAAAAATATTTGGTTGAATACAATGGAGCAAATGATTCATGTAGTTGACCCAAGTGTGGGCTTTGAAAATTCGTGCCTCGGCCTCCCCTCGCTTTCATTCGGGGGGAGTTTTAACGGGTTAAGTTTTGGGGTAAATTTTCAGAAAGTAGATTGGGTTTGTAGATAATACACCATCCAGAGATTTCACCCTTTTTTTGCGAGGACTTTATGATCTGAGTTCTGGTTTCCTATAGGCGCAAGCCCATATGGTTAATTACCCATCCTAGTAATGACATAGAACTATCAATTAAGGCTAGTCGTCAAATTGACACATCTTACTTATAGATATGTGATATCCGACATATAGTAGCATCATAGGTTGGTATTTAAAAGTTTGATATTTAAAATTAGAAATTTCACCATCTTGCACTTAAAGTGGATGGTGGGGGGAGTGATGATGAGCCCGATCAAGATCCCATGGTTCCGTCGTCCCGGGCCATCACGGTCCCCGACTTACTTAGTCAGAGGAGGTAGTCGACTCAACCTGACAGAAGGATCTTTGTCAGCAGCATTGGTTGCGTCGTCCAAGGGTATCTTGTAGGCCTGTGGTGAATATTTGTCTAAAGGGACACATTTGAATTCACATTAACTGACAGAGGGCTTTGTGCCCTATCGATTATATCATATTGATTCATATCTCAAAGATTTAATGTCATTGGGGAGCATACGGGCTTTGACCATGACCGTAATATAATTATGTCATTTTGCAGCAAAACCAATTGGTTCAGAGGGTCCCGGTTATAGCTGTTTGTATGTGCGCCATTTGGCGGTGGAATCCACGATGTTGTGTCATTTGGTGGTGAAAACCACCGGTTAGAGGACACGCTCCACGTCCTTACTGGCAAGAGACATATTGAAAATGGATCATAGTGATATTCTCGACTAGATATTAATTCTTTGTATGTTGAAGTAGTTTTTAAATTTGTCCATATTGGCAAACTATTATGGAGGGTGGATGGGTGTTTGCTTTAAGTGTTTGACGATTTATTTTAATTTAAAATATCTTGGTCTTGAATGATATTTGAATTTTGAGTCTTTATGGGCATTTGGGAGGTATTTTAAATGCTTGCGGTCCCATCCAGTTGAGATTTTTTGTCAAAATGACCATCATCAGGGAGTCTTTGAGGTCATTTGAAAATATTTATATTTTGTGGGAGTTTGAGGGCATTTGAAAATATATGATCCCCTTTTAGTTGAGATTTACATTCAACACGACCATCATTAGGGTCTTTATGGGTTGTTACATTTTCGTCCATTGAACATTGTCAACTCTGTATACTTGCCAACAGAGGATTTGGTTTGAAACTAAATTTTTTTACCCACGCGACATTCTTAGACGTCACGTGTGTACTTACAACACGGTCGCTACGTGGGTATATGTCTTTGGATGCATTTCGCAAGATGCATTCACGTGTGTACGTGATATGATCTTTGAAATGCGACTGTAGTGTCATATGACACACTAGAGTGATACCATCTACTTGTTACAGATGTATGCGAGGGCATTTTGGAATGTAATCATAATGTTAGATGATACACTAGAGTGAAACCCTCTGCTTATGTAGGAGGCTGATTTTTAAAGTGTAATTAAAATGTCAAATGACATACTTGAGTGATACCCTCTGCTTATTATAAATGCATACGGAGGAATTTTTGAAATACAATAGCGATGTCAAAGCGACACGCTAGAATGAAATATTCGACATCCTACATATGCATGTGGAAAGACCCTTGGCCATGCACACACAACACATATTCATGTAAATGTAATATTGGATGATATGTTTATATAATATATCATGCCTATTATGATGCATGTATGAAGGCCATTTTGAAATATTTGCACGCAATGCAAAGGGGTATTTTGCATTTTTTTAAATTCGACCGACTGTACAGGTGACTATTGCTGTCGAATGAGCGGGGCTTTATTTCGGGCTTTGTTAACACCTTCTGTCTGCTTCTACAAGTGCTGCAGATCCGGTGGCATGGCATTGCACTTCAATGGCTTATAATTTTTTTCTTTTGCTTACAGGTGAATCATAGCGTTGTCACCCGACTGCCATTAAGTACTTTATTGTTTTGATGTAAGCTCATTTTTCTCATTCTTCGGGAGATCAGATCTACGAATTAATCGACCCTTGCTTAGATTGGGTAAGGACATCTAAACAACATGATGTCATTTTATGATAGATGAGGTATCACAAGCTGATGGACCAAATGCTTGGTTGATGCATCATTAGATTGTTTTGTCTCTGACTCGTCATGAGGGTAGGACACTGAGTTGAGGGGCTTGATCTCCAGGCCTTCACTTGAATGACGTGGCATAGTTTTCGGGAGCCCCAACATTTTTGCAAGGATGATAGAATGAGATATCACTCATTTTTTTTCACATGCTCATTCTTTGACTCTACAAAATAATTAATAAAATTATTTGACTTTGCGTCACAGTGTCGTAACTAGGGCCTTCTGTTGTTAGTAGATCAGTGAGTTCCTTGCAGCAACTTACAACACTTGAGGTTGCCAGAAGTCTTCGATATTTCTGTAGAGATGATAAGATGAAACATCCTTTCAACTGATCATTATTTGATTCTACAGAATAATTTATAAAATCATTTGACTTTGCGTCACAGTGTCATAACTAGGGCCTTCTACTGTTAGTAGATTAGGGAGTTCCTTGCAGCAGCTTGCAGACACTTATGGTTGCCAGAAGTCTTCGATATTTTTATAGAGATGATAAGATGAAATATCCTTTCAATTGATCATTCATTGACTCTACAGAATCATTCACGATATCATTTAACTTCACATCGTTATTGGAATCTCCCTTTGACGACGTATCAATAGATTTTCTCCATACATCGAGTTGCTTTTATACTAAACTGTCAATATCAGAGTATTTTGGAATTATCAATTGAAGGACTTAGTTGTACTTGATCAATAAAACTATTAGCTCTGGTAGGGTGAACACGTTTCTATACTTATAGGGGATCTACCATACTCGTAGCATCTCAATCATCACTGCTGTAGGTGTTTATGGGGGAGACACTATTGTATGCATTCATCATTGGTTCAGCTATTTGCTATTAACCATAGGCATGTTCGTATATCCATCTGCATACTAACATCGATTGTCATAGGATCAATGCCGCTGCTTAACTGTTGAATGGTTGTTGATTGCAAAAAAGGTTTAACATCTATTGCACATTGTTCATCTTCACCCGTAGATGGACTATTATGCCCAACATATCTCCTACAATTACTTGTAGGTGTTATATGTACTTGTGTCCATAGGGGATTCTTTGTACTTATGATATACCCATTGTTGTTATCCACAAATAGACCATATCAGTCGTCATTGCTCACGGGGAATGGTTGTGTTCACTACAATCTCCTGGATGTGCTTGTAGAAAAGCCATTGCACTTGCATCATATCCACCTTCACCATTCACAGGCGACATTTGGTGTGCTTGTTGGTAGTGGCAAGCTGTATGCAAATTATACCCGCTTCAGATCCTTTAAACTTCTCTTGCATGCCTACTTACTACTGCTTGCATAGCTGAATGTGCTTGAAGGGCATTATTACACAATTTACACTTATTGCATATTGCATTGTGTACATTTGCTTATAATTGATTTGAATATTGCATGTTGATTGAATTCCTGTGTGCATTGAGGTCTTGTTCATCATGATTCCCCTGCTCATTTGCTTGTACTTGTTTGAAAGATTTAAATTTATCATTTAATATTTATATTTTAATTTAGATTGTGCGTTTTAGGATTTCGGGTTCAGTTTCTTGTAATTTAATTTAGGTCATGTTTCCTGTTTGTTTAAATTTGATTTCTTGCTCTTCATACAAGTTCCCTGTGTATTTGTTCAAATTATCCGCATTTATGTCCAGGTACAAGTCCTCTGTATTGCTGCTCAAGTTAGGTTTTTTTTATTGTTCAGGTTCTATGCATCTCAGTTTGAATTTAGGCAACATCCCAGCATATCCCTCGTTTGGGGTAAATTTGGGGAGTCATAGCCTTCCTGCTACGTCAAGAAAGACGTGCATGGTCAGTGACTAACGACACCGTGACTGTAGTCTCAATCCCACCATGCCAAGAAAGGTGTGCATGTGTCTTTAGAGGTACCTGTTCATTTTGTTCAAATTTGGTTTCTAGCACTTCAAGTTTTATGCATTTCAGTCTGAAATTTGGTAGCATCCTGATATATCTCCCATTTAGGAGAAATTTGGGGAGTCATAGCCTTCCCGCCATGTCAAGAAAGACATGCACGGTCGGTGTCGTGGGACACCGCGGTCATAGTCTTCAATCCCACCACGTCAAGAAATGCGTGTATGTGTCTTCAGAGTACCTACTTTGAAATGCACAGTTATTTCCCCACTGGCATTAAGGCACATACGCGTACTTAAATTTTGCCCTGTCGTGCTAAGAAAAGTGCGCATGAGGATTACCTACCTCGTCACAAGCACCGCAGCGAGTTCCTCCCACCGCGCTAAAAAAAGCGCACATAGGTGGTTGCTCGTCACGCTGCAAGTGTTGAGGACAAGGTTTGGACTTTTATACCCACGCAAGGGTCGACGACAACATCGTCGGCTGTGTTGACATGCTTATTGAGGCAAACAAATGCATGTATGTCGAGGCATAATTCTCTTTCTTTTCCTCTCTTTCCTTTTCTTCTTTTTTATTTTATTATAATTAATCATAACTAATCATAATTAATTATAATTAATAATAATTAACTCTAATAAAAAATAATTATAATTATAATAATTAATTAAGATTAAAAATAATTAATTAAAATATGGTATAATTAATCATAATTAAAAGTGATTAATTATGATTATCAATAACTAATCGTTATTAAAATAATTAACTTAAAATTTATTAAAAATGATTAATTATGATTAATAATGACTAATCGTTATTGATAATAATTTACTTAAAATTAATTAAGATTAAATAATGATTAATTAAGATTAATTATAATTAATCAAAATTTGTAGTGATTAATTAAAATTAATAATAACTAATCATTATTAAAAGTAATTAACTTAAAATTAATTAAGATTAATACGATCGATTCAAATTAATGATAATTAATCAAAATTGATAGTGATTAATTAAGATTAATAATAACGAATCATTATTAAAAGTAATTAACTTAAATTTAATTAAGATTAATAACGATCGATTCAAATTAATGATAATTAATCAAAATTGATAGTGATTACCTGATTTGGCTTGAGGGATTTTGAACAGATTCAAGTCTAATCTAAACTAAATCCTCTTAAATAGGATTCAGGAACTGTTAAATCTCAAGGCTCAATTAGCTCCTCAGTTTCTCTACTGTTGCCTAGCAAATCTACATGATTTGGTTTAAAGGAATGCACGAAAGCAGAGGGCTATTACCTTCACAATAGCGAGATCTAGCTTCTACTTCCGATCTGAACGTCTTCAAGGGGGACGTCTTCACGCGACTTGGAGTAACGTACATGGAGCCTGCGATTTTGTTGAAGATTGGGTGGTTGGAGGCTTCTGATTAGGTTTGGGGGTTTTGCCGATTGAAAGGGCAGAGAGAATCAGAAGCGGTCTTCAAATGGTAGAGATGAGTTTGGCTAGCTCTTGATTGTAGGAAGGGAGAAGAGATCCGTCTCTTGGAGATAGTAGGGAAGTGTGGAGGTCTTTAAATAAGAAGGGATTTCATGTGCAGAATAAGAGCGAGAGGTAGAGCGGAGGTCATTCGATCTAGCGAGGAAAATTGGAGATGCTTAAGCGCGTTTGGATTGGCCAGTTGGAGTTGGTTGAGCAATGGATTGGCTGCTGGAGTTCATAGATTGTGGATGCCGAATTGTTGGTTTTGATCAAGATTAACGGAACTTAGCTCAGGATTTTGGCGCACGGGTTGTATGCTCGATCGAGAGTGAAGGAAGATCACGAATAGCAGAGCCTGAAATCCTTTCATTTTCTCCGCTTTTAACAACACGAACCAATCGCGAAGATCGCAGAAGAATGACCAATCAACCATCGTGTGAAGCTTGCTGGAGCACGTAGCTAGACGTCCGGTTTACGATGAGGTGAGGTGTCCATTTAATTTCAATTTGATTTGATTTTTTTATTTTGATTTGATTTTTTATCATAATAATAATAATTATTATTATTACTAAATAATAAAAATAATAATTATTACTTAGGAAACATAAATAGAAATAAAAATCTTCATCTTAATTTTTACAAAGTTTTCTCAAAATTCATGCTTCGACATCTCGAAAACTGTGTCTATTTGTGCACATAATTTTTGTTGAGAAAATTTATAGTCCTTTTTGAGTGATTTGGACATTTAGAACACAACGACGCAGTATGTTTTACGATCGGACGTTCTTTAAGCAATGTCGCACATCATTGTTGGGTGTTGGTCGCCGAGTTTGACCACGGGTTGTGCCCGATTTGACTACGAGGGGCTTTGACTTAGGGGAATTCAACTTTCTGGTCACAACGGCCCAATCCGTTCGGCGATTGGATGTCACACGTCGCGTCGCTTTCATCATCAATTTTGCTCCTTTACCTACGTATTTGATCTGTAGGTCAACAAATGCCCCCCAACAATTGTGATGTGTGTCTGGAGCACGCCACAATTGTTGTGATGCTGTTGGCCACCATTTATAGTATTCTTTCATGCATTTAACCTCTTTGACACTTATTTCTGACTCATTTTTGCTTTTTTCTGTGCAGGAAAAGTTTCGTTGGTGAAGATATAGTGATGTGACCCTTGACGAGCCTAGTGAGGTCGCCATTTGGGAGGACATTGAAAGACACGATCCCCAGGGTGATACTGATATCTGTAATAAACTTGAGCAGCATGAGGACATGTTGCGGGATCGCGACACATTCTGTAGCTTTTTCTTGTGTTTTCCCTTGCTTTTAATACTCCCATCCGATTCTATTACATTTGAATTAATCTCAGTGAGTGAAACACCATCATCAGACTATAATGTGGGGAGTACAATCTAGTGGATAGCTCAATTGATCAGATCAGTTGGGGCATGTGTGACATTCTATAGCATGCAACCAATACTGTGGAGCCAACAGGGCAGTCGAGGCCACCGAGTCATCGCAAGCTGCATTCAATGACCCTATAATGGCCACGTAACTCTACAATTTGGCATATATAGAGTCATGTTGCTGGATATGTTTGTTGGGGCAGATATGTGTTGAGAGCTCATAGACATACATTATAGAAGGCTGGGATTTACGAGGTTATATATGCCTCTTTATTTGACTTAGCGCGGATCTCCTCTTCTTGGGTCCACGGCTCGGTAGAGTTTTATGACGGTGGCAATAATACATGTTGGAATGGGCCCGAAGAGTTGACAATGACGCTTTCAAAGCTGCATGCAGTGTTAGGAATACCTGTTGTTGGATGCCACTTCGAGGAATGTATTCCTCCTAACGAAGAGTTAATTCGTAGGAGGCCCTCAGCAGATGGGAACAGGAGGGGGAGACTAGTTTTGTTAGATATCTACCAGGCCCTCCTTCGGCACTACCATCATGTATACAGATCATCGAGTCTACCTATGAGTTCCTGAGCCATTATGCTCGTAAATATTTGGGTCCACAACTTTCTTCATGACCGCTATCTATCTTCAGCTGCTGTGTCTTTACGTGACCCCATCGATCTTGGCCTACGACATGGAGTTTATTGTCAGAGGAGACTGCAGAGCCCTCTTCCGTTGGTTACATTTCCCCTATGTTGCTAGGCGTCGATGAGGATTTGTTCTTGGCAGGGTTCCTAGCCACTTGGTTGTGCACTTTTGTTCTCCCACTTAGAGTGGGACCTGTATGTTATAATGCCCTTCTAGCAGCCAGTCAGCTTTCTTTGGGGCAACAGCTTTCTCTGGCTCCAGTAGTGCTTGCTAGGATTTACCAGACTCTCTGCATAGCTTCTAATACGAGTTCCCTTGAGCTGCAAGATCTGATTTTGCCATGACATTACTTGTATAGCTGGATTTATCTACACATCCGAAGCACTTTTTCATGCTTAGAGTGTCCTTAGTAGTTTTTGGAGAAGGGATATCAGACAGTCATGCAGTTGGCACATGCCTCTTCCACTCTCAAGTCAGAGCGAGTGCGAATTTAATCATTCACTCCGCATTTGGTTATAGACTGTTTCTCTGTGGTTCATCAGCTAGATATTATTAGCTTGTCATCTTACTTGAGGGAGTAGGTCATTACTAATGGACTTGACAAGCAAAGGAGTTATTTTTCTCCAGAGCAGGAGCACTTTGAGGGTGGCTGAGTATTTTGCCAGTATGCACCCAGGTTGGTTATGTCATCATTTAGAGGAACTTTGTGACATTAAAGGGCTACCAACTAAATAGGATAGCTAGCCAGTTCAAGTTTTCACATGCTACAACATATGATGGACGACCACTCATTTTTGGGGTGGTTGATACTAGACATATGAGCGCTATTCCTTTAGACATCCGATTCTATACAGCTTCTACAGTATGGTTGCATTTGCTGAGATTTGGTACTGGCTCTACCTTTCGCACAGCTCCTCCGCATAGTTAGACTGGTGTCAGTTACGCATACTTGACCTGTGTGTGTGACTTTCTTTAACCCCCTTTTTGGAGCTTGGTGCTTGAAAGTATGAGCGTCGAGTACGAACTTTAGGAGTGCCGAGGGGACAGAGAACCCCACGAGGCTCCTCATAGACCAAGGATGACAGAGATAGCTCTTTTACTCACTTCTATCTTTCTTTCTACTAGCATTTAATTTGTTAACTGGCAATTTAAACTTGCATCCTTTTCTAACTAATGCGGGGAGATATGATGATAGTCACACTGCTACGGACGGTACTACACCTTCTCCTGTTAGAGTACGAGGTGTAGGATCTGATTCGTACCATTCCAAGGCACCTCAGTCTTCTCATAGGTGTTCATGTTCTTGATACGTTGATCCTTCTCGTAGTTCTGTAGATCACATAGTCAGCCTTGTGCTAGAGCACTTACTGACCCCTGAGGAAGTATTAGTGGGCCCTGGGATGTCTATGGATGCACCATTTCTTTTCAGAGGTTCCAGAGAGGATATCCATGATCCAAAGATGTCAGACTTCATTGGATACGATTCACCAGATCCCTTTGTAGAGTTCAAAATTTTAGGTGGACCCATATGGGTCCTTCTGGCTTGGAGAGCCGTCCGGAGCTGGGTTGTTATGGCTTGGTGAGTTATAAGGAGCTAGTGTGGCTTCACTTATAGAGCCTCATGATGTGCCGTCGTACGTGCCTATGATTTTAGGCTTAGCACCAATGGCTGCAACATCTTACCCAGAGGCTCATCATGTTGACTTTGCTAGCTCCTCTTTAGGTATCCTGCTATTGCACTTTAATTTTAAATTTCATGCATTTTTCATTAGATTATTTCTTATGTTTGTTATTTATGGGCTTTCCTGCAGTACCCGAAGGACAAGATTACGTATTAGAGATTCATTGTCTTGCTCCAGTAGCCCTTGACCCTTGATAGGGAGACATGTATGGCCACTGCATGAGTTTCCTATGAGATTTAAAAGCCCGAGTAGATCCCAGATCTCCTGAATCCTTGGAGCAGTTTACTTTTATAGAAAATCATACTCTTGATCTACTAGCGCAGCTTGGATTGGAGGATTTAGAGATGTAGTACTGGGAGACTATGTTAGGAGGTTGAGTTTTACATCAGGAGGCTATAGTCTCTTTCTATTATACGCACTAGAGTCTCATTGCTAGAGTTGCAGGATAAGGTTGCTAGATGCCAGGCAACGGTTGATGTAGCACATGATCAATTTGATAAGAGCACTGAGGCTCTTAGGAGACATCACCAGAGTTCATCCAACATGGACAACGAGATTGAGGGGCTGACATCTCACGTGAAGAGCCTTTGGAAAGACATCAAGGGAGTGATGTCTCGAAAGTCAGATCTTCAAGAGGGGCATGATTGATGTGATTGGCTCATTAGAAGAGAGCGACAGCGCAACCAGATGTTACATCAGGTGCTATTGGTTGCTGAGACTATATTGACTCAGACTGTAGAGGAGCTACACACCGTCGAGACTGAGTACCAGACTTTAGCTGAGATCATCTCAAAGTTGAGGATTTATGAGCTCATCTCCTTTGATGTATTTTTCTTTTTTTTATTTTTCATAAGATGTACCCTGTTACCTCATTTATTGATTGTATCTTATTCAGATTATATTTTATAATGATTGCATAGAGTATTTTTACCTTCTTCTCTCTTCTTGTTGTATTTCAGCAAGATTTTAAATATTTATTCGAGGATCTCAGCATGCAGTGTGATGTTAACCTAAATAAATATTTAAAATACCCCTAGCTTTAGGAACACTTGTAGGCATCATTCAGGAAACTCCTTTCACAGTTATGACTTGAGTCCTGAGACCTTGGCTCCTTCTGCCTTGTGCTTTGTGCGATGGGCTTGGTGAATTATTATATACCGGTAACCTAAACCTTTTAGGTTTACATTAGGTCGACGAAAAGAGTTCTTCGGCCCTGTGCTTTGTAGTGGACTTATTGACGAAAAAGTCTTCTTAGTTTAGCTTATGGCTTTATATGAACTTTGGGATGATTTCTTCTATCCTTTATGATTTGGTGGACTTATTGAAGAATTTTTTTTTTGATCCTCACTTTGTACTATACAAATTTATTGAAGAATTTACAGGTTTCAAGTTGAATTGGTAGTACCAGATGTAGGCAGTATTCTGACCCTTAACCGATTGGGAAGACTTTAATTTGGGTTACTTGAGTTCATCAGACTGGAAGAGCTAGGACTTGATAGCTCTTCATCATTTGGCTGCTGAAATGGGGGTTTCGCTACTACAACCTTTCTTATGACTTGTTGAGCAAACGGAGCTGCCAGCGACTCAACGACATCTTAGCTTGTTGAGTCTGACCTCATACGACCGCTTAGGCTTCAGACTTGAGCTATGGAGAAATGCGCTCCCCAAGCTTAGTTTACTGAAGTTCGCAGGTTTGAATTCAACCTTCGTGATTGTAGATTTCAGAGCCTACACACATTCGATAGTTGTGCTGATCGGGAATACGTCCTTCCCGTTATAACTTTGACTCTCTGATTAATTAGGAGAATCTCATGGACTACGATTACTAAAAGTTATCAAGTTAAATAAGCCTTCATACTTCTTATAATCCCGATTGACAGGTTGGTGAAGTGGGGGTTCTACTACTACGGCCTTTCTTATGGCTTATTAAGTAGATGGAGCTGCCAGAGATTCAACCACATCTTGGCTTGTTGAGTTCTGCCTCATACGCCCATTCAAACCTTAAGCTTTAGGATGTAGTAGAACTTATGCCGCTCTTGCTCAATTTGCTGAAGTGTGTAGCCATGAAAGCCTTCTTTTCTGACCTTCGAAGTCTTGGGATACTAGAGATGGTGATGTCCCGGGCATTTTGGAGAATCACTAGTATATGTTAAAACTGAAGTTTTTATTTTGCTTTTTTAAAGAACTTTTCACATTAATCAGTAATCTTAGATATTTATTTAGGTATCTCGGTGCAAAGCACAATGTTAACCTAAATAAATATCAGAATTTCCCCTGTATTACAAGGGAGAGTTGGGCAAGTTTTATACTTTATACTTTTAAATATTCATTTAGGGATTTCGGTGCGAAGCACGATGTCTACCCAAATAAATACTAGAATTTTTTTTTCTCGTAAGAGAGAACCATTTAAATTTATTATAATTTTAAATATTTATTTGAAAATTTTGGCATATAGCACAATATCGATCCAAATAAATATTTAAAATACCTCATGTCTTGTAGGAGATTTTTATGTGATACTTGAAATATTTTCTTATATTACAAGAGCATTTAAGAAAATAAGTACATAAATTAACAAACACATATATAGCATTTTAACTATTATATGGTATATTAAATACATAATTTTTCTAGGATAATTTTTATGCATAGTAATTCTTCAAGTATTGACCGTTGATCGGCGGCATGGGCCTCTGACCCTTCAGATCGATAAGTTGATAAGCTCCTCCCCAGTACACCTTTTCTATGACAAAAAACCTTCCCAGTTGGATACAAATTTGTCACCATTTTTTTTGGTGAGGGATGATTGGCCTTCTCTGCACCAAAAACCAATTCACCTTCTTGAAATGCATGGTGGCACACCCTTCGATCAAAGGACTTCGCCATCCTTGCTCGGTAGATCTCCAAGTTCTATTGGGTTTGCAATCTGACTTCATTGAGTGCATCGAGCTCCTCCATTCTCAATTGAGCATTTTGCTGTTAAGTAAGATCATACTGGACAGTGACCCGACGAGATGGTAATTTGATTTCTAGCGGCAATACTGCTTCAGCTAGGTTGATGTTTTATAAGTTATATGATACATCCACAACATCTTAACCATCTTCATGCGCCACTCTCTTTTGTTCTTGATGAGAATCTTCTTTAACAATTTCACCAGTATTTTATTGAAGGCATCCACTAAGCCATTTGCCCTTGAGTTGTATATAGATGAATATCACTAGTCACTCTTATGTCACTCGATGAACTTGTAGATTTTGGTGCTTTTAAAGGCTGCGCCATTGTCTGATATTATGCGGCGCAATACATTGAATCTATAGACAATATTATGAGTAAAGAAGTTGATCATATGTTCATATGTGATTTATTTAAACGGAGCCGCTTCTTCCCACTTGGAGAAGTAGTTGGTAGCTATTAGAATGAAGCGGTGTCCTATTGATGACGGTGGATCTATCGACTCAATTACATCAATGCCCTAACACTCGAACGATCAAGATGCTATTATAGGGTATAGTGGATTTGGCGGTTAATATATAACATCATCATGAATTTGACACTCGTGGTACCTCTCAGCATGATCAATACATTCCTTCACCATCGATGGCCAATAGTAGCTCATTCTCTTGATCTTGACGGCTATCTTGGGACCTGACTGGTGTGCTCCACAAAGTCCTTCGTGGACTTCTATTATCACTCTATCAGCTTCTTTGGTCCTTAAGCACCTCAGCTACATTTGCTCGAAAGCTCGTTGACCAACATGTTATTGATGAACACGTATCGCAACACCCTCTTCATGATTTGCGCAGCCAATGACCTATCTGCTGGGAGCTTACTTTCTCTGAAGTAATCGATGAAAGATTGTTTCTTATCATCTTCTTCGACATCTAAGCAGTACCAACATGATTCTGAAGCGATGCTAGATTTACGTCTTCACTTGGCTGCTAGATGTTCCTCTGGCTAGTTTTTAAGATCAACTTGTTGGGGAGGTTAAGGATTAACCAGAGTTGCATCCTGTTGGCTTGAATTTGATACTCCCTCTTCCTGTGAGAATTGTAGAATTGATGGCTCTAGGACCCAATGAGTGTAGACTCCAATCAACATAGGTTCCTCATCGTCCATATTTGCAATTTCTTTTTCCAATTTGGCCAATCAATTAGCTTTGCTATTTTGGGCTCGGGGAACTCAAGCTAATTTAACGGCTGAAATTTGCTTCATAAGCTCAAGAACTCGTCGATAATAGTAGGCTAACTCAAATTTGGTGATTTTGTAAACTCCTAGTGCCTTATTTATAATAAGTTAGGAATCACCATGTATTTGGAGGTTTGGATCCTAACTGAGATTGCAATCTCTAGACATGCTATCAAAGCCTTATATTCAGCCTCATTATTGATTCGAGGTTCCGTCAAGCTGAATGAGAATCTCATTATGCCTCCCTCAGACGCTATAAAAATGAGGTCAATTCCAGCTTGAGCTTTTGCCAGATTCAAAGGCTGGGCATACTTAATTGATGATGCTCCATTAAAGTACATCTCCCATGCTTATAATTTCTTCTTCTCTTCTATATGCATGATCTATTCATCTAGCATATCATCACTGAGCGATGAATTTACAGGGATAGAATATGCAGTGAGAAAATTTGCTAATACTTTCCCTTTCATTGTCTTTTACGAGATGTATGTGTTGACCTCATTATTTGAGGTTGATTTCCCCATAATTATCTCTACCACCTAGGTCTTCCTAGCCTAGCATAGACGTCGCATACAAGATTTCTTTTAGGTGGATGCCTAATGACGTAGTATCGACTCGACCTCCCAATTCAACACAAATAAAGCCATTTAAAGAAAATAAAAAAAATAATATAATAATAAAATAAAATAAATTCATCAAGATTGACATTAATCGAACCTAAATTTATTCAGATCGACACGAGTTCAACTTTCCCAAATTATTTCGTTCTAACTTAATTAAAATCAAAATCATCTTTAGTAGAATGAAATTAATCATTTTTAAATTATTTAAATTCTAAAATTGACATGAAATAAATTATTTTAAATTATCAAATTTGTTTCAAAATTTTTTAATTTTCAAGCATCTGAAATAAAAAATTGACTCTTAAAACCCATATTTAGATCATGATTAATCGCAGCCGTTGA
The DNA here is from genome assembly GCA_019925795.1 of Dendrobium chrysotoxum. Taxonomy (NCBI): domain Eukaryota; kingdom Viridiplantae; phylum Streptophyta; class Magnoliopsida; order Asparagales; family Orchidaceae; genus Dendrobium; species Dendrobium chrysotoxum. Next base: position 51,634,174 of record CM034306.1, on the reverse strand, counting down.
TTAAAAAAGTTTTGGCTCCTAAATTTAAAATCAATTCAAAGAGATTAAACTTGGGTGCGGTTAGGGCAGTTCGCACGATCTCTCTCCCTATCTATTCGCAAAATCGAGCCCCCACATCTCTCGACTCCCTCTCATTCGCAGAAGTTCCCAGGACCCCTCCTGCTCTCGGTTCGCAAAAAACTGAAGCCCCTCATCCCTCTTGGCAAGGAACCCAGGCCGATCTCCCCCTTCCTCTTCCTTCCTCTCTTGCGTGAGAAGCTGCAGGTGAGATCCTCCAATTCCAAAGAACTCCAGGGTCGAAACCCCAGCCCAGCCCCATTCGCAAGAACAGTTCACGACTCCTTCTCCCTCTGTTTCGCACAACCCCAAAGCTCTTCGCCTCCCAGCCCGTCGCCTCTGAGATTCGCCAGCCTCAGGTCCGTCCGCTCCCTCTCCGTCGATTAGCCCTAACCGACACTGGCAGTTTCTTTATCTTTGGGTAATCTCCTTTTCTTCCCTCATTCTTGATTGATTTAATTCGCTCAAATCAAACATTGAAGATTTCAATGTGAAGTTTGTTTGATAAATCTGAGACAAAATTATTTTGTTTTCCTTCTCTCTTGATAATGGGAGAAGTGATGAGGACTTGTAGTGTTACTCTTGCTTAATCTCCTTTTCATTTTTCTCACCAATGGTTGCATCTGTATATATATAACTCTATAATAGAGTTCTGTTTGGAATTGAAAGAGAAAGAATTAATTAAAAAAAAATCCACCACACTTTCTTTGAATATAGGAGATGTGATGAGATGCATATTTTGAACTTTAGATGTGTATATGAAATTTCTGATGTAAGCAGACAATATTTCCTTTATTGTTTTCAGTTATAGCAATGGTCATATCAAAGAGTTTGTATGCAATGGTTCATTTATTTGCAATGGTCAAGGATTTGAAAAATTGTTTGAAAAAGTATTACAAAATCACTACATGGCATGCTAGAGTTTGTAGTCAGGATTGAGAGGACATGGATGCTTGAAAGAAGTAAGATTTGTGTATGTTTTCCCTGATCTTTTAGCATTCTGCACATATGCATTGAGTGGAAATTGTAATTAGATAAATACTCTTGTTATTGATAAAAGTTTCATAGTTTATATTTGGTGGCTACAAAATGAAATCATTTTAGGTCTCAAGTTATTGCATTTGTAGTTTTAAAATTCATTTTATGCATTCATGCCTTGAATATTTGTAAGTAAGATGTGATGTTCAGAAGTTTATTTGGCTATAAAATATTCATATTGATGAGAGATTTTGAAAGGTGATGTAAGGTATTTCAAAATACCTTATTGCTTGAATTTGAGAGTCTTCCAAATTATTTTTGATGAAACTTGGAATTGGAAAGTAAACATATATGGGCCTTTATAGTTTTTTTTTTCATAAAATATTTTGGAGAATATTAGAGAACATTCATGTATTTTCTTTCTCATTGGCAAGCATTCTTATAAAGTGTTTTGGAGAAATTTTGAAAAGGCCACATGCTTTATATTGGAGAGTTTCATGGGTTTTTGAAAGGGGATGAAGTTAATTTTAATTCTCTTTTGAGCTGCATTTAGTGGAAGTTTTGAGTTGGAAAGGTGAAATGTATGAAAGTTGAAAAGGGAAGTATGCGAGGGTTTGGAAAGTGTAGCATGTGAGTAATTGAATAGTGAAGTGTGGGGATTGTGAAAATGAAGTGTATGCATATTTTTGAAAGGTGAAAGGTTTCGTCGATTTTGAAATGTGAAGTTTATATATATATATATATATCTTGCGAAGGTTGAAATGTGTAAAGATGGAAGGGTGAAAATGTGGAAATGTGAAATATGGGGGATTTTGGAAAGTGAAGTTTCTATATATTTTGAAAGAGAAATTAGTGTATTTTAGGAAAAGTGGAGTGTATGTGTGTTTGAACAGAAAAGTGTGTGATCTTGAAAAGCGAAAAATGTGTGGGTTTTGGAAAAGTAAAAGTGTATGAGTTCGTGGGAAGAGTGTGTGTATGCGTGCTTTGAAAAGTGTTCTTGATGTGCGAATTAAGAGGTGGCATGTATAAGTGTGAAAAGTAAATTGCTTTGATGAGTGCATGTTTTGAGAGTTGATTTGTATGATCTTTGAAAAGTGAAAGTGTTGTCTTTGAAAAGAGAAAGTGTTTTGAAAAAATAGTTCTTTTTGGGAATGTGAAATGTTTTGAAAGTTTTTTTTTTTTTTGTGATTAAAGAAAGGTATATCTCTTTGAAAGGTAAAAATGAGTGATTTCATAAAATGAGATATGTGAAAATGTGAAATGTAAAGTGAGTTAACTTTGAATGGTGGAAAGTGTGATTTTGGAAGAGTGAAGTGTGTATGTGGGTTGGGAAGTATATGAAGTGTATATTGAAGAGAGAATGTATAGAGTTTGGGAGGTGAAATGTATGTATATTGAGAAGTGTTTTGTGTGTAAGTAGAGAAGTGAAAGTGTATGTATAAAAAGTAAAAGTGTATTGATTTGCTAGGAAGTGAGAAATGTGTGTTAAAAGATATTGTGTGGGAAAGATGAAATGCTTTGAAAAGAGAATTGTGTAATTTTAGAAATGTGAAATGTATTGTGTGTTTCTTTGGAAAGAGACATGTATAAATGTTGAAAGTAAAGCGTGTGTGCGTGTAAGTTGAAGTGTAAAGTGTGTGTTTGGTTGGAAGTTGAACTGTTTTGAGAAGTGGGGTGTGTTGATGTTTGAGACGAGTTTGTTGGGTGTTTACTAAAAAAGAAAAATGAAAGTGTAAAAGGAAGTAATGCCCCGCTTTCTCTCTCTCTCTCTCTACCCCTCTCTTTCTCCTTCTTCTACTACTCTCCATTTCTTGTGCCTCGAGGTGAATGTTGGAAAAATAAATAGTATGCTATCAAAAGTGAAAAGTTCAAAAGGTAGATAGCTTGTGCCGGTCTTCAAGCCCGAAGAAAGGTACGTTTTATTTTTAGTAAATTTTAATCATTTCATTATTAATTATTAAATGTGCTTCTAAGCCCTATTTTCTTGTCTTTATTTGCATGAACTGCGAGGAACGGTACCAATCAAGTGAACAAGAGGAAGCAAATTAAAGGTGTCAGTCGCCTCTATCCAACCGGGTAGAGGTGCTACGGGCGTAATCCACCGGGTCATAGCCCCCGGTGTTGTAAGTTTTCTTAAAACTTATAAAGCCCCTAGGAGGCCGTGGTGTGTTTTGTGCGAACTCCTCCCCTCTAGGTCCCTATAGCAACTTCAATTTTATTAGGATTATTTATTCTATTTTAGATCCTTAAACCTCTTTACACGTGCGCAAAGTCCTTAGGGTTAGTGACAACAAAATTCTTTTCATTCCATATAACATTAGTGACATCTAAGGACAAAAATTAAGGATTGAGTCCTAGAGAACTTAGACTTAGGATGCATGCACACTTTAGGGTAGAAATACATAACATAGAAAACTTAGTGACATTCCCCTTAGGATTATTGTATGTTATTAATACAACCTTAATCAACTCTAATTAAACTTAAATAATTAATTAAGGAGAATTTCAAATACACTAATGATAATCCAAATAAAAAAAATATATATATGAAAATCACATAACCTTTAATAACCAAATCATAATTAACACACATAACCACTAAGAGACTGAACTTGAATATAAAAATAAAATTGAATCTAATTAATATGTTAAGCATCTTATAATCAAATAATAACTAAATAAAATCTTTAAACTTCAATAAATCATCAACAATTTAATAAATCATTAACAAATTAAATAAAATTATTAAAAATTTAATAAAATATTAACATTTTAATAAGTTAATTAAAATTTTAATAAATGATTTAAAATTAACAAAATATTAAAATATTTAATAAATCATTAGAAAATTTTAATAAATCATTAATAATAAAAAAAAAAATCTAAAAAAAATGGTTAATTCAAATATACTAAAGAACTAATTATATTAATCAACTTTAACAATTAAAAATCAATCTAAAGTAAACTTCAAAACAATAAAGACACTAAAACTTAAATCTGAACTAAAATTCCCTTTTGACCCTTCAACAAACTAATTTCAATCAATTAGACAACTTTAACTAATAGTAAACCCAGGATATCTTTAAACCACACGACCTGCCGCACACACTTAGATTTATTTGCTAGGACAACCGACTTTAGCTTTAGGTTAGGCCGGTGTTTACTTTCTTGTTGCTGTGTGACGGGCTTTCTCGTGGTTTTCATTGCATGCTGTTTGTAAAAATGATTGGTGTGTATGTTTATTTATTTATATCTGTAATCTGAGATATGATGCGATGGGCGATAGATTACCCCTAGGATAGGAACGATCTGGATGCTCACATAATCTTCTGCAGGTGGCCATGCTCATGCAGGGCCAAATTAAAGGGGATAAATTAAAGATTTAAATTAACATAAAATTTTTGCAGGTGCTTCAAAAAATGCTAAGCCTCCTTAAAATTAAAAGAGCATGGCCAAGTGTGGCTGATAAATTTAATATGAATATATAATTGCTTGGGAATGATTTTATTATAAATGTTTAGGATAACCCTGTAGGTGTGTTTAGATTTTCTTTTTCTGTTTGGAATGTAATGTAATGTAATTATTTATTAAAGTCAAATGTTGTGAAAGTGATTCAAAAGTGGGATATCACACCCAACTCAGAATCCAAAGGGAAGAGAATGTCCCTTAGGGGAGTATTCTCTTCTAGTTGGAAAGCCAAGTTAGGGTGGTTCTAATATCCAAAGAGAGAAGAAAATACCCCTTCTGGGATGAGTTTCTTTTCATTTGGATATCCAGGCCCGGCGGACCCAAGGAGCTCGTAGCAGATCCAAGAAGCTCATAAAGGAAAGAAGACAAAGAAGTGACGAATAGAAGAAGACGAAGAAATAAAGATAAGAAGAAAAGTATATCCCATTTTGAAATCACTTACGTCAGTCTTAGGATTAGAATCCGGGTTTGTTGTCAGTGGTACCCGGCCACTTTACATTTTCAGCAGACCCTGGGTTGTAAACAAACTGGACATTGGACATTATATTTTTGGATAATTTAATTTGAGTGTTTACATTATTTGTACAGTAGATTTTTTTAGGATTCTTGCATGCCGTGTTTTGTTTTAGCCTGGATACGAATCGGAGTATTTTTTGGTAAGGACCACGATAAACTTTTTCTACTTGAAATTTAAAAATAAAATTTTTTAGGCTCACATAGAAACTCTAAGGAATCAAAGAAGTAAGCTCGGACTGCCGAGAGTCAGCATAATCATATTATTACTTTCTCTTCCTTGTTAGGCACCTCCCTGCCTGCGGGTTCTGGCAGACCACCTGGCCTATTAGGGTGCAGTTCTGTCAAGGGGATGTTGTGCAATCTCTAGGGAAAAATCTATTTTCTAAGCCTGATTTTAAAACTGCTTCATAAATCATTTTTATGCATTCGAGTCAATTATCATGCATTTGATTAGATACAAATTAAAAGAGTCTAAAATTTTAATTGCATTATGCTCCTAGGCATCATTTACCCTACATGAGTAAAGGGGCCAATTAGGATTTATTTTAGATGTCGGCCCCGATTCCTCAAAACTTAAATAACGTCCCTACCCATCTTTTATAAGAGACTGGACACATGGATTTGAAGCGCCTAGGTGGTTAGCTGGCTCCCCAATCCAGGCCGGGGTAAGTCCAGATTTGCAATTCATTAGCTAGGTTCAGGTCACTACTTTGTAGTACCCAATTTAGTTTTAGGTTCTGAGGTAGATTGCCAAAATCTTAAGTCCTCACTCTCTGGGAATATGATCCCAAATTTCTAATAAAATGTCAACTGAAATATGAAATTTCTCTCTTAAAATGTAAAGCCCTATATAGGGTAGACTGTGGTTGCCTCTGAGCTTCTCAGAATCCGGTACCTCCTACTTTTCTTCCTTTGACTCGTTAATAACTGTTCAACATTGAGCTTTCTCCTTAAAAATTCTTATTTCTTTCCTTGCCTTCTACTTTGTAATCAAAGGGTAAGAAATCACTGCTTTAATCGAGAGTTTTCTTAGGAGTACCACTCCTAGGATGTAATTAACTATAGGGGCTTGCCCCTATAGGGATTTGAGAACCCCAGATTAAAATAAACATTGTTTTATTCTTATAAAACAAGGAAAAAATCTTTGGGAATGCAGACATATTTTAAAACCTCATTTCTAATTTTAAATATATTTATAGAATATTATTATTATCTTTCCAAGTAATATAATATTCTATTTATTATATTCAATTTTAGAAATGATGACTTTTATAAAACCCATTCTTTCTTTTGGGTATTTTTGAAGAATGTTATGTTCGTCTTTTCAGATGATACAATATTCTCATTATTACACCTAAATAAAAGGATGGATGAACTTTTCAAAACTATATTTCTATTTTTAAACATATTCTACAGAATTTCATGTTCATCTCTCAAGATGATATGTTATTCATAGAATTGTGTTTGACTATAGAAATATTATTTTCTAAAACCCTGTTTTGATGTTGAATCCATTATAGAATATTGTGTCAGTCTTCCGAGACTGTACTTTATTCTTAATGCAGTATTCGATTACAAAATAGGAGAACACAAAATCTGCGTGGTGACATAAATTTTCCCACCAAGGTTTTTCTAGCGACTCCGCTGGGGAACTATCCTCTCTCCAGCTTTAGCAGTGATTCATACCCTTATATCGGTAGTATACTTGTGCTTGGCATGGGTTGTAACTACCTTTCTTCCGCCGGTTATATTATTCATTTCACTCGTGAATAATTTGGCCGGTATCTAAAAGAAATTGTAAAGGTCTTATTTTGGACCCCCGTCAAAATATCGACGAGAAGTTCCTTTAATGACCCTTTTGTCTAAATAATCAGAAAATAAAATCCCTATGTGCTAACTCGAACGTTACAGTTACATTTTTATTGTAGCTTGATGTTTGACTTAGCACTGGGTCCAAATTTTTAGAGTTAAAATTGAAACACTAAATAATATTCATTCTTATCTCAATATTATGTATTGCAGTTATATTTTAATATAACTTGATATATATATGATGAGATAAGACTTAAATTATTTGGTTGGGTCAATTAAGCTTTTGCAATTAAAATAATTTATTCAGAAAACTAATTCAAAAAATTTTCTTAAATTTCAGAAAAAATGGCGGGTAAACTAATCTTTTCCTTGTCGGATAATATGAACTTGGCCTACAATCCTTTTGCTGACGGAAGTATAATCAAATTTGGAAAAGGATTTAAGGATTTGCAGTTGTCTGTTAGTGGACCTGAGTTCACTATTGTCCCACCTGTTGAAATTGCAAACCAGAGGCTTGTTCTAGAATTCACTTTGGGATGTGGGTCTCAAACTGCCCCTGTAGCCCCTAGGCCCTCAGTGTTTGCTAGAATTGAACATCCTAGCCAGAATCAGAAACTCAAATCAGTTGTCGTAGTAGACAGTGTTACTCCTTTCAGTGCTCCGAGCAAGTTTGAAATAGGTTCCTCTTCTAACATGTCGATGATTATGACTAAAACTCAGAGGAGAAATAAAAATCGTCGTACAAAGAGAAGAATGAAAAAATTGGGGCTGTCAACTAAGAATGAGCAAACTCCTCCTACCTCTCCACATCTTAGTGGTAGTAGGTTCCATCTTCTCTCCGCTGCTGATGGAGAGGAAGATGTGAGGAAGATTGCCCGCTCAGCCCCTACTGCTGTTGGAAAGTCTGCCACTGAGCCAGTCAAAGATAAGGAAACACACATTCAGAATATGGTAAGGGTAATAGTCCAAGAGTGTGCAGATAATCATTTCCAAACCAAGGAAAGGTTTTTGAGAAATATGAAAAGGATGATCAATAAAAGGATAGAAGAAGAAGCATCGAGTCAGAAGAATACTGGAGCCCGGGTAGTGGGTCAGTCGAGGGCAAGAGATAGCAAAAGAAAGTTCAAACCTGTTGCAATCTCTGCACTCACTGATGGATACCCTAGGGAACAGAGGAAATTTCAAAGAAAGACAGACAATATTGTTTTGACTGATGTGTCGAGAAAATCCAAGAGTACTAAGTATGTTGTCTAGAAAACTAGTCGTCAGTTGTCTCCTTCCTCCATGACACCTCAAGAAGTTAGAAAGGTTCAGCGGTTCTCTCATGTCCACTCTTCTCCCCGGATAAATAGGCACCCCTCTACGGGTCCTTCTTCATCTTCTCATCCGGATGTAGGGCGGTTGGAATCATCAAGCCAACTCTCTCCAACATCAGCTGAGAAGAAGATCTGGAGACCTAAGGAGGAAGTTGCTTCTTTGGTAGTGGCTTCACCTGAAAAGCTGATAGAAGAAAAACCTGAAGTAGAGGAGAAACGTAAAATTAACCCTCCAGATCATATGGACTATGAAAGATATGTTCCCGTTGATCCCCACTATGTTTCCGGAAGGTCTATAGAGGAGATGCTAGGTGAACTGAAAAATAGCATTAAAGATCTGGAGGATGAAGATGCATTAAACTTTGATTTAGATCAAGATGACATGTTAGATGATGCAGTAGCCGATGTCCTTATGGTGGAAACAAGGAGATCAGCTCACGATGATCAAGCTGAAGATGCTGGAATACAGGACGTCGTAGTTGAGGAAGGTATTGCGCCGGACTTAACTCAACGTCTTATACAACAGCTAAAACAAAAAGATGAGCAGATCTCAAGTATGGAGAAGAAGATAGAGGAAATGATGGCCACTATGGCATCATTCCAGTGCCAGGTTCCTTTACCACCACGAGCACAGGTTGAGTCTTCTCAACCCGAGTTTGTTCAGGTGGTAGGAAAGAAACATATAATTGAGGCCGTAGAAGAGCATCAATCAGATCCAGAGATTAAAGCCTCTCAATCAAAAGAGCTAAAACAGATGGTGAAAAGACAAGTGAGGGAGGCATTAGCTGAGTCACAGAGTGCGTCGTATACCCCAAAGGGTAGGCCCTACCCAGAGGAGTTTGATGCAGTTCCCTATCCAAAGGGATTTGTGCCCCCCTCATTCAAGATTTTTGATGGTACCGGAAACCCTAGACAACACATAGCGTACTTTCGAGCCAGTTGTTGCAACGCTGGAGGAAGTGATGCTTTACTCTTCAGGCAATTTGTTAGTAGTCTGTCAGGGGTGGCTTTTGACTGGTATGCAGATTTACCCAATGGTTTAGTGCACAGTTTTACAGAGCTGGAAAACATGTTCGTCAAAAAGTTTGCAGGCAGTCAGCATCACATTACAGTTGGAGATCTTATCATAGAGAAACAGAAGCCTGGGAAGAAGCTGGTTGATTATATACTAAGGTGGAGGAATTTGAGCATGAAATACGAACCTCAATTGCAGGAGCAACACGCGATTGAGATTCTGCTTAAGAACATTCATGGACCGGTAGCCTTTCTTTTGAAAGGATTTACCATCAAGACATTTGAAAAACTGCTCAATAAAGCCTCTAGCCTACAAGAAGAAGCTTCGTAGTTCACCTTCCTTACTGATCAGTCTACTTTAGACCCTAAGAAGCTGAAACCCCAGAAGGTCTTTGAGAAGAAATCTGGGACGGTGTCAGCTGTTGATAAGGGAAAGCAGCCAATGAAAATTCAGGCAGAAAATCCCCCTTCACAGTTCTACAGTCAGCAGTATCAGGGGCCTCAGCATACATCACCACAGTATCAGAGACAGTATCCACCACCACAATCTCAGCCACAGTTTAACCAGCCACGACCTTACCTTACCCCGGAAGAAATAAAAGAAAGAAGGGAAATGTTTAATGTGATGATTAGGAAGACTTATCCATTTAAGAAGGAGGCTTTAAAGAGGATATTAAAAAATCTTCTGAAAAAGCCAGACTTCAAATTACCTGCACCCAAAAGGCCAGAGGAGGTGGGTAAGTCTGATCAACAAAATTATTGCCCTTATCACCAAATGTTGGGCCATCAGCTTGAAGATTGTTTCACCTTTAAAGAGTGGCTTGATAGAAACATCAGATCAGGAGCGGTAGTGATTCCCAAAGAATACTTAGTGGATCCGGGGTAGGGATCAGCTAAGTGTGTGACTGGTGAGCCTATTGTTCCTGTTTCTCCTTTAAATTCTGACTCAACTTGGGATATATCTTTATCCCGTTCTTCAAAGAAATTGCTGAACAAACTTTACATTTCTTCTCTTCAGGAGTCTTCAGGAGCTCAGAAGCCCCTCCAGGTTGATCTGATAGTTCCGGAAGGTGATGTAGAGATGACTTCACCCTTAGAGCTCGAGGAAGCCCAAGTCAATCAGGGTCCTATAGCTCAGGAGGAGGAGCATGCTAGAGATTGTTTTGTTACTTTTAATAGTGTTAATTATGATGTATCCAGTAGAGTTATGTTTTCTACGGATGGGGAGACTGTTATCCTTAATCCTCTTATCTTAGATAACTTTTATTTTGTTCCATGTGATGATGTCAAATCAATGAAAAAGGATTCTATGTATATCTTGTCTATTTCTGATAGCGATGTTACGGATGACTTGAAAAACTTACCTGAAAATGATTCTCTTAACAATCAATTTAATTTGGAAGAATTAAAACATTCTCTTGGCTATTATTCAGATAGTGATGCCCCTGCTCTTGATTTGCAGGGTACGCCTATCTGTATTGAAGCAGAGATATCGGATTCTGAGAATTTAACAGAAGTACAATCAGAGTTAGCTGAGGTCAAAATAGATAATCCACATGTCGCTTCTTCTGAAGAGATAGTGCAAATCAAACTTCGTAGCGGCAAAGTGCTACCACCTCAAGCTTCTTCTGAAGATAAAGGGAAGCAAGTTGTTGACGAACCAGAGTCTTCTTTTCCACCTCAGCCTGTTCCCCTTCAGGGTCCAGTTGAGAGTGGAATACCCAAAATCGATTACAATGTCCTAGCTCACCTCAGGAAGCTGCATGCCAAACTGAGCATTTATGATGCTCTGATCCTTTCCAAAGAAATGAGGGAAGCGTTAATCAAAGCTCTGCTAGATCCAGATATTTGCATGGCCCAGTTAGCAGCTGTACAGCCTGATGAAGCTCTTTATTTCAAAGGAGTTCCTGAAATTTCTTTTTCTGATGAAGATCTATATTTAGGGACGGCTGATCACAACCATCCACTATACATAATAGTAAACATAGACAACTTCAGATTGTCACGTATCCTGGTTGATCCTGGTGCATCAGTTAATATTATGACTCTCAGAACTCTCGCTTATTTGAGAATAGACGTTCGTAAGCTCAGTTCAGACAAAATGATCTTATGAGGGTTTAACGAAAATGGTGAGAGGGCTTTGGGTTCAGTTACTCTGTTGTTGGAGATTGAAGAATTTAAAACTGAAGCAAAGTTTCATATTATAGACTCTCCAACATCTTTTAATGCTCTTCTAGGTAGACCCTGGCTTCATGAATATAGGATGGTTCCTTCCTCCCTACATCAGTGCATTAAATACATCAGAGATGGTGTTGAGCACTATATTAAGGGAGATTTGCAACCATTCTCAATTCATGAAGTAGGAATTTATGAAGATGCCGCCTATTATTTGCCTAAAAAGCAAACTGTTCCTAAGGATCTCAAATTGGCCAAAAGTGAAATTGCACTTGAAAAGAAAAATGAAAAAGAAAAAGAAAAAGAAGAAAAAAGAGATGAAGAATATCCCTGCCTCGAAGATAGCATCCGTTGGCATCCTGCTCCTCCCTCACAAAGAGGTGGTAGGATTACCCAATGGGGGCGAGGTAGAGGTAGAGGTGGCAAAATTATGAAAGTGCAACGTATGAAATCATACAAAAGCAAACTCTTACGATGCATATTGATTTAGAATCTGACTCAGAGGATGAATCATGTGTATCTAAGGCTGAAAATAGTAACAAGAGGCCGAAATTTGAGATCTCTTTGGAACACGACAGTGATGATGATAAAGTTAAGGCAAAAATAGAGGATGATTCAGATTTGTCTACCTATGAAAAGCTTAAAGGATATGTGAGGACTTTAGCTCTAACCCCACTATCTCAAGATAGTATAGCCGGGTTGGCAGTTAAGGTTTCACCTGCTTTGAGCGATGATTATAAAACTGCTAAGTTTATTCCTTCTTCTAGCAAGAATGTTGAAACTGATGTACACATTGATGATCCTTTGATGAATGAAATAGTGGAACTCCCTTTTGATTGGTATCCTTATGGTGTTAAAAATTTAATTGAGCAAGGTCTAACCCCATATACTTGGACTAAACGTCAAGCTCAGTCCTTTGAAAACCTTTGGAATACTGAATATTATAAACCAAAGTCAAGGGCAGGATTGGGCTTTAGTACTGTTTGTCCATTTGATGACGATGATTACTGCTTGGTGATAACTAACAATTTAGGATCTGATCGTCTCTTTATGAAGAACATTGAAATTCTAAATAAATTTTGCTTAGAAACTTCAGATGATTCGGATGACTTTCAAGTTAAGGAGGCACCTCTCGAACTTGAGGAGGAGATCCAATCAACTGTTGATGAACTGAAAGAAATTAACCTTGGTAATGAAGAAAATCCACGTCCGACGTTCATAAGTGCTTTATTGAACGAGGATGAGTCAACTAACTTAGTCAAGTTGCTTTCAGAGTTTAAAGATTGCTTCGCTTGGAGCTATGACGAGATGCCCGGATTATCTCCAGAAATAGTAGTCCATAAACTTGAAATTCAACATGACATGATCCCTGTCAAGCAAGCCCCACGACGCATGCGCTTAGAAATTGAACAACAAGTAGTGACTGAAGTTAAAAAACTGATCGATGCAGGCTTTATTCGAGAGGAAAAATATCCCTCTTGGTTGGCTAGCATCATCCCAGTAAAGAAAAAGAATGGTCAAATTCGCATATGCATCGATTATAGGGATCTGAATAAGGCTTGTCCAAAAGATGAGTTCCCGTTGCCTATACCGGAACTCATGGTAGACATCGCCTCTGAGCATGCAATTTTCTCTTTTATGGATGGTTCATCTGGATATAATCAAATCAAGATGGCTCCTGAAGATGAAAAATTCACTGCCTTCAGAACTCCTATAGGGGTCTTCTGTTACAAAGTCATGCCCTTTGGACTTAAGAACGCTGGTGCAACCTACCAGCGGACTATGACCCGAATCTTCGATGATCTAATACACCAACATGTGGAATGTTATATCGATGATTTGGTAGTCAAAAGTCGTCAAAGGGAAGACCACCTTCATGATCTGAGAATCATTTTTGAAAGGTTGCGCCGCTACGATCTAAAGATGAATCCCTTGAAATGTGCTTTTGGAGTTACTTCAGGGAAATTCTTAGGATTCGTAGTGAGACACCGAGGCATAGAAATTGATCGTTCCAAAATAAAAGCCATCTTAGATATGCCACCTCCTAGAAGTCTTACCCAGTTAAGATCTCTTCAAGGTAGGTTGGCATACCTACGAAGATTCATTTCCAACTTGTCTGGTAGGTGTCAACCATTCGCTGCTTTGTGTAAGAAAGATGCCCGATTTCATTGGGATGAAAAGTGCCAAAATGCATTTGAAAGCATAAAGCAGTATTTGTTAACGCCACCAGTTCTAGCAGCTCCTATCCCTGGAAAACCCTTAATACTTTACACTGCAGCCTTAGACAGTTCTCTTGGCGCCTTGTTAGCCCAAACTAATGAGGAAGGAAAAGAGAACGCACTTTACTACTTGAGTAGAAGACTTCTACCAACTGAAGCTAATTATCCTCCTATTGAGAAACATTGTTTAGCTTTGATTTTTGCTGCCCAAAAATTAAGGCATTACATGTTAGCTCATAAAATCAATCTCATCTCTAGAGTCAATCCACTCCAATACTTGATGACTCGTCCGACGTTTTCAGGGCGTTTAGCGAAGTGGTCAATGTTTCTACTACAATTTGATATCACATTTATACCATTACGTGCTATCAAAGGTCAAGCCGTGGCTGACTTCTTAGCAGCACACCCGATCCTTGCTGAGTCCCCTCTGAATGACGATCTCCCTGATGAACAAATTATGAGTTTAGAGGAGCAGGAAGGAAATACTTGGGAATTATATTTTGATGGTGCCGCATCTTCACAAAAGATCGGGGAACCTCAGGAGGTAATCCCAGGGAAAGCCGGTATCAGGTTGGTTTTTATAACCCCTGAAAAGGGATTATTGCGTTATTCTTACCATTTATTAGAGCCTTGCACTAATAACGAGGTCGAATATGAAGCTCTGATAACTGGATTAGAATTAGCAATATCAATGGAAATTAGAGAAATCAAGATCTTTAGAGATTCACAACTTATCATCAATCAAGTTGCTGGTATTTACAAAGTCTTGAAACCTAAACTTCTTCCGTACCATCAGTACACTATGAAACTTCTCGAGCAGATTCCAAGTGTAACTTTATATAGGATACCCCGTGGAAGAAATTCTATGGCGGATGCCCTTGCAAAGCTCGCAAAGGAATTAGCCTGTACAGAAGAAGAGTCCATTTCTATAGAAGTTCAAGGTTGTAAGATCTTGTCTCCTATAGACTTGGAATACATCAATAAAAAGTTTCCTTCCGAGGGTGAGATTGTTCTTACCATTGATGATGATACGGTTGACTGGAGACAACCTTTCATTGACTATTTGCAAGAAAACAAACTCCCTCGAGAGAAATCTACCACAGATCAAATTAAGAGAATGGCTCTTTCTTATACACTGATAAATGGCATTTTGTACCGCTGGTCTTTCGATCAATTGTGGCTATGTTGTCTCAATAAACAAGAAGTCCAAAGGATCGTGACCGAGGTACACACCGGATTGTGTGGTGCCCACCAATCTGGCCCCAAAATGAAGATGAAAATCAAGAGACTGGGATATTACTGGCCTTCAATGATTGACGACTGTATGTCTATTGCACGTCGTTGCCACCAGTGTCAAGTACATGGTGTAGTCTTGCACCAACCTCCTAATGTTCTGCATCCAACGATCGCTTCGTGGCCTTTTGAAAGCTGGGGCACGGACATTATTGGCCCTATCGATCCTCCCTCTTCTAAAGGTCACCGGTTCATTCTAGCAGCAACAGACTACTTCTCAAAATGGGCGGAGGCTGTTCCATTACGAGAAGTTAAAACTTATAATGTGCTCCAATTCTTTCGAGACCATATTGTATATCGATTTGGCATTCCTCGTCGAATTATATCCGATAATGGTCCCTCCTTCAAGAGCACCAAAATGAATAATTTCGCTAAACGTCATAATATTGATTGGAGGTACTCCACAAGCTACTACCCACAGGCGAATGGATTGGCGGAGGCATTCAATAAGACGTTAGTAGGAATTCTAAAGAAAATCTTAGAGGACAATAAGCGACAATGGCACGAAAAGTTAGGGGAGGCTTTGTGGGCTTATCGAACCATATGTAGAACCCCAACTCAGTCTACACCGTTTGCTTTAGTCTTCGGGGCTGAGGCTGTTCTCCCTTTAGAGGTACAGCTTCCCTCTCTAAGGGTTGCAATTAACAATAATATTACATCTGAACAGAACGCCCGACTTCGACTAGAAGAACTCGAAGGTTTAGAAGAGAAGCGATTGCAGGCTCAACAGAACCTCGAGTTATATAAATCCCGTATGGTTCAAGCACATGATAAAATGGTCCGTCCTAGAACCTTTCGAGCAGGAGAGCTGGTGTTGGTCTTACGTAGACCTATCCTAACTCATCGAAGGTTTGGTGGTAAATTTGAGCCTACATGGGAAGGTCCTTTTGTGGTGGAGAAAGTCTACCAAGGGGGATCTTACCAATTAGTGGATTGTAAGGGTGATCGTCCTATGTTGCCTATCAATGGGCGGTATCTTAAGAAATATTATGTGTAATGACGTTGTTATGAAGATTTGCAATAAAATTACAAATTTTTCAGCATACACGTTGTTCTCAAGCTTATGAATGTGACATGTACTGGGTCCAAGCAATTTATGTATTTCTTTTGAAAATCAAAATGTTGCAAAATCTGAAGTAATTGAGATGTCTATAATTTTACTGTAGAATTCTTCGTTTGTTTTCTTCATATATGATGATTCAGTATAAAAATATAATCCTAAGCGGAATATTTGTAAGTTATAAGGATCATCTATAATGAAAGAGAACAAAATTTTTTTTTAATTCAATGAATCCCAAGACTATCAATCTTCCAAATTCAGAACTCTATCTGAAATCAAAATTTCAGTCAATTTCAAGCAAAATCAATCTCAATCAAAATTCAAAAAAATCAAATCCGATTCAAACCTAAAAGAAATTCTCTAGTCTTTTAAGGATATGTGTGAGTCCCCGTGCTTCCTTTCCTTAGGATTAGAATTAAATCTGGTTAGATAGTTTTTGCCAAAATCCTTAGGGGTTTAGGTAGACTATCTCCTTGACTAGTTCCCCCTGGTTAGATGTGAGTCCCTGTGCTTTCTAGCTAGGTTAGGCATTGAAAACCTAAAAAAAATTCTCTAGTCTTTTAAGGATAGGTGTGAGTCCCCGTGCTTCCTTCCCTTAAGATTAGAATTAAATCTAGTTAGATAGTTTTTGCCAAAATCCTTAGGGGTTTAGGTAGACTATCTCCTTGACTAGTTCCCCATTGTTAGATGTGAGTCCCTGTGCTTTCTAGCTAGGTTAGTCATTGAAAACCTAAAAGAAATTCTCTAGTCTTTTAAGGATAGGTGTGAGTCCCCGTGCTTCCTTCACTTAAGATTAGAATTAAATCTGGTTAGATAGTTTTTGCCAAAATCCTTAGGGGTTTAGGTAGACTATCTCCTTGACTAGTTCCCCGTTGTTAGATGTGAGTCCCTGTGCTTTCTAGCTAGGTTAGTCATTGAAAACCTAAAAGAAATTCTCTAGTCTTTTAAGGATAGGTGTGAGTCCCCGTGCTTCTTTCCCTTAAGATTAGAATTAAATCTGGTTAGATAGTTTTTGCCAAAATCCTTAGGGGTTTAGGTAGACTATTTCCTTGACTAGTTCCCCCTGGTTAGATGTGAGTCCCTGTGCTTTCTAGCTAGGTTAGTCATTGAAAACCTAAAAGAAATTCTCTAGTCTTTTAGAGATAGGTGTGAGTCCCCGTGCTTCCTTCCCTTAAGATTAGAATTAATTCTGGTTAGATAGTTTTTGCCAAAATCCTTAGAGGTTTAGGTAGACTATCTCCTTGGCTAGTTCCTCTGGTTAGATGTGAGTCCCTGTGCTTTCTAGCTAGGTTAGTCATTGAAAACCTAAAAGAGAATTTGATCCTTTTTAGGAGTAGGTGTGAGTCCCCGAGCGTCCTACCTCATAGGATCGTGACTGACTAGTGTTGGATTTAAGCCTCTTTGGCCCCATCATAGTTCAGTCAGCTTTTAGTCTTTTAAGGATAGGTGTGAGTCCCTGTGCTTCCTTTCCTTAGGTTAATTTTCCTAGTTAGATATGAGTCCCCGTGCTTTCTAGCTAGTTTAGTTATTGACAACCCAGAAGAAATTTGGTCTGTTAGGAATAGGTGTGAGTCCCCGAGCTTCCTATTTTCCTTAGACCTTGGCTAGCTATTGTTGGATTTAAGCCTGCCGGGCCCCATCATAGTTCAGTCAGCTTTTAGTCTTTTAAGGATAGGTGTGAGTCCCTGTGCTTCCTTTCCTTAGGCTAATTTTCCCTAGTTAGTTGTGAGTCCCCGTGCTTTCTAGCTAGGTTAATCATTGAAAACTCAAAACAAATTTGGTCTTTTAAGGATAGGTGTCAGTCCCTGTGCTTCCTTTCCTTAGGCTAATTTTCCCTAGTTAGTTGTGAGTCCCCGTGCTTTCTAGCTAGGTTAATCATTGAAAACTCGAAACAAATTTGGTCTTTTAAGGATAGGTGTGAGTCCCTGTGCTTCCTTTCCTTAGGCTAATTTTCCCTAGTTAGTTGTGAGTCCCCGTGCTTTCTAGCTAGGTTAATCATTGAAAACTCGAAACAAATTTGGTCTATTAGAAATAGGTGTGAGTCCCCGAGCTTCCTATTTTCCTTAGACCTTGGCTAGCTACTATTGGATTCAAGCTTCTTCGGCCACGTCGTAGTTAGTCACCCTCTAGTTTTTAAGGATAGGTGTGAGTCCCCATGCTTCCTCTCCTTAGGATTAGTTTTACTAATGTTGGAGCAAGTTCTTTTGACACCAACCTAGTACCAAAACCATTTTCAAAACTTCTACTTTCATATTAAATCACATTCAAAATTTTCATATCTTGACTTTATTAAATAATGCTAATCTCATTAATCATTATTTGTTAAAGTCACCATTATCATCATCAACTTTAAAATCAATTAATCCACTCAAATCTCTATCAACTTTCATGTTGATTCTCTATCAAAATACAAAATTCTGTCAAATCATATACTCAGAACTTCAACTTCAATTTCGGATCTGGTTGATCATTTCGGTCAACACCAATACGCACGATAAACTTTGGCAAGTTTATCATGCCTATTGGGGGTCCATTTGTTGACCTCATTATTCGAGGTTGATTTCCCCATAATTATCTCTACCACCTAGGTCTTCCTAGCCTAGCATAGACGTCGCATACAGGATTTCTTTTAGGTGGATGCCTAATGACGTAGTATCGACTCGACCTCCCAATTCAACACAAATAAAGCCATTTAAAGAAAATAAAAAAAAATAATATAATAATAAAATAAAATAAATTCATCAAGATTGACATTAATCGAACCTAAATTTGTTCAGATCGACACGAGTTCAACTTTCCCAAATTATTTTGTTCTAACTTAATTAAAATCAAAATCATCTTTAGTAGAATGAAATTAATCATTTTTAAATTATTTAAATTCTAAAATTGACATGAAATAAATTATTTTAAATTATCAAATTTGTTTCAAAATTTTTTAATTTTCAAGCATCCGAAATAAAAAATTGACTCTTAAAACCCATATTTCGATCATGATTAATCGCAGCCGTTGATTAAAAAAGTTTTGGCTCCTAAATTTAAAATCAATTCAAAGAGATTAAACTTGGGTGCGGTTAGGGCAGTTCGCACGATCTCTCTCCCTATCTATTCGCAAAACCGAACCCCCACATCTCTCGACTCCCTCTCATTCGTAGAAGTTCCCAGGACCCCTCCTGCTCTCGGTTCGCAAAAAACTGAAGCCCCTCATCCCTCTTGACAAGGAACCCAGGCCGATCTCCCCCTTCCTCTTCCTTACTCTCTTGCGTGAGAAGCTGCAGGTGAGATCCTCCATTTGCAAAGAACTCCAGGGTCGAAACCCCAGCCCAGCCCCATTCGCAAGAACAGTTCACGACTCCTTCTCCCTCTGTTTCGCACGATCCCAAAGCTCTTCGCCTCCCAGCCCGTTGCCTCTGAGATTCGCCAGCCTCAGGTCCGTCTGCTCCCTCTCCGTCGATTAGCCCTAACCGACACTGGCAGTTTCTTTATCTTTGGGTAATCTCCTTTTCTTCCCTCATTCTTGATTGATTTAATTCGCTCAAATCAAACATTGAAGATTTCAATGTGAAGTTTGTTTGATAAATCTGAGACAAAATTATTTTATTTTCCTTCTCTCTTGATAATGGGAGAAGTGATGAGGACTTGTAGTGTTACTCTTGCTTAATCTCCTTTTCATTTTTCTCACCAATGGTTGCATCTGTATATATATAACTCTATAATAGAGTTCTGTTTGGAATTGAAAGAGAAAGAATTAATTAAAAAAAAATCCACCACACTTTCTTTGAATATAGGAGATGTGATGAGATGCATATTTTGAACTTTAGATGTGTATATGAAATTTCTGATGTAAGCAGACAATATTTCCTTTATTGTTTTCAGTTATAGCAATGGTCATATCAAAGAGTTTGTATGCAATGGTTCATTTATTTGCAATGGTCAAGGATTTGAAAAATTGTTTGAAAAAGTATTACAAAATCACTACATGGCATGCTAGAGTTTGTAGTCAGGATTGAGAGGACATGGATGCTTGAAAGAAGTAAGATTTGTGTATGTTTTCCTTGATCTTTTAGCATTCTACACATATGCATTGAGTGGAAATTGTCATTAGATAAATACTATTGTTATTGATAAAAGTTTCATAGTTTATATTTGGTGGCTGCAAAATGAAATCATTTTGGGTCTCAAGTTATTGCATTTGTAGTTTTAAAATTCATTTTATGCATTCATGCCTTGAATATTTGTAAGTAAGATGTGATGTTCAGAAGTTTATTTGGCTATAAAATATTCATATTGATGAGAGATTTTGAAAGGTGATGTAAGGTATTTCAAAATACCTTATTGCTTGAATTTGAGAGTCTTCCAAATTATTTTTGGTGAAACTTGGAATTGGAAAGTAAACATATATGGGCATTTATAGTTTTTTTTTCATAAAATATTTTGGAGAATGTTAGAGAACATTCATGTATTTTCTTTCTCATTGGCAAGCATTCTTATAAAGTGTTTTGGAGAAATTTTGAAAAGGCCACATGTTTTATATTGGAGAGTTTCATGGGTTTTTGAAAGGGGATGAAGTTAATTTTAATTCTCTTTTGAGCTGCATTTAGTGGAAGTTTTGAGTTGGAAAGGTGAAATGTATGAAAGTTGAAAAGGGAAGTATGCGAGGGTTTGGAAAGTGTAGCATGTGAGTAATTGAATAGTGAAGTGTGGGGATTGTGAAAATGAAGTGTATGCATATTTTTGAAAGGTGAAAGGTTTCGTCGATTTTGAAATGTGAAGTTTATATATATATATATATCTTGCGAAGGTTGAAATGTGTAAAGATGGAAGGGTGAAAATGTGGAAATGTGAAATATGGGGGATTTTGGAAAGTGAAGTTTCTATATATTTTGAAAGAGAAATGGGTGTATTTTAGGAAAAGTGGAGTGTATGTGTGTTTGAACAGAAAAGTGTGTGATCTTGAAAAGCGAAAAATGTGTGGGTTTTGGAAAAGTAAAAGTGTATGAGTTCGTGGGAAGAGTGTGTGTATGCGTGCTTTGAAAAGTGTTCTTGATGTGCAAATTAAGAGGTGGCATGTATAAGTGTGAAAAGTAAATTGCTTTGATGAGTGTATGTTTTGAGAGTTGATTTGTATGATCTTTGAAAAGTGAAAGTGTTGTCTTTGAAAAGAGAAAGTGTTTTGAAAAAATAGTTCTTTTCGGGAATGTGAAATGTTTTGAAAGTTTTTTTTTTTTTGTGTGTGATTAAAGAAAGGTATATCTCTTTGAAA
Source organism: Dendrobium chrysotoxum (assembly GCA_019925795.1). Taxonomy (NCBI): domain Eukaryota; kingdom Viridiplantae; phylum Streptophyta; class Magnoliopsida; order Asparagales; family Orchidaceae; genus Dendrobium; species Dendrobium chrysotoxum. Next base: position 51,613,006 of record CM034306.1, on the reverse strand, counting down.
GGTAAAAATGAGTGATTTCATAAAATGAGATATGTGAAAATTTGGAATGTAAAGTGAGTTAACTTTGAATGGTGGAAAGTGTGATTTTGGAAGAGTGAAGTGTGTATGTGGGTTGGGAAGTATATGAAGTGTATATTGAAGAGAGAATGTATAGAGTTTGGGAGGTGAAATGTATGTATATTGAGAAGTGTTTTGTGTGTAAGTAGAGAAGTGAAAGTGTATGTATAAAAAGTAAAAGTGTATTGATTTGCTAGGAAGTGAGAAATGTGTGTTAAAAGATATTGTGTGGGAAAGATGAAATGCTTTGAAAAGAGAATTGTGTAATTTTAGAAATGTGAAATGTATTGTGTGTTTCTTTGGAAAGAGACATGTATAAATGTTGAAAGTAAAGCGCGTGTGCGTGTAAGTTGAAGTGTAAAGTGTGTGTTTGGTTGGAAGTTGAACTGTTTTGAGAAGTGGGGTGTGTTGATGTTTGAGACGAGTTTGTTGGGTGTTTACTAAAAAAAAAATGAAAGTGTAAAAGGAAGTAATGCCCCTCTTTCTCTCTCTCTCTCTCTACCCCTCTCTTTCTCCTTCTTCTACTACTCTCCATTTTTTGTGCCTCGAGGTGAATGTTGGAAAAATAAATAGTATGCTATCAAAAGTGAAAAGTTCAAAAGGTAGACAGCTTGTGCCGGTCTTCAAGCCCGAAGAAAGGTACGTTTTATTTTTAGTAAATTTTAATCATTTCATTATTAATTATTAAATGTGCTTCTAAGCCCTATTTTCTTGTCTTTATTTGCATGAACTGCGAGGAACGGTACCAATCAAGTGAACAAGAGGAAGCAGATTAAAGGTGTCAGTCGCCTCTATCCAACCGGGTAGAGGTGCTACGGGCGTAATCCACCGGGTCATAGCCCCCGGTGTTGTAAGTTTTCTTAAAACTTAGAAAGCCCCTAGGAGGCCGTGGTGTGTTTTGTGCGAACTCCTCCCCTCTAGGTCCCTATAGCAACTTCAATTTTATTAGGATTATTTATTCTATTTTAGATCCTTAAACCTCTTTACACGTGCGCAAAGTCCTAAGGGTTAGTGACAACAAAATTCTTTTCATTCCATATAACATTAGTGACATCTAAGGACAAAAATTAAGGATTGAGTCCTAGAGAACTTAGACTTAGGATGCATGCACACTTTAGGGTAGAATATATAACATAGAAAACTTAGTGACATTCCCCTTAGGATTATTGTATGTTATTAATACAACCTTAATCAACTCTAATTAAACTTAAATAATTAATTAAGGAGAATTTCAAATACACTAATGATAATCCAAATAAAAAAAATATATATACGAAAATCACATAACCTTTAATAACCAAATCATAATTAACACACATAACCACTAAGAGACTGAACTTGAATATAAAAATAAAATTGAATCTAATTAATATGTTAAGCATCTTATAATCAAATAATAACTAAATAAAATCTTTAAACTTCAATAAATCATCAACAATTTAATAAATCATTAACAAATTAAATAAAATCATTAAAATTTTAATAAAATATTAACATTTTAATAAGTTAATTAAAATTTTAATAAATGATTTAAAATTAACAAAATATTAAAATATTTAATAAATCATTAGAAAATTTTAATAAATCATTAATCAAAAAAAAAATCTAAAAAAAAAGGTTAATTCAAATATACTAAAGAACCAATTATATTAATCAACTTTAACAATTAAAAATCAATCTAAAGTAAACTTCAAAACAATAAAGACACTAAAACTTAAATCTGAACTAAAATTCCCTTTTGACCCTTCAACAAATTAATTTCAATCAATTAGACAACTTTAACTAATAGTAAACCCATGATATCTTTAAACCACACGACCTGCCGCACACACTTAGATTTATTTGCTAGGACAACCGACTTTAGCTTTAGGTTAGGCCGGTGTTTACTTTCTTGTTGCTGTGTGACGGGCTTTCTCGTGGTTTTCATTGCATGCTGTTTGTAAAAATGATTGGTGTGTATGTTTATTTATTTATATCTGCAATCTGAGATATGATGCAATGGGCGATAGATTACCCCTAGGATATGAACGATCTGGATGCTCACATAATCTTCTGCAGGTGGCCATGCTCATGCAGTGCCAAATTAAAGGGGGCAAATTAAAGATTTAAATTAACATAAAATTTTTGCAGGTGCTTCAGAAAATGCTAAGCTCCCTTAAAATTAAAAGAGCATGGCCAAGTGTGGCTGATAAATTTAATATGAATATATAATTACTTGGGAATGATTTTATTATAAATGTCTAGGATAACCCTGTAGGTGTGTCTAGAGTTTCTTTTTCTTTCTGGAATGTAATGTAATGTAATTATTTGTTAAAGTCAAATGTTGTGAAAGTGATTCAAAAGTGGGATATCACACCCAACTCGGAATCCAAAGAGAAGAGAATGTCCCTTAGGAGAGTATTCTCTTCTATTTGGAAAGCCAAGTTAGGGTGGTTCTAATATCCAAAGAGAGAAGAAAATACCCCTTCGGGGATGAGTTTCTTTTCATTTGGATATCCAGGCCCGGCGGACCCAAGGAGCTCGTAGCGGATCCAAGAAGCTCATAAAGGAAAGAAGACAAAGAAGTGACGAATAGAAGAAGACGAAGAAATGAAGATAAGAAGAAAAGTATATCCCATTTTGAAATCACTTGCGTCAGTCTTAGGATTAGAATCCGGGTTTGTTATCAGTAGTACCCAGCCACTTTACATTTTCAGCAGACCCTGGGTTGTAAACAAACTAGACATTGGACATTATATTTTTGAATAATTTAATTTGAGTGTTTACATTATTTGTGCAGTAGCTTTTTTTAGGATTCTTACATGCCGTGTTTTGTTTTAGCCTGGATACGAATCAGAGTTTTTTTTGGTAAGGACCACGATAAACTTTTTCTACTTGAAATTTAAAAATAAAATTTTTTAGGCTCACATAGAAACTCTAACGAATCTAAGAAGTAAGCTCGGACCGCCGAGAGTCAGCATAATCATATTATTACTTTCTCTTTCTTGTTAGGCACCTCCCCGCCTGCGGGTTCTGGCAGACCACCTGGCCTATTAGGGTGCAGTTCTGTCAAGGGGATGTTGTGCAATCTCTAGGGAAAAATCTATTTTCTAAGCCTGATTTTAAAACTGCTTCATAAATCATTTTTATGCATTCGAGTCAATTAGCATGCATTGCATAAGATACAAATTAAAAGAGTCTAAAATTTTAATTGCATTATGCTCCTAGGCATCATTTACCCTACATGAGTAAAGGGGCCAATTAGGATTTGTTTTAGATGTCGGCCCCGATTCCTCAAAACTTAAATAACGTCCCTACCCATCTTTCATAAGAGACTGGACACATGGATTTGAAGCGCCTAGGTGGTTAGCTGGCTCCCCAATCCAGGCCGGGGTAAGTCCAGATTTGCAATTCATTAGGTTCGGGTCACTACTTTGTAGTACCCAATTTAGTTTTAGGTTCTGAGGCAGATTGCCAAAATCTTAAGTCCTCACTCTCTGGGAATATGATCCCAAATTTCTAATAAAATGTCAATTGAAACATGAAATTTCTCTCTTAAAATGTAAAGCCCAACATAGGGTAGACTGAGGTTGCCTCTGAGCTTCTCAGAATCCGGTACCTCCTACTTTTCTTCCTTTGACTCGTTAATAACTGTTCAACGTTGAGCTTTCTCCTTGAAAATTCTTATTTCTTTCCTTGCCTTCTACTTTGTAATCAAAGGGTAAGAAATCACTGTTTTAATCGAGAGTTTTCTTAGGAGTACCGCTCCTAGGATGTAATTAACTATAGGGGCTTGCCCCTATAGGGATTTGAGAACCCCAGATTAAAATAAACCTTATTTTATTCTTATAAAACAAGGAAAAAATCTTTGAGAACGCAGACATATTTTAAAACCTCATTTCTAATTTTAAATATATTTATAGAATATTATTATTATCTTTCCAGGTAATATAATATTCTATTTATTATATTCAATTTTAGAAATGATGACTTTTATAAAACCCATTCTTTCTTTTGGGTGTTTTTGAAGAATGTTATGTTTGTCTTTTCAGATGATACAATATTCTCCTTATTACACCTAAATAAAAGGATGGATGAACTTTTCAAAACTATATTTCTATTTTTAAACATATTCTACAGAATTTCATGTTCATCTCTCAAGATGATATGTTATTCATAGAATTGTGTTTGACTATAGAAATATTATTTTCTAAAACCCTGTTTTGATGTTGAATCCATTATAGAATATTATGTCAGTCTCCCGAGACTGTACTTTATTCTTAATGCAGTATTCGATTACAAAATAGGAGAACACAAAATCTGCGTGGTGACATAAATTTTCCCACCAGTATGTGATGTCAAATTGTAGAAGTATCACTGCCCACCTGGCTAAGCGACCTATTAACACCAATCTTGTTATCAAGAACTTTAAGGGATTGATTTTTGACATCAAGGTGATTTTGTGGGAAAGTATATAGTGGTAAGATTTTTGAACTACGAAAATTAGCACTAGACAATACTTCTTGGTAGGAGAATAATGGATCTCTGCTCCGATAAACCTCCAACTGATGTAGTAGAGAATGTTCTTTTTGCCTTCTTCATTGTACTGGGCCAATAATGCTCCGAGAGACTCTTTTAGTGCTGCAGTATACAGGATGAGAGGCTTTATTGGAATTGGCGCAGTGAGAATAGGTTGATTCAACATGTATGTTTTAATATTGTCAAACCCTTCCTAATATTATATGTCCCATTTGAAGCGGACATCCTTCTTCATCTGCTTTAAAAATGGATGACACATACCCGACAGATTCAGTATGAATCGTTGAATAAAAGTCAGTTGCCCTTATAAAGAGCAGAGTTGACGGAGGTTATTGGGAGGCGACACCTCCATAATTACCTTAATCTTGCTGGGGTCAATTTTGATTCCTCAGTGACGAACAACGTACCGCAAAAATTTCTTAGATGAAACACCAAAAACATACTTGAGGGGGTTCATCTTTAGATCATACTTCCTGATCCTTTCAAATTCGGCATGCTTATCGAGGCAAACAAATGCGCGTATGTCGAGGCACAATTCTCTTTCTTTTTCTCTCTTTCCTTTTCTCTTTCTTTCTTTTATTAATCATAATTAATTATAATTAATTATAATTAACTCTAATAAAAATAAATAATAACAAATAATAATTAATTAATTAAGATAAAAAATAATTAAATAAAATTAATTATAATTAAAAGTGATTAATTATAATTATCAATAACTCATCGTTATTAAAATAATTAACTTAAAATTAATTAAAAGCGATTAATTATGATTAATAATTGACTAATCATTATTAACAATAATTAACTTAAAATTAATTAAGATTAAATAACGATAAATTAAGATTAATGATAATTAATCAAAATTGATAGTGATTAATTAAGATTAATAATAAGTAATCATTATTAAAAGTAATTAACTTAAAATTAATTAAGAATAATAACGATGGATTCAAATTAATGATAATTAATCAAAATTGATAGTGAGTAGCTGATTCGGCTTGAGGGATTTTAAACGGATTCGGCTTGAGGATATAGGAACTGCTAAATCTCAAGGCTCAATTAGCTGATTCGGCTTGAGGTGCCCATTTAAATTCAATTTGATTTAAATTTTTTTATTTTGATTTGATTTTTTTTATCATAATTATAAATATTATTATTATAATTAAATAATAATAATAATAATTATTATCTAGAAAATAGAAATAGAAATCTTCATATTGATTTTCACGAAGTTTTCTCAAAATTATTGCGCCGATCTCTCGAAAATTGTATCAATTTGTGCACATTATTTTTGTTGTGCGAATTTATAGTCCTTTTCAAGTGATTTGAACGTTCTGAATGCAACAGTGCAGTCCGTTTTGCTACCGGATATTGTTTGAGCGACATCGCGCATCATTTTCATGTGTTGGTCATCGAGTTTGACCGGTCGCGCCCGATTGGACTGTGAGAGGAATTGACTTAGGAGAATCTGATGTTCTGGTCGCAACGGCACAATCCATTCGGCGATTGGACGCCGTTTCACCCTTCAAGTGACGTATCGCGTTGCTTTTGTTGTCGATTTTGCTCCTTAACATGGGTATTTGATATGTCGGTCAACACCAAGTAGTGAGATAAAAATTTGATGTTGTTATCAGGGGGTCGAGCATGATCAAAATAAGGATTGTTAGTATTTGGCTTATTAAGCAAAATAGCTTATAGAAATAAGCTAAATATAAACTAATTATTGAAACAAATGCGATCAAATATAAATAATGAGCTTTTCTAACAATCCTAATCGAAACCAATAGAAAGATTCGATGAGCTTTGCTGAAAATATGATCATTGGGAGTATGAGTTTAGGGGAAAGATTTAAGCTTCGTTTGGGACAGCTTTCTTACTGTTTTCTAAAACAATTTTCTAGTTTAAAATTTTCATAAACTAGAAATTTTTGTACTAAATAATAGCTTTAAAAATAGTTAAAAAACTGTCCCAAATGATTCGGGCTAGCAAAGTGAAGGTGGCTAATGGTGAAGCTTACAGAGTTGGTGCATGAAGTTGGTCTAGTGGCTGCTGGTTGAATATCGTTGACTTTGAGGTTTTTGTTGGGCTACACACAGTGGCAAACTATTTGTCGCAAACAATGGAACAAATACTATACAGATAAACGCATGCATCCAATTTATCCAATTTACAACTTATTGATTGTTACATATATATTATCCACACTCAGATCTTATTTCTGACAATTTTTTTTATTATTTTTTAAAATAATTTTTTAGTATAATTTTTTTTAAATAGCAATTTTATAACTAAAAAATAGCTTTAAAAAGCAATAAAAAAAAGCTATCGCAAATGAAGCCCTTACTCATCTCTTCAATTTATTGACCTATTCATCCTGCCCGACAAAATACCTCATCACAAATTTTTTTTAAATAAAATCACTCTATTTAGCTAATCGTTCAACGGCGTAGGAAACATGAATTAAGATAATTCCATAAATACATATTAATTAATCCCCCAAAATGAATCTATAAATACGACCACCTCCATTTATTGTCAATCTAGACAATGGCCCGAGCAAAACTAAACCTCCTCCTTATGGCCATAATATTTCTTGTCGCTGGCAACATTGCCGCCGCTCAGAATTGCGGTTGCGCCGACATGGTAAGCCAAGAGTTCTTCGACGGGTTAACAAATCAGGCAGATCCTAGCTGTGAGGCCAAAGGGTTCTACACGAGAGATGCTTTCTTGGCAGCTTGGCAAAGCTACTCTGGTTTCGCAGAGGGCCCCACCACCGATGACTCTAAGCGAGAGATCGCTGCCTTTTTCGCTCATGTTTTTCATGAGACCATACGTATGTATTTTATCAGTATATTCTTAGATAATTTTAAACAATATAATTTTATTAAATTTGGATTATTTTTACTACACTTTTTTTCATTTTACTTTTATCCTTTGATATAATTAAATTATTAAATCATATAACTAAATTATTAAGATGATATAATTAAATTATTAGATATTTACTGTACAACTTAGTTGTATTTGCCTATTAAATAATTTAGCTGTATTATTTGTATAATAATTTAGTTGACTATATTGAAGGATCTAATCAACAAGATGTGTAGTAGAAGTAGTTTCATTAAGATACCAAACATATCAAGATATTATGATAGAATTTATTTATATAAATATCTTGATATTTTATTATTTTGATTGATATTTTATAACAAACATGTTCATTATTTTTAAAAGGAAATCTCCTAATTTATATCATTTAAATATAATAGAGATGTCACCTATCAATTTTGTCAGTTTATTTTCATTAAAATTAAAGTAGAATATTAAGAATTAATTTTTTCATTAAATTATTTAATTAAATAATTATTTTTTTATATTTAAAAATTTAGAATTATTAATTTTGTGATAAATTTTTTAAAGTAATTTTTCTTATATTATATAATTAAAAGAATAATTTTACTCATTAAAAATATAACAAATTTTTAAATATGTGCCTAAGAAATATCTTTAATCGTAGTTTAAATATATGACTATTTGAAATCAGGCTTAGACGTGTAGATTGTAAGAGTGTGAGGAGTATTTTTCTAGTTTGTTGAATAATTAATGATCCAGCTTGTTAAAGAATAATTAATTGGAACTAAACATCAATAAATTTTTTTGACAACTTACTACTTTCTCTAATTATTTTCTTTTGACCATATTATTTATACAAAATAATGAAATTATTAATTTGAACAGACATGTGCTACAAAGACCAGGGTGATAAATTTGATGCATATTGTGACTCTAGTTCTCAAGAGTATCCATGCACCCCAGGGAAGATGTACTATGGGCGTGGCCCCCTCCAAATATCGTGGAATTATAATTATGGTCCAGCTGGCCAAGAAATTGGCTTCGATGGCCTCAACTGGCCTGAAGGCGTCAGCATCGACCCCATCATCTCCTTTAAAACCGCACTTTGGTTTTGGATGAGAAATGTGCATGGCATCATTGGTCAAGGTTTCGGAGCCACCATTCAAGCTATCAATGGTGTCATTGAGTGTGGAGGTAGGAACCAAGGAGCAGTCAATGATCGTGTTAATCTCTATCAATATTATTGTGGCCAGTTTAATGTGTCCCCAGGCGATAACCTTTATTGCTAGGTAGATTTTTTTTTGGTAGTGATATGAGTAAGGCCGCTCATGATTGCGACAGAGTTAGACTTGTTTTGTAATCATAGGAAATTATGAGTATTTTTTGTTATAATTTTATGGCATAAAATAATAAAAATAATTGTAATTCTTATTACGTGCTAGGACATTTGCGGTGGTAGAGAGACATAGGGTTTAATGCCTTAGTTTTACACAAAGATCCAACATACATACAAATAAAGAGAGGGGGTGTAAAAATTATAAGAGACACCAAATTTTTTACTTGAAAAACCCATGAAAGGGAAAAATCACGGGGTCTAGCCTAGTTCAAATGATTCCACTAGTACTTATTATTAATTACATATGATGCTCTTCCTTAAGGGAAGATATTGATACAATGCAAAGAGTATATTATTTGGTTAAAGTTGGAATAGCCCTTTGGTAGGAATTTGATATAAATGGATTTGGGAGACAGAGTTGATGATGATGGGGTGCATCGATCCTGTAGGTAATGGTGTTTGTTAGCATTATTGGTGATGGTAGGTGGTGAAGCCAGTAGACATTTGAGTAGCTAGGTGACACTGGTCAGGAGATTATCAATCAGTGTACTATAGTCGGACGATAATAGTCGAAGGACCATAGTTGGTTGGAGATAGAGGTTTATAAACTATAGTTGGTGGGCGAAGGAAGTCATAAGGATCATGGTTAGAAGATAATGATTGGAAGATCGTAGTTGGAAAATGGTGGTTGGAGGACTTTATTCGTTGGGTGATACAGGTCAGAGGACCATAGTCGACATGTGATGAAAGTCAAAAGGATTATAGTCAGGTGATGGTGTTCTGAGAATCATAGTCGAGTGATGGTAGTCTAATGACTGTAGTTGGGCGATGGTTATCTGAGGACCGTAGTCGGGTGATGGTTGTCAAAAGGATCATAGTTGAGCGACAGTGGTTAGAGGACCATAGTTGGCAAGTAACAAAGGTAGAAAAGATCCAATCAGGTAATGGTGGTTAGAGAACCATATCTGGGTGATGGTGGTCTAAGGATCATAGTCGACAGACTTGAGGTCAGAATTAAGGACCATAATCAGGCAATAGTGGTTGAAAGATTATAGTCGGGTGATGGTGGTTCGAGGCTCATAGTTGACAAGAGATAGAGATCAAATGATTATAGTCGGTAACGGTGGTATGAGGATCATAGTCAGTTGATGGTGGTTCGAGGACCATAATTGGTGGGCAACAGAGGTCCGAGGACTATGTTTGGGCAATGATGGTTTAGGACATTAGTTGATAACTTCAGAAGGAATGTAGTCGAGCGATAGTGGTCGGAGAACCATATGTAAGGACCATTATAATAGTGATTAGAGAACCTGTTATGACCTGATTTGGCTTGTAAGTGACATGTTCATTCTATTTCTTTATGGATGTTTTTTATGTGTATTTTTTTGCTTTAGTTCGAGTCCTAAGGGTTATTATGTGTGTGAAAATCTGTATGTATATGAAAAAATTCCTAAGGAGCATTGTGGTGCTGTCATCTGGGTGCTGATGTGCTACCTTCTCTATTTATGAGTAGAAAAATAGGTTTGTGGACAAATAAATGTGCCACTGATTCACTTTTATGTTTCTTTAATCAAATTCACATAGCCAAACCATATACCATCTTAAGAGATAGACTAATATTTCACTATCAATTTGGAGAGAGAAATGAAATTAACTTTCATAATCAAACATGGTATAAGGAATGTTTAATTTGTTCTAAAGGATAAAAGAAACATTCACCTATCGTTTTTGTTGCGGACTCAAATATACGCGGCGATAGATTTTAATTTTCCGTCTCAGCGTTGTACGTATATTCAGCACACAAACAGAATTGAAATAGTAACACCAGGATTTTTACGTGGAAAACCCTGGAAAGGGAAAAAACCACGGGGCCACGCCCAGTTGAAAGAGTTCCACTAGTGTCGTTTGAAGTACACGAGGCTGATCCGTCCTTTAAATTCAGGATGATCAGATTACAATGAGTATCAGTTACAAGGACAAGCAGAGTTTCGACGTCGCTTGAATGTCCGGCAGAATTCTGGCGTCACTTGGAAAGAAGTCCGGCGTCACTCGGGCGTCGGGTAGAATTCCGGCGTCGGGCAGAATTCCGACGTTGCTCCTGTGTCGGGCAGAGCTCTGGCGTCGCTCGGGCGCCTGGTGGTGCTTCGGTGGAGTTCCGGCGGTGTTCCGGTGGAGTTCCGGCGGTGTTCCGGCGGAGTTCCGGCGGTGTTCCGGCGGAGTTCCGGCGGTGTTCCGGCGGAGTTCCGGCGGTGGTCGAGGAGGAGCTATTCCCTCCTAGGCTTCTCTTCTCTTCTTCTCTTCTTGGCTTCTTGGTTTGGGTCCTCTCTTAAGAGAAATGAGGGGCTATTTATAGTTTTTCTGGAGTGGCATAGCCCGTAAATATGTGAGGGATCAGGGGCAAATAGGGAGTGATCCGGATGAACGGCCGATATTGAATCCCTTGATCGTGAACCGTTTATCAAGCATTTGAAGGTCTTAATGATATCAGAATTCTACGACCTTGGGCTCGTTGGATTCATCTCGTCGAGCTGCTCGATTCGACTATAAGCTCGCCAAAATCGGAGACCGTTTGGTAACTCAAATAGCTGTTTGATGCTTCCAACAGTGCTTCGGGTACTTGATTTGGACTCACTTGGGCTCGGATTGAGTCGAATTTGGTGTCGTTGGATTCGTATTTCCGAGACGCTTAGTTTGACTATAAATTTGCTGAAATCGGAGTTTAAATGGTCTCCAAAATAATTTTTGAAGTTTCTAACTTGAGTTTTTCCTCGAGATTCGTGCCCGATCAAGATGATTTTTTGACGATATATCAGTTGCCCCCCTATTTTCGGACGTTGAAGCTCCACGAGTCCGAAAATACTTGTTCTGGTATTTTACATTGACCGAATCGCAAAAAATTGCGTTCCAAAAAATAAATGTTTGCTCGAACCCAACCATAGAGGCCCTGTTGAGCTCCGAAAGTGTCAAAATTGAGTCCGGAACGTCGAAAAACGTGTCCGGGGACCCCAAAAACGTCGAATTTGGACCGTCCGGGTCCAAAATCGGAGCCCGGGAACGGGTAGGCGGCCGAACCGGCCGAACCGGCCGGCCGCCGCCGCCGGCGGCGCAGAACCGCGCCGGAGCGCCCGCGGCCCGCGCTGGGCACGCCCGCGGCCTGCGCTGGCCCGCCCGCGGCCTGCCTCGGCCCGCCCGCGTCCCGCGCCTGGCCCGCCCTCGGCCCGCGCCTGGCCCGCGCAGTCTGGCTGGCCGCGCCTCTTGGCCGGCGGTTTGGCCGGCGGTTAGGGAAACTGCCGGCCGGTTTTAATAAAATAATATATATATATTTTTTAAATGGGGCCCGAAAAATTCTGAAAAAATCCCAAAAAATTCCGAAAAATTTGAAAAATTTCAGGGAATTTAATAGAATTTTGGAATCCTCCCCCCCTTAAGGAAAACTATAAATAGACCCCCCAAGGCCTAGTAGAAACTCGCCCCTTCTTCCTTTCTTCCTCTGGCTTTCTAGCTTTTGGCATTCTGAGGCTTTCCGCCATTTTTAAGTAGGTGACTTTCCCTACTTGACTTGGCGCCCCTCTTTTTGTGCAGAAGTTAGCGGTTTTCTCCCTTCTTCCCCCCGTTCTTCCTCCATTTTTCTTCCTACTTCGGAGGCTTTCCGCAGTCTTTCGTAGGTGACTTTCCCTACTTAGATCTGTGCCCCTCTTTAGTGAAGGAAGCAAAAATGGGTGATCTTGCCTCCTCTAAAGTTCCTTCAGAAGACCGTCCTGCGCAACGGTCTGAAGTTCCAAAGAGGGCCCAGAAGGCGCCGAAGGCCGACGATGTGATTTCTACCGTCACTGAGGACTCCTTCATTTCATTTAGGAAAAAGTTTCATTTTCCTAATGATTTAGTGATGAAGGTGCCGGCCAGAACTGATCGTGCCTGCTTTCCTCCTCCTGGATATGTGACGGTGTATGAATTTAGTCTGAGAGCGGGACTACGATTTCCTCCTTCCTCCGAACTGATCGACATTCTGACGCTTTGTGGGGTATGCTTGTCTCAATTCTCCTACAGGGCAATGTCGATCGTGATGGGCCTGATCGTGCTTTTCAGGGACCGCGGAGTGGTACTTTCCTCAGAGTGCCTTTCTCGGATGGGGCGTCTCTTTAGTGATGCGCAGGGACGCATTTCATTCAGGTCCAAGTGGTTGGACATCCGCACTCGAGACCCCTCAAAAGGTTGGGTTAGCAACTTCTTTTATGTGCAGAATGATTTGGGACTTCAGGAGAAGTGGGGGAAGTTGAAAGAGCTTCCTGTCCCCCTTCATATCGGAGCAGAAGATTTGCTGAGGATACTCAAACTCCCTGATTTGGATGCTCTACACTACGAGGTGCGTTACTTGAGTAGATATGTAGATGAGGAGTACTTGTTCAAGGTCGGATTATCTACTCAAGCAGGGAGATCACATGCTCAGATGTTGAAGAAGTCTGCTAGAGTTCCAGAAGTGGTCCCCCAAAAGAACCACTCCAAGCGACCAGGGAGCGAGGAAGGTTTGCAGGCATCGAGGAAGAAGAGGGCAGATGAAGTTTTGACAGTTGTTAGCAAAGGTCCCCGAGCCTCTCCATCCAAGTCATATATCCCAGAGGATGTGTTAAATCATCCGTGCATCGGCCGCCGACGGGCTGAGGAGTTGGTGAGTTCTCCTTCACTTTTTCTCTTTTTTTTTACATCTCTTAAGGAATATATTTCTGATATTTTTCTTGCCTCAGTACTCTGATTTTAAGCTTGAGATGACCAAGACTCTGAATGATTGGAACAAAGAGTTTGTGAAGGTTAAATACCTTCAGGGAGAGTACAAGAAGAAATATGACAGTAAAGTGAAGGAGATGAAGGTGGTGGAGGATCAGCTTGAGGGATGCAGAACTGAGTTGGCGAACAAGATTACTTCAGTCTCTTCTCAAAATAAACGGATGGATCGTCTGCATATAGAGTTGGTGGAGGCACAAGCGACGATCAAGCAGCAGGAAAAGGCTCAACAAGTCCTTGAGGCTGAGAATGAGAGGCTTCAGAGTGTATTGTCTGAGAAGGAGGCCCAGCAGTTGCCGTCAGCAGTTATTGAGGAGTTCAAAAAATCTTATGCTTTCAAGATCATTATTGAGGACCACATTCAGGAGGCTCGCAGTCATATTTATGATGTGGAGGTGAAGGCCTTGGAGGCAGAGTGCGCAGAGGATGACTTCATTAGGGGCTTCATGAAGGGTGTTCGGACAGTACATCGCAAGACCGGAGCAGAGATCGAGGGACTGACTCCCAGCCAGGCTTCTAGTGATGCTTCTTCAGACTCTGGTGGTGAAGAGCTGGAGAGTGAGTTGCAGCGAGCTTTTGCCTTGGAGGAGGACGAGGATGATGTTGAGATTCTATAGGGTGTCTTTGATGTAGTTTTGTATCTCTTTGCTTTCTTTCTAGTGCTTGCATATATGCTCGATATTGATGTTTCTATCTGGTGTACTTGATGTTCAGTGATATATAAAGATGTTGTTGATGTTCTTTTCTCACATGCAAATGAAATTTACTTAGTTTTACTTCAGTTTGGACTTTAGTGAGCTCTCTTTTGACTTGAACAAATGTGAGGCATTCCTTTTCTTTAAAGATTTTGACATATCCGGGGTTATTAGTGAAAGCATTTGCTCGATACCCTTAACCTGTCCGGAAAAAGGTCAGATCAACTCCCTTTGGGATTGATCATCAAATGATTTTGATATTCAAGATATCCTCCTAGGATACTTGACCTATCTGAGGTTGTTAGTCAAAGCATTTGCTTGATGACATTAACCTGTGCGGAAGAGGTCGGATCAAATCCCCCTGGGATTGATCATTCAGTGATTGAGATACAATATAGATTGTGTATTTCTCGAATCACAGAAAAAGAGTTTGGAGAGAAGAAACATTAGCACGACGAAGTGAATATTATATTGCTTTGTAATATGAGATAACAGTTCCCTAGAATAACTTAGGGATATAAGAAAAAAGTTCTTCTATAATCAACACATAAGGGATGTACGAAAAACTTTATAATACGACTACAGGAGAAGATAAAATATAAGACAAACATAACACATAGACGGATAGCAGTATCAACTCCTACTGATAATATTTGCGAAGATTGCCCACGTTCCAAGTTCGGGGAAGCATTTTTCCACCAGCATCCTTCAGTTTGAATGTTCCAGGCTTGACCATAGCTGTTACCAAATAAGGACCTTCCCAGAGGGGGGAGAGCTTGTTTCGCTGAGGGCCTTTTCCAGCGGCTTCAATGCTTCGTAATACTAAGTCCCCAATAGTGATAGGGCGAGGTTTCACCCTTCGATTGTAGTGACGGGCAACTCTTTGGTGGTATGCAGCGGTTCTGAGTGAGGCTTCATCTCTTACTTCTGGGAGGAGATCCAAATTTTCTCTAAGCTTCTCCTCGTTACCTTTGAAGTCGAAAATCTGAACTCTGTGGCTAGGAACTCTGATATCAACCGGTATGACTGCTTCTGTACCAAAGCAAAGGTTATATGGGGTTTCTCCTGTAGGAGTTCTAGCGGTGGTCCGATAAGCCCAGAGGACATTGGGGAGTTCTTCGGCCCATTGCCCCCCAGCCTTCCCTAGACGTGTCTTCAGCCCTTTCAGGATTGTTCGGTTTGTAACCTCTGTTTGCCCATTAGTTTGAGGATGGGCAACAGCTGTGTGAATGAGCTGAATGTGAAAATCCCTACAAAAAGATGTAAAGATCTTCCCAGTAAATTGTGTGCCATTATCAGTGATGATTTTTGCGGGAATGCCAAAACGGCATATTATGTTCTTCCATAAAAATTGCTTGGCATTTGCTTCAGTAATCTTCGCCAAAGGTTCTGCCTCCACCCATTTGGTGAAGTAATCTACAGCCAAAATAATGAATTTTCGCTGTCCAGTTGCTATGGGAAAAGGTCCAATTATATCAATCCCCCATTGGGCAAAAGGCCAGGGGCTTTGAAGGGATGTAAGCTCCAGAGCGGGTGTATGAGTGAGGTTAGAATGCAGTTGACAGTTTTCACACTTTCGTGTGAATTCGAGTGCATCCTGTTTCATTGTAGGCCAATAGAATCCCTGTCTCATGATCTTGTAAGCTAACGCTCTTCCTCCCAGATGTTCTCCACATACTCCTGAATGAACTTCCCGAAGCGCGTAATCAGCTTCTGATGGTGGGAGACACTTGAGGTATGGCCCAATGAAGGAGCGCTTATACAACTCGTTGCTGATAATGGTGAAATTTGCAGCTCGTCTCCGAAGTCGTATTGCAGCTATAGGATTTTCGGGTAGTACCCCATCTTTCAGAAAAGACAAGATGGGTTCGATCCAAGACATCTCTCTTGGCTCGTCAATTGACTGTATGACCCATGGACCCTGAATGCTTGGAAAGTGGATTTCCTCGATACATCTTCTCTTATAGATGTCCCCCGTTGTTGATGTAGCAAGTTTAGAAAGAGCGTCCGCTCTTGCATTTTATTCTCGGAGGATATGTATGATTGATGCTCCCCTATACGGGCTAAGAGTAGCCTTACAATGCTACAATATTGAGCCAATTATGGGTTGTGAATATCAAAATCCCCCTCCACCTGAGAGGCGACTAGTTGGGAATCAGTGTGGGCTATTAGGTTCTGGACTTCACAGTCAATTGCTAGTCTTAACCCAATAACAAGGGCCTCGTATTCTGCTATGTTGTTGGTTGCCGGGAACTTGAGTCGAAGCCCGTACTCCAGGGTAACCTTCTGTGGAGAGATTAATAAAATTCCAGCCCCAGCCCCAGAACTCCCTGAAGCTCCATCGACGTACAACATCCAGCATGGAGAAGAAGGTGAAGCACTCGGTTGTACATCAGATACTGGAACGGTGCATTCAACTACGAAATCTGCTAGTGCTTGAGATTTAATATCAGGTCTAGGCAAGTAGTGGATATCAAATTCTCCGAGTTCTACAGACCACTTAACAAGCCTGCCTGATGCTTCTGGCTTTTGCAGAATGCTTTTTAGCGGCAGATTCGTGTAAACTCCAATTGAATGGGCTTGAAAGTAAGGGCGTAGTTTTCTGGCGGAATAAACTAACGTCAATGCTGTCTTATCTGCCAAAGGATAACGTCCTTCTACTTCAGATAAAATCTTACTAACGTAGTAGATAGGACGTTGTATAGCATCTTCTTCTCGGACCAGAACTGAACTAATGGCTTGGATAGATACAGCCATATATAAATATAATCTCTCTCCTGGTATTGGTTTAGAAAGTAGTGGCGGGGATGCCAAATACTTTCGCAATTGTTCAAAGGCTTCTTGACATTCATCTGTCCATTGAAATCCGGAGCTACGAGCACCTCTAAGTATCTTGAAGAAGGGCAGATATTTGTCTCCTGAACGTGCTAGGAAACGAGATAGTGCCGCAATTCTCCCATTCAGCCTTTGGACCTCCTTGATGTTTTTTGGCGGCACCATGTCCCTTAGTGCCTTGATCTTCTCCGGATTAGCTTCGATTCCTCTATGGGTTACCATAAACCCTAAAAACTTTCCAGAAGCGACTCCAAAAGCACATTTAGCGGGGTTGAGTCGCATATTGTAATGCCTTAACAAGTGGAAACATTGTTTCAGATCAGAGATATGCTGGGTTTTTTCCAGACTTTTTACCAACATATCGTCTACATACACCTCCATAGTACGTCCAATAAGGCTTTTGAAAACTTTATTCATGAGACGCTGATAAGTTGCTCCAGCATTTTTGAGCCCGAAGGGCATCACCCGGTAGCAGTACAATCCTTTGTCTGTTTGAAAAGCTGTTGCTTCTTCATCAGCAGGATTCATTTTTATTTGGTTGTAGCCGGAGTAGGCATCCATAAAGCTCAACATCTGATGACCAGAGGTGGTATCAACTAATTGATCGATGCGAGGGAGCGGGAAGCTATCCTTTGGGCAAGCTTTATTGAGATCAGTGTAATCTATACACATTCTCCAAGCTCCACTTCCCTTCCGCACCATGACAACATTTGCTAACCAGGTAGGATAGTGCACCTCTCGTATGAATTCAGCTTCTAAAAGCTTATCTACTTCTTGTTCAATTGCTTGCTGGCGATCTGGTGCAAAGTTTCTCTTCTTCTGGATAATCGGTTTGCACGTTGGATTGACTTTGAGGGAGTGAACGATCACTTCGGGGTCAATTCCAGGCATATCCACTGGACTCCATGCAAAAATATCCTGATTTTCTCGTAGAAAAGCTGTAAAGTTTTTCTTCTCATCATCTGAGAGCAGTGATCCAATTCGCACTGTCTTTGAAGGATGCTCTTCAGAGATAGATACAGTAGTAAGGTCTTCCACAGGGGAAGCTCTCTGAGGAATATCTTCGCTCCGTAGATCAAAATCCTCGATGCTCAGGGTAATCGTCGGACGAGACTTGATCTGCCTAAGATAGCAGGTTTGTGCTATTTGTTGATCTCCGCATACTACACCGACTCCTGATGGGGTATGGAACTTCAGCTTGAGGTGAGAATGGATGCGATGATCCCAAAAATTGACTGGAGCGGTCTCCCGAAGATGGCGTTATACGCTGACTCTGACTTTACCACGATGAATTGAATGGAGTGTGTACTCTGTCGAGGAAATTCTCCAAGGACTACCGGGAGACTGATTATTCCTTCTGCTTGTACAGGTCGATTATCAAATCCATATAAAGGACATGCAGCAGGTTGAAGTTTTTCTCTTGAGAGACCCATGTTGAGGAAAGTAGAGTAGAACAGGACATCTACGGAGCTTCCGTTGTCCACAAGAATTCTTTTGACATTGTAACACGGGTCACCAATGCCTACGTTTATGACAAGCGGATCTTGATGGGGGGTTTTTACTCCTTCCAAGTCGGAATCATTGAACGTGATGGAATGATCGATACGAGCCTTTTTTGGAGTTGGATTTTCTTCCACAGTTAGAAAGACTTGGTTGGATAGTAAGGGGCCTCCTGCGATTGTTTCAATTTCGCCAACCGTTATCCGGTTATTCACTGGCTGTCTTTGTGGTTGATTCTGCCCCCCAGTGGGACGAGTTTCTTCTCGGGTAGGTGGATTCCCAATAAACTGTCGAAGATAGCCCTGACGGATGAGTCTTTCAATCTCCTCCTTAAGTTGCCTACAGGATTCAGTAGTGTGGCCACGACTACGATGAAAGTGGCAGTACTGATCTTGGTTTCCTGTATTCGGCTTCAAAGGATGTAGCCACTTCACTTTGTCCTGATCTTGAATCGCCATCAACACATTTGCTCGAGATGTGTTGAGCGGAGTGTACTCCTTCTCCCGTCGGGGTTCTCATCGTGGCAGTGGGGGTTTAGGAGGCAGATTGCTCTTCCCTTGCTTTTTCCGTTGTGATGAAGAATTGTCCATTTCGGGTGCTCCCTTGTGCTTTCCAGTGGGTTGCTCGAACTATTTTCTGTGAGCGTTTATTGCCTCATCTGCTGATATCTGTGCTTCCACACGATGGATCAGATCGGCATATGAGTGAACAGTATCGCGCATGAGTGCCGAATAGAAGGGGCCAGGACGAAGTCCTCCAAGAAAGACCCCTCTGAGCAATTCTGGGTCTACTCCTGGGATTTGTCGAGCCTCAATAGAAAACCGCTGAAAGTACTCTTTCAATGATTCTCACTCATTCTGACGAATCCCAGAAAGGTGAGAAGAATCCTTAGCAATTCTTCGGTTGGCTACGAACTGTTCGACAAATACTTTGGCCAATTTGACAAATGTGGGGATCGTTCCGGCTGGGAGTGAATAGAACCATGTTCGAGCTTGTCCTTTAAGAGTAGCAGGGAAAACCTGGCAAAGGAGTGCATCTGAAGCTCGTTGAATATGCATGATGGTCCTGTAATGGTCGATGTGCTCGTACGGGTCGGATGTCCCATCGTAGGATTCAATGCTTGGCAGCTTAAAGCCAGCCGGAATAGGGTGTTGAAGAATGGCTTCTGCCAGGGGTGACGACTCCTGGAAGTCCCACTGACGAAGAGGTTGCCTTATGCCTCCTGTAGGGAATTCCTCCCGGACTAATCGTCGTAGTTCGTGGCGTAGGGCATTGCGAGGGAGCTCGGCAATATGAGGTTGGGCTAGCTCCTCAGGGAGGTCTTGAGGAAGGCGAGATTGCTGACTTGCGTGTGGAGGATGGGTAGAACTTGCTGTATCAGCTAGTTCGTTCTCCTGACGTGACTGCGAACGCCTCCTGGGTGGAGGAAGAGGATTCTCAGCCTGAAGATGTTCAATATGAACAGCTTCGACACGGGGTGGATCTCGAGGGAGAAGAATCTCCTCCTGAGGTGCTAGGGTCGGCTGTCGAGTCTCTCGCAAGAGTTGTAGGATCTCGTTTTGAGATTCTTCCATCTTTCGAATTCTCTCTTCTAGGGAGGGTCCCGAGGTCCCCTCTCCAGGTGTGTTTTGCCCCCCGGGGCATAAAGATGCAGATATCGGATGTCTATGATTCATAGACTGATTTCTGGATTGATGAGAATGAGAGCGGGAAGCTCCTATGAGGCGACTGCTACGCCTGTTGACCATCGTAGCAATACTTGAAGTTATGGGATAAGTTTCCCACAGACGGCGCCAAACTGTTGCGGACTCAAATATACGCGGCGATAGATTTTAATTTTCCTTCTCAGCGTTGTACGTATATTCAGCACACAAACAGAATTGAAATAGTAACACCAGGATTTTTACGTGGAAAACCCTGGAAAGGGAAAAAACCACGGGGCCACGCCCAGTTGAAAGAGTTCCACTAGTGTCGTTTGAAGTACACGAGGCTGATTCGTCCTTTAAATTCAGGACGATCAGATTACAATGAGTATCAGTTACAAGGACAAGCAGAGTTTCGACGTCGCTTGAATGTCCGGCAGAATTCCGGCGTCACTTGGAAAGAAGTCCGGCGTCACTCGGGCGTCGGGTAGAATTCCGGCGTCGGGCAGAATTCCGACGTTGCTCCTGTGTCGGGCAGAGCTCTGGCGTCGCTCGGGCGCCTGGTGGTGCTTCGGTGGAGTTCCGGCGGTGTTCCGGTGGAGTTCCGGCGGTGTTCCGGCGGAGTTCCGGCGGTGGTCGAGGAGGAGCTATTCCCTCCTAGGCTTCTCTTCTCTTCTTCTCTTCTTGGCTTCTTGGCTTGGGTCCTCTCTTAAGAGAAATGAGAGGCTATTTATAGTTTTTCTGGAGTGGCATAGCCCGTAAATATGTGAGGGATCAGGGGCAAATAGGGAGTGATCCGGATGAACGGCCGATATTGAATCCCTTGATCGTGAACCGTTTATCAAGCATTTGAAGGTCTTAATGATATCAGAATTCTACGACCTTTGGCTCGTTGGATTCGTCTCGTCGAGCTGCTCGATTCGACTATAAGCTCGCCAAAATCGGAGACCGTTTGGTAACTCAAATAGCTGTTTGATGCTTCCAACAGTGCTTCGGGTACTTGATTTGGACTCACTTGGGCTCGGATTGAGTCGAATTTGGTGTCGTTGGATTCGTATTTCCGAGACGCTCAGTTTGACTATAAATTTGCTGAAATCGGAGTTTAAATGGTCTCCAAAATAATTTTTGAAGTTTCCAACTTGAGTTTTTCCTCGAGATTCGTGCCCGATCAAGATGATTTTTTGACGATATATCAGTTTTAATTATGAAACTAGCCAAAGTATAATGCTAGTTTATGTCCATAAGATTTTTTTTATAAGAAGGAGAACCCGATGTCCACAAGATTTTTCCCTTCTTTAATAAACTAAAATATGGTTTATTTTAAATTAGTTTCTAGGTTCCCTATAGATGCAAGCTTCTATAGTTAATTATATCTCAAGATAAATCTTGAGAATACACTTGATTAAAGCGGGGGAATGGACTTTTTTTAAATTTATAAAGATTTAACCCAAGATTTATGTTTCTTAATCTATCACATAGGAAAAAAAATAAATTTAGATTTAATTTGAATTTAAAATTTATTTAACTCTCCTAAATAGGAGATACTGAGGTATGTACAATCTGAGCTTATGCTTGCCTAGAGTGAGCTGCTAATTAACATCCAAAGCATCAATCAATGTCTTATGAATGCAAAATATGATGACTATATTCCTAAGAAATCAAGGATTTTTTATTTGGAAACTTAAATCAAGATTGTGTAATATGTAAATACATCTAACTAGTGTCATGTAAGATGTATGAATAAACGCATAAATAAAATTTTTATTCATTTATTTGAAATAGAAATACAACCCAGGGTCTGATGTAAAATGAAAATGTGGCCAAGCTCCACCACTATATGCTTGGATTTCTAGTACTCCTATAAAATATAAATTTTAAATATGATTGCTTACTTTAGTCTTTAAATCTTCTAGCTTGTGGATCTTTTCTAGAATTCCAAAAGAGAATGCCCACAAAGGAAGAGGGGTCATTGTCTTTTGGATCCCTATGTATATATAAGCAAACATCTTTAAATCTTTTACAACTCTTGAATTTTACAACTCGATGTAAATATACAATCTAGAACTTTACATTTACAATTGACTCTTTATATTTACATTTGTATCTCGGTACACTCTTTAGACTTTTAAGTTTTAGATGATTTATCTCACAAGAGCGAGTCCGGTGATTTCCAACCGTAACACCTCCATTTGAAATAAATGGAGGTGGTTGAATCTTTTAGCTAGCTGTTCAAATATTCCCACGATTCCTCGTAAATAATAAAAAGTAACATGTATTAGAATTTAGTACATTTTAATCTCTAAATTGATATGTATATGAAATTCATAAATGATACTTAAGAATAATCATACATGTAAATAACATATAAGGAATTAAATGACATGCCCTTAGCATTTATAAAATTTTGTAGATGAATATAATTCTAATCATGCCTCAATTGTCATGCTACAATACATTTATAAAAATATTTTTCAATTACAAGAATTTTTAACTATAAATTGATAACCACAATTAATGATGTGATACAAAATGTTTCATTTAACAAATATAAGTTCAAGAAAATCATAATGTAATGAAGAAAATAGCATGCACATATAGATCCACTATTGATGAACTTTATAAATAGACTTTCAAAATAACATAAGTAATTCTCATGTTCGATATGTCCAGTTTTCTGAAATCAATTAAATGAATCTTATTCAAAATAAATTTTAGAATATTTAAAAGTGTATTATCAAATACAAATTCATTCACATTAAAAAAAATATTAGTTATGGATTTTGTGTTAATAATTTGAATTGCAAGAAGTATCAGTTATGGTAATTCATTAAAAGAAGTTATGCTGACCAATTAAATCTAATAATTTCTTTAGAATTACTAAAACTATTGATTTGATCCTTTAGTCTTATTTATTTGCTAAGGTAGCATTAATTATCAAAATTAATTTTCCAATAAAAGAAGCCAATATAGGAGAAGATATTTCTACTTTATTAAATCAACTAGCTACAAAGAGAACATATACATAGTTTGAGGGTTTTAAATCACCATTCCACTAATCAAGATATTGTTATTATATATATCAAAATTACAGGAGATGAGAAGGTGCAACTTCTATTTCATTAAATCAATTAAATATGAAGGAATACAAACACAATTTTTCAAGATTTTAAGAGCACCACAGTGCTATAACCAAAATTTAATAAATTTCTATTTCTCCCTTCATTCCATGACCGAATTATATATATATATATATATAAAGAGAGAATAGGTAACATTTTGCTTATCTCTATTTTTAATAATATAGGTCTTTGGGTTATTTTCTTCCAACAGGTTAGTTGGGAAAGTTTTTTTGGATAGAATAGGTAACATTTTGCTTATCTCTATTTTTAATAATATAGAGTTTTATGTGATTTTTTTAATTTTTAACTACACAAAACTCAAAATATTCTAATAACTAGGCAATTTTCACTATTTAATTTATTGTATATTGTTGCTCTTTTATTCTGTGAGTTTTGGCATATTTCATTGATATTTTCATTACGTACTTTTTGTTGTAGAAATTTTTGAGAATTTTGGATGTGCATCTACATTGTTATTGATTGCTCTGGAAAAATCTTAAAAAAAAGTGGGAGCCTTGCTCCCACGAACTTAGGATTTCATTTAATTTTTCTGGAGGTAGATTGAGTTTAATATTTAACAAGATTTCCCCTTAGAATAGTGTCTGAATTTATTTAGATCTTGATTCTACTTCCTATGAGCGCAAGCCCTCATAGTTAATTATCCCTCCTAACACATTAGGAGAGCACTCTCGATTAAGGATGAAATATATTTAGTTTCATGCAAGGAATATGAGAATATGCAACAGAGTTTTAAATATGTTATGGGGGATAAATGTACACTCGATCAAGATCCCATGGTTCCGTCGTCCCGGGCATATCATGGGTTCAGTCTACTAACACTAACAATCATTGATTATAGTATTCAGGGAATCTGATTAGCAGCCATGAGTTGCCTCCTCTAAGGGATCCCGAGTAGACTAAAGTGGAGATGTGTAAATTTTAGTTTAGTTTAGTTTGGGTCGGGGCTTAAAGCTGTTGAAACTTAGAAATCAAGATTGAGTTTTATATTATGTGATTTTTTGATGATAACAAAATATTATTGTTCTGAAATTATTATTTTTCCTAACATGCATTGGATATATTTTTGTTTGTATTAGTGTGTATTAACATTTCAGAAAAATCATACTCCAGACTGCTGAAGACTTTAAGATAGAGTAGAATAGGATTTAATGTAATAAAATCTGTAAATTTTTATTTTCTCTAGTTTAAGAGAGTATGATTATAATTGGGTAACTGTGCACACACACAGGGGGAGAGAGTTAAAAAAAATTTAAATTTAAATTTTTACCCTGTTCGTAATGTACGATGTCAGTTCATACAGACGACTGACAGTGTACGAAATACGTATTATACCAATTCGTCCAGATGAACTCGAACTGTTCATCCAGACAAACTAAAATCGTACTGATGACTGATAGTGTATGAAATATGTATCCTACCAGATCATCCAGACGAACTCAAATTATTCATCTAGATGAACTAAAATCATACAAATGACTGACAGTGTATGATATATGTATGATACCAGATTGTCTAGACGAACTTGAACTATTTGTATATATGATCTAAAATCGTACAGGCGATCCAAAATCATACAGACGATTGACAGTGTACGAAATAAGATTCGTACCAGCTTATCCCTGAATTTTTGAACTTTTCGTACAGACGATCCACAATCGTACTGTACAATTTGACTTTGTTTGACTTTGAAATTTCAATTTTTAGATGATTTTTTATGAAATTTTTATATAATTAGTCATATAAACTGTCTACCAATCTTTTTGCTGCATATTTCTCTTTAGAGTGAAAAGGAGAGTATGTTTGGGAGAGTGTTTGGGAGTGGAGAGTGAGAGATCTTGTAAGAGAAAATTATGAGGGATTCACAAGGTAGCCCAAAGGTGAGGATCTCTTATTTATCTTCTTCAAATTTCTGTCATACTTCCTTGAAGATTCTTGAGAGAAGATCTGCAAAGGAGATCAAGTACTCTGCCTTCACCAAGAGGGTGAAAAAGGATGAGGGTTCTCTGCCTTCACCAGGAGGAAGAAAAAAGGATGTGACGGTATGCTGCCATCACTTGGAGAGTGTAAAAGGCATCAGTTCTCTACCGCACCGGGTTGATGGAAAAGAGTTTGTAAGGGCTTTTCTGCCTGACTGTGGGGGAAAAAGGAGAGTCACTATTGTTTAGTGCAATACCTGATGAAGGAGTCTTCAGGGAGTGGACGTAGGTCTAGTTGGACCGAACCACTAAAAAATTTGGTATTCTTCTGTTACTTTACTTTTCTTACATTTTATTTTTCTGTACTTTAAATTACTGTAGTTGGAATTTCTTTTGTAATAATTATATTCAAATAATTGTAAATTTTAGGATCATCGATTAAATTTTTTAGAAATGATTTTCTCAAAATTCTAAAAAATTTTTAATTAACCAATTCACTCCCCTCTTGATTAGCCTTGGGACAGTTCTATTAGGTTTAACAGCCTACACGAATTTTCAAAGGCTTCCTTAGAAATTACCCGTTAATTTGTTTAGTTTGGGGCTTACAGCTCAAATTAAGAGCTGCCCATGTGATTGGATTTGGTAGGGGCTTACAACCTTTATTTAAAAGTAGCCCTACTAGTAGGTCTTACGACCTTTATTAGAGGTGGCCCAAAGATTTTTTATTTGAATAGGTCTTATGGCTTCCTTAGAAGTTGCCTAACGATGGGTCTTATGACCTAGCCGTATAAGCTAAGTGGCCCATATGATGGGTCTTACAACTTAGCCCTTATAGATTAGGATGCCCGGGTGAGGGGTCTAGGGTTATATTATTACCTAAGCATTTCCCTTAGAGGTCAGACTTATTGCTTCTATTAGAAGTGGCCGGTTGGTTAGGGGTTTAGGGGTTAGGTCATTTTTACCTAAAGATTTCCCTTAAGGTCATACTTATGGCTTTCATTTAAAAGTTGCCGGGTGGTAGGTCTTACAACCTAGTTCTTATAAAGAAGGCTGCCCATATGGGTTTGAGTTTTTTTTAAGGGTCTAGGGTTGTTCATTTAGAAGTTCCTTAATGTGCAGGTCTTACTACTTCACTTAGAAGTAGCCCAAATAGCGGGTCTTACAACTTAGTCATATAGACTAAGATGCCCAAGGGATTTAATTATTTGGATATAAAGTCATTCATTTAGAAGTTTGCTAACGTGTGGGTCTTACTGCTTGGCTTAGAAGTATCCTAAATGACAAGTCTTACAACTTAGTCCTATAGTCTAAGATGCCTAAGGGGTATAATTATTTGGATATAGGATCA
This sequence comes from Dendrobium chrysotoxum, assembly GCA_019925795.1. Classification (NCBI taxonomy): domain Eukaryota; kingdom Viridiplantae; phylum Streptophyta; class Magnoliopsida; order Asparagales; family Orchidaceae; genus Dendrobium; species Dendrobium chrysotoxum. The sequence goes on along the minus strand of CM034306.1, from coordinate 51,586,383 downwards.
TTCATTTAGAAGTTTCCTAACATGCGGGTCTTACTGCTTCGTTTAGAAGTAGCCCAAATGACGAGTCTTACAACTTAGTCCTATAGGCTAAGATGCCCAAGGGGTTTAGTTATTTGAATATATGGTCATTTATTTAGAAGTTTCCTAATGTGCGGGTCTTACTGCTTCGCTTAGAAGTAGCCTAAGTGGTGGATCTTACAACTTAGTTCTATAGGCTAAGATGCCCAAGGGGTTTATGAATATTAGGTCATTCATTTAAAAGTTTCCTAACGTGTGGATCTTACTGCTTCGCATAGAAGTAGCCCAAATGGCGGGTCTTACAACTTAGTCATATAAGCTAAGATGCTCAATTAAGAGGTCTAGAATTAAGTTGCTTCTTAGATATAACCCCTAAAGATCAGACTTATGGCTTGTATTGAAAGTAGCCATAATAGTTTTAGGAATTTATTGGTTTACTTAATAAATATATATTTAGTGAAAGAATTACTGATAAGATTTACTACTAATATTAGAAGTAACCTATAGGATTCAAATTAGCTAGGGCATAACTTTAGGCACTTTACACTCTCGACATCAGTATTAGAGTCTTGTTTTGTGCTCGTAGTCTTTTCCTACTACAGTAGTATTTTGCTCCACTTTTAGCACTTTATTTTTTTGCAGTAGTTAGTTTACTACTTTCAACATTAATTTTATTTATAATTGTGCTGACTTTTTTCTGCTGTTTTGCAGGTGCTCGTAGCCAGCAGCTTAGTGAGCCTTCCAGTAGCTAAAGTTGGGGCTATTGCTGAGGGCCAGAGAGTTGGTTGAGTTGTTTGTTGGAGAGCTATTTGGAGAGTTGCCAATTTGAGAGTATGCACATAAACTGGATTAGGGGAGACATTTTATTTCATGCATTTTATTTTATTTTAATGCCTTAATTAATTATTTTAATCAATTAAATGAATTTTAATTGAAATTAAGTTTTTTTAATTAATTAATCGGCTCATTAATTGTATTTAAAATTGCTTGATTGATTTAATTAAGGTTTAATTTTAAATGAGGCTTTGATTTAATTTAAGTTAAACTTTTAAATTTGAATTGTATTGTTTTTAATTTAATTAAATGTTTCTTTAATTAACTGTTATTAAATTTGAGTTTCAATTAAAGCTTTTATTAAATCTTCACATTAATTAATTTATTTAAATTTCTCTTAAATTTATTGATTTAAAAGTTTTCTAATTTAGGTTTTAGACCCAAACAATTTGTTAGATTGCAATTTTAATTTTAATTAAGTTTTAGATTAGTTGTTTTTAGTTTAAATTTTATTAGTTAATATGAAAAAGCTCTGTTTACTTTATTTTAATTAAGCTAATGATTAAATCTTCAAATTGATTTAAAGTTCTCCTTAAAGTTTAAATTGAATTTTATAATTTATTTTTCCTTCTTAACAGAAATGACCTAATTAGTTATTCGAATTGATCAATTTAGAGATCAAAGTGATTTTTATTCATTCGAATTAATTATCTTGATCTAAGAGGGTTATTTTAAAACGTAATTTCAATTATATTTTAAATCAATCATTTATATAGAATTAGAGTTGATTAGTGGGTTAATTAATTGGTTAACTGATTACCATATTTTAATTGTAAGGTTCAATTTCAAATTACTATCTCTCTTTTAATTCCGATTAAAATTTTAATTTTAAACTAATCTAAAATTCTGATAATTAATTGTTTAGATTTAATGTTGGATTTTAATCTTAAAAAGAAAGATGGAGTTATTTAATTTGTTTGATTGATCACTTGAATTTTAGTTGTGAAGTTTCAAATTAATTGAATGTTCTCTAATTTGCCTAAGTCCAGAATTTCAAGAAAAGTTTGACATCCTCCCAGCATCCTCTCCCCGTGAGGGGAGGTAAGGGGAGGGCACTTGCTCTTTGGGCTCGACTCAACCGGAGCGAATCAACGGTGAGAAGTTTGGGAGAGCGAATTAATCCCAAAAATGACCTTCGAGTCTTCAATTCACTCGACCGAATCAGATCGACGGTCGAGGGCTTCGGGGGATCGAATCAACCCCAGGACTTTCTTCAATTCTTGTAATTTGATGATGATATGCATCAGCTTTCTGCTTTGCTTGTAAATAATTCTAACATTATACCATATTATACAATTTTATATAATCATAATAATTATATATAACTATAAAATTATATAACTATTATATAATATTATATAATTATTATATAATAATTATAACATTGTCTCTTTGTTGTTTCAAGAGAGCAGAAATCAGGCACTTGCTTGGGATGTGGGAAGACCTGAACTTGGCTTAAGAGAAAATCTTGTTCTCTTTTGGAGGTGCTGAGCGGATGAACCTTGGCTCTCTTGTTCTTTTGGGCTCGCTGTGAGGCTGGAGAGGTGGACGACAAGCAAATAGGGGTCTCGAACAGAAATTTGTTTATTTGAGAGTGAAGACCAAATTTGCAAAGGTCGGAGACGATTTTACTTGGCAGAAGTTGAACGGAAGCTCTCAAGGCAGCAATGGGGCTTTCAATCGCAAAGTAAGCATTAAAAAAAAAAAAACTGATTTGTATTGCCATCTACAAACTTTTACTGACTCTGCACGTTTCAAGCAATAGGGGCTCTGGAAGCTTTCAAAATTTATCATAGAGGAAGAAATATAACTTTCTGCCATCCTCTTAAATTTGAATGTTATTCTTATATTCCACCTTTCTTGTGGGTGTCATCAATTTCTCTTAATCCATAGCCTTTTGATTTCAGCCATTTTAATTTCCATTCCATTTGCAACCACCAAGGAGCCCATCTAAGCTATTGTCCCATCTGCATCAAGCTAATCAAGCTTAATAAAACACTGTAGCTGTTTTATATCCCATTGCCTTTGATAACTCCACATTCCTGCTACTTCTTTTATTGCCATATACACATAGGCTTGGCACAATCTCATATCTCCTTGATATACTAATAATGGTTTACATTTTTTTTCCAACCCAAATATATTGCTGAGTTGTTGCACCATGGTGTTTTGGCTAATTACATGGCAACTTCAACCTCCATTTTCACTGAACTGAATTACACTTACATTTCCTTTCTGTTTCCTTCAAATTCAGACTGATATATACACATGGTTGGTTACTTGTATTGAGTATCATGCCTTTCTTAGCAACACATTCATTTCATAGCAAATTAAAAATATGTAACTTGATCTTTTTCACTTTGAATGCAAACGTGCTTCTTGGATGAAGTCGTCGATAATATGACACATTTTTATTAAACTTTTGCAGATTGATCACAGTTTATTCTCAAAGCCAATCCTTCATCCATGACATTAGCTTTTATAAAGATGATTTATAAAATGCAAGGCTATTGATTTGATAAAGCTCATTCAGTGAAATTGTGGTTGTTGAATCTTTGTAATTCGTGATGCAAAGATCTACTATTTTTAATCATTGCAAATCGAATGCCACCTTTCATCTTTAATCCTTAATTCTTTCGCTCCAAAATTTATCAGAAGCACATCTTGCTTTTGTTCTGACATTAATGAGTTGCAATTTCATTAAATTCCAACAGTTACGCCCTTACACTTAATGCCTGCTTGCTTATAACTCCGCTAATGCTTATATCTCTATCTTTATCTCCCACACTTATATTGTGATGCCCTAGAATCTAATTTATAAGAATTATTCTTTTATCTTTTAATAAATAATACTAGAGCTTTTTAACTTCATTTATTAGAAATAAATAATAAAAATAATTCTAGAATTCAAAATATCTATATATACCTCTATATTCATTTTTCCAAAAAAATCATATACACTACTCAGGATCTATACCATCATATCATAACTACTTTATCATGAGTACAAAAGAATAACTAAAATAAAAAGAACTTGAATATAAGGAAATCCTGATCAATCTCACACTCATGCTCTCTTGCCCTAACCTAAAATTATTTAACCACATATAATGAGCTTAAGAGCCCACCAAGTAAACAAATCCTACAACTGAACTCAAAGCACGACAAAGGAGAAATATGCATGTCAAAACTCAAATTATAGTAGTGGAACACACATGATCATAGGATAATATAATAGAAAAATCAATAAACCAGTATAAGAGGTCAAATCACTAAAGTAATTGTCATATCAATACTACAATTAGCAGAAAAATCTATAAAACATCAAATCAAAATATCAGTAAAGACTGTCAAAATAATGTCAATGAAATAAAATCATATAAAAATAAATGTATCTGTGTATCACATACTCAGAAATATTATATCAGTGTCGACTCAGTGTTTAGTGCACATGCTTAATACATATCGCATGATCAACATATCAATAACAATAGAACAATAGTAATATAATAGTAGAACAGTAGTAACATCAGCATTATGGGTGACAATAATAATAAAGCCATATAGTGGCAGTGATTCAGTAGCATGCATTCTAATAATTATATTAAATAAGTAAATGTCTTGATTATATCAATGTTTTTCTAGTATCAATGATAGTATTAGTAATAATTAGCTTAGTAAATAGAGTAATTAATCTTTACCTATTAGCCCAATAATCATCTTCTTATAACTCCTAATCACTGTATCAAGTGAATCAGTCAAGGATAACACCAAATCACATATTTAAAGGAAAGCTCGTCGGCCCATCATCTATTACATGCCAATTAGTCTCTAGCTTTACTTATGTTTTTCCCAAACATATTATTATCACACTGCTATAATAGTAATAAAGCGACCAGCTATTTCTCAACCATATATCCATACTCATTTTCATTGCATTACAGTAAATAAAGTATAATTAAGTTTAATTTATAAAGTGCCAAAATGACCTAATGGTAGGCAACAGAAAATTCTACTGAGCAAAAATTCACATTTTAAAAATTTTATCAAATTATTAGAGAACATATAAAATTATTTTTTAAGTTTTAATTGAACTAAAGCACTATTTTTAGGTGTCAAAATAAAATTTTGAATTGGCAAAAATCACTACATTTTAAAAATCCATCGATAAAAAATATCAAATAAATACTCAAAATATTCATAATCTCAATCTCTTTAACATATAAAAAGTTACGCGGTGAAATATTTATCAATATAAAATTATCCTCATTTTTTATAATAGAAATATAAATTTGATCAGAAAAATACTAAAAATATGAAATTATTAAAATCAGAAATAGGGTAATGATTTCTTATAGTGAGACGAGCAAATCTCATAGATGGGAAAACTAACAAAAATTACTCTACGGCTTCTAAATCCAAGCTTTTATTTTCTCTCTGTTATATTTTCTTCTCATTTCTCTTATTCTATTCTCTATTAGTCGATTTAAGGGGTTAAAAAGGATTTAATGAATTTAATAGTTTATACATAATGTCTTAAGATATTTCTAAATAAATAATAATATAATAAAATATAATTATATAATTTAATCAATTTTTAATATAAAATTTATATAAATCATTTTAGGGCTTCAAAATTTATAAAAAAAAATCCATAATATAACATATTTTATTAAAACAATTATGGTAAAATTAGTTTACAAAATGGACACTTGACAAGATCCCCTATTGGACTAATATGTGCCAATTTATTAAGGATTTTCACCATGCCTAAAAATTATATAGAAATTTATGTAATTAAAATACTATAATATCTATATTATGGCAAAGACGGTTTGTGATTTGGACTTTTATTGACTCTAGAAAAAAATAATTTGATTAGATCAAAATACGAGCTACTACATATATATAACAAGTGAAGCTAAAATTCATCCCACATCTGCCTATAGTAAATGGGATCATAATAATACATATAGTGTTACATAACCTCCCACACTTGCTTTCAACAAGTAGGTTAGAATCCCTCCCATATCTGCCTTTAGTGATCGGGCCATAAGAGTAAATTTAGGGCTCTTGTCACATAATAGAGAGTGCAATTCTTCCACATATCTGAACAGCTCCAATACCATGTTATGCTCAATGCAAATGAAATGAAATAGTAATTGAATTCCACATAATGCATGAAATACCTATACAAAGTCATGTTGCATGTATACCAGTCTACTCACTAAACTTTTCTTGAATCACTTCCAATTTTAGAAGGTCATTCACATGAACATTTTAAGACTTTTACATAGCTATTGCAATTTCTAGAAAAGCCTCAATTGGAACATATACTTAGAAATTTATGTAGGAAAAACTAACCTATAAAAATTCAATTTTATATAGTTAAAATATTCAGAATAGAGTATATGATAATAAATAAAAGGTTACACAGTGAAAACTTCATTAAACCCAAGAAAATATATTTTAATCCATAACATTTTATAAAATAATTGGAATGAAAGTCAGAGATAAGGATTCATAAGTCTACCTTGAGCTTTATAATTTCCCTAATTGGACCGAGGATTAATTCCCAAGCTTTGGCCTCCAAATATCATCCCTCTCTTTCTCTTTCCTCTTCTCACTCTCCCTTCTCCTCTTCTTTTCTCTGACAAGGTGGTTAAGGAAATGGAAATGGAAAATGGTTTCAGATATTTTAAATTATATTTCTACTATTTTGAACTAGCATTGCAACACTAGTTTTGTCAATGCCTCAATACTTCCAGAGTATGCTCGAGATGCTCCCATAATATGCTCACTTGAAATAAAGTGCCATGATGGTGCTACCAGAGTGTTGTGATGTATGCCCAAACCTATTTTTTTATCTAAAAACCTGCAGTGCTGCCAACCCTGGCGCCGCGACGCTTGTAGAGAAATTTCCAAACTTTGGATTGTTACGGCTCCAATTCAAACCTTGGTTCAATTAAGCCCCAATACTCCTTCTAAAACTTATAATTATACATTTCATCAATTATAAATGAATAGTTATTGTAATTAACTTCAAATACATAAATTTTTTATGATGGGTATCACATGGGATTTGATAAAATTTTCCAAAAAAAGATAAAAGTTTCAAAATACTGCTATGAACATCATATATGAATAGTTTTATAATTGGAAACCATCAAAGTGTGTATGTAAATTTATCCTAAAATTGTGTCCGCTCTGTTATAAATACGCAATTATGTGTAATTATGTGATGTGTCCAATTCTTGTTACCTCTATTGAAAGTGTAATGCTTTTATAATTGTGTGATTGATTCTACATGAAGAAATAATGGTAGTTGTTATTAATGTTATGTATGTCCAACTGGAGATATAAGAGTCTGGATTTTGAATGGGATACACTAGGAGTCATAAGAGCATGATACTGGTGTGCCATACACTAGGAGTTATAAGGGTATATTTCTAATATTTTGTGCATAGGGATCTATAAAGGCTTGATTCTAAAAAAAAAAAAAAAGGCTTGATTTTATATCTGTTTTATTATCAGTGAAATGTTGGGAGGTATAAAGGTTTAAGGGATTGATCTGCCATTAAGTGGTTAGAATTGAATTTGATGTGATGTGTTTATTTATATTATTTTTGAATATGTGTTTCTTCTTTTACTTAATATAATTGTTATGTTGATATTATTTTGAACCTTCTGTTATTCTATTAGATGTTTTTGTACTAGTAATCTGCTCATTTATTTTTATAATTATAGAGTAATCTACTTATACTTCTATCATGTTTATTATTAAAAATATTGATATGTTCAGTATATCCTATTGAGCTATGGTTTACTCATACATTCTTTTTTTAGATGTGTTAATTTCAAGTCAGAGAAAGGGAAAGGGGTAGGTTGAGTGGATAATGATTACCTATTATAGTGGTTAGGTTTATAATAATGATGATGATGTACTATAATTCTATTCAAAGATTATTATGTATATGAACATTTTATTTACAAAGATTTTTAAAAGATGAATGAAAATATTTCAAGTTATTTTTTTGTATTATTAAATTGATGCTTTAATGGCTTTATTTTCTATTATTAAATGAAAAAAAAATAAAAATCCTTCCAAATAAATCATGGGAACTGAACTTTTGTAATTTTCCATGATGTGACATGTTCGATAATATGATTTATATCGTGTTGGGTTGTGACACCATAGTCAGATAAGGTGATTTAAGGACCATAATCAGTGGATAACGGTGTTTGGAGGACTGTAGTTAGGCGACACTAATCCAAGGACTATAATTTGTGGCTGATAGAGGTTGGAGTGCTATAGTTAGTGAGTGATGAAGGTCATAAGATAGTAATCATCCAACCATAACTATGCAACAAAGTTCAAAAGACAATGGGGGTTGACTGGTGAAGGCTCGATGGTGGTGCTCGGGTTATGCTCCAAGATCCGTAGAGCCTTAAGGCTCTCTTGAATCTCAAGAGATAGATAGATTAGGCTTCATCTCCAAGCTCCTCTCCCTAGCTCCTTCTCATGTAGAGAGAGAAGGCCTATTTATAGATATTTGAGTGTGACATTCTCATAAACTTAGAGAAAATCTAGAACACTCCATTAGATAACCCACATTGATTCATGTGATTATAAAGCATTTATTTTACAATCATGTGCCTTAATAATGTCAAAATTATGTGATTTTGGGCTTATTGGACTCGTTTCGCTGAATAGCTTGATTTGGCTATAAGCATGCTAAATTTAGAGATAATTTTATTATTTATTTAATGTCTGGATGTTTTAAATTACGCTTTAAGGGGTCATCGGGCTCAAATTAGACCATTACTTATATTTATTATTCATATTTTTAAAGGAATTTTTAATTGTTTAAAAAAAGGAAAAAGTTTGAAAAAATCCATACAAAATAAAGAAAATTTTTTAAAATTTCCCCTCTTGTATATATAAATACTCATCCCTAGTGGTGGGAGAAAGCACATTTCTTCTATACTAGTCTGAGTGTTCTCCCATAAGTTGAGAGAAAATTAAACTAGAAAGAATTTGGAGGCCATTAATAATGATAAAAGCTAGATCCTTTTCTGCAAGCTCTAGTTCTCCCAAGTAGAAAAGGGAAAAACTATTTGATAAGAGTATAAAGATAGTTTGTGGAAGCAAAGGCTCATTCCCTTGATATAGGCTCCAGTTCTCCCCATAAAAGGAGGAAATTTTTTTTTTTTTTTGACAAGAGAGTAAAGACCGCCAGTGGTAATAAACACATTCCTTTTATGGAGGCTTCAGTTCTCCCCTGTAGAAAGAGGTAAAAACTATCGGACAAGGGTATAAAGATCATCAACAACATGTCCTTTTATGCAGGCTCTAGTTATCCCTAATAAAAGGAAGAAAAAATATCTGGAAGAGTGTAAAGACCATCAACAATGATCAAGGTAGTGGCAACGAATGATAGTGACAACTGATGGTGGTGGGTGGGTAGAAATAGTTTGACAGAGGTGAGCGAGTGGCACACCTTCAGGCAGTGATGACTTCATGCATAGTTAGGAGGTGTGCTAATGATGATAGTCAGATTAATGGCTCGACAATTGCGGTCGGGAGGTACCATATCCCTTACGGTGAGGCTCTAATTTTACTTTGAAGAAAGCATTAGCTTTTTATCATTAGATATACTTGATTTAGGGGTGATCAGGCTTTTAATCCCTATAATAATGCTCCCTTGAAAGAGACACTAAATGACTTTATGTGCTAGAATAATTTTTAAGGGACAACAAGGTCTATTTTTCTTCTCAATTATCAATGATGCAAGTATCGCCATTGTCTTTGATGTCTTTGGAATTATTTGAGACATAGCCCAGCCTAGGTAAAGTTTTCTTTATGACCATAATAAATTTTATGAGAAGAGGCTGCCTTTTTGGAGTTAGTGTCGAGTGTTTAATGGTTGTGAGAGACATTATAAAATATCTATGATATTCATAAAACATATGCTTATACTATGTACAGTTAGTTGTTTGACATACAACATTTGAATAAAAATCCTTATTTATATGTTTCTTTAAGCTTGGCTAATGTTTATGTTTGATTTAATAGAAGTAATTAAGACTTATGATATCTCAATAATCTTTGTGTAGTAGTGTTGGAGGAAGTTTTATTGTGTTGAATGCACAAGGAGTTTTAAGGGCGTGAATTTTTGAATATTTGTTATGCTAAGCATCTGGGAGTCATAAGAATCTATTTTCTGATGTGCTTGCATAATGAGTCATAAAATCCTAAATTCTGATATCTATTTTTTGTGGGAGGTATAAGGCTTGAGAGAAATTTGTTACTTTCTGCTATCATATATATAGTACTTATTTTTTTATTTTTAATACTAAGTCTATTTAAATAATTTTGATTGCTTGCTGCCTTGCCATAATGGCCTCATTGCAGTACTTCACCAAGCCATGCTCGACCTCATTGTTGCTAGCGAGCTTTGAGTGCAAAACGACTAACCTTTATTTTCAAACTTCAATCACAATTATAGGTATTGAAAATATTTTAAATTTTTTTAATTAGTATATTCTAAAAGAAGTAATGCTTGATTATCGAATAAATCAACCAGTTGTTACTTTTTTTAAACAACTATAAAATAGAATTGAAGATCAATGGTTGAGTAATGCATTAATTGCTTATATTGAAAAAAAAATTGAATTATATTGATAAAAAAATAATCATTTAATATTTTCAAAACATGAAGAATAAACGTTTTAAATTATAAGTTTTTTATATTCTTATATTTAATATTTAATTTTTTACATAGTAAATTTAACAAAAAACTTCTTAAAACTATTATATATATTGTTGCGGACTCGAATAAACGCGGCGATAGAGTTTAGAAAGTTTTCATCTTAGCATTGCATGGATATTCGGCACACAAATAGAAGATAAAAAGAACACTAGTAGTTTTACGTGGAAAACCTTGGAAAGGGAAAAAACCCTGGGGCCACGCCCAGTCAAACGAATTCCACTAGTGTTTGCTTGAGGCACATGAAGTTGACTCATCCTCAAAATTCAGAACGATCAGATTACAATAATCAACTTTTGGTTGAACTTCAGTTACAATGGATATCAGAAATCTACCGATACTAGGTGGCTAGGAAGAAATCCGACGTTACTTAGAAGTCGGGCGAATTTTCGGCATCACTTGGAAGTTGGGCAGAATTCCGGCATCACTTAGGAGTCGGGCAGAATTCCGGCGTCACTTGGGAGTCGGGCGGAATTCCGGCGGTGGTCGAGGAGGAGTTTCTTCCCTCCTCTTCTTCTCTTCTCTTCTTCTTCTCCTCTCTTGCTTCTTCTCCTCTCTTGCTTGGGTGCCCTCTTAAGAGAAATGAGGGGCTATTTATAGTTTTTTGTGGATGGCATGACCTGTAAATAGGAAGAGGATCGAGGGTAAATGTGGAGTGATTTAGATGGATGGCTGATATTAAATCCCTTGATCGTGGACCGTTTGTCAGACATTTGAAGGTCTTAATGATATCAGAATTTGATGATCTTAAGCTCGTTGGATTCGTCTTGTCAAGCCGCTCGATTTGACTATAAGCATGTCTCGTTTGGAAACCATTTGGTAATTCAAATTATGAATTGAACCTTCCAAATGTGCTTCGGGTCTTTGATTTGGACCCATTTGGGCTCGGATTGAATTAAATTTGGTGTTGTTGGGTTCATATTTCAGAGACGTTCAGTTTGACTATAAGTTTACTAAAATTTGTGTTCATATGGTCTCCGAATTAATCTTTGAAGCTTCCAAGCTGATTTTACCTCGAGATTCGTGCCTGATCAAGATAATTTTTTATGATATATCAGTTGCCCCCCTATTTTCGGACGTCGAAGCTCCATAAGTCCGAAAATACTTGTCTTGATAATTTATATTGGCTGAATCACATAAATTACATTTCAAAAGTTACAAATTTTTTCAAACTTGATCATAGAGGCCCCGTTGAGTTCTGAATGTGCAAAAACTGAGTCCGAAACGTCGAAAAACATGTCCGGGGACCTCAAAAATGTCCGATTTGGCTTGTCCGAGGAAAAAATTGGGCCCAAATTTGTGTAGGCAGCCGAACCGGCCAGCCGGCCTGCCGCCGCCGGTGCAGAACCACGCGCCGGAGCCCGTGCCGCGGCGCGCCTGCTGCTCGGCTAGCCCCCTCCGTGGCTCGCGCTGGCCTTACCCGCGGCCCGCCTGGGCCCGTGCTGCAGCCCGTTTCGCTAGCCACGTGGTTTGGTGGGCGGTCGCGCCGTTCCGCCAGCGGCTGGCGGTTAACCGCTAGATAGTTTTAAATTTTTTTTTTAAATTGCAGAAAAATCCGAAAAAATTCCAAAAAATTCAAAAAAATTCTAAAAAACTCCGAAAACTTCTTTCTTCCTCCAAAAACACTATAAATAGCCTCCCAGGGCCAGGGGAAAACTTGCACATTCTCTTTTTATCCTTTTGGCTTTCTAACAGTTGAGGCTTTTCACTGCTTTTCAGTAGGTTACTTTCCCTACTTGACTCAGCACCCCTCCTCTTGTACAGAAGTTAGAAATTTCCTCTCCTCTTCCTTCTTTCTCCCTCATTTTTCTTCCTACTATAGAGGCTTTCCACTATCTTTCGTGGGTGATTTTCCCTACTCAGATTTGCGCCCCTCTTTAGTAGAGGAATTGAAATGGGTGATCACACATCTGAAAGAAACCCTCTAGCCCATGAAGATCGTCTTGCGTATCGATCTGAAAGTTCAAAGAAGACTCATAAGACACCGAAATTTGACAATGTTATTTTCACCATCACTGAGGATTCTTTCATCTCCTTTAGGAAAAAATTTTATTTTCCTAATGATCTGGTGATGAAGGTACCGACAAGAACTGATCGTGCCCGTTTTCCTCCCCCGAGATATGTTACGGTGTATGAATCCAATTTACGAGTGAGGCTGCGGTTTCCACCATCTCCTGAATTAATCGATATTCTGACAATTTATAGAGTGAGTTTATCTCAATTTTCCTACAGGGCCATGTCGATCGTAATGGATTTGATTGTACTCTTTAGAGACCGTGGAGTGATACTTTCTGCAGAATGCCTTTCTCGGATGGAGCGTCTCTTTAGTGATGTGCAGGGTCGAATCTCTTTCATATCCAAGTGGTTGGATATTCATACTCGAGACCCATCAAAAGGTTGGCTTAGCGACTTCTTTTATGTGCAAAATGATTGGAAGCTTCAAGAAAAGTGGGAAAAGTTGAAGGAGTTATCCGTTCCCCTTCACATTGGAGCAGAAGATGTATTGAAGATACTTGAGCTTCCTGATTTAAATGCCCTACATTATGAGGTGCGTTATTTGAGGAGATATATAGATGAAGAATACTTATTTAAAGTGAGATTATCGACTCAAGCAGGAAGATCGCATGCACAAATGCTAAAATGGTCCGTGAAAGTTTCAGAAGCAGTTCCCCAAAAGAATCACTCCAAGCGATCAGGGAGTGATGGCGATTTACAGGCACCAAAGAAACAGAAGGCGGATGAGATTTTGGCAGTCGCCAGCAAAGGTCCTCCTGTCTCTTCATCCAAGTCATACATTTCAGAAGATGTTTTGAAACATCAGTGCATTGGCCGTCGACGGGCTGAGAAGTTTATGAGTTCACCCTTTCTTCTTTCCTTTTGTATATATATATTTTCCAAAAGATATGTTTCTTACATGTTCCTATTTTTGTTGCTTCATTTGGAACAGCATATTGATTTCCAGCTTGAGTTGAATAAGACCTTAAATAACTGGAACAATGAGTTTGTGAAGGTTAAATACCTTCAGGGAGAATACAAGAAGAAATATGATGGAAAATTGAAGGAGATGAAGGTGGTGGAGGATCAGCTTGCAGAGTGTAGAGAAGAGCTGGCAAACAGGATCACTTCGGCCTCCTCCCAGAATGAGCGGATAGATCGTTTACATATAGAGTTGGTGGAGGCACAAGCAACGATCAACCAGCAGATGAGAGATCAACAAATCCTTGAAGCTGAGAATAAGAAGCTCCAGAGTATACTGTCAGAGAAGGAAGCCCAGCAGTTGCCATCTACATTTATAAAAGAGTTCAAGAAATCTTATGCCTTCAAGATAATTATTGAGGATCATGTTCAGGAAGCTCGCAATCATATTTATGATGTGGAGGTGAAGGCTTTGGAGGCAGAGTTCATAGAGGATGGCTTCATCAGAGGTTTTATGAAGGGTGTACGTGCTATGCAGCGTAAGACTGGAGTGGAGATCGAGGGGTTGACTCCTAGCCAGGCTTCTGGTGATCCTTCTTCAGACTCTGGTGGTGAAGAACTAGAGAGTGAGTTACAGCAGGCTTTTTCCCTTGAGGAAGAGGAGGATGATATTTATATCCTGTAGGAGTGTTTTGATGTTGATTGTACCACTTTATTTTATTTCTAGTGATGAGTATATGTGTTCGTTGTGGCTGCTTTCATATGGTGTACTCGATGTTCAGTGATATATAAAGAAATTATTGGAGTTCCTCTTTTTTTTCTCACATGTACATAAACTTGACTAAGTTTTATTTCAATGAGAATTTTTCTGTCTTGAGCGAACATGAAAGATATCCTCCTTGGATATCTTGACCTATCTGAGGTTGTTAATCAAAGTATTTGGTTAATAATTTTTAACCTGTATGGAAGAGGTCAGATTAAATCCCCCTGGGATTGATCATCTAGAGATTGAGATACAATATAGATTGTGTATTGCTCGAATCACAGAAAAAGAGTATAAGGAGAAGAGACAATATCACGACAAAATGAATATCACATTACTGCATTATATAAGACAATACAATAATTTTCAAGTATAACTTAGGGATATATAAAACAAATTCTTTCATAATCAACACACAAGGGGTGTACGAAAAATTTAAAAGATACAAAGTATAACTACTTGAGGAGACATAACGCAAGATAAACAACATAACACTAAACAAATAGTAGTATCAACTCATACTGATAGTACTTGTGAAGGTTGCCCACATTCTAATTTCGGGGGAGCATTTTTCCACTAGCATCCTTCTGTTTGAAGGTTCCAGGCTTTACCATAGTCACCACTAAATAAGGACCCTCCTAGAGGGGGGAGAGCTTATTACGCTGAGGGCCTTTTCTAGCGGCTTCGATGCTTCGTAGAACTAAGTCCCCGATGGAGATAGGGCGAGGTTTCACTCTTTGATTGTAGTGATGAGCGATCCTTTGGTGGTATGCAGCGGTTCTGAGTGAGGCTTCATCTCTTACTTCTGAGAGGAGATCCAAGTTTGCTCTAAGCTTCTCTTCGTTGTTATTGAAGTCAAAAATCTAAACTCTGTTGCTAGGGACTCCGATATCAACTGGTATTACTGCTTCTGTACCAAAATAGAGGTTATATGAGGTTTCCCCTATAGGAGTTTTGGCAGTGGTCCGATAAGCCCAGAGGATATTTGGGAGCTCTTCAGCCCATTGCCCTCCCAGCGTTCCCTAGACGAATTTTCAATCCTTTCAAAATTGTTCTATTTATGACCTCTGTTTGCCCATTTGCCTAAGGGTGTGCGACAGCTGTGTGGACTAGATGAATATGAAAATTTTTACAAAAATAAGTGAAGATTTTCCCAGTAAATTATGTCCTGTTGTCTGTGATAACTCTTGTAGGAATATCGAAATGATAGATTATATTCTTCCATAGAAACTGTTTGGCATTTGCTTCAGTAATCTTAGCCAAACGTTCTGCCTCCACCCATTTAGAAAAGTAATCTACAGCCATGATAATACATTTTCGTTGTCCAGTGGCTATAGGGAAAGGTCCCATTATATCAATTCCCCATTGGGCAAAAGGTCAGGGGCTCTGAAGTGATTCAAGCTCTAGAGCAGGTGTTTGGGTGACATTGGAATGCAATTGGCAGTTTTTGCACTTTTGTGTAAACTCAAGTGCATCCTATTTTATTGTAGGCCAATAGAATCCCTATCTCATAATTTTGTAAGCCAACACTTTTCCTCCCAAATGTTTGCCACATACCCTTGAATGAACTTCTCAAAGTGCGTAATCAGCCTCTGAAGGTGGGAGACACTTGAGATATGGTCCAGTGAAGGAGCGCTTATATAACTCGTCATTAATAATGGTGAAATTTGTTGCTTGTCTCCGAAGTCGTGTTGCTGCCATGGGTTCTTTAGGTAGTACCCCGTCCTATAAAAAAGACAAGATGAGATTGATCTAAGACATCTCTCTTAGTTCATCGATTGATTGTATAACCCACGGACCTTAAATACTTGAAAAGTGGATCTCCTTGATATACTTTCTTTTATAAACATCTCCTGTTGTTGATGTAGCAAGTTTTGATAGAGCATCCGCTCTCGTATTTTGTTCTCAGAGAACATGTATGATCTAATACTCTCTTATGCAGGCCAAGAGTAACTTCACAAAGCTACAATACTGGGCCAGTTACGGGTTGTGAATTTCAAACTCCCCCTCAATTTGAGAGGCGACTAACTGTGAATCAGTATGGACTACCAAGTTTTGCACCTCACAGTCAATTGCTAATCTCAATCCAGTAATGAGGGCCTCGTATTCTGCTATGTTGTTTGTTGTCGTGAACTTGAGTCGGAGCCCACACTCAAGAGTAACTTTCTACGGAGAGATCAATAAAATTCTAGCCCCAGCCCCAAAACTTTCAGAAGCTCCATCGACATACAATGTCTAGTATGGAGGAGACGGTGAAGCACTTAGTTGAACATCGGATATCGGGATGGTGCATTCAACTACAAAATCTGCTAGTGCTTGAGATTTAATATCGGGCATAGGCAAGTAGTGGATATCAACTTCTCCTAGCTCTACAGACCACTTAACAAGCCTACCCGATGCTTCTGACTTTTACAGAATACTTTTCAGTGGTAGATTTGTGTGAACCCCAATTGAATGGGCTTGAAAGTAAGGGCGTAGTTTTCTGGCTGAATAAACTAACGCCAATGCTGTCTTATCTGCTAAAGGATAATGTCCCTCCTTTTCAGATAAAATTTTACTGACATAATAGATAGGACGTTGTACAATATTTTCTTTTCGAACCAAGATCGAACTAATGGCTTGGACAGAAATAGCCATATACAAATACAATCTCTCTCCCGGTATTGGTTTAAAAAATAGTGGCGGGGATGCCAAATACTTTCGTAATTATTCAAAGGTTTCTTGGCATTCATCCATCTATTGGAACTCAGAGCTATGAGCACCTCTAAGTACCTTGAAGAAGGGTAGATATTTGTCTCTTAAACGTGCCAGAAAATGATATAGTGCTGTAATTCTCCCATTTAGCCTTTGGACCTCCTTGATATTCTTTGGTGGCACCATATCTCTCAGTACCTTAATCTTTTCTGGATTAGCTTCAATTCCTCTATGGGTTACCATAAACCCCAAAAATTTTCCAGAAGGGACTCCAAAAGCACATTTAGCAGGGTTGAGTCGCATATTGTAATGTCTCAATAAGTGGAAACACTGTTCCAGGTCAGAGATATATTGAGATTTTTCAAGACTTTTAACCAAGATATCGTCCACGTACACCTCCATAGTACGTCCGATAAGATTTTTGAAAACCTTATTCATGAGGCGCTGATAAGTTGCTCCAGCATTTTTGAGCCTGAAGGGCATCACCCGATAGCAATACAACCCTTTATCTGTTTGAAACGTTGTCGCTTCTTCATCAAAAAGATTCATTTTTATTTGATTATAGTCAGAGTAGGTATCCATAAAGCTCAACATCTGATGACCAGAGGTGGTATCAACTAGCTGGTCAATACGAGGAAGCAAAAAGCTATCTTTTGGGTAGGCTTTGTTAAGATCTGTATAATCTATACACATTCTCCAAGCTCCACTTCCCTTTCGAACCATGACAATATTAGCTAACTAAGTAGGATAGTGCACCTCTCGTATAAATCCAGCTTCCAAAAGTTTATCCACTTCTTGCTCGATCGCTTGCTAACGATCTGGTGCAAAGTTTCATTTCTTCTGGATAATTGGTTTACACATCAGATTGACTTTGAGGGAATGTACGATTACTTCGGGGTTAATTACGAGCATATTTGCCGAACTCCATGCAAAAATATCCTGATTTTCTCGTAGAAAATCTGTGAAGTTTTTCTTCTCATTATTTGAGAGAAGTGATCTAATCCATACTATCTTTAAAGGATATTCTTCATATATATATATATATATATATATATATAT
Organism: Dendrobium chrysotoxum; assembly: GCA_019925795.1. Lineage (NCBI taxonomy): Eukaryota > Viridiplantae > Streptophyta > Magnoliopsida > Asparagales > Orchidaceae > Dendrobium > Dendrobium chrysotoxum. The sequence goes on along the minus strand of CM034306.1, from coordinate 51,568,329 downwards.
ATATATATTAAGGTCTTCTACATGGGAAGCTCTCTGAGAGATATCTTCGCTCCGTAGATCAAAGTTCTCGATGCTCAGGGTAACCGTTGGATGTGGCGTGACCTGTCTAAGATAACAGGTTTGTGCTATTTGTTGATCTCCACATACAACACTAACTCCCGTTGGGGTATGGAACTTCAGCTTGAGGTGAGGGATAGAGGTGACGATCCCAAAAATTGACTGGAGCGACCTCCCAAAGATAGCATTGTAAGCCGATTATGACTTTACCACAATAAATTGAATGGAGTGTGTAGTTTGTCGAGGAAATTCTCCAAGTATAACTAGGATATTGATTATCCCTTCTGCTCGTACAGGTCGATTATCAAATCCATATAAAGGACCTACAGCAGGCTGAAGCTTTTCTCTTGAGAGACCCATGTTGAGAAAAGTATAGTAGAACAGGACATCTATGGAGCTTCTGTTGTCCACAAGAATTCTTTTTACATTGTAACACGGGTCACCTATGCCCGCGTTAATAATAAGTGGATCTTGATGAGGGGTTTTTACTCCCTCCAGATCAGAATCATTAAATGTGATGGAATGACCGATACGAGCCTTTTTTGGAGTTGGGTTTCCATCTATAGCCAAAAAAACTTGATTAGATAGTAAGGAGCCTCCAGCGATTATGTCAATTTCACCAACTGTTATCCGGTTATTCAAAGGTTGTCTCTATTGTTGATTTTACCCCCTGTGGAACGAGCTTCTTCTCAGGTAGGTGGATTCCCAATAAACTATCAAAGATAACCTTGGTGGATAAGTCTTTCAATTTCATCTTTAAGTTGCCTATAGGCTTCAGTAGTGTGGCCACGACTACGATGAAAGTGGCAATACTGATCTTGATTTCCTGTATTCAGCTTCAAAGGATGCGGCCATTTCACTTTATCTTGATCTTAAACTGCCATTAATACATTTGCTCGAGATGTGTTGAGCGGAGTATACTTTTTCTCCTGTCGAGGTTCTCGTCGTGGCAATGGAGGCCTAGAAGATGGATTATTCTTCCCTTGCTTTTTCTATTGTGAGGATGAATTATCCATCCCAGGTGCTCCCTTGCGCTTCCTGTTGGTTTGCTCAAACCACTTTCTATGAGCGTTTATAGCCTCATCTGTAGATATTTGTGCCTCCACACAATGGATTAGATCGGCATATGAATAAACAGTGTCGCGTATGAGTGTCGAATAGAAGGGGCCAGGACGAAGGCCTCCAAGAAAGACCCCTCTAAGCAATTCTGTGTCTACTCCTGGAATCTGTCAAGCCTTGGTGGAAAACCGCTGAAAATACTCCTTTAATGATTCTTCCTCATTTTGACGAATCCCAGAGAGGTGGGAAGAATCCTTAGTAATTCTTTGATTGGCTACAAACTGTTTAACGAATACTTTGGCCAATTTGACAAATGAGGGGATCATTCCAGATGGAAGCGAATAGAACCATTTTTGCGCTTGTCCTTTGAGTGTAGCAGGAAAAACCTGACATAGGAGGGCATCCGAAGCTCGCTGGATATGCATGATCGTTCGATAATGATCGATATGCTCATATGGGTTGGATGTCCCGTCGTAGGACTCGATGCTTGGTAGTTTGAATCCAAATAAAATGGGGTGCTGAAGAATGGCTTCTGTTAGAGGTGATGACTCCTGAAAGCTCCGCTGTCGAAGAGTTTGCCTCATATCTCATCCGGGGAACTCTTCCCTTACTAATCTCTGCAGTTCATGACGTAAAGCGTTGTGAGGGAGCTCAGCGACATGAGATAAGTCTAACTCTTCGTGGAGGTCCAAAGGAATGTGAGGTTGTCGACTTGTGCACAAAGGATGGGTAGAACTTGCTGTATCAGCCAGATCATTTTTTTGTGTGATGGTGGGTGTCTTCTTGGTGGGGGAGGAGGAATCTCTGCTTGAAGATGTTCAATTTGAACATCTTCGGCCAGTGGTGGATCTTGAGGGAGAAGAATATCATCCCGTTGTGTTAATGCTGGTTGACGATTCTCTCGTAGGAGCTGAAGGATCTCGTTCTGAGATTCTTCCATCTTTCATATTCGCTCCTCCAAAGAAGGTCCTGAGGTTCCTTCTCCAACAACGTGTTGCCCCCTAGGATAAAAGGAGGCAGAAACTTGATGTCCATGATTTATAGACTGGTTTCTGGATTGATGAGAGTGGGAGCGGGAGGCTCCTATGAGGCGATTGCTATGCTTATTGGTCATCGAAGCAATATTTAGGAGTGTGGGATAGTGTTTCCACAGACGGCGCCAAACTGTTGCGGACTCAAATATACGCGGCGATAGAGTTTAGAAAGTTTTTGTCTTAGCATTGCACGGATATTCAGCACAAAAACAGAAGATAAAAAGAACACCAGTAATTTTACGTGGAAAACCCTAGAAAGGGAAAAAACCCTGAGGCCACTCCTAGTCGAATGAATTCCACTAGTGTTTCCTTGAGATACAAGAAGCTGACTCGTCCTTAAAATTCAGAACGATCAGATTACAATAATCAACTTTTCGGTTGAACTTCAGTTACAATGGATATCAGAAATCTGGCGACACTAGGTGGCTAGGAAGAAATCCGGCGTTACTTGGAAGTCGGGCAAAATTTCGGCGTCACTTAGAAGTCGGGCAGAATTTCAGAGTCACTTGGAGTCAGGCAGAATTCCGGCATCACTTGGGATTCGTGCGGAATTCCGGCTGTGGTCGAGGAGGAGTTTCTTCCCTCCTCTTCTTCTCTTCTTCTTCTCTTCTCTTCTTCTTCTACTCTCTTCTTCTTCTCCTCTCTTGCTTGGGTCCCCTCTTAAGAGAAATGAAGGGCTATTTATAATTTTTTTTGGATGGCATGACTTGTAAATAGGAAGAGGATCAAGGGCAAATGTGGAGTGATTTGGATGGATGGCTGATATTGAATCCCTTGATCGTGGACCGTTTGTCAGACAATTGAAGGTCTTAATGATATCAAAATTTGATGATCTTAGGCTCGTTGGATTCTTCTTGTTGATCCGCTCGATTTGACTATAAGCATGTCCCGTTTGGAAACCGTTTGGTAATTCAAATTATGGATTGAACCTTCCAAATGTGCTTCGGGTCTTTGATTTGGACCCATTTGGGCTCGGATCGAATTGCATTTGGTGTTGTTGGGTTCGTATTTCCGAGACGTTCAGTTTGACTATAAGTTTGCTAAAATCGGTGTTCATATGGTCTCCGAATTAATTTTTGAAGCTTCCAAGCTGATTTTGCCTCGAGATTCGTGCCTGATCAAGATAATTTTTTGTTGATATATATATATATATATATATATATATATATATATATATATATATATATATATATATATATATATAATTCTAGAAATAATAACGACAAATAAAGTTGGCTGAGGAATTTTTGCAAAATTTGTGACATACAATGGAGAACATATATATATTTGTTGTGAATAGTTCTGTGGGGATTAATTCAAACATCCAATTAAAATGGTACAAGTAATTAATCACAACATTTTTGATTGATTGATAAAATTCTTAATTTTTAAAATAAAATCATACAAGAGAAAGCTCATCTAATTTTATTTAAAAAAATATATTTATAATTCTTACAATGGCTTTTAAAAAAAATATTTTCTCTACAACGACTTTAGGCTTCATTTGAGACAACTTTCTTACAGCTTTCTAAAATAGCTTTGTAGTACAATAATTTTTAGTTTTAGGCTTCGTTTGGGACAACTTTCTTATTGCTTCTTAAAGCTGCTTTCTAGTAAAATTTTTGTACTAAAAAACTGCTTTAAGAAGCAGTAAGAAATTAAGCTGTCTCAAAAAAAATTAAGCAGTAAGACATTAAGCTGTATCAAGCTGTAAAATTTGTCACATACAATGAGTAATACATAGCAATTGCGAATAGTTCTGTAGGGGTTAATTCAAACATCCAATTAAAATGTTATGAGAAATTAATCAAAATTTTTTTATTGATAAAATTAATGGTTTTTTTTAAATGATTAAATCAAATCATTCTTTGTCAAGTTTCAACTACCTCTGGAACTCCCTACCAACGAGAAAAACAATATAATAATTAATGATATTTATCAATTTCAATATTTTCACTAATGTGATTTTGATATTAGGAAGTTATAAAAATTTATGTATTATATAAATGCAAATAAAAAAGAATTTAATGGCACAAATGCAAAAATCCCTCAAAATTAATAGCAAAGTTCAATTACAATGAATAAATAAAATCTATAAATACCACCCCCTTCATTTCTTATTAATCCACGCAATGGCCCGAGCAAAATCAAACTTCCTTATATCACTCCTCCTCCTCATTGGCACCGGCAAGCTCGTTGCCGGGCAAAATTGCGGCTGTGCCTACATGGTAAGCCAACAATTCTTTGATGGGTTAACGAGTCAAGCAGATGCCAGCTGTGAAGCCAAAGGCTTCTACACGAGAGAGGCATTCTTGAATGCTTGGCAAAGCTACTCTTGGTTTGGAGATCGCCCCACTATCGATGACACCAAACGAGAGATTGCTGCCTTTTTCGCTCATGTTTTCCATGAGACCATAAGTATGAATTCTATTTTAATAAAGATGATCTTCAAAAATTTCTATTTTTATAAGAATGAGACTAATTTTATTACGCGTGTTCCGAATTTTGCATGTCACATTTTTTTAAAGTATAATTAGATTATTAGACAATTTACCATAACTATTGGATGAATAAAATTAAGCAGTTAGATTACATATAATGCATGTTACATGTAATATCAAGGTTTTCTTAGTTAAATATAAGATCTTTTAGTAAGCCAGCAAAAAATGTAAAAATTTAGTATCATAATTTCATGATTAAAAAATTGATTGGAATTTTTCTTATAAAAGTTGGGAAATTAATTAAAACTTTCATTGCACTCATCTCAAAGAGAATCTGGCGGATTTGCGACAGATCGAGACTAAAACTTTAGTTAGAATATTATGAATATTTTTTTTCCAGCAAAACTTCTTTTTTAAGCTTTTCTCGCTAGCTTAAGAACAATTATATGGATTAAATGTTAATAATTTTTTTGATACTAAGCTACTTTCTCTATTTATTTTCTTTTAACCACATATTTTATGCAAAAATAATGAAATTATTAATATGAACAGACATGTGTTACAAAGAACAAGGAGATAAATCCAATGCATATTGTGACTTCAATTCTCGAGAATACCCATGCACCCCAGGGAAGAAGTACTATGGGCGTGGTCCCCTCCAAATCTCATGGAATTATAATTATGGTCCCGCTGGCCAAGAAATTGGCTTCGATGGCCTCAATTGGCCTGAAGCCGTTAGCACCGACCCCACCATCTCCTTTAAAACCGCACTTTGGTTTTGGATGACAAATGTGCATGGCATCATTGGTCAAGGTTTTGGAGCCACCATTCAAGCTATCAATGGTGACCTTGAGTGTGGAGGTCGGAACCCAGGAGCAGTCAATCATCGTGTTAATCTCTATCAAAATTATTGTGGTCAGTTTAATGTGTACCCAGGCGATAACCTCTATTGCTAGGACAATTATTCGATAGTGATATGCATGGCCACTTTTAATGTTGTGATGGACCTAGTTAAGTTTTATGATCATGTGAAATTATGAGTTTATCATGTCATAATTGTATGGAGAGCAATAATAAAAAAATCCTACTACTCTTGTTTCATTTTTTTTTTCTTCCTTTCTTCTTCTTGAACCCACCCGACGTGGACCTGAAGCATTTAGTGATATCGTTGAACCTTCCATTAGGAGCTCACTGATCTTTCCTCTATTACAACTAATGAAGAATGCACCTCCATTAACGAGACAATCTACGACATCCAACTTCACAATACTCTCCTAGAAGTAAAGCAACGACATAACTCTTCCTACACAAATCCAATAAAGTTATCTCCATCAACCTTTCAAGTTAAACTAGTGAAAAAAAAAAGGTTATGGGTAATAACACAATCAAGAAAACGCATATCATTATTCCAAGAATCTCTTCTGGAATCCCCAAAAATATGGATTCTACAAATTAAGCATTAATATAGGTTCACAAGCTCTCTGATGGCGATATAATCACCTTGACATCCTTAGTCTAAAAGGTATGACCTTGTAACAATCAACCCCTATAGTTATTCTTAACACTTTAAATTTTAATCATCTTTAGGAGTCATCTTAATTTAGTTATAACCAAATAAATCATCCATAAATGAGAAAATTGAATGCAAGGATGCTATATCCATCATAAGCGATGGTATAGGTAACGAGAACTAATCTTTGGGGCAAGCTTTATTCATATTTGTATAATTAATGCATATGTGAATTTGAGCATTCTTTTTTTTTTTTAAACCATGATGATGATGACTAACCAAGAAAGATATTTATCTTCTCGAATAAAGATCACTTCAACTAGTTTCTTCATTTTAGTTTTTTCTTGTCATTCAATTTCTTAGAGTATGTATATCAAGATAATCCAGGCATTTCATTATAAATTTAGGCGAAGAAGTCCTAAACTCCAAAAAACAACTTAACCAAAACATTTGATTTGTCCTCATCCAATAAAGAATTTATAAAGGTTGGACGAGGCTTTTCTTTGATATCAAAGTTGATTTCTATGATTTCATCGATAGTTGAATTTAAAGTTTTCAATTTTGGCGTAATATATTTATATTCCATAATTTCTCTAGGTGTTGAGCTTCACCCTTGGTCCAGGTAGATGGTGTCCAACCTTGTTTAATTAACTTTTTAACATATGCAGGATGCTAATCATAAGAGAGGTCTATTATTTCATTCATAAAAGCGACATCAAGATTTTTATAAATTTCAAATCTGGAAGATGAAGAACAAAGAAAAAACTTAGAAACTTACCATTCATCTTTATATAATCTTGGAGCAACTTTAACTATCAACCTTGCAACTTTAACTATCAACCTTGCAACATGCATTAGAAAATTTTAACACTACCAAAATTTTCATATTTTTATTTTAAAATTATTTTTATAATTTTTAGGTTATTGTACAGAATATAAGAAGTCAACTTCTATATTAATAATCATACCCTAAAAATTATAAATAGAGGCATCACTATCAAAAGCATATTTAAGAGATTCATTAAGTTCACTAGAATTAGGAATTTTATATTGAGAATTGTTACTAGTTATTTGTATTATCCTTATCAAAGATAGACAAAACATACACAAAATCATTTTCATTCATTCTCGTCTTGGAGAAATAAAATAAAAGTCATACAAAATGAGTGGCATGAGGGGTTTCAATTCCCCATCTACTATCAACACGAATTTATTTTTCACGTCTTTATTTTTTAATTTGTTTCTTCTTCTCCTACACCACTAGACAATGAGTGATGAATTCATCCCAAGTTGCCTTTGGGAATTGGCGAAAAAACCTGGATAACATGTTTCTAAGTTTCCTTGGAAACCTACAAGGAAAGTTAAAATCTATCATTGATAGTTCTTTTAGAAAAGATAAATGTGAGGATTCTTCCTATAGACTAGAAACATTACTTAGTAGCTTTTTAAATGTCATGATGGCTAAACCCTCAAGAGGAATGCCATTAATCCATGAATATCTTTAGAAGAATTTCAATTGCATGCTACTTTTACAATTGAGGCTCATATTTCATTCTTAAGTTCCTCCATCTAAAGATATAATCTACCAATAACTCGTTTGGATTAAATTTCTCAACTAAATTGTCAATGGTGATATGATGTTGTGCCCCATTAAATCTTTTTATGACATATTTTTCAACTAGGAAAAAATTTTCACTAATCCATCTGGTTAAATATGTATACTTGGTGAATGCTACTCTTGATAAACTAATAACAAATTATCTTAACATTAGAGCATCCATGCTAGTTTTACTCTTTACAACCATAAAATTTTCCAAAAATCCCACTCACATATATAAATGAAAATCATTTCATTAGTGCAATAAAATTTTGAAATTGAGCACAATAAATGTTAAAAAATAAAGAAGGAAGTCAAGACAAAATAACATTAACATTTTTTGTAACATTGACCTCTCCCTATTATGGTCATCAAGATGATTAATATTTCATACTTGTCCCTCAATTGGATGAGGTTGTTGATGCTATGAATTTCTTCTTCAGTACTTTTATGATCTCTCAGTTTCCCTTTAATCCACCTAGAAACTTTATTGATCCCTAGGAAATTATTGAAACTTCCCTCAAATACTAAACTTCTCTCATCTTATTGTCAACAAATTGTATTCTTTAGAATTTAAATTCCTATTGGTTAATTCTAATAATTCGGTAAAAGTCCTTGGTTGTTGCAAACCGAGTGCATATTGGAACAATCCCTTGTGGACATCTTAGGTGAGGGCAGCTTTAGCCCCAACTTATTTTGCAACTTTTAACATTTAACATCACCTTCTAGAATCTAGTGATAAAGCTCCTCAAACATTCATTTGGCTCTCGCCTTATCTATAATATATAAGTCTTGCAAACTTCAACAGTCTCTATGCAGTGGAAATTTGAGTAATAAATATATTCTCCATTTGTTAGTTGCAGCTTCCTTTTTACTTCTTGCCTTTATTTCTGATTGTCTTGTGGTGACATAATCATGATTCTCTCTATTCACTGAAGTTTCTTTGTTTTACTATGCTTCACATAACGTATAGCTTCTGGTTCTTGGAATGCACCATTTTTATAGCACTTTTGAGGATGTTGAATCCAACAAGCTTGAGAATTATACTAAAATCTTACTCTCAAAGAAAAGAGCAATGAAGAAGAGAGAGATAAAGAGTTTTTAGATGAAGCTTTGGGATATTATTAGATAAGCTTAAAAAATGAGAATCACATGTCTAGAGCTCTACCTGTAGCTCTTATTTATATGTTTGGGTTGCAGCTGAATTGATACATGATTGACTTCGTATAGGTCTATATAAGTAAAAAAGATTACAACAAGTTGTATTGCCTAATTCTATTTGATTGTTAATTAAGCCTTGAATAAGTCATTCATCTAGTTGTTATTCTAATTAAAGTCCAATCTTTAATTTTGATCAAGGGAAGTTGCTTATTTGACTGAAGAAATTCACCAATTGTTGAAAAAAGTCATCCACTTGATTGGAGAAGTCACTAAAGTGGCTGGGGTAGGGGTCTATGAGAGCCAAGGCGGCTCGAGCTCTACTCGATAATGAGCTTACAAGCTGAGCTTAACGAGTCTCAAGCTCGAGCTGAAACTCGAGTTTGTGAGCCAGCTTGTAATTTTATAACTAATTTTTTTCTTAGATAAATCAACAAATAAATTTTTTTTATCTAACAAAATATCTTGGTAATGAAAAAAGCGAGCTCATTTTCAGGGCCCCGAGTCGAGCTCTAACCCGCCTTTTGAGCTTGACTCGGGTTCGAGCTCAGAATTTGATTGGAAAGCCAAGTTCAAGTTAGGCATGAGTCGAGCTCGAGTCAACTCGTTTACACCCCTAGGTTGGAGAAAGTCACTAACATGGTTGAAAAAGGTCATTGACTTTGTTGGAAGAAGTCGTCGATTTAGGTGGAAGAAACTACTGATATGGCAAGTTCTTTTGTTTTTTAAATGTATTAAGTTCATCATAAATTTGAATTGGGTTGAGTTAGCTTAAACGTAATTCTTAAAATATTTAGCCATACAATAGATATTTTATTTTAGATTTATGTGCTATACATGTAAATATATATGAATGTTATGATATGTATGCAAATTCCCTAAATCACATAAAAAAAAAAAAATTGCATTAACTTTGCTAAAATGTAATGTATGTTTTTATATATAAAATTTGATATGATTTAATGTTGGATTGTTATATAAATAAATATAAAATTTTAAATATTACATATAAAAATTAAAATTTTGTATATATTTATGAAATTTATTTTAATTTTGTTAGCGCTCGTCTCTTCCATTGCTTTACAAGAGGGTGCTAGGTTGGTGTCTCCATTATTTTAGTGCATTAATTATCTTTGAATGATGAACTATTTCTATATTTTAAATTACTTTTTCATAATAACACAACAAATATGCCTTCTCCAATGTTTCAAGTTGTCACTAATGTATATCAATTTCCTGGTAAATTTGTCTGTAACAACTTCATTGCATAAACTATTTTCTTTCTTGCTTTAGGATTATCATAGTAAGTACACTATTTTGTGGGATGTAGACTTGTTGTCGTTGTACTCACATCTTTATTCACTTGTATTAGCATATAATATTTACTTATGAACTCTTTCAATGGCACTTACTCTCAAAGAAACTTCGCACCTTTATTTCTTAACTCTTGGATGGTTCTATAAGCTTATTATTGCAATGATATGGCAAATCTAGTTACAGTTTACTAGTTGGGGCATTTTATTTTTCAAGGCAGTAGTCTCATAGTATATCATATTCCTCTTTAACCTTCAGCATCCTCTACTATGAGATATTACCTTGTGGGTATTAAAAAAGTTCTTCTCATCTTCAACTAATTCAATCATCTCAATAAAAACAACATTATGTTTATTATGATTGAGAAAGATATCATAAACAAATAAATATAACCCAAGTTTCCAGACATCATCCCTACCCTCTCGGTGCACGAATGCTCTCTTCATATTTGAGTTCTTGAAGATTTTGTCTTCACTTAGGAATATATATTATTCTGCGAATAATACTGACAAATTAAGTTAGTTGAGAAAGTTTTGTAGAATTTGTCACATACAATGGAGAATATATATTTGTTGTAAATAGTTATGTAGGGATTAATTCAAACATCTTATTAAAATATTATAAGTAATTAATCATAACTTTTTGATTGATTGATATGATTAATGTTTTTAAAATAAAATCATACAAGAGAAAGTTCATCTTAGGGTCTATTTGGGGCTGTCACTTAAGGCTTTGCTTTGTTTTTGAAACCGCTATCACACTTTTGTTTGATTATTATTATTTTTCAAAACTTAATTAAAATAAAGAAGTAGTTAGGGAAAATAAAAGAGAAAATAGAAGGAAAAAGAAATCTCGGATTTGAAGGCCGTAGAGTGATTTTCATTATTTGACCTAGTTGAGAGATTAACTTGTCTCATTGTAAGGAATCATTATCATATTTCTAATTTTAATAATTTAATATTTTTGAAATTTTTTCAATCAAATTTGTATTTTTATTACTAGAAAAAGAAGATAATTTTGTATTTGTAAAACTTTCACTCTATAACTTTTTATATGTTATAGAGATTGAAATTTTAAACATTTTGAGTTTTTATTTGAGATTTTTTACTAGGTGATTTTAAAAAAGCAATAATTTTTGCTAATTCAAAAATTAATTTTGACATCTAAAATTAGTGTTGTAGTTCAATTAAAACTTCAGAATATTGTTATACATGTTCTCTAATAATTTGATTAATTTCTAAAAAAATTAATTTTTGCTCAGTAGGATTTTCGGTTGCCTATTGTTAGGGCATTTTGACACTTTTTTAATTAAGCTGAATTATGATTTATTTACTGCAATACAAAAAAGTGAATGTGGGTATGTGATTGAGTAATAGCTGGTCGTTATTACTGTTATAGTAATGTGATAATAATGTGTGTGTGAGAAAAAATAAGTAAAGAATAGTTGTTCACTGACGTTGACTAGAGATTGATTGATATGTATATGATGGTGGGCCGACGGACTTTTCTTTAAATATTATAATTTGGTGTTATCCTCTACTGATTCACAGATATTGATTGAGAGTTATAAGGAGATGATTATTATGCCGATGAGCAAAGAGTGACAACTCTATTTACTAAGTCAACGGTTTACTAATACTGATATGATACTAGAAAAATATCGATTAAGCTAAGATTTTTTACTTATTAGTGTGACTACTAAAATACACATTATTGAGGTGTTCCTATTATTGTATGAATTTATTTTTATTGTATGAATTTATTGTTACTATATTATTTTACTACTCCTGCCATTGGACTATTATTTTTATCGATATAAATACTGATACTACTGATTCATTGTACTGATACTAAGTATGTGACATACTGAGCACATAATATACTAATTTGATATTGATATAAAATATATGGATAGTATGTGTACACTCTTATATAATCTTATTGTATTGATATTATTTCGACCGTCTTTATTAATGCTTTAATTTTATCATTTTATATGATTTCTCTATTGATTAATAGTATAGATACTACGACTATATTAGTGATTTGACACCGTATTAATTTACGAATTTATCTATTATACTACTTTACTGGAAACCGTACCCCATTGCTTTTTTGGTTATAGACTTTACTGTTATTGTATGTGTTTTATTATTTATGCATTGATTCGTGATTATATTAATTAATGCTATTGTTATAATTTGACTGATGGTATGCACATTTCTCCTTTGCTATGTTTTAAGTTCAGTTATAGAATTTGGTTATTTGTTGGGCCCTTGAGCTCATTATATATGGTTAAATAATTTCAAATCAGGACAAGGGAGCAAAAGTGTGAGATCGACCAGGATCTTTTAGGTTTAGGTTCTTGTTATTTTAATTATTCTTTTGCACTTGGGACAGAATAGTGTATAAATCATGAGTAATATACATAATTTTTTAAAAAATGAATATAGATGTATATATTGATGTTTTGATCGATAGTTTCACTTTTGCTGATATTTATATTGATAAAAGAAATTAAGTATCTCTTATTATTATTTATTAAAATATAAAAGAATAATTTTTTCAAATTAGATTTTGGGGCGTCACACTAGTGAGGGTATTTTTATCTTAAATGAACATTTGAATATATTTCTTTAAGAAAACAAATAACGAACATATTTGTCCAACATTAACTATTATGGTAGTAGTTGAATCACAGAGGTTTAAATTCTATTTCTATAAAGATGGGGTATTTTTATCTTAGTTGAACTTTCAAATATATTTCTTTAAGAAAACAAATAAAAAGCATATTTGTAATTTTATGCATTATGATGTATATTATTCTTAAAATATTAAGGGCAAATGAAGTTAGCTGATGAATTCTTGCAAAATTTGTCACATACAATGGGTAATACATACCAATTGCGAATAGTTCGTAGGGATTAATTCAAACCCCACTATCTTGGGCATAGGTGGTAAAAAGGAGTCTGATTGGGCCAACATTACTTGATTTTACTAGAAAAATTCATTTGATCAGAGATAAATTTAAAGCAATGCAAAAAAAAAAAAAAAGAAATAATATGATGATGCAAAATACCGAACTATGGAATCCCAAGTTGGAGATTTCATATACAAAAAGATCAGATCGATGAAAGGTATAAGTATGCTTTAAAAAGAAGGGAAGCTAAGTCTAAGGTATGTTTGACCATTTGAAATAATTGTAAGAATTGTGAAGTCCACCTACATGTTACAATTATCGTAGCGCACGTCTGATATTCATAGTGTACTTCATGTGCATCTCTGAGGAAATGGATGTCTAATTATGGGAATAGAATATTTAAAGATGAAGTTGTGGTACAACCAAATTTAAGTTTTAGAGAGGAATCTCAAGGAATTCTAGCATATGATGTTAGAAGATTTTAAGGGATAAATAGATTCATATGGTCAAGGTCTAGTTAAGAAAAAAAATTTAAAAGAGAAGTCACTTAGGAGAAGGAATGTTAGATGAGATAACTATAGCCTCATCTATTTGTTTGATATGACTTTTGAAATATCGAGGATGTCATTTTTTTGAGGAGAGATGAATTGTAATACCCACTGAAGCCATGTGCAGTTACACATGTTCTAACCCAATCTAGTAAGGGTAATACATTGAAATTTTTGCATTTATAACTTTTGCATGTGCCTATGAAAATTTTATATACATGTGAGTGTCTGAAGCGGGGCCCAAGAGTCGATGTACATGAATGAAAAATCTTGAATTTTCTCTTATGGGTGCCATGGTGCAAGATTTGGGCACTGTGGCACTAAGCTCTAGTGTTGGTCAGCACTGCGGCGGCATTGTGACGCTAAGAAAATTTTTTATTAAAAATATCAAATTCTACTATTTTCTCATTTTTAGCAAATTGGCCCCTTACGTGGCTATGGTTTAGAGAGAGAGAGGGGGGGGGTGATTTCTAGAGAGAGAATGCTGATTTTTGACGACTTCGGTCTATTTTTTATTTTCAGTCCAATTATTAAAATGCAAAGCATATAATAATATCAATCCATACACACATAATAATATTTTTATGTTATGAAGCATCATGATAGTATTTAGCTGATCAGGTAAATGCGTTTATATATTTAATTTTTTATTTTTTTAACTAATAAATTAAACAAAAAAAGTTCTCAAAACTATTATATATATATATATAATATTCTAGAAATAATAACGACAAATAAAGTTGGTTGAGGATTTTTTGCAGAATTTGTCACACACAATGGAGAACATATATTTGTTGTGAATAGTTCTGTGGGGATTAATTCAAACATCCAATTAAAAAGTTAAAAGTAATTAATCACAACTTTTTTGTTTGATTGATATAATTAATGTTTTTAAATAAAATCATATAAGAGAAACTTCATCTTAGGGTCTAATTTGGCACTCTCTTATTGCTTTGCTTTGTTTTTAAAACCTCTATCACTCTTTTGTTTGGTTATTATTCTTTTCTTATTATTTTTCAAAAAATTTAAGTGAGAATATGCTTTTTCAATGAGATCTATTATTATGTGATGGCCATATAAAAATTATCTTCTAATTATATATATATATATATACAATTTTTACAACAGCTTTTAAAAAAATTATTTTCTCCAGAACGACTTTAGGCTTCATTTGGGACAACTTTCTTACTGCTTTCTAAAATAACTTTTCAGTATAGTAATTTTTAGTTTTAGGCTTCGTTTGGGACGACTTTCTTATTGCTTCTTAAAGCTGCTTTCTAGAACAAAAATTAAAATTTTGTATTAAAAAGCTGCTTTAAGCAACAGTAAGAAAGCCCTCTCAAATAAAGCTTTAAAGAAATTTTTGTACTAGAAAGCTGCTTTAAAATTAAAATAGTAAGAAAGCTTCATTTGTTCGACATCAAGTATTATAGTAGTTTAAATTCCATTTCTATAAAGTTTGGGTATTTTTTTATCTTGAAAGAACTTTCGAATATATTTCTTTAAGAAAATAAAGAACGAGCATATTTGTAATTTTGTGCATTATGATGTATATTACTATGAAAATAATAAGGACAAATCAAGTTAGCAGTGGAGTTCTTGTAGTACATAGCAATTGCAAATACTTCTGTAGGGATTAATTCAAACTTCCAATTAAAATGTTATGGGCAATTAATCACAACTTTTATTTTTTTGATAAAATTAATGTTTTTTAAAATGATTTAACCAAATCACTCTTTGTCAAGTTTCAACTACCTCTTTGGCTCCCTACCAACGAGAAAAATAATATAGTAATTAATATTCTTTATCAATTTCAATATTATTATTAATGTCATTTTGATAAATAAGAATTTAATGGCATGAATGCAAAAGTCCCTTAAAATTAATGACAACGTTCAATTCCAATGAATAAATAAAATCTATAAGTACCACCCCTTTCATTTCTTATTAATACACACAATGGCCCCAGCTCGAGCAAAATCAAACTTCCTTATATCCCTCCTCCTCCTCATTAGCACCGGCAAGCTCGTTCCCGGGAGAACTGCGGCTGTGCCTACATGGTAAGCCAACAATTCTTGATGGGTTAATGAGTCATGAAGATGCAAGCTGTGAAGCCAATGGCTTCTACACGAGAGAGGCATTCTTGAATGCTTGGCAAAGCTACTCTTGTTTTGGAGATCGCCCCACTATCGATGACACCAAACGAGAGATCGCTGCTTTTTTCGCTCATGTTTTCCATGAGACCATAAGTATGAATTCTATTTTAAAAAAGAGGATCTTGAAAATTTTCAATTTTTATAAGAATGAGTTTATTTTTATGACGCGTGTTCCCAATTTTGCATGTCACATTTTTTTTAAAGTATAATTAGATTATTAGACAATTTACATTAACTATTGGACAAATAAAATTAAGCAGTTACAACAATAACAACAAGCCTTTATCCCACTATATGGGGTTAGCTACATGAATCCTTTTTCTCCATTGTGTCCTGTTAAAAGTCAAATTCTCGTTTAAATCTAATAAAGAAAGATCATTTCTAATATTTTCTAACCAAGTCTTTTTAGGTCTACCTTTACCTTTCTTAACAAAATCAAATCTAATACCTCTACTTTCCTAACTGGGTCATCGGGAGGCCGCCATTTTATGTGACCAAACCATCTAAGGCGATTCTCTATAATCTTATCTTCCACTAGAGCTACTCCAACCTTTTCACGTATATGCTCATTTCGTATCCTATCTCTAAGGATAAAGCCACTCATCCACCTGAGCATCCTCATCTCTGCAACACTTAACTTAGTATTATGCTTTTCTTTTAATGGCCAACATTCGTCACCATAAAGCATTGCAGGTCTCACTACCATCTTATAGAATTTTCCCTTAAGTTTGAGGGGTACTTTTCTATCACACAACAAGCCCGATGCATTCCTCCACTTCAACCCTCCAACTTGAATTTTGCTAATAATATCCCCATCTATTTCACCATCACTCTGAACAATAGATCCAAGATATCTAAAACATGTACTCTTATTAATGACTTGATCGCCAAAGTCACAATCTCCTTACTAGGTCTATTATTACTAAAATTATACTCCATATATTCCATTTTAGATCTACTCAAGAGAAAACCTTTAGACTTTAAGGTTGACCTCCACAATTCAAGTTTACCTTCAACTCCCTCTCTAGTCTTATCAACAAGAAGAATATCATCAGCAAAAAGCATACACCAAGGTACATCCTCTTGCAAATGTCTAATGAGAACATCCATGACTAAAGCAAAAAGATATGGGCGTAAGGCTAATCCTTGATGTAATCCAACCGAAATAGGGAAAGACTTGGTCAAACCACCTTGTGTTTGAACACAAGTAATAGCTATCGCATACATATTTTTAATGATTTGAATATAAGCCTTATTAACTACTTTCTTTTCAAGAACTCTCCATAGCACTTCTCTTGGAACTTTATCATATGCTTTTTCTAAATCAATAAATATCATATGTAAATCTTCCTTATTCTCTCTATATTTCTCGATCAAACCTCTTAATAAATGTATGGCTTTCATAGTATACCTACCCGGCATGAATCCAAATTGATATTGAGAAACATTAGTATCACGCTGCAACCTATGCTCCATAACTCGCTCCCATAGTTTTAAAGTATGACACATTAAATTAATTCCTCTATAATTTGAACAATCTTGTGCATCACCATTATTCTTAAAAATAGGGATTAACACACTCATTCTCCACTAATCTAGCAACTTTTTAGTCTTCAAAACAGTATTAAAAAGTTTAGTAAGCCAAGAAATTCCTTCATCTCCTAAGCATTTCCACACCTCTATTGGAATATAATCATGTCCAACAGCTTTTCCACTCTTCATTTTCTGTAAAGCCTCTCTAACTTCAGTTTTACTAATACGCCAATAAAAACAGAAATCTTTATTTTCATTTAGGGTGCTAAGGTCACTATAGTCAATTGTATTTTCATATTCTTCATTAAAAAGTTTAGCAAAATATCTCATCCACCTTTGTTGAATATCATCTTCTAAGAAAAGTACTTTTTGATCTTCATCCTTAATACACATCACTTGAACAAAATCCTTACTACTTCTATCTCTTTGTTTAGCTAACTTATACATATATCTTTCTCCCTCCTTAATATCTAATCTATTATATAAATCACTAAAAGCTAAGCTCTTTGCATCACATATTGCTTTCTTAGATTCATTACGTGCCTCTTTATATATTTCCCAATTATCATAATTTTTATAATTAAACTAATTTTTATAACAAATCTTCTTATTTTTAATCTTTTTTTGCACATTTGGATTCCACCACCAACTATTTTTACTATTATGAGCTTTCTCTTTGAATCTCCAAGCACATCTTTTGCAATATTCTTAATATCATTAGCCACTTTTTTCCCACATAACATTAGCATCCTCATGTACAAACAAAATCTTAAGATCTAAAATTTTACTCTAAAAAATATTTTTGTTAATATTCTTTAAATGCCCCCATCTAATCCTAAAATTTTATTTTACTTCAGTTTTTATTTTCTGCCCCTTTATCTTAAAGTCCAAAACTAATAAACGATGTTGGGTACATAAATTTTCACTCGGAATAACTTTACAATCTTTGCAATCCAAACGTTCTAATTTTCTTATAAGAAAATAATTAATCTGAGCTTTACTATATCCATTTTTATAAGTAATGAGATGCTCATTCCTTTTCTTAAATAAGGCATTATCAATTAAAAAATCATAAGCTAAATAAAAATTTAATATGGACTTACCACCTTTATTTGTAGTTCCAAACCCATACCCACCATGAATACTTTTAAAATCATCTACCTCTCTACCAACATGTCCCTTTAAATCTCCTCCAATAAAAACTCTTTCTTCTAGAGGTATTTTTTGTATTAATTCTTCTAAGTCATTCCAAAATTTTTATTTTGAACCCATATCCAAACCCACTTGAGGAGCATAAGCACTTATAATGTTAACAATCTTAGCATCAATAATAATCTTTAAAGCTATAATTTTATCTCTAATTCTATTCATTTTTATAACATTATCCTTCAAACTCTTATCTAAAATTACACCTATACCATTTCTAGTATTAATCCTACCCGAATACCAAAGTTTAAATCATAAACTATCAATCTCCTTATCCTTCTCTCCAACCCATTTAGTTTCCTGAATGCACAGAATATTTATCTTCCTATGAATCATAATATCTATTAATTCCATTAATTTTCATGTAAGAGAACCTAAATTTCAAGTTCCTATCCTAATTTTAATTTTATAGACTAGCTTCTTTACCCACATCTGTCCTTGATGTGGGAACCCTTGCCTATTTAACACTGCACCCGGGCACCGGTGCAGTGGCCCTTGCACACTTGTCGCTGTATTCAGGCCATACAGCACATCGCTTCCAGGGGATGCCCTATCATTAACATAATTTATTAAAGGATTCATGTCATTATTATTCGACAAGTTTTACACTGGTTGTCGACTACCTAACGCAACCCTCCACTTTTCTCATCCAGGACTTGGGACCTGGCAATGGTAGTGTTAAAATTAAGCAGTTAGATTATATATAATGCATGTTACATGTAATATCAAGATTTTTTTTAGTTAAATATAAGATCTTCTAGTAAGCAAGCAAAAATGTAAAAATTTAGTATCATAATTTCATGATAAAAAAATTGATTGGATTTTTTCTTATAATAGTTGGATTCTTATAATAGTTGAAAATTATTTAAAACGTACATTGCACTCATCTCAAAGAAAATTTTCTATATATGTGACACATCGAGACTAAAACCTTAGTTAGAATATTATGAAAATTATTTTCCGGCAAAACTTCTTGCCAGCTTAAGAACAGTTATACGGAAAAAATGTTAATAATTATTTTGATACTAAGCTACTTTCTCTGTGTATTTTCTTTTAACCATATTATTTATGCAAAAATAATGAAATTATTAATATGAACAGACATGTGTTACAAAGAACAAGGAGATAAATCCAATGTATATTGTGACTTCAAATCTCAAGATTACCCATGCACCCCAGGGAAGAAGTACTATGGGTATGGTCCCCTCCAAATCTCATGGAATTATAATTATGGTCCCGCTGGCCAAGAAATTGGCTTTGATGGCCTCAATTGGCACCTACCCCACCATGTCCTTTAAAATCGCAATTTGGTTTTGGATGAGAAATGTGTATGGCATCAATGGTCAAGGTTTTGGAGCCACCATTCAAGCTATCAATGGTGTCCTTGAGTGCGAAGGTCAGAACCAAGGAGCAGTGTTAATCTCTATCAAAATTATTGTGGTCCGTTTAATGTGTCCCCAGGCGATAACCTCTATTGTTAGGAGGATTATTCGATAGTGATATGTATGGCCACTTGTAATGTTGTGATGGACCTAGCTAAGTTTTGTGATAATGTGAAATTATGAGTTTATCATGTCATAATTTTATGGAGTACAATAATTAAAAATACTACTACTCTTGTTTCTTTATTTTTTTTTCTTCCCTTTGTTGTTCATTTCTTCTTCTCGAACCCACCCGACATGGACTTGAAGCATTTGGTGATATCGTTGAACCTTCCATTAAGATCTCACCAACCATTTCCTCTATTACAACTAATGAAGAATGCACCTCCATTAATGAGACAAAATGCGACATCCAACTTCATAATACTCTCCTAGAAGTAAAGCAACAACATAACTCTTTCTACACAAATAATAAACCCCTACAGTTATTCTTAACACTGTAAATTTTAATCATTTTAGGAGTTATCTTAATTTGGTTATAACCAAATAAATCATCCATGAATGAGAAAATTGAATGCAAGGATGCTATATCCATTATAAGCTATGGTATAGGCAACGAGAACTAATCTTTGGGGCAACCTTTATTCATATATGTATAATTAATGCATATGTGAATTTAAGCATTCTTTTTTTTTTTTAAAACCAGGATGATGATGACTAACCAAGAAAGGTTTTTATCTTCTCGAATAAGGATCACTTCAATTAGTTTCTTGATTTTAGTTTGTACTTGTCATTCAATTTCTTAGTGTATGTATATCAAGATAATCTAGGCATTTCATTATAAATCTAGGCGAAGAAGTCTTAAACTCCAAAAATAACTTAACCAAAACATTTGATTTCTCCTCATAAAATAAAGAATTTTTGAAGGTTGGATGATGCTTTTCTTTGCTATCAAAGTTGATTTCTTTGATTTCATCGATAGTTGATTTAATTTTCTTTTCAAGTCTAGGCTATGCATATCAAACTTGAGAGTCATCTAGATCATCCAAAATTTTTGTATAAAGCTTATTAAGTGAATTAACATCCTTTGTGTATATACAATCAAACTCCATATTATTAAAAGTAAGAAGCAAGCAATATTCATCATCAATCACTAAAGCTAACATTATTTTTTCAATTCCGGCATAATATATTTATATTCCGTAATTTCTCTAGGTGTTGAGCTTCACCCATGGTCCAGTTAGATGGTGTCAAACCTTGTTTAATTAACTTTTTAACATATGCAGGATGCCAATCATAAGAGAGGTCTATTATTTCATTCATAAAAGTGTCTTGAAGCTTTATATAAATTTCAAATCTTGAAGATGAAGACCAAAGAAAAAACTTAGAAACTTTGCATTCATCTTTATATAATCTAAGAGAAACTTTAACTATCAACCTTGCAATAGTTTCCTTAGTCAATGGAGTTGGAGTTAAAGTATTAATCTGCTCCTTTTGATTCTTAGAAGTAAACAACTAAAAATTATCCTTAACCTCTACTTGGACCCTCCTCATCATTGTTTTACTTTAGAGACACATTGAATATTAGTTTTTCTTATTTGATTTGATTCTATTATCACATTTTCATATTTTTTATTATATATGATTTATCTTCCAAGCTAAATTCCAAATCAATATGTATCGCAGGCATTTTCTTTTGCACATAATCACTTTGATAATATTTTTTTCTTTCATTCTTTCTTCCTTAACCTTTATCTCAAGCTCATTGGGTTATTCTACCACCTCATTATATAGGAGGCATAGGAGGCTAATAAACTCTATTTCCAAGGTTAAGATTGCTTTCCTTTCATCTTCTTTTTGTCACTTTATTTTTTTAAGTACTTATACTTTTGTTATGTTAATATTTTTGGAGAAGGCTGCTTATTTCTTAGGCAAATAGTATGTTGTATCCTTATAAATGTTGACTTCATGCATTGGGAATAATTGTAAGTCTCCATTGATGCATCATTCAATGCCATCTTGGGAATAATTGTCGCACTAGTGAAGGAAAAAAGGAACCATCATGTACTCATGCAACCAGAGTTTACTTAGAAGAACATTAAAGAAGATTTCTAAATAAATTATATAAAAATTTGCTTTTATCTTCAAATTTCTAATCTCTAAGGGTTACAGAATCAAGAGCCTTCTAACCTTTTTCATTGAAGCCCCATAATATCTTCTTATATGAACTAAGTTTGTAGATATCAACTTTCAAACATGCAATACTTCTTAAGGCCATGATGTTGACCGATGCACCCAAAGAAACTAGCTCATGAGAGAGTCATATATATATATATATATATATATATATATATATGTTTACTTTGTAATTCTATTTGTTTAATTTGTTTTACAAATATAAAACCTAGAACAAAAATTGAAGTCAAAATTACATTACTACAGTTAATTCATGTTAACATAATTAATTCAGTTAATATTTACATTAATACCGTTAATATTTAATAGTACCTAATTGTATTTAATTCATGTTAACATAATTACATTACTACAGTTATATTTACATTCGGATTAAAATCCAAAGTCCAAGATAATATTACAATAGCCACAATAGATTACAAAAGAATATATAGATAAAATCCAAGAGCTAAAAATAAAACTAAACTATCATCACTACCTAAAATAACTCTTAAGGCTCTTTACTCTAATCTGAAATCAAATAAAAATCACAAAATGAGCATATAGCCCAGTAAATAATTAAAACTTAGCACTGCCTTTAATGCAATGCAAAAGAATCAGTAGACTTGCTCCATTTCCATCCAATATCAATCAACAATTGATAATCTATCAAAATAAGTAATAAGCGATCTATAAAATTATTATCAATCAATAGTAAAATCAATACAATTAGTAAAGAGAAAAGATGTCTATAAACTATAAGAAAAATTGATAAAATGGACTATCAATTAATGTGTCATGTCAATATGCCATGTCAGTGTATTTATCAATAAACTACATCAATATATCTATCAATGTTTATCAATGTCCTTGTAATATGTTATGCCATGTTGAATCAATATCCATGCAGGTTCTATCAACTCTACTTCAGTTCTATTTATTATCTCATTAATCAATTTTCATATAAATGTAATCATGTATGCGATTATAAGCAGCAAGGTAAGACTCCATCTTTAATGTGGTGTTTTTATCCTTCCACCCCAACTATTGACTAATTGATCTTTAGTATTTAATTTAATCACAAATATTGATCGATTGGTCATCAGTTTTATCTTACCATCATTGTTTATTATCTTGGTCAATTCATAAGTAGCTTTCAAAATTTTATTAAGAGTCATCACATTCTACTTGTCAGCCTAATTAGTTAATCGATTATAGGCTAATATCCATGATTACACCACAAATCTTTTATTTCAAGTAAAGCTAGTCAGTCTACCATTCTAACCAACCTATATTAATTATATTGTTAACAACTAACCTTCCTTGCTTACATATAAATGCCACTTTTATCTTATATCAGTTATATCATTTTCTCTATACAGGTCAATATCATGTATGAAATGTAGGAAAATATATGTATTATGCACTAACTTTAGAAAATCATAACTATCAATCTATTTAATCAAATTCAACAACATTATAATCAAAATGCTCATAAAAATCATATATATCATATATAATATGTTACACAGTGAAAGCTCCATCAATTAGGAGAAAATGCATATTTTATAGATTTGGGAGAGATAAAATCCTTAGAAATAAAACCGTCAAAAACATGAGTAACAATATAGTTACTTACAATGAATAGAACAACTTTAGTAACAAGAACGGACAAAAAAGCCCCAGAGAACATCCTATCTCTTTCTCTTTCTTCCTTTCTTCTCCTCCTTTCTTCCTTCCCAACCAAGCAACAAAAATGAGGAGGGGGACGTATAGTGGCAGGGATATTTAAATGGAAAATATTAAACAATAAATTTTAATGCCTAGCTCTGTGATGCTCCCATGACCAAGGGTCGTAGCATTGCATGTAATTTAGCATTGTACCGTAGCGCCACCTCAACACCACTGCACTGAATTTTTTTCAAAAATTCTAGAGAGCGCAATACTATGGTGGCACTTTCCCGGTGCTTCCCAATGCCACTATGATATCCAGAATGGACACCACAACGCTCCGGTTCACAATTTCAAAATTTTCCCTTTTTTTATTTTAAAATTATTTTTACAATTTTTTTAGGTTATTGTATAGAATATAAGAATTCAACTTCTATATTCATAGGCATACCCTAAAAGTTAAAAATAGAGGCATTACTATCAGAAGCATATTTAAGAGATTCGTTAAGTTCACTAGTATTAGGAATTTCATATTGAGAATTGTTATTGGTTATTTGTATCGTCCTTGTCAAAGATAGACAAAACATACACGAAATACATTTTCATTAATTCTCTTATCTTGGAGAAATAAAATAAAAGTCAAACAAAATGAGTGGCATGAGGGGTTTCAATTCCCCGTCGACAATCAACACGAATTTATTTTTCACATCATTATTTTTTAATTTTTTTCTTCTTCTCCTACACCACTGGACTTGTAGCTGACTTTGGCTCCTATTAGCTCTAGTGATGAAGTCACCCAAGTTGCCTTTGGGAATTGGTAAAAAAACTGGATAACAAGTTTCTAAGTTTCCTTGGAAACCTACAAGGAAAGTTAAAATCTATCATCGATAGTTCTTTTAGAAGAGATAAATGTGAGGATTCTTCCTATAGACTAGAAACATTACTTAGAAGCTTTTTAAATGTCTTGATGGTTAAACCCTCAAGAGGAATGCCATTAATAGGTGAATATCTTTAGGAGAATTTTAGCTGCATGCTACTCTTATAATTGAGGCTCATAGTTTATTCTTAATTCCTCCTTCTCAAAATATAATGTACCAATGACTCATTTGGATTATATTTCTCAACTAAATCGTCAATGGTGATATGATGTTGTGCCCCATCAAATCTTTTTGACATATTTTTTCAACTAGGAAAAATTTTTCACTGATCCATCTAGATAAATCAGCATACAGGTGATTGCTACTCTTGATAAACTACAAAAAAAATTATCTTAACATTAGAGCATCAATGCTAGTTTTACTCTTTACAGCCATAAAATTTTCCAAAAATCCCACTCACATATAGAAATGAAAATCATTTCATTAGTGTAACAAAATTTTGAAATTGAGCACAATAAATGTTTAGAAATAAAGAAGGAAGCAAAGACAAAATAACATTAACATTTTTGTAACATTGACCTCTCCCTCATATGGTCATCAAGATGATTAATATTTCTTACTTGTCCCTCAATTGGATGAGATTGTTGATGCTATGAATTTCTTCTTCAATACTTTTATGATCTCTCAGTTTCCCTTTAATCAGCCTAGAAACTTTGTTGATCCCTAGGAAATTATTGAAATTTCCCTCAAATACTAAACTTCTCTCATCTTATTATCAACAAATTATATTATTTAGTATTTAAATTACTATTGGTTAATTCTAATAATTCGGTAAAAGTCCTTGGTTGTTGCAAATCGAGTGCATATTGGAAACAATCCCTTTTGGAAATCTTAGGTTAGGGCAAGCGTTAGCCCCAACATATTTTGCAACTTTTAACATTTAACATCACCTTCTAGAATCTAGTGATAAAGCTCCTCAAACAGTCATCAGGCCTCTTGCCTTATCTATAATAAGAGTTGCAAACTTCAACAGTCTCTATGCATTAGCAAATTGAGTAATAAATATATTATCAATTTGTTAGTTGCAGCTTCCTTTCTTCCTTCTTACCTTTATTTCTGATTGTCTTCTGATGACATAATTTTGTTTCTCTTTTATGTTCACTGAAGTTTCATTGTTTTGTTATGATTCACATAACATCTAGCTTCTGGTTCTTGGCATGCACCATTTTTATAGCACTTTTGATGATGTTGAATCCATATGCTTGAGAATTATACTAAAATCTTACTCTCAAAGAAGAGAGCAATGAAGAAGAGAGAGATAAAAAGTTTTTAGAGTGTGAAGCTTTGGGATATTATTAGATAAGCTTAAATACAAAGAATCACATGTCTAGAACTCTACCTCTGACTCTTATTTATATGTTTGGGTTGCGACTGAAATGATACATGATTGCGTGCATATAAGTCTATATAAGTAAAAAAGATTACAAAAAGTTATCTTGCCAAATTCTTTTTGATTGTGAATTAAGCCTTGAATAGCTTATTCATTTAGTCACTATTCTAATGAAAGTTCAATCTTTAATTTTGATTGAGGGAAGTCGCTGATTTGACTGAAGAAAGTCACCAATTGTAGAAAGAAGTCATCCACTTGATTGGAGAAGTCGCTAAAGTAGCTAGAGTAGGGGTCTAAGTGAGCCAAGCCGCCTCGAGCTCTACTCGATAACGAGCTCACGAGTTGATCTCGTCTATTAAGCGAGTTGAAGTTCTAGCTGATGAGGCTCGACTCCCGAGCTGCTAAGCCGGCTTGTAATTGTATAACTATTATTAATTTTTTCTTAGATAAATCAACAAATAATTTTTTTTCATCTAATAAAATTGTTGGTAATTAAAAATGCGAGCTCATTTTCAGTGCCATGAGCCAAGCTCGAACTCTCCTTTGAGCTCGACTCGAGTTTGAGCTTGAGATTTGATTGGCGAGTCGAGCTCGAGTTAGGCATGAGTTGAGCCCGAGTCAACTCGTTTACACCCCTAGGCTAGAGAAAGTCACTGACATGGTTAAAAAAAGTCGTCGACTTTGTTGGAAGAAGCCACCAACTTAGGTGGAAGAAACTACTGATTGGGCGAGTTCTTTTTTTTTTTTTAACATATTGAGTTCATCATAAATTTGAATTGGGTTGACTTAGCTTAAACCTGATTCTTAAAATAATTTTCCATACAATAGATATTTAATTTTAGATTTATGTAGTATACGATGTAAATATATATGAATGTTATGATATGTATGCAAATTCTCTTATCTAATAACTTAATCCCTAAATCACATCAAAAAAAATTGCTTTAACTTTGCTAAAATGAAATGTATGTTTTATATATATAAATTTGATATGATTTAAATGTTAGATTGTTATATAAATAAATATAAAATTTAAATATTAGATCTAACAATTAAAATTTTGTATTATTTATGAAATTTATTTTAATTTATTAGCGCTCGCCTCTTCCATTGTGTTTCGGGAGGGCGGCTAGGTTTGTGTCTCCATTATTTTAGCACATTAATTATCTTTGAATAAGAACTATTTTATATTTTTAATTACTTTTTTATAATAACACAACAAATATGCCTTCTCCAATGTTTCAAGTTGCACTAGTGTATATCAATTTCCTAGTAAATTTGTCCTATAACAACTTCATTACATAAACTATTTCTTTCTTGCTTCAGGATTATCATAATAAGTATAATCAATTAGGGGTATCAATATTTGACAAGACCCAAAAATTCGACCTAAACCCAACCCAAAATTCTGGGTTAGGATCAACCTGTTTGGCAAATGGGTCAGGTTCGGGTTCAAAAATTTGGCCCATTTGAAAAATCGGATCCGATCCGAGTCAACCTGCTAACCCAAAGTTGGCTCGAATTTCACCAATTTTGGGTCAACCCGCTTAGGGTTTGCTTTTCCTCTTCTCGCACAGGTGTAGTACGCCCTCTGACTGCTTTGCGTGTTCGCCTCCTTCGACGATGGGAGGGACTCACCATTCTGTAATGGATCAAAAGCAATGAGGATGATGGGAGGGAGCTCTGAGCTCACTGTTCTGTAGTTGGGTCAAAATTCATGATAGCTCTCTATTCAGAATGATGGTGACAGGAGGTATCATTGGATTGGAAGTAATGACGACGACGGGAGGGAGCTCCGAGCAGAAGTCACGACAGCTCGCCGTTTCTTGATTAGAACTAACGATGAAAATAGGAGGTAACTCGCTCATTATGAAGGTAACCATTTTTTGATAAATAGTTTCAAGTTTGGTCAGGTTAACCCGAAAACTCAACGGGTCAGGTCCGGGTTAAAATTTTTTACCAGTTTGCAAAAATGGGTTGTGTTTGGGTCGTGTCAAAAAGTAACGGGATAGAATTGGGTTCGATTCAAACTTGGCCCACAACCATATTTTTACACCTCTACACTCAACATGGTTTAAAGTTTTCATCAATCTCCATGTTCGAAGCTCATGCATGCAAGGAGGTTTCAAATCTCTGCCATATTTCCAATGGAGGTTTCTTTTTTTTTTGGTGTTCATTCCTTGTCATTGTAAAGACATGCAAATGGTTTTATATCTCTTGTTTAACTTCTTCTGGATTTTTCTCACAATTTTTCACACTCTCGTGAATTTGGGTAAGATGACCAAGAGAAGCATAAAATTAAGTTAAGTGTTATAGAGATGAGGATGCTCAAGAGGATGAGTGGATTTATACTTAGAGACAGAATATGAAATGAGTATATACATGAAAAATGTTAGAGTAGTCCAATGGCATATAATATTAGAGAGGGTCACCTTAGATAGTTTGGTCACATAAAATGTCAGCCTTCCGATGATCCTGCTAGGAGAGTATATGTGTTAGAACTGGCCTATGTTAAGAAAGGTAGAGGTATACCTAAAAAGATTTGGTTAGAAAATATTAACAATAACCTCTTCTTATTACATGAGAATTTGACTCTTAATATGATAGCAGAGAAAAATGATTAATATATCCGACTCTATTTAGTTGGATGTAGGCTTGTGTTGTTATTGTACTCACATCTTTATTCACTTATACTAATTATAAGCATCTTGTTGCTCTTTCAGTCCAATATCAATGGCACTTACTCTCAAAGAAACTTTGCACTTTTATTTTCTTAACTCTTGGATGGTTTTATAAGCTTATTATTGCAATGTTATGGCAAATCTAGTAACAATTTACTAGTTGGGGCTTTTTTCTTTAGGCAATAGTCTCATAGTATATCATATTCCTCTTTAGCCTTCAGCATCCTCTTCTATGAGATATTACCTTGTGGGCATTAAAAAAGTTCTTCTCATCTTCAACTAATTCAAGCATCTCAATAACAATAACATTATATTTATTATGATTGAGATAGATATCATAAACAAATAAATATAACCCAAGTTTTAAGACATCATCCCTACCCTCTCGGTGCACTTTAGGAATGCTCTCTTCATATCTATGTTCTTGAAGTTTTATTAACCATTTTCTAATTTCAATAATTTAATATTTTTAAAATTTTTTCAATCAAATTATATTTTTGTTACCAAAAAATAGGAAATAATTTTGTATTAGTAAAATTTTCACTGTGTAATTTTTTATATGTTATAGAGATTGAAATTTTAATAAATTTTTAATATTTATTTGAGATTATTTACTAGGAGATTTTGAAAAAGCATCGATTTTTGTCAATTCAAAATTTTTTTAACATTTAAAATTAGTGTTATAGTTTAATTAAAACTTCAAAATATTGTTATACACAATCTCTGATAATTTGATTAATTTCTAAAAATATTAATTTTTGCTCAATAGGGTTTTCTATTGCCTACCATTATGGCATTTTGACACTTTTTGAAGTAAGCTGAATTAAGATTTATTTATTACAATACAATAAAAGTGAATATGGGTATGTAATTTAGTAATAGTTGGTCGCTATTACTGTTATAGTATATTGATAATACTGTGTATGAGAGAAAAAATAAGTAAAGAATAGTTATTCACTGATGTTGACTGAAGACTAATTGACCTATACATGATGATGGATTGATGGAATTTCCTTTAAATATAGTGATTTGGTGTTATTCTCTACTGATTCATCGATATTGATTGGGAATTATAGGGAGATGATTACTGTGCTGACGAGCAAAGAGTGACAACTCTGTTACTGAATCAACAATTTACTAATACTAATACGATACTAAAAAATATCGATTAAGCTAGGATTTCTTACTTATTTAGTATGATTATTTAAATCCACATTATTTAGGCATTGTTCCTATTATTGTATGAATTTATTTTTATTGTATGGATTTACTGTTTCTACATTATTTAACTGCTCCTACTATTATACTATTATTGTTACCGATATAGACACTGATAATGCTTGATACTACTGATTCATCAAACTGATACTAAGCATGTACATAATGAGCACGTAATATACTGAATTGATATTGATATAGAATGCATGGATAGTATATGTACACTCGTATATGATCTTACTGCATTGATATGATTTTGATAGTCTTTATTAATGCTTTAATTTTATTACTTTATATGATTTCTCTACTTATTAATACTACATATACGACGACTACTTTATTGGTTTGATACACATTTATTTTATGGATTTCTCTATTGTACTACTTTACTAGCTTTCATATCACTTCGCTTTACTGGTTATAAACTTTAATGCTACTGCATGTGTATTTTATTATTTATGCATTAATTAATGCTATTGCCATAATTTGACTACTAGTTTACATATTGCTCCTTTTCCATGCTTTAAGTTTAATTATAAGATTTGGTTACTTGTTGGGCTCTTGAGCTTATTATATGTGGTTAAATGATTTCTGGTCTGGACAAGAGAGTTGGATTATGAGATCGACTAGGATCCTTCAGGTTTAGGTTCTTGTTATTTAGTTATTCTTTTGCACTTAGGATATAGTAGTGTATAGATCATGAGTAAATGTACAGAATTTTTTTAGAAAATGAATATAGATGTATATATTGATGTTTTGATCAATAATTTCACTTATGCTGATATTTTATTGATAAAAAAAATTAAGTATCTCTTATTGTTATTTATTAAAATATAAAAGAATAATTATTTTAAATTAGATTTTGGGTGTCACACTAGTGAGGGTATTTTTATCTTAAATGACATTTGAATATATTTCTTTAAGAAAAAAAATAACAAATATATTGTCCAACATCAAGTATTATGGTAGTAGTGGAATGACATAGGTTTAAATTCTATTTCTATAATCTTGGGGTATTATTATCTTATATGAACTTTCAAATATATTTCTTTAAGAAAACAAATAAAAAGCATATTTATAATTTCATGCATTATGACATATACTATTCTTAAAATATTAAGGGCAAATGAAGTTAGCTGATGAATTCTAACATTTGATGTTAAAAGAATTTAAGGGATAAATAGATTCATATGGTCAAGGTCCAGTTAAGACAAAAAAATTAAAAGAGAAGTCACCTGGGAGAATGAATCTGAGATAAGATAACTATATCCGGATCTATTTGTTAGATATGACTTTTAAAATATGGAGGATGTCATTTTTCTTAGGATGGATGACTTGTAATACTCACTGAAGCCATGTGCAGTTATATGTTCTAACTCGGTCTAGTAAGGGTAACATATTGAAATTTATGCATTTTAAAACTTTTGCATGTGCCTATGAATATTTTAATAAATGTAAGTATGTGAAGCGAGTCCCAAGAGTCTATGTACATGAATGAAAAA